>OY039084.1:12004721-14404721 GCA_955850985.1 Elophila nymphaeata
GCGTGGCAAGGGAATTTCGGAAAATCTTTGAATGCAGTTTCTTATCAAATGTTTCTTAATAAAAATAACGGAATGTTTCCTTTGAGTACAATTTTCTATATCAAGTGGCATTGAAAAATTCCACTGTATAAAAAAGACGCAGTCTCACCATTGCTCTTCCCCTCGTCGGAACTATGCTCGGTAGACAAGACATGGCAAAGCATACAATTTGTTTAACAATTTACGAAACAGTGTTTCTCTTTTGGATACAATACCATACTGACTTGGTCTATTAGCCTCTACAATTGAGTAGGAAATATCGGTATATCCTGTGTCTACTGTGGCATAATAATTTCATTTTATTTCATTGTAGTAAGTAGACTATATGCCTAATAAAACGATATAAATTTCAGAAAAATACTCATTACGCATAGCCGCAGGGAACATTTCTCGTTCCAGAATGACGCTTTATTTCTTCCCGTTTACTTTTACTTTAAAAAATTCGGTCCTTTTCCTTGTTTACCATTTATCGCATAATCTTGATACCTTTTTAAAGCCTTCTTTCAACTTTACACTGACACCTTAATCAATATATAGCCTTTATAATTCGACCTACAGCTGGAACACAAAGCCTCTCCTTGTCATCGAAAGAGATTTAGGCAGTAGTCCACCATGCTTGCCCAATGCGGATTGAACGGAGTATAAGGTGATCAATTATACCCCTTTGCTGATCCATTAGTCGCCTTCTACGTCACCCATGGAGGATATGGGGTGATGCTAAGAATAGCATCACCCCTGCCATCACATATGCCCACTGTGCATACACTTGTCACAAGTTAAACGCCGGCTTGGCCTATCTCCTTGTATTATTAACTCTGTGGTCCGTACAATCATGACGTCAGAAAGTTACTAGGTATGCCAGTAAATAAATATACCTATGTTGACAGCTTCCAAAGAGATAATAATATTTTTTATCATAAATACATATTGGTAGCGTATTATCACAAGAGCTAAAGCCCGGTCCAGATATGTATCTTTTGCCCGATCCGATCAGCGTATCCGTATCGCGGACGCGTATCACGATCGCATATGTGGACAGATGATGATACGCGTATCATGATTTGCGATCTTGATACGTCGTTATGATACGGCCCGTCCCATGTCATGTCGGTTTCATACCGTTGTCATACGGAGCAAATCGAGGCGTCCACAACTTGATACGGGGCTTGATACGTGATACGCTGATACGGATACGCTGATCGGATCGGACAAATGATCATATCTGGACCCAGCTTATGTATTACTCATTTAAATTATCTTAGCCTTTCATTTGTTTGTTCATGTGGTGACAGCAAACCAACTGAGTTATCTGTGTTGCTTCTCATTGTCGAAATCTTAACTAGTTTCTTTCGTACAATTTACTACCTATGTAGGTTAATTGTACGAACACAAAAAAATAACGTTTTGTATAGTAATACTAGCTTATTTCTTTCAATAAAAAAATGTTTTTTTTAATGTATAATAAGAAGGTAAAACAGGGTTAGGGACCCGATTTCGAAAGACACATAAGCGAAAGCCATTTGCGACGCCAAATAATCGAAGTGCTATATGAACGAAACGCCGATGGGCTATTTAATCGAAATGACAAATATGCGAAAACCATAAGATTGAATGAACAGACAACAGCACGTTGGGTTACCACAAACTGTCAAATATTCCCAATCGATTATGCACTTTATATTTAATAACCTTAGGTTGAAAATTCTTTGGAGAAATTTGACAGTTTTGTATAGCCCGACGTGCTGTTGACTGTACAGCTTTGCGAATGCCACATCATCGAAAGTAAAATACGTAACACTGGTTGGTTAGGCCGACCTCTATTTCCACCATCGTTGTGGTCTGTTTTTGGAAATGAAAATTTAAAATTGCCACGCACGCAGAATAATGCAGAAGCCGTGGCACCGTCGCTGGAAATGGTTTATTGAACAATCGTAAGCTTCAATTCTATGAGACGATCCGTGAACTAATCAAAGAACAGTAATTGCGAGAGCAAGAGCGTCGCAACGCCGAGAAAGAGAGGAAAGAAAATGGAAAATTCTCACTGCTTTTATAAGAATTAAATAGAGAACATATGACGACTGAAAATGTTCTAGTTGCAATTGCAAATAAGATAAACATTTAAATGCTCGCTTCTCGAGCCGATTGTGAAATAAAAAATAGCATTTGAGGCAACAGTTTCTTAAAAGAGACTATATTTTTGTTAAATATGTAATTAAATAAAAATTGTTTATTAAATGACTGTTTTTTTTCTACGAAATCAAATAAAAACATTAATTACTATAATAATTTTCCTATATCCTCATCGTCATCAACTCAAAATTGGCCCACTGCTTTGCACAGATCTCTGTAATATGAATAGGCTATCAACTAGAAGAAATTTTATTATCGATGATGTGGCATTCACACAAGTCCTAAACCCTGAAACCCACATTAAAATTTAGTAAAACAAAGAATGTCTCAGATAGCAGATCTGAGGCGCGAGGTAAGTACATAATTCTATGTCCCCCCCTTACCAGGAAGTGAGATTATGCGTACATGTAGCGTGCAGAAAATGCCAGTTTTTGGTCAGGTTTGGCATAAAATAATAAACTCTTCACAATTTGGTAAACAACTAATTTATAGTTTAAACGTCCTAAACTCGTACAAACATAATAATATTTAATATTCAGGACTCATTCGCGCCTCTTCAATTTACACATATGATGATATCCCTTTAAATTAAATGTAGAATACTTGATATAGTTACTTCCACTTATCACACGCACTCCTTATACACTCCTTTCACGTGAGTACACTACAAAACGTGTACAATTTCCTACAAGTTGCTTGAAATGGTTGCTTCAAAGGGAAGGAACAGACAGTTTCGATTCGCTAATTAATACTATATCGTTTGTTTGTAACATAATAGTTGCCGCTACATCTCAGTCCAAAGGGGAAGAGGGTTATTAAAGTATTCGTATGATAAATAATAATGATCACGAAAGCTAAGCTACCAAGTGTGTGGTCAGTAGGCGGATGGGTGAACAAACATTTTCAACTCGATTTTCCCCCATGCTTCGGAAGGGAAGTGAAGCTAGCGGTCCCGGCTGCTGTCAAAATTTTTAAAAACAAAAACCAGTTAGCGTGTTGCTAAATTTCGACAAATAATTTAGCCACGAAGGTGATGAAATAATACGTCACGTAAAGGTCCATTTCGTTTAAGTGTTTTCCTCGTGTCACTATTGACTTTTCTTCGCTTCGCATTCATGTAATCAAATAAACCTCTCCAAACATTCTAACTCAGTATTTGTTTTGGTCACATTTTGAGATGAGGATACACGAGGATGTTTCTTTGTCGCGGTTATAAGTAAACCTGGAAACGAAACGGACTATACTGGAGCCGTGTAAATGTAAATTGGATTTTAGATGTTTAATTTGGTATTCAAAATGTTCTGGAGATCCCTTAAGGAATACACTTCACGAACTCTTCTTGAGATTCCTACAACACGCCGGCCGGCTCTACCTAGTAATGTATATAAATTCATAACTTTCAATTTAATAATAATAAGTTATTTATCATGCTCACACCAATAACCTAATCCAAAGTAAGTCTTATTTATAAGTTGTGTTATGGATATTAAATCATGGACAAACATACATAATAAATTGGATATTTTTATAAATGAACTTATACGAGTAATATCATGCGCGATAAAATTACCTTTTAAATGCCTGACGTTTCAGCCGGGTTACACCGACCGTGGTCACAGGCGGACTCAGGTGTAACCCGGCTGAAACGTCAGGCATTTAAAAGGTTATTGTCCCTAACCACGATTCGAACCCAAACCGCATAATGTGTAAACAGAGTTGCACTTCACCACGACAAGCAGATTGAATATCATCCGCATTTTTTAATATTAAATAGATTATGTGATATCATCTAGAAAGTTTCATTATTTACAGACATCACTCACCAACAATAATACGGTTAATCTCAACATACTTTTATCGCATAAAAAAGTATATAAGTAGTCCAAGAAATTAAACCAACGTACACGTGGCAACCACAACAATTGAGGCCAGAGACAGGTCATTTGTCTAAGTAAAGGGGCGAGAAGTTTCAGTGCAATATATATTTAAAGAGCCATTACTTTATTCTGTGACTCCCGCCTCATATTTTCTTGAAGATAAATGCTGTCATACCCTCGCTATAGCCCACATTATTCAAACTAAGAAAAGGAATATGATAATTTAGAAGGACATTTTAATAACGTAAGTACGTCATTATGCGTTGGTGTCATAAATTAATATGCGTAAAGTTCAAAATTGCTTGCTATTCTGCTTCATTATTTAAAATGCGACGGTAACCATCATTAACTTATCTTAAGCTTCAGGGAGTAAGTAGACTTCAAAATATATTTTTCTGTATAAATTCGAGAGCTAGATGATACAGAATTTTAAGCACCTATTCTTGGGAAGTTCGGTGCACCAGATGTAGATTAACAAGTTTATACCTTTTTATAATAATTTATTATTCATACGTAATGGTTGCAACCGTTACTGTACACGCACTGGCGTTAGGCGTTACTATGACATGGTACTACAGTAATCATTAAATTATTAAAAATTCTACCGTACTCTATCTAACAGGAGACTGAGGTGAGAAACAAAAAGTTGTGTTATTTAAATAATAACACAACTTTTTGTAGGTACTGTTATGTTGGAGATAGAGTGACAGCGAAAAGGATTTTCTCCCGAGTTCTTGTTGTAAAAACACATGTTGAGAGACTCCATTTTTAACCTAAATCAACCGTACAACTTTTGTTACTTTAGTTACATTTTCACTTGACATTGGCCAAATGCGTACGCTTAATGCGACGCGACGCCATTAATTAAGAATAGTATAGTATAGTAATAGAGTACGTAACCGTACTGTCGCTCTTATCGGCTCATGGTGCAAAAATACAAAACAGTGTCTTTCCTATTATTCCTAGAACTGACTTCTCACTTCGACTTCATGACTTGCCTGCACGTCATGAAGACTTATCCATGTTCGGGTCGAGCAGGCGGAGATACATACATAATTATATAACCACACTCACAATCCCAAAATGGGTTGAACAGCGCTTCAGGTAACATTCGGTTACACACAAAGCCACATCTGGCAGTATGGGCCATGCAGTACCCCAAAATAGTGGCAGATTGCTAGCCTGTCGCCTACACAAAACCTAAACATTAACAATACTTCAGTAAACAAACAAACTAAAGCCAGGAACAGATGTTACGCTCAAAATCATCTCAGCTGCCGGAGAAATTGCGTTATATATATGCCGTCTCCAAAAATTCCTCACTAACGTCAGAGGGTACCGTCAGAGTTTGTGGGTATTTTCGGTATTGACCCGGGCGAGTCCCGCGTCTTCTGTCGTCTTACCTACGCCGTGGTATGTTTCTTGAATAGGACTCTCCTTCGGCAAAAAAAGGTTTGCACGGCTTCCACGGTGTAGCAAATTGGGTCAAGGTTAGTAGCGCGCAACACGCTCATCTCATGTTACAAGTGATAATTAATGTGTATAATGGCATCTTAACATCAAAGAGGGAACGTAAGCGGGTTATCAACGTATCTTGGAGCCTTCGCACGTGGCTCGTCGCGTCAGCGTACTCTTACACCATGCGGCATGTATCTTATCGAGACGATTACGCGACGACTGAGTTCTATACACGGCTTGTCACTACATCGCCCTTGTTTCGTTATTAATTAGACAAATTCAGTAGTTTGGTTACTGATTTGCTGCATTAATATGCGTGCTTGCATTTGCCAAACTACTCTTCGATAAAAGGTTAATCCTTGTGAAATATCAAGAAATATAACAAGTATTGGGATCCCCAACCTCGTGTTTGATTTATAACAATAATTCCTACACTAACAGCGCCTGAGGTGAGATAATTTAATCAGTCTAAAAATATTGTTTAAATATAGAATTATCAAATACAGAATGAAATACCCTTTCATTTTGTATATGCTATTTGAAAATTAATTTTCTATATCATAGAATGCTAGAAGCATAACACTAATTAATTCGAAACCACTTCACCAAATTAAAAAATACATAAAGGAAAATTGGTATGGTTTATGTACTGACTTACTAATAAAGTATACTGACCAATAAATTATGAATAGGGTTCGAAAGATAACCAAGTAAAAGAGAAGTAAAAAGGACAATAAAGTTTTTATTTCAATACAAAAACTGATATTTAATTTGCTATGTGCTTGACTAAAAAGTAATTAAGCATTACTTTACTATGTAGACGAATGCGTGGACTGTCACCTTAGTACCTACCCGGTGGACTTCTAGGAAACTTACTTCCCAACAGAAACTCAACACTACATAAATATACAATGCACCTGGAAGTACTTTGCTTGAAATCGGTCCGGCCCGTGCGGTCGTGTCTAGACTGCCCGTGCTATGCGTTTGTAATGAGGAATTAAACGTATCATTGTCAAAAATTATTAAATAAACATTTACTGATTTGCATATTAGAAACTTATTATACTACTACTATTGACTGCGGTCTTCTGTAATTCTAGCGACAAGAGAAGAATTTTGACAAATCATTGAAACTATGAATAGCAGGTATTTAGTTTACTTTATATAAATTCGAACATATAAATGTTTCTCAGACTACATCGTTGTTACAGACCACATATCTCCGACATTTAAAACCGAAAACCAGAAGGGAGTCATACATTCCATAATTCACATGTAACACGAGAGACCCTTTGATATACTATGTCAGTAAACACTTAACGGCCCTTTGTTCTTATGTCACATGACTTAGAGCTCAAAATCGTTCCAAACGCCAAAACGGCGTTTTTCTGGAAACAAATAAATTATAGTTGTGCGAGCGGACAGGGAACGGCATAGTTTTAAATTAAATATGAGAACGGATAACGCTATAACAGAGAGATGGAGTACTACCATAAAATAAAAAGATACAGAAGGTTAGTTTCATAACCTATCGCACGAGCAACTTACACATTTAGGGCGAAAACATATCTAAGCGACAATACTGCGCCACAACGCCAAAAATGATAGCGCAGTAAAGTTCGCCGTATTTCGCAAGGTCCGATCCAGACCAGCTTGGCGCGTTTTCGTTCCTACTGAAACTAATTGTTTACCAAGAATTGTTTCTTGACGGCTCGGTGTCCTGAGTGGAGTGGGACAGGAGTAACAGGATGGGTGAATCGAATGTCTTGACACAGTACCGAGTGTATAAAACGGCGCACGCTCTCAGAATCTGTACCTAAAAAGTGACACATCAAGAAGCTCTCATTTCATTACATGCACTCGGTAAATAATATGTACAGAAATGAAATCGAAACAAAAACTGATGAGATTGGCGCTGTTTCGATGTGCTTTCGCCCTTACACCTCTCACAGACACGGAATTGAAGAATATCTCAACATAATCAGAGTGGAAATGCCACGCGGTGCAGTCCTTCGCATCGCATTATGACTGGTTTTGAGGCAATCGAGCTGAACTACGTGCAGTGAAATACATACTTCATTTTCACCCCATTACTTGCTCGGGTCTTTTGAGAAACCAAATAAAGTGCAAGTAATGCGCAAGCAGTAGTAGCTGCTAATTCGAAAAAATTATTAACTTGAAATGGCTACTACCGGTAAACTTTGTGCCAATAATAGTTATTAAGGGTTATTCCACTAATCCCCATCGACTTGCCCCATCAAATGGGAATTGTGAACTTTTCCACCACAAATTTCCATCAGTGCTAGTCAATCTAGGTAATAAAGTATTTATCTTAAATGTAAATTAATAGAGTCGACGGTCTAGCCTTGTGTATGTTACACAAGGCTAGACCTGGCATTCTGTACCCTATTCAATTTGTGCTACCACCGTCTGCCCCACGCATGAATAACTACACAACTGCACGTTATATTTGTTTAACGGCGTAGCATAGATTTTTTGCGAGCGTTTTTATAGTCCTAAAACTTCTGAATACAAAAAAAAACACAATTCACCCCGCTTAGTGCTTACTAAATCGCCCATTTCCATTAGATTATATTAAATTCATACAGGCGACAATCCCAATACCAAAAACTTATATAAAAGTGTACTTACCAAGTTATAAAGTTTTGTTACGTATGCTATGATGTCGGTCCACTACATCGTATCAGGATTTGGCCCTTCAGATTTGTTTAGCTGATGGTAAAGGGTTTTTCAATAAGGGCGGGTAGATGTTGAAATGAAATCAAACAAGCTGTGTGTGAGGTATTAACAAAGTTATTTTTTTATTTGATTCGCCCTTAGGTGCCATTAAGTTAGGAATATGACATCGTTCAAATGCTCGCCTAGGCTTCTTACGGTAGCACCGTTCGAGTCGTCCAATTTTCAATGACTCTTTCGCATACATCCATCTGAATTTAAGTGATGGTCTGTGTCATGTTCACCTTAAGGGCATCGGTCGTTTGTGGTTTACTTGCATAGATCGGCGATTTCAAGAAACCCCACAACTGCACCAAAAGCATGTAATTTTAATTATATTTTCTATTGATATTGTCTATTGACCTTTAATAATGTTTTGAAATAATTACGAAATTGTAAGTTGTGGAGTTTCTTTCGCCGTTTCTTCTACGTTTCAGCATAATAATTATTTTAGTAAAATAATTATTTCAGTAAATTATATAATTATTTTAGTAAAATAATTATTTCGTCCTGAAACGGTGGTAGGGTTTTGACGATTTAAAGGTACTTAACAAAGTCCATTAGTTTTTCCGTTAATTTTCATGTCATTTCAAGAAAAAGAATCGCCCGATATCCTCAATGTGAACATTACACAGGCCATCGCTTAAAAAACCATTCCTATACTAGAAAAATGCACTGAAAAAAAATCGACTAGCCTCAGGCGGGACTCGAACCCGCATCTTTCACAATCCGGGCGGATGCGTTGACCAATTACACCACCGAGACACTGCTTTTCGCTGTCGAAATTTGTCAGTGCTTGGTGCTTATGTTTTTATGGTAAACATCGTTTCATTAAATCTTTGAAATTTGCACTTCCAAGACCCGATCGAAATATTTTTGCAAATATTTGACGCCCAGCTAAGATGAAACTACCTTACATTATGGAATAATTTTTTCAGTGCATTTTTCTAGTATTAATATTTACGCGTTTGTAAACGCAATAATAAAATTATTCCATAACCTTTCCTATTCTACAAAATTTTAAATAAGAGAAATTTTCTGCTTTTCTCTTAATTAAAATAATTTAATTAAGAGAAAAGCAGCCACTCCTCCACCGACGGCTGCTCGACCTGGCGCATCCTCCTGACGAGGACACCGGGAGCAGCCATTAGACCGCACCCGGGTGACTTCGGGCGCGGTCGTGGCCCTGAAAAGGACCGTCTGGAACTAGCCGTGGTGGGAAAACAAAAACAACTGGACGATGGCATGTGACTTCGAATGCCAAGGGGACACAGTTGACATCAAAAGCCACACACCCGCTGAGAAAGTTTTCCCACCACGTTACCAGGGACCGCCACGAGGAGGCTTCCGGACGTGAACCCCACAACCAACCAAACCTAGCACATAAAAACAAACTTTCCCGAACCAGAAATTTGTACTCCCCTGGGGAGATCGAAGCCGAGACCTCTAATCTCACCATCACCATCCACCTAATCTACCCTAGAGCGAACCACTCGACCACGTAGGCAGTTAAAATCTCTCAATAAGTGTATCTCAATTGAGTATTATTGTAGGAAATGTGGGTAACCACACCTCATTTATTCCGCCTTTTAAAAAGAGGAGAATAACGTTATCCTCAATTTATACCAAACGATGTCAATTTCGTACAAATTCCTTCGCTCGTTTCATTTTATTGGCGAGATAAAATACATCTGAATGCATTGATTTATTCGCTGGTCTCAACACGACTCCTGGTAAGGCTCGCCGCTGTAATCAGTCAAATGGCCACGTGGGCCTTAGATTATCTCGCCTTCACTCCTCAATATGTGGGGACTTACTTGGTACTCGTGTCTGATGTTATTTTCTGTCATTTAAGTTAAGAGTCTATTTACTTATCTTACCCATGTGGTGTCTTTCACGATTTGGTAATCATCTAAGGGCATGTGCACACTGAGCTATTAGGGCGCCACAGATATCCAGTGGTTGTAATCTATTTGAAATTGGATTCGAATCCTGGTAGCGACAAATATTTGTATCATAAACACGAAAATTTTCTCACGAGTATGTTGTCTATGTTTATATAAGTTCATTTATAAAAAAAATCAAAATTATTATAGTATGTTTATCCGTTATCAAGTATCCATCAATATAAATTCAGCCATTTGCATCGCAACATCCTAGCTACCTGCTGTTGGACACACCTAAGTTGTTTTTCAAGTAGGTGCTATACGAGAGAGCAAATCATATTGGACCTGGGGGCCTATTCGCTAACTTTTTTTGACAGTTGAAAGTGATCATCACTGAGTGAATTACATATCCATTGCTGTTTTACACGACAAGTGCTATAATAGCGTGTCGTGTGTAAAAACAGCAATGGATATGTAATTCACTCAGTGATGATCACTTTCAACTGTCAAAAAAAAATAGCGAATAGGCCTACAGCGCCTGGTGAAAGTTTTGTAATTCCTAAGAAATCACTGTAACTTTTGTAATTTTTGAACTAAGTACATGCATACAAAACAGCGCTGTGTTTATAGCTCTGTTATGTAGTCTACTAGCTTTATGTAGCGAGTAATAATGAATGCTGTAGTTATACAAAACTGGTACAATTTAGGAGTATGTCTAATATTAGTTACCTATCCTCTTCTACGAATTGTAAAGACGTCATTAATCACTCCACCACACAAAACATAATTTAGATCAAAATTACAGTCTATCTATTCCCAAATCTTATCTTCTATCAGCAACATAACTTGTAAAAAGGAAAATTGCGTCTGCTTTCAAAGATTATTAATCATTACTCACCATTGTGCTCGCAGTAAATATAATAATAACGCAGCGTCCTAAATTTTTCGGACAATACAAAGTGTCTCCTTGAATTTTGATTAATGAAGACTCAATAACGCAGTTATCTGCTATGAAAAATATTTACGAAACCTCGACGAAAGATTATTTATTTCTTCGAGACAAGTAGGTACCTACTTACTGTGGCAAACGTTTTGCGGTCTGTCAACTAGAAGGATCTAATTCTATTTTTATTCTGAATCTTAAATGCGACGTCAATGCGTATATATGGACAATGGAATGAAAATGACGAAGATCTTTGTGGGGTGGTCATAACGCTATTTGCGAGTCCCGAAAGCCATTTGATTTTAAGTGATTGCCTAAAATACAATATACTTTTTACTGGTAGTCTGAAGAACAAATGCCTGTTTCTTTAAGGCCGATATTTACATAATTTTATTTATAATAATTAAGCAATTCATTCGGCTAGCCGCAATAAATTATATCGTCAATTTGGGTTTGTGGTTGGGCTATGGTTGGCAGTCCTTGTGTATTACGAATACCATTGTACTTATGAAACTTGAATGTACCTACTTTATAAGGCGGGACCGCCTCCAGTCTCCAGCATAATAATATGCGATATTGTGTCAATATGTAGAGTGAAATTTCAAGGTTCTTCTCAGTTAGGTGTGGCGTGAAGCAAAGCTGCGTGGTCACCCCAACTCTATTCGTTCAAATAACAACATCATATTTCATTTTCTTTATTTATTTATCAATGAAATTGTTTACTTTATTATTGCTGAATAAGCCTTTTAAAACAATCTTGTATAAAGGAACTTTATGGTCTGTTCCGCTGAGTTCATTAATTATACTTCACTGATGAGTAGGCGTTTTCGTTACAATTTTATCCATTACAAACCTCTCATAATCTGGCGGAGAAAAATTTATTATACTAGTCCTACACTTATAAATGTATGAATACTTTATTAAAAACTGAAGTGTGTTTATAGCGTTTGCTACATATGAGTCCACTAGGAGGCCTTGTTCTTCTAATGTCCCTACATTACTATTGTAATTAATTATAATAAAAGTATTGATTTTGTCTATTGAAGACTACTATGGTCGGGTATAGTAGTTAGCGCTTTCCAAACAACTACTTAGAGATATTACTCTATAATTTAGTACTTAATCCATTTATGAAAAACACGAAGTTAATAACCTTATTATTAATCTTAATTATGGCTTCGCATTAAGCAATTAGCCGGAGTTTCTCCCCAGTACTTGTTGCAAAAACACGTGTTGAGAGACTCCATTTTAACCCATATCTACCGTACATTTTTTTATAACTATAATTAAGTTTTCACTTGACATTGGCAAAATGCATAATCTTTAAGATTTGCGAATGCCATTAATAAAGAATAGAATATAATAGAAGCATTTAGCCAGTATCGAGTGAAAATAGTTATTCTATACCAACATTGTACTGTAGATTGAATTAACAGTGGAGTCTCTCAACACGTGTTTTTACAACAAGGACTCGGGGGAAACTCTTTTATAACCTTGAGTTGAAGTAGCTGTGACACAAACACCTGTAAATATAACATATTACAATAGTATCACCCGTCAAAATTTTTATATTACCGTAGTATTTATATGTCTATGTAAGAATGGGTAATGGGTAGGTACCCGCTTGGTACGATGCAATACTCTAATGATTTTCTAAACAATAAGAGATGCAAAACTGTCAACACTGAAAATTTTCAGTAAAAACTTTTTTATGTTTAAAAGCTGTTAATTTATCGGATCTGCAATATGCTAGAAATTTTTAAAGTGTAAAATTCAGAACGTATGTAATCACAATACAAATAGTCCGACACCCAATTTCATATTTTTAACAATTCGATATTTTCGCCTACCATACTTTTATTATCGTTCTTTGCCTTTCAATTACGGAATTTTAGTGCTCGCACAATTTGAACAGGCATTTTTAATTCGTAACGGACAACGTTCAACTAAATATGATAACATACGATACGTGCCCATGCATTTAAACCCTCGGTATGACATTTTCAAACATGGAAGCGGTAGGTAAACTTCGGTTTCCAGCACGCAGTACTGTTTAAATACAATATTAGTTTCTTTAAAGATTAGGGGCATATAAAAATTGCTACTTTTAGGCTGCCTGTCCATTCGAGTGGAGCGAGGTGGCGGAGCGGTGAGTGAGATAAAAATCCACCAATAGAATTGCATAAAATCTCCGCTCCTGAAATTGAGTGGTTAATTTTAGATTAGAGACTTAGCGTCGGCGATCAACGGTTTAGCTGCTTTGCGAAATGTCTCGCTAGCTTTTTTTTGTTGAATAGGCTGGGCGTTTGACCACTATCATGGAAAGCGATGACGAGGCCTAAAGTAGCTCGCCTAGAAGATGCTTGTTCACTCTAGCCTTAAAGACGTCCATATTATACTGATCCGGGAAAACAGACCTCGGCAAAGAGTTCCACTCCTTAGCTGTTCGCATAATCAAAGCGTAAGCAAATCGCTTCGTGCGAATTAGAGGAATGTCGACAACATAAAGGTGAAAATCCTAGCCGCGCCTGGTCGTCGAGGGCCCTCATCTGGTAGCTACTACGAAAGCTCCGCACCACACACGTAAATGCCATTCGCGGCTACTTTTGGACGCTGGACGGACAGATCATAAAGTGACTAATCACTAACACCTCACACGTTTGAATGCCGGTTGCAGCTACTGACATCGTTGTTTTCCAATTGCTACTAATACTCATATAGTATTATATTATCTGGGCTACTAATAAGATAACCAGTTTCTCATTTTTTTAAAGTATAATAATGTGCTCCTAACAGATTCATATTATCCTGTTAACCCCTCCAACTAGCCATATGATGCCGGCAGAGTAGAATAGTATCACACCATATCCTCCAATGGGGTCATATAAGGCGACTAATGAATCAGCAAAGGGGTATTGATCATCTTATACTCCGTCCACCAATCCGCATTCGGCAAGCGTGGTGGACTACTGCCTAAACCTCCTTCGATGACAAGGAGAGGCCTTGTGGATCAGCAGTGGGTCGAATTATAAAGGCTTTTAAGATAAGATAAGATGAACTCCTCCAATTAAGCTAATGCGTTTGTGCTAGGAGTGGGTTCAATCTCCGTTCACACAGACATCGATTCCACCTGCAAGCGCGCTTGTCCACCGACGCTTTGATTGGCTGACGATTATAGGTTATCATAATAGCATATCATGAGGTGAGACGAAAGCTTTAAATAAGAACACGATATTATAGGATTAAACAAAATAATAAAAAAAATTCGTTGAAAGAAATCACTATCTATTAGCGAAACCTAATACTCAAGTGTAGACAGAATTTACGGTGGAACTACAATTTAAACAGACATACCATATAAAGGCAACGGACCGAAACACAACTTAAAGCGCCCACTGAAGTCAGATTTAACTGGAGTACGCCTTAATTAAGTGACCCTCAGTATGTCTGACCTCGATGTTGCCAATGAACAAGTTCAGGGCTCAAAGGTTCGGTATCCAAAGTTTCTTAATAGCATTCCCACGAAATAAACATAACAGGGATTAAAGACTGAAATGCCCGACGATTCCTTATAAATTTAATGTAAAAAGTTAACTGTGTTCATACGCCTTGTTTCTTCGGTGAAATTTTTAATTTGTACTTCTCTATTAAGTCATAATATATTGTACTTAGCGACAGAGTTTACTATCGATGCTGCTTAATAATACTAATAGAAAAATCGAGTATTATACACGCCTATCCCTTGAATCGGGCTATGTGCATCGTTGTTACAAGAGATTTCTCAGATGTTTGTTTAGTAATCTGAAATTGTAATGATAAACTTCATAAGCGTATTTCGTAATTATAATTACGGACTTAACCTCTGCTTTATATTTGCAACACGGGCTTGCTTTTATTAAATTTCATTGCAACACTAATATAATAAACTTACCCATTATAATACTACCTATATTAGGTAGGGTACCTACATCATAATTTCGTGACGTATCAAAAATGCTCACATAATCACCTTATTTAATGAATATTTTTATCAAAGGATTCGCTATTAGATTTAACGAAACCTATAATAAAACATTTTTGAATATCGATAAAATAATATCCTTGCAGCATATTTCATGATGTAAACTGCTATCAATCGCAGTGCTACGCGCTATAAATCAATTATTTGGAAGCTTATAACCGCTGCACGTTGATTTGCTGGCCGGTACAAGGCGCTTTTATGGTTTTATTATTTTTATAGCGAGAGTTTATTACGTCTTATTACGACAATCTTTAAATTTATCGTTTAATGGTTGGTGTCGTTGGCTTCTTATTGCTCTTAGCAGTGCTATACGGTTTTAAGTATCTAAGTAAGCATGTGTGTTTACTTACAAGTCATTCTTATATTTTATAATATATTACGAGATGGCAAACAAGCTTGCGGTGCACCTGATGTTAAGTGGTTACCATCGCCTATAGACAGTTGCAATATTAAGGTTAAATCACTTAACGCTGCAAGTGCGTTGCCATCCTGGGGACTAAGATGCCTTCCATGCCCAGTAATTACACTGGCTAACCTTTCCCTTCACTCCGAAGCACCGCGAACTGCTTCACGGCGGAAATAAGAAAGGCGGTGGTACCTACCCAGACGACCCTACATATGAGTCTACCACCTAGTGTTTCTTCATTTAGCTGCTTAAGTTTGTTGATTCCCGCCTGAGGCAGGTTGACTTTTTCAGTGTATTTTTCTAGTATTAAAAATATTTACGCGTTTGTAAACGCATAAATTATTCCGTGATTAAGAATTTTCCTGACAGTCATTATAAAAAAAAAATATTTTGTAGGTTCTCTCAGACGAAATAACGCACTAAACGCCGGGTTTGAGCATTCCAAATCCCTTACAAACCCTGCCCATTGCCCTAAATAGAAATGAGACGCGTATCTGAAAGGTCCCATTTTATTTAAGCAATTGTTCCTTTGAGTGATCTTATCCTTAGATTTGGAACTGGTCAACGACCCTGGATTCGAATCTTATGCAGAGAAAGAAAAACAGTATTCATAAACCCTGAAATTAGTGATTCTTTTTCCTACCAACTATACTAAAATTCTCGCTTTGTGATCGATACAAAGAACACCGCCGCGCCATTAGCCGCCTCCCTGAAATTAGTCATCATCTTTCTTTCAGGCAAGCCAAAAACTTGTGCCAACCGAATGATAAAGTATTTGATCTTATAATTTTTCTGATAACCAATATTAGACCAACTAGATAACAGTCACTTTAAAAGGTACGATCAAGAAAATAATACAATTCTGACCAATGGAAGAACCGTGACTTAATTAAACCACACAAAATTTTTATTGACTTCTCAAAGACAGTGAATATGCCATTTCCTCTACTGTGATAAAGTTCTAGCATGAGTCAGGAATCTATTTCCTCCATAATACAACCAAATACCAGCCACCGAGTTCATAAAAGTATTTCTAATAAGCGATTAACTTGTGTTGTAGATAAACACGACCTAAATTCTCTATGCCATATCGCACCTCAGATCAGTGATCCGAAAAAATACAACCTTTAAATGAGGTCAGCTGCGAACTAGCACTTTTTATCGATGTTTTCTTTTAACTTACTATATTTCGTTTTGTTGTTTTATCTGCTCTCGATAGATAAAGTCAGCTTCAGTAAGACAAAAAAGACAATAGAAATCTGTTAGCCTGTAATCACACTAACGCAGGGTGGAAGCGTCAATTTATATATTAGGTTGGGGAAAAAGTCTTTTCGCATTATAGTATGTATAAACTTGTAATAAAATCTCTTTGGCTATACTATTTGTATCTGGCTGGTTTTGGTATCATTGAAAGTTTAAATTTTAAAGAACATAATTCCAAATTCAAATTAGGAAAATGTGTGATTTTCATTTGTTTTTCGTACCACCAAGATGAGTGAATCTAATGAAGAAATTCGATACATTTTAAAATTTTACTACAAAAAAGGTAAAAATGCAACGCAAGCCGCGAAAAAAATTTGCGATGTTTATGGACCTAGTGCAGTGTCTGTGAGAGTAGCACAAATTTGGTTTAAGCGTTTTCAATCCGGAAATTTTGATGTCAAAGATGCACGTCACTCTGGTCGCCCTATTACAGATAAAATGGATGCCATTTTTGAAAAAGTGGAGCAAGATCGGCATGTCAGTAGTTGCGACGTAGCTGAAGAACTGGGAATTGACCACAAAACAGTTTTGGCGCATTTGAAAAAAACTGGGTACACAAAAAAGCTCGACATTTGGGTACCTCACGAGCTCACTGAAAGAAACCTAATGAACCGTGTACTCATTTGTGATTCTTTATTACGACGTAATGAAACCGAACCATTTTTGAAGAAGCTGATAACTGGTGATGAAAAGTGGATCACGTACGACAAGAACGTGCGAAAAAGGTCGTGGTCAAAGGCCGGTTAGGCTTCACAGACTGTGGCGAAACCCGGGTTAACTCGCAACAAGGTGATGCTGTGTGTGTGGTGGGATTGGAAGGGCATTATTCATTATGAGCTGTTACCACCAGGCAGGACCATCGATTCTGAACTCTACTGCGAACAACTGATGAGATTAAAGCAAGAAGTTGAGAGAAAGCGGCCGGAATTAATCAACAGAAGGGGTGTGGTTTTTCATCATGATAACGCTAGACCTCACACATCTTTAGCCACTCAGCAAAAATTAAGAGAGTTTGGCTGGCAGGTGTTAATGCATCCGCCGTATAGTCCTGACCTTGCACCTTCAGATTTCCACCTGTTTCGGTCTCTTCAGAATTCTTTAGGCAGTGTCAGGTTAACATCACGAGAGGACTGCCAAAACCACTTGTCGCGGTATTTTGACCAGAAGTCCCAAAATTTCTAAAGCAATGGGATCATGTCCCTACCTACAAGATGGCAAAAAGTTATCGAACAAAATGGTACCTACATACTTTAGTTAAATGTAAATAAACTATATTAAAAAATGTTTTGAATTTTCTTAAAAAATGCGAAGAAACTTTTTCCCCAACCTATTATTTACACTGTAAATTGACCCCGCCACAAAGTAACACACACATTTTTTTAATAAAAAAAATATAGTACAATATTTTATAAATAATATAAAATGATTTAAATACAACCTTTTATTTTTGTTTTAAAGATTATTAGGAATATACATAAGGACAAACGCCCACCAGGGACGTCAACCGCGTTTAAACTTGAAGAATTAAATTAAAAAAAAAATTAACGGAATAATTTTATTTTTGCGTTTACAAACGCGTAAATATTAATACTAGAAAAATGCACTGAAAAAAATCGACTTGTCTCAGGCGGGACTCGAACCCGCATCTTCCACAATCCGGGCGGACGCGTTGACCATTACGCCACCGAGACACTGCTTTTCGCTGTCGAAATTTGTCAGTGCTTGGTGCTAATGTTTTTTACGGTAAACATTGTTTCATCAAATCTTTTAAATTTGCACTTCTAAGACCCGAACGAAATATTTTTGCAAATATTTGACGCTCAGTTAAGATGAAACTACCTTACATTATGGAATAATTTTATTTTTGCGTTTACAAACGCGTAAATATTAATACTAGAAAAATGCACTGAAAAAAATCGACTTGTCTCAAAAAAATTAACCTTCAAAAATCAAGTTTAAACTTCGAAATAGCTTACATCAAACAGAAGTCGTATAACAAAGAGAATATAATCACTACGTTTTATCGTATAATATAAAAAGCATCAATGAATCATACAGGTAGAATATAAACAAGATGGATTTTTATTATTCCATTTTTTTAAACCCCATCCACCACCAGCTGTTGGTAAGACTCTTGATTGGATCTATCCACAGGGTAGGGAATGGGGATAGAGTGCAAATCACAGAGTGTTGACAGATGATAGCGTTGTTTATAGGTGCTTGTTTTCGACCTATCTTTTTAATTATTTTATCGTGTATGTGATTTTCAATCTGATGCACAAATATATTACGTACCACATCTATATAGGTTTATAGGTATATCTATATAGATGTATAAAGCATAGGTACTCATATAAAACTCATATAAAGGTAAAATAAGTTTTAGAGTAGAAAGATAAGGTCACATACTTCACACTTTAAATTACTTATTTGCTCTTTCACATTATCTCATATCATGTGTTGGATTTTTTAGTGTTCATATTGTTAAATAATAACATAAGAACTTTTTAGTTGTTCTCTATAGCTATTATCTATGGTTAATTGTCATAATTTTTTTCAGCGATTGTAAAAGCAAATTTATATTTTGTTCAATAAAAAATGTTTTATTATATTTCTTTGTTATTCTATTAACAAAAGTGGTGCCGAAACCCGGGTATATTTTCCGTAAATAATTATTGATACGAATTATCTATCAATGAAGTGAAAACATATTGTTCGCCATTGTTCTATGGATGCCGTTTTTTCCGTTGCCGTGTAAGCTGTACTGTGAGTACTAAGCAATTGAATTATTTTATATCGGATTTGATTTTCAACGATTATATTATAATAATATATTGAAAAATGCCGATCGAAGAAGATAATAGTACTGCAGTCAAAATAAAAAAGTTGCAGCTAACAATTGGGCAATACAAAGGCCAAATTACGCGGACCGAAAAATATATAAAGGAGCAGAAGGGACAGGTTTTATTGGAGGTAGGAGGCCTTAGAATTAGGCTGGAGGAACTGCAGCGAGGTTTTCAGCATTATAAGGATACTTCCATAGAGCTCATGCTTCTGACCAATGATGACAGTTTCGAGGACGACGAGGTGGAGGAGAGATATTACGAAGCGGTGTCAGGCATAAAAGGGTTGATGGCTGCTGGCGAGTGCTCTAATGTCGGTGATGAGCGTAAGGCAGTATCGCAGGCTCAATCTCATCACAGCAAACTGCCGCAGCTAGACATAGCTTGTTTCGACGGAAAGGATATTACTCAATTTAGGCCGTTTATGGACATCTTCGAAGCCATCGTTGACAGAGATGAAAATTTGTCTTCAGTACAAAAATTGTTCTACCTACGAAGATATTTACAGGCTGATGCTTTGCTAATGATAAGTGGCTTACCTTTAGTAAACGAGTCTTATGTACAGGCGCTTGATTTAATTAAGCAGCGTTATGATAATAAATGTTTAGTTATTACTCATCATGTAAACGCATTGTTGGATTACCAGCCAATTTCAAAGGGTACATCTTCGGAATTGCGGCATTTAGTTTCTGTGGCTAGACAGCATTTAGGTGCTCTTAAAGGTCTTGGGCAAGAGGTTCAGTATTGGGACATGCTTCTTATTCCTATTTTATTAAGAAAATTAGATGCCTATTCTTGCAGAGCCTACCACGTTGAGAGGAATATTTCAGGGCTGCCTACGCTAGAGGAATTATTTAAATATATTGAACGGAGAGCAATTAGCTTCGAAGAGTCGCAAGTATCTGCTGGTAAGACTACTTTTAACATACCTTACATTAATAGGGCTTCTCATTTGGCTAGCACCAGCGAACAAAAGTTATCGTCTTGTAAGTTTTGTAAGGATATAGGTCATAAAATATATGCATGCAAGGAGTTCCAAGCGCTTGGTGCAATTGACAGAGTTAAGTTTGCTGAATCTCAAAAATTATGTAGCATTTGTTTAAATTCTCATACTAAAAAATGCAACTTTCATTTCAAATGTTCAATGTGTAAAAGTAAAGAACACAATTCACTGCTGCATGTTGGTGAAAATGCTTGTAATTTTGCTAGCTCTAATCTTAATGTAAACAAAAACATGGTTTTGCTACCTACCATGAAAGTCAAATTCCTAGCGCATGATGGTAATTTTGTTACAGCGCGAGGTTTGATCGATAGTGGTAGCCAAGTGTCTTTTATCTGTAGTAAATTACTACGCAAATTAAATGTTCCAACATTTCAATATAATATAAATATTACAGCTCTCGGCCAAACACAAAAACCGGTTGCCAGGGCTGTCAATTTAAGAATGAATTCGATGTACAATAATTATTATTGCAATTCTATTTTTTCCGTTGTGGATAGCATTACTACTTATCTACCGCAGACAAAAATTGATGTGAGTAGCATCCAAATACCGGAGTCAATTAATTTAGCCGATGATGAGTTCAATATGCCTGGCGAGATTTCATTTCTGGTTTCAGCCGATATTCTATTCAAAATTATGCTGCCAGACAAAATAGCTTTATCCAGGAATAACTTATATTTATTAGCTACAAAGTATGGTTACATTGTCTCCGGTAGATTAGAGGAACCCAAAGTTTGTCTTTCTTCAAGTATTTTAAAGAAAGGGTTTGTTTCGCATGTCGCAATAAACGAAAGTAGGGTTGACAGTCTCATACAAAAATTTTGGGAGGAGCAACACGTTCCTGAAGTTAAAGGCGAAGTTAATGTAGATCGATGTGAGGAAGTGTTCCGTGAGACTGTGCAATTGATCGACAATAGGTTTCAAGTTAGTTTGCCCTTAAAAATTCCACTCAATGAGGTGGTCTTAGGAAATTCTTTTAGCATAGCTTTACAGCGTTTGAATGCTTTGTGCAAAAAATTTGTCAAAATTACAAAGCTTAAGGAGGAATATAAGAAATTCATTAATGAGTATGTCGCTCTTGGCCATGCTAAGAAGGTAGATTTATTTAAAATAGGAAAGCCGTTTGAACGCTGTTATTTTTTACCGCATCATGCGGTTATTAGAGAGCATGCTTTGACAACAAAGCTTAGGGTCGTATTTGATGCTAGTGCTCAGACAGATTTAAAATTGAGTTTGAACGATGTACTCTATTCAGGCCCGGTTGTTCAAAAGGAGCTTTTTGATATATTGATTTTATTACGTTCATACAAATACGTTGTCATGACAGATATGAAGCAAATGTATAGACAGGTGAAAGTTGATCCCGCTCAAACTCATTTGCAACTAATATTGTGGAAGGAAAATTTATCTGACCCTTTAACATGTCTCCAGCTGTCAACGGTTACATATGGGGTGACTTGCTCCAGTTTTCTTGCAACGCGCTGTTTAGTGGAGTTGGCATTGCGTTACGGTGAGCGATATCCTCTCGCTGCTTCTGTGCTGATGAACAACGCTTACGTTGATGACTGTCTGTTTGGTGGATCGTCGATTGAGAGTACTAAAGGGGTATGTAATGAATTGACTAAATTGGTAAGCCTTGGTGGGTTTGAGCTTCACAAATGGTGCGCTAGTCATCCAGATATTCTGGCCGATGTACCTCTGGACAAGCAATGTTTTCAAGATGTAGACTTGAACGATGTTGATGTTACTGTAAAAGCTTTAGGTTTGCGATTAGACCTTAGGTCCGATAGGTTTATAGTCTCGTGTCCTTGCAATTCAGTTCCTAATAATTGGACAAAGCGCACGGTGTTAAGTTTTATAGGCACATTTTTTGACCCTTTGGGATTGGCTGGTCCAATTGTGACACGTGCGAAAGAATTCCTACAAAAAGTGTGGCAATGCAAATTAGAATGGGATGAATTTCTCCCACATGACTTATTATTGTCTTGGAATTCATTCTTTAATGATTTAAGGCGTATGGAGCTTATTTTAGTTAAGCGTAATTTAAGTATAAGTGATGCTGATTTTATAGATATAGTGGGCTATTGTGATGCCTCTGCTATTGCCTACGGAGCATGCATTTATATTAGAGTGGTGCGAGGTGATAGCACGTTTGTCACGTTGCTATGTAGTAAGTCGAGGATTGCTCCATTGAAGACGAAGCCAACTATACCTAGGTTAGAGTTATTTGCATGTGTGCTCATAGATAAATTGTTCAAGCGCATAAGTCATGTATTAATTAATTATAAATTTAGATATTAAATTTTATACAGCGATTCACAGATTGCTCTAAAGCTTCGGCGCATTGTGTCTTTTGTGTTAAGGTTTGTGAAGAACTTTAGGCATAAGAGTTATTTGTCACAGCTGCAAAGCCGCCCCAAATGGTACAAGGCCAATGCGATTGGTCACATTTCGTCTAGAGCGATAAATAAAGGGGCTGTGTTGCCAATATATGACGAATAACTGTCGGCGGGGGAGTTTATGTTAAATAATAACATAAGAACTTTTTAGTTGTTCTCTATAGCTATTATCTATGGTTAATTGTCATAATTTTTTTCAGCGATTGTAAAAGCAAATTTATATTTTGTTCAATAAAAAATGTTTTATTATATTTCTTTGTTATTCTATTAACACATATATCCCCACTGATTTATATCTCAAATAATTAACCCCAAAACAAACTTTGATAATGTTTTTGATACAAAAAATGCTACAATATTAAATGGCCATCAGAACAAAACCAGGTCACGTGTTCGCTGGTTTTAATTACATTCTCAATGACCCTGCTAATTTATTAATCCTTGTTAAAGTCACCAATTGCGTTTAATTAACGTAATTAATACTGAGCTTGTGGGGCGTGTTGCAAACGTGCAACTTGTAGCAGTCGGAAACAACTATGCGATCGTAGCAACCACAACTACGACAAGTCCCGTCTACGAGATTTCGTAGCAATGTAGCTACGCTACGTAGTAAAGTGTTGGACCCCTTGTTACGAATACATGCTTACCTTGCAGGCTTAAAGTATTTAATCGCATTCTCTTGCAATCTGTTGCTGCTGTACAAAGTCGTTTAAATCAGAAACTACTATCTATTAATGACAAAGCCGTTCATTATATACTTTAACTACCGCATGTTTCTTTAAGAAATTAACTTTTTCTAATATCGTCTATTGCAGCCCGAGTCATTAATTAAAATGTTCTACGTACCGCATTGTATAGGTATACAATGCGCTAGGTACAACATTTGTACAAAAAATCAATTATAAATTACACTTTTATAGGTATAAAAGGGTATAAAATTTCTTTTTTTATGTTCTTATTTTGTGTGTATTTCATCCTTACTGCTGACATAATTTTGAATGTAACATATGTCCTGGTTATTGGCTTTTGTTTTGGGCCACAAATCCTGATCCATTAGTCGCCTTCTACGACACCCATCGGAGGATATGTGGTGATGCTATTCTACTCTGCCGGCATCACATGGCTTTGGTTTACTTCTTCCTATCGTATAGTTAACCTGGTACAGGGTTGTCTGGTGTCACAGTTTTACAAGTCTTTGGCCTCCAACTTGACTTTATTTTTTTTTGACTGCTATCTGTTGACAGCTGCCGCGGAAAATTGAGCTCGAATATTTTGGTAGTATCAACCAGTAGCTTAACTTCTGAGATCGTTAGGAAAAACGCACAACCGCTGTGTTATCGAACTCCTTATTACGGTGCCATCAAACTACTCGGACTTCTTTGTACCCGTGGATAAGATTGGTAGAAAATCGGTCACTCTGGTGAGGTCAGGACGCCTATGCCAAGTAGTGAGAGAAACAAAGGTGATAACGAAGAAACCTATATATTATTATGTTATATTAGCATTTAACCCCTTGTGTGTCGCGCGGTTTCCTGGAGGTCAGTCCCCCCTCCACTGTTTTCCGATGATGAAAATGATGTTTATTATTTAAAAATATAACTGTACTAATTATATTACTTATATTCTTTTAGCTTATTTTATAACGATTTTAGTGACAAAAACTCTTTATTATAGTTATATTACAATTTTTTTTACGTTTTGCATTTTTATTACATGCGGAAAATTCACGACAGGAAGTCCGGAAGTAATTTTCACATGCGCAAAATGTTACAAAATGGCGGCGACATTTAATGACAAAACTATAATGTAATTTTATTGATAGCCTTTTACAATATTAGAATTTTCACGAGCTTTCCTTTTTCTTTATTTAGACTTTATCACAATTGGCATAAATACTACGTCTTCAAAACCTTACCCATAAATACATAAGTCTTCTAAATTTATCTGAAACGCGAATACAAAAAACGGAGCAAAGATGCGATCGCGGTGCAGAAACCAAAAAGTGCTTTTTTTATTACGATGCAGCGTCAAAGAGATTGCAAAACAAAGCTTTAGTTCGTTATCGCGTTTGCGACGCGGGGGACCGCCGCCTGCCGAGATGTTTTACCCACATCCGTCTTTGCTTTAAGAAAACACTCCACTTTTAAATATTTTGGTGGGGAAAAGGAAATATATTGTACAAACATTTACAAATATACATAGGTACATCGTTAAAAACTTATTGGAGACGCCAAAAGGGAATCACGAGACCGCGCAAATGCGAGGGTAGAATTTTTTTTTTTTACTTAACGGGGAAAATAAGTTTTCATCTCACTCCGTGGTAAGTGATAGGTACACATATAATAACCAATATATACACATACTTACAAAGGTAAAGCCACGCATTTTTTTTTTTTTTTAGTTAATATAGGAAAGCATTTGACCACACTGATCTTAAGCGAAGATGTGAGCCAAGTGATAAGATTATGGAGCGTGTACTGACGCTCCATAATCTTACAGAGTATGGAGGTGACCGAAATAGGCCTATAATTGTTAGGGTCGGCGTGGCTTTCTTCCATAAGGAGTGACCTCTGCCTGTTCGCTTTTTTCCACTACTACGTTCTTTAGATGTAGATTTATCTACTCTCATCTCATAACCCTCATTATTCTCAGAGATTATGATTCCTTTTTAATGCTAAGTCATGCGAGGGTCAAAGACGGCTGCGAGCTTCTCCTAGTAGATTCAACAGCAGGAAGCAACAAAATAAAAACATGTGTGGTCATATAGAAAGACGAATAAAATAATATTTATTTATTTATTTTTGGAATAACAAACAGTTACACATTAAATATTTGTTACAAATAATCCTCATAGGTACAATGTACATGTACAATGATAGTGTGAATGTGTAACCCACACCGTTATCCACTTATTACTACATACAAATTATTTTGTCTTAGGGCGCTAACAATTTACATTTTCAAGTTTTTATTAGTTGAAAACAATAATAAAAAAAAACTAAAAAATACTTACAATATAAAAACAGAAACGAAGAACAAGAAGAAAACACTAGTTAATTACGTTCTACTAAGGTAAATCTTTTTGCCAAAGGATTTCTAACAGTAACTTTTACTTTTTTAGAATATAAGTTACTAGCTTTTGTCCGCGGCCTCGTCTGCACAGGATTATTATAATAAATTATAGCCTATATGTTATTCTGATATTTGAGCTATTTGTTATTGTAATGTTTCATTAAAATCCAATTAGTTGTTTTTGTGTGAAAGTGTAACAAACACACATCCAGACACCCATCCATACAAACTTTCGCGTTTATATATTTAGTAAGGATATGGCTAAAACTACATTTATTAAACTATTCGATACGGCTTTTATAATTTACACATATTTCGCTAATGAATACTATACTACAGCGAAAGACTATTTGATTCTAAAAATACAACACAAAATATTTATCCCATTTTAATCCAGCATGTTTCGTTGTAAGCTTTTTTTAACCAGACAAGATGAGAATAGAAACAAATGTTACATTGTAGAAACACGACTAATAAAAACTTTGTACGTTTACAACGGAATTTTCCCAGCCACTGTAGACAAAGTGGAGAAAACTTAGAACAGAAGTGAAGACACAATAAGGACCACTACCGCTAGTTACAAAGTTTACAAAATAAAACAAAACTCTAATCAAAATGCTTGTGCAGTTAAAGCTAAGAAATAGTTAAGTTGATTACGTATAAGATACATTTGTTTGGTTCTTATTAAATACTAGCTTCCGCTCGCGACATCGTCCGTGTGGACATTATACCCCCTTAGGGGTGGAATTTCCAAAAATCCTTTCTTAGCGGATGCCTACACTGTATAAGGTGTCTATGTGCAAAATTTCAAGTCTTTTGGGCTGTGCGTTGATAGATCACTATGTTAGTCAGTCAGTCACCTTTGAGTTATATATATTTAACTAGCTTCCGCCCGCGACTTCGTCCGCGTGGACATTTTACCCCCTTAGGGGTGGAATTTCCAAAAATCCTTTCTTAGCGGATGCGTACGTCATATCATGTACCTGCATGCCAAATTTCAGCCCGATCCGTTTAGTTGTTTGGGCTGTGCGTTGATAGATCAGTATGTCAGTCAGTCAGTCACCTTTGAGTTATATATATTTAGATATTTTTTTACTATGCTCTTTATAGGAAGACGAGATGCACGGCTATTTGGACAGGTGAGAGTTTTTGGAGTAACCAGGCCAAATGTATTCATCCGTGACCATGGCATTGTTCTTGGTGGTTCCATCCATCGGAATTAGATCCAAAGTAAATGAAACAATTATGTGCTTGATTCCGTTATATTAGGACTTCTTTTAGGCGCGAAGCAGACCAATCTGGCGTTTGCCCGACGCGGCGCGGACATTATTCAAATACCGTACTAAATACACGGCAATAATATCATTAATTGAACAAATTCAACGGCCCTCATCGGACACACGCCATTTTAGCGTTGAATTTGTTCAATTAGGGACCTTATTGCGGTTTGTTTGGTACGGTATTTGAATGAAACAGAATGATGTCCGCGCCCGACGCCCGATAGGTGTGCTTCGCGCCTTATATGTGCCACTGGCTGAATTCCACCATCTTATCAAAGAGTTCCCACTGCGTGGGATAAGAAAGCCAGTCTCTCGGTGGTCGAGGGTTACCTATGTGATAAGCTCGCGTCCATTCTTTGAACTTATTATCACGCTACATGACATACGTAGAGAGGTAATTAATGGTAGGAGTATGATGTTAATTAATGAAAATAAGTCGTCATAATCTTAAAGCCCAGATAAAGCAAGTAAAGCAAGATTCCGTATCAATTTATAGAATGAAAACCTATATTAGTCAAAGCAATAAAGTTGTCGCTTGCTTTAAAGACTTTCCTACAGAACGTTTAAAATACGGTCCATTTTAATTACATTTCACTTCTATCGTCGCCATCAAAAAAAATCTTACAAATTGCCTGCCAGCTGCAGTGTGAATAAATTTATTTAACTACCAACTTTAAAAGTTGTAAGTATTCCACGCGACGACGCTCGTATAACAGTAGCCGTGTTATTATACAATAACTTACCGCAAAACGTGTATTCAACAGCTGCATTTTGTTAGATCTCAACGGAGATTTTCTCATAAACTTTTCGTAAAAAATCGGGAGTGGTCTCCCCTTGACTTTCTCGTATACCGGAAATGACTCAAAGGTTGATAAAAACCTTATACTTTGATGTCATACATGCATGTTAAATTTTGGTCACCCATCCGAGCACCGACCGCGCACTTGGTTGCTTAACATTCGTGATCGACGGCTCAAAATTTGATAGAAACCTTATATAGTTATACACGTATGTTAAATTTGGTTGCAATAAGTTAAAGCATGCTCGAGTTATCGTGCTAACGCACAGACACACACACATACATAATTCCAAAAAAAATATTTTTGGCCTCATGGAGGTCCAAAAAGTGTAAATCCGTCAAAATCTCGAGGTCGAATTTTTTTACGATTACTAGACTTCCTCTATACTACGTACGAGAAAGTAAAAATTAAAACATGTTTTTAATTTATTAGGTCCTTAGTTTGTATATTTTTCTGTTACAACAATCAGGGCGTAGTGTATTACATACGCTCTCATTAGAGAGAAAACAGAGAGTACGAGGTACAAGCTGAAAGTTGTTGTATTTACCTCATAACCACTGCCTAAACAATTCCCTAATTATGTGTTGCGTTTTGAAGGAAAGCAGCTTTTAATAGAGATATCCGTACTTGAAATCCAAAGCCGTTTTGCTCAGACATTAAATATTCTAAAAGTTTCCCTTCCAGAACCATAACAATGACAAATCGTGAGCTCGACAGTTCACTACACCAATACATCAAATCTCGTGTGACATTAGCTCGACCGATCGAATACGCAAAGAAATTATCTCGACAAGTGGGGTCTGTAGGTGGTGCATTAATTAACTAAATACCTTCGAGTACGAGCTAGATAATCGAGCAGAGTACTTTCGATTTCAAGTAGGAAACTCGTAATAACATGATATGGAGGGCATTAAAATTATTAAGGCACGAGTGATACCTCTGATGTTGCTTGCAGAGATTTCTCATCCTGACGACAGCTGATAAAAATAGATATATGATAACGTTTTGCAACATGTAAAATCTTATTAAATAATTCTTATTTAATTTTTATTGGCAACTTTTTCTTTTCGTAATTGCTAAGCTATTTTCTCACTAACTCTCAGTTAGCGAACCCAGAACCTTTATCAATAGTCGTAGCAATAAATTAATTTTATAAAATTACCTTAAAAGGATAGGGCCGCAGTGGATTAATATAAATTAGTTTTAATAAAATTACTGTTGTAATTTTAATAAAGTTCATATTTACTAAACTTGTTGCATTACCTCAGTAAATCGTAAGACAATTTTTTAATGCGAAATAATAACCAGCTTCTATTTCACGTAAACCCTCTACATTATCCCAATTTAAAAAAAATAATGGTGCCGTGGGAATCGTACCCATGGTACCATTAATTATTTCTCATAGGGACATTTAATCAAGAACCTAAACTGTTGCCTTAAAATATTATTGTGTATAAGTATAACCAATAAAATAATTAAAATATAAATGGATCTGATTGGCCACAGGTCAAAGTGTACAATTTTGAAGCAAATAGTTATTTTTTTAAACAGAACATCCATAAAAATATGTCATGAACCTCGTCTGTTTTTTACGGCGTTTTAAAAAAACTAACAATAAGAAGTATATTGATCCCGGTTATAACTTTAGAGACATTTATAAAGGTTGATGCAGCCCCACTACCCCCCAGCTGGGTCTGCAGCTTTGTGTTATGGTATTTGAGGCAAATACCTACCCTAAAATGTCTACCGGCTCTCGGAGTATTACTCCACCAGTGTTCGAAATTTTTATTATCCAGTAGCTACCTAAGCTCTTAAACCTTCCTCACTGTGCAAAATCAAGTGTCATTAAATGCAATTAATGATACCCCATGGTTCCTAATGCGAAACATTGTCCGGTCCTGAAATTAAATGCTAAAATGAGTCACAAACACGGAGCATCTCTCCAAAACAAAACGAAATAATTTGCCCGAACATGACATAATATAACAAAGGACGTGCCTGCCCGACACATCGTCATTGTCAACTTTTGTAATGAAATTACAACGAAACATTTTAACGTTGGGCTTTGTTACTAAGGGAATTAAAGAAACCAAACCTCATCAAAGTGGCCGTGAGCGTTTCTAACTTAATCAAATGTCCTTTTTTATTACACGTACTTACTGAGAATTTTTATTGCCATCGTATGAATATTGTAGTCTAAGATCCCGCTATAGAACGACCTTCACCGAGATGTTTATTTGATGAAACGTATTTTATATTTAATTTTATAATAGGTTGGGGAAAAAGTTTCTTCGCATTTTTTAAGAAAATTCAAAACATTTTTAATTTAGTTTATTTACATTTAACTAAAGTATGTAGGTACCATTTTGTTCGATAACTTTTTGCCATCTTGTAGGTAGGGACATGATCCCATTGCTATAGAAATTTTGGGACTTCTGGTCAAAATACCGCGACAAGTGGTTTTGGCAGTCCTCTCGTGATGTTAACCTGACACTGCCTAAAGAATTCTGAAGAGACCGAAACAGGTGGAAATCTGAAGGTGCAAGGTCAGGACTATACGGCGGATGCATTAACACCTCCCAGCCAAACTCTCTTAATTTTTGCTGAGTGGCTTAAGATGTGTGAGGTCTAGCGTTATCATGATGAAAAACCACACCCCTTCTGTTGATTAATTCCGGCCGCTTTCTCTCAACTTCTTGCTTTAATCTCATCAGTTGTTCGCAGTAGAGTTCAGAATCGATGGTCCTGCCTGGTGGTAACAGCTCATAATGAATAATGCCCTTCCAATCCCACCACACACACAGCATCACCTTGTTGCGAGTTAACCCGGGTTTCGCCACAGTCTGTGAAGCCTGACCGGCCTTTGACCACGACCTTTTTCGCACGTTCTTGTCGTACGTGATCCACTTTCCATCACCAGTTATCAGCTTCTTCAAAAATGGTTCGGTTTCATTACGTCGTAATAAAGAATCACAAATGAGTACACGGTTCATTAGGTTTCTTTCAGTGAGCTCGTGAGGTACCCAAATGTCGAGCTTTTTTGTGTACCCAGTTTTTTTCAAATGCGCCAAAACTGTTTTGTGGTCAATTCCCAGTTCTTCAGCTACGTCGTAACTACTGACATGCCGATCTTGCTCCACTTTTTCAAAAATGGCATCCATTTTATCTGTAATAGGGCGACCAGAGCGACGTGCATCTTTGACATCAAAATTTCCGGATTGAAAACGCTTAAACCAAATTTGTGCTACTCTCACAGACACTGCACTAGGTCCATAAACATTGCAAATTTTTTTCGCGGCTTGCGTTGCATTTTTACCCTTTTTTGTAGTAAAATTTTAAAATGTATCGAATTTCTTCATTAGATTCACTCATCTTGGCGGTACGAAAAACAAATGAAAATCACACATTTTCCTAATTTGAATTTGGAATTATGTTCTTTAAAATTTAAACTTTCAATGATACCAAAACCAGCCAGATACAAATAGTATGGCCAAAGAGATTTTATTACAAGTTTATACATTAGGGTGGGTCAAAAAATTTTTTTTAAGTAATCGATTTCTAATAGCGAAAATATGTTGAAGTTAGGTATCATTATAAACTCTTTAAAATATTATTTAGTTATTTTAAGTGGAACAGCCCGCGCAACGCCGTTGAAGTTTTGAAAAAAAAGTTCATGTACCCACTTTTACACCTTAAGTTACACTTTGACGTTGGGTATAGTTTAATGTTTTATTAGTATCCATTAAAATACACGTTACTTTTGTTACATAAACTGTGTTTTTTATTAAAAGAGGATTCCAGGAAAGTTATGAAGAAATTCGATAGTAGGTGGGATTTTTTGTATAAATATAAATAATTTTTTTGATAACTTTTCAGTGTATTTGTTTAGGTTTTTTTATTTTAAACGTTAATATATGTCTTTCACTAAATGATTGTGGTGTTTCAAGTAATTTTAAGTAATTTTTGAATAAAAAACTATGGTATTTAGTAAAACGTGGTTTTTTCAAAAACGTATAATTGAAGCGCATGCGCGGGCTGAAAATGTTTATTTATTTAACCGTTTTTTAGCTAAAACTACTTTTTTAGGTACAATTCAACATAATATTACCTACTATTAGAATTTGATTCATCAACTTTTATTTTTTTCCATACTAGAGTGACCAACCCTATTATACATACTATAATGCGAAAAGACTTTTTCCCCAACCTAATATGTCAATAAATATATTGCACATGGGTTGCCTAACAAATTTTAGTCCAGGGTATGATTAATTAATAATTAAAAAAAAATTTTAAACATTTCACCGGTGTGATTATTAGACAAATTCTAAGACAAATTCTATACCAATCGAAAGTATGAAGCCCATAGAATATGCAAACGTTAGGTTGCCTATTCTTTTCCGGTCACAACTCTCGGGTTGCCAGGTATAAACAGGTAAATCCATAGGTACATAAAGGTTAATGCAACTACACCCACTACTTCCCAGCCAGTTCTGCAGCTTTGTATTAGGGTATTTGAGGCAAATACCTACCCAAAACCTCTAAAATCAATAATTTCACCAAAGCGGTGGTAGGATAAGTATTAATTTCGCGCCACAGCGGTGGTAGGATAACTAAGCATAGATTAATATAAGTACTTACTAAAGACGATTTTATGAAAATGGATAATGTTCTATTCTATTCTTAATTAATGGCGTCGCGTCGCATAATTAAACGTACGCATTTTGCCAATGTCAAGTGAAAATGTAACTAAAGTAACAAAAATTGGAACGGTTGATTTGGGTTAAAAATAGAGTCTCTCAAACTGCTCTTAGTTCTCAATACGTGTTTTTACAACAAGAACTAGGGAAAACGAAACCCATGGATAATGTTGTTCCTTGTGCCAAGAGAATTCCTACGTCATTGGTGCCAAGCTCAGACCAATGTTATAATCATTGGTCTGAGGTGCCAAGTGACCAATGACGTAGGCAAGTGACACACCGAGGTGACAGTGACATGTTTTAAAACTGTCAATATAAATTTCAAAGCTTGATTTATTGCATTTTTTTGATCCTTGCAAGTGAGGGAATAGTTACATTTTCCGGAGAAAATATTTTTCTACTAGCCAGAATACCATTGAATAAAATGTCGCGGAAGCTGACGAAAATGCAGAGCAAAAAATTTATGGAGACAAAAAGCACAACGACCGTGCCGGAAACAAAACCTCAGGCCTCGGAGAGGACGATAGTATCGACTTTGGGGAAACAGAGTGGGATGAAGGTCGGCGGCCTACTCCAAACGTGGGCTGAAGTATCGAAGATCAATTACTTTGCAACACAGCCCTATGATGTCAAAACCGCCGGTACTGCTTTTTATTTCTATTTACAAACAAATTTAGGCTCAGCTTTAGAAAGAGTTACCTTATAGAATTGGTTCATACTTTTTGTGTAGATCGAAGCACTATAGACTAACACATTAATTGTAATTTCATTAATATAAATGTTCAGATAAAAATTTCGAAAATTACGTACAAATACACTTCGAAAATATTTTATCAAATAGTTTTGACAGTTGTTGTTGTTTTAAAATTTTATCGTTAAAGGTAGAGCAAAGGAGGTTATTTCATTCAGCCACAACTAAGCAAAATTAGGTAGGTATAACACTGGTTTAGGTTAGGATAGACTTGCGACCTATACGCGCGAGCCGAGCGAGCGTGCCGCGGTAGCGGCCGGGGAAGCGCCAGATCCTACGACTTTTTTACATTTTACTAAAGGACTATTATATGTCTTTTGGGTTTTTATGCTGCAATTAGGAATTTTCTCATTTTTTGGCAATTTTGCAGAAATTGGGAGGTAAAAACAGTTCTGTGTTTCTTGATAATATAAAAGTATTTTGATTTTTCATATTTAGTTTTTTTTTAAATATGCAATTTATATAAAAAAATATCTAGGAGGGGGTTAGCAGCCTCCCCCCCTCTTTTTCCCACCACCCCAAAAAAGTGATTAATTTGGTACTTCTTTCTAAAGTGCTTCCGTGGTGTCTACTGTGGATGTCTCTTTAAAGCTATTCCAAATTATAATAAGCACGTATTTAACGCGGCGACAAATTAATCTCAATTTGGGATTAAAACAAAATTAAAGCCGGTAGCAAAAATAATAGGTTGGCAGCTACAGTGAAGGATAATTTTAAGTAAAAAGTAGCAGCTTAATAATCAGTTGTGAGCTTTGTTTTAATTTAAACTGGCATTGAATCCCAAAAACAGCGCACTCCACTGGGTCATAAAAAAAATCGGGAGTGGTCTCCCCTTGACTTTCTCGTATACCGGAAACGACTCAAAAGTTGATAGAAACCTTATATTTTGAGGTCATACATGCATGTTAAATTTTCGGTCGCCCATCCGAGTACTGACCGCGCACTTGGTTGCTTAACTTTCGTGATCGACGTCTCAAAAGTTGATAGGAACCTTATATTTTGATATCATACATGCATGTTAAAGGTTGCAATAAGTGAAAGCATACTCGAGTTATCGTGCTAACGCACAGACACACACACAGACATAATTCCAAAAACGGTATTTTTGGACTCAGGGAGGTCCAAAACGTGTAAATCCGTCAAAATATCGAAGTCGAATTTTTTGACGATTACAAGACTTCCTCTATACTACGTAATACTAATAACGAGAGAGTAAAATAACCCTAAACTACCAATCACAGAAACAAATAGTTAGGCAATCAAATACTTTACCCGTATTAAGCCTATGTTGCCAATAATACAATGTTTGTTATCCCACGTTAATAGATACTATAATCGCTATGTCATTACTTATAATGCCTCGCCTATGATTTAATTGCCCCTGTTTAATATGTATATTGCCCTAAAGTAAGCCATTACTTAATTTTGTGAAATCCTTACATTTTCAAGCTCATCTAATATTGTTGTTGCTAAAATATTTAATCGCTGCCAATTAATTTTTTAGTTACCTAATTGTATCGCGCCCTTTAAGTTGTTAGTCGCCTCGAAAATAATTAGCCATTTTAATATGTTCAAAAGTTCTACCTCAACCGTTTGCTCAGAAAAATGTAATCGAATGCAAACGACATACATGCAAGTGTAAACACGACAACCGTAACAGTGCCAATGAGAAAAACAATTCTAATCTAGACAGAATAAGGTCTGACCCATGTTTGAACTGCTACATTTTCTCCGCTGCTATTTGTACAACCTAGCTAAAGTCGTCAATTTCTCCGTCGCGATCAAGCCGTGACTGACGAGAGCAATTTATGAAAGCACTCTACAGAAATCTCAGAGTAAACAGGACTTACTCTGAGACAGAAATGCATTGTAAAACCACTTTTTATGAAGTTGACGTTTTAATACTGATTTAAGTCATTAGCAAAATTTGACGATACAATTTTACGTAATGTATAAAATTTCAACACCATATTTTAATAATAACACTTGCGAGATAACACTAAGATTCAGGCTCCGAACAAAATAAGTCACGTTCTTCACTATTTTACCCAACATCTTGTTATAGGCTTATTATATTGACATATTATTATGGATTCCAGGAAATAGTACATTTATTAACTAGGGCGGTAAAACAAATAATGTCTCAGTTTGCATGTATTTGATGATTAATATGCGATCGTTCGATTTTTAACGGACCGTAGCTCCTCCGTAGGATGTATAAATCTAAGCATTTCTGTAGTCATTTAGTTAACCTCCGGAATGATATAATGTTCAAAAATATCTTAATCAAATGGTTAATTTAAAGAATCTTACACCTCTCTGTCTTTCAAGTCTTTTTTTAACAAAATTAGACCACTAAGTACTACTTTATTAGTGATTAATAAAGCAGAGAGTTTGGCAAATTCTTCAGACTTAGGAATCATAAAGTATTCGAATAGAAGTATTAGAATTTTTAATTTAAAGTCGAAATTTTAAAACATAAATCACTGAACCTATTTTTTTTTCATTTGCACCAACTTTTTTAAAACTTTCATCAAAGTTACGAAGCTGATTATTTTAAGCGTAGCTTAACAAGTCCTTCAAGATTCAGTTGCATAAAAAAATCACAAAAAAATCTCTTTTTTAAGTTGTTCAGGTCGAAAATTCTCAAATTTTCAGTAAAAAAATAACTCGAAATCTATAAAAAATCGTGGAAAATACATGTTATTTTATCATAGGCTATTTTTGCGTTAACAAACGCGCAAATATTTTTTTTTTATTAGACAATACAATACTAAAAAATTTCGACTATCCAGGGCGGCAATCGAACCCAGCATCTTCCCCATCCGGGCGGCTGCGTCAAGCACATAGTGGTTGACCCGTAGTCTGCGCTACGCGGGACATAGCTTCCGTCGTCGAAATTCGATTACCGCCCTGACCAGTAGATTATTTTTCAATGTATTTTCAAATTTAAAAAAATACATGGGGCTGTTTTAATTACCCCAAGGTGCTCTATTTATGGACTTACCTTCGACACTATTTTTGGGACAACCTGTTTATTTTTTACTATTATAGGATTTTTGTAACGTCATGATCTTGATTAAAAACTTCCTGTCCCAATCAGAAAGTATGCTACTCCGCACCATCGAGACACCAGGGAAAGAATTACAACACTACCTTTTACCTTCGTTATCACAGAAGTATAGTGATGAAGATGAATTTAACAAACAGGTAAGTAATATTGCGCAATTTATTTACTAAAACGCAAGTTCGGCGTTCCGTTCATAAGTGTATTCTCAGCAATAAATGTAGGTATTCGAATTTTGTTTGTATATCTATGTTCAATGGTGGGGCCCAGATATAGCTCAAAGCAGGAAAAAACCAAATAATAATTGTTAAAGTTTGGAGTCACTTAATTTTTTGGCCCTAGAATCTATGACTTCCTTCATTTGGTCGGTATGTCAGATTTTGAACACATTTTCCCATTCTGCATTCATTATTTATTTCTAGGATTGCTTGAAGACGTAATAAGGTCATCTGTTATTCCTCCTGTATGTTTCCTGTATGTTCTTTGGTGTAATTCTTTTGTTCTCCATAGAAATAGTTCTGAAATATCCTATACATTGACCGTAATGTATAGGAAATTTCAAAATTAATATTACCGTTTTACATATTACTATTTTATAACAACATATTTTTTATATTATTAACTTAACAACGCTTGTTATAGTAATCATGTTCCGAACACTGTATAATATCCCAAGAACTTGGTAACTACTTATTTAATGTTTAGTGTATGTTTGTATCTGGAGTACCTACTTTATTAGAATTCTGTCTTGGTACGTAAATGATTAATGAAATTCCGCACAAATTTGTGAAAGTCAACAGAAACTTTCCCGCTAACTCCACACAAAGAATATGAATATGAACTTTATTATGAAATATTTGCGTCAACAATCCATCGACACACAGGGGTGGGCATGAGAAAAGCCCTAAGAAAAACATGAATTACGTAATTAAATTGTGTACAAGAAAATGTTGTAGAGATACATCACACAAAAATTTGTCTCTTTGTCCACATCAAGTGATCCGGGGAAAATTAACATCTCGACAAAGTTATCGAGACTAGTTCTATACTCGAGTCTCTCGGTAACAATCGATAGACCAGGTATAAAGAAGTTTATTCTCATAAAAAACATATGCGTACTCCACTTACAAAGACACAATGGAAAATGTTCTGTAAGTTTCAAATATTTTATGATTTCCCTTTCAGATTCCAGTCAACATAACTCCATTGATGAACGAAGAGCAGCTCTGGGGTTGTTTCTATAACTTTCCCGAGCTTTACACAGACGTGTACTCTCCAACGGTGAGAATCCGTAACCTGGAAGACGTGCCTGAGTTGATAGGAGGCGTACTTACCAGGGATATGGTCGCCGCCTGTCTAACATATCTTAAACGGACGCCTATACTTGGGGACTTTGTTTATATAAAGCTTGATCTTTCTGCTAAGGTAAGGAGTTCTTTGAGCTATACACGGTGAGTTTTTTTTTCGGGTCAGTATGGGTAAATTCTAAACTATAAGAGATAGAGAAAAACTCTCTTAGGAACCGTGATCTTAATTTTAGATAAAATTAAAATGGTGTTTAAAATTTTCCTAAGAGATTTGGAGATATAGAATTAAAAAAAAAATGTTATTTTGATTGGTACTGTATATGGTTATGTCGGTTGCTCAGGCAACCTTTCTCACAACATACGAAAATGAAGTGTTATTTGCGGTCTTCTGTAAGTTGACGTTACTGCCCCATCCGATTGATCTACTGTATGAATTGGATTGAAATCAATATTTTTGAAAGTATATAGTCTGTATGCGAGGCGATCAAATTTTTCAATATATTAAGCATAAATACGTGGATATTATACAATAGGTATTGGTTTCTCATTGGTGAATACTCCGGGCGTAAGGGAAACTAGGGTAATTGGATCCTATGTAAACTAAAATTATGAAGTTGCTTTGATTACTCAGTGTGTATATCGAATAGCAATCCTGCAACTTGCTGACAGCCAGAATAATAGAGTAAGGTCCCTGATAATGTAATCAATCGGCTCAAAGTCGCTTCCACCTTAGACCTTATTAGCGACTTACCATCAGAAACGCAGCCGTCCGGATTGCGGAAGGTTCGATTCCCGCCTGAGGCAGGTCGATTTTTTTCAGTGTATTTTTCTAGTATTAAAAATATTTACGCTTTGTAAACGAAAAAATTATTCCATGACTTACTATCAGTTTAGATGAAAACCAGGAGCTTCCCTTATCTATTTGGAGCTGGTGCAGTATGACTTGATATCGACCCAAAGACTGTACTCCGTGTATCGACCATACTGCTAAAGGTATTAGATTCTTACGCCTGGCCGCCGGCCTGACAGCAATCCTCCTTGATAATGACTGCTATTATTCGTCAGCAGCTGGGATCACCAGCTTAACGTGCCTTCCAAAGCACGGAAGAGTTTAAAAATTTTCGGTGACCCATCCGAGTACCGACCACGCACTTGGAAGCTTAACTTTCGTGAACTTTACGAAGAATCGCTGTTTCATAATTTTAGTATATTAAGGTTCCTCCAAAATGAAATAAGCATCCAACACCGCAACCAGAAAAAAACATGAAAATAATAGCATTAAATTTAATAACCCAATTTTGTGTACAAAATTAATTAATAAATCCTTACGCTACATTATCCACTAGTTTATGTGTGAGGAAGGTAGATTTTAATTAAAGATGACATTGTTGAAGCTTTTCCCCTCGTCCCGTGCCATCTTCCCGGAACTGCCGCGAGCGACGCCTCTTTCACGTCGTGATTTAAAACATTATATAATTTTATGTTCATACTTTCGGAACACACCTAATAAAGACTTCTTCCCCACCCTTAAACCCTCCTCGAGATAAAGTATAATTTGTGTCGTAACTCGTAAGTAACGGTACTGTATCTTTTTCAGCACCTAATAAACATCGATGTGCTACAACACTATAAATATCTTGTTTACTTGGATCTGTCATCCAATTTGTTGACGGAATTGACGGTGCTTTCGCATTTGCCGTACTTGCAATTCCTCTCGGTGGCTTTTAACAGACTGAACACGGTTTTGGAATATGAGACACGTAAAGTATATTTTTAGTAAAGTGACCTCTTAGCTTAAGTTGTAACGTCTCTGAAGGGCAAATTCTCATAAAGACAATCCTAATACAGCAACCTTGAAAAATCATTGATTAACTGCTAACTTTTTGGTACGATAAGAAGGTCAAACTAACGATTTAATTGCTGTCACAAAAATTGGTATTTTTTTTAATAGCGTTTATTATTAATTTAAGAGCATGGTGTGTGTTATTTACATTTCATACGAAAATAAAATAATGTCCAACTGTTTTTCACTACGTTCTTGCACATATGTAAGAGCTCCATGGCTAGGAATGGGACTAGGGTTAGCAGCGCGTGAGCGTCACGTCTAGGGTGCAAGCGTCAATGGACTAACGGTGGCTGCTGGCCACCAGAGCGCCGTCTTCATACAAAATAACGCTAAAGGAGAAAACGTTTCCTACCCCTAATGGTTATCCAATCTTTAAGATACTTTAGAATGTTTTTTCATACTAAAAACTGTCTGTACGCTTACCTTTTTCTAAATTCAATTTTTCAATGTATGTCGAATTTTGGAAAAAGGAAAACGTGCAGACATAGATATTTTCTTTTTATTAAAAGCAATCTAATGCATCATAAAGATTGGTTAAGAAATAGGGGAAGGAAAACGTTTTTTCCGTTTGTTTGGACTTGTGCGCGCCGTACTATCTTTTAAACATAAAAAAATGTCTTTCAGAGAATTTGCCCAAATGAGAAATTACCAGTTAGAGAAGTTGCCATTACAAAGGCCTCCTGTACAGTCAATAGTAAAAATTACAATGATTTTATTCGTGGTCGTAATCATCATATGGAGCGTCATTTGCGTGTATATTAAGCAAAAAAATATTTTAATGGGTTTAATTTTGATCATTGACTTTTACTTTTGATCCTATAGTCGGCTGCGTCACACGGTTTTACTCAATAGATTTTTAACTTTCAACCTCACTCTATAGTCAATAACTATAGAGTGAGGTTGAAAGTTTTTGAAACGATGACAATTTTGGTAACTCCGAGGTTTAGCCGCCCGTATGTAAAAAAGAATCGTTGAATTTAAAATTCATTATTTGTATTCTTTTAGTCTACCCCTAGTCGATTCATTGCCAATCTATAAACGTCAGTAATAATAAATCTATGAGTACCGCCGCCTTTCTTATTTCTGCGTTAAGCAGTTCGCTGTGTTTCGGATTGAAGGGAAAGGTCGTCAGTGTAATTACTGTGCATGGAAGGTATCATCTTAGTCCCCAGGATGGCAACGCACTTGCAGTGTTAAGTTATTTACCCTTAACATTGCAAGTGTCTATAGGCGACGGTATCCACTTAACACCAAGTGGGCCGCACGCTTGTTTGCCATCTCGCAATATGAAAAACTATTCAAAAAAAAGGTGCACAATGAAAATGCATCAATCGATTGTAAATACTCCTTTTATTAATAATAATAATCAGTTTTATTTTCATCTTATCATCGAATTCCAGCTCAGTGGTTTTTGACGGAAGTGCACTATAAATTCAACTCGGTGAAGAAAATAAATGACCTACGGGCGTTTTGGTCGATTACGATACTTGATCTATCGCACAATAACATAAAAAGCATCAGCGGACTGGAGAGTTTGAGGTAGCTATTACTAAAAGAATTTTTATTTCAAATAAATATGATTGGATGAACGGTTGATCGAGCAATTCGAGCAGCTAGTAATACTGGTTAATATTGTATAACAAGAAACAGTCAGTAATAATGGCAAATTAGAACAAGAATCTGAGTTTGGCAGATGAATTTGTTTTTACTTTCTCGTATACGTAGTATAGAGGAAGTCTTGTAATCGTCAAAAAATTCGACCTCGAGATTTTGACGGATTTACACGTTTTGGACCTCCCTGAGTCCAGAAAACCGTTTTTGGAATTATGTCTGTGCGTTAGCACGATAACTCTAGTATGCTTTAACTTATTGCAACCAAATTTAACATGCATGTATAACATCAAAATATAAGGTATCGACTTCTTCTATTCATTATATCTATCAACTCATTCTATCAGCTTTTGAGTTGTCGATCACGAAAGTTAAGCAATCAAGTGCGCGGTCTTTATTCGGATGGGTGACCAAAATTTAACATGCATATATCACATCAAAATATAAAGAAATCAAAATCATCAAAAAATAAATCAACTTTGAGTCGTTTCCGGTATACGAGAAAGTCAAGGGGAGACCACTCCTGATTTTTTACTTTTGTGTTATAAATGATAATAATGATAGTCAATCCCTTAGTTATTCAGGATTCCAGGTAAAGTTCGCTTACACTTCCTGCCTTATCATTACTTTAAATTTTGTCTGGGTAGAAAAAATCTGGCGTAGAAAACTTCCAAATCAGTGCACCTCAATACACCAATGTAATGGGCGTTTACGCTGTCTCATTGGCACGGCCCTACAATTTTTTTGCGCATGTGTAATTTTCTCACCTTTAGCTACAGGAAACGTGTGAGAATTCACAGGTTTACAAATAAGAAAATATACGCTTTCAAAGGGTTTATCGCGGTATTTATAGCGTATGGTGCCGATTGATTGATTTTTGATGTACGAGTTTATTCTTTTTATGTTTTAATATTTTTTGAAGTTCTCTTTATTTTTGATACTTATCATGGTTGTATTTTTTACGTTTATGAAATACTGTCCGCCGAAAAGCTATTTAATTGGTGAAGTTTTTTAACATATTGCCACCAGTTCGCCTCGTTTACAGCGTGAAAACGAACCATCGAGCTAATGAGATTCGGTCATTCGAATTTCGAACTATCGGGCTAATAAACCTTATATAAATGTCGCCTAGGAAACGTGTTTCTGTGAATAGTGTTTCGATAATGCGTAGGAAACCCAATTAATAAGTACCTATCAATGTACAGCGTTTTCACAAGATCGCGGAATGTAGAAGTACCTACGAATTTAGAGCGCGCATAATAAAAAATGTATTGTCCACAGATACCTGCGCCGTTTGGACTTATCGTTTAATCACATTCAGCGCCTCGAGAATCTCAACAAGTTACGTCTTCTATGGCTGGATGTTTCATATAATAATATATCGAGCTTCGAAATCAGCGCTACGACCGGCCTGTGGACCCTGCTACATCTTGAATATTTGAACCTGAACGAAAATAGGCTTACGTCGATGAAAATTTTTTCAGGGTGCACAAGGTACTGATATTTTTTAAATTAGGGTGGCAAACATGAAATAGGTCTGTGTGGACTTAGTGGCATCAGAACGTTGCCTATGGAAACGCAAACAAACAGAACACAGCTCTACAACAAATATTTGACTAGTCTTCTGAAGGTGAAAGTACTTTGAGCTTAACTCGAATGACTGAACTTCAGAGTGGCTAATACTTAAGTAAAATTAAGTATTTTTATTAGAGGCCCGACAGACGTTGTACTGTTAAAAAACAGTGATATATCGGATCGAATTATGAATATAAATTATATTCAAAACAGCTTGAACACACAAAAAGAAACATCAAAATCGGTCCAACCATTTAGGAGTTTTGTGACAAACACACGGAACAGAAGAATTTTATATACGTATAAAAATATTATTGGAAGTAAACATTTTTGAAATTTGATATTGTAAATAATCTCGATGTAAAATAATATCTATGATATAAATGAATCTTAGTTATTTATTAATCAGTGCTATTTTCTTTACATTTTTGTAACTAATATCATTAAAGAGAAGCGGGGCTTCTTAACACAGGCCTCACAGCTTAAAAAGAAGCTCCAACCCATTATGATTAATTTACAAAATTATTCATGAATAATTTTGTAAATTAGTCATAATGGATGAAACAAATAATAAAAATCGTTTAATTCCATGGAATTAAACGATTTTTATTATTTGTTTTATTATAATACGTCGTACTGCACCTGCATAATAAAAGAAAATTCCCAAGACGATGAAGAAAAATGTCGCCCTGGATCTTGAAAGGAAATTGTTTGATATTGTAAAATGGAACACTAGATCCGTTATGAAAATAATCCCCAGTTTCCTTTGCCGGGGGCGAGGACTCAGTGAGGGCAAGAAGTCTCACGTAGCGTCTGTAAGACGAGGGTTTCTTATTTAATTTCTTAATTTTAAATATAAAAAAAATAATCAGATTTAAGAAACGTTACAAATGAAACCCAATAAAAATTATTAAAACAACTTATGTCCATATTGAAATCATTGCCTAATTTTCAAAGAGCTTGTTATGAAATAAAATAATGTGCTCAATGAAACGCCAATTCAAATTTTAATTTTTAGACATGAACTGATCACTGAACAATTGAACTGACTTGAACTTGAACTGACAACTGAAAACCAGCGCTGTGTTGCGTCTTGCACGTAGCATAGCAACAAGCTGAGTGTGAACCTCGTTACCATAACCTACGACGACGTGCGATCACAGCCCATTTGTTATTTTAATGTTATTTGTTGATTTATTTATTGTAATGTCTCGCGTGCGCTAATAGTTAAGTTGCACGTCGTTTGTTATGGAAATAAAAATTCTTTCTATTCTATTCTATAAACATACCTACTTCAAAAAGAATCTTAACAAACTAGATACTCAAGAGGCATAATTTCATTTATACAGTTAGCGGCCATGACAACAACAATTGAAATGCCCCCAGAACAATCCACGCATAAGTTGTTCTTATAGAATAAGTTCACGGCGCCCGAAGCACTTGTAGACAGTTGACTGTTTCATCTCCTTTGTAACAATACATTTCTAATACACACAGACTCCGCGAGCTACATGCTCGTAACAACCGCCTTAGCATGCTGCTCGAGTTAGCAGTATACATGCGTCAAATGAGGCGGTTGATCGTCATTGACCTTCGCGCTAATCCCGTGTGCTCGACGCCAGGCTACAAGGAGGTCGTCATCAACACGTTCCCTATGTTGCTTAGCTTAGACGCGGAAGAATTGAACCCTATTGTTCAGGTAATAAAAAACATTATTATTATTATTTGTGTTTGACAGGAATCTCTTGACCTTTGTTCGACCTGATAATAGGTCGAAAATAGAAGCGAGTTTCAGTTAACGGCTAAACTTCTGAGGGAGTACCTATTTTATCATTAACAGCTGGAACACCGTAATTATTATCCTACTTATTTATGGTTCATAGGCCTTTAGAAGTGAGTCTTATAATAAATTTACAAGCAGTACAGTTACGTGACAGCAGAGTCAAGGTATCATTGTGGTTGTGTCAATGTTTGAGACGGTGTGGTAATTATTCATTACCGATGTCGGTGATTTCTTGATATTGATTTTGAATAATATTCGTATTTATACTTATTACGTTATATATTTTTATCGTAATTAAAATACAATGAACAAAAAGTGTAATTGTAGTTTGTAACGCAGCATGAAAGTCAAGCTTTAAAAGAAAAAAGCTTTGCGCAGTAAATACGGTGTTATTTTGATGCACGAGCATTTATGTTGACAATGGACTATGAGGAAAATTATGAGATAATTTAAAAAAAATAGTGCTTAGTTAAGGCACCGCAAATGTAAATAAAGTTTTACGCTGAAATTATTACTTCTCTCGTAGAAGTTTCGTAGCTTGGGTGCGTCGTAGTTCGTAGCACAGTACATTATGCTACGCAGTAGCGGAACGTACTAAAAAGGTATTCACATGTGTGCGGTCAGCATCACAGAACACAGAAAAAGGTGTCAGCATCAAGAGTAGATAAACAACACTTTAGTACCATGTTATAGCAATAACAGCGCTTGCCATTATTGTATATGAATAAATAAAAGTACTAAAGTGTTTATCTACTTCTGACGCTGACTGTACTACAGCCACACAACATAGTAGCGACAAAAATTGTGTTTTAATAAAAAAACCGCCTCCAAAAAACTTAAATATTACACTGACATTTTCTTGGTTGAGTGAAAGAGAAATTTGAACCCTGGTAGGGTCAAATGTTTGTATGCCATTTGTAATTACCTAATATTATATGTTTAGCTTAGCTAAAAATATCTAATTTACTGTGCATTATCTACATAGTCTCCAATGCACGATTTCTTAATAAAATCTAATTTGAATTTGGTAGGAGTCAAAATAAATTCCTGCGTAGAAGACATTATCGTCTATACATTATTTTTTTCCTACCCTGCCTACTGGGGTCAGTGCAATATGTCTTTTAAGTACTTAAGTTATGGTATTAGATTTTTATGGCCGGTCGTCTGCGTGACACCAACCCTCCTTGATGTATGTCTATTTGTACCTACATCAATGCCAGATTTTGATGTAAGTAATGTTAAATATTTAAACGTGCTTACCTCCATCTAATAGAAGTCAACCACTAGTAAAATGTACATAGAAACACACACTTCGATTAATAGCAGTAGTGATTAGTACGGTTACTGAACTAGAGCGATCGAAAAAGTTGCAATTGTTGGTACAAAGCACAACTATTGATATCATAGTACATGTAGTTCGGTTGCAAGTCCGGATAGTCGTACTCATATCTTTATTGAGTACGACTATCCACATTAAACATGGTATAATGCTGCGGCCGCACACATCGCAATGTCGCGAATATTCGCGTTATCGCGATGTGTCTAGCCAAGTATTCGCGAATACTTCGGCACTTCGTGCGAAGTCGCAAGGACATCGCGCCGTGGTTCATCATCGCATCCTTCGCTTGCGTGGCTACACTTCGTGGTCTTCAGTCGGCGCACAGACATCGTGCACATCGGACGTATTGATTTAAATTAGTTTTCTACCATGGATTGGAATAACGACAGGATTGAGTGCGAGTCAATATTGTTTATGTTTAGCCTTGCTTTTTTCTTTAATAATAATTCCTGACAGAATAAAAAATAATTGCCCTAAAATATAGGCCGACCGCGGCGTCCATTTTGTTTTTTACATAACATCGCGACAGACTTTACAGCGCGTAATGTGTGGCCATGCACATTCGCGGTAGGCCGAAGGCGAAGATTGTCGCACGAATGTTATCGCGATGTGTGCGGCCGTAGCATAATAGATGTTACAAAGTTCGTAGGATCACAATTTTACAATTTTCTATTGCATGCAAACGTTAAAAAAATAATGAGGTATTATAATTATTCTTTCAATTCCAAAACTCATTAATTTCATAGACACTTTCATTCATTGTAACTTTTTAGAGGCAGTAGTTTGGTTGGTTATTATAGCACACCGAACCTAACTCTGTGAGTATTATTACATAATTGTTATGCGGGCAGACTGATGTGATTGTGGTAGTTAGACAGTTACACAAAACAAACTCTATCGATCTGAGAACTCATTTGTTAAACCTCGGGAACTGATCACCAGTAAACGAACAATGTTCCACAAATAGCGAATAAAATTAAATATGTATACCTACTTCGTTAGGTGTATTAAAAAAATTACATCGACTTGAGGTTCCACTTTCAACTTATTAAAAAAAGTTTTTAAAAATAAGTACAGAGAAAAAAACTTACTAACATGTGAGGTTATATACCGTGCCTCGAAAGGTAACAAAAATGAAACACTATAATTTAAACCAAAGATTTGCCAATTAATTTGAAAGCTATCTGTACAAAATTAATTTACCCTTCGATCGAGCTTCGGAAATCATAGCCATAATAATAATAGTCTACTGTACAATAGAAACTCTTCAATCAATTCAATTTAGAAGGAACGTACCTACCTAAAATGTACTAGGTAAATAATATAGATCGTGATAGCTAAACTGATGTTGTTATCTTAATATATATAAATTACGTGTCACGTTGTTTGTCTGCGATGGACTCCTAAACTACTTAACCGATTTTAATCAAATTTGTACACCGTGTGCAGTTTGATCCAGCTTGAGAGATAGGATAGTTTTTATCTTGATAAATAGTCATATTTTTTTTTACTGCAGATACAATGGTCAGTAGTATGAAATTACCACAGCAACGCGTGGCCGTAACAGCTAGTTAAGTAATCTATAGAACAAAGTCGAAAGCTTGTAATAATCGTTGGTAATTAAAGAGGTCGATGCCAGCGCGGTCGTGCTTTCTTCGTTAAGATCACGAAGGTAAGCCAAGTACGATGTCGGTAGGTCTGTAATCAGATGGGTGACCGAAAATTCAACTCTTTCCTCCGTGCGTCGGAAAGATGGTGGCTCCGGGTCTTGTCGAAAGAAAGCAGTCGTTACCAAGGAGGGTTGATATCAGGCAGGCGGCGGGACTTTAAAAACAAATGCCAAAACCTACCATACATTTACCATGTCCTATGCCGATATCAAAACATCTACACCGACCCCAAATAAATTGGTATATTCCACAGATTCTTCTTCTTCTTTTATTTAATGGCAATGGAACAACATTTCTACCAATTTCAAGTTAGGAAAAACACTACAATTTGATATTTTCCCGCTGTCGCTCAAGATGTTTGCATTAAAACATGGGCGTCACACGTTTTAATACATCTAGGGAGTGCTTGGAAAGAAATGCATGGCAGGCAACAGACCACCTTTATTTCAATAATTTCTCATAACTGATCGTCAACACGGATGCTTATGCAACGACACCAATTTCACTGCACAAAATCCACTTTGAAACAATTTTGAATTATTGAAACAAAGATCGACATCCAGACGCCATAGTTTCCCGCCAAACACCTTCCAAAGATTTATTATTACTGACGTTACGACTAGGGTGAGACCTAAAAAATGCACCAATGTGTGAGTAATGCGCATGTAAGCATGAAAAATAGTACTGCTGTCTGACAGTTGCTATGTCTTCTACGTGACTGACAGGCCGACTTAGGCCGCCTGCGTGTTCGTGAAATGGTCTCGTCTATCTCGCTCTATTATATGCGTTAGTATGCTCTTTCTCCTTCACATTGCCGATCTACAGTTTCCTATATATATGGTATATTCCAATGTTCTACGATTTTGTTCTATTAGTTGAACAAGTTGGATTTTTTCCTCCTGGTTCTACTGCACATTTTAATTCAAAAAAATAAAAATTAAATTCTTTAATGTTCTACTATTTGTTCTACTGATAGAATATTTTGGAGATTTTTTCCATCTTGTTTTACTGTTAAATTTCGTAGAGCAAATTGTTCAGTAGTTACGAGAAATAAATCGGTAAAACACAAGCTTTCGTTACTTGCAATGTAGAGAGCATGACGTTACAAATCTGGCAATTAATTCTCATACAAATTCCACTTATATTTCTTCTGAACACGATTCCACTAACGCCTTTATTATTACTTGTTAACCAGAACTTCTGCGTAAAGTTAACATAATAATAATCATTCAAGTCAAGTTTTGCTTTTTTTTCAATTTCAATGAAATATTAATGTTAGATTATCCCCAACATTAATATTTCATTCATATATAAGTTATAGTATGAATATAGTTGAAATATAACGTTCTACAATGCGAAAAATAAACTGCCTCAAAAGATTAAAAATCCATTTTTATATTACCTCCATCATAAATCATAAGCGACCAATATAAAGTTATATTTTTTAACCAGATTGAGTGTTAGACATTGCAGGCAATTTATTTTAATATACATAATATAATTTTTCTGCAGAAAAGCTTCAAAATGGATATGACACCTGATATCCATACGTTCGCCACTCGTCGCCTAATGCGGCTTCTATACATTGAACAGTTATCTCGATGCCGCGTGTCCCCTTACATACCGCCGGCAGACACCACGGAGATACCTCTAGTAATATTAGTCGGACAAGAAGCCGTTGGTAAAGGTAAGTTATATTATTTGGCAATTATGCTGCTGAGGTTCTACAAATACGTTTATTTTTATGTATTCAGCTTAGGGCCTAGGATGGCCTCATTGGATGGATGAAGGGTTTTTTCGTAATTTTATTCAAACTAGATATTGGATTTTATTAGAAATTCGTGATTTACAAACTGACAAATATCATCAATAGAGTCGAGATCAGCAGACTAGCCGCTCGGAGCGCCTGAACTGGGGTACTACCTTCACCTTACAGAAGAGCACAGTCAAAATTAACATTACATTTTTGTGGTGTTGTGTTTGGAGAGTAAGGTTGCCAGAGCTTCACGGGCTAGGGAAGGGGACTAGCCCTTATTGTGTCGCCGCCATTTTGTAAAATTTCGCACATGTGTCAGTTACTTCCGGACTTTCCGTCGCAAATTTTCCGGGTGTAAAAAAATAATAATAAAAATTTTGTAATAAAACTATAAATATGAGTTTTTGTCACTAAAATCGTTATAAAATAAGCTAACAGAGTATAATATAATTAGTATAGTTAGGTATATTTTCAAATAATATCAATAATCATCATCATTTTCATCATCGGAAAGCTGTAGAGAGGGGGATCGACCTCCAGGAGGCCGGCCGACACAGGCGTTTTTGACAGCGACCTCCAGGAGGCCGCGCGACACACAAGGGGATAAGGTTGGCAGCGCACGAGTGTCACGTTAGTGTTGCAATTGGTTGCAAATTGCAAACTTCTATAGGGTACGGTGACTTCTTATCACCAGGCTGGCCTTGTGCTTGTCTGCCAACCAAAAACATAAAAAATTTACTTTGAGCTCTAATGACTGTACAATAAGGTTGCATTGCAACACAGTTTTGGGTAGCCGATCAGTCTGCTGTCTTCTGTACATAAACAAGCAAAGCGTTGGTACTAGTTTTTCGTGTCTAGCTTTTATTACACGTACCTACATACACATTCATGCATTTTATTTGAGGAATTATTATTTCATGCCTGTCAAAATCGCAACACGACCAAAAAAAGTTTTATTTTTTTACCAGTCCACTCAGAAATTATTGCGCCCAGGCCCTGCTTGATTATAATTATTTTACGTACTTGGAAATGACTCAAGTATCAAGCATTTAAACGAGTCCATCTTACTGTAGAATACATATATACGGTTACCTCTAAATGTCCCTGCAAGTAGTGATAAGATAGTCCTTCAGTAGTTGTGACTTCCGGGCGTAGTTCGCTTCCCGCCATCACGTACCATCCAATTAGATGAAAACCACCTTCCCGCCAAAGAAAACACAATCAAGATAATCCTTAAATTTTGTCGCAGGCTGTCTAAATGTGCCAATAATTGTGATTCTGTAACCATGCAACCTGTGACCCGGTAATATGCAAATAAGTATCAAAGAAGCGTACACATTCTATCGACTAGGGCTGTTAGCTTGTAATTAACATGGCAGCTTTCCCTTCACGGCAATTCGCTGACAACTGTGTCACGATCGAAGTAGGTAATGGATTGAAATAAACGTAAGATAGAGAGGCTTGTAGATTAGAAATGTTTAATAGAGTCACTTCCAAGGTGGTTGAACTGAGCTTTGGATAATATTTGGTTACTCAAAGACACATCTGTCAGTGGGCCATGCAGTACGCAGTACCTCAAAATTATGACAGGTTTACATCAAAGAGTTATGGAACACAGAACATACGTATCTACCTTTAGTGAACCAAGAAACAAAATTCGACAAACGGCTTATGTACATATATTGTACCAGTGACTTTGCTCGGTTATAGCGACAAAAAGTATCCTATAACATTCCCAGGGTCTCAAACAATCTCTAAACCAAATTTCTTCAAAATCGGTTCTATGTTTTAGGCGTAGAGACACAGACATACTTTCGCATTTATAATATTAGTACGGATAACCTAATACGCCATTTCAAATGCAGGAGCCAAAAAACTTTATTGTAGGAACCGCAAAGGAATTACTGCGCTGTACCTCGTTTTGGCATTCGACAAACTCAGGGACGTGCTCTGAAGTGTTTGTTTGCAGTTCCTTTGTAAAAGGCTTTTAGTGACTTTTGCTGTGGGAAAAAAATAAGTTTCGATTTTTGCGAGTTTTCCATAAAGAGTAAGACTGCTAAACCCACAATTTCATAAACACAACATCACGACGCGACGTAACGAATATTTTGAATTCAAACATTTTATTGTCATCAAAGAAAATTAAGGATTTAATCTCGTGAATCAGATCATAATTGTATTAGTTTTATACAGATTCATTGAAAAATATTGCAGTATGTGCCGCATAGATTACGGCTATCACATTGTACTGTACTATGCATTTACTTAATAAACTATACCTAGAAATAACATTTTGCATTTCATACGCAACAACTACAAGGAGACTACAAGAATGTTTTTTTTAACTAGTCGTGTTGTATTGAAGCTTGATTATTCTGTGTTCTAAAATTTTCACAGCTCATGACAGTGCAATGATAATAAATTCTGAGTTTTCTGTCTCTAACTAGTTTTTTAAACTTTATACTTTCGTGACAGTCCTCATTAATGGCGGTCGATTAATGATACTCTTGAGCCAGGTCAATTGTGAAAAAAAGGAACAGCGTAATAATATGAAAAGCCTAGGATATAGGAATAATAAAAACTGTCTTTTACAGGAACGCTTGCGCGTCGCCTCGCAAAACAGTGCTCAGGCAATGTGGAACTAGGTTATCTTCACACAACAGCCCCTTACCATTCCCTGAACCATTACAAAGAAGTTTCTAGAAACAAATTCGATGACATGTTGCTTGCTGGTGAATTCCTCTCTTATAGCGAGATGGACGGCGAATCGTACGGGCTCAGTAAGACCAAATTATCCCTGACAACAATCGAATAACAATTTATTTTCAGACAAACAATAACATAGTTTTTAACTAGAGCGGTAAAACAAAGGATATGTCAGATCGCAGTATTTGACGCCCGAGCTGAAGTAAAAAACACCCGTAATTTTACGATAAGTACATATCGAAAGGATTATTTTTTTCCAAATAGGTAAGATGAAAGACTCTGCCTTTTCTTTGACTTTGCCGTGCTTCTAACATCTGATTTTATCATTTTAAAGTATGACCACTTGAGAAATAGGTACCTATACAATGTGTTTGTGGTCCGACCCGACAAACTTTAAGGGCATTTTCTACAGATAATTTCATCGTAGAAATACACCCATATGAGGGGTCGAAACTCAGTTTCCTTGGAGTGGCAGCCATTTTAATTATTAATCATCGTTTAGGGGGTACCTTTAGTAAAAGTAGAATATCTCGTTAAGTTGTGGAGAAAAACAAGATTAAGTATTATTACTTTTTAACAACTTAATATGAGTTATTTGTGCTTTAGTGACACTTACGTGTGCTTATTTGTGCTCTAGTGACACGATAAAAGATGGTGGTAAGGCAGCAGCACGCGTAGTCAAGGAAGAGAGACCTTGGTACTAGGGACAACGATCCTCAAAGCATTTTTGGCTAAATAAAAAAATCACATATTCTCGTCATCATCGCTTTGATACTCACACACGTTGGAAAAATGTATCAACGGAGGAAGTGCTGATACAAAAAAGCTTAAACTTAACAGTCGAATAATGTACGACTTTTGAAAGCACCTGTAGGACACACCGATTATTGACAGTTTCACTCCACACAATGACACTCGAATAACGCTTAATACGAAGCGCGATTTCTTTCAGGTCGTGAAGAAGCTTCTGTAAACAAGGGCAAAGTGAAAATCGTTTGCCTCGACTTAATCTCCGCTTTGATGCTGGTTTTGCGAGGTCTTAGACCTTACTTAATTCTAGTCACTCTGCTTGACAAAAAGCTACTGGCGACGAAGCAAAAGGAGAGGAAGATGTAGGTTTTTTAAATATTATTATTAGTTTTTTAAAACTAACATTCAATTTATGTTGAATCTTGTTTCTTTGTGCGCTAGAGCGTCAATGACTTAGGCACTGCCCATTGCCATCACAGGAAACCGTAAAAGCTCTGTCCGGTAGCTGCAGACATATTCTTTCTAATCTGTGAGCTGCACGACAGGAAAACACTCAGATCAATTACTAAAGCCTAATTGATCTGAAGGAATACATATCTCGCTAGTATTTCATGCTGACTGTTTGACTTTGTGGTATGACTATCTACCATACATTCCTATTGTAGGTATCACAAAATCTCAAAGAATATAAAATTGGGCAAAAACGTAGGTGCGTACAATAGAAAAATACACACAATAATGTGACTTAGTGAAGTGAGAGAGATTATCAAATACATATGTACGTACATACATACATATATTATAATCACGCTCATAGGTAAGTAATCCAAAAGGAGTTGAGCAGAGCTTTAGGTAACACTTAGTTACACTTAAAGTCACATCTGGCAGTATGGGCCATGCTGTGGCCAGACAGGTTTCCAGCCTGTCACCTAAAATATGAATTATAATAAAATGTTCTTTTTAAAAAAAAAATATTTTAAATTACCTTCTACTTACCTTGTATTACCTGTACCTATTAAAAAAAATATCTTAAATAAATAGGCCGCATCGTTAATTTTGAAAATGACTGTTAAATATATTTTTTGAAGTTTTAAACGCTGATAAACATAAAGTCCTAGCCAAATCATCTTCTAACCAACTGGGACTTTTAAAGAAACCAGATGGTACTTACACTGAGACAGAGGAGGAGACGGTTGACGTATTAGCGACCACCCACTTCCCTGGATCAATAACCATACATGATTACTATGGTTCTGATTATTCCGATCGCCTCACCAGACCCACGACGGAGGACTGGAGAAGAGCCGCAAAGAATATTAGACCATACAAAGTAGACTGGGCTATTGACACATTTAAGCCCTTCAAATCAGCTGGGGAGGATGATATTTTCCCGGCTCTGTTACAACGGGCTAAAGACATCCTCACCCCACTTCTGGTGAAAATCTTCCGGGCAAGCTATGCATGGGGATATATACCAGAAACATGGTCATTGGTCAAAGTCCGGTTTATACCAAAAGCAGGAAAAAAGGACTACTCCCAACCAAAGTCCTTCAGACCAATAAGTCTTACCTCCTTCCTTCTCAAAACTATGGAGAAGCTAATTGACGAATGTATTAGGGAAGGCCCCCTAAAGGAACTGCCTCTACATCCGAAACAACATGCTTATCAGAAAGGGAAATCCACAGAGACTGCCTTACTGGAGCTCACGGATAACATCCAAAGAGCACTTGAGGACAGGCAAATAGCAATCTGTGCCTTTCTGGATATCGAAGGAGCATTTGACAACGTTACCACTACCGCCTTAACCAAAGGGTTAAGGACGAAAGGGATCGATGACACAACGACCCGGTGGATAGTTGCAATGCTACAAAATAGAGTAGTTAAAATAAACCTCCATGGGATAACTAGAAGCTTCAAGGCGACAAGGGGCTGCCCGCAAGGAGGCGTACTATCGCCACTGCTATGGTCCCTTGTCATAGATGAACTTTTAGTTAGATCCTCGGAAATGGATCTTAATGTACAGGGCTATGCTGACGACGTAGTGGCCTGTGTTATAGGCCCTTGTCAAAGTACTGTATCCTCAATTTTACAGAAAACCCTTAACATAATTGTTAAGTGGTGTTCGGAAAATCAACTGACTGTAAATCCTACCAAAACAATTGTTGTTCCCTTTACTAGGAAGAGGAAGCTGGATAAGCTTTCAACACTGACTATTAAAGGAACAACTATACCATTTTCCTCAGAAGTCAAATACTTGGGCGTAACCATCGACAAGAGACTGACCTGGGAATCACATCTTAAGAATACCATCCAAAAGGCTAAAACCGCCTTAGGAATATGCCAACGTCTAACGGGGACGAGATGGGGGTTAAGCCCGAAAATCGCCCTTTGGCTCTATACCACCATTGTCAGGCCGTCAATAACATACGCCTGTCCGGTATGGGGCTCAAAAGCACTGCAAGTAACTGCGATTAAAAAACTGACAGGCTTGCAGCGCACTGCGTGCCTCATGGCAACGGGTGCCATTCGATCAACTCCAGCCATAGCCCTTAATGCACTTCTCAGCCTCCCACCCCTCCACCTCTATATTGAGAAAGAGATGAAGGCTGGCATTTACAGAACTAACGCTGGCATAAAACACTGGAAATCTCAAACAATGAGGTCTTTACACCAAAATGTGTTTGAATGTCCACCACTCGCAATGACATCAGATGTCTTGCTTCCAGAGTTTAACTTCTACAAGAAGTTTACCGTGGAACTGACTAAAAGGGAGGACTGGGCACAACGCCTTAATAGTGATCCCTTGGACGTCGGAAGCCTAGTATGGTTTACTGATGGCTCCAAAATGGGCCCTAACGTAGGATGTGGCATATATGCTGCCAAGCCCAAGGTTAGCAGAAGCATAAACCTTGGTAAATATGCCACTATTTTCCAGGCGGAAGTTTGTGCCATAATTGAATGTGTACAAGCCAACCGCCAGCGAAACTACGTTAACCAAAATATAGTAATATATTCAGACAGCCAGGCAGCTCTACTAGCACTAAACGGTAACGTTTTAAAGTCAAAGCTAGTAAAAGACTGCGTGGAAAAACTAAATGACCTGGGGCAACAAAACAAGATCACCCTCAAATGGGTGCCGGGTCATTCTGGAATCATTGGTAACGAAAAGGCCGATGAGCTAGCAAGGGCTGGGGCTCAAGGTCTACAGTTTGGCCCAGAACCTTTCTGTGGTATCTCAAAGAACCAGGCCATGCAATACTTAAAAACCCACCTTCTCCAAGAGGCAAAAGCGGACTGGCAAAGAACGCCTGGGTTAACACACTCAAAAGCACTAATCGAACCATACTCTCGCAAGCGCACTGACGAGCTACTGAAGCTTAACAGGGGCAACCTGAGCGTGTTGATTAGGGCTTTGACTGGCCACTGCAAGCTAAACAGACATCTCTACAATATGAGACTAAAAGATACTGATGCTTGCAGATTCTGTGAACAGGAGCGTGAAACACCAGTACACCTCCTTTGCTCTTGTGAATGCCTCATTCACAAAAGAAGCCGACATTTGGGAAGACACATTCTTGACCCAGACGATATCAAAACAATCCGAGCTAGGAATATCTTATCATTTTTAGAAAGTGCCCAGCTAAAGGACTACATGTAAGGCCTCAATAGGACTTACTTGGAGGCTAGTCACAATAGATCTTTATAGGTCGCAGTGACGCAAAAAGCCCCGAATTATCTAAATAATAAATAAATAACGCTGATAAAGAATAAAAAATTTGGTAGGCCGCAGTCGTCTGTATCATAATTGTGTTTCGTCCTATTGAACAATAGGAGACAAGCAAGAATATAAAGTTAACGCCTATGACGTCCCACAAGATAATATACCCAATCCACAAGATGAAGTCCATGCTCTCGTCTGCTGCGAAGCTAGCAATTAATAGAACAATGAAGGGTGATTATCCTATGTAAAATATTTATGTTGTAGTTTTCGTAAAATGGCGAATGAGCAAAGAATGTCCTTAGAAACACCACTGGAGAGGTCCACATTGCAAATTTTGCTGTCGGGGCGTATTATTATAACTGGAATCCTAAACGAAATTCTACTGGTTAGTAGTTTATAAATAACTATGACTCCACCCGCGACTTCGTCCGCGTGGAGTTTTTTTTTATCAAATAGCCTTATATGTTCATCAGGGATAATATAGGATGCTTAACGTAAAAAAATATTTTTCAAATCGGTCCAGTAGTTACCTACCTTAGGAGCCTATTCAATGCTAACAATCAAATATTTCCTCTTCATAAAATTAGTATATGGTGGGTTTAACTATACCTAGATTAGTTAAACCCACTCTTTAACTGTGGCTATTATAGATCAATCCAGATTGCATAGGATTATCCGTTTCTACCGAATGTACATTTTTATTCGAGACCAACAGTACGATCATTTGCATTGCATGTATTAGATAATAAAATTACAATTTTATTTTTTTTAGTCACTGCCAGAAGAAAAGGAAAAGAGTGAATTTGTCATTGAATCCGAATGTTCACTCATGATGGACAGTGAAGCGCGAAAAGCCGTTGCTGATTATGCCAAGGGAATCAATTTGCTTACTTTACTGGGTTCTGTGTGTACATGCATATTTTAAGAGTGTACCTATAGATATTTTGTAGTTAGTGGGCTCAGACCAAATATTTGGTCTGAGTTAGGTACTATCGCCTCCTTTAGAAGGGCCTTCTTCCCGTCCGTCTACGTCAGAGGGAAGCGGCCACAGTACAGCATACTCCTCCTGCTCTCTTCGGCCTCCTTCATCAAAATGATCTTTTCGAGAAGGCAAAGTTAGGCGTCCTAGTCCTAGCAGATTACTCTACCTTGAAAAAAATAATCAAATAGTTCTTCAGTCCCAATATGTTTTGCAGAGCACTACGTCGTTGGAAGAAACGTGTAAGCGTGCTCAAGAAGCATGTCAGATGGACCCTAGTCTGTATTCCCTATACAAGGGATCCCAGGCTACTGACGAGTATAACAGCTATGCCAATGGACAGAATTCCTTTCAAGACCGTAATGCTAAGTAGGTACCTATATCAATTATTTTCAGTTAGTGTTACCAGTGACCGATAGTTCCTTTGCTGATGGTGTATAAATGGTGGATTAAAGGTGCACCATTCAAATAACATGATGATGATGATTCAAATAACTAATTAATAGCAGGCCATCTAAACAATAGTCGATCTTAAAATACAACAAAAACAGAAATATTATACTTCCTCTGTTCCAAAAATCTCTACCTAAATCCCCACAATACATTTAGTTACCTACGTTTAATTTTCATAAGCATCAGTCAGGGGTTTGTGATTGAATATATCTATGGGCACTTTAAATATTTCACTCTCCATTTGATCATAGAAAAATAACCATGAACGCTGATGCACTCATGAAAAAATCAAGTAAAAGTCCTACTTTGAAGCTTATTAAGATTTAATTTTTGTTCCCTAACAATTATTAATTTAATTTAATGTGCGTTTTGAGGCTTTCTTTTTTACTGCCCGAGGTAACTACAAAAGTTTATGTCACCCTTTGTGCCTTCTGTCTGATTTTCCGTATGTGCGGAAATTGCCAGTTTCTGGTCAGGTGTGGCATAAAGATGTCAAAATAATATGAATGCCAAACGCGCTATAGATAATGATAATATTTGCTCTTAGGCTTAGACAAAGAATTTCTTTGTCTAAGCTCTTAGGATAATAGTGAGGATAATAGGAATTACAATAAAAAAGTTAAAAATATATCGTGACAGTTCTTTTCACGATTATTTACAAATATTTCAGACAAGGTGAAAGTGGACGGTTATCCCGCAGTACTAAGCAGGAAAAGCCTGCCAGTATCTCAAGGCCAAAAAGTGTTGACTTTAGTAGATACGCCTCTTCGACTTGGAAAGGTAAACTCAGAATTTCTTTAATTTATGTTTACAATAAAATAATCGTTTTATAACAAAGGCTGTTCAATAGTGCCCAACAGCTCGAAATCTTCGAAGTCGGTGACTTTCACGGCTCAAGATATTGCGGAGTTGGAAGCACGTCTCGATCCAATGGGAATGCTTATTGAACCCACGCCTAGCACTGATAAAGAAGGTAGTAGTATTTTAGTAGGTAGTATTTTCAAAGTAGGTAGGCAATTTAGGATAATGTGAAAAAAAACAAAGCTAGTTATACCTTAGAGCGAAAACACAACAATGCGTTGCGGCACCGCAACGCCGAAATCAACAGCGCGGCACCGGTCACCGCAAAGCATATCGTAACTTCGTAAGTAATTAAAGTGATATTGGCTTGGCACGCCATCGAATTCGGCGTTGCGGCTCCGTAACGCTTTAATTGTTTTGATCACTAAGTTAGTGGGTTAGAAAAAAAAAACTATTTTCCCTACTCACCTTGAAAATATTTTTTTTAACGAATAATGGAATTGCTACACTGATATATCTGGACTAATAACTCAAAATATTACCCTCGTTTGTCCGAGAGCTAAAAGAGTCACCATAAAACCACCATAAGGGCAAAAACATATCCAAGCGGTGTGCCGCAACGGCAAAATCAGCAGCGCGGCACCGCTCGCTGTGACGCATCTCGTACGTAATAAAGGTGAGATTGGCATGGCAAGCCGCCGATTTCAGTGTTGCGTGTTGCGTCGCCGCACCGCTCTGTTATGATTTCACCCTAAGAGACGGTGTAAGTACTTACCTGTTACCTATACTTACCTACAAATCAAAATATAGGTAACGTAGGTTTACATGTAGGGTAGATAATTGAGATCCCTTTTTAAAAATGAACTAGTACCTAACTTTTAATAATTTAATTGCCCAATTCGTAGAGAAAATGAAAGCTGGGAGATCTATTAGCACAAAGATGCCGTGGAAGGGTCGCGGTCGACACACTAATTCTACAGGCTCTGGCGATGACTTGGACCTCTGGCTAGCTTTTTTAATAGAAACGGGTCTACTACAAACAAGCAGTATCAACTATCAGCACAGCATGCACGGTTTGTTGAAACTCTTTAAAAACTACCTACTTATTCTTTTAGTTTATTTTTATTTAAATTGTGTAAACTAACTATATGAAAGAAAATTCTCATAAAGGTATGTTATATGGGATGTGTAAGATAAACTAAGGCGCTATTTTATATATTCTAGTGCAACAAAGAGATTGTCTTCGCAAAAAGTATATTAATTAAATAAACATCGTATTGCCAAACCATCAAATTGTTAATACTAGAAAAAATGCACTGAAAAAATCTAATTGCCACAGGCGGGAATCGAACCCGCATCTTCCGCAATCCGAGCGGCTGCGAAATTTGCACAAAAAAGTGCTGATGAAAGATTTGATGAAACAATGTTTACCATAAAAACATAAGCAACAAGCACTGACAACGACAGCGAAAGCAGTGTCTCCACAGAACATTATATCTATGTTCTGTGAGTGTCTCGGTGGCGTAATGGTCAACGCAGCCGCCCGGATTGCGGAACATGCGGGTTCGATTCCCGCCTGAGGCAAGTCAATTTTTTTCAGTTACTTATTAATATAACTTATTGCAACCAAATTTAACATACGTGTATAACATCAAAATATAAGGTTTCTATCAACCTTTCAGTCGTTTCCCGTATATGAGAAAGTCAAGGGGAGACCACTCCCGATTTTTTTTTTAACAAACGAGTACCGAGTAATACTACAGTAATACTGATTATGTTATATTGACAGAGTGAGATGGCTCATGTTAGGGGCGGAGCCAACGCATTTATTCAAAATAAATAGGTATTTAACGTTTTATGCACTAGAACTTACAAATCAAATAATTATTATATACCTACCTAATTCTTGTACCTAATCCGAAAAAGTTTAAGTTTATAGTTAGGTAAGAATCAGTGGCGTAGCGCGTACCTATGGGCGTTGTCTTCCACCCGGGAGCACCGGTTCGATCGAACCCCGCCACGTACCAATGTGTTTTAAAATTTTGAGTTCATTGTGTAGGTACGTTTAATCGACGCTTCTACGGTGAAGGAAAACATTGTGAAGAAACCTGCACACACCTATGAAGAAATTCTTAGGTTGTGTGTGAAGTCGACCAACCCGCACTTGGCCAGCGTGGTTGACTAAGGCCTAATCGCCCCTAATGTGGGGTATGAAAATTTCAAAATCCTTCAAGGACATTTTTTTGCAAAAAAAATTGCAACTTTTGAGCAATTTATTAAGGCTGACTTAGTCGCACTACTTCCCAGCCAGGTCTGCAGCTGTGTTAGGGTATGAGAGTTGTATGACAGGTTTTCAGCTTGCCTAAAGTACCTACTCAAATATGTCTATCAGCTCTCGGAATATTTAGGAATCCTAAAAAGAATAAAAAATTTAATTGAAAGCCTCTGATTTCAACCTAATCCTACCTAATAAACTGGTCATCCCTAACCGAGAGATATATTATGTGAACGACTCAAAACTCTATTTATTTGGTCGCCCATTTCATGTTCACGTAGCTATACTTTTTTAGAAATAGTACCTACCTACTTATATTATATACCTATAATAACGATATATTATTTCTGTAGCTGACATCACGGTTCGTCACGATACACACGTGGACGATCCGGAATCAATTATCAGACATCTAGCGGATTATCAAAAGGTAATAATAATAATAATAAAGCCATTTATTTCCTTATCACTAGTTTGTACAAAAGTATGTATTAGTAGTAGTATGTATAGTACGATTAGTTATGATTTACTCTATGTCAATATTGTTATTTATGTACTAACTAAATAATGTACCTACTAACTTAATTATGTGCAATGGCCCCATTTCGGGTAAAGGCTTCTCCAATCTCATCCATTGTTCCCTGTCCTGAGCTTTGTCCATCCAGTTTTTTCCAGCAATAGTGAGTATATCTTCAGTCCATTGTTTTCTAGGTTTCCCAACCTTGCGTTTGCCTGTGGGTCCTGACCATTTTTTTATCCTTTATGTCCGCCTGTTATCCTTAAATATTGCGACATGGCCTACCCACTTCCATTTCGATCCCAAGTAGCACAAGTAGCAGTTTAACATATCACCTTTGGTGTAAATTGGAACATTTAGCTTTAATAAACACTTATTAAGGTTCAACCGTGATCTTTAACCTATGAATTACACTTTAATCGTTATAATAGCATATGGTACGGGTTCGTATTTAAGGAAAAGGCCGTTTTCAGATATAAATTGTGTGTTTTAATAGTCAAAGTAATACAACAATTACGAGTAGGTACAGAAAATAGATCACGAGATATTGCGCGAGGCAGAGCGCGTACGTCTTGCCTTCGTAACTTGCGCGCTTCGCGACTCTCTGTCTACTGGCGGTCGGACGGCGCACGCCCGGCCTCGCTCGGGTGCCGGCCGAACGTTTACGACTCAAGCCGAGCGGGCAACCGTCGCTGGCGCGAAGGACGCGAAGTAGCAATAGGTGCTATATTCTCCCCCTCCAAGTCAGAGGAACGCGGAGGAGCTGACTTGGCAACTGGTCGTTTACGCGGTCTTCCTCGCTTACGATTATGAGCCACAACGTCAGTGTTCCCTACATACGGACTCAGGAGACTGGCATGGTACTTACCACGGGGTTTATCATCTCGGTCCGCGACTTCGTATGTGGTTGGGGATACTACTTTAGTAATAATATAAGGACCCTCTCGTCTTGGCGCAAATTTACTAGTAAAGCCTTTAGCGGCTTGACTAAGGCGATGGCTCTCTACGAGAACACGGTCTCCTTCTTTATATGTAGGCCCTGGACGGCGATTCTTATCTGAAGCATCTTTACGGACATCTTGCTGATGTTCGACCCGCCACTTAACATCTTGCAGGCGTACTGCGAAGTCTCTAAGGTAAGGCGTAATTTGCGGAACATAATTTTCTTGGTCAACAACGGCTCTTAGATCATTGGCAACATCGACTGGGGATCGGAACTCACGTGCGAAAGTCAGGAAAGCAGCGGAGTGTCCTGTTCCTTGATTAGGTGCTGTGTTTAAGGCGAACCGTACCGCAGGCAACACTTCTGGCCATCGACGATGTTCAGGATCAATAAGCATAGCTAGCATCTGTTTCATCTCTCTATTTTTCCTCTCGGCGGGATTTGATTCGGGATGGTAAACAGGAGTCAGGTTCTGTTGTACACCTAAAACATACATTGCTTTCTGCATGACTGCTGAGACGAACTGAGTACCGTTATCCGATATGATTCGTCGTGGAAAGCCATACCGCATAAAAACTTCTTCAATCAGAATTTTGGCACAATTCTCAGCGTTAGCTTCGGTCACTGGAAACAATTCGACCCACCTACTGGCAGTATCCTCTACTAGGAAGATCCACTTTTCACCTTTGCTGCCTTCGGGCAAGGGACCAAACAAGTCCATAGCAAGGACTTCAAATCTCCGCTGTGGGACAGGTGTCTGCAGCAAACCTGCTGGTTTCAAATTAGTAGGTTTAAATTTTTGACAAAGGTCACATGACTTGAGGTACTTGAATATGTACTGTCGCATATTCGGGAAATAAAACCTCTCCTTGACTCTCTTAAGAGTACGCTCCAATCCCAGATGACCAGCCGTCGGTGCATCGTGAAGTTCTCGCATTACTTCTTGGCGCATAGACTCCGGTAGAACAAGCTGGGGCTCCTCGGATTCACTATCCGGGTCATAGCGGAACAGAACTCCGTGTGAAATATAATAACCCCGGTCAGTCCATCGTGCAGCAGTATCAGTATCTTCGAAATCGGTGAGTATTTTCCTTATTTCAGGATCTTCAAGTTGAGATTCACGCAATTCTTCGGAAGTACGATGTGGTAAGTCAACGGAAATGGGACATATGTTGCAGGTGGGGCCTTCGTCTGCTGGAATACTACATACAGGACGACTGAGCGTATCCGCCACCACATTTATTTTTCCGGGATTATATTCTACATTTAGGTTGAAAGATTGAATCTTCAAGGCCCACCGAGCAAGGCGACCACTAGGGGTTTTCAACGACAGTAACCACTTCAGAGGCTGGTGGTCGGTTGCAACGTGAACTTCGGCGCCTTCGAGATATCCACGGAACTTCTCGAGGGACCACACTACAGCCAGCGCTTCCCGCTCTGTTGTGGAATAGTTTCTTTCAGCTGCTGTCAACAACCTACTAGCATACTCTATCGGTTGTTCAGACTTCGGATCTGGACCTTGCATCAGTACGGCACCGAGTGCATACGAACTAGCATCAGTGCGCAGTACAAAAGGTTGCTCAAAATTTGGCTGTCGTAATACTGGACTAGTACTGAGTCTCTTTTTGAGCTCTTTAAAGGCGTCGCCTTCTCTATCTCCCCACTTCCAGGATCTATTCTTTTTGGTTAGGTCGGTCAGAGGTTGGGCAACTTCGGAAAAACGCGGAATGAATTTCCGAAACCACGCACAGGTTTGCAGGAAGGTTCTCAATTCTTTTAAATTCGTCGGGTGCTTCATATCCATCACGGCTTGTACCTTCTTGGGATCGGCCTCAACACCTTGGGTTGATAATACATGTCCCAAATAACTAACCCTTTCTCTGGCGAAAACACACTTATCTCTGTTCGCCTTAAGGTTAAATTGACGGAGACGATCAAATACCCTCTGTAGATCGTGTAGATGACACTCCAGGTCGTCAGAAATCACCAGAATATCGTCAAGGTAAGCTACGACTGTTAAATCCTTAGAGCCTGCACCATTTTCAGAACGAGTATCCCTTAGCCCTGCACGGAACCTATCCATCAGTCTCTGGAACGTCGACGGTGAATTCTTAAGCCCAAACGGCATCCGTCGAAATTGAAAAGTTCCGAAAGGCGAAACAAAGGCGGTCTTGTGTCTATCCTCCGCAGCTACCTCCACTTGCCAATATCCAGATTTCAGATCAATTGTTGACATTATGCAGTTACTCTTAGCGGAAGCTAGGATATCGTCAATTACAGGCAGTGGATATTTGTCGGTGCGTGTTACTGCATTTAATTTCCTGTAGTCTACACAAAAGCTAGTCTCTCCGTTCTTCTTAGGAACCAACACTACCGGCGAAGCCCACTCTGACTCTGCTTCCTCTATTATGCCTAGATCCAACATGTGATCAATTTCGCGCCTAATAATTTCCTTCTTTGCAGGCGTGACTCGGTAAGGAGGTGTAGAAATCGGTGTAGCGTCTCCCGTATCAATTCTATGTACCGCGAATGGTGTAGGCCCTCCCCCTGTATTGAAGATGTCTGAATTATCTTGCAAAAGCATTCTGAGTTTATCTTTCTCTAACTCGGACAAGAGAAGACCCTCGCACTCGCGGAGATCCATCGCCGAACTAACTACAGTATGTTGATCTTGCTCAAAGCAAAGCGGATAAAAATCGGTAGAACGCAAACGATATTGATTTTTGTCGAAATCAAGTACCATGCCCGAATCCCTAATAAAATTCATGCCAAGCAAAGATTCCGTCGCACCCGGTAAAACCATAAAACGCGTCTCTATTGCTACTCCGTGCACCTTCACAAGTACAGAGGCTGTCTCTACTGTTTGCACACGTTGTGCCCCGTCAGCGAATTTTAATTCTGTGGTAACACTTTCGAAACGCTGTCCGTTGGCACGCAAATGGTTGGTCAAACTAACACTAGCCACTGATTGTTTTGCACCCGTATCCAATAAAGCGGTGCCTACGGTATCGAACACTTCGATATTGAAAATTGGTCTCACCCGCGGGTCGAATACATTATGACAGGCTGACACCGATTGGAAGCTAGACGTTGACGGTTTAAAACCTTTTTCTTTGCACATCGCACAGTTCGATCTTACAACCCCGGGCGCACCGCATCCAAAACATGACAGCGATAGGCGCAGCTCCGAAGGCGTTGAAGCTTCACTTTTAACATTATCTTCTTTCTTCATAAGTTTTTTACAATACTCTTTTGTATGGCCAAACATCTTGCAAAATGTACACCTAGGTCTGGGCACTTTATTACTGACTGGCGTGTTTACCGGATCGTTCCTAGAAGAACTAGCCATTGAGGTTTGCATGGAAGTCGTCGGCATTAAATGGTCTCTATCATTTGGCGGAGCAATCGATGTCGAAGCGCGTGTGACTTTATGAACATCGGCACTCTTTTCCTCAAGCACATCCTCTGCTGCTCGTGCCAGTTGGAGCAGTTCGCTGAACGACGTAAAAGAGTTTCTAGCTACCCTCTCCCTAATCCGTCTATGTAGTAAGCCGTATGCCATATCTAGCTGTACTGGATTTTCGGCTAATGTATGGGGGGGTAACTGTGCTACAAGCGCTCTAAATCTACAGATAAAAACATCAGTTCTCTCACTGCCCTGCTCTCGGCTGAAGATCTCCCTGTATATCCTAGGAGGCGGCAAACGCGGGCCAAATGTCTGACGCAATAAGGCTAGTGCTTCATCCCATTTGTTCACTGAATGCTTGACGCCTTGCCACCACGTAGCGGCAAAATTGGTGAATAGCATGGGGAGTCCCCTTAACGCAATGTCATCAGTAACACTCAAACAGTCTTTATAAATTTGAACTGAGTCTATAAACGCAATTACGTCCCCGGTACCGTCGAATCTCGCAGAACAATTAGAAAGATTAGCACTTACATGAGTCTGTACCGGCGGCGCGACTTGTATAGGCGCCATTGTCCGTAATGATTGCAATAGAAATACCAGCTGTTGGTCCGACATCACAACCGGCGCGGACATTGGTGGATGAGGCGGGGCGACGGGCGGAGCCTGCCCGTGCGGCGGCGACATGTGTAGAAAGGCGGGCGGCTCACGCCCGTACAGCTGTGGAGTTGGCGAGGCGCCGGCGGACGCGGGGCGTCCAGCCAGCGGCGGCGTCGACGATCGCACGTCAACAAAAGTAGCACCTCCATCCGAAGTCGACGGTCCTGGACCGGAAAACTGTTCTCTAGCTGCAGGGAACATCTCCCTTTGTTCTGCGTTACGTGTAGCACTATTAGCACGTGACCGCGTTAGCACCATGTCTATACCTATATATTAGTCCGAGTTCCACACTTATTAAAGTCCAACTAACTGCAATATTAATACCTAACAAACTACAAACACATAAACATTACTCTATTACACGTAACTATGTCTCAGAATATTGACGTGAGCACTAAAAGTCTAACACCGAAACAAAATTGTCCAAAATGTTCATAATAACAAAAATACCTATAAAATATGAAGCTTACAACACTGTTGCAGAAAATAGGTTCCTATGTAGGCATTCGAAAATGTTCTAAAACGTTCCAAGATGGCGAGTGAACTACAAAGTAATTCCACGACGTAGCGTAGGCACACTAACTTTGGAACATAAATACTATCACTATAGTTTTGATACACAAAAAACACTATATACACTACATTCACCTATACTATACAAGTTCTACTATCTAGAAATATTGTTCAAGTTTGTTGTTCACTATGGTGTTGTGCGCAAAAACGTAACGTAACGAAGTGGGGCGAGAGGTGGAACACTTTGACACACACCATTCGAAGAAAACACTGGAAAGTCACTGTTTCGGCACTAAACACTATATAGTTCAACACAAAGGTTTTAATTGTTGTATTCGCTTAAACACAATCTATAATTTGAAAACATAACAGTTTTAGAACACTAAAACACGGCCAAACGTTGGGACGCCACTTATGGTACGGGTTCGTATTTAAGGAAAAGGCCGTTTTCAGATATAAATTGTGTGTTTTAATAGTCAAAGTAATACAACAATTACGAGTAGGTACAGAAAATAGATCACGAGATATTGCGCGAGGCAGAGCGCGTACGTCTTGCCTTCGTAACTTGCGCGCTTCGCGACTCTCTGTCTACTGGCGGTCGGACCAGTGTTGCCAGCTGGGTGTTGACAAAAGTAACCTTAAATATATAAAAAAGAAACCTTTTAGTGTAAAAATAACCTTTTATTTATTTTTCAAGTGGTATGGTCAGGGTTACACCGAAAAATACCAAACAGCGAGCAAAAAAAAAAAAAAAAAAAGGTCCTCACTTGTGCCGTATCGCCGATCCTTTGAGTCGCGCACAAAACACCGACCAAATAGGGTTTATATAAAAATAGCTTTATGTCGAATCTCCGAAATTCCGAAAAATCACCTAAAAGTAACCTTTTGAGTAGTGTAACCTGAAAGTAACCTTTCGGAGTTAAAAATCACCTAAAAGGTTACAAAAGTAACCTTCTGGCAACGCTGGGTCGGACGGCGCACGCCCGGCCTCGCTCGGGTGCCGGCCGAACGTTTACGACTCAAGCCGAGCGGGCAACCGTCGCTGGCGCGAAGGACGCGAAGTAGCAATAGGTGCTATAAGCATTATATAAGTAATAATGGATACTCTTCTTACGGTATTTGAGTAGAAAATGCTGTCAAAAATGCTTTCTTGCAGCATTTAGCATCTTTATATTACATTGGCTGCTTAAGAGAATTTTAATGGTATAAAAATATGATAACTGCTGTATGCAGGTGTCGGGTTACACCGTAAAAATGCTGGTTTATAACAGTTCCTAGTGAACTATCGTACAGCCTAAAGTATCAGTTTGGTGTAAATTTACAATGGTTTAATTCCAAAAGTGGCATATCGGTTCACCGAAGTTCTGTTACGCAGCATTTATGAAGCGCCATTTTATTATTACTTATCACCATTAAATATATTGTTTTCTATAATTTGTGTATAATCAATGCGCTTTATTTATGCTAACTATATACCTACTGCCAATAATAATAATAATAAAGCATAATTTATGCTATTAAAAATTAAACAGAAAAAAAATATATGTTTTACGAACATTTTTGTTACATATTTTTAATCAAAAATGTAATATATACGAGGCGCTTAAAAAATTTACTAGAAATTGATATATAGATTCACATAAAACTCGCGTCCCCAATTGATTTTATACGATATTAACGTGATAACAACAATAACAAAACAAAACATTAACCATATAAAATTCCACTTTGACATTAACAGTTCACAGACACCGCAGAATATTTAAAGACGAATGTCAAAATAGTACACCAAAAATTTAAAACGGCGTTATGGAAACTTAAAGATGCTTAAGATGACCGTGAAGAGCGTATTTTTAGTGCCTTCGCTGCTTAAGAGGTAACGTGTGTCCTATTAAACATCTGATACACAGCATAGTGAACCATAATAACTCTAATATAATGCTACTATAATGCCGTTATAACGAAATGTGAACTAAATGTGAACTATAGGCTGTATAATTTGTGCCCATTTAAGAGTTATAAGGGCTGAGAATGCGCTGTTAACACCTTTATAACACCAGCATAAACAGCTTTTAGTATCTAGGTATACCATAAGGCAGCCGCTGTACAGCCTTTATGTGCTACTTGGGATACTAATATCTGCACTTGTTACTTTATGTATTTTCCTAAGTCTCATTAGCATTACACTTCTTTCCATAGCACGTTGGTACCCACAGATTTAATAATACAAGGAGATAGGCCAAGCCGGCGTTTAACTTGTGATTACCGCCACTTCGCCTTCCGATAAAGTCAAGTGAATACGTAACTCAGCGATTTGACCGATCTCCTTTGCGGCTGTGCTTAACTTTCATCGCTTCACAGTCCTTAAGACGCGCGCAATGAATAGTGTATATTACGGCATGCTCAACTAGAACCATGTTATGTAGTACGGCCGCTGATCGCGACACTCGGTCTTCCTATGAACTCGGCGATTCGACCGATCTCCTTAGATTGATATATCTGTGTTGGCACCTTACAATTTTGTTTTTTATTTGTGAAGACCAAGGTTTGGTAGCCATGGTTGCAAAAACGTATCTATTACTATTTTCTTTAGATTTATAAGTTGTAGTTTCCCTTTAAAATCTCCTTCTGTGCCCAGAATTTCTTCCATGTTATGCTTATTCGTCTATCGACTTCTTCTTCATTGCTGTTCTTCATATTGAAAGATACTTTTGGCCTAGGTATATGTATTATGTCGGTCAGTCACGGGGCTGCCTGCGTGCTAGCAGGCACGCCACCGTGGGATGTTGATGACTCGGTTCTGGTGCATCAACACAGGATCGCGGCACGATTGCGGGGTGAAAGACCCGTTCTCGAGGAGGTGGAACGGGTCCGAGCCCAGGGGTAGAGAGAGGCTCTGCGCCAATGGGGCGAGGCACTAGCCAACCCAGCCGCTGGCCACCGGACGATCGGAGCGATCCGTCCGGTGTTGGGAGGAGTGGGTAGGGCGCCAGCGGGGTAGCCTCAACTTTCGCCTATTGCAGGTACTGACCGGACACCGGTGCTTCGGTCACTACCTGTAGGTACCGAGTAGCTCGTATCGCATACGCTCATCGTGGCCCGGCCTGGCGAAGTGAACGCTGCACTCTGAGAGCGGCGCTCGGCCGGGGAGACCTCTCATTGCCAAGCATGGTTAGAGCTATGCTTGGTAATGAGAGAAACTGGAAGGTGAAGCGATCGGAAGAACTTCGTCACGCAGCAAAACACAAATTGACTTGAAAACTGATTTTATTTATTCACAATCACTGATTTCACCGCACTTCTCAGCAGCGACCGCACTCGACGGGCGCTCGAACTCGAATGGCCGACGGAACGAAACCGATCAATTGAGTGACTAATCATTTTAAATGAACGTACTTTGAAAATATTCTAGTATGAACAGTATTGTATTAATTATAATTAAATTGACAATAATAAATAACGACTGCTGTAAATAGTTAAAGTAATATTGATTGTTACAGTCGGCCATCCGTCACATAAACGAGTCCCTTCGTTTAAAACTAACTACAAAAATAATTTCAGCAACAAGAAAAATCATTTATCTTAGTTATAGCTAGACAAAACTGAGGCTACTTCGCATCTTTCCCCAACAGTTTGTCTTGGCTGCGTGTTATATCATATCACTCATGCTTGGCTCAAATCTGCCTTGCTCTGTGCTATGAGAACACCCTCACTGTTTTAGCACTCATGCTCCACTCACGTCTGTTCAAAGCTCTGTGCTATAGAAATATAACTCTGATACATAAACTCATGCTTGGCTCGACTCTGCTCAAGCTCTGTACTACCAAAATATTCTCTAGCAATTAGTCTCTAGTATTTTCGAATTATAATGCACTTAAAATGTAATTACAAAACATTAAAAATTTATATTATGTTCTTATATTACCACATCTATCAATTTTCTATTATTTATCATCATCATCATCTATCGTTCCAGTTGAAGTTTATCTTCGATTTATTCGTAATTTTACATAACAAACATAACTAGATCGCTGACATGATTCATTTAATGAAATCTGGCAATCAATAAAATCATATAAAGTATATACATATAGAACAGAGAACTGCATAATTAAGAGTGTATATAAAAATAAAATAAATGTTTGATTTGCTACACAGATTCGCTTAATTCATTATCACTACTTTCATCACTAGAAGAATATGTAGGCGCGTTAAAACTCATCCAAGGATGAATCTTATCAATCGAAATAACATTTTCGTAAGGCTTACCTCTTCGTGTAAGCGGGGTATCCACTATCAGAAATCTGTCATTGGGGAGAATCTTTTTGATCCTATAGGGGCCTTGACATTTAGACTCTAATTTTTTTGATTTTCCCGAACCCACTACTATAGCTCTAACAACCCTAACTAAATCTCCCTCTTTATATTTTGTGGGAGTTTTCCGATGTCTGTCAAATCGTTGTTTGTTTTTCTTTTGATTGTCTTTTATGCGATCGCTAGCGTCAGACCTAATTTCTTCGATCGATTTATTGATTTCACTTTGCGCAACTTCATCAGAAATATTATTTAAAACGCCCTGTGACGGATTGCCTAACTTTCGTCCGAATAGTAGTTCAGTCGGCGTTCTTTTTGTAACGTCGTGTATTGTGGTATTAATACCTAATTGAACTTCTGGTAGGAAGGAGTCCCAAGTATCACTACTTTTCCCGTGGGTCATGCTACCCAAGGAAGCTAAAATTGTCCGGTTGTATCGCTCAACCTGCCCATTAGCCCGTGGAGTCGCGACCGAATTAAGGATGTGTTTAATGCCTACAGAATGCATAAATGTTTTAAACCTTTTACTGGTAAAGCTAGTACCTCTATCGGTAATTAATCGTGATGGGGACCCAAAGAGATTGAAAAATGTCTTAAAAACTTTGATGCTCGCCTTGGACTTCGTACTACGCACTGCAGCTAAATACATATATTTAGTAAAAGAGTCTACAATAACTAAAATATATATGTTACCGTGTTTACTGCGTGGAAATGGTCCAAGATGGTCGGCATGGACCGTATGTAATGGCACATCTACCTTTGGTATTGGATGTAACATTCCTTCTTTGGCTCCAGATGGAACCTTGTGATGCGCACACTCTAAACATGCCAACACATACTTTCGGATGAATTTTCGCATCTTCGGGAACCAGAACTGGGACTTAATCCGCTGTAATGTTTTCTCAAAGCCAAAGTGACCTACATCGTCATGATTGGTTTTCAAAACCTGCCAGCGTACGCCCCTAGGTACAAGCCACCTCAGTGCTCCATCCTGCATTATCCTGAACACGCGTCCATTTTTGACTTGATACTCCTTGTGAATAGCTGCTATTTTTGCAGTTTCTGGATCTTCTATGACATCTTTAATACGCCTAACTTCTTCATCAGAGGACTGCACTGTGGAAATCCAGTCATCCACTTTAACACTTAGAATATCTAGTACATGCGTTGGGTCTTGCTCCTCTATAACGGTCCCTCTACTGAGAGCGTCCACATGTGCCATTTTCTCGCCTGGCCGATATTCAATGTTGCAGTCGTATTCTAAAAATTGGATCCACCATCGCGATATACGGGGGATCAAATCTCGTTTAGTGAATGTTGACCGTAAAGCGTTGCAGTCAGATACTATTGTGAATTTTAAGCCTAGTAAATAAGGGCGGAACTTATTTAGTGCGCTTATAACCGCAAGCGTCTCCAATTCAAATGAGTGGAGTTTTTGTTCATCAGGGGTGGTCTGGCGGCTAAAGTAAGAAACAGGCCGCCACGGGTTGCTTCCGACCCTTTGCATTAAGATGCCTCCCAAGCCAAGCTTACTAGCATCTGTATGCAACTGTGTTTCAGCACTGTGATCGTATAGTGCTAACACAGGCCTCTCAACAAGCGCCTGTTTTAAGGTTTTGAAAGCATTTTGTTGTGCATCTGCCCATTGCCATGTAGTGTCTTTTCTTAGTAGATTTGTCAAGGGTTTCGCCATTAATGAAAAATCTTTGACAAATCTACGGAAAAATCCTGCTAGACCTAGAAATCTCCTAACATCACTTTGATTGTTAGGTACAGGTAATTTTGATACAGCTTGCGTCTTTTGATCTCCGGGGCGTATACCAAATTTATCGATTTCGAAACCTAGGAAAACAATGTTTTCTTGGAAAAAGTTGCATTTCTCCATTTTGAGGGTCAACCCAGCCCCTCGCAATAAACAAAGGACGTCTTCAAGGCGCTGTAACCCTTCATTAAAAGTTCTAGACGGGATTAAAATGTCATCCATGTAAATTATTACAAATGGTACTTTTGACTTACATAAAATTTTATGAATGACTCTCTGGAATACGGCAGGCGCGTTTGCTAATCCGAAAGGCATACGATTGTACTCGTATTGCCCCTCGGGTGTGACAAACGCGGTTTTCTCTTTAGACTCCTCCGAAATGGCGATCTGATGATAACCAGACGCCAAATCAAGAGTAGTGAAAAGCTTCTGACCCGAAAGCTGATCTAAGAGATCCTCTATTCGCGGGAGCGGGTAATGATCGCGTTTTGTGCGTCGATTAAGGGCACGATAATCCACACACAAGCGCTTTTCACCAGACTTTTTCTGTACCAACACGATCGGACTCGCGTACGGGGAACTGGACTCGCGTATTATGCCGTTTTCTAACATTTCCCCAACCATCCCTTGGACGTATTCACGTTCGGAGTGTGACAGCCTATAAGGTCTGTATACAACTGGTGTTGTATCTGTTAAGTGGATTTCCATCTCTGCAATAGAAGTGTAACCTAAGTCATGAAGCCCAGTGGAGAAACAATCCTTATACTTTGATAACAGTGCTAGACATTCTAGTTTTTCGTTTTCAGAAAGGCAATTACCTAAGTTGATTGATTCCTCAATCGCAGTTTTATCAACTAGCTCCATGTTTACACTTAACACATCTATGATGCGTTCCTGGGACATTATAATCCTAGCCCGAGAAATTAGTGTACCCCTTTTAAAGCTTAGTGACTGCAAGCCAAGATTCTGCATCAAAACACGACATATGCCTTTATCCATTTGATACTCACCAGGCAATAGGTAGTATTCCATTCCTGGTTTACCCCTGACTGACCCTCCTACGTAAATGTTACCACTGTAATTATTTTCCGAATTAACTAGAACTACACTTAACTTTCCCATATCTAAATCGATATCATCATTAGCGACAAGTATAAGTTTATCTTCGTCGCTTAGATGTGTCCTCTCAATTTGTAATTCTGTAGCAGTTTTCACTATACGTAAATTAGGCCGTTCAGTAAAACTGTGCCCAAGCAACACCGGAATGTTTAGGAGTGAATCATCAACGATAAGAGCCTCCACCATCTCTTCCTTAACATTCTGCACTTCTATCGTTACTAAAGCTCTACCAATGGGTAAATAAGGAATATTTCCCAACCCTCTCAACATGGGGCCTTCCACCGTATCCCAACTAAGTCCTATTTTATATGCGTCTGTTATACGAATAAGAGTAGCTTGACTACCCAAGTCGAGCTGACAGAGAATGCTTGTTCCATTTATTTTTATAACTAATCTATATTTATCGTTCGTGTCGTTATCAACAGAAACTTCAAGAACATTTTTAGATTTATCCTGTGTGCTATTGTTATTGCTGTTGCTCTTTTATTTATTTATTTAACAATTTATGTACTCTTATTAGTATTACTATTGATATTAGAATTATAGCGGTTCTTTTTGGGACAGACGCTTGAGTTATGGCCTAAGAAGTTGCATTCAGTACACTTATTTATCGGTTTACGACATTGATAGCTCATGTGTCCACTTTCGTTGCAATTGAAACAGAGAGCACTCCCCTTATTATGGTTTTTCATATTTTCGCTATTCTTTAAAGGTACGGCGGTAGACGAGGCTGAGGGGTTTGGAAAACGCCTATCCTTGAAATTGCTATCTTTCCTAAACTCATTGCTATCCCTAGGTTGAGTCTTAACAGTTTTGAAAAACTCCAGGGTTTCCTCTGGCCTATCAAACTTCCCTGCTTGTGCGCTTAAGCGGACCCCTTTGTCTTCAATGCCATAAATGAGACAGTCAACTGCCTGTTTGCCGAATATTTTACAGCGATTTAGTAAATTTATCTTTGAGAAATAGTATAACTCTAAGGAATCACCAGGGCGTGCCTTTCTATTAAGCATTTCAGTCAATAACTCTGCATAATTTTCGGTAGATGGGAATGAGGCCCGTAATAAATGTTTCCATTCTTCCCATGAATGCCTAATAGATGGCAGACCCTGGAACCAGGTTTTGGCGTGTCCTGTTAGTTTAGGCAGGGCATAATGAACCGTTTGCTTGTCGTTCCAACTATATATATCCGCGCATTCGTCTACTTTGCTTATCCACATATCTATAGTTTGCTCACGTGAGAGTGGATCAAATTCTGCGAGAACGTTATTTGACGAAGAAAACAATTCACGATCCCTGCCTTTAAAAATATTAACAAATTGTTCGAAAAAATTGTCGGGTTCTTGACCCCTCGGTTTTTCCGGTACAGAGTTCGCAAGTTCTATTCTAGGGGGGCTCGGCAGTTGTTGTTGGCTATCACAAGTTTTACGCAAGACTTCATTGTAATTACGTTGCCTCGATAGTTCATGCTCTAGTAGACGTAACCTTTCGTATAGTTCATCACGGTCGTGAATCCTCTTACGACTGTCGCTGCGACTGCGACGATCGCTTCCCCTATGGCTGTAGCTGCGGCTACGTCTACTGTTCCTTGGTCTACTGCGACTATGGCTACGCTGCTTAGTCATATCACCTAAATTACGTCTACGACTAGGTACAGGTATATTATTATTATCACGACTTCTACGACTATGGCTCCGGCTGTGACGATGACTACGAACCCAATGTCGGCTTCGACTTCTATCACGTCCTCGGCTGCTACGTCTCGTACGGCTCCTACTACGTCGCTCACCACCGTTGTCCCTGGTAGTCCGCTCGAACCCAGTCGTCGGCAGTATGGGACTTCCAGGCGGCACCGGTGTCTCTAGTCTTCGATTCCGCTTCCTCTCGAAATTGTCACCTTCCATTGTCTTACAGTTGATCCGTAGGCGTTGCAAAAACAATAAGTTTTTGTGGTGATCCCACTTCTGAACTGAAGCGATCGGAAGAACTTCGTCACGCAGCAAAACACAAATTGACTTGAAAACTGATTTTATTTATTCACAATCACTGATTTCACCGCACTTCTCAGCAGCGACCGCACTCGACGGGCGCTCGAACTCGAATGGCCGACGGAACGAAACCGAACAATTGAGTGACTAATCATTTTAAATGAACGTACTTTGAAAATATTCTAGTATGAACAGTATTGTATTAATTATAATTAAATTGACAATAATAAATAACGACTGCTGTAAATAGTTAAAGTAATATTGATTGTTACAAAGGTTACCGCCTCCTTCTGCGAATCAGTGATATTGCAGAAGGAGGCCGCGGAGAGGAAGCGGAAGGAGGATGCTCTATCCGCTGGGTCGGACAAGGCAGGCGGCTATGACCGCCGCTCTTGTCCGTCCCTGGTGCAGTGTACAGGTCTCCCTGTCTGGGGATTGCCTAGTACCCTAGCGCAATCCCCCAGGGGCGCGTCGCCCGGCTCACTCGTTGGGCCGGGCCAGCCCGGGGATGCTTTGGTGAAAAGGCGCATGTAAAGTGTGCCGATCCCAAAGCACCCCCATGAGGGCTTAGGAGGGTACCGGTGGGTTTTAGTGGGTAGTACCGACGCTGTCAGCGTCGGTGAATCCCACACTCGCCGTGCGCCTAGCCAGCGTGCGGTACTTAAAAGGATTCCCCATCGATAAAAAAAAGATATATGTATTCTGTCACATACTCTATCAGTTGATCATTGGCTTGCTTTTGTTTTGCTTGTGTTCATATTTAAGCGCATTTTTTACTCTCTTCATCTAGAAGTTGTATCATTTCTTGAAGGCTGTTTGATTTCTCGGCAAAAAGTACAACATCGTCTGCAAACCTTAAGTGATTAATTTTTTGGTTCAGGATCTCTAGATCTTTGTTCTCTCTTCTTCTTCTTTTTTAAAATACCATTTCTAGTACAGCTATGTTTTGTGTTTTCAATAAGAATAATACAACACTGTATTTGATTCTCCACGTTTAATGTATCACACCAAATTCTCCACGTTTAATGTATCACACCAAATCAGATATACAGAGGTTACTGTTTATGACAATGTATAGAAAGTCGCTCCAAAAACCGTGTCACATTGACAGACACATCTAGTGTTGCTAGATACAATAAAAACCAATACTTAACATTTCTTCCCTTTTTAAAGTTGTGAATAACTGGTATTTACATACTTCTATAACAATTTAAAAGTTGTTCATTCAAAGATCTAATCTTATTGGAGCTTTAATAATCCTGGTTGACTTTCGTAATAAAGTTTTTTCTACATTTCTAGTTTGATTATGATCCTCCTGATTGTCAACCTCCACTCCTTCCCTTCTATCATTCCCATTAGTTTCATCCCTAGATGCAACTTCCCCGTCACTCTCAGTATTTCTATTCGCTGTTTCCCAATGCCAATATTCATTATTTCTTTGTGGTACATTTGCCTGTTCATTAATATTATTATTAAAACACTTTCTTAGTGCACTAGCATGAAAAACTTTTTCTACTCCTTTTACCATAACTAAATACCTTATTGAAGACAAACATTTAGATACAATACCTTTGACCCATAATTTTTTATCAAAACTTTTACACCAAACTACTTCACCTAACCTAAACAAGGGGTCAATAATGTTACAATTTGGTTTCTCAAGCGGTTTTACCAATCGATCAAAGGGTGTTCTAGGTTTATGTTGTAAAATATATTCATTTGGTGATTTACCTGTACAATTTGGGGTATTTCTATACATGAACAAAAACTTTTGCAAACTTAGTTCCTTAGATAAACTTGAATCTGTACTTTCCAACCGAGATAGTCCATTTTTTATTGTTTGTACCATTCTTTCGGCTAATCCATTGGACTGTGGGTGATACGGAGGACTTTTAGAAACTTTAATACCATTACTACTTAAAAATTGTATGAATTCTTTAGAGGTAAAAGGTGGTCCATTATCACTCACCAATTCAGTGGGTAAGCCAACTAAGGCAAAAGTAACCCATAATTTCTCAATAACCTGAAATGCTGAAGTACCCTTCATTATATGAATATCTATCCACTTTGAAATTGAATCAACAATTAACAAATAATTTGTACTATTTCTCACAAAAAAATCAATATGTATTCTTTCAAAGTTGTACTCAGTTTTTGGCCATGAAAATGTAGAACAGCTGTTTGTGTAATTTCTAGTGGCTTGACATATATCACACTGAGCTATAAACCGTTCTATGTCATCGTTGATGCCTGGCCACCAACAATAATTTCTTAACAACATTTTAGTTTGAACTATCCCACTATGGGAATCATGAAAAATACTTAAAACTTTGGACCTCATTTCAGATGGTACTATTACCCTGTTTCCCCATAAAATACAATGTTGATCTACTGTTAATTCTGATCTCTTGGAAAAATATGGCTTTAATATTTTATCCTTGATGTATGTTGGCCATCCGTGCACCACATATTTATAAACTTTATTTAACAAAGAGTCATTTTGTGTGCTTAATGAAATTTCTTCAAATGATAAAGGACATTGTTCTTGATTAAATTTAAAATAATTAATGCAATCAGTCACATTTGTAAGATCAGGCAACGGCAATCTCGACAATGCATCAGCATTGCCAAGAAGTTTACCTTTTCTGTACATTATCTGGTATTGGTACCCTGATAACAGTAGTGCCCATCTTTGAAGTCTACAGTTAGCTGTGATCGGGATTTTTTTCAAAGGATCAAATATAAATTTTAGTGGTGCACGGATGGCCAACATACATCAAGGATAAAATATTAAAGCCATATTTTTCCAAGAGATCAGAATTAACAGTAGATCAACATTGTATTTTATGGGGAAACAGGGTAATAGTACCATCTAATAGTACCATCTGAAATGAGGTCCAAAGTTTTAAGTATTTTTCATGATTCCCATAGTGGGATAGTTCAAACTAAAATGTTGTTAAGAAATTATTGTTGGTGGCCAGGCATCAACGATGACATAGAACGGTTTATAGCTCAGTGTGATATATGTCAAGCCACTAGAAATTACACAAACAGCTGTTCTACATTTTCATGGTTAACAGCAATTTGAACTGCCTTTTCGAATGTCATTGATTCTTCCACCAAAAGCCTTTTAATGATGCCTTCATTTTTAATTCCGCATACAAACTTATCTCTAAGAGCCTGATTTAAAAATAGGCCGAAGTCACATGTGTTTGCTTTAACCTTTAATTGCAGCACATACTCATGGATGGATTGCGTCTCTTTTTGATTACATTTGTTGAACTCATAGCGTTCCGCTATAACAGATTTTTTTGTCACGTAGTGATTTTCTAATACTACGATCAATTTTTCGTATGTAACCTCGCACGGTTTGGTCGGTGCTATTAGATTTTTTAAAGTTTCATATGCTTCCGCTCCAACCAATGTTAAAAATAATGGCACTTTTTTTTCTTCTTTGACTTCATTTACCGTGAAAAACTGCTCCATCCGTTCCATGTACGTGGTAAAATCTGTCGTAGATTTATAAGGTTCTATAGATCCAATCATGATTATATATTTGTTGTTATCCACTTTCTCTCGTCGCCAATTTTGTGTTTTCAATAAGAATAATACAACACTGTATTTGATTCTCCACGTTTAATGTATCACACCAAATCAGATATACAGAGGTTACTGTTTATGACAATGTATAGAAAGTCGCTCCAAAAACCGTGTCACATTGACAGACACATCTAGTGTTGCTAGATACAATAAAAACCAATACTTAACACTATGAAGAGTTTTGGGGATAGTGGGTCTCCCTGTCTCAGCCCCTTGCCTAGCTTGATCTCTTCGCCTCTACATGCCAATTTTACTCTACTTACACATTTAGCATATATTTATTTAAATATTGATGTATTCCTTTTGTATATTGCAAGCTCCCAATGCTCTTCAGATTGATCTGTGGGTTTGCTATCAAACGGTTTAGAGTACCTAGTCCACGAATGCCACACAAAGAGTTCTGTTAAATTCTTTGTATTTTTCTATAATTTCTTCTGTTGTGTGTAAATGGTCATTTGTGGAAAATCCCGAATGGAATTCTTCTTGTTCTATGGGCTGACTGGTATCTATCTATTCGGTGTGTTATTCGGCTTAGTAAAGTCCGGTCGCGGAGCAGGAAGAATTTCGTACAGTGACCTCTTGGCCTATTGACAGCGAACTGCTGTCAATAGGCCAAGAGGTCACTATTAGGTATTGTTTTAAAAATTATTTGCAAGTGAAAAAAACTAATGACCAAATCAATTAAATTATATCGTGATTTTTGTGAAAGAAAGAAGGATAGGTAAGAAGTTTTAATGAACATATTTGTCTAGCGAATGGCGTCGGCACGTGCGTCGCACGGTGGGCTGAAAATCGCTCTTTATAGACTCGCCAATCCTCTACAGAAGAATAATATAATCTAGAAGTGAACTCGGGTAATTCAGACACATGGCAAAGTGGCGATGATGACTGCCCTGAACCACCTTCTCCGGTGCTATTTTGACGTCCTAGTGTCAGTTACCTGGGTAGATAGACCTGATTTGGGTAACGTTCCACTTTTGCACATTCGCTAAGTGAACGAGCAGAAGATGGCCTTTGACATTGTTTTTGGTTTGATGAATGTAGGCGCAATAAGCCCTTATATCATTTACAGCCGAAAGTCCGCTATCGAAAGAAGAGTATTTTTGAAAGACCTATCTCTTTCGCTAGTTAAGCCACTAATACAAGCGGCAATGAGCTTCAGTTCCTAACTTATCAAAGTAGGTACATTCGTACTCGAATATCTGAAATACTCGGCGACGACAAAAACACAAGTAGCAGAAGTCCCGGCACTTGGCACACGTGGAAGATGCTACATCTGCCCCACAAGAAAAGACAGGAAAACCAAAACATCTTGCTAATATTGCGGTGGGTTTATATGTCGCGAGCACACAAGTTTCTTGTGTAAAAGGTGCCACGATGATTGCAGGAACTAGCCATTAGTTCTACTCGAAAGATTCTAAAAATCTCAATTATTAAAAAAAATCATATCAATGTTGGCTCAACAAAAGTCATATTTGTTATTAAAAATTAGAAAATGGCTCTTATTTTTGTTCCTATTGCCAAAATTTGTAAAAACTTTTGTATCTCAGCTTAAAAGCATTCTTGTTAAATATTTCGTAGACAATTAATATTTACTTGTTTATACATTTTTCGCTCCTTTTATACATAGTCATAAGAAATACTCTTAATTCATTGGATTCATATTATTATAGTTATCTGAAAATAGTCTTTTCGACCCACGACCGACTGTCTGTGTCCGAAAATGAGGTGAGAGTCCCCACGGGTTAAATAATATGGAGTAAGTAATTGTAGAGTACGGGAAAGTTGGTGGCATAGAGTACAATAATAGTTTTGGTGGTCAGACTTGTTTTAAGACTATCAAATGCTGACGCCAATTTTAAAGTCCCTATCACAATTATAAGAAATATATTTCAAGTACCTAAATTATAATGTTGTTCAGGAACCGTGTGAAACAGCCACCACAAATATTAGAGACGAATATGAAGACATTCATCGAAAATATCCTGGGATCTTCATGGACACTGTATGTAGTTACCTACATTTAGCGAGCGAACGCACTATGCGGATAGCCGTGATGCTCATAATATGGTTTCATACAAAAATTTAAGTGCGGCCTGCCGCATTGCTGCCCGGCGCATAGTGCGTTCGTTCGTTTATATTTGAATTTGAATTAAACAGAAGAATGATTTTTATAAATCTATTTAATATTCAAAATTAATATGTATATTATTTCAGATTGCTTTGGACAATGCCGACGATGGTTTTAATAAGTTGAAAGATATAGTCCAAAGTATGGTTATTTCGAAATCGAATTTGAAGCCTATGTTAGATATAGACTTCGCTAATTTAACTCACTACCCCACGGTTCAAAGCAGACTTGACAGCATTCGTAGCCAAATAGCACCTCAAAGACTGTTCTATTAAAATATATACTTTAAAAATTCCGAATATTTTATTATTCATTAGTTAGGTACAATTAAGTAAATTAGTTTAAATACATAAGTATCGTACATTGACAGGGCAAACTTAAAAGTTCTGAGACTGGTTTTCTTAATTGCTTACTTAAAAATACAAAAAAAAATCTTCATCCTAGATCATTTAAACACCATGGTATCAAGCATGGCCCCGAGACACTGTACTATATTGTTTGACATGAGCACATCAACTTTCTCTTCTAAATGTCGCTTAGGGTCCTGCTTTCCGACATTTTTAATGGCTAGCTGTTCAGGAGTCATTTTCTCCTCGTCCTCCAAAGCCTTGTTGTAGTTTTTAGCTAATTCCAGCATATCTGTTACTGTGGTCTCATTAATTGAACAGTGTTCCTTATAATCTGATAATGTCAGACCGTCCATCCACGATTTCTTGTGTAGATTCAGTAACATTTTTTGCTCCAACTCGTTCTTTCTGTAATTAATGCTTATTGAATAGTAATGACGGTTCAGACCATGAATGAGAGCTTGAACAGATGGCTTTTGTAAATGGCCCAAATTCGAAGTTGTCTGTCGTGGTTCCTGCCCAAGGACCATCATGTTTGGATTTATTAGTCGGAATGCATCAATAACAACCTTGCCCTTCACTGATTGAATGGGATCAACTACAACGGCTACTGCACGATCAGATAACGCTTCAAATGACTGTTGAGTATTTATATCGACACCAGATAACCAGCAACCAAAACCAGGATGTGAGTGATACCTGTAACATATAAGATAAAAGCACTTGAAAATGAACAAACTGTTAAAAATTATTACTAGAATAATATCTTGTCAATACAAAAAATATATACTATTATGGAATAAATACTTTTTATTATCATATTATTATTTAATTTAGTAAGTCTCTTTTGTGCTACTAAATTACATCTAGTTTCATGAGACTCATTTACTACTTGGTTGTTTTGGGAATTATAATGCTATTTTGAACAATTAAGCTCAGGTGTTTTACTTATGCATTATAAAATAAAATATTTTAAATTAAGCAATACAAAAGGGACTTACAACATCTTTTCTGTAGTACTAAATTAAATAATAGTACAGAATAAACAGAGTTCCATTTGTTCCATGATAGAGCACTCAGTGGACTAACCCCAGAAAAGAGTTATACAGGTATAACTTTTTTAATATGACAATTTGGATTTTAAAACTATGGCAGAAGACTCTAGCTGATGTGAAGTTAAAAAATTAGTATATAATAACAAAATATATGGAAATATAGAAGGAAGAATAGGGCGAATATTTACCATCCCACCACCATCTCCGGCCGGCCAGTCTGCTTTAACATATCCAACATTTTTGCTTGGAAGACAGGGTCTACTGCTTCTACTGACACTCCTGTGCCTGTCTGAGGCATTGCAAAAACATCAATTACCCGCACTGTGTAATCATCAACAAATTCACCTGTAACATAGAAATTGGAACATTTAATTAACAACAGAAAATGTTTTAGGCTTGCATTCCCAAAGAGGTTTAGTGTCATGAAGGCAGTCAGCCATAACACAGTGTTTCAAATTGGCTAGATCGATGGCTAGACTATTCAGGTTTGTGTGTGTGTGTGTTTGTGTAAAACAATGTATTTAATAATATCAAATTATGTAAAATATTGTCAGTGTCTAAGAAACTCTAATGATAGAAATAAAACCTATTTATAATTAATATGATCTGTTAATATTTTATGCTCAATAGCACTTTACTAAATCACAAGCTGATCTGACCAATGAGAAAGATAATTCCCATTAGTCAGGACTAGTGTGGTCTAGCCAATGGGAAACACTGTATAAAACTGTGCCAAAACTTATAGCAGTGTTTTACATATTGTACAGGCCCCAAATAAATTGGGAATCAGGGTAGGAAGAAGAATGAAGCTTTATTTATTATCATAGTTAAAATTGGTGGCTGTGTCAACCACTAGGTCAAGGTCAAGGATTGCAGAAGAAGCTGGGTACGCTTCCTGCTCTGGACTGTCAATATTTTTCAGTGCCTTTATTCTAAGTTTAAAAATATCTGCGCATTTGTTAATGTAAAAATAATTTTAGAATACTGAATTTATCACACCGGTATTATTGTTTCTATAATTTATGATGAAAGTATACTTACAAACAACTTAGAATATAAAGTTTACTCTTTTAAATGCATAAAATACTGTTATAAAATGAAATTTATGAATTATTATTTGTTTTTTAAGATGAAATGCATAACTACCACTATTGTTATATATATAAATAACATACAGCAATTAATCATTACTCACCTAACATAAGTCCCATAACTTCCATCGGCACGCCAGCGCGACCATGTTTCAACATCTTCAAAAGAGCCAGCGAAGAAATGTATACTTGCTCCGCTGTATCGACTACTGGTGCATCTGCTGGTGGAGGTGCTTGTGAAAGCCCAGGGACTCCACCACCAAGACGTAGAAGGCGGTCCATGATCACTAACTTACTTTTAACTCTTTAACACAGCAGAACGAAACCAAGTTATCAATCGTAGACTAAAAATAATTAATTCTTGTAAATTAAAATTATTAAATCGAAAACTTACAACTTAAATTTGCTATGATATTAAATTTATCGTATAAATTCAACAATAAAGTTTAGCTTCGGCAAAAAGAGAATGAATGAATTAATTTATGGAATTGACAGCTGACGTCGAAAATGCAAGCTCATTATCGGGTGCGTTCATATCCATTTAAAATAGCAGTAACAACAATATAGACAAATATGTCTTCGCGTGTTTTCTGGGTAGGCTTCTGTATGCTCGGTAAAACATTTCTTTATGGTCAAAAAATCTTATGATTCTACCTAACATTTTTTAAACAAAATTATCGTAGACATGGCTGTATGAGGTCGATTCCTTTGCCTTCTTTAAATCCCGGGGAATGAAATCGTTGAAACGAAACACTACTCTGGGGTACGTTCAGTTTCAACGACGTTTGATCCAGGAATAGGTCTGACAAACGTTTTTTACTTTACATGCCAAAAAATTCTACAAAAAATTAGAAGAAAAACTGTGTTTTTACTTTTTTCATATCTTAAAAAATGGCTGAGATATTTACGATCAAAGTGCGTATTTCCGGCCAAAGGTTGTTAAAAACGCGGACGGGCGCTCACTAGCCAATGACGTCACAACCTCGGTCATTCGATAGTCGTGCTCTCGTTCGCACGCCGCTTGGCAATAAAAATCAAAATTATAAAGTTATCTGTGGCAAAATGGAAAACAAATACTGTATTGTGCCCCGGTGCTTCAATTCAACAGTTAAAACACCTGAGGCCTTAGTACGAGTTTGTTAGTTTTCGAGCTCGATCAAACGTATCGTCTCTTTTCATACATTGCCTACTAGCACCTCTAGCGTAAACTATCAGAAACAGTGACCAATGTATGAAGAAAGACGATACGTCGAGCTCGAAAACTATCAAAACTCATACTAAGGCCTCTGATAAACTCTTTTTTTACGTGCCTATATACCCAAAAATGAGGAAAAAGTGGATGACAACCGTAAAAAAATTAGATTCAATAGGCCCTAAAACTAAAGCGCACTGCTGTGAAGACTATTTCGATTTTGAAAAGACCTACAAAACTTACGTTTTTATAGTGCTATTGGAACGGCTTAACCGATTTTGATAAAATATGTCTAATGTCTATGAACCACAGTAAAATTCAAATTTAAAAAATCGCGAATGGTCTCCCCTTGACTTTCTCGTATACCGGAAAAGACTCAAAGGTTGATAGAAACCTTATATTTTGATGTGATACATGCATGTTAAATTTTGGTCACCCATCCGAGTACCGACCGCGCACTTGGTTGCTTAACTTTCGTGATCGACGGCTCAAAATTTGATAGAAACCTTATATTTTGATGTCATAAACGCATGTTAAATTTGGTTGCATTAAGTTATAGCATGCTCAAGTTATCGTGCTAACGCACGTAAAATATTTTTTGTGGAATTATGTCTGTGTGTGTGTACAGACATAATTCCACAAAAATATTTTTGGACTCAGGGAGGTCCAAAACGTGTGAATCCGTCAAAATATCGAGGTCAAATTTTTTGGCGATTACAAGACTTCCTCTATACTACGTACGCGAAAGTAAAAACGCATCGAAACCACAGCGGTTATACTTATAACCCTAACCAAACCAAACCAACCCACACACAAAATTATTCAAAAATGTCTGGTTTAGTATAAAAATATAATAATAGGTAGGTATTGCCTACTTAGAAACCGTTAATTACGTTAATACGTACCTACTAGAACTTACCTACATTTGTATATGGGTAAATAGTGACATTTTCTTCAAGTGTATAGTAATAAAACACATAAAATAATCATCGAGACCTCGAGATCTTGATTACGAGTACCAACATAGTATTTTTTTATCGCCGCTCATAATAGGAACTAAATTAAACATAGACACTTTCAGTTAGGTTTAAGTTTGAACAAATACCTACCCGAGAGTAGGTAATGCTTAGGTATTAGAACATACATATCTTTTCATCTTTATTCCACTAATTTCGGCAGCCGTAAAATCTTGATTCTTCATCAAATATTGTGCCACCGTCAAACTATCCACTCTTAGCAGATTGTCCGACTGACCAGAAAATCTTCCATTGTTCACACTACACGTTTCACTCTGATCTGAGGTTTCACTTCAGTGTAATCGGATATATAGAACAATTTATATTATTTCTTTGAAATACAGGTATATAGGAAAACGAAGACGATCGAAACAAAATAATAAAACGAGACGCGCGTAATTTAGTAGGGTTAACGTACCGGACCGAGGGCCGCGCGGTGCCGCTGTCCCAGGTTGTGACGTCAGCGTATGAGCGAGCGTAATCTCGGAAATACAGAAAAGGGCTTATACTTCTCGTCGTTATAACTTCGGAAATACTGCATGTATTAAAGTGAAATAAAAAGTAATGTAATGTATATGATCTACGCTACGATTTTAGGTATATTTGATAGTAATATTTTGACCCTTTTGTGTTCTCCATTCTGTTTGATCGCACGACGACACACTTGCCGTTCAATAAGTTCGAGTGACACACGGCGAACGCATATCGTTCTATAGGTAAAATATAAGCTCCTTGGTAGGTACCGAAAATTATTAATTTTTAAATTCCTATCTAAACAGTTATGGGTGATAGAGATTATTTTCTGATGACTGACGAAAGTGGTCAGTTGATAAGAGGAAATAATAACACAATACTTGTGAAAGATATGATTGATTCACTGTGAATCAATGTTTGTATTGCTCCCCCGAAAACGAATTGATGAGCAGGTCCATTCCCAAAGCTATTTCTAATTTCTATTATTGTTTTTATTTAACTAGTACCTATAAACTTAATTTACTTGGTCTGAGATTTACTTGCTGCGCTCCTTCTGTCAAATACGATGCATTCAGTTTCAAAACCGTTCAATAAGACCGGTGATCGCCCGGCGAAAGATACACGGCGATATTCACACCCAAAGTGAACGTAACCCTGGCGTCACTGGTTATGGAACGCAACACAGATTAGAAAGAATGTCTAAAGCAGTTAAGGTCTAAGGTGTACAGGTATAAGAAAGTGTATAAACACAAAGATAGAGTTAAATATAAGCTTCTTGTGTATAAAGAACTATATGTCTAATGCTACGGCCACACTATCGTGATAACGCGAAGATTTGCGTTGTCGCGACACGTCCGAGGCTTTAGACAACATGCATTTCGACAATCGCTCTCGCTATCGCTAAGTAAAAAAATGTATGGGATTGACATAAGCAATCGAAAAGTGATCGATTGCTTATGTCAATCCCATACATTTTTTTACCTAGCGATAGCGAGAGCGATTGTCGAAATGCATGTTGTCTAAAGCCTCTGGCCAACAAGTTCGTCCTATCGCGAATCATGTTCGCGAATGCGAATGCCTTTCACGTGGGTGTCGGTAAACTGCCGCACATCAAAGGGATTTATCGCGACAAAGTTCGTGCGGTTGGCTACACTTCGCGCGCTTAGTTGACTTAGTTTATTTGTCTTCAAATAATAAAGATGCAGTAAATAATTATTTGCCGACATATAATATAGCGCAACCGCCTCATCCATTTTTATTCGCGAAATGAATTTAGCGCGACGTTCTAGATTATCGCGACATTCTAGATTATCGCGAAGTAACGAAGTTTTTTTTTGATGTGGCCAAGCACTTCGTCGTAGAGCGACCACGAAGTTTTATCGCGACAACGCGAACACGAATCTTCAAGTATGGCCGTAGTGAGGGCCGTAGCATAAGGAACGCACCTTAGACGCACCCCTAAATTGCGTGTAATGTGTTGGGCAATGACGTAGGAATTCCTACGTCATTGGTATTGGGTACCACACTTAGACAAAGAATCCTGTGTCTAAGGTACCACACCACTAGTATCTCTAACTAGTCTGTGGGTACCCATAATCTTTCTAATCTGTGGTGGGTATATGTGTTCTGTGGGTACCACCGATATTGGATTGGTTTATCAGTTTCATTTTATCCTAAAAATTGTTAACCTGCCTGAATAAATAATTAAAGGCTGCAATATAAAAACATACCTACTCATTTCAATACGGAATATGACGGAGAAATCTGTTTTACCTCCTAAGTATGCCGAAGGGCCGCATGGATTAGGTGATAATTTGTTTCGAATTCAACGCTATATTATTAAATTTACTTACCTTCAACATAAATTTCTATTCTTTTAGGCGATCCCAACGATAAAACATTACGAAAGGTGGAAGTCGAAGTAGTAATTCCTAAGCTGATGAGAGAGAAAGCAAGGGCTGAGAAATGTGTGAAAGAAGTTGAAGATTTTAATAAATGTTGCCAAGATTATTCTTTATTGTTGGTTGTGAAATGCAGACGAGAAAATTCGGCTTTAAAAGACTGTCTTACTAGTTGGTATAGAAATGAAGAATTTAGACAAATTTGTACAGAAGAGTACTTGGTTAAAAGAAGTGAATATAGAAGCACTGGCATAAAAAAACCTATTAAAAGAGCATAAGTTATTTAAAATAAGTATTGTTGCCTATTGTGTGTAGTGTAAAAATATTAAAAAAAAAACATAATCGTCATCATTTATTGCAAATTGATTTTTTCTGTTAATCACTATTTCCCGAACAGAATAGTTATTTAAATTCTCAGGTATATCTGCCACTTCCTTACTTAACCTTGTTACTTCAGCAATCATTACTTCCTGTAACAATAGGAGACAGTTAATGTAAATTTGATAATTGAACTAAAGGCTATACAGTAAATGAATACATACATATAACTTTATACATGACCTAGCAACAATATGTAATATCACAAATATTTTTAAAAAGCTTCATGTTTTAAAAGTAAATAATGCTTCCTACAGATCAAGATATCCAGGTTTGAATTTTATCAAAACTGCGAACATGTATAAGGCATGCATTATACATGTTCGCAGTTTCGACATAGGTACCTTTACAGTTGTAGTTGCCATTCTGATATGGCCCAGAAGGGAAACCCAATCCAGTGTTTGTTTATCATCTTTCACCACAACTATATAATCTGCATGAGCAAGAGCTGGCACCTCTTTATACAACACTAAAACAAAAAATACAGAGTTAGGAAATCAATTGACTTACTCATATACATATTATAATTTTTAGATTCAAACTTACAGAAATCACCACCAAATTTAATGCCAGATTTAACAACAAAACCTTTAGATCGAAAATAGTGATATACAACATATTTATACACAAAATTTTTATCAGTATTCATAAATAAATCCCACAATTGGTCAGTGCTAAGTATTTTCTCATCACTGTCCATTATTTGCAAACAACCTAACCCATAAGATAGAAAAAATGCCTCGGGCAAAGTCAACATCAGTTTCTCATGTATTTTCACTTTGTTCAAACAACATTCTGGTTTAAATTTTTCAAAGTAGTCCTCGCTGTCCGAATCACTGTTTGGTACTATAACTGCAAGGTCTTGTTTATCATAAGAGTCCAGGACTACAGGGTGATCCTGACATTCATGGTGCTGTACTTCCTCAGAGTGATCACTATCACTAGAAACCAAGTCAATAACATCTTTCCTCTTATGCCTCTCACCCTCCCTTTTTATATCTGCTGATAAAATTTCAATTTCTTTGAAAAATGTATCCGTGTCGGGTGTCTCCAAAACCTCATTAAATTTTTTATACCAATCATTCCTTTTGTGAAATTGTCTCTTTCTCATTATACAAGGACCACTGTCTAGATGTGCCATCCTAGGTTTAGACCGTGACATTGATCCTTTACCAAAACATCCCATATGATGTAGCATACCCATTTCTTCAGGCGATCTGACTTCAACACTAAAGCCATTGTAGTATCCAGTAAATATTATCCTCATTGTACTATCTAATGGGAACCTTAATGATTCAATTGCCTTCGGAAATAAGTAATTTGGGTCATTAGTTTGACAATCATCTGAATGTATTGCAGTCATGATGACAAAAGAACTGGCTAGTTTCCAAATTTATTTATAAACAAAACTGTCACGTCACGGACATTAAGAAAAAGCGCAAATAATGCATCTGCAAAAATTATTATAGATTTATTATATATACACAATTTAAAATAAAATAGTAACCTAAATAACTACTTTGCAATGAAAAATGGATAAATCAACACAAGGTACTGCTGAAGAAAAATATGATTGTAAGTACATTTGTACTCAAGTATACTTGTTCATTAGATATTAAAATTAACTTTGTATCCCATTACAAGTCTCTGAAAAAAATATTTAAATGAATAAGTAACTATTTTCAAAACTTCCACAAAAGCAAAACATTTAATACTCGTGGCCTTTTGTTCACATTCATCCTATTGTTGTATTAACTGAATTAGCTTTGTTAATTTTATAACGACCGAATCAAACGTTTTATAAATAGAAATAAGTAATATACCTATTTAATTTTCATTTTTCGGCAAACCAAGGAAAGGAAGGAAAAATACAAATAATAAAAATAAATAAATAAACGGTACAATGACAAAGGAACAGAGCCCATACAGCCATGCCGTCAAAAATTTTCTTTCTTTAAGTTTGTTTTGTTGCCTAACTGTTACATTAATACACATTAGGAAAAAAATCCCAACGTGTAAGGGTCACAGCAGATTATACAATTTAGTTGGACGACTAAATAAAAAAACGAGACTCTTGGAGAGATTTAGTTAGGCTGCGGACTCGAAGTCAGCGACGACGACTGCGGCGCGACAGCGTGACGGCGCTTGCCGACCCCGTCTCGAAGCCAGCGGGCAGATCGCGCGTCGCTAAAGCGGCGTAGTCTTGTCTTATGAAAAATTAGTGTCTGAATCCTATCAAAAATAATTGAAATAATTTGCTCCTTGATGTCGTCAGCGGGCATTTTGAAACGTCGGTCAATAAAAATCAATAAATAAAATGCACAACAGTAGGTACGCGAAGTGCGGGCACCGCTTTACTGGACTCGAGCGCATCGCTCGTCACGCCGCTGCCTTCCAGCAGTTCCATTTAAATCTATGCATTAAATCGCGCCGCTGCCGCCGTCGCCCCGCTCATGAACAAGAGTGCTCATGCTGAGATCATGCGAAATTTGAATTGTCTGAATTAAGTATTAAAATAATTCATTTTATGATTTAACCTTATTATAAGGCCGAAGAAAAGTTAGCACACAATTTATTGGTCACATTTTCTATAAGTAAATGTATTGTAGTAATGACAGAAAACACAATCATCGCGTCTTAACTCACGTCCCAAGAAATTACTTTCTTCTCAAGTCCTCATTCCTTCTTCCTTCTCAAGTCCGTGCGCAAAGAGCATTATAAGCATAGATTACCTCCTATTAGATGTATAGGGGAATTATTATTGTCCTCACGACTTTACACTTTACAGTTGACTTTACTAGTATAAGCTTTTTAATCTATGTTTCAGACGATAAATTCTGAAACAAAATGTCAAATTTTCTTAATTGTGGTACGACTAATAAGTACTGACAACATAAAATGTAATTATTCTATCTCTCTCTTTTGTAGCGAAACGGGTATTTGTTAAAGAAGGTAAGCAAATAATTATCACTATTACTGACTATCTTCACAATATACAGTCACAAGACCTCTCAGCTGAGGCTGTCTGTCTATACTTTTCGATTTTCTCAAATTTAGAAATATCCAATTCAATCCCAATTAAAAAGTGGGATAACTTTTAGCCAAAATGGCTAATATCAGTGACGAAAATGTTAGCAAACTAATCCCCACGCTGGGTGACGATAAAATCGGTAAGTGTATAGTTCAAATACCACTTTGTTTATTGACGAAAATACATTATTCAATGATTATAATTATTATAATTTTTAGATATGATTGCGGCCACCAGCGTGTTGCAAATTCGGGCAAGTGAAATTCGCCAATCTCAGATCAATTGGCAATCATACTTGCAGTATGTATTGATCTTTACGTGACGTCACATTTCTGAATTATTCTCCAATTATTGTCATTAAATATATTATTTACTTGGTAGGTCTCAAATGATCACCCAACGAGACCATGACTTCATCGTCAACTTGGACCAGCGTGGTCAGAAGGACCTGCCTGATAAGAACCCTGAAGTATGTGCTGAAGTGTTCCTGAACTTACTCACCCATATCAGCAAGGATCACACCATCCAATATGTGCTTGTGCTAATTGATGATATTCTTTCGGTAAGGAATACCTATGTATTTAGTCCATCATTGCTATTAGTCAGAACTGGTGGAATTCGAGTTAAAAATAAAATTACAAAAAAATTTACAATAATAAAATAAATTTCACTCTCAATGATTAGGAAGATTTTGAACCACAATTGTTAGTAGTAAACTTAAAAAAGTTTCGTACAATTTTTTATCAGTAACAAAAATGCAAGTGTTGGCTACAACAATCAAAATTAAAAAAAATAGCTGATCTCGTTTTGTACTTGATATGGTAACTTAAGTGTTCATTAATTGAACGAAATATTCTAATATTAACATTATATTTTAGGAAGACAAGTCCCGGGTAAAAATTTTCAGAGAAAATAGGTTTTCTTCTGGTAATGTGTGGCAGCCTTTCCTGAATCTGTTGAACCGTCAAGACGAGTTTGTGCAGCACATGACTGCCCGTATCATTGCAAAGCTGGCTTGCTGGCATCCTCAGCTCATGGATAAGAGTGACTTGCACTTCTACCTCTCATGGCTCAAGGACCAACTGAAAATGAATGTAAGATTATGGATATCTTAAGTTCTTTGAGTAAAAGGTTCACAATTTTCATTAATATTAATTGTGATTGATAGATTGCAGTATTCTGCATGATGTTTGAAAAGCATGTTCTATAATTTATGATTTTTATTGTTTTTATTCCTACTGTGAAGTGTCTTGCTGATGATCATGGTCATGCCTTCATTAATGCTTTGCTATTTCATTACTAATTCATATTTCAATTTCTTTCATCACCCTTGTAACTCCAAATACGCTGTTTCCTAAACACTCATTGTTATCAATCCTTTGCGAAAAGTCACAATTCTAAAAAGGTTATAAAATTATTTTATGTCACAAAAATAATATTGATGCCGCCGTGGTGGAGTAGTCAGTAACACTGCCTACATCGGGCGGTCCTGGTTCGAGCCCTGGTAGTGCAAATTTTAGTGTGATGAATACGATCATTTGTTCATGAGTCATGGTTGTTTATATATTTATTTAAGTTTATTTATAAAAATACCTATATTATTAAGTATATTTGTCTGTTATCTAGTATCCATAACACAAGTTCTTAAAGATACTTAATTTTGGGCTAGATAATTGGTGTGAGCATATAAATCCACACTCGGTAAAAAATCCATTAGAGCTAAACCTTTTTTTTTAATAATAACCTAGTAGAATTATAAGCTTCTTATTTTAAGCTTTTTAACTACAGAAGCTATTTTTTTAACAACTAATATACAATTTACGATCAAGTTATATTATAATTCCAATAGTATATTATAGTACTTATAATACATTTCTAATACCCATATCATAAAAAATGCATAACTTCTCATTAATAATATTATCATTTGTCATACTTAAATTATTCAGTGTCATTTAAAGGCCATATGTAGAAAGTAATTTAATCAATACATAATGACATGACCAATGAAAATACCTATAAACTGTACGAATAGTAGTAAAACACTACACTGTAAACATGTTTCAAGTCACTGAAAATAACACAATGTTGTGAGCATCACACGCTAGCATCACTCATCGTGGGGTATGAGGGTAGTACAGCCAACTGAAAGGTTTGTTTTCTGGCAAGGCGGAGAAAATGACTGCCGAGTTAGAACAGGCAGAACAGGTTATGTTGGAGCATGAGAAACAACATTTCGCCGACAAACCAGTCAAACACCACAAGGACAAAAGTGCTGACAAAGGGCCAGAGAAATACTCGAGTCTTTACAGTTCTTTTGATCAATTGAAACCTGACGATGAACTCCCACCGGGCCTCTACAAGGTACTCAAGAACAACATCACACAACAATTTGTGTTAAAAAGAATTTCTGTTTAGATTAGGATGTTTATGACTAACTCACAGAAGGTCGAGTCACTAAAAACAAGGAGTAAGTATTATTAGTACCTCTAAAACTCAATCATTAACTACATGCATGCTTGCATTTCTTTCTGTTAACTATTTAATATGGGTGTTTGTCTAACAGCTAGTTGTTGGTTGTGGAACATAGTTATGTACCTCACTATTCTTCTTCTAGGTTGTATGTATCTTTTGCTTTTACACAATATCAATGTAGCTTTATGTAATTTTTAAATTAAATGTTATATTTAATATATAATATAAATTATGGACAAAACAGTACTGTAACAGAGTCTATTTTAGTTATCATTGTAATTAAAGGTTCAATTTATGTTGTTTTATTTTGAAATCAAAAAGACATGAAGATATACATATGTGACTGGTGCTATCTACTCTGTTTCGTTAAACAAATCTGATTGTTAAAATATCATAATCCTCAGTCATAATCTGTCACTAAGAATAGAGTATTTGACAAATATAATATCTATTTCTTATGTTATAGTGTACATAGTTTTTAATACTTGTAATTCTCAGCAAACTCAGAATTAATAAAATACCATATTGCTGAAGGAAGCAATATTTCGTGGCAACATTCTTGTTGTACTTGAACATCCAGATTGTTATAACAAGTAGTTAAATAAATTAAAAACAAGTATAAAGAGTGTTTACATTATTTTAACCGTTATTTTTCTGAACACAGAACAATGACTACATTCAGTCTGTGGCCCGCTGTCTCCAAATGATGCTGCGTACCGACGAGTACCGGTTCGCCTTCCTCTCTGTCGACGGCATATCCACGCTCCTGTCGATCCTCGCCTCCAGGGTCAACTTTCAGGTAAAATTGAATGTAGCTGTTCTGTTCCTTTTGTAGTCTCTTATATAGTCACTTGTAGATATATATAAAATTAGTTTTATCATTAAAAAGTCTGTAGTGTTGTAGGAATTTCAGTATTCACAAACATTACTATGAGGTCTCACAGTTCGCGTGGACGCCCAGGGTCGTAAAAACCAAGGCGGACAATACTTGAGTGGGGATCACCACTATGCGTACCTACTTTAAAATGAATGCACAGATAAGCTATAAGTAATATATACAGTGTGTCTGGTCATGGACTAGCGATAATTTAGGGGCGTCAAATTTACCTAATATTATCGACAAAAACACTCATAAGGGTGGTCAACCCCCCCTCTTTTTGGAATAGCGGCCATGTTAGTTTTTTTTTTAGTTTCGTCTTTCTTAAAAATATCGATTTCTCTGGACACAAAGGTACTACAGACATTTAAAAAAATGTGTTAGTAAGGTAACAATACCGTCTTTTAAGTAAAAGAGATCTATGTTTAAACTTTGAACTACAAAACGTGCAAAAAAAATGTTTATTACTGTTAATAGGCAAAAAAATACTGTTTTTTTTACAATTATTCTACCATACCATAAAACTAGCACATTAACGTAAGTATTTTTTGTAATATTCTAATAAACAAGGATATTATCTAAAAAATGACATCAAAATCATTTCTCTAAGTTGCATACTTTTTTGAAATCTCAATCTCTCTTTTTATTACACTAATTTCTTTGGAAATCTTACGACTTGCGATTATGTTATTGGTTTTTACGGAACGGACGACGGTGAAGAAGAACCTCAATAAAGTCTAAACCCCTTTATACCGCACCGCACCCGCATTTCAGAAAATGATCATTCAAATGAGCTTAAACACGGACACTGTAGATGCACTTCACATTGACACCGTAAATTAGCCAACAGCAAGCGCTAAGCGAGCTTGCTGCAATCAGCTACTGTAAATTGTATCTACAGCGAAAGAACTTAAGCGCATATTTTTGCATGCTCATTTTCCTGTTCGAGCAGTGTGGTGTACGGCAACGACGTCACCTCTGGCTGGAACGTCCTAGAGAAAAGGCTGCCTGCCCATTGAAGCGAAAAGAGTGGAGCTGTGCCAATATTAACGCTCCAGGAAAGCAATCCTATTGGTTAATAATAATATAGGCACAGCTCCACTCTCTCCACTCCAGTGGACAAGCAACCTAATCGGTAGGAGATACATAACCTACATCCCCGCAGGAAATGCTCCCCGACTAGAAATCCTATTCTGGGGAGGTTCGTCTTACAAGCTAGAGGTTCTAAAAGTTCTGGCCTTATAAATAAAACCCCGATGACCATGTAGAGATCATTATAGTCGCTGTTAAGTATGAAGATTCTGTTTTTGCTTTAGGTGCAATACCAACTGGTGTTCTGCTTGTGGGTGCTCACTTTTAACCCGTTGTTGGCGGAGAAGATGAACAAGTTCAACGCCATTCCCATTCTGGCTGATATCCTCAGTGACTCCGTTAAGGAGAAAGTCACCCGCATCGTGCTTGCAGTATTCCGGAACCTGATCGAGAAGCCGGAGGATTCACAGGTACGATAGAAGAAATTTGCAGGCAACCACTTTACGTGATTAAGTTAACCATTTTCATCACAATTTTTTATTTAGTTGAATTAAAACTTAGATTCAATGCTGATAATATTCGTATAATTGAATCACATGGCAGGATCATGTGTGATTTGATTCCCTCCTTCCTACTAATATTTTCTTGTTGAAAGGGATGAGTTTGAGAAAGATATTTTTCTGGGAATTCTTGCTGCTAGCACTACTATCAAATATTCTATGGATAAAATTATTTTTCATCCCACCACCTCGGAAAGTGTAATTTTGCGCTTCGAAATCTGGCTGGAAAATTCTATTTTATTCGCTTGAGCGGCAAAGTAGATTTGAATTTAGAACATCACATATAATGAGTACTCAATATAATTGTGATTCGAAAAAAGCGCGGGAAACGGTCGAATTTGGCGGGCGTGTTTTTTAAGATTTGTAAATTTTTAATTAAAATTTTTAATAATTAAGATCAGATAAGTAGTTATATTTGTTATTTAAGTTTATTTGATATTTATCTATTAATATTTGTGACATTTCTTCTATGAATTGGTAAGTTTTTTCTATTTCAATTATATGAGTGTCCAAGATGACCCTGGGGGCTCTGCCCTCCAGGTGTCTAACTTTGTAACTATAAGTAATAGGTCTGATATGGAAACAGATGGATCTCTTATTGATACCGATGGCTCTGCAAGCATAAAAAGTTTTGCTAGTAAGCGTAGGCGAACGTCGTCACGCAAAATATGTAAACATTGTAACAATAAGAGAAGATCACATAAATCCTCTACGTTTTCAAACAATGATTGTAATTGTCACTATGATACGCAAGATACAATCCAGAAACAATCTAATATAGTCTCCTCTATGCCTCCCCCTTCAATTCCACAGCCAGATAATGCTAGTATACCTAAACCTTCAATAAACAGGATCTTTTACCAGGCTTCGGATGTAGCTCCATATGTTGTCCATGTTCAAAAAGAATCTGAACCCAATGAAAATGTCACCATCCATCCTGTAACTTTTGGTTTTTTCTTAAAGAAAAATTCTTTTAAAAATGTTGTAAACGGTAGCCTTAAAAAAATTGGTAGAAACCGGGTGTCCCTTTCTTTTTGCAACCATCAAGATGCAAATGAGTTTGTAGAAAGTGGACTTTTAAAGGCATCTCAATATAAGGCTTTTATACCATCTTTTAGTATCACAAGAATGGGAGTTGTTAGGGGAGTTCCTGCAGATTGGTCTGAAGATGAAGTATTGAAAAATATATCAGTTCCTATTGGTTGTGGAAATATTATTAAAGTTAGGAGACTTAATCGTAAAACCATTATTAATGGAAAAAGTGAATTTGTTCCTATTGAGACTGTAGTTTTAACTTTTGATGGCCAAGTTTTGCCCAAAAGAGTGTTTTTATTTTATAATTCTCTTCCAGTAGATTTATACATATATCCAACAATTCAATGCTTCAACTGTTGTAGATATGGCCATATTAAAGGACAGTGTAGATCTACACCCAGGTGTTATAAATGCGGCTTAGGTCACACTGGTGACTCTTGTACTGTTGATGAGGAATCTGTACTGTGTTGCCTATGTTCTGGCTCTCATCATGCCACTAGCAAAAACTGCCCAGAGTATAACAGACAAAAAAGCATTAAGGAATCCATGGCTAAAAGTTGCATATCATACTCTGAGGCTTTAAAGCTACATCCACCAATTAACAGATCCTATGCCGATGTTCTAACTTCTACACCTAATTTTTCATCTCCTCAAATAAATTTCACAAGTTCTAAGTCACCTGAAAATAAAAACCCTAGTTTATCATACAGGAAAACAGTGTTAGTCAATAAAAAAGTTTCCCATAAACCTTATTATGAATATGATCGCCAAGCCCATTCAAATTTAATTAAGAATTATAATATGAATCTTCCTTCTACTACTCCTGTATATACAGAAAATCCTAATTTGGCTAATATTTCTATTAAAGAATTAATTCAAACCTTAATTATTACATTGAATCAAACTGATTTCTCTAAGCTACCGTCCAACGCTGCCATTAATAATGTATCTAATAGTAATATAAGTACTCCCAGTGGAGCACAATTCCATAGTGATTCAGTGGAATTGCCGCAGTATAAATAGTAAAAAATCTGATTTATTTTATTTAATAAATAAATTCAGACCATTTGCTGTTTCTCTTCAAGAGACGTGGTTGAAACCAGAAACTATTTTTAAAGTTCCTGGTTTTGTTTGTTATAGAGAGGATAGAAGTGATGGCTACGGTGGAGCAGCCCTCCTAGTCAGTCATTCTATACCATCTTTTCATATTCCTATAAATGCTCATAGCTCTAACTTCCAAATTATAGCTGCCATGGTGAATAATTATTGTCTAGTATCTGTTTACATACCTCACCCATCTTCTTCTATTAGTGATGAAATAGCTAGTATCTGCTCTACTCTTCCTAAACCTATATTAATTATGGGGGATTTTAATGCTCAGCATGAATCATGGGGTAGTTCATCATCCAATTATTATGGAAATAGAATTTTAGATATGCTTGACATCGAAAATTTGTGTATTTTAAATAATGGGACACCTACTCGACGTACCCTGCCTCATGAGGGCAATAGTTGCCCTGATTTATCTATTTGTTCTCCCAATTTAGCTTCCTCCTTACTCTGGGAAACATGTGTATCAACATTTGGAAGTGATCATTTTCCTATTATAATTACTTTCCCAAATCAAAATGGGAACCGTACTAGAAGATCTCCCCGTTTGAAATATAGACTAGAAAATGCAGATTGGAGACTTTTTAAAGATCACGTTGATGAAAAAATCTCATCCCTACCTTTAATATCTTCAAACAACCATACTTTAAGTTCTGACTCATTTGCTCAACTATTAATTGAGGCTGCTGATAGTATTTTTCCTAAGAAATCTGTTAATAATACAAAAATTCCTTCTCCCCCTTGGTGGGATAATGAATGCTCCCAAGCTGTGAAAAGACGAAAAGTTGCTGAAATGAATTATACAGCTGAGAGTACAATAGATAATTTTAATATATTAAGTAGTGTCATTTCGCAAACCCGAAAACTCTTCAAGAAGAAAAAATGGGAGGGATGGAAAAGTTTTTGCTCCTCTGTTTCTCCTGATGTTGCTCCCTCTGTTGTCTGGTCTAAAATAAGAAGATTTCGATCGGCCTTCAAGGATTCTAAACCTTCTGTTTTAGATGAACAGTTAGTTGAGGATTTCCTAGATAAATTAGCCCCTCCTTTAGTGCCCTTAAACCATTTATCTATAAATCTAACAAGTTCTACATTAAATAATAATCCAGCACTCAGTTCTCCCTTTCTCTTTTCTGAGTTAAAGGGTGTCCTGTCCTATGTTAAAGACTCCGCTCCTGGTTTGGATGGGATCCCATATTCCTTCTTATCTCATTTAGGGGACCCTAGTCTTCAGTATTTTCTTTCTCTGATAAACTTTTCCTTTACCTCTGGTATTATCCCCTCTAGTTGGAAGTCACAGGAAATCATTCCTATTCTTAAACCCAAAAAACCCGCAACTGATCCTAACTCATACAGACCAATAGCCCTGTCTTCTGTTTTAGTAAAAATTGCAGAGCATTTAGTAAAAAATCGATTAGAGTGGTTCATTGAAAGCAATGGTTTATTGGCCAATTCCCAATATGGCTTTAGGAAAGGAAGGAGCACTATTGACAGTTTGAGCATTTTTTCAACTGATATTCGTATTGCCTTTTCATGTAATAAATCATTGCTTGCAGCTTTTCTAGACATTACTGCAGCATATGATAATGTTGAGCTACATATTCTAAAAATTAAATTACAAGAACTTCATGTTCCTCCTATTCTAATTAACTTTATAATTAATATTTTATCAGAACGCTCTATTCATATTTTTATAGATAATTTAAATTCAAAATCAAGACTAATATGGAAAGGCTTACCACAGGGTTCAGTGCTTAGTCCTCTTTTATATAATATTTATACTTATGATCTAGAAGGTGTTTTGATAGATAACTGCAGTGTATTACAATATGCTGATGATTTACTTTTATATGTTGATGGTAAATGTGAAGATAAGTTATGCTCTTTGTTGTCCTATTCGTTAAAAAAGTTGAATGGTTGGCTAGATAAAAACGGATTAAGTTTATCAGTGCCTAAAAGCTCCATAGTACTTTTTTCTAGAAAGCGCATATTACCTCCTATTACAGTTTATTATAACAATCAGGCTGTCCCAGTAAACAATGAGGCAAAGTTCCTTGGCATTATTTTAGATTCAAAGTTGACAGGACTCTCCCATTGTTATAATATATTTGCTAAATGTGAAAAAGCTTTAAATATACTTAGGTGTTTATCAGGGGTTTGGTGGGGTGCTCATCCAACTTCATTAAAATTACTGTATAATGCTTTAATAAGAAGTATTATGGACTATGGAACTTTTATTTTGGAACCTTGCAGTAAGGTTGGGTTTGCAAAATTGGATAATATCCAACACAAGGCTCTCCGTTTAATTTTGGGTGCAATGAAATCGAGTCCTATTAACGCGATACAAATTGAATGCGTAGAATCTCCTCTGTATATTCGCCGACAATTGTTATGCGATAGATTTATATTTAGAGCTTTTCAATTTTCAAAGCACCCCCTTTACTGTAAGTTACAAACACTATCAGATTATATAGATACTTCTCCCTATTGGGCTCACAAATCTATACCGCTGCTAATTAAAAGTTTCCGCAAATTTAAATCCTTTCAATCTCCAACCCATAGATCTCTTTACCTTCCAATATTTTCAATTAACTTTGAATCATTAATACTTACTCCTGACATACATTTTGATATGAATGTAAACAAAGGTGACGTTAATGCCAGACAAATCTTTAATTTCACACTAGACAGTGACATTTCTTTCAGAGATTGCCATTACATTTTTAGTGATGCGTCCAAAGGTATTAATAATTCTTGTGTTGGCGTAGGAGTCTTTCATTTGCAATACAATATTGTTCAAAAAATCAAATTACCCCCTGAATCATCAATTTTTACTGGCGAATGCTTGGGCCTTTTTAAATGTTTAGAATATATTCTTTTGCTGAAATTAAAAAAATCTGTTATTTTCACTGACTCGAAAAGTTCATTGCAGGCTCTGAATAAATTTCCCTTTAAAAGTAATATTCTTCATCCTTTGATTTTCGAGTGTAGAAAATTAATTCAAAATTGCATAAAGAATAATTTGTATGTATGTTTTGCATGGATTCCTAGCCATCATAATATTTTCGGTAATGAAAAAGCTGACAAATTGGCCAAAGCTGCGGTTGATGATGGTGATATTTTCTACTACAAAAACTTTTGCTTTGATTTAATTGCTGTCCCAAAGATAGACTTCCGCGACTCTTGGATTGAAGATTGGCAGCACAGCAGCCAAATAAAGGGAACGTATTATAAACGAATTCAACCATATATCCCAGTTAAACCCTGGTTTTCTACTATGAAGCTTGGTAAACGGTGTTCATCGATTATTTCTCGTATGAGAATGGGCCACACTTGTTGTCCTGCTCATCTTGCTAAATTAAATATAGTGCCTACTAGCACGTGTGAGTGTGGAAATGATGAAGGCAATGTAAATCATCTTTTCTTTTCTTGTGCCTTATATGATAACTCCTCATTTGTAGAATCCCTAACTTCCATTAATGTCCCACTACCAACTTCCATAACAGATTTATTATATAGTAATGATATAAATATATATAATATTATATGTAAGTTTATAAGTGAGAATAATATTAAAATTTAATACCCTTTCCTTATTTAATACTTTCCTGATCTTATTCCGTTCCTGATCCGTTTAATAATATGTATCCGTTTCCTTACCTTTGTCTGTGGCTAATGCACAAACCGTGCAAGCTATAAAAAAAAAAAAAAAAAAAAAAATATAATTGTAAATTCAAAACGTCATTAAACCTATTTAATGTAACCTCTATGGTGCCAAATTTATGATTAGAATGAAGATTATTTTGTCATTTCCTCGCTGAGGTGGGATGAAAAGTTACGTATTGCACTCGAGTGGAAAGATTTTTCACCTTGTGCTCGTTTGTTTCCCTCGCTGACGCTCAGGATTCTAATTTAGAATCACTCGCTGCGCTCGTGATTCAACTTTAGAATCCTTCGCTTGCTCGGTCATCCAAATCGAGCACGCGGTTAAAAAGGAACTTTCCACTCTTGTATAATAAATAACTATTTCTTTTCTCTTTATAGGTAGTATTTTTTTCTCACGAAAGCCGGTGACCCTTGACTTTATGAAGATATTGAAATGAACTTTTATACAGAACTTAAAAATATTAACTAAAATACATTACAGCTGCATGCGCCTGCCGTGACGGCATCGTTCTCTCACTTGCTCGAGAGTCGTACGGAAAGAACTTGTCGCGCGCGTAATATCTTAATATTCGAGACTGTGTTATAGTTATCAGACAGTTTTAATATAATAATAGTTTTGGATTTTTTTTTATAAATAAACTTAAATAAATAAATACATATTTTTAAGATGAGCGTCGCCGCGTCGGAGGACCGCTAATGAATAAAATGAAACCAGAATACAAATAAAAATAGAATAATAAAGTATGGATTAATTATAAAATTTGTCACTGACGTCACACGGTCATTAGACCCGCCCCATCCAGCGGCTAGAAGCGATGTATAGTTTTATACCAAACTTAAATGTATTATATATAACTTTGTAAATATGCATCGTATAGAAGTGGAATAAAAACTGTTGATTATTTAGTAATGAGGTCTATAGTTTTATGAAATAAGAAAAATCCCAAGCCTTAACTCTACGTTTTAAGAGCGCGAATTTCCCAAGTGTTTTGACACCAAGACCTTATGCCTCAGTTTTGCCATCTGGTTTATCAAAAACCCTCATTGCAGGTGGCCAAAGAACACTGTATCGCAATGGTCCAGTGCAAGGTGTTGAAACAGCTCTCGATCCTGGAGCAGAAGCGCTCCGACGACGAAGACATCATGAATGACGTGGAGTTCCTCAACGAGCGCCTGCAGGCCTCCGTGCAAGACCTCAGTTCCTTCGACCAATACGCCACCGAAGTTAAGAGTGGCCGGTGAGTATATTAGTAACTGCTGAAGGATATTACTTAATTAATAATAATGAAAACTCCTAACGCTTGGTGGAAGAGACTCGCGTTATGTCTATGTCGCAGGCGGATCGTGTAATACGTCGTATTACAAAAAGGCGAGCTGAATTGTAAAACGTCGCCGTTATGTAATGCCGCTACCTCACGTTCAGCTGGATTACATTTTGGCTGAAAATGAAGTACGCCGTATTGTATGAACACTTTGCGTTCTTGTTGTTATGATCATGCAGCGCTACTACGAAAAGCCATTTGATGCCGGCCGAGTAGAATAGCATTACCCCATATCCTCGAATGGGTGTCGTAGAAGGTGACTAAAGGATCAGCAAAGGGCATCACCTTATATACTCTGTCACATTATACAGGGTGTAAAAGACATGAACAGTCAAACGAGAACCATGTATTCTGCTCACCATGATAACATTTTTCTTCCTTTAGACTATACCTGGGAAATTGATAGTTACGATTTTATTGAAGGTCAAAGTCATAATTTTTTTTTTCATTGTTTTATGAAAACGTATTCTATACGTTATTTCTTAATTATTGTCCAAAGAAACATTATCATTTTTTTTGTATTTCATAACAAAAAATGACTTCAAAACGTTAGCGTTCAATGTAGCTCACTCGATGCGCAAGGACACTAACGAACGGGGCCGCCGTCAGGCAAAATTAACGCGGTTTTGCGAGTTGCGTGCGAGTTGAGCCCTTTACATTGCGCGGAACAAATTGCAATTTTTTTTAACACCAAAAAATAAAAATCATTTTCCAGCAATATTTTGATGTATAGAATACATGGTTCTCGATTGACTGTTCACGTCTTTTACACCCAGTATACTCCGTCCACCAATCTGCATTGGGTAAGCTTGGTGGCCTTGTGTCCCTGGAGTGGGTCGAATTATAAAGGCTCCTTTGACTGTGGCGACAAAAACGCTTATAACTGAAAAAACTATTCAAGCTGTATCTTAAAAAAATACATGTAAGGAATGCTTATAAAATGCAAATTCGACGCTCAACACTACTGGGTGGCGCAAAACTACCGTTATGGTTTGAATGTTTAATAACTTTTTAACTTATCCTCTTTGGCGAACGCATTATTTCGCGCAGAAGCTATTTCAATGGGCCCCACGTTAACCGGATTTAACAGCGCCAGACTGTTTTCTTTGGGGTTATTTGAAAGAAATGGTATACGTAAATAAGCCAGCGACCATACCACAGCTAAGACAAAATATTCGCAATGCAATTCAAGATAGAACACCGGAAATACGAAAAGTTATGCAAAATGTACTGGAAAGAGAATTAATGTGCGAAGCCAAAAATGGCCACCACTTGCGGGATATAATTTTTCACACTTAAGCCAAAAACATTCCTCATGAATATAATTGTATAACAAAATAATAATAATAATTAACCATTAAATAAAAAAAATATTACACATTCAAACCAAATCGGTAGTTTTGCGCCAACATTCCTCATGAATATACTGTATAACGAAATAAAAATAATAATTAACCATTAAATAAAAAAATTATAACACATTCAAACCAAATCGGTAGTTTTGCCCCAACCCATACAACAATATTTCTCTATATATTTTACAAGTAAAGATTTGCTTATACTTACGCCGTCGTGGTGGAGTGGTCAGTATAGCTGGCTACACATCAAGCGGTCCGAGTTCGAATCCTGGTAGCGGCAAATGTTTGTGTGACGAACACGAATGTTTGTTTGCGAGTCATGGTTGTTTATATATTTATTTAAGTTTATTTATAAAAATATCTAACATTATTATGTATATTAAAAAAAAAAATCCGTTATCTAGTATCCGTAACACAAGTTCTTAATGATACTTACTTCGGGCTAGATAATGTGTGAGCGTGAAAATATATTATATTACTAGCTGACCCCGCAAACGTTGTTTTGCCTTATAAATAAAAAATAAGGGTGGACAACCCTTATCACTAAGGGGTATGAAAAATAGATGTTAGGCGATTCTCAGACCTACTCAATATGCTCACTAAATTTCATGAGAATTGGTCAAGCCGTTTCGGAGGAGTACGGGAACGAACATTGTGACACGAGAATTTTATATATAAGATTATTATATTATACTTAGAAAATTTTGCTTCGCAACACTTAGTAAAATGTTTGTTACTATTGTTGCAGTCTGGAGTGGTCTCCAGTGCACAAATCGGCCAAGTTCTGGCGCGAGAACGCGGTGCGCCTCAACGAGCGGGGCCAGGAGCTACTGCGCACTCTGGTGCACTTGCTGGAGAAGAGTCGCGACCCTGTAGTGCTGGCTGTCGCTTGCTACGACGTCGGGGAATACGTGCGCCACTACCCGCGTGGGAAACAGTAAGTTTGTTTACTTAGTGGCCACTGATCACAGTGCTCAGAAAATGTTTTTGAAGTGAAACTTATTTAGCGACTTATGGGGAAATCACAGCACAGGGGCCTTACCGCCATCTTTATAAAAGCTATTCAAATTCCACACGGTTGAATATAGGTTCGTAAACTGAATCGCATTATTTCGTACCATCGTCTTCGTATTAATCATTTGCGTTTGCATCGAAAGAGTTGTCGCTGGTAATTTTTATTTTGCCTATTTTTGGGGAAGGCAAGGGGAACTAAAGGCCATACAGCCTCGTCTTGAGTATTTGTTACATATGTAACCTTTTTATTTGAATATTTATCAACAGCTCATATAATGTCCCCACCGGGGGGCTCGAGCCTACCCCACATTAGGGGCGATTAGGCCTTAGTCAAGCACGCTGGCCAAGTGCGGGTTGGTCGACTTCACACACAACCTAAGAATTTCTTCATAAGTGTGTGCATGTTTCCTCACGATGTTTTTCTTTCACCGTAAAAGCGTCGATTAAACGTACATATGATTTCAAAATTTGAAAACACATTGGTACGTGGCGGGGATCGAACCAGTATCGTCGATTGGTCATGGCTATTTTTATGACTAAGTGGAGAGTTATGTTTCAATCCGCTAAATGTTTTATTCTTATAAAAAGGTCTGTCAAAAGACTCAGGCCTCGTCCGAATTGACATCGATCGTACAATGACACGATACGTTTTCATCGCGCGACGAAAGTAATGTTTCTGTGCTCACGCGATGGCTTGCGAGCACAATCAGGACACTGAAGAAATCCTTTATCTTTCGGACTGTTTCCGCAACTCGACAACTATGCGCCTGTTTTGCGTCGGAGGGTGAGAGGCTGGTCATTCCAGCCAGCCCAACTCTTCCAGGAAGTCTCCCAGCGCCTTGACGTGTCTGAAGACATCCTGGATTTAGTTGACCCAGGTAGTGAGATCATTGTGCTGCCACTGCGTTGCATTCCATCAGGACGTGAGCGGCTGTTTCTTCTGCCTCCATGCATCCCCTGCATAGGGGGCTGTCTGTTATACCTAAGGTGAAAAGGTGTTTGTTAAAATTGCCATGACCGGTTAAAGCGCCCACTAGAAGACGTCAACGCGACCTGTTTAGCTGTAAAAGGGCTTTGGATAGACTTATACAGGTTGTAAAAAGACCTAAAACAAACGTCTACGCGTTCTAAACAACAAAACAAGAAACGTATAAAAAAAATTGTGTGCGTGTAACCTTTACGCGCGATTGAAGTAAAACTTCTTTGACGTAGATCACTGAAATGATTAAATTTTAACTGAAAAAAAGAAAAATATGACAGATACTTACGACCAATCGAAATTACTATTTTTAAATAGCGGAAACTACACAGACTATAGAATACTGAGCGTTACTTCCGTTAGAAAAATCTGAGTTACCCCCTAGTCGCGCCTAAAGAAGTTTTACTTCAAAAATTTTTTTAGTGTTATAAAGCTCCAAAAAATACCGCGCAATGTACGAGTATACAGCGCGCAAATCTAAACAACTAGGAGAGTTGAATGGCACTGATATCGAGTGGTTACATTGAGCGCTGACGTTTAAAAGCCATTTATTCTTATGAAATACTTAAAATTTTGATAATGTCTCTTTGGACAAGATAGAATGTTTTCAATTTGTTTTCATAAAAATCTTGAAAAAAGAGTTCCTAACCTTCAATAATTTCATAACTATTTCCTAGGTATAGTCTAGAAGAAAAAATGGTCCTAATGATGAGCGGAATACGTAGTTCTAGGCTTTGTCATAGGTAGGTATTTTTACATCCGTTATTTATTGTCGGCAGCCTACTAGGTTATGCCATTGTTGGTTGTGCATAATGAAATCCTTTATTTTGAATTCATCCTGCGATGAGAACGCGTCGTGTCATCGGACGATCATTTGCCATTTAGAACACCGCCTCAAAGTTATATCTACCATAATATGTATGTGTTTTGTTAAAATATCTTTGTTTTCATGTCTTTTAATGTTTTATTCGAACTCCACAGCATCCTCGAGCAGCTAGGCGGCAAACAGCGCGTCATGTATCTGCTTAGCCACGAAGACCCCAACGTCAGATACGAAGCCCTCCTCGCTGTTCAGAAACTAATGGTCCACAACTGGTAAGACACTCTATTTAGATCGTGCGCTGTTGATACATTAATAATAGATTTATAGAAAACAAATAAGCTACATATGGGTACGCGTCGGAAATTTAGCTGGGGTATTTATGTTTTGTAAGTAAAATTATTTCTTTTCTATTGTTTATCACAAGCTTACATACTGGCCTAACGATGCCAAGAAATTACATCTTCAATATCCGATTACAAATACCGTCTACCAGTTATATCAGACTTTTAAAAACCTTTATAAATTCCATTTAGGTAAATTTTTAAATAAAAAAAAACCGCCTTCAAAACTAAACATGGAGTTTTTTTAAATCTTAATGTTTTTTTGATGTCGGTATCAAATGCCAGTGACAACGTTTATTCTAAATATTGAGGTTGGCAAGGTTATAAATTTTCATGAAACTATCTATAGATCTTTTAGACAAACAAGTAATAAAATGATTACGATAACATCGATGTCAATTAAATAGGCATTATTAGCTTCGATCATCTACAACCGTGGATAATGCACGGCAATAGCGTCGGTGGCACACTTCAAACTCCGCTAAAACGCAGCCGTAGCGGACTTCGCATTCAGTGATGCATGATTTGTCAAACGGTAAACATGTCAAAGTGCTCCGTAAAAGATTGTAAAAATCACTCCTAAATTCTAGTTAAAAAACATGATGTGACATACCACCAGTAAGTTAGTATTTTTAATAAAATTTGAGACTGAACTTATGCTAAAACTAGCTTGAAATACGCTTTGGTTATTGAAAATTATAAAATAATTTCATAAAACAACGGCCCTTAGCCATCCCTTTCACACTCATAGCCAAAGTGAGACAAAATACCTAATAAAATCGGAACATAGTCAAGTTTTTAGGAATGGAGTTCCTATATATTCGTATAGCCATTCATATATATTTTTAAATTAGTGTAGTAAATTAAAATGATCTATTTTCAGCTTTCAATCAATTTCATCATGTCTATCATCTGACGAAGGCCATTATCGAAAAATATGTCGATTTAAGACTTCACTATATTTCCAGGCAAGAAAATTTAGATAAAAAACGTAAATCTAAAAGACAAGTTTGGAACAAGATAAATTTATTTCAGGGCACGTAATCTACAATAAAATAAATAGTGCAGACCCTAGTATTGGGTTATCTTATTTAAATAATAATAAGTCATTTAAAAATCTTACTTGTTTTTTTTATCATGATAAAATCACACACTTCACAACACTAAAATTTTGAAAGGAACCGTAACTCCAAAAGGCAACTTTGAAACAAGATTAATTTATTTCAGGGCAAGTAATTAAGCCCGAAATAAATACCGCAGACCTCAGTAAAAATACTTTATACACACAGCTACTTATTCTACTTAATATTTTTTCAAGTTTTATTTAAATAAATTATCTTTATCAAGTATTCAAAACTATACTTCGTTGACATGACGACTCGGCTTGATTAAAAATCATCGACTTTTATCTACTAATACTAATGAATTTAATTAGAATGCATAATATCTAAAGAGTAGAAAATAAATACGAAGAAAACTAAATATATTTTTTAGATAAATAAAAAATAACAGCTCGTTGCTACTCCTTTGCACTTTTTGTTCGTTTCAGCTTCAAAAATTACCTTAGGTAGCTTCAAGTGACTGTTTTTTTTACATTACTGTGTAATGACTGAAGACATTTTAAAGGACTGAGGTGTCTGCGGCAATGTATGGACAAAGCCAGTAGAAGCATAATATGGTGAATTTTTCACATGTGCCAAGTTTCAGCTTTGTTATTGTATGACGTGCTGTATCCACGGTTGTAGATGATCGAAGATTATTAGGGATAACTCAAAAACTACTCGTCAGATGTCAATCAAATTTAAATGGGACCACATGACAAGCACCAGCTTCCAAACGTTAAAATAATCTTCAAAATCGATACACACAGTAAAGAGCTATGAGTGAAACATTGAACACACATGAAAAAACAGTCGAATTGAGAACCTCCTCCTTTTTTTTAAGTCGGTTAAAAATTTCCAATCATGCCACATCTAAATTAACGTCCATTTATCTAAAGATTTTTTCAATTTGGAGTTGTATTTCATAATTTTCTATTTGATGTAAGTAAAGTTGTTTTTGAAAGTTAATTGATTTGGTTTAATTTTCCAGGGAATATCTCGGCAAGCAATTGGAGAAGGAACAAACCGACAAACAGGCGGGAACTGTCGTCGGAGCCAAGGCCTAATAATGTTATACGTATTTAATTACACAGAATTATGTAATTTGTTGTTGTTATAGTTATTTAAGATATTACGGTGGGCCTGCGTTTCATGTCTCCCGCAAGCTTTACCGATGGGATTGTACATACTGTTATATAATGCCGTGTTCAATTTTGTGCCGTATCTAAGCAGTGAACCCCAAACACGCGCTTATCCCTAAAATCAAATTAATTTATGAGGTAATGAGAAATCTGTAAATAAATACCTCTATACAAATATTTGTTCTTAATCTAAAATTGTTATTATTCAATTTAATTATTCATGTTATATGTAAAATTTTAAATATTAGATACATATTTATAATGTTGGTCAGCACATTCCTGTAATGTCTTTTATTTAATATACCATTCGAGAAGCTTCGTCAGTGGTAATACCTGCGAGTACTAATTAGAAAGTAGCTAGTACCGTAACATGCTACGTCAGTATTGTGAATAAAAGTCTTGTAATAGAATTTGTATTTTATTTTATTAAATACTAGTAAAAAACGTAAAAAATTACGCATTTCGCCAATGTCAAGTGAAAATGTACAGTTAACAGCACGTCGGTCTATACAAAACTGTCAATTTCTCTAACCGATTTTCAACCTAAGGCTTTTAAACATAAAGTGCATAATCGATTGGGAAAATTTGACAGTTTGTGGTAATCCAACGTGCTGTTGTCTGTACTTAATATAGTTTGTCTAAGACTTATAGTACCTAACGGACATTGTACGGTAGATTGAGTTAAACTCTACACGTCTCACACTCTCAACACGTGTTTTTACAACAATAACTCAGGAGAAACTCTTACTAGTCCTGTTTACAATTTATTGATGTTATGACAGATATTCTAACCCCAATGAATAAAATAAAAAAATAAGTTATGTAATTTAACTTCTGTACGCCTATGCGCTAACTTTTTTTGACACTTAAAAGTGATCATCAATGAGTAAATTACATATTCATTGCTGTTTTACGCGACACGCTATTATGGCACTTGTCGTGTAAAAACAGCAATGGATATGTAATTCACTCAGTGATGGTCACTTTCAACTGTCAAAAAAAGTTAGCGAATAGGCCTACAGAGCTAATCACACTGGTTTTTGAAAATAGGTAATTTATATTTACAAAATCTTTCCTGAAATGAAGTGGTTAGGAAGACACAAATGGCTAATAAGAAGTTTCAAGGACAATTTTTTTGTCTTCACTTTTGTTCCAATTTTACCTATTTTCTTGATACGCCTAAACATTCTGGCTGTAAGTATTAAATGCTTCAGTATAAATTAAAAAGTCATGTGTCAAATGTCACTTTGGCTGGTCTGGTTTTTGTTTACAATTTGGAATTCTGTTTTGTATTTCGGTTGTTCTGGCTCGAAAATCAAGAATTTACTTTTTTATTATTTCGACCTATCGTTTATAAATGATTGAACAAGTTTGAAATAAAATTTCCATTATTCATATACCTATAAGTATCAGACACGACTAAAAAGTTATACATCCGACCGGCACTATAGAATGGAGGACATTATGGATAATGTTTTGGTCTTAAAAGATTACAAAACTGTTCCCGATATAATACATGAATATGATGCCTCATTAAAATTTGGACATATTCCTCTTGTGATTGATAACGGTAGGTAGAGAAAAGTTGTATTAAATATCCGTTTCTTTTGAGGCAAAGACAACAAGTTTAATAACTTTCAGTTTATACATGCTGGCATTCGTGATATTGGTTGTTAGCGATGTGAAAAATAAGCAATTATTATTTTACAGGGTCCTACCAATGTAGAGTAGGTTGGTCTATTTATGAAGAACCACATCTTATATTCAAGAACCTAATAGCCAGGCCACGTAAGGACCGCAGTAAAAAGGATGCAGAGCCACCAGTGACACCACCAATTCAAATAGGAAATGATATTATCAATATTGAGGCAGTCAGGTTTGATTTTACTCTAATGAAATTGTAGATATAGTAAACTGTAGATGGGCAATGTGAAAGAGAAAGGGCATACTAACACGTATATTAGAACAAGATAGACAATACCATTTCACATACACGCAGGCGGCCTAAGTTGGCCTGTCATTCACGTAGAATGTTGGGGTGTAGTACTATTTTTCACACACACATGTGCATTATTCGCACATTGGTGCACTTTTTTGGTCTCGCCCTAGTTGATTCATTGCCAATCTATAAACTTCAGAAATTATAAATCTATGAATGAAATTCATATTTTGGGTTAATCTTAAAGAAGTAAAAATCAATGAATAGGACATCTGCAGGTTTTAAAAATAAAAATACCATGAGGTTGCTTACTTTTATGCTGATTCCAAATATCAGTCAACTTTGCTATAATTCTTTTTCATCTTTTTAGTATGTAATTACAATATTTCATAATGAAATAATTTAATGCCAGGTTTCAATTGAAGACCCAATTTGATAAGAACATTGTGACTCATTTTGAGGCACAGGAGCAAGTATGTGATTACATATTCTCTCATCTTGGCATTGACAATGATGGAAGTGTACCGCACCCTATTGTCATAACTGAAGCATTTGCAAATCCTAACTACTGTAGACAGTGTAAGTAATCTTTATTTAGTATATAAAATTTTACTGCCCATGTGTATATGTGACTGAACTCCCTAAACGGTTGTTGAATGTTTTTTTTTTTTTATTTCTAATTAGATATTAGAAATAAATAATAATAAAAAAAACATCGTAAGCAAAACGTCTGATTACAGCTAATGATAATTAATAAAAAAAACGCTTTATGTAATCCTTTGCTATGGTGATACAAAACAATATGCATGTTATACTGACTTGACAGCAACTGTTTTAATACCATCACCTATTAAATATCTTCCACTGCATGCTTAATTACACTTTCAACATGCCTTATAAAGCGTTTACCGCCAGGTACAGATTTATATAAGAGTGGAAATAACTAATATTTTCTTTTCATAAAATTACAGTATAAACAAGATCTATTCTTTAGTAGAGTAGCAGCCCTAGCGATAACAATTTAGCCTTTTTACCCCCTCATTCATCTCTATTCAGCCTTTAGGTGCTTCTATTCACGCCATACTCAATTATTTTATTCTTATTCAAGGGGCTGAGGACGTGTTTCAGAGCACTTCGGCCCTTTATAAAGGTCCTCTGGTTTAGGGTAATACTCAATTCTCTTAACGCCTCAGCCCACTTCTTTTTTAACCCTGAGTTAAATTGAGATTTAAAGGTATTTAAAGTTATTGGCATATTTAGGACACTATAAAACTTATTTGACTTATCTGTAAGTTTTTATAACAGATACATAACTACCTAAAACTTTTAGTAATTTAGTAGTTAAACTTAGTTTGACTCTTAGATACAGAACATATACAAAAGTTCAACACAGCTTAAAAATCACAACCAATGACTCCACCCTTTGATGCATTATTGTTACTATTCAGGAACAACTACACTACTAATATGGTGCTGCCATAAAAGAACCAATATTGCCCCACATAAAAAATCAAATTCTAACTTCATAGAATAGTGTAGCTGAACATCAATGCAACTTAAAACCTAACAATTTTTTTCTACTGCCCCCTTGAATTCTAATCACCCCATTTTACTAATGTAATTATTATATTTAACTATTACAGTGATGTCAGAGTTGCTCTTTGAAGCTTATGATGTGCCAGCGGTAAGTTATGGAGTAGACTCTCTTTTCAGCATGTACAGAAATGAAATAGGTGATACAGCACTCATTGTAAATTGTGGATACCATACCATACATATAATACCTGTCATAGGAGGGCGAGTCATTGAGGAACATGCCAGGAGAATTAATCTAGGTATGTTAAATTGATTACTCTCTAGTTTTAAAACTTTTTAAGTAGTGTAGGTAGTAAATAAAACAACTTTTACGGATTTAACTCGCGTGTTGAACTTTTTGGTAGGTGACCCAACGATCTGGTAAAGGTTTCAGGAAGCCGCTAAATGCAGGCAGCGCAGGAACAATCGGGTTGGAGATTCTTGAGGGAGGCCTAAAGGCAGACTTCCGTGCATCTCACGTTATCGATCGCGCGCTGACGCGAGTGGCTGATGCGACAATACTCGCAGTATGAAAATGTATGGCGCTGCTTCCGAGGGTCATGACAGACACGAGTGGCCGACGATATACTTTTTCACACTCTGAATATTGTCGCATCAGTGCGCGGCTGTGATGAAAGGAAGTCAACCTTTAACGACCGCTCAGTACGTTGTTGCTCTATAGCGGCGCCTGATTTATAGTTATGACCGCCTTAGCCTATGGGTAAATCAGGCCCTGCTCTGCAGGTTGCCCTTGTGCAAAGACATGCTCCAGATTGACCCATTGTTTCTTGCCTGCCACTCACTTCTGTTCACAGTGCATTGGGTTGATTGATCTTTTTTCTTGTCTACATCTTTTACATTTTGTGATATATATTGTCCACTTGACTTTTTGTAATTCACAGACCATTGTTACTTTAAAATTAGCTTTTCTCTATTATTGTAGTCTTGATCAAAGTCTTATAAACAACTAAAATCAACTCAACACTACTGCCTTGCACAATCTCACCGATAACACCATTAGAATATATTAAAATATTTTTTCCAGGTGGGAGTGAAATGATATCATACTTACATAAGTTACTTCAACTTAAGTACCCTGTACACGTTAATGCAATCACAATGTCTAGGGCAGAAGAGATTTTACATGAACATTGCTCTATAGCTCTGGATTACCAAGAGGAAATAAGGAAATGGGCAAATCCAGACTATTATGAAGCAAATGTGAAAAGAATTCAATTGCCTTTTGTACAGTCCACCAGTTCATCTACTTTGACAGGTAATATTACAATGTTGAATTATTAAGGGCGCCTTCAGATTATTCGCTTAGTGGCCCGGCTGCAGCGCTGATGTCGCGAGGTTTGAGAGATGAGCATGTATTTTTAATTATCGTTTATCGAGGACAAGAAAATGCATTTTTGATGTTTGTAGAAAATACATCACGGCGAATAAGTGTAGAATTCCTCATCGTCCGTCCACAATGTACAATTATCAATATTCATCCCTTGCTATCATTCGTGCATAATTTGCTTTTTTCAATTAGATTTATTTATTTTATAGAATTATATTAAATTAGGTTAACAGATTTGAAGTCTGATGGTCTGCAAAACAAGCTACAAAATCACATTAAACAACCACAAATAAGTAGGTACTGCAAGATTGCCAAGAAAACAAATCTACGAATAACGAACGACCCATTTAGAAAATTATATTGAAAAACAAACTGCAACTTTCAAAAATACTATTTATGCTGAAGTGCACCCATATCAGTAGATCGATGAACAGACGCACTGCAGCCGCGCGGCGCTAAGCGACTAATTGGAAGGCGCCCTAAATCATTAAAAAAACTGTATAGATTTGCTACTAATGCGTTTTATGCACATTAAAACAAGTATGCTTGGACTGCTGCTTAGAGCATTTATGACTGCTGTGATGTTTTAGTCTTATCTTGGTTGTCGGAATTTCTTTGTTAGTTCACTGAAGTCTTAATAATACTGGGTGTAAAAGACATGAACAGTCAAACGAGAACCATGTATTATATACATCAAAATAAGACATATTTCAAAAAAAATATTGCTGGGAAATGATTTTTATTTTTTGGTGTTAAAAAAAATTGCAAATTGTACCGCGCAATGTAAAGGGCTCAACTCGCACGCAACTCGCAAAACCGTGATAATTTTGCCAGACGGCGGCCCCGTTCGTTAGTGTCTGTGCGTATCGAGCGAGTTACATTGAACGCTAACGTTTTGAAGCCATTTTTGTTATGTTGATTGTTATGAAATACTAAAAAAAATGATAATGATTCTTTGGACAATAATTAAGAAATAATGTTTAGAATACGTTTTCATAAAAAAATTAAAAAAAAAATATGACTTTGACCTTCAATAAAATCGTAACTATCAATTTCCCAGGTAGGTATAGTTTAAAGAAAAAAAAATGTTACGATGGTGAGCAGAATACATGGTTCTCGTTTGACTGTTCATGTCTTTTACACCCGTTATACTCTTTATTGCACATAAAAAAAAGTTACAATTTTAAATAAAATACAATGTTTGCAAGGGCGGACTTATCTCTAAAAGAAATCTCTTCCAGTCAACCCATGAATGTGTGTGATAAAATTAATTTAGGGGACTATACAGTGCTGCGCTGTACCTAAGTCTTAGTTACTTTTTGGGTTGGATGCCCCTTTTATGTAGACAACAAGTTTGGGATTACGAGATTGTATGTGTGTAAATAGAAGTCTCTGTGGCCACTTATTACTTCTTGTATCATAGGTACACAATTTGAAAAAAAAATGTGGTCTTAGTGATGTATTAAAATAAAGCTTATTTTTCAGTGGAGCAACAAAAGGAACGTAAAAAGGAAATGGCGCGTCGGTTACTTGAAATAAATGCAAGAAAAAGGGAAGAACGATTGGCTGAAGATGAAGAGCAGTTGAACCAACTGCTCGCCATACAGGTTTATAAATACTTTTAAGTCCTGATTTACAATAAAGAATAACAATATTTCTTTGAATTACAAAAGAAATGTCAAATGTGTTTCAGGAAATGATAGAAGATGGCGACACTGACGAATTTAACGAGGCAATCAAAGGATTCGATATTAAAAGCTATGAAGATTTACAGGTATGTTATTTTAATAATATTAATAACACACTATACAAAGTAAAATATCAAGAGTAATAAGGAACCCTTTGCTAGTCAAATTCTGGTTTTACTCGCGAAATCGTATCAAACATTGCTAGACAGGCAGAGAGAGATGCTGGTCCGGGTGTCTCAAAGGGGCTGCATCAAAAATACACTTAATTATTATTCTCAAATTGGCTAAAATCATAGATATCAAAAAGAAACAGATTTTGAAGAAACATACTAAAAACAGCAAAATGGAAAGACAGCCGAATTTCCGTGGTAGTTTAGTATGGAACTGGAACTTCCGTCTCCTCAACAAAAAATAATAATGTGGAATTTAAAAATTTCTGGCGGCAAAGGAACAGAGCTCCATAGCATGCAACAAAACTCTGCCAGTTCAAACTCTTGAACGGGTAGCATACAATTTTAATTTCATAATCATACAAATTGTACCTAAGTTAGTAAAGAAATTTTGTTTTTTTCTATTATCTCGAGCTGCTGTACTTATCAGAAGGTACGTTGAACGGTTTTTACGGCAAGTTGACCAGTGTGAATTGTGGCTCAGTGATGGTGATCTGGCCCAAAACTCCTTACGTATAGTTTTACGGTAGTCTAGGTATATAGGTAAGTTCTTGCAGTCAGCCTACGGGCACTTCTAGACAGCGCAACCATGAGGGGGGCGCGGGATGAGAGGGGCATGGTGTCGCCACCAAACTGCCATACACTCGTTTAGTAGACGCTGGTCCACTGTACATGTACTACACGCTGTCTAGACAAAAGCGGCATTTTCCTCAACTTCAAAGGCGTATGTTTTTACGCTGTGGTTTCACTATATAAGAAGGTGAAGGAGTAGAACACATATCTATATTCATCATTAACAGCTCATATAATGTCCCCACCGATGGGCTCAAGCCTGTCCCACATTATGGGCGATTAGACCTTAGTCAACCACGCTGGCCAAGTGCGGGTTGGTCGACTTCACACACAACCTAAGAATAGGTGTGTGCAGGTTTCCTCACGAGGTTTCCTTCACCGTGAAGGAAAACATATCTATATTAGCTGAGGATATTTTTACATACGAAGGATTTCCTGGTTTCCCTGAATGTTCAACTCCTACCAGCAACCTAAATAATACCATGTACCCTTCAGTCCTATACATTTAATCTTTATCATTGCCCTTGGTACGTAAAAAATTTGCCACGAATAAATTTTATATGACTTTAGATATTATTTTCATACAGCGCCAAATAGCGAACGTAAACATGCGCATAGAGAAAAATCGTCAACGTATAGCAGCGGCGGCGTCCGCTGAGAGCCCTGAACCTAGACCCAGCGGCCGCATGCAACCGCCCACGGACCCTGAAGCTTTTCAGACTTGGCTTACAGAAACCAGAGCAAAGGTTAGTAAGGGTTTGTATTAATTGTTCACAGTTCTTAATTACAACGAACATTAAGACATCAATTAGACCTACTGTCCACGTTAACCACATGTCATGCGCAGAAACAAATAAAACTGTTCACGGAGCAGCGACCGACGTCTCGTTTGCCTAACGTCATGTGTGTGTCAAATGACACGCCCCGTGAACAGTACACAAGTAGGTACAAAATACATAAAAAATTCAAACAATGTGATCTCGTAAAGAAGAGCATAAAATGCGAGTGAATGTGGTTGAGAGTTTGAGACACAAACACACGAATAGTTTTTTTGTTTTCTTCCCCGGTGGTTAATTTGAGTAGTACAGTTGCACTAATAAAACTCAGAAACCTAAGGTATTGCAGTTTGTAAATAATTTGGAAATTCTTGCATGGTTTTATAATCGGAGTTGTTATATAAAAACAGTAAAATGTTCGTTCCCTGGTTCGAATCCTGATGAAGGCAAAAATGTTTGTGATAACGAACATCGCGCGATCATTTTCATTCTAGTAAATGTTTATAAAAATGTTTTTCTGATGTAACTTTTGTTGGATATTTTATGAACATAGTAAAAAATAGGTAGATAAAATATAATCTACCATGTCTTGGATTGAATTGTTGCTTTTTCTCGGTAATTTCTTTAATTATTTCATGTTTGTAAATTATATTAGAATCAAGAAAACCCTTTGTTAAGTATGTAGGTGTAGGTACAATATGAAAATTAACTTTGTATTTTGTTTCTCCATCGTTTGTTATTTAACATTAAACTAACAACAGTACCGTGAGTTACAATCCCGACGCGAAGCGAGGCGTGCGCGTCGCGCGGCGATGTTGAAGCGTCGTACGGCGGCAGCCGCTGAGCGCATGCGCGTAATCTCGCGCCTAGCGGCCGCCGGTGACGAGTTTGGAAACAAGGACTCTGATTGGGACGCTTACAAAAGGTAAACTTCACATCAACATAAATACAAACATACGATCACGAGTTACAAAAGGGGTTAAGCCTTAACGTCACATCACATATAAAGCCACATTTGGCAGAATGGGCTAGGCAGTGGTTCCAAATACTGACAGGTTGTCAGTCTGTTGTCTTGGGCACCAAACCCAAAAAGTAACAATCCTACAGTAAACAAAAAACAAAAGTCAACAACCAGGACTGATGTTACACTAAATGATATCAGTAGTTCGAACAGTTTTTGACGTGACAACGTCTTTTAATTCGATAGAGCCGGCTGCACGCACGAAAAAACATGACGCATGCGGCGTTACCTCGTGTAAGGCCGGCAAAACAAATGAAATTAAATTTTTCTTTTGAAAAATGCTACCATTCCATCAGTATTTTTTTAAGACGTTGTCACGTTCAACTATCGTCAGTAAACCGACTTTACAGACAACCAATTTTTTAGATCAAATTTATCTATAAGTACCTTATTAATTTTACTGTAAATAAAAGTAAAAACGGCTGTGTGCATCCATTCATAATTATTATGAACTTCACTCAATAGACTTTAAACTCTATGGTTTTCTTCTTATCGTGTGGTTGAGCTGGTACAAGTTAACCTAGTATCAGAGCTTTATCTACAAGTCGCCATTTCTGTTACCTTACCACCATCTTTTATCGCGATCCAATTTAAAACTGAATAGAATAGTTTAATTCGTACTATGATGCTATCTACCAGTCAGATTTGGCGCCACTTTTGACAGCGATTCAGAGTTTAATCGTGAACGCGATATCATTCATTTAATTTGTATAAAGAATTCTTGAAAAAGCGTATAAAAAAATCAAATAAACTAAAGTATTCTTAAATATAAAACAAATTAAAATAATATTCAAATAAAACAAATAAAAAAGGTTATTGAAAAAAAAATACTAAAGAAGAGGCTGTATGGGCTTTAGTTCCCTTACTTTCCCTAAAAATAGGGAGAATTAAAAAAAAACAGACCATCGACAACTTTCGTTCATTCTTTTTCTTTCGCTGCAAACGCGAATCCGTAATATGAAGATGATGGTACGAAATAATAAGATACAGTTTACGAACCTTTACTCAACCGAGTGGAATTTGAATCGCTTTTATAAAGATGGGTGGTAAGGCCCCTGTCCTCTGACGTGACTTTTTTTTAAGACTATTTTTCTATAGCAGCCGGGACCACCAACTGATCGTGATTTCCAAGGCACGGAGTAAAATCGAATAGAAACCTTTTTGGTCACCCATCTGAGTAACGTTCAGTAGCTTAACTACTGCGATCGTTATGAACAACGCACGACTACGGCGCCATTGACCTCCGCGCTTGATCTTCGTATAGAGTCCTTAACATACTAGGAACTGCCTGTAAATTCTAATTTTATCAATTGACTGTACTATATTTCATTGGTATATTTTTTTTAATAATAATGTTTGACGTTTTTGGTTAAACTCACATGTGTTCACAATTAACGAATTTAGCGCTGGCTCTTTTCAATGTTTAAATTTTTATATTTTTTTGTTTTAGTATAAGTCGTGATGCGGATTCAGATTCCGAAGCTGATGGAGAGAAACTAATAGAACTGGAAGAAGCGTTACGTGAATATGAACCACAAACCTCTTCGAACCAACACCACCAGCTACACCTCGCTATTGAGCCTATTAGGTAACACACGTTATCTTGTAAACTTCGAATTTTCTTTTCAATTTAGCCAGAATCATTTTGGGTTATCACCATATCATATTGTCGCTAAACTTAAAGAAAATGAAGGATTCAATTGTGTCAATATAGACGAGTTGTATTTCGTCCTTTGTCTGCTTAAACGTATTTTTAGGTATAACTCTGTAGGATTTTGTCATAATTATTATAAACTATGAGTGTGCGTTACTCCAGCAAAATGTTAGCTCTTTTCAAAGATTGAATAATGCAGATATTCAGAGCCAGGTGACAGATTGGTAAGTAGGCTCCTCGCAAATGGGCCACCGGTGGCCGCCACGCGCCACGTCCTTTGGTACCACCCAAACGAAAGTGGTCAGTGGCCGCCACCGGCCACAAGTGTGGAGCCTCACGGCGCCCTCTCTACAAAGTGTATGAAAAAACGTGTACACTGCTTGTGGCCGTCACCGGTAGCGACCACCGGCCCATTCGCTACTTTTTTGGTATTTTATTTAAAATAATTATGTTGTTATCTCGATAATAGCCTAAGAGCCAGTGGAAAGCTACCTGTATGTATTTGACCAGACTTGGGGTTTTGTACAGTGAGGCCCCTATACCTACCATATATGAGATGGGGGTTCACTAAGCCCCAAGTGGTGGACACGGCGCGCGCTCAGGCAAGACAGGTATCGATTTTTGGCGAATTTTTAAAGCATTTGACGACGTCTGCCGTTTTTAAAATTTGATGATATATTATTATTATTATCTAAAAACAACAATGGCAGACCATTATCGCGCGGGTAGCATTGTGGCAGACAGTTTTGAAACTACTGAAAAAAAAAAATTAATTGAAGAGATCTGCCATTGATATATTTTATTTATTAGGGTCTTGAAAACTTATATTGATCACGGCAGACGACTTCATTGAGTACACACATCAGCAGACAACAAAATCTTTGCTACTATCCGGTCAGATGTATGTGTATTACGTTCCCTATTTTACATCAATATTATTTACTTTATCACTGCATGCATAGAAATGTAAAATTTAATTTTGTAAACTATGTACTAAAATTGATAAGTTTATCATCAGATAAAAAAGTTAATATATTTTCAAAGAATCTCAAATATTAAGGTATATTGCAGATAACAAATAATTATTCAAATATTTCTTTAATTTTCTTCTTTTTATTTATTTAAGACATAATTTAAAAAAAATGAATACCAAAATATGAAACGTGCATGCATTAAAAAAAATTGTATTTTTTTTTTTACTGATTTAAATCTTTATTCATCGTCATTGGAAACATGTCGTCGTGGTGTGACTCGTCTTCATCATCCATAGAATCGGAATCTGTAAAAAATTAATTTCAAAATAAAAATAATTTGTAAAGTGATCCGATATTCGATAAAATTTTTATTACAGATTCCGATTCTATAGATGATGAAGACGAGTCACACCACGACGACCATGTTTCCGATGACGATGAATAAAGATTTAAATCAGTAAAAAAAATATACAATTTTTTTTAATGCATGCACGTTTCATATTTTGTTATTCATTTTTTTTCAATTATGTCTCAAATAAATAAAAAGAAGAAAGTTAAATAAATATTTGAATAATTATTTGTTATCTGCAATATACCTTAATATTTGAGATTCTTTGAAAATATATTAACTTTTTTATCTGATGATAAACTTATCAATTTTAGTACATAGTTTACAAAATTAAATTTTACATTTCTATGCATGCAGTGATAAAGTAAATAATATTGATGTAAAATAGGGAACGTAATACACATACATCTGACCGGATAGTAGCAAAGATTTTGTTGTCTGCTGATGTGTGTACTCATTGAAGTCGTCTGCCGTGATCAATATAAGTTTTCAAGACCCTAATAAATAAAATATATCAATGGCAGATCTCTTCAATTAAATTTAATTTTTTTCAGTATTTTCAAAACTGTCTGCCACAATGCTACCCGCGCGATAATGGTCTTGTTGGATATGTGGAATGCAAAGATAGGACGAGATAAATCACTAGGAATTTAATAAATAAAATGTATAAAATTGGTACAACGTAATCTCATGACAAGAGCGTTACAACGATCACTATGACAACCTAAGTACATTCTATATTCAATACGCCCCTTAATTAGGTTGTCTAATACGCCCCTTAATTAGATTATCCATAAGCTAAAAAACCTAATTTATAAAAACATTAACAACATTTAACACCTAACCCTTCCATACATTTATAATGCGTATCTTTGGGTAACGGCTTTGTTAAAACATCCGCCAACATCGAACCAGTGGGCACATGTCTCAGTTCTATGTCTTTATTTGTTTTTAAGATATCCCTAATGAAATGATATCTGATATCTATATGCTTTGTTCGCGCATGATAGACCGGGTCCTGAGCTATAAATATCGCCCCCTGATTATCGGCATGTAAGACAACTTTACCGTACTTCGGAAAACCAATTTCATTTAACAAACTATTTAAATAAATACCTTCCTTCATGGCTTCCGACAAGCTTATGTACTCAGCTTCGCAAGTAGATGTAGCTACGCTGCGCTGTTTTCGCGATAACCACGAGATGCAAGCACTTCCTAAAATAAAAGCATACCCCGAATAAGATTTCCTGTCTATAGGACAGTTTCCCCAGTCTGCATCCGAAAACCCCTCAATACATTTTCCAGACTTCTTAAAGAACAGACCATATTCGATAGAACCCTTAATGTATCGTGGAAGGCGGCCTCTTGGCCGCCTTCCAATGACAAGGCTCGGGACTGTCAACATACTGAGCTAACTTAGCTACTGAATTTGCTATATCAGGTCTTGTACCAACGCTCAAGTACATTAATGACCCGATAATTTCCCGATATGGCCATCTTACCTCATGCTTTTCGATGTAATCTTTTGTAATTCTGGCAGAATTCATTTCCATTGGCGTCGCACAATCATTACATTTTTCCATCGAAAATTTCTTCAAAATTTCTTTGATATAAGTTTGTTGTGACAAACAAATGCCATTGTCACTTTGACGAATATCTATACCTAGAATGTATTTCGCTTCGCCATAGTCTTTCAAGTCAAACTCCTTAGACAATTCATTTTTAAACATATGTATCAAATTCTTATTATCTGACGCTATCAGAATATCGTCGACATAGACAAGTACAAATAAGTGTTTATCACCTTCTTTCTTGAAATACAAACAACTTTCATTCTGACTCTGTTTCATCTGCATATGTTTCAGTTTCTTATCAAGCCTTATATTCCACTGTCGACCGGCTTGCTTCAAGCCATATAACGACTTCTTTAATAGACACGTATCATACCCTGACTCTAACTTATGCAACATTTCTCTAGCTCGCTTTACAATAGAAGGATCTTCTTTTTCACGCCTTATCAACATAGTCAACCACTCCGACAGAAGTTCTGGCACCTTCATATAAATCTCTTCATCTAAGTAGCCATTCAAGTACGCCGTGTTAATGTCTACTTGGTGTATATCCATATTCAATTCTACGGAAAGCGCTGCAAGTAATCGCACTGTATCCAATCTAACAACAGGGGAGAAGGTTTTATGATAGTCGACTCCGTAACGTTGACTATAACCTTGCGCTACAAGTCTGGCCTTCTTTTTCGTTGTTTTATCAACATTCACCTTTGTAGTCAAGACATAACGACAACCAACTACACTTCTGCTTTTCGGTTTTTGTACTAATTCCCATGTACCTTTTGATATTAGGCTTCTTATCTCTGACAGAATTGCATCTTCCCATTCAGCCTTCTCATTGCTCGCCATCGCGTCATTCAGAGATATTTGAGCTGAACCTACAAAATCAAAATAATCATTGAGCGTTTCACTACAGCTTTCTCGTGACTCCTCACAGTCCTCAGCTTGTTCCACTTCCATCATCTTATAAACTTTCTTCGGTCGACCTTTACTACCAGATCGCAATAATTTAGGACGACCAGGAGCTCTCTTCAACACGACATGTTGCTCGTCAAGTTCATCGCCTGTAAAACTTCTTCTTTCACAAACCGGCTGTTCTACTATCTTACGGCGATTCTCACTTTCCTCTGGTACCTCTTGCTCTATAGGTGATCTAGATCTTTCCTCTTCTGACTGTTCATTAGATCTGGGTATCTCGAAAAACTCTATATCTATAAAATCTTTTATTTTTATTTCTTCTTTTGGCTCGTTACGCATAAGTCTCAATGTTTTCTTCGACACTTCCTCACAAGTACTTTTTTCTTCACAAAACTTGACGTCTCTCGCTACAACACACTTCCTTTGCTCAGGAATCCATACTTTGTAACCTTTACATGCATCGGGATATCCGATAAAAACACCAGGTATGCCTCTTGCAGCAAACTTATCTTTTCCTGGGTCTTTATTCAAAATGTATACCTTAGCACCGAATTTCCGAAGGTAACCGATCTTGACAGGCTTCTCAAACCACCTTTCAAACGGAATGTCACCAGCTAAACTTCTAGTTGGGCATCGATTTCGGATATAAAATGCCGTATCCACAGCATCCATCCAAAACCCCATCGGCAGCTCAGAATTCAACATCATACACCTGGCCATCTCCACCAAGGTTCGATTCATTCTCTCCGCTACTCCGTTTTGCTGTGGTGTCCTGGGAACTATCAATCTCCTTGATATACCTTCACATCGCAAGTAATCATCAAATTCTTTATTACAGTACTCGCCACCGTTGTCAGATTGAAAATACTTAATCTTTGTTCCCATAATATTTTCAACCTTACTTTTGTAACTTCTAAAAGCGTCCAAAGCTTTATCCTTTGAACTCAGAAAATAAACCTCGCACCACCTCGTACAATCATCTATAAAAGTAATAAAATATTTGGCACGTCCTCTTGATTCACATCTCATGGGACCTACAATATCGGAATAAACTATTTTTAACTTATCACTACATGGACCACTGGATTCAGAAAATGGTAAGGCACAAAATTTTCCTTTAGCACAAGTGTCACAATTCGATATCTTTTGTATTTCATCTAAACTACCCTTAGCACCCACCTTGTTAAAAAGATTTATGGTATCCCTGCCATTTAAATGTCCTAAACGCTCGTGCCAAGTATATACATCGACATTTGAATCACTCAAGTTAAACGTAGATTCAGTTTCTAACAAACAATATAAATTACCCTTCCGATAAGCCGTTAACTTAATCTCATCTTTCTGATCAATAATATCAGCATAATCACGCTTAAAAACGACGGAGTATCCATCGTCTGCCAGTTTAGCTACTGAGATTAAATTACTTCTTAAGTCGGGTACATAATAAGTATTATTTAACTGAAGTATTCTATTAGAGTTTTCGTTACATGCCGATAATCTAACGATACCCTTACCTTTTATATCCGTACTTACATCTGTTGCCAAATTAATTTTTGCCTTTATATCTGTCAAAGTGTTGCCGAACATACTAATGTTGTTGCACAAATGAGACGTGCACCCACTGTCGAGTAGCCATATGTCTTTATACATATTCACAGCATTAGACACCTCATTATCTGAAAAATTAGAAATAAAACATTTTTCATCAACATTATTTACGCTACGATAATGCCCTTTGGTAACTTTCTTTTCGCATTCGAAGTTCGTGACACTTATAACATCTAAATTTAAACTTTTCTTTTCCAGTCATACTCGTACTCGGTTTCGAATCGATCCCACTCGTACTTTTTGTCTTTCGTCCAAAGTTATTTTTCCGATATGTATACATTACGCCTTCTTGTACTCTACTGGTGTCCGATCTTGACTCATGTTCTTCCAAGATTTTAATCTTCAAGCTTTCTGGTTTGGGTAACTCATCCCTTGATTCTATTGCACATCGAAAATTAGCAAAACTCTCCGGAAGACTATACAGAAGCATAATAGACAACAAATCCTCATGAATATTTATATTCATATCAGCAAGTTTGTCAGCTGTGTCAAAAAATTGGTATATATGCTCACGTAAATCACCAGATTCCGTCAACCTGTGCAATATTAATCGCTTCAATAATGTAGCCTTTTTCGCTGGTCCCCGAGAAGCAAATACTGATTCAAGCTTAAGCCAAACTTCTCGTGATGACGTACACCCTCTGACGTGTCTCAACTCACTGCCGCTTATCGACAAGATCAAGTCAGCCTTCGCTTTTTCATCCTCTATTTCCCACTTCTCTAACTCTACCGCATCTTCAGGTCTCACTTTTCTACCGCTTACATACTTCCAAGCATCGTTCTTTATTAAAAGAGCCTGAACCTGGATTCGCCAGCTATCGTAGTTTTCCTTGCTCAACGGCTCAATACGTACTGCCATACCTGAGCTCATTTTCGCTCACTTCGCAATCAACTACTTAATCTCAAAAAGTTGTAACTTTACCTGAAGAGAATGATCTCAATTACTCTCCCAAATATACATTTAATTCCTTCGTATCTTCACACGTTGCGCACTCCTGGGCCCATAACCATTTGTTGGATATGTGGAATGCAAAGATAGGACGAGATAAATCACTATGAATTTAATAAATAAAATGTATAAAATTGGTACAACGTAATCTCATGACAAGAGCGTTACAACGATCACTATGACAACCTAAGTACATTCTATATTCAATAGGTCTGCCATTGTTGTTTTTAGATAATAATAATAATATATTATCAAATTTTAAAAACGGCAGACGTCGTCAAATGCTTTAAAAATTCGCCAAAAATCGAAACCTGTCTTGCCTGAGCGCGCGCCGTGTCCACCACTTGGGGCTTAGTGAACCCCCATCTCATATATGGTAGGTATAGGGGCCTCACTGTACAAAACCCCAAGTCTGGTCAAATACATACAGGTAGCTTTCCACTGGCTCTTTAGCTATAACGTTTAAATGAAATGTTTGGTAAACAAATAAGTTTGAACCAATAATGGAACAAGATTTTTATAAGTAATTATTATTAAGGTAGTAGATATTCCCTATTATATTTCACACATTAATTCAACACACTATTCAACAACTACCCACTTTATATTCAATTTACTCAGTAGTAAATTGAATTGATTTTCGTTCACGATTGTTTTTATATATTTTTCTTGAAAACACTTTATGATTTCCAGAGCTCCTGAACTTATGTTTCAACCTTCCATGATGGGAAATTTAGAAGCAGGTTTAGCGGAAGCTATGGAATATGTGTTCAAACACTTTAGCCCTGAAGAACAATTGCTATTAGCTAACAACGTGTTTCTTACTGGTGGCTGTTCACAATTTCCAGGTAGGTATATTTAATATTTATTCTCACTGACAACCTTTTTATATTAGGTTGGGGAAAAAGTCTTTTCGCATTATAGTATGTATAATCTTGTAATAAAATCTCTTTGGCTATACTATTTGTATCTGGCTGGATTTGGTATCATTGAAAGTTTAAATTTTAAAGAACATAATTCCAAATTCAAATTAGGAAAATGTGTGATTTTCATTTGTTTTTCGTACCGCCAAGATGAGTGAATCTAATGAAGAAATTCGATACATTTTAAAATTTTACTACAAAAAAGGTAAAAATGCAACGCAAGCCGCGAAAAAAATTTGCGATGTTTATGGACCTAGTGCAGTGTCTGTGAGAGTAGCACAAATTGTGTGTGTGAGGATTGAGGGCCACTTTGTCATATTCTCTTAAAAATGTACCTATGATTTAGTGTGCGTTCTAAAAGAAATGTGAAAGCCTGAAACGACTTTGTGAAACCTTTGAAAGGCGAGTTATAGGCTGAAAGGTTGGGCCCTCAATCCTCTATGTGAGGATTGAGGGCCCACCTGTAACTAGTAAACTTACCACTCTACAGAAAAAAAAATATATCAAAATCTATCCAATGCGTTAGTTAAAAAATGTGAAATTTTGTGGAACCGAGAGCTTACTCCAACTCCTCCTGGTTTTTTAGAAATGACCTTGATAATGTTTGGGCCCTCAATCCTCCATCTCTTTCTTGTTTTTCTTTATTATGTGTTGTGTAGGCATAATTTGACAAAGCTAAGGTATTCTGTTTTTGTGAAAAAAAATGTGAAATAAATTGACACTAAGAGTAATTTGAAAGACTTATTTATTATTGCAGAAAACAAGATTTTAATTTTTATTGTATAAATAATTTTGCACTAAGTAAGATTTGACAGCAGGGTGGCCACAAATTCTAATTATGTCAAAAACATCCGTTGTTGGCACAGACTAGTTAGGATTTTCGAATAAACATTTTTAAATTTTCCCTATTACGGGACGGCAAAGGCATCTAGCCCATACATCCATGTTTTAAGTTTTCTGTCTTCTTTTTGTTGATTTTCGTATTAAAATGTGGGTGTCACACATCTTAATGCATCTAGGGAGGGCTTGGCGAGAAATGCATGACAACATACCGCATCAGCTGGAAATGCAGTCACACCACAAAACCCTTACGATTCAATGACAGCACACTAATTTACCACCAACTGTCTTTCCCCAATGGATAATAAACTCTAATGATAATGCATTATATTGAAAATCGATTGAAGAAATGTGACAGTTTAGGATACCATTTTATGCTGTTGACTCTATTTAGAATCACTTGTAGAATTCTATTTTCTCTTGTTTGGTAAGCATACGCTTACAAACTGAAATGCCGAAATGTACTCATGTTAAAATGTCAGTGGCAAACAATTCCAACATTTACTGTAATATTAAAAATGCAATAAAGAAAATAAAATTGTTTCTACCATTTTTTTTGTTTCATTCAGTATTTTTCAACGATAAAAACGTATTTTGAGCCCATGACAAAAATTAATAGCATCAAAAATTATAATTTATGAATTTTTTGTAGATAATTTTCCTAGAGTAGGTAGTATACCAGTTGTCAAACTTAGTGGCGCCAAGTTTTTTTTACACCACGATGCGTGAAAGTGAAGACAAAGTAAAAATCTTTCAAAATTTTATGGAAAATATTTAATAAAAATATTTATTGAGTTTTGTTTAAAAACTTTTAATGGTTTTTGTGATTAGCGGATTCAAATAATAAAAATCAGAAATGTTAGAAAAAGTGTAGTGGCAGATAAAAATATCCCAAGATGTGGCAGTTTTCGAAGCCTATGTCAATGTTTTTTTTTATTAAAATGAAATTGGAGTTATATTTTTTGCTTTTGGCCACCAAAAGCTTATCGTTGAATTTTGGACACGTTGTTGTAGGTATAGACATTTTAACATGAGTACATTTCGGCATTTCAGTTTGTAAGCGTATGCTTACCAAACAAGAGAAAATAGAATTCTACAAGTGATTCTAAATAGAGTCAACAGCATAAAATGGTATCCTAAACTGTCACATTTCTTCAATCGATTTTCAATATAATGCATTATCATTAGAGTTTATTATCCATTGGGGAAAGACAGTTGGTGGTAAATTAGTGTGCTGTCATTGAATCGTAAGGGTTTTGTGGTGTGACTGCATTTCCAGCTGATGCGGTATGTTGCCATGCATTTCTCGCCAAGCCCTCCCTAGATGCATTAAGATGTGTGACACCCACATTTTAATACGAAAATCAACAAAAAGAAGACAGAAAACTTAAAACATGGATGTATGGGCTAGATGCCTTTGCCGTCCCGTAATAGGGAAAATTTAAAAATGTTTATTCGAAAATCCTAACTAGTCTGTGCCAACATCGGTTGTTTTTGACATAATTAGAATTTGTGGCCACCCTGCTGTCAAATCTTACTTAGTGCAAAAATTATTTATACAATAAAAATTAAAATATTGTTTTCTGCAATAATAAATGAGTCTTTCAAATTACTCTTAATGTCAATTTATTTCACACTTTTTTTCACAAAAACAGAATACCTTAGCTTTGTCAAATTATGCCTACACAATACATAATGAAGAAAAACAAGAAACAGATGGAGGATTGAGGGCCCAAACATTATCAAGGTCATTTCTATAAAACCAGGAGGAGTTGGAGCAAGCTCTCGGTTCCACAAAATTTCACATTTTTTAACTAACGCATTGGATAAGCGGACAATATCTGGAAGTAAACCAATTTTGTTTATTTTTGGTAACAAATTTTTGCAAGCGTGAGGATTGAGGGCCCACTTTGAATTGCAGTATATCAAATACTATAGCGTTATGCGCTGATATCTTTAACTTCACAGTTTTTTTTAACGTAGCGTTAGATTTTGATATAAAAAGTTTTTCTGTAGAGTGTTTAGTTTACTAGTTACAGGTGGGCTCTCAATCCTCACATAGAGGATTGAGGGCCTATAACTCGCCTTTCAAAGGTTTCACAAAGTCGTTTCAGGCTTTCACATTTCTTTTAGAACGCACACTAAATCATAGGTACATTTTTAAGAGAATATGACAAAGTGGCCCTCAATCCTCACACACACGCACAAATTTGGTTTAAGCGTTTTCAATCCGGAAATTTTGATGTCAAAGATGCACGTCGCTCTGGTCGCCCTATTACAGATAAAATGGATGCCATTTTTGAAAAAGTGGAGCAAGATCGGCATGTCAGTAGTAACGACGTAGCTGAAGAACTGGGAATTGACCACAAAACAGTTTTGGCGCATTTGAAAAAAACTGGGTACACAAAAAAGCTCGACATTTGGGTACCTCACGAGCTCACTGAAAGAAACCTAATGAACCGTGTACTCATTTGTGATTCTTTATTACGACGTAATGAAACCGAACCATTTTTGAAGAAGCTGATAACTGGTGATGAAAAGTGGATCACGTACGACAAGAACGTGCGAAAAAGGTCGTGGTCAAAGGCCGGTCAGGCTTCACAGACTGTGGCGAAACCCGGGTTAACTCGCAACAAGGTGATGCTGTGTGTGTGGTGGGATTGGAAGGGCATTATTCATTATAAGCTGTTACCACCAGGCAGGACCATCGATTCTGATGCTACTGCGAACAACTGATGAGATTAAAGCAAGAAGTTGAGAGAAAGCGGCCGGAATTAATCAACAGAAGGGGTGTGGTTTTTCATCATGATAACGCTAGACCTCACACATCTTTAGCCACTCAGCAAAAATTAAGAGAGTTTGGCTGGGAGGTGTTAATGCATCTGCCGTATAGTCCTGACCTTGCACCTTCAGATTTCCACCTGTTTCGGTCTCTTCAGAATTCTTTAGGCAGTGTCAGGTTAACATCACGCCAAAACCACTTGTCGCGGTATTTTGACCAGAAGTCCCAAAATTTCTATAGCAATGGGATCATGTCCCTACCTACAAGATGGCAAAAAGTTATCGAACAAAATGGTACCTACATACTTTAGTTAAATGTAAATAAACTATATTAAAAAATGTTTTGAATTTTCTTAAAAAATGCGAAGAAATTTTTTCCCCAACCTATTAATATGCAAAATCAAAAAGCTAGACTTTTTAAATGGACTTTTCTAAGTACTTTCAAATTGTCAAAAATCCTACCTCGAAATAATAACTATCCTATTTGTATAATTATTATTCTAGTGAAGATAGTATTTAGAGATGAAACGGATATCCGGTAACTATCCGGTCTAAATTTCCTATCCGGCCGGATACCGGATAGAAACTCGATATCCGGCCGGATACCGTACATATTTAAAAACTACTACAATTTATGCAATATTTTAATCTTTGTGAGGTAAATATCAATAAAGTGGCTTATGATTATGAAGCCTTTTAAATAAAGTCGAAAAAGTTACAGAAAAGCCATAAGGCGTTCCAAAAACCTAAAATTTTCTTCTGAGATCTTCCACTATAATGATAAATACATAAATAGAAAATATCTAAACTAAAAACTTTTAGTAAGAACTTAGCGAAACCGCCCGAATTGATCTGATTGCGTTCGCTGCCCCTGTGCGGCGCTAAACTCGTCACGACATGCAACGAGACAATGGGCCAAATATCCGGTAACCAATCCAAACAACTATCCGTTTGATCTCTAATAGTATTGTAAAGAACTTGAACCTTTAAGTCCTGATTTGGAGACTAGTCATTTTTTGTAAGACCACTCTAAATCAAACACTTTTAGAGCTCAAGTTTTGAGTCCTCAAAATTTAAATAGAATAAACTAGTCTTGGTAAAAAGACCTCTAAAATAAGTCCTCTATGGTGTTATTTAAGACTTGAGTGCATAGCTCTCTAATAAAAAGACTCTACTTCTTTAATTAAGACTCAAGTCTAAAATAAATACTTATTATTTGCGAGGTCAAGTTGATCTGAGTTTTGAGTCCTTTTAAATAGACTTATCTTGACAAAAATAAGTATAAACTGAGTCTTCTTGTTTTCATGATGTTTATTATTTGGTTGTTTGGGAACTTTTGATATAACGTCTGACAAATCCCTAATAAAACGTAAAGATACAGCTTTTAAAATACCTTTAATCACGTTTTTAATGCATCATAATATCTATTAATGGAAAACGACAATATGTGCCAATGTGAGTTGTATGAATTGCAGTTTGTTCCCATTATACCAGTCCCATTCGAGACTATTATCTGTGGCCTTTCAATTATCCCAGGACTCAAAAGACTACAAAAAACCCAAGGACTCGAATCTCCCAAAAGCACTCGACTCGGGAATTAGAACTAAGAACTCAATTTGAGTCAAGGATTTAAATTACTCCAAAGAAATTTAATAGATAAAGAACTAACAGGGTTCAATTTTCAAAATTAGAACTAGGTACAGTCAGCTTCATAAATATCTGAGTGTCAAGACTGATCAAAATTATCTAACAGACAAAAATTCAATATTATATGTGCGGTTAGAGTATCTTATTGTTGTAACCATCCAGAGTACTCAATATTATCTTAACAACACAATTTCAATATTATGTAATGTGTTAAGATGACCAATAATATATTCGTGAATAACTATTCAATGGTATCTAAGCACTCAAACTTATCAAAAATATCTTGGTAGTAAAGAAAAGTAAACGCTAATCCGGGGTACTACGGTCCATATACTCCCTTCCTATAAACAAAGGTAAACTAACCAGAGCTGTCATATGCATATGTCATATGACAAATGCAGGGGCTCTAAATCTAAGGTATTAATTTTACCGAATCTACAAATAATTATATTTATTAATATAAATTAATTGCTAAAATGCTGAAATTGAATGCTGATTAAAATATCAATCAATGAAAAGAAAATATTTACAGATTTAAATGTAATTTTATATTGCAACTTAGATAAGTTTTTAGATAAAAGGCTGCATATTTAATCGAATTTAGTGTGTTATGAGGCATGAATAAATCATCATCAACAGCTCATATAATGTCTCCACCGAGGGTCTCGATTTAGAGACAAGGCGATAAGACCTTAGTCAACCACGCTGGCCAAGTGCGGGTTGGTCGTTTGCGTTCCCGTTGCGGGTCCACATTGGAATTTTAAGCTTTTGAATGCGTTAGCCTATAGTAAAAGTTCTCAAACAATTTTAAATTCAATCTTTCATTTGTAAAAGAAGACACTCAAAATTTATAATCGGTTGAAGGTGGTCCCTCAATTGTGTATGAAAGGTATCCATATCTTATAATCTAGGTATTTCAAATATTATTGTGGTTCCCACTTAATATGAACTTACCACTTAGCGTTCGATCTAGAGACCACCTTCTGCATGCTACTTCTTTTTATTCAGTGAACAGGAAGGTGTGATATTTAATATAATTATTTTTACTAATGTTTTACTAAGAGTAGTAGTAGTCATTTATAGAAGTTGTAAATTTTACCTAGATTATAAGATATGGATACCTGTCAGTCACGATTAAGGGGCCACCTTTAACCGATTATAACTTTTGAGTATCTTCTTTCACAAATGAAAGGTTGAATTTACAATTGTTTGAGAACTTTTACTATAGGCTTAGTTTATTTTATTATTCTGTATGTTAAATCATCAATGCAATTACTTCATAAATTTTTTCCTCTCTTTCTTTTTGCTCACAATATTGCAATCATCTGCTATGACACTGCTGAGAGTCTCAATTAAAATATTATTTATCTCCTCTAGTTTAAACTATTTAAAATAATATTGATGATCTTTTTTATTTCTGTTGCGTTATATTTTGTTACCTTGGGTTATCGATCTCTGATAACATTAATTCAAAATCGTTTAGGGAGTTCGTCCACTAGCGACAATCGCTGAGCTATTTTGTTATAGAATATAAAATAATCAGAGTTCAATACTTAAACGCCTAGTTGCTACAAAAAGTTGCTCATCATTTAAGTCGGTCTGTATCCCGGGCGAAGCGATTGTCGCTGTAAAAAGGAACGAGCAGAAAATAACTTGCTAACAAAATTGCTTACAAAATCGCTGACAGAAGTTGTCATAAAAATTCGTTGTTACCGTGGGCAAGTTCCCATGGCACATATTCCGACTGAAAATTGTAACTAAATTAAAACAAAACAAATCGCAAAAATACCAATTTAAAGAAAAATCTGTGAAGGCCCTTAATGTCTAACTTTCAATCTATTGAAAATGGAATAATTTATGTAAGTGAAGATATTTATGAGTACTTTGAACGCTTAGATACCAATGAACAGTTACGATGCGTACATATAAAAGATCATTTTAATCGTGTATATGTAATTGGAGATTTATGATATGAAGATATATAAGACTGGTTGTTTGTGTACAATATTTTGATAACTTTGAAAGCAAAGATATTATTGAAACTTTGCTCCTTACATGTTTTTGACCACCTTGGCACATCATATCATTATGAAGCTGACTGTACATATTTTATTTGATTCAAAGAACTGAAATGACTCCCAATGGACTTAAGACTCGTGACTCGTAAGGCTATGTCGCTAAGTCGCGAAGTCGGAAAAAAGACACCAACACCAGTCTCAAAATCAGGACAAAAAAGACTCAAGTTTTTTACATCACTAGATGAAGAAGAAACGACGCAATAAAATCCCACAGTTTTAATTGTTGGCGTCATTGTAGGATTAAAAGAGCGACTGGAGAGAGAACTTCTCGAAATGCGACCGTTTCAATCCACGCACAGAGTGTTTGTGGCCAACAGTCCCAATCTGGACGCGTGGTTCGGAGCACGCGACTTCGCTGGCAGCAACGAATTTGAGAACTGGTGTATATCCAAAGAAGAATATTACGAGATGGGCGGAGAATACCTGAAGGAACACTATGCTAGTAATAAGTATTATAAAAGTCCTGCGCCAATTACTGATAATACATTAGCTCCCGCTGGCGACGCTAACGTTGTCAAAGAAGAGATTGTAGTAGACTGTTAGCTTTAAGAATAAAGATTAATTTAAAAACAATAGTTTATGTTTAACAAACCCTGTAAATAATGAGAAATAGTAAGGGGAAGTAAAATAAACAAAGTATATAGCCACAAATATCATGGCACGTTTATTTTTCTCCACTACATGGCGACTTCTAAAAGAATCGTGACTTATTTGCATTCATATAGTTCTTTTTTTAATAGAGCTCTGCAAATGAGCACTAAAGAATAATTTTACAATGTATATTTTCCATAAAATTAAATAAACTCTGTATTTAATTTGATCTCAATATAAATCACTATGAACTGAAAGAAAATTTTAAACGATTTGTTAGTTTGCTAATAATATTGATTGATGAGACTATATAATAAAGAGTACATTTAAAAAATCACATTAAAGCATATACATAATGCTGACTACATAATGCTCTTACAGCCCCTACTTGCTGCCCCCCAAACGGTGTAGTACACGCAATCTAAATTAACAACAAACAATAAGACTTTCAGTATCATATAAACCAATATAATATAATTATAATATTTTTATCACAATCAAGTCAGACTATAAAACAACTAAACAATATTCTGTGTAAAAAGGCTGTAAGAGCTATATTCACGTGCAATGTAATACACCACAATTAACAAATCTAACTTATTTAAAATATAAACTAGCCTAAAAATTTTAACAATTAAAGAAAAACAGTTTAGTTAAAGTATTGGTCATTAAAACTCTGAAGAGCTATAACTAAATGACCGCATCAATAATTCATCATGCCATGATGTTTGCTTATTGATTTTTTTTAATAAAAAATTAGCAATTAAGAGGATGTAAATAACTCCAAAAATTTTTGGTTAATTATTATGGCTTAGAGCCACGTAATATAATTTGGTTAGAATATACAAATCGTACAAAACCAGTGACTTAGAAATAGCTCTCAGTATATAAAAAAAGTTAAAATCCTTAGGCTGTACTCTCGTATGATTATAATGTAAGCAACGCAATATGTTGGCAAAGCGGAAGTTCGCGTAAATCTAACGATACAATATAACTAAATGTATGTACCTTAGACATTATGATTACACAAGGCTCACTGTTATTTGCTCGTAACTACCGCGACGGACCAGTCGCCGCGGCCCGGACTAGTGCCTCGGCAACTGAACTAGTATACAATATTCACGGGTAAGGATATGTACGATTTCTTCAACGAAACATTACAAAGAAACAGGTTGGTCCTTCACCACAACCGCTCCGATATTAAACAAAAAATCAACAAACACAATCTAACATTGCCAAATAGTTTCCGGTGAGTATTCTTACATTTTTAACGTTGTGAATTTTTAAAAGTAATTCAGTCTTTTCTACGGTTCCAAAATAAGTAGACAAAGAGAGAATACCAAAACTTATACCACACATGTCATTACGTAAATTGAAATGGCTCATTGTTACTTTCTAAATATAGACTAACATCGGTATGTAAAATAGCTGGGGCAGTAAAGACACACAAGTTACGGGTCCACTCAATACTTGGTACATCATGTTAAATTCACTAGCGGATACGCCTAACCTGTGTTTCTTCAGTGCTATATTGCGGAGACTCACTTTTTACGATATACCTCCCTTAGCGCATAAGACCGTATGTATTGCACATATTACTCAAAAAATATCTCGTAAATAGTAAGAATCAGCTGTCTACTTCTTTATACGCTCGATTAAGGCGAAATAACGATAGGACTTTTATGATAATAAGGATAAACAATTATAAAGACAGTAAACAGAATATAATAACAAAAATATATTACTAATCCTAAGATCCTTAAGAAACAATCCCTTGTCCGAGGTATAAAGGAGTAGATAGACATGTAATATAATATATACTTTATAATATGTATCTAGTATACTATGTTGGTGTTTCTATTTCCATTCATAATATCTATGGATAATACACAGTACCAACATTGACAAACATCAATTGTAATGATGCTCATCAATGATGTTACATTCTATTGATAAACTATGGTTTTAAAATTTCTTGACTTTCTCATAATGGTATCTGAAGATTTAAACTACTCTTTAAACCCAAGTCCTAGTTTGTCTAAATAATACTGTTATCAATGGCTTGGTAAGAAACTTACTAAAACATTTAGTCATTTGAAAAACAAAAATACGCGACAAGATGTTATTCCCTAACCTTTCTGGGCAACTAAATGCATCCGTTTTAGTTATTTTATCTTAAAATATTGTGTACATATCTTTTATTCATTATTTTAAATGATAAATCAGACGTTGGCCTATTTTTTCGTGATTGTTTCAAATACAGAACTATCAAAATATAAAAAAATATTGAGGACTATCAAACAACATTCATATGTATATATTATTATATGTATACGTATGTACATCTACAAGGAAATTTTGATTTTACTAGTACATAGTACCCAAAGTATAGTTCTGTGCTAAATATTCTAACATTAATTCCAATTAAATTTTTCAGTTCGATATTTTATTCCTATGATTGTAGAGTGAATTTTTCTACAAATCATACATTAGTATTCTATGCCGAATTTATTTCACTTTTCGAAATACTTGAATAAATAAACCCTACCAATATTTACAATTTCTGACCCAGCACATGGACACACACAATGTGGAAATAAAATAATGTATGTGTACAAAATAACAGTAAACATAGAAAATATCTATAATAAAAAAGTAAAACATTAAGTATGTCAATATAAATAACGTATAAAGGAGAAAATAAGTTCTCTTACAATATTTTATTTCCAGTTCTACCCTGACCTGCAGACTTAACTAAACTTACTCTACCACATCGTTTACATAGAAATGGCACCAATCTATCTTTGATATCAATAATGGCAAACCATAAGGAACCCCCGCAGCGGACGATCAGCCGCACTCCAGTGCATCTGTCTCAAGGTATTGGAAGACTACTGCTCTATAACTATTCATAATTATTATTATTCGACAGTAATGGAAACAAACAGTTCACACTTTACCAATATACACAGTAAAATGAAAACTGCATTACTCTAAATGGTAATCAAAATATATGACGCTGTATATATGATGCTTTACATGTATGAGAATACGCTTAACTATGAACATCCATATTGGAAATTAGAAAAAATAATGATGTTTTTTTTTATCATGGTGTTATGATCGATATTGCCTAATGTCGCTATCCGCTAGAAGGCACACAAAGTTTTAGTAAGAAGCTTCACAAATGAGGGCCGCGGTTTGCCCACGGCGCGCTCTGAACGTAACCTCACATGAACGCAACTCCATCAAAAATATTGCCAATTTTATGTTGCAACAGGCACTTCTCTGGATTTCTCCAATAAACATCATATAAGACATTAATTTTGTGAAGCTTTCAATATTGCCTCTGAGGACTCTGAAATTATCTGGTTTATTTATTTGTACTTATTTATTATTATTACATCGTATGCACTTGAGACTTTATTAAAGCATTCTTATGGATTAATATGAGGAGTATCATCTTAGAGTCCTTTAAATTCTCAGCGATCAAAATACTTTACCTCTCATTGGTAACAATTCTATAAAATTATTGAACTCCATTTTATACATTGACACATTCTAAGTTAAAGCATCGCAATAAGATATTGTTACATTTCACTACGTCTAATGAGAGTGGGTATGACAAGCGAACGACGAACATTAAATTTAGAATTTTCAAAGTTGGAGATTTACCATTTACGATTCCAAAATTTATCACACTAAGCAAATTAGAATATGAGATCAAAATTTTTAGGCCTACATCTAAATTGATGAGAGATTTAAGTATTGATTTATGAACGCCACCACGAGAAAGAATACAATAATGTGATGGTATAGATAAATCACAGTTGTGGGTATAAATCACAATGCATATCATAGGCGGTATCGCTACGTGACTACTCACTACATCCTCTTCTAATGGTGTCCACCTGGTGTTACCGAGGGATTCCGCAAGCTAACGAAACGACTCTCACTCTCTCTCTCTACTCTTCTGCCACTCTTGCTCGCGAGTCTCGCCAACAACAACTCAACTGACGCTGGATAAATAAATAACTCGATAGAAAATAAACGAAATCCTGCATGAGTCCATGCTGACAAACCTAATGAGGAGATTACACTCCACACTTCAATATTTTACGTAGCTGCTCCTGTTGATGGCTGCCAATCATTTAATATTGCACTCTGGCTGCTCTTAGTCAACCAAAAGCTGAAACAAACAATATCTTTATTATTTTTACTTTCTCGTATACACAGTATAGAGGAAGTATTGTAATCGTAAAAAAATTCGACCTCGAGATTTTGACGGATTTACACGTTTTGGACCTGAGTTCAAAAAAAACCGTTTTTGGAATTATGTCTGTGCGTTAGCACGATAACTCGAGTATGCTTTAACTTATTGCAACCAAATTTAACACGCATGTATAACATCAAAATATAAGGTTTCTATCAACTTTTGAGTCGTCGATCACGAAAGTTAAGCAACCAGGTGCGCGGTCGGTACTCGGATGGGTGACCAAAATTTAAAATGCGTGTATGGCATCAAAATATAAGGTTTCTATCAACTTTTGAGTAGTTTCCGGTATACGAGAAAGTCAAGGGGAGACCACTCCCGATTTTTTATTAATATTACTAATTTATATTTTTTGTGGAATATTTTTGCGTTTACAAACGCGTAAATATTAATACTAGAAAAAATCACTGAAAAAAATCAGAGAGAGAGATTTTTTTCAGTGCATTTTTCTAGTGTATATTTGTGTTAAATTTTGAACTACTTACCTATTCATGTGATCAGTCTCCAAGATGCATTTGACCAGACATAGGCTGGGGCGTGGGGGTGTGTGGGGGAGGGGGCGACGCTGGAAAATAATAACAATAAACTTTTATTTCTCACCATAAAAAACAAAATTAAGATGGATTGATACCTGAACTAGGATGGTTCCTATATCCCTCCACCCCATAAAGTGGTCTTATATCCAATAATTAACATTATTAACCAAGGAATTTTGGAAGCAGTTGAAATTTAAGAGGGTAGATGATGTACAATAATTATAATTACAATTATGCCAGCGAAATAGGATAGAACTTTATTCACCTACCCACAAAGTAAAGATTATAATATCAAAAATAATTTGTTATTGCGAATTCACAGCAGTGTTTCAATTAATTTATATCAAGGACAGAGGAATTTTCAATTTTGAAACAATATTGTAGATCCAGCTTAAACAGAAGTGCTAAATTTTGTTCCACTTTAAAACTACAAGCAATTTTCTCCTACTAGTGTAAGATCCCAGAGCTGCCAGACGTTACGTATTTTCTCAGACATAAAATGTGTGTAATAGACTAGTGTTTCTATGTACGTTGAACACACACATACTTGTTAAGTTGGTCAGACGGCCAATCGACAGATATCAGGTGCTAAAGGTGAGTAAAAATCGAACTCACTGCACTTAAATTCTGAAGGCTAATTTTTATATATTAATTATGTTATTCGGGGGACTCAATGAGCCAGACTAATTCTAAGAGCCAAACATCGTTTCACACACAAAACAATATTGTTGACTCATAACTCTTGCACTAGGGAATGCAATCCCGTAGGAAATTCTCAATCCCGGTATTTGCGGGACTAGACATTTTCGATCCCGCGGGAATTAAGGTATTTGCTGGATCCCGCCTGACTAATAAAACTTCGCAAACAAAAATCGTACGCAATTAAAACAATAGGTATTTTGTTTGAGTGACCCCCTCCTGTCCCGTGTTTCCGAGTGCAAGCAAACAATCAAAGCGATCATCGGTTGTCGCGCAGTCGTGCGCTATGCTAACATATGATTTTCCCTTCTCTTCACGCCCACTAATTCCGCGCGGGATCCCGTTCATTTTACTAACGGGATTAGTCATGCACATGCACACCGGGATACCGAAATGCCTAGATCCCGGTATCATGTACCGGGATCTAGGCATTTCGGTATCCCGGTATTGTACTCCCTATGCTGCACCAATCAAACTAGCTTGTCTTTTATAAACAGCAGTTTGTTTATAGAAAATTAGAAGTGATATTTGTGTCATTTATCTTAATATTGTCTGGGAGGATTTGTCCCTTAGGACCTTAGGTCCCTTTTGTTTATAAGATTGTATATAGTTTTGAAATAGCCGCCGGAATAACATATACAAGGTGGGCCAAAAGAAATCACCCTATTGGAAGATGCTCTCATTTTTGCAAATGGCCGCCAATGTCAAATCTGTTTTGACATTTGTAGACTAGATAGATGCAGAATACAAGTGAACAAGTCATGGAGCACACACTCCCCAAGAAGAGCGGAATAATCGTGTCTATTTTTTTGCGTAAAATTCATCTGTGGTGTCGCCGATTCCCCGGCCGTCCGACACCGACTGCGCAAACACTGCGCCGTTTGGCCACCAACCTTGAAGAGTAAGGCACCATACGAGACGTTGCCAAGAGTGGCCGACCCCGGAGCGCCCGTTCTGCCGAGAATATCGCCGCTGCCGCCGTGCCACGCAATTAGCCATCAGTCGGACGTCCCTAAGGCGAATTTTGGTCAAAGACCTGCGCATGTTCCCGTACAAAGTCCAGTCCGTGCATCAGCTGCTGCCTGCCGACCGTCAAACGCACGTAACCTACGCTCAAGCCATCCTCAATCTCGAGGAAGAAGTGGACGATTTTTCGAGCAAAATCATAATGAGCGATGAGGCTCATTTCCACCTCAGCGGGTACGTTAACAAGCAAAACTATCGCTTCTGGGGCACCGAAAATCCACGAGTGATGCACGAGGAGCCATTACACCAGCTCAAGGTGACTGCATGGTGCGAGTTCACGCTGGAGGAGTCATCGGGCCATTTTTTTCGAGAATGCCGCTGGGCAAACGACAACAGTGAACGGTGCGCGCTATAGGGCCATGTTGACAGAGTTTTTCTGCCGCAATTGGACGAATTAGGACTGAAGGACATGTGGTTCCAGCAGGACGGAGCAACGGCACATACTGCGCGGGCCGCAATTGATATTTTGAAGGCGGCGTTCCCGGGTCGCCTCATCTCTCGTTTTGGTGATTTGCACTGGCCCGCAAGATCGCCCGATTCAAGCGTTCCAGGCTTTTTTTGTGGGGTTTTTTGAAGTCCCGTGCTTACGTGAACAAGCTCGAGACTTTGGAAGCCCTCAAGGATAACATTCGACATGAGTGCGAGAATCTGTCGCCCGAAGTTCTCGCCGAAGTGATGAAAAAGGCTATAAAACGAGCCCGTATGGCAATCAATTGTAACGGCGTTCATCTGGCCGATAGAATCTTCGCGGCTTGACCAATAAAATTGTAAAGGTTCAAATAAGCATAATCAAAACAGAATCGAAGTTTTTCAGTTAGAATAAAAAAGAGAGCCAAACAACATCGGATGACTTCTTTTGGCCCACCTTATAAAAATCAACCTACAGATTTTAAGTGTAGCGAGTCCGATTTTCCCTCATCTTTAACACCTGATATCTGTCGATTTGCCGTCTAACCAACTTAACAAGTATGCGTAATGCGTATGTTCAACATACTCATACAAACACTATTACTTACATTTCATCTCTGAGAACATGTAACGTCTGTCAGCTCTGGGATCTTGGACTATGTAAAGGCTATAGCAATTTAATTGATTATCGATTACTTCTATTTTTGATCGTACTTAAATTTAAAAATTTATTGCTCTACTTACATATTGACGCAATAGACTGTGGCGACATTGCTGACATTTTACTTGTATCTTGCATTGATACTTGTGTGCCTTGAGATGTCATGTATCGGTTCACCATTGGAACAAAGCTGCAATGTAAAAACATACAAATGAAAATTAGCTACTGTCACAGATAAATATATTAATTCTAATGCTATTATTCATAACAACTTTATGTTCTTCATTCAAATTAGATAAGTAATATGCGATTGTCGCTTTGGTGTCTAAACACTATTATTCTAGTGTTAGAAAAATGGGTCCTATTAAAAATCTGCATAGATTAGACTCTGACTATTAGTCTATCCATTCAATTCGCTGTATTGATTTGTCTAAGTAATATGCGATTGTCGCTTTGGTGTCTAAACACTATTTTTCTAGTGTTAGAAAAATGGGTCCTATTAAAAATCTGTATAGATTAGACTCTGACTATTAGTCTATCCATTCAATTCACTGTATTGATTTGTCTAAGTAATATGCGATTGTCGCTTTGGTGTCTAAACACTATTATTCTAGTGTTAGAAAAATGGGTCCTATTAAAAATCTGTATAGATTAGACTCTGACTATTAGTCTATCCATAAAATTCGCTGTATTGATTTGTCTAAGTAATATGCGATTGTCGCTTTGGTGTCTAAACACTATTTTTCTAGTGTTAGAAAAATGGGTCCTATTAAAAATCTGTATAGATTAGACTCTGACTATTAGTCTATCCATTCAATTCACTGTATTGATTTGTCTAAGTAATATGCGATTGTCGCTTTGGTGTCTAAACACTATTTTTCTAGTGTTAGAAAAATGGGTCCTATTAAAATCTGTATAGATTAGACTCTGCCTATTAGCACGGTAATATTATATGCAGTATTGTGACTCGGCCCTGTCCTTGAAATAACTGGCTACGGCCGAGTGGGGCGTAAACACGCGGAAGGGCTGCCCGCCTACAGTATTTTAATTTGAAAGAAAGAAAATAAATTTATTGGCCTTCACAGAGCACGATATTACCTAATTATTAATAAACTATAACAACACATACATAAAGAAAAGAAACGTTAACAAAAACTAACATACACACATTATATACCTACTATTTACTTTATATTTAATTTCTACATTTCTTGTTCTATGATTGTAAATATTTTATTTTAAATAGGAAGTGTTCAATAAAATACATGTTTTTTAGGTAATATTTAATAAAAAAAAAGTTATAGATTTGAGACAAAAATATTTACGCCTTGACTGGGACTATATTGTCACTGAAACACTTTTATTTTCAAGAAATTACATATTATTATCAACAAACAAAATATTGTTTTTTAAACTCCGCACAAATATCCCTATTTTATAATTTTCCATCTATCAATTCCTGTCAACAATCCGTCTCTTTTCCAAATTACCTAACAACCTGCCAGTATACACCAAAAAAATCCGATCACTACAATACCTACCATATAATACTCTCGTAAATTATTTTATAATGATATTTCATCATGTAATATATGTAGTTAAGTTATATGTTGGTACATAAGTAAGTAGATAGCCTAGTCTAGGAAACTACCTACCTACGTATTATGTAGTTTTGTTTTTAACGCGAGCGTAGGTAGGTTACTTGTTTGTGTCTTTTTTCACCCTATCCACTTATTTATATATTATTCCAGATTATGCCCGATGGAAAAATTAAAATACCGAAATATTAAAAACAAATTACGTACTAGTAGATAGGTACATAAAAAATATTGCTCTTTGCCATTTTGAATTATGTAGGTATCTACTTAATTCAATCAAATATTCACAATACAAATCGCACGTTTAAGCACGGCTAACTGCTTAAAAAACAATTCACACCGTTCGGTAGTCGCTGCGGCGCATTCGCGACTGGATGCCCACCGGGTGCCCCGCGAACTCGAGGCGCGTAGCATGACGCGCTTTCCGACCGTTTGTATGAAGATAGAATACTGTATAGATAATATTACCGTGCTATTAGTCTATCCATTCAATTCACTGTATTGATTTGTCTATTTTATTGAATGCATGTATCATTTATTTATACGGTAATAATATTTTTTGCAGTGTCTGCAATGGAATAGTTACGTTATTCCATTACAATACGGTATGTTTTTATTAAAATAAATAAGTTCTGACAATACTTCTTTTTAAGGGACAAAGCACACTTATTCAGCTCATTTCAGCATTAGTCCATGGAAAACAACGACTTTGTATAGAGATGCATACGCATCCCTTCAGCTACGGAAAGCTGAAGCATCTCCATACTAACCCGTTGTTTTCTATGGACAAAAGCTGAACAGAGCTGAATAAGTGTAGTTAGTCCCTAATACTAAACACAAGTTGACAATTTGATATGTGGATAAGTTAATTGTTGTATTTGACGCCGTCGAGATGGAGTGGTCAGTAACGCTGCCAACACATTGGGCGGTCCGGGTTCGAGTCACCACTGGTAGTGGCAAATGTTAGTGTGATGAACGCAAATATTTGTTTACGAGTCATGGTTGTTTATATATTATTTAAGTTTATTTATGAAATTGATTATTATGTATATTTGTCAGTTATATAGTATCCATAGCACAAGTTATTAATGATACTTAATTTGGGCTAGATAATTGCGTGGCAATATATTATATTATTTGTTTAATTTTAGTAGTTGAGTGAACCAACCTTAAGTCACAAACGCCGGGCGAGTCAAAGTTGCTATTGTTGGAGTTGTTGGTATTCGTCGCTACACTGTTGATCGTCCCGATACTGTTCGCTGATACGTTACTGTGGTTTTCTCGGTGTACGCGATTGTGATGCCTATGAAACAATATCATTAGGTATAATTTATGCTGATGAAAGTAGAAAAAACAGTACCTAAAGCATAATTTTGAGTAACAAGCACATTTTATCTCTGTTCATTGATAGATTTTGTGCTCTTTAGTATCAGCAGAAAGAATTGAATTCGTTCTCAAATTTGTGCCGATCTTAGTTGGTCTACGCGATCAACGTAGACGCATAATTTTGCTTTTCTAAATCTATATTCGTGAGATTTGGCATAAAAGTTCATTCAAAATGCAGAAAAATAAAATTTACGTATAATGAGTGTTACAACTATTTGGCTTCTAATCGAATTAATATGTGGTGCATTTAATTAAAGTTCCGTACCTTATTAGATAACTGTCCCTGACAAAAGTGCGTCCGCACACGCTACACTCGTAGCAAGGGCCGGCGGAGTGCGTGCGAATGTGCAACGCGAACTGGGACTTTGATGTGAACGTCATCGAGCAACGGTCGCAGTTTAGGGGCTTATCGGCTACGTGGGACCATCTGGAATTAAATTATATTGATGAGGTAAATTGGTGTAACTGGAATTATTTTCGCGTTTAACAAACTCGTAAATATTTTTAAAACTAGAAAATACACTGAAAAAAGTTGACCTGCCCCAAGCGCTGCGTTAACCACTAAGCTAGCACTTGCTACTTGGTGCTTCGATCGATCTTAGAAGTTCAAATTTCAAAGATTTGATGAAACAATGTTTACCATAAAAACATAAGCACCAAGACAAATTTCGACAGCGAAAGCAGTGCCCTGGTAGCGTAGTGGTTAACGCAGCCGCCGCGGATTACGGAGGATGCTGAATTCGATTCCCGCCTGGGCCAGGTCGATTTTTTTTCAGTGTATTTTCAAGTTTTGAAGTAACTCTTTTGTGATCGAATTAAGAGCGATTACACACTGCGGCTATTTGCATGTTCGATTGCTAAGGATCTATTCACGCGGTGTTTTTAATACAGCAGGCGTTGACCAATTTGTTGTGACGATAGATAGTCGTTGCCTTACCATAAAATGTCGTCAGCGACTTCTTCATTATATAACTACGTATTAATATGTAGTTATATAATGAAGAAAAACTTAAGCGCGCACGAGTTGCAAATAACCTCAGTGTGTAACTGCCCTGATATTTCTCAAACAACCTGGTACTGACCTATGCGCTGTAACGTAACTCTTCACGGCGAACCTTTTATGACAAATATCACAAGCGTACGGCCTTTCACCTGAAAAGTATATGTTATACATTAGACAATACACTAAAACGTGGAAAAAACTCAGCACACTAAAAATTAGTAAAATAGCAAAATTAAAGATGAATAAAGCAATAGTGAAGAAAAAAAAAGATGTAACATAGACGGCAAGATGCATCTAGACAGAATAATGAAAAAAAACTTTTTCTTATACCATTCGCTTACGATTTAACGTAACCGTTGATTAAACTGGATCCTTCGTAACTTTGAAACAGAAATTTGTTGGTAATGTTCTAAATTAATAAATGCCAAAGCTACAAGGTTTAAACAATAAACTATATGAAATTGAGACAATGATGTAGCGGTGGTGAAATAATGCTTACGATGTTGTTGTCGGTGCCACATCATTAATATAGGATTAGTTTTGTTTCAATATCTGAACGCACTTTGCCGTCTTGCTGATTTTAAATCTTCCACATAATGTGAATATTTCACACCTGTCACAATTACTATTTTCAAAGAAACTTTTATTATGTTATTTATTGTATGATTATAGTCACACTATGTGATTTTAAGCAAGCAGACGATTAGCATTATAATTGTAATGCAAGAACAAATGCTTATCGTCGTACTGTACGTAAGTTTAAATTATAAAACGCGTGTTCGCCATACCGGTGTGGATTCGCTTGTGAATGTTGAGCGTTGATTTCTGCGTGAAGCGCTTGTAACAGATTTCGCACTCAAAGGGCCGCTCGCCCGTGTGCGTGCGCATGTGAATCTCCAGGTACGGCTTGCAAGTGAACGCCGCTGGGCACTCCATGCATTGATAGGGCCGTCCTTGCACTACCACCATCGCAACGTTAATTAAATTCCATCTCACATAAATTTCATACAAATTACCAGTCACGTCTACGTAAATCATTCCTGATAATGTGGCACCGACAAAACAGTTTAGTGCTATAGTAATTAATTTAAAAAAGAAAACAATGAATGTTTAATGATTAGAGCTCATGATTGAATGCGCAATTAGAATTAAACAAAAATAAGGAAAGAAGCGGCGAAGTTGCGACGGAACAGACCTGTGTGCGTTCTCTTGTGTATGTTGAGCGTGGACTTTTGCGCGAATCTCTTGAGGCAAACGTCGCACTGGTAAGGGCGTTCGCCCGTGTGCGTCCGGTTGTGTATCTCGAGGTACTGCTTGCAGGTGAAGGCCGCGGGGCACTGCAGGCACTGGAACGGGCGGCCCTGCACTGTGGACGAACACTCGCGTCAGCCGCGCACTACCAGCCGCACCGGCGACGTACGCCCGCCCCACGTACCTGAGTGCGTCCGCTTGTGGATGTTGAGACTGGACTTCTGAGTGAAGCGCTTCAGGCAGATGTCGCACTGATAGGGACGCTCGCCGGTGTGGGTGCGCGTGTGTATCTCCAGGTATTGCTTGCAGGTGAAGGCGGCGGGGCACGACAGGCACTGGAACGGTCTGCCCTGGACTGGTGCCCAACACATATATTATAGCAGCGGCCGGCCGGCAAGGACGCTAGACGCCCTCGCTCTACGGAGATCGCGGCGCGGACTGGTCGCCGCTCGCCGCTAACTCCGCTCCAAATCTTTATTAGGCACGCGAGTGCACTGTCGACCGACACGGGTCGCGGTAACGGAGAACAGAGATAAACACACAAGCACGACATCTAACAGATTTGGAGGAGAGGCAGAGTATGAGTGGAGAGAGGCTGGGGCGGGCGGGGGGCCAGTCCGGCCCGCGGCTGCTACCCACCTGTGTGCGTCCTCTTATGTATATTGAGGCTGGACTTCTGCGTGAAGCGCTTCAGACACGCGTCGCACTGATAGGGCCGCTCGCCTGTATGCGTGCGCATGTGAATGTCCAGGTAGGGGCGGCGGGCGAACGCCGCCGGGCATTGCCCGCACGTGTAAGGGCGCCCTTGCACTGCGCCCAGTGCACACACAAAAGCGAGTAACGCACCTCGCCGACGCTTTGGTCACCCGCCCGCTGCCAATCTCGAGACCGCATTCGTCGCAAGCGGCGACTACACCCCAATTTCGAATACCCAATTTTGACACGGCACGGTGGCCGATAGAGGCACCAAAATGCGTCACTGCGGCGATTGCATTACCGCTTTTGTGAAAGAATTAATATTCATGAAGATAATGATGAAAAATACAAAATAAAATGCTAAAATCATCGTAATGTATGCAAATGAGTGGGAGTACATGATTGGCGGATTATATAATGATAAAGGCGAGACTCGTCGTATGCAGAAGTACGTGTAAGCGCGCATTAAAAAGTTAAAGATCGTGAAGATGTTAGTCGGAAGCAACGAGATGGAAGCTACTGAAATGAGGGAATACAAAAACAACGGGTTAGGCGGGCAACGGAAAATAGGAGCGAAGCATGACGCTAAATGAAATATGAGTGCGTGATCACTCGTACTTGTCTCTATTCGTATAAGGAATGCTGCGGAGTATAATTATATATGGGCTACTAACCCGTATGTATTTTTTCGTGCAAATTGAGCGCGCACTTCTGCGTGAAGGACTTGAGGCAGACGGTGCACTGGAACGGCCGCTCCCCTGCGCCGCCCAACCACGGACGCGGGGGGACAGAGAAACAAAACAAAACCACGATGGACAAATAATTCTAACAGACGCATCAACGCATACCAATTTGAGTTAATTTGAAACTACCATGAGGAAATTTTTTTTATTGTTATTTGTCCATCTAACATTCTCTCTCCTACTTGAACTGAACCAAAATCCTCACAACGTACACATGCTTTACTTTGTTTGTTTGTGAATAGTTTTTGAGCGTGTGTAACCTAAAGATTTTTCATGTGGCATACAACTTAATTTAAAACACTTCCAAATCGCTAACCGTATTTTTTATCATAACAAATTATCAGTTACTCGGGAGCCCTTAAAACTATTCACAAAACATAGGTGTCAAAGCCACAATTTATAATTGTATTGAGACTACGTTACGGCGTATTATATAAAATGGATTGTGGCTTAGAAACCGAATGAAAATAAAAAGATCAAGGGACCCACCCGTATGTATACGTTTATGAGTGCCAAGGCTTGACTTCTGCGTGAACCGCTTGTCGCAGATGTCGCATTGATAGGGGCGCACTTTGTTGATCAGCGATTGGATGTGCTCCTCTAGAAATACCAACAAAATTCAGCTACAACAACGATTCTGCATCATGCACTGCGTTTGATGTGCCTAATAATGTGAGCTAGTTAAATATTGATAGTCTACATAAGGATTTGAGGGGAGATGCCTACCGGTGTGTATTTTCCCATGTCGGCCCAGGCTGGACTTCTGGGTGAAGCGCATAAAACAGATGTGGCACTGGTATGGTCGCACTTTTTCTAACAGGGCTCGTCTGTGCTCCTCTATAAGTCATACGAGTTCGATATAGCAACCACCCTTTCAAACAACATAAAATCCTAACGGGTTAAACGTCTACACTCATTCACACACAATCAGGGGGAGGTAAGATGCTCGTTAGTCGCTCTGCCTCTAGGATTAACACGCATCGGCAGTAGTATAGGTAAACACCCACCAGTATGTGTTTTTCCGTGGCGGCCCAAACTCGATTTCTGCGTGAATCGTACATAGCAGATGCCGCATTGGTAGGGCCGTTCCTTGGCTAGCAGCGCGCGTTTGTGTTCCTCTGAACGAAATTATTCAAATCAAAAGAAAGCTCATTCATTTACTATGGAGAAGTTTGTACGGGCCATATTAGATTGAGATAGGTTCGGCAAAGGACAGTACGAGAGTACCCAAAATAAACCCACCCGTGTGTATTTTCTTGTGCCGGTTGAGGCTGGAACTCTGTGTGAACCGCATCTGACACAGGTCACACTTGTAGGGCCGGTCCTTCACCATCAACGCGCGCATGTGCTCATCTAAAACCCAGGCCACAATCCAACAACATACGCTCAAAGCGACCTAGCTCTTATTTAAGCCAGATACTGAAACATATAATGGACGTATCCACGCTAGTAAATGTGCAAGTGGGACCCATTGTATGTTTGTTACCTCCCCCTGTTTACCTTGCATGAAACAAGCCTTCCTCACGCCCTGATTTATTAGGTACAAAGAATTTAGCAAGACGAAACAACTCAAAAACTATTCACATTTCCAAGTTAAGCATATGTATTGTCAACTAATCGTAGATTTTTGTATCGCACCAGTGTCTTAACAGATTATTATAAATTTTATACTAATATATGAGACTTAATAGGTATTCGTACATAAAAAATATATACATTATTATTATTAAGCTCCGTCCATTCGCCGCGTGCTGTATTAATATAGAAAGTTATAAAATGATTCAAATAATAAACAAAGAATAATTCAACTAATATTTTAAATCGGATTTTTAAAAAAAAATAAAGTAGGGTTATCCCATATCATAAATTTCACATAACAACGTAAAATAAGAAGCAACAATTTCATTGCAGTGATACTTGCTCCATTGTTTTATCTAGCATTAATATCTTAAATAATTTAGCAGACAAGCACTTATTACAAACATATAAATAAACACAAAATTTATAAAGAAAATTACTCGAAAACAGTAAAATAGAAGGACAATACATATAAAAACATATTTATCAGGGCGTCAAAACAGGATACAAGCAAAATATGTAACAACATTTACCAGAAAATAATATTGTATTGTAAAAAAATTAAAATAATAACTTTTACATATTTTGGTTTTCGGAAACAGGAGGAGGTTAATGCAAGTTGTAATTAGTTTATTCTAAGTTTTCAATCCCCTCATGGTTTAGTTAATAATAATAAGATGGTAATAAGGGCCCATGTGTCGCCATTCCCACCTTATTCAAACTAAAGGAGCGTGAAAAAGAAAATATTTTCATTATCACCCAAAGACTTTTATTCATCCAATCAATGAGTATAAAATAAAATATTATTTTCAGTTTTGGACTTAATTATCCACCCCTTTCATTTGATGCAAAGACGACAATTATTTACGTTGTAAAAACAACATCCTAAAACCTCCCCTCCTAAACATAGCAGTATTTGTAAATTTTAATTGTAGTAAATTAATTTTTTTTTTATTCTCATTAAACCCAGCCTAATTATATAATTAAATTAAAACAATTGAAATGACTTGGTTTCTACTAAAACAACTGAAATTGTTAATTTTTTTTGATGATTGTTAAAAATTATAATGCGGCACATATGAAGTCAACTGAACAAGTTCACAATTTAAAGCAAAGAACTCTGTGCCTTAGGGAAGTTTTTAGTGTAAAAACATTATCTATATGCATTTTAGTTGCGTTAGGAGCTCAATTTGTATGGAATACGTGATATGGGCTTCTTTTCGCTAGAGGCGTTTCCTATGAGAAATAAGCTTATAACGTTTTTTTACTCTAAAAACTTACACTAAGGGTAGATACTATTTTATATATACAAAAAATAAAATAACATTTTAAAAATAATAGTTTCCCTTAGAAATTAGGCTTGTAATGATATTTTGTTTATCAAGCCACTTGCATTCTCCATTCACATTAGAAGAGTTAAGTTCTTTCCTTTTACTAACATTGTGTTATAAACTTTTATTTTTTGTGAACTTATACAGTAAAAAAAATATCGGTAATTTTCAAACAGACGTCTACGGTAACGTAACATCACTTACATGCATGCATTGTGAGTGAAACTAGCCTGTAATGATCAAACGAATTTTCCCAGTGTACTTGCAGTAACTAATATTGTATTTCCTACTAAATTACAGTTATTTTACTCTGGCAACACAAATGTGACGACTACAGCGTCATTGACACTGCGCAATATAGTTTAAACTTTTAAAAGTTAAGGCCGCGACATTTATACTTTTGAAGTTGGTAGTGCAATATTGGTAACCATGTAAAATGGCAATTTTGTTTCTTCAGTATTACATTAATCAGTCTAACGTGTATCGAGTTTGGAATGATTTACAATTGCGAATGGATCGTCACTTTTAATGAGATTTTCATTTGATCAGTACAGGACTTATGAAAGCATTTCATGTTCCCCTGATCTCATTTCAATAATATCCAAGAGACAGGCTGTTTTAAGGATGATTTATACCATTCTGAAAAAGTAAATACTCTTATCAGAAATTTAATTATAACTTAATTATTCAGTATAAAGCATCCTTTACATTTTTGTGTGCCCATGAGTGAAATAACAATATGTATTATGGACACTGTTTTACATAAGTGTAACGTTGACTCACCAGTGTGGACGCGTTTGTGCGTGTTGAGACTGGACTTCTGAGTGAACCGTTTGAGGCATAAATCGCATTGGAAAGGTCGCTCGCCCGTGTGCGTACGCATGTGTACTTCTAGATACGGCTTTCGGCAGAACGCTGCGTCGCAGACCTTGTATTGTACGAAAAATGTAACTTAACAAGTTGCGTAAGAGATAAGTAGAGAATATAACAAGAAAAGATGTCACTATTTTCCCAGTAATGTATTACTATCTCTATAATCTCAATCACGAGTAGAAAAATAAAAGAATATTAATTAACTATAGAAAAATATATATTACACGTTTAATGAGATAATAGGACATAACAGGAAGGATCCCATGATACTACAGAATATGTAATGAAAATTGTAATAAATAACTACCTACTTGCCGATTTTTTAACACGCTTATAATAAGTTCCATCTAAGTATATGTTTGTATGTAACCGACTCCTTTGTACGCAATTTTGACCCAATTTTGGAATGTTAGTTCAGTTATAAGTCAGTAGATGGCGTTGTCATTGTTAAGTTGGCGGTGGTAAGAGTTTTTTTTTTTAATAATATAAGTACTTACTTTCATCGGCGGTTATAATTCGCACTAAAAGTGGGAAATAAAATAATAATTTAAAGAAACTACAAAAAAAAACATTTATTTTCGTTGGATCCCACTTTTGAAGATTCACTCTTTTACGTTAAATCGGACTAAAAAGAGAAAAATAACTTTTTAGTATACAAACTAAATGATGAACGAAAAGTATAATTATTATTTAGACAAAAGCGTGGAGTGCTCAATAATGTTAGTTCTTGAAAATATTCGGTCAGTACAATAAATTTTTATAATACATAATTACCATTATACCACACTGTAGTAAGTATTTATTTTTTAGTCTACCACTTAGGTATTTTCTTTTCTGGGGTGCTATGTTCGGAGACCTTCCCGCGGTGCACCCTGGGCAACGTCTGGTGCCTCCAGACGGCTGACATCGGAACGGAAGGGAAATATTTTTAAATTCTATTTAAAAATGGTCCTTCCCACTACTACCCACTAACTATTACATAGCCATTGCGTTCTTTCTACTTTTTGTATTATCAAATTGTTAATTTTACAAAAAAAATTTTAACTATACATATAATCATACAAACTATATCTTTTAAATCGATAGACGCTTTGTATGTACAGTCAGCACACTGTACTAGTTTCTCAATCGATTTTACGCTTTATATCACACACGTTTAAGTCTGAAAATCATTTGAAGAAAGACAGTTTTAGTTTAGGTAGGGCACAGCGGCCTAGCAGTCCGAATTGGGATAGTACCTCCACCTTACAGAATAGCACAGTCAAATAACACTACATTTTTGTGGTGTTATGTTTCTGTTGGTGGATAAGTTGGTTTACCCTTGTTTGGTATAACAACGTTAGCTCGAAAATCGTTTCGTCTAATTTTAGTTGCAATAAAGTCATTTCGCATAATTATTCATTTGACCGAATATTTAATTCGCAGAATTTTATTTAGCATAATTATTTATTTGACATAATGTCATTTCACCGAATTTTCAAATGCACTAATTTTATTTAACCTAATGTTTAACTAGACTAATAATGATTTGGTCGAAAGATCGTATCGAATATTCAGTTCAGTAATAATTCAGTGAAAACGCCCTAAAGTCGCTTCTGGCTCTCGCCGGCCGCTGTGGCGGCACGCTCGCTTCGCTCGCTCGGCTCGTGCGCTTTGTTCATGTCAACCTAACTCGCACGTCGCTTCGCTCCTCGCTAACCTATTGTTCAATTGATCATTCGATGAAATGAAAATTATACCACCTGAATAATACATCAAATGATCATTATACTTTTTGATCAATAGCGCAAATGTTGTGATCGCAAATGAACATTCGATGAAATGAAAATTATACCACCTGAACAATACATCAAATGAACATTATACTTTTTGATCAATAGCGCAAATGTTGTTATCGCAAATGAACATTCGATGAAATGAAAATTATGTCAATCGATACTATACAAAGTGATTATTTTCTTAAACGTTGTTCGAAGAAATGATTTTCGACTAAACGTTGTTATACCAAACAAGGGTGAACCGGATAAGTTCGCCAGAACTTCACGGGACGGAAGGGGATTAGGGTTGGCAGGGCGTGTCACGTCATTGGTGCTATAGGCTACGGTGGCTGCTTCTGCTTACCACCAGGCCGTCCGTATGCTTGTCTGCCAACCTCTTAACATAAACGTTTAAGGTTGAAAATAATTTGAAGAAATTTGACAGTTTTAATCTAATCCGCTGTCGTCTGAACATTTTTTGACAATGCGTAAGGGTCATTATTTAGTATCATGGTATCCTTCCTTTCATCAAATTAAATTAATACTTACAGTACACTGGAAAGGCTTATTTCCGGAGTGTAGTTTCATGTGAACATAATACGAAGATGCTGATGAAAGAACTTTGCCGCAAACCTAAGGAGTAATAAAAAATCTATAAAATAAACCATTTGATGTATGTCAATGAATGTACAACATGTAACAGAAATAACGCACACCCAAGTAGTTTGGAATCGGCTTCTGAAATTTTGAAGTCAAAAAATATTTGGTCAAAATATTTACCGAAACACGCTCATTTGCAAAAAAAATCGGGAGTGGTCTCCCCTTGACTTTCTCGTATAACGGAAACGACTCAAAGGTTGATAGAAACCTTATATTTTGATGTCATACATGCATGTTAAATTTTGGTCACCCATCCGAGTACCGACCGGTCACCCGACCGAGTTGGTTGCTTAACTTTCGTGATCAACGGCTCAAAATTTGATAGAAACCTTATATGTTGATGTCATACACGTATGTTAAATTTGGTTGCAATAAGTTTAAGCATGCTCGAGTCATCGTGCTAATGCACAGACATAGTTACAAAAAAAATATTTTTGGACTCAGGGAGGTCCAAAACGTGTAAATCCTTCTATATCTCGAGGTCGAATTTTTTGACGATTACAAGACTTCCTCTATACTACGTATACGAGAAAGTAGTAAACGAGCACCCCTACTAATTTCATACTAAGTAGGTACCTTACTTTGACTAGGTCTTAGTCTTAGTTTAAGAAGGAAGTAAAGTTTTGAATTGAGCATTGAGTCAATGTATGGGGGAAATGAAACAGTTTTAATGTAATGAGTCACCCGGATGATTCCTTAAAAACATGTTCATTTGGCCCGTACATTGACACAATCATCCGTTCAAAACTGCACTTCCTTTTGATTCTGGAACCTTAACGAAGTGAAGTTAAGAAGGTACTTTGAATCAAATTAGTAGGGGTATCCGTTTTTTTTTGCAAATGAGTGTACTTTTATATTATTTTAAAAAAACTTAAATAATTTTACAACTAAAATTGAGTTTTATGAAATGGTAATAAAGTTTACTTTACAAAAATGGTACAGTATAAACAAAAATCAATAAGGACATTACACTAAGACCTATTTTAAAATAAAAATGACTGAAATTGATTCATTTGCATATTAGTAACAAACTACTTTCAGAGGGTGAATTATTTCTGTTACATGTTGTATATTTTAAATTTTTGAATGTTAAATAATATATTATGGTCTCTTATGCTGTCACAGAGCCAGCAAAGTTCTTTTACGTACCTAATTTTTCAATGAGATGGCATACAGACCTAAATCAACTTAATCAAATGTCTACTTTCTTAATACTAGTAAAATAACAAATATTTACCTTACAGGCTTGAGGTTTTGAACGTGGGGTTGTTTGTCCTCCATTTGACACTTCCATTTTAGTTTGAACTGATCCCATATCTACTCCCATACCCTGTAAAATAAACTTTTTATAATATTAATATAACAACTGGGAATGCAAATATAAACAAAATGAACTTAAAAAAGTCTAGAGAATGAAAAGTGTTATACCTGAGAACATTGTCGGTTATCCATTTCCAGTTCAACGCCTTCATCGTCCATTCCTTTGAAACTTAACTGCAAAGAAAAACACATAGTTACAATACTGTTGGTATAATCGCCAGCACATAATATAGCTTGATTGATTTGATTCAAAAAATTGTGTCTACCTATTTAACCAAGGAATTTTATTTGCTATCAGCATATAGCAGCATCCAAATCATACTAAAGTTATTGGAAATCAAAAGCAATTATTATAAAAAATAGTCTTGTTTAGTAATGTGAATTGAACTATGTTTGTGCAATACTGACCCTATTCCCAAATTATTTAATGTATGCATGTGCATTTCCACAAAAAAACAAGAAAGGCAAAAAAGTGTTACATATTACACATTAAGAACAAGATGTTTTAATTAAATACTCACCTCATCGTCTTGTTGTAAATCTTGTTGCTGTTGGTGTTGCTCCATAAGCTCTTGTTGATGTTGTACTTGTTGTTGTACTATCAAACTATCTTTAGAGTCTTCCTGGTGATGGTGCTGGTTCATATTGATGATTGGGTGATTGGAGTCAGATCGGACTATTGTTGGGGGGCCAGAGTGAACATGAGGATGAGATGTGTAGAAGCTGTGAAAAAAATTAACTTCAATTCATTTCCCATCTTTAAAATCGATTTGAAATTCACAGGGAAAGAAAAATTATCCGGCTCAAAGGACCATTTTTTACAAAAATTGCAAATCAACGCTTGTCTATAAGTATTCATATGCAGAATATAAAGATACTTTAGAGTGACTATCAGATATAATGGAGTGCAGATGAAGAATAATACTCTACTCTATAAGGCAAAAAGTCAGCATCAGAAGTAGATTAACACTATAGTACCTTGTCATAATAAGTAGTCATACATAATGGTGGCAACTAGTCCTGTACAAGCGCTGATGTTGCTATGACAAGGTAAATACTAAAGTGTTAATCTACCTATGATGCTGATCATACTAATTCGTTTGATTAGTGAAAGTTTGCTCTGCTCTGTAGTGCCACTCTCTCCATCGAGACTCCACATTGAATTCCATCAATATTATGTATTATTATTATATGTATCATTATTTCAGTTCAGTTGATTAATTAATGTGTAAAGATACTGACCTCATTGGCTCTGCTTTGATCTGCTGCTCAAACATGGATATAGTGGCGAGTAGGTCGCCGGGGGGCGGCACGGGGACCCCTACGCCCCGTGCCACACCCCCGACGCCCACGCCCCAGTGTGCTGGGAAACTAATGGCGAATTGTTGGCTGCACCCCCATTTTTAGCTTCTACCACCTGCACCAAAGAAAACAATCCATATTACTTTACAATTCTTCCATCCCCTATCCTGCTTCCAATTTATTTGGGGTTGGTACAGTATGTCTTGATATAGATAATACCTACTGCCATAGGATTTGGCATTACATTTTTACGCTTGACCACCTGCCTGACACCAATCCTCCTTGGGAACAATTGCTATCTTTTGACAGCAGCTGGGACCACCAGCAGTGGCGGATTTACCAGCAGGCTGAGTTTGCTGGAGCCTAGGGCGGCAGATTTAGCCCAAATTTTGGGAAGAGAGCCTCGAAAATTTTAAGTTTTTCATAACGAGAAAAAAGCTGATGTAATGAGAAAGATAGAGCACAATACAGTTGCAAATGAAATTAATATCATTGTGAACTAGGCATATGCTCGATGGAACTAGGGAATCGAATTTCAGAGGTAGGGGTGGCAAAAATTAATTAGCCTACTGGCTGCAAAAATTGATTAGCCTACTGGCGGCAAAAATTAATTAGCCTACTGGCGGCAAAAATTGATTAGCCTACTGGCGGCAAAAATTGATTAGCCTACTGGCGGCAAAAATTGATTAGCCTACTGGGGGCAAAAATTGATTAGCTTAATGGCGGCAATAATTGATTAGCCTACTGGCGGCAAAAAATTATTAGCCTACTGGCGGCAAAAATTGATAAGTCTGCTGGCGGCAAAAAATTATTAGCCTACTAGCGGCAAATTTGTAAATCTGCCACTGAACACCAAGCTTTAAGCTTACGAATACGGACAAAATCGAGTCTGGACAAATCTGAGTACAGACCGCGTACTTGGTAGCTCAGCTTTCGTGGTCGTTAAGAAAGCACGACCGCGGAGTTATCGACCTCCTCGATCGATTACTTTCTAATAAAATTATTAATGTGAAATATTTGTACTACATACGTTCATCTCACCAACGCTGGTGAGCCATGCCTGTTTGTGTAGATATACCTACATTCACATTGTGTCTGTGCGAGTTAGTGCCGTCGGCACTGAGCGCTCCCGCGAGAGCACATCAAGTTACCACAAACTGTCAAATTGCCTCAATTGATTTTGTGCTTTATAATACACATGGTTAAGGTTGAAAATCAGAGTTTCTCCAGAGTTCTTGTTGTAAAAACTCATGTTGAGAGACTCCATTTTTGACTCAGTCTACCATATTGTCTTTTACATTTTCACTTGACATTGTAATCGAATCGAAATGCGTAATCTTTATGTGTCGCGATCGCCATTTATTTAAAAGTCAAATTTCTCCAATTAATTTTCAAACCTTATTGAAATTAGTGTTTTTTTCGTACTCTGACGTTGGCAGAATCACCGTCAAAAAGCGGTGGAGCCATACAAAAAAAGAAGAAGAAGAAGAAACCTTATTGAAAATTAATTGGAGAAATTTGACAGATTTGCGTAGTCTGATATGCTGTTGTCTATACACACAGTGAAGGCTCACCAGACATTCGTGAAATAAAAATACTGTATCTAAAGCGGCGCTCGCGGAATCGTATCAAATAAGCCAAGGCAGAGAGAGAGAAGTCAGGACAGTGAGGAGGACTGCCGGCACACCATCAGGTGGCTTCTTTCACCAACACCTGGGTCACAAGACCCAAGCACTGCTTCTGGCTCCCCTCTCTGCAACGAGGAATGCTAAGTTTTCGTCTCAGTTTTAAAATTATATGAATTTATTATTATTCCTAATAATCCTAGACTAGACATAGGTAAGGGCAATAAACTCTATTGATTTGATAGGTATAGACCTATCAAATCAATAGAGTTTATTGCCCTTCTCCACGAAACGGACAAAGTTCTTAAGGCGGATGCGGTAGATCAGCGCCAAGCTATATGATCTTGTCATAGTAAAATATTATAATTAGCTCACTCAATTACTTACTGATAAATTCTGATGTTAGAAGTAGCTGTACTAGCAGGATTACTACTTCAGAATTAGTTACGATACGCCGTATTTACCAACATTTTCCAAATACGTCAAGTTGGAAAATGTGCTTACTGTACGCTTAGTGTGCACGTAAAATGCCATTTTCTAGTTGTTTAAACAGATTCTTTAAAAAGAATTCCTAACTCAAACTACCTACCTGCCTACAATCATTAACCTAGCTAACCTAACCATAATAAACTTACAAATTAGCGTTTCGAAAAATTAAATTTAATACCTAAATATAGTTTCTTTTCAAAGTCCTAGCATAAAAGTATGTATTATAACCCCCTTTTCAACCGACTTCAAAAAAGGAGGAGGTTCTCTATTCGACTGTATGTTTTTTTTTTGTATGTATGTTCCGCGATTACTCCCGTCAATTATGAATCGATTTTGATAATTCTTCTTTCGTTTCGAAGGTTGTCCCGAAATTGGTTCAGTACTTTTTTGTTGAAATGATAATTTCATTGGGGATTAAATAATGATATTGTCCACGAACACAAAAAAAAGACTTTTTTTTTAACTTGCTATTACCTAATATGCAAAAGTGAAATTTTGGTTAGTAGGTCCAATAGTCAACACAAAAACTATGACAAATTAATATTTTATGAACTTAAGTTAAATAACTAGGTTCTCTTCAAGTTTTAATGCTACATAGTTCATTAAAACTATACCATTCATGAATGTAGGCATTTGTTATGAGCTATAGGGCTGAGACGTTATTTTATTTGTTAACCGACTTCAAAAAAAAGAGGAAGTTCTCTATTAAACTGTTTTTTTGTGTGTTTGTTACCTGATTACTCAGTCAATTATGAGTATTATGACTCGATTTTAATGATTCTTTTTTTAGGTATGTCAAGATCAGAGGTGGCCCGTATAAATTGTATCGATCTAAATTCGACCCTTTTGGGGTCATCCATAAATTACGTCACACGTTAAAGGGGGGGGGGGAGGGTATCACCAGAATGTGACATTGTGTGACACGGGGCAGGGGGGGTCAAAAGCTTTGTGACGTTACATGTTAAAATTTAAAGTACTAAAACGCGAAATTTATATGTGAATAAAAAAATCTAAAAATTTTTGAACTCGATGTTGATTTTATGAAAGATTATTTAATACAAATAAGAAAAAATTAAAATAACTGTTTTCTTTTGATTATTTCTAAATACATGCATAAAATTTAAAAATGTGTGACGTCACATCAGGGGGGAGGGGTTCTAAAAATGTGACAACCTGTGACAAGGACGGGGGGAGGGGTTAAAAAGTCCTAAAATTCGTGTGACGTAATTTATGGATGGCCCCTTTTGAGCAAATCATTAATAACAAAAAAAAGGTTTAGTTAATGTTTCCGTTAAGTTTTAATGAGCGCATAGTAGGCCTATCTATTTTCAATAAAATAAACTTAATTTCCACTAAAAAGTAATAAAATAAAATATTTTTAGCAAAAAAATACGAAAACCGACTTCAAGAGGTACAAATTTAAACTAAAAAGTAAGAAATAAATAATATTTTTATTAAGTAGTTGAAAAGAGCGTTTAAGCAAAATAAACTTACCTAATAGATACGAATTTGATTAATCCATTAACTATACATAATAATGAATGCATAATAAAGATGAGAAATAATCGGCCGCTCCGTGAAGTTCGAAAATTTGTTGCAAAGGCTACACTATCGTCCTTGGCTAGCTGGCACCGGCTCCAAATATATCGGAGTATAAATTATGTAAGTGTATCAATACTTTCCTTGGTTTTCTATGACGCTCTTTTCAACTACTTAATAAAAATATTATTTATTTCTTACTTTTTAATTTAAATTTGTACGTCTTGAAGTCAGTTTTCGTATTTTTTTTGCTAAAAATATTTTATTTGCTTTAATCTTAGGTATACTTAACCTAATCATAATATAAAAAGAGGGTATAACCATAAACATTTTAGAAATTAATGTTTCAAATAAAAACATATCTTCAAGGGATTTAGGAGTTAAACAAAATGAATATTACGAATATCAACGTTGCATTTGAAGTTTTTTTTGTGGCAAGTAGGTAGATATCTAAAAGGGCGCATCGCACGTAGGTACTTAATAAAACAGCGAGTAGCTAATTTGCTATTAGCAACATCAGAGAAGTACGTCTCGTTTTGACTGTTCGCTCAATAAAATCGATAATGACTCTATCTCGGTAAGACCCGTTGTCTTCTACGCTTGCCTCCAAAAGTTTTTATATTTATATACTTATATTTTATACACTAACTAAATAGTATTATTACCCTACTCTACCTTTTATTAAATAAGTTAATTGTGAATTTATTTATTCACTCTAAGCCAAAAGAACCTTACTGTTTGCGCATTGCCTAGCGCTATTTTGTATGTACATACGTATTATGGTATTTGTAGTCTGTAATTAACAAGGTATCCGCAGAATAACACGTCGAAGCACTCTGTGCCTCGGCATAAGCTGAGGAGGGACCTATTTGGCTAAAAAACTTTCGTTTTTTTTTGTTACTTTTTAATTGTATTTTTTGTGCCAAATAAACGTTTATTCATTCATTCATTCAAAAGTCCTCACCTGCCTGACTGACTCTTATGCTGAGACCAAATAATAATTTGATTTGGTCTCACTGAGTAAGCTCCTTCACAACTTCAGATCAAACCAATAAAAAAAAATTACAGTAACAGAAAACTTACCAATTACTGGCACGAAAAATACTCTTTATTTACTTTCACAAATTAATAATGTTAATTATATGTACATTAGCTTTCGTGTTATTAATTTGTTAAAAAGTTTAATCATATTGGTATAAAATAAAAGAAAATTATTTTAGGGTGAGTTTCCAAAACGATTTCAATTTATTCGGGGTAGAGTAAATTATAGCTCACTATTGGTCGTTATTAAGAAGCGCTACCACCATTGGTTACTTTTGTTAAACTATAGTTATTTTACACCAATTAGAAGAAAACTTCGGCCTTTTTCATAGGTACTTTTACCGCCAATTATTTATTTTACTGCGGTTTTTAAATTCTCTCTCCCTGGGAAGGCAAAGGAATAAAGTATATATAGTGCCATGTGCTTAGTTCATATATTTCTTATTTCTAGAAGTTTGCATTAATATAAGTGTTACGTTTTGATGTATGTTGACGAAAAATGTTTGGTATTATATTTTCACGCTCATATCACACCACTTGTGTTGTGTGTGGATAATATAAAATAACAACAATCTTCAATAGCGGTGATCATAACCACTATGTATTGAATTTGCAACGTGACAAATTAATGATATCAAAATCTGATTAATTGGCGCCATAAAAGCGCGCCAACAATTCATAATTTTTGAACGAATGTTTAAAATAAAGGTGCTGCCACATCTACTATATCGAAATATGACGTTACGAAAACGTTGGTCAACTAAGAAATAGTCCCGGTCGGTGCATTAGAGGAAATGTCTTGCATAAATAAACATTTCTAGCCTGAATTTTATTTTTGCGTTAACAAACGCGTAAATATTTTTGATACTAGAAAAAAAATGTACTGAAAAAAATCGCCTTACCTCTGGCGGGAATCGATCCCGCATCTTCAACAATCCGGGCGGCTGCGTTGACCATTACGCCACTGAGACATTACGTTTTTTTTTCAGTGCATTATTTTTCTAGTATTAAAAATATTTACGCGTTTGTTAACGCAAAAAAAAAAAAATATTCCAAAATGTAAGGTAGTTTGATCTTAACTGGGAGTCAAATACTTGCAAAAATATTTCGTTCAGATCTTAGAAGTGCAAATTACTAAGATTTGATGAAACAATGTTTATCATAAAAACTAAAGCACCAAGCACTGACAAATTTCGACAGCGAAAGCAGTGTCTCGGTGGCGTAATGGTCAACGCAGCCGCCTGGATTGCGGAAGATGCGGGTTCGATTCCCGCCTGAGGCAAGTCAGTTTTTTTCAGTGCATTTTTTTTAGTATTAAAAATGTTTACGCGTTTTTTAACGCAAAAATAAAATTATTCCAAAATAAAAAGAATCTTCAATTATCTGGATTTCTGCAATTATTGTTTTTTCATATGAGTGAGTAAGTACTTAAAGTTTATCGGCCCCACGTGCGCTGCCAACCTTTTCCGTTTTTCGTTAACAACAACAACAACCTATTCCCTATTCCGTTTTTGCTTAGAACCTTTAAAGTTTCAACCTTTTCCCTATTCCGTTTTTTGCTTAGAATTTCAACCCATATTTTTGCGATTGAGTATCGTTGCTATTGTCAATTTTTTTCATTAATTTATTACGTAGAGAGAGAAAAAACAACAGCATGTCTCCATTAAACAATGTTAATATATCGTCATTACTTACCTCTTTGTGTTTGGAAATTGATTACAGTCAGATGTTTGGAAATTGATTACAGAGAGTTTGTGAGTTGTTTTTATTTATTACTGCAACTCACTTGAAGTCTCAATGTGTAGGTGATATTTTGCTTAAATTAAGTACCCTAAAATTTTGTTCTATAAAAAAAATATATGTAAAGGCCTTATAAAAATAACATTCAAAAAGAAAGAAAGTATATAAAATAATTATTTTTTAATAATTGCACCTGTCTACTTACCTACTAAAATAATATCGTATTCAAATACAAAAGGAAAAATATTTATAGATTTTATCCATTGAGCCTTCTCTGGGGTTGTTTTGTTTTCTGCATTGAAACTGTTCTACCAGTTTAATTTGTAGTAGAACCATTAACATTAAAGAAAAATGTTTCATGTGTGTTTGATATACTGTTAGAAGATTTTTTTATTAGTGCTCTTGTTAGGTTAGGTATATGTGTCGCAGGGTTTTTGCGAAATCCGGGTTATTAGAAAAAAAATAGGTAGAGAGGTGCAAAGGGTAGCGGAGCCCTCGCAGGTTTTCTTTCTTTATGAGTATTAAAAAACTCTTTAAAAAAACCTAAAATATTTTATTCAAAAGTCAAATTTTCCTAGGATTTTCGCATAAATACTATTTATCAAATCATCATACAACATATGCAGTAGAATAGAACCCATTAGATATTACAATACCATTATTTTTATTTAAAACAAATGGTAATGGTATTTGATGTTATTAGTGGAACAATATAGAAGTTTGAGCAGAAGATAATAAAAAGTAACAGGAATTCTATGTCTTTAATACAGCAGTAATTTAACATGAGGGCAAAAGAAAAAGAAAATTTAATGTCACATTAGTTCACACACTTAAATAATAAGTATAGTAAGTACCAATTTAATAATGCTGGTGTTAAGTAATAGTCAGCAAATAATAAAAATCAACATGAAGAACTATGGATTCTTTATTGAAAATGACCACAAATCTTAATAAGTGAATAAATGAAACATAACAAAAGATAATGAATCAGTTTTGAAAAAAATACAATAGGTGTAAAAGCATTTTAATACTAAGTACATACCCACTTATAGCAATTATATTTTCATTATTTGCATTTATGTTTAATTATAGTGGCATATAGGCCATTGACTTATTACTTTATCCTACCTACACACTTATAGGTTGGTAAGTACTTGAATAATAATTATCATAGTAGTTGAGTGCACACACTAGCTGATACTTTATAATATAGATACAAGTAAATATATTCAACAACAAACACTGACTAGCAAGCACTTATCGCTAATATATTGGTAGACAATAATATACCTATATGTTTTCTATATCTACAACTAAACAAACGGCGGATACGTGAGAGTAAACATAAACATCTGAAACTAATAAAGTATCTGACAAAATGTTAAATGGCGGAAGCTCACCGACTGTCTCCACCCAGCCTCCCCCCGGCCATCAATAAAATGGCCAATTCGTTATTGAATTTTGTCCCCAACTTTCAGGCCGAGGCTGCGCGACGCCGGTTTTAATGCGACTAGTAATTTAGTGACCACTACTACTCCAATGTAAACAATACAACTTTTTATTGTTTTAAAATCATTTCAATAGTGAAAGTTATGTCATATCCTAATTCTAATAAGAATACACTTTGCAATATAAACTTTTAGTCTGTAAACAAAAACACCGCTTTTATAGTAAAAGTTCTTGTTCATTGAAAATACAACGACCTTTCCTAATGTATGGAAGGAATGAAGTATAAATTTATTATTATATCTTTTTTATGCAAAATCTTAATTCATTGAGCGTATGTTATTCTAGCGGTAGATATGTTTATCAAAACTTATTTCTACTCACATCAGAAATGGAACACCTATTTACAGTTGCGTGTGCAGAAACACATAAATTATAACACTAATTACACAATTTTGTTAAGATTGGCCATTCGAATTATGTTTTTCTTAGACACCGACATAAAATGGCTGCTACCTCATTGTTCTGCGCGTTCGTTCGTGCGCATAGAAGCCGTGAACGCTTGGGGACGACCTCTCCGCCAATTAAAATTATGGCGCGAAATTTAAGGCGCCGTAAAATTGATTTTTAATGCTGATAAGTATTTTAATTACACTAGTACTCAATTACAAACCTTAACCACTATATAACAAAAGATATACATGGTCACAACAACTATGAAAAATGCCGGAAGATAAACAATATAATCGAATTCATTCTCATCATAAAGACCAACTGGTTTTTTAGGAACTCGGCCTATTAACACCTTTTGCGTATGTCTTATGCCCTCGAAGTGCTGATTTAATTGCTGATTGGAATTTGTATACATTTTGCAAATAGAGCAATAGTATCTTTTATATTTTTTAAATATCTTTGCTTTACATTTGTCCTTTCTATTATCCATTGTATAACTCAGTTTTTTTTTAATTAAAAATCTATAAAATAAATTGTAGCGACTAGCGCAAATGAGTTTGTAATTTACAACAGTTATTCGTTTGTAAAACTAGGGTAGCTTGAGTTATTTTTATTTTGTTTTATTAAAATAGGAAGTGGGGTATGGTTAAGGTGCTCACACATCTATATTAAGAAAGATTTGCTACATCCGGTGTGAAAAAACAAAAAAAAATTAAATGCGTTATGCGCTGGAATTTTAAATGCACACAGTTAAGGCCTATTTCTGTAGAACTGTAATTTATTTCTGAAGTATTAACCTATATTCATGAAATAAATTAAAAGTAAATAAATAGGTACCAATTTGACTAAACTTTTTGTTTGAGTCATTTGGATAGGACAGGTGTACACTATTTTTAACTGCTAAATTTAATTAATCATGCATACCTACAAAATGAGTTATGTCGGGAATTGACAGTATCAACAAATTAAATTAAATAACGATACACACGGAACCTCGGTTATTTATTTTTTTACTTATTTTAGTGTTTATAAAAGTATCTAGCTACCTAAAGGAAAAACTTAAAGCTTGAAAATTAATACGGTTTTCTAAATACATAAGGGCGTGGTCTACACTACAACATAAGTAAAACTACTTTTACGGACTTAACTCGCGTTCAATTTGGTTTTCAATTTGGAACATACGTTTGATACGACTCTATTGCCCAACAATAAGGTGGAATCCCGCTTGTCGAAATGTCGAGAGGTAAATCAAACATTCGGTCATGGTAGCGACAACAACAGAGCCCTGTTACTGTTAGTAACTGTTCCAGCCTAAGAGCAAATGTTCCAGCAAGCGCGTAGGGCTGCGAAGTCCCGTCCCGGCTTCGCACGTGTGGACATTTATTACACACCATATTATACACATTTATTATACACCTAGTCTAGAGGAAGTCTTGTAATCGTCAAAAATGTATTTATTCGACCTCGAGATTTTGACGGATTCACACGTTTTGGTACTCCCTGAGTCCAATAATATTTTTTTTTTTGAAATTATGTCTGTCGGTGTGTGTGTGTGTGTGTGTGTGTGTGTGTGTGTGTGTGTGTGTGTGTGTGTGTGTGTCGGTGTTTGTGTGGGCGTTAGCACGATAACTCGAGCATGCTTTAACTTATTACAACCAAATTTAACATACGTGTATGACATCAAAATATAAGGTTTCTATCAAATTTTGAGCCGTCGATCACGAAAGTTAAGCAACCAAGTTCGTGGTTGGTACTCGGATGGGTGACCAAAATTTAACACGCATGTATGACATCAAAATATAAGGTTTCTATCAATCTTTGAGTCGTTTCCGGTATACAAGAAAGTCAAGGGGAGACCACTCCCGATTTTATTTTTTAAACATTTTGGGAAATTGGGATCAACGGAGAGTAAATGGTATTTACCTATAGCTTCATGGGCATCATTATGTAGGGCAGTCTTTCTCAAAGTGGGCGATAACGCCCCCTTGTGGGCGTTGGAGACCTAGCGGGGGGCGTTAAGGGATCCAGATAAAAATGGGGGGCGTTGGCGTAGTTTAGGGGGGCGTTGGTTGATTTGTAATTTCATTTACTTTATATCGTAAAATTCCCTACGTTACCTAAGTTACCTATGTTAGAGTAGCAATGTCACACCACTAAAATCGTGTCCCAGCACTATTCGGTGCGGCCATGTTTGTCTTCTCTCTGTGCGTCGCTTTTGCTGTGTGTAATTGTGTATTTGGTTTCTAATAAAAGTTTCTCCAAAATCAACGCCTGGTTTGCCTTCAAAATAACCCCTCAATAGGTTATGGGCCCAGACAGAGCAGAGACGTGAGGCGTGTAAAAAGAAGTTTTATAACTTGTCTTTAACCAGCAAGTTGGCGGCCGGCTGGTGTGTGAAAATCAGCGTCGGCGGGTGAGTTGTGTGAGCTGTGAGTGAGTTGGCGTGGTCTTGGAGCAAAGACAGAGAATTAGATTTAGCGACGTGCTGATTTTAAGCAATGGAGAGTCGAGTAGAGAGCAACCGTTATGTGGTGTTGAACGGGAAAAATTGGGCGGCATGGAAATTTCAATTATCTATAATTTTGAAATCAAAGAAATTATTTGGCATTGTTAGTGGTAGTGAGTTGTACGACACAGGGAAAATGACCGCTAAAGAGCAGGAATTGTGGCAAGAGAAAGATTGCAAGGCACAAGAAATTTTAGTAACACGTGTCGACGAACAGGTTATGTCCTATTTGTCAGCATGCTCGACAAGTGCAGACATGTGGGAGCGTTTGAATACCTTGTATGAGCCATCATCACAAGTGAGTGTTCACCTGGTGCAGCAGCGTTTTTTTAACTTAACCTATGAAGAGCCTATGATGAGATTTATATCCAATGTAGAAGAAGTGTCCAATCAGCTACGAAATTTGAAAGAGAGTCCATCTGAGAAAATGATAATCACTAAAATATTAATGTCACTACCCGATAGATACAGGCATTTTGTTAGCGCTTGGGAGTCTGTTCCAGATAGTCAACAAAATTTAAAAGAGTTAACTTCAAGACTGCTTATTGAGGAGGAAAGGAGTAGAGAGGTCTGCAGTTCAGTGGAGGCAACAACCTCTGCCTTTGTCACCAAGAGCAAGGTCAGTGATAATGAGCAGAAGTGTTATGAGTGCGGTAAAAGTGGTCACATTCGGAAGGAATGTCGACAGATTAAGTGTTTTAAGTGTAGTAAAAGTGGTCATTTGGCGGCTGTATGCAACCAAGTCAAATGTTTTAAATGCAACAAGATGGGGCATATTTCTAAAAACTGTAATGCATCAGTTAATAAAAATCCTAGAAATGCGTTTTTAGTACAGGAGCCCATGTTTAAGAATAATGTACAATTTATAATGGATTCTGGAGCCAGCGAACATATGACCTTTAATAGAGATTTGCTTAGTAATTATTGTAATTTAGATAAACAAGTGATACTTGGGGATGGTAAAACCTTAGATGTCAAAGGGAAAGGGGAAATTCATTTTCTATCATTTAACGGGTTAGAGTATGTTTCTTCAGTTATGTATAATGTCTTATATGTTCCAAATTTAAAAGCAAATTTGTTCTCATTAATTAGTGCTATTGACAAAGGTTATAAAGTGCTGTCAAATAAAAATTCTTGTACATTTCTATTTGAAGGAAAGTGTGTAGCTCAAGCAAAAAGATCAGGTAGTTTATATTTAATGGATATTAAAATTGAGTCTAATTATGTTAACAATAATAGTAGTACTGCTTTACTTAGTTTATCAACATGGCATAATAGAATGTCTCACCAAAATTTCAGACATGTTAAGGAAATTTTAAACAAATATAATGTGAAATATGATGGGCAGCCTGGTCAGTGTACGTCTTGTATACAGGGAAAACAGCATAGGTTGCCTTTTGTTAACAGTGATAGTCGTGCGGAGCGTCCAGGAGAGTTGGTGCATGCGGACTTGTGCGGGCCGATGGAGATTAGATCATTAGGTGGGTCATCCTACTTTCTGCTGTTGAAGGACGACTACAGTAACTACAGGTATGTGTACTTTCTGAAACATAAGTATGAGGCGAAAGAGAAAATAGAAGAGTTTGTTGAAGAGTTTGAAAATGAGTTTGAGTGCAAGGTTAAAAGATTTCGATCAGATGGTGGTGGTGAGTTTAAGAATAAGGACATAGAAAGGATATTTAAGAAGAAAGGAATTGTTCATGAGGTGACTGTAGCGTACACCCCTGAGCAAAATGGTCGAATAGAAAGGGAGATGCGAACTATAGTTGAATCTGCTAGGACTATGATGATTAATGCCAATGTAGGTAAAGCACTTTGGGCAGAAGCTGTACATAATGCAGTGTTTACCATAAATAGGACAGGTTCTAGTAGTCAGAAAGGTAAGACTCCATACGAATTAATATATAAGAAGAGTTTTGATATAAATATATTAAAGACATTTGGATGTAAAGTGTATGTGCATATTCCAAATCAAAGAAGGCAAAAGTGGGATCCGAAAGGAAAATTGGGTAGGTTTGTGGGTTATGGATGTAACACGAAAGGTTATAGAGTGTGGTTTGAAAATAAGAGAGAGGTAGAAACGTTTAGAGATATGATATTTGAGCAAGAGATAAAATTAACAGAAGAGAAGGATGCAGAAGGAGAAAGGTTGAATGATGAGATTGAAGAAATTGAAAGTGGAGTTGAAATACCAGAAAAAGGAATTATAGATGAAGTAGAGGTACAAGAAAATGTGAATGATGGGTTGAATGGGAATCAACGCCATGACAGTGTAGTAAGAGGTAAGAGAGGAGAGATAGCGGACGTCGAAAGTAGTGACATAGAGTATGAAAATGAAGAATATTTAGAAGAGGAATGGCTGGATGCGGATGATACAGATTTGAAGGAAAGAAAAAGTAGAAGTGGTAGAAAGGTAAAGAAACCAACATGGTTTGGTGATTATGAAATAGGATTTATGGCACAGGGAGAGAAAGCATTGAGTTATGAAGAGGCAGTAAATGGAGAGGATGGAAGGAAATGGATAGAAGCAGTAAACAAAGAGTTGGAAGCACTGAAACAAAATGATACCTGGATAGAGACAGTGTTACCTGAAGGAAAGAAGAAGATTGATAGCAAGTGGGTGTTCAAAGTGAAAAAGGATAAGGATGAACTAATTTATAAAGCAAGACTGGTAGCGAGAGGATTCAAACAAGAAGATAAGTTTGATCATTCAGAGGTATATGCCCCAGTAGCGAAGTTGCCCACACTTCGTATACTACTGGCTATAGCAAGCAAATATAATTTATACATAGAGCAAATGGATGTAAGAAGTGCATTCCTGTATGGAGATATTAATGAGGAAGTATATCTGGAAAAGCCAAAATGTATGAAAAGTGATGGTAAAGTGTTGCAATTAAAAAAATCTTTGTATGGGCTCAAGAAGTCACCGAGGTATTGGAATGAAAAATTTGACAGATTAATGATTCAGGAAGGGTTTGTATCTAGTAAGTGTGATTATTGTTTATATTTTAAGCGGGGTATTAAATTTTATATCCTACTTTATGTTGACGATGTACTATTGGTGGCTGCAAGTAAGAAAGAGATAGAAGATATGAAAGAAGTGTTAAAGCAAAATTTTGATATGAAAGATATGAATGGAAATTTGAAATACTTAGGAATAAACATAAAAAGGGAAAATAATTTCATACAAATAGACCAAGAAGATTATTTGAGAGAGATCTTGAATAAATATAAGATGGAAGATTGCAAGCCAGTTTGTACACCTTTGGATCCAGGATTTAAAATTGAGAAGAGTGAAAAGAAGAATGATGAGCTAACTAGTAGATGTAGAGCACTAATAGGTAGTCTAATGTATGCTATGTTGGGCACCCGTCCAGACATATGTTATGCTTTGAGTTATTTAAGTAGGTTTCAGGATAGTGCAAATGAGGATGTATGGAAAGGTTTAAAACGGATACTGAGGTATTTGAAAGGTAGTTTAGAAATTAAATTAGTTTATAAAGCAGGTACAGCTGAGCCTTTGGTGGGATACACAGATGCAGATTGGGGAGGAGATCAAACTGACCGTAAGTCTACCTCAGGTTATATTATGAAGGTCTATGGTTGCACAGTTTCCTGGTCTTCGAATAAGCAACAGTGTGTGGCGCTTTCATCAACCGAGGCAGAGTATGTAGCTTTGACCAAAGGGATCTCAGAGGGGTTGTGGATAAGAAATATGTTGTTAGAGGTTTATTTAGAGTGTGATAATGTAATTATTTTTGAGGACAATCAGTCAGCCATTTATACCGCTAAAAATCCAGAGCAGCATAAAAGATTAAAACACATAGATTTAAAGTACCACTTTATTAGAGATAAAGTTAAGAAAAATATTGTAATTTTAAAGTATATTGAGAGTGAAAATCAGATAGCTGATGTGTGTACTAAGTCTTTAAGCAAATTGAAATTTGAGAAGTGTAAAGATAAACTGTTTGATATTGTATAATAGGGTACATTAGTATGAGATGTTTAATGTAGTGTAGTGTGTATTGCAAGTATTATTGTAATAGTGGTGTTACATTGAGGAAGGGTGTTAGAGTAGCAATGTCACACCACTAAAATCGTGTCCCAGCACTATTCGGTGCGGCCATGTTTGTCTTCTCTCTGTGCGTCGCTTTTGCTGTGTGTAATTGTGTATTTGGTTTCTAATAAAAGTTTCTCCAAAATCAACGCCTGGTTTGCCTTCAAAATAACCCCTCAATAACCTACTACTCAATATCGAATAATTAGTATATATTTCTGCCCGGTATGATGATATAAAAACTAAAAATACTTAACATAGATTTCATAGGATAACCCGTACGCCGTACGCAATCAAGTTGTAACAAGTTTTCGTTAAATAACGCTATTGGTGCAATCCGGTTGCAATTGGCTGGTTCATCGAAACTTGTCCTAAATTTCTCAGTACGATTGAGCGTCGAAAGAGATAAACGAGTTTGTGCCTTACTCCTTCTTACTGACTAAACGCCCCCTTATTAGTAAGGCTATCGGAATCGGAAGCAGCTCAGCCTCAGGAGGAAGGGAGGTGCAGAAGTTTGTGTAATTAAAGCAATGAAATCGTGGTTTTTAAGTTTTAGGTGTATAAAAAATTGGGGGCGGTGAGAAATAATTCATTTCCATAGGGGGCGGTAAAGCAAATAAGTTTGATAATCTCTGACTGATGTAGGGCATAAAGTAGGTTCTTTTTTTTGGTTAATTTTCCCTGTTACGGGACGGCAAAGGGATCTAGCCCATACAGCCAAGTCTTTAGTTTCATCTTCTTTCTTGATTTTTGCATTAAAATGTGGGTGCCACACTTTTTAATGCATCTAGGGAGTGCTTGGCGAGAAACGCATGGTACAGACCTCATGATGGTGACTGATGAGAATTGTATAGTGGGATTTCCAACCACTATACAATTCTCAACGCCACATACACAAAACCTTTATTTCAATGATTCCTCATAATTGTTCGTCAACACAGATGCTTATGCAACAAAACGACACCACTTTCACTGCACAAAAAGCACTCCGAAGCAATTTTGAATTATCGAAATAAAGATCGACATCCAGACGCCATGATTACCCGCCAAAAACCCGAGGTTTTTTTTTTCAAATTGCTACCTTTATTTTTTTTTCTTATTTTTTTAAAGATATTTTTAGCCATAATCCTATACATCTGCTATACGTATATCCGGTACGGGTGTCGCAAAGGGGGTGTAGGATTTAGGTTAGGTTAGGTTTCCGATGTAGTTTAGTACGTAACTGGGGTTTGGCTAATGAAATGAAAAAAAAAATGAAAAAAATGTGAATAAATTTCAATTCGATTCAATGCCAATCTATAAAATAATATTCCCTTTACGAGCTAATATGTGTGCTACGACCGTAGACAGAGAAGTGGAGTACGACAAATAAAATGTATGAAATACTTATGCATGGCATTAAGTATGTGTACCTATACATTTGTGTTGAATTGTATATGTGTGTATATACAACATGTAAACTAAATAACCAACACCCTGAATACAGGTGGTTTGGGATCGGCTTCAGAGTTGATTTCAATAATTTTTTTTTGAAAAAAAAACGATTTTTTGAAAATAAAATGCAAAAAAAAAACATAAGTACCCAGAAAATATTGTATGTATACATACAACATTTTCTGGGTACTTTTTTTTTGTTTTTTTTAAAAAAAAAACGTTTTTTTCAAATAAAATTATTGAATACAACTCAGAAGCCGATCCCAAACCACCTGTATTCAGGGTGTTGGTTATTTAGTTTACATGTTGTATATGCTATGTATGTATGTATGTATATGTATGTGAGTAATGTATATACATAAGTGGATGGTTAAGGCACATACAGCAAATACATACAAATTTTCGCACTTGAATTTGTATCGATGTAGTCTGTTGGCCACAAGGAGCTTATATTTTACAGATGGCCAGCACACATACATTATACATAGGCTCCCACAGAATACCAGTGTTGCAGGTGTTGTGCATGCTGCAACATAATGCTGAGTGGCGGCCTTTTTGGTTTCAAATTTTCTTCTGTATTTTTTGTTTTTTAACTATATGATAATAACAATATTGGGTCGGATAATGTGGAAACGCTCTAATTTGTGGCTGACGTACGGACGCGGACGCAGCTGATTACAGCCGTCCAAGAAGCTTAATTTTACAGCCGGCCTATTCGCTATTTTTTTTTACAGAGGAAAGTGATAATCACTGAGTTAGAAAGAAGCTTACATTTTACCTACCTATCTTCGTGTAATTACTGATCTTAGACCATTTAACACGGCTGCGTCCGTCAGCTCTACGAAACCTAAACAAAACCACATATTAGAGCGTTTCCACACTATCCGATCCGATATTGTTATCGGAAGCCAATCCAAGGTATCACAGGCAAATGTATGATTTTTGACAGCCCGATATTGCATACATTTTATTTGCCCCCGATATAGTATCTGATTAAGTAATGTGGAAAGGCTCATAGTTCTCAACAAATTCCAACTTAGAGCAGGTAAGCAAATTATCGGACGAGTTAATGAGTAGCGACTGCATGGTCTAAATTCCTTTTCTGTCGCTGAATAAAAAAAAATTGACACAAGGATATTGTTTGTGGATCTTTCTTTTTTCTCTGTGAATTCTTTTTGAAAGTTGTAATCATGGCGGTGGGTGTTTTTCAATTCAATATAAATATATCCATGAAAATCAGTGAAAAATAAATAGACAATTTACTATTTTTAGAGAAAAGTGTTATATCATACAAATATAGTCTTGAATCTAATCATATTTTATTTTATAAACATTAGTTTTTAGTTTGTAATTCGGCATAACCTAGACTTGTCATAAATACCTTTATTGTAGATATATTCTTTTTGTGACTTAGTTCGTCTTACATTTATATTACAGCCGGTAGCACCTGTTAAAAAGGAAAAAAAGGAGAAGAAGGTTCCCAAAGACCATTCCAAAAATGTTATGAGGAATCTTCATATCAGGAAACTCTGCCTAAACATTTGTGTAGGAGAGTCTGGTGATAGATTGACTCGTGCTGCCAAGGTATGTTCGTTCTTCCTATCTTGAGAAAATGTTATAAATTTAACATAAGTGCTTTTTATCAACTAATACTAAATCAAGGATTTTAGGTTATAGTAAATACTGCATGATTATTGTTCAAGATTCATAAACAATTTTTATGATTCTTCGTAAATTCATGCTAGATTATTATTTCTCATTTGCAACTTCTAAACACTATATTTTTACTGTTTAGAATACTCGAAGAAATAACAATTCTGTAACTAACTTTTCTGGATAATAGGCTAGCTAAGAGTATGGATTACACAATAATTGACTTCGCAATTGTTCACTAACATGAATATTATTTTAATCAACAAGTGAAAGGAATTATGTCTTAGTTACTAATTGATAGTTTTGCAACTTTATCATTGCCTAAGTCATATTGGAAGCCATCAAAGAAAATCTTTTTCTATTTATAATATACATAACCAGAGCTTAAGCTGAGCAGTTCGAGTGTCACATCTGTTGTGGGTTGTTAGCTTTTGTTGGTTCACTGACTACTTGGGTTTCTTATAAGTAAGTGACAGGCTGGCAACCTGTCATTCTTTTGAGGCACTTCAATACCCATAATGCCAGGTGTGGCTTCATGGGTAACCAAATTTTACATAAAGCTCAGCTTTTAAGATTATGAGTGTAATTTTACATATGCTGTATAAATGTATGTGTTAATAATATGATCAGGTAAATACTTTCTGTACAAAAGTTTATACATTTTTGTTGTTAAAATTTTATAAAAATGTGAACTTCCAGGTGTTAGAACAACTCACCGGTCAACAGCCTGTGTTCTCCAAGGCTCGCTACACTGTACGTTCTTTTGGTATTCGTCGTAATGAAAAAATTGCTGTTCACTGCACTGTCCGCGGAGCTAAGGCAGAGGAGATCTTGGAAAGAGGTCTTAAAGTAAGTAATTTCTTTACTCATTATTTAAGGAATACTAATGAAGAAAAAACTATCCTATCTAGAGATGAAACAGATAGTTGTTTGGCCGGATACCGGATATCCGGCAAGCTGCTAGGTCGGATATTTGGCCCATTGTCTTATTGCATGTCATGATGAGTTTAGTCCGTTCAGGTGCAGTGAATGTGATTATATCAATTCTGGACTAAAAGTTTTTATTTTAGATAGTTACTATTTATGTATATGATTAGAGTGAATATCTTAGAAGAAAATTTTACTTTTCGGAAGGCCTTACTTTTTTGTAACTTTTTTTTTCGACTTTAAATAAAAGCCGTCATAATTATAAGCCATTTTTTTTTATTTTACCTCACAAAGATTGTATTGCATTACATTATATTGTAGGAAATTGTCTTGCATTTTATTGTAGGATAGTTACCAGATATCCGTTTCATCTCTAATCCTATCTCTTTAAAATTGGATTTCATTGCTTGCAAGTGTATATGAAATAAATACAGTGACATGCATTACTGATATTTGGAAACAATGGAAATATCAGTAATGCATGTCACTGTATTTATTTCATATACACTTGCAAGCAATAAAATCGACCCACCTGTATGTTTTGGTTCAGAGCTTGAGAAATAGTTATTTTTTTGTAAAATTACAAATTCTTTATTGCATACATAAAAGAACATTGATAATAAAGTTAGAAATGCAAGTACAAAGTTTAGCTTAACTCTAAAAGAGATCACCCTGTCAACCCTAGTGCAAAAGCAGTATCTTTAGAAGATTTTTTAAACTTAATCATAGTTATGTTTTCTCCATATTATTTTGACGCTGCCGTGGTGGAGTGGTCAGTAACGCTGTCTACACATCTGGCGGTCCGGGTTCGAGTCCTGGTAGTGGCAAATGTTAGTATGATGAACACAAGCATTTGTTCATGAGTCATGGTTGTTTATATATTTATTTAAGTTTATTTATAAAAATATCTAGATTATTAAGTATATTTGTCCGTTATCTAGTATCCATCCAACACAAGTTCTTAAAGATACTTAATTTGGGCTAGATAATTGGTGTGAGCGTAGAAATATATTATTATTATTATTATCAATACAACATTCTTGGTCCCGTGCTATAAAAACAATATTTAATTACTATTCCAGGTCAGAGAATACGAGTTGAGGAGGGACAACTTCTCAGCCACTGGCAACTTTGGCTTCGGTATTCAAGAACACATTGATTTGGGTATCAAGTATGACCCTTCTATTGGTATCTACGGTCTTGACTTCTTTGTTGTTCTTGGACGACCAGGTTAGTAACCCTGCACAGTTTCGGAATGACCAAACTGCTTTTTATGTTCAATGTGACCCGGTATTCCTTCGCTTTGGGTTATTTTGTTACTCATTCGGTTTCATGATTCTGAGTTGAGGTTAATACTGAATGAATTTACTTATGATGACAAAGTACAATTTTGAACTTGAGTTGTAAGTCTAAAGAAATTCAGAAACAAAGCTCTAGTACAGTCAGCATCAGAAGTAGATTAACTCTTTCGTGACATGTCATAGGATAAGTAGATTAACACTTTCGTAACATGACATAGGATGATTCTGCACTACCAGGAATTTTACTGACCAGCACTCTAATTTTTTGAGGGCCGTTGTGGCTTGAAAAAAAATGGATGATTGGCTTGCCATCTTTACTCGTTAATACCACGCCACGTACTTATTAGGAACATCGAGCACATAACCAATAGAGTGGTAATACGCGCCCTCCATCTCCGAAACAGGTTAGCACTTTTGCGCTAACGTCAAACTGTCAATCTCACATAAAACAGGATATTACTAGTCTTGCAACATGCTGCAATAACATAAATCTAAACTTGTGTCGATATTTGTTGTTCAATAACACGCTATCCCTTCGAAGTAGATTTATTTTTTCGTTGTAAGTAATATTTCTTTGTAAAAAGTATTATGAAAACTGTTTGAACTTAATTCGCGTTTTATGTAACTAATTAACTTTTTAGCACATCCACTGGTACTTTACCACTTTTCACTGATTTTATATGTGTTACTTTCTGTATTATTTTATACTTTAACTAGATACGATTTTCTAAAGTTATGTTTACTTATTTGACTGACAATGTCAAACTTTGTTTGTCACCAATTCTTTACTTTGTATTTTTTTGTCAAGATTTTAATGAATTTAGATTAACTGTAAAATTTATAAAGAAAATAAATAAGTTTGTTTTTATTTAGTATTTTTGTTTTATTAAGTATTTATTTTCATAGCTAGGTAACGATATCGATATAAACATAATTATGCATGCCTGCGTATACCCATCTCTAGTATGACGCGTAGTTTCAATTGTTTGGCGAAATTATTTTAGAACAAAATAAGTGACATTTCTCCTCTATTGGTTATGTGATCGATGATAGGAACGATGAGTATCTTGAAACGTCGGCAGTTGCTATTACTATACGTCTGAAGATGTAGAAGTCAAAAAGAATTTTTCGAGCGTCCCCTTATAAGTGGAAGGTCGGACAGGAACATTTTACATAAACCACAATAAATTGAGGCAGGATGAAATAATTTTCTTTTAACTATTATCTACAAGTGCACAAGTATAAATAAATACGTTTTTGATTGCTCAGAAAAAAACGGCCTGGAATGGGAAAAAGTAAAATGTTGGACGGTAAAATTATGTATAGTGCACAAATTAGTATGTACAATTATAGGGTGCCATATCAGACTTCTGGACAGTAAAAATCCTGGTAATGCATAAACGCCCATAGCCAGCACTCAGTGGCTTAGAATCTACAGATTTTTTGGTATTTCTCCCGATTAACGCCTGTCTTCGCGCTATATTGGTAGAAATACCGAAAAATCGGTAGGTCGTAGGCATTAAAACCCACAATTATCTATGATTTTTGTTTTCGAGACCACTGCCAGCACTGTTACAGTAATAGTTGCCACCATTATCTATGAATGATTATTTTTACGTACCTTGTACATAGGAGTTCCTCTCGAGTTCTTGTTGTAAAAACACGTGTTGAGAGACTCCATTTTAACTCAATCTACAGTACAATTGTCTGTTACTATAAGTACAATTTCACTTGACATTGGCGAAATACGCATTTCTTTACGTGTTGCGATCGCCATTTAAATAAAAAGAAGAAAGAAGACCTTGTACGTACCGAAGTGTTAATCTATTTCTGATGCTGACGGTACTATGTGAGATTAATTGCTGAAAGATCTTAAATAGTAGATAGAAAAGTTTATGATTTTAACATAGTCAACCTTATTATTACTCTTTTTAATCAACTTCAAAAAAAGGAGGAGGTTCTCAAATTGACTATATTTTTTTATGTGTGTTTAAACTCTACTGGGTGTGGGTATCTTATGCCTTTGCTCCTGCACCTCGTCTAACGTCGTACAGATTCATTACTGTGCATGTAATTAAATGAGGGCTTCCTGACGACATAATTTCAGTATAGATTCTGTACAGAGTGCATAAATACTTAGGTTGTGTACTGACAAGTGCTACTGAGCCACTCAATTAGCTAACCCCGTCACTCCCTTACCACATATACACACTTTGTATTGTATGATTAAGAAATAGTATCCCTTCCGTCTCGATTGCCCTATAGACTACCGACCGCTAGAATTTCTCTCTAGGGAAGTGTGAATTACAAGCTAGAAGACCCAATAAGGACTTTTCAAAAACCGCACCAGCAGTAAGGTCGTAGCACATTTATTAACTCTGAAACTGATCAGCATCGCCTCAAGTCGAGCCGTTTAGTATTCTTTGTAGGAAACTCCTTACTGTAACGCACACTAATCAGCAACGTACTACACTTTGATCATATAATTATAAACTTCGCGCAACGTAACGACATCGGATCGCCTCGGGACAAGCTCGCTAATGACGGTGCGCTGAGTGGTCAACCTGTAGTTCCCGCGCTAACCGCTCGTCCACACGCTTTCGTCTCTCTGTACGCGAGCCTACGTGTCTACGTCCACGCTTGCCCCTTACCACTCCGCGGCCTGCCTGCAGCACAATACTGTTGCCGAACGTGCTTACATTCACAAGGCAACTTACAGTTGAATTGCACGCGTATTTTAATGAATTTGTAAGTTGTAAACTGAAAGGCTACGCTTGCGGCGAAAAGAGTTACGCCTACGTTCCTTTTCCGAGTTGATAATGTGCCTTGATAAATAAGACCTTTAATCAGTACAAAGAAAGTATGTTTGTTAATATAACATTTTATTTGAGGACCAATTTTTTAAATCTTCGACAATTATCTATTGAATATTTTTTTTTTTACATGATTATAATTTACTTAGTTGTTTTCTTAATCCATATGTTTAATCCATATTTTCTATTATTGTAATTATTTTAAAACCTTGCTAGTAATAGTAAGCAGTTGTAAAATTATGCCTTTATTATTATTTTCAGGTTTCAATGTTGCACATAGAAGACGCAAGACCGGAAAGGTCGGTTTCCCTCACCGTTTGACAAAAGAAGACGCTATGAAGTGGTTCCAACAGAAATATGATGGTATCATTCTTAACAGCAAAGCAAAGTAATCTTTAAGTAAAAGAAAATTCTAAAACAGTTTCTGAGTTTTACTTATATAAAAACATCCTCTTGAACACACAATTAGACAAATAAAAAAAATCAACCTTATTCCATAGCTTCAAGCTCAAAGACTTAGATAAGTGTGTGAAGTAGTCGGTATCAATGTTAAGCCATTCGCTAAATTTTTTTGACTGTTCAATCTTCACTGAGTGAATTACATATCCATTGCTAAAACTCACACTCAGTGCCACACGACAAGTGCCATATAATAGCGTGTCCGAGACCGGCTGATCTGCGCACGTGCACGAACCGTGCACACTTCGCGCCTCAAATTGGAAGCGTCCAGCTTGGAGCGCGCGTACAGCACGCGAGCGGTTCGCGTGCAAGGAAGGAAGGATCACAGGAGCGGAAAAACATTCTCTTGCACGTGACCCGCTTAGGTGCAGTGTCGAAGATTTATAATTACTGGCGTTTATAGATTGGCAATGAATCGACTAGGGCGAGACCAAAAAAAAATGCACCAATGTGTGAGTAATGCACATGTCTGCGTGAAAGATAGTACTGCAGTCTGATAGTTGCTGGCTCATAGATATAGGAAACTGTAGATCGGCAATGTAAAAGAGAAAGAGCATAATAACGCGTATATTAGAGCAAGATAGACGAGACCATTTCACGTACACGTAGGGGGCCTAAGGAGGCCTGACAGTCGCGTAGAAAAGACAGCAACTGTCAGACTGCAGTACTATTTTTCATGCACACATGGGTGCATTTTTTTGGTCTCACCCTAGTCGATTCATTGCCATCTATAAACGTCAGTAATAATAAATCTTTGGGTATCTAGTGATTATGTATGTATTCTCTTTCATATTGCCCATCTATAGTTTCCTATATCTATGGCACTTTTCAGGATGCCGCGGGACACTTCTACCTATTCTTGTTAAAATAAAAGAATGCGGAGCTAATCACATCGCGATGTGTTCTACCAGCGCGCAATGTGTGGCCATGCACATTCTGCCGAAGACGACGTTTATCAGCCGAATGTAATCGCGATGTGTGCGGCTGTGGCCGTACAGTTCGCGCGTACGCAGGGTTTTGCAAACTGTGCAACCTTAAGTGCCTTTTCACACGTGATTTCAACCGGTTACCCCGCGTAAAATGTACCCAAATATTACCGGTACACCTACTTTTTTTTTCAGCTCTGACCCCCCCTCGCTGCTTTCCCCTTCCTCCCCCCTACGGGAAGGAGCGAAAGACAAAGCAGCGAAGACAGACAGAAGAACCTTCCGGATAAGCGAGGGAAGGAGGGGGTGAATCCTCATGGATACCCTAAGGGCCGGCCCTTAGGGTTATGTCAGACTTTTACTGACTAAACACCCCTTTATTGCCTAGTGCTAAAATAGCTATAAGGCTATCGGAAGCAGCCGCCCTCTCAAGAGAGAGGGAGGTGCACACGCTGCCCTAGACATAAAGACTAGGGCATAATGCGTGGAAGCGCGAACGGGCCCTTAGTGGGGCCGAACGCATGTGTGTGAGGGGCAACGTGAGGGGAGGTACACCTACGTGTTAAAGCTAATATAGACACACATGACTATGCTTCGCCGCCGGCTAGGTACTTTGCATCGGCTACTCCGTTGCCGGCACGGCTTAGTAGGTACACACGTTTGTCTTGCCGACTAAAGATCGCAACTCAAAAAGAATGCAACCGTATTGTTTTTCATATGTATTGTTTTTTATATTCTTATTTATTTTTATCTTATAATATTAAAAATAAACCCGTACGTAACAGGGAAAAGGTCTGCCATAATAACAGCGTTTCTGTGACGTTGAGTATGTCACAGAAGCACATGCTGAGGCAGTACCTTTTGGCCATGCACAAGGATTTTTATTTTTTCTTTCTTTCTCTCTTCTTTTCGTTTCATTTTGTGCTGTTCTTTTTTTTTGTTATCATTGTTATATTTAATTTATTGCATAGTGTTTTCATTTCTTTATATTATGTGTTGTCTTTGTGCTAAAATTCCCTTTAGTGTACCTTTAATAAGCACCTATGTGCTACTTACGTAGGCACGCTCAGACCAAATATGGAAATAGTGAAAATGGAGCTCTGCGAAGAACGCACTGAGGTCCGTAAAATAATTTTTAAAATCTACTCAGAAGCCGATCGCAACCCACCTGTATTCAAGATGTTGGTTATTTAATTTACATATTGTAGGTATATAATAATAGCTATAGTTAAGAAGTATACACGCACAGATCTGCCTTATAGTTATGCCTGGCGGATAGAACTGCTGGTGTATGTGAACGGGATTGTATTGCCCACCGTTCTACGTAATGATATACACGAATACTTTAGTTATAAGTATAATATCAAATATCAAAAACGCAATAACACAATATCTATAAAAACACAAATTTCCATATTTTACGCACTTGACACCGAAGACAATCTCAATTGTTTTTTTTGACACCTATTTACTTTTTAGTAGAAAGAGATTACATGACAAACAATAGGGAAACTCTTTGCTTGTTTGCTTTAACACTCCTCCTTAATCTCATATCTACTTTCACTCAATTACTCTCAGCTCTCAAGATAAACCCATATTTCTCACACACCACTCATACTTCCCTTTTAACAGCGTCTTGGTCAAAGCATCCGCTACCATCCGTGCTGTCTCCTTGTATCTCAAAGAAATATCACCATTCTCAATTGCCTCTCGCACAAAGTGATACCGCACATCCACGTGCTTGGTACGTTGGTGATGTACAGGGTTCTTTGCTATCGCTATAGCCGACTGACTGTCACTGAAGATAGGTATGCATGGTGACATGTCCGACTCTTGCCTCACCTCAGCTACAAATCTGCGGAGGAATACCGCTTCCTTCGCAGCCTCTGAAAGCGAGACGTACTCTGCCTCAGCAGTCGATAACGCGATTGTACGTTGTTTCTTACTTTCCCAAGAAATTGCTCCTCCTTGAGATAAAAACAACCACCCAGAGTTAGACTTGCGATCCAAATCTCCTGCATGATCTGCATCTGCATAGCCAACAATTAAATCTCGTTGCATCTCTTTTGTATACCTCAAGCAAAAACTCTTTGTTCCTTTTAAATAGCGAAGCACTCTTTTTGCTGCTATCCAGTGCTCATCTCCATAACAACTATTGAACTGGCTTAATTGGTTTACCGTATGTGCAATGTCCGGTCTCGTGCACACGGCTAAATACATCAGTGAACCAATTAGTGATCGATAAGGCACACTTTCATCCAGTTCGTTTTCAGGTTGCGGCCTCTCTAGCCGTTGTCCTGCTACTGCTGGTGTGGTGGTCCTCCATCCCAAAAGTGCGAAGGATCTTCTCTATGTACCGCTCTTGGTCCAACTTGATACCTTCGTTCTGAGTTATATGCACGCCCAACATTAACTCAGCTCTGCCAAGGTCCTTCATTTCAAATTTATTCGTAAGCTCTGCTTTAACCTTGCGCAACTCTTCGGCATCATTCCAAAAAATCAGAATGTCATCAACATACACTGCGATTATGATGATCTTTCCGTCCTTTGATCGTGTGGCTCGTTATCTGATCTCTTGAACCGAAGTCCTATAAGCTCGGTATGAAGATTCTTATTCCACGCTCTTGGGGCTTGCTTAAGTCCGTACAGTGATCTTCGTAACAGGCACACATGGTTCTCTTTGTATTTCTCTTCAAAGAACTCCGGCTGCTTCATATAGACTACCTCGTCTAGATTTCCGTTGAGGAATGCTGTCTTCACGTCCATCTGATCTATATTTAGATTCATTTGAACCGCAAGCGCCATCAATGTCCTTAGTGAACTGTGCCTAACGACGGGAGAGAAGGTTTCGAAGTAATCGATACCTCGCCTTTGGCTGAAACCTCTTGCAACCAAGCGCGCCTTGTAGCGTTTCTTTCCCCCCGCCTCTTCTTTTATTCTAAATACCCATTTAGAATCAACAAGGTTGCGAGAACGTGGTGGCTCCACCAACGTCCAAGTCTTGTTCTTCTTTAGCGCTGCCAGCTCCTCCTCAATTGCGATTCTCCATAATTTATTGTCGCTTCTAGATAATGCTTCTTCTACACTCTGTGGATCATCTTCTATTGTAGCTTTATAGGTGACAAAATCAGGAAAGTTTCTCTTCTTCCTTTCTCTCAAAGGATACCTTCTTTCCGCGAGATGGTCTTCTTCCACTTCTCTTTCCTCAAAAGTCATCCAGTCTTCATAACTATCAACAGCTCTCTCTTCCGCTCTAGTGCACTCTTGCATAAGCGATTGCTCAGTCTCGTCTTGAGCCTCTAAACTTTCTTGAGAATCAGCTTGAGCTAAAGGTAGATTTTCCGTCTCATTCTCAGTATTGTTGCCTTCTAAATTCACAACTACACGCTCTTCAACCTTATTCTCTGTTGGTTGTACTCCATCGTTGAATTTAAAGTTTTCAAAAAATACAACGTCTCTCGCTTTGCTTAGTTGTCCGGTTGCAGGATCAATCAAGCGGTAAGCCTTCGACTCATCGCAGACTCCGACGTGGATAAGCTCTTTTGACTTCGGATCCAATTTTCTTCTTTTGGCATTCGGGATGTGTGCAAATGCCTTACATCCAAAAACTCTGATCGAACTCAAGTCTTGCTTTTTCCCCGTCCACGCTTCCTTTGGCGTCTTTCCCTTTATTGCGATCGTCGGTGATCTATTTTTCAAATAGACAGCAAAATTTACGGCTTCTGCCCAAAATTTTGTCTCTAATCCTGCCTCTTGAAGCATACTCCTAGCTTTCTCTACAATAGTACGGTTTGCACGCTCCGCAACCCCGTTTTGCTCTGGCGTATACTCTACTGTCAGTTGATGCTGGATTCCGCAGTCCTTCATCAACTTACCCATTTGTCGGTTGACATACTCTTTGCCATTGTCCGAACGCAGGATTTTAAGTTTCTTACCCGTTTGTTTTTCGGAAAGGGCTTTAAACTCTACAAACTTCTCATATACTTCATGTTTACCTTTAAGAAAATATACAAAAGTTTTTCTTGTAAAATCATCTATAAACGTAAGAAAGTATTTATAACCACTAAGTGACCCTTCACCCATCGGTCCACAAACATCAGAGTGAACTAAGCCAAGTATCTCTTTAGACCTAGTCGCACATCCTTTCTTGAATGGCTGTTTAGTTTGCTTTCCTTTTAAGCATACTACACATTCTAAGTTAACAGAAGTGTTAGGAAAACTTACCCCAATCGCCAACTTATCTCGAAGTAATGTAAGGTTACGCACGCCGAGGTGTCCCATACGCCTATGCCACAACTCCATATCTCCACTGACAGTCGAGGCTAGTGCAACCTTCTGTGAACAGAGTTTAAGTTTATAAACACCATTCTCCTCAACACCTGTATGTGCAGTATCACCCGATACCTTACATCCATCAGCTCGCAGTAACTGATATCCTTTCTTTGAGAACACTACCACAAAGCCTCTCTTTACAATAGTGCTTACACTCAGCAGGTTAGTTGCCAAGTCAGGTACATACATCACATCACTCACGCTTGCATTTTGCTTTTCACATTTCACAGATCCTATTCCTATACCATACACCTTACCTCCATTTGCACATCCTATCTCTACTTTCCTGTCACACGCTTTGTAGTCCATCAACCATTCCCTATTGTTAGTCATGTGACCCGTGGCTCCAGAATCGAGAATCCATTCTTCTGAAGCTCCTGAGGTCGCAAGTCCTAAGGCTATAGAAGCTTTCTTCTTATTTTTAGGGTTCTCAGGACAAACTCTAGCTCTATGTGGTCCGTCACAAATAAAACATTTGATCGCGTTTGATTTCCTCTGTAGAGATCTCTTTGCTTTGCTATGTTTATCTGTTAGCAGTGCAGAATTATTACTGGTACTGGTACTTGGTCCTGAGCTATACGAATCCTCCATCTGTAATAGCTTGGTCTTCACGTAATCTGTCGTTAACTCTACTCCCGAGTTTTCTATGGCTAGTCTCATAGGGTGAAAAGTTTCTGTTAACCCTTGCAACATCAGGGCAGCAAGCAACTCGTCGTCTACTTCTTTGCCGATGTCTCTCAGATGCTGTGCTACTGACATCATCTCTGTGACGTAATTTCTTAGTGATGTAAACTGCTCTAGTTTCAGGCTTACTAGCTTTGATAATAGTCTGCATCGATTATTCAAACCCTTATCTTCAAAAGCTGACCTTAAAGCGTCCCAAGCCTCTTTCGCCGTTCTCGCGTGACGAACATGGACCAGGCAATGTGGCTTCACCATCAAACATATCCTGGCTCTCGCTTTTTGATCTCTCTTCAAGCCTGCTACATCAGTACTAACCGGTGTCATCTGTGTGTACTCCCACAGGTCGTCGTGGATGAGATACAGTTCCACCATGAACTTCCAAGTGCTATAGTTCGAGTTTCCATCGAGTTTCTCAATCGACGTTAAGTTCATACTCGTATCGTGTCCGGGCTCTGATCTCTCTGATCGTTCGCCTCTCGATGTTGTGTTAACAATATTACCTTGCGTCGCCATAATATTTGAAGCTGGTTTATCACTACGTTGTCGCCGCAATAACCGTTACTGGGCCCATAACCTGAACGGGATTGTATTGCCCACCGTTCTACGTAATGATATACCTGAACGGGATTGTATTGCCCACCGTTCTACGTAATGATATACACGAATACTTTAGTTATAAGTATAATATCAAATATCAAAAACGCAATAACACAATATCTGTAAAAACACAAATTTCCATATTTTACGCACTTGACACCGAAGACAATCTCAATTGTTTTTTTTGACACCTATTTACTTTTTAGTAGAAAGAGATTACATGACAAACAATAGGGAAACTCTTTGCTTGTTTGCTTTAACAGTATGGTGTGAAATCTGTGCCTGCAGTGGCGGAGCAAGACCTAAATTTGACGCGGACAAAGTGACACGGCACCCTTAGTGCAAAAGGTATACGACATAAACCTGTTTGACCAAAAAAACGCCGCTGGATGCGATCGATCCCTGAGGGAGCCCTCAAATGGCCAACAGTGGGTGGAAATATAATCGACGCGAGAGGCCCCTCGGATTGTTGATCCCTTTGCTTTTATTACAAAGAACACATTAGGGCGTCGTCGTCACCTAGGCAACAGATATTTGTTTACCGTGTTACCGTGTTTTTTTACAATGTGGTTAACTGGTTGAGATAAAGTTAATTTTTTATTTTGAAAGATGGCTAACAAATATGGGGGATTCGAGGACGACGATGAAGACGTTTTAGCTCCTAAAGAACCACAAGTAACATCGCAAGATCCGGATGAAAGGAAAGCTGCAAGGGCATTGCGTATAAAGCGGAGGCAAGAAGCGTTAAAAAGGTAAAATGATTTCATTAGGAGGTAAAGGGCACAGAATTATATTCTCAATTGAAGCACCATAGTCCTGTCCTGTGGATGTGGAAATACATATACTTAGACCATCTACACAAGATCAATAGCAGTTGGTACCTACCTACCTATTTTTTGTAATATTACCTATGTTTAGGCCAAGTAGTTAGACATGCCGAGATCTGCTGCACGGTGGAGAATAGGGTGATGGCTGACAGCCCGCGAATACACGCATTTTTATGAACTACATAGGAGCACCGCAAGTCGCACGCGGTGCGGCTCGAGCAGGGTGACCGCGGCTGGCGAATTTTGAATGCATGTCATGGAGGACCACACATCGAACGGCGGGCGGTTGCCAACCGCACCGCGCCGCGTCGGTAATACCGCAGATAATTTAATACTATACCCTACGTAATACTAACGTCAACACAAAGTGTCAGCAGCATTGCCGATAAAACGCCACAGCGCGTCTCTGAGAAGCAACGCACATCGGACGCGGCGCGTGCGTTGTGCGCGACACGACGAGTACCTACATTTGTATATGGTGCACCTGCAGCGTCCCCACTAGGGCCGCGCGGCTCCGTGAGGCCCGGCCGCGCGGCCAAGCCTCGTGAGTGTGTACGTGAGCGAGGCCTGAGGCCGCGCGGCCGCGCGGCTCCGTATGGCCGCGCGGCCGGCCTCGCGTGACCCGGCGGTTGTCGGTCTACTTCAAAGAAAGCCGCGCGGCTCTGGGAGGTGAGGACGGGCCGCGCGGCCGATCAGTGAGCTAGTGACGGCCGCCACATCGAGTTGTGTGTCTTTCGCGTCAAAATGGAGTGGACAGACGATAAAACTCTTTTATTAATTGATTTATACAGAGAGCGCCCGGTATTATGGGACTGTCGGAGTTGTTTTTATAAAAATAAAAACAAAAGAAACGATGCGCTAATCGAGATCGCTACAATCTAAATATGTTAAGCCTTGGCTGACTGTATTTCCATAGAAGCGCCTATAATGGCTAATGTGATTTTATGTGATAATTAATGGCTGTGTAATCACACAGCCATTAATTATCACATAAAATCACATGGATCTTCTTATCAACTTGGCCTTTGTCTACTTCTAGAATTGTGGCGATCTCGATCAGCGCATCGTTTCTTTTGTTTTTATTTTTATAAAATCTAAGTGGAAATGAAGTATATTTTATTGAAAATGAATAGGCCTACTAAGCGCTCATTAAAACTTAACGGAAACTTTCACTAAAACGTTTTTTTTGTTATTAATGATTTGTTCAAAAAGAGTCGAATTTATATAGATACAATTTATACGGGCCATCTCTGATCTTGACGTACCTAAAAATAGAATAATTAAAATCGAGTCATAATACTCATAATTGACGGAGTAATCAGGTAACAAACACACAAAAAAACAGACGAATAGAGAACTTCCTCTTTTTTTGAAGTCGGTTAACAAATAATATAACGTATCAGCCCCATAGCTCATTACAAATGCCCACATTCATGAATGGTATAGTTTTAATGAACTATGAAGCATTATAACTTGAAGAGAACCTAGTTATTAAACTTAAGTTCAAAATAATTTGTCATAGTTTTTGTGTCGACTATTGGACCTACTAACTGAAATTTCACTATTGCATATTAGGTAATAGCAAGTTCAAAAAAAATTGTCATTATTTTTGTGTTCGTGGATGATATCATTATTTAATTTCCAATGAAATTACCATTTCAACAAAAAAGTGCTGATCCAATTTCGGTATAATTTATACGAGACCACCTCTGAAGTATAACCTTCCTAACAAAAAAAGAATCACCAAAATCGATTCATAATTGACGGAGTAATCGCGGAACATACATACAAAAAGTCGAATAGAGAACCTCCTCTTTTTTTGAGGTCGGTTAAAAATAAAAACAATGCTCTGATAGAGATTGCTACAATTCTTGAAGTAGACAAAGGCCAAGTCGATAAGACGATTCACAATTTTCTAAGTCACGTCTTCTTCTTCGTACATCTCAAAAACAACTGCGCATGGCGGGCCGCGAGGCTCTTTATAGTGAGGACGCGTTGCAATAAAACAAAAAAGCCTCGCGAGGCTGGGCCGCGCGGCCACAAAAAGCCGCGCGGCTCTAGTGGGGACGCTGCTTTAAATAACTGAATAGGTAGGTAGGTACAGTTATTTATGATACCAAAAGAGGCACCTCAGTCTAAAATGGAGGCAACAACGCCACCTATGATCTAGAAAATTAGGGTGTATTCAGATGTTATCATTAAAAATAAGATTGAGATTTTAGAAAAAAGAAACATACTTAGGTATTCTCAAAGTGGGCGGTGGGCAAGCAAAATAAGGTTGAGAAACTATGCTTGTAAAATAAAACATTTACCAGAGGGGATCAACCATCGGAGGAAGCTGCAATAGATGAAGAACCAGGTCCTATAGAGCAGGCGACGGCGACAGCAGCGGAAGAACTCCAACGCTTAGCTCTCGATGGCGCGGCAAAAGTTACCAATGTTAAAGTCACGACGGATGAACGAGAAGTTATTCGCCGAGGACAGTTTTCGGATAAAATGCAAGGTGAGGATGTCATCTAAATGTTTAGAGGTAAGTACCAAATTTAATAAATATAGTGGGTTCATCATCATTCTTTTTGCTATAAGTTATTTTTATATTACTCAGAATGTTTAGATTACCTCTTTAAGATTAAAGCAATCCGAAACTGGAATCATTTCGTATTCTGTCTAAAGAGCATCGTTTGAAATATACTTACCTATGTACACTAGGTACTATAGTATGATACGAGTAAGTGCTATCTGTGGTATGTACAATCAGGGTCTTCCTAATCTTCACAGTTTAATTTTTTTTTCGTTTGCAGCGAACCCTTTTTGTTGACCCCGCCTTCTATTACCTACTGTTGTTGGTTGTCTGTTATCAAAAGAAGACCCTATTTTGTTCTGTAAGATATCTGGTTTTATTAAATTGCAACCAGATGTCTTTACGGTAATGTTTGCTAAGGAAATTGTATTGCATCAGTCTAAGATCTTCACACAGAATTCTGTTAGTCGACAGGCTAAGGGTTGTGGTCGACAGTGTAATACAGAAACGACCATTTAGGTCGAAGATTAGGGAGACTCTGATAGTACCAATTCGTACTTTCACAAGCGTAAACCGCCACCTCCACGAATAAGTCAACGCGACCATGTTATATATCGCCGTGTGGAGATTCTCACACACACTTAAGAATTTAATGGCATTGCGATAACGCCTATGGCTAGACCCTACGCAAAGCCAGTGCGACGCGGTAGAAAAAGTTCGACGAGGCGGATATGGACGCATAATATGCTCAAGAATTGCAGTACGTGCAAATCAATCAAGCATACCTAATCTTTTCACTAATAGAAACTAACTAACCCGATTAATGTAACAATATCTGCAATATAGATTCCACTCAAAAAATTGAAGAAGAAGCAAATGAAGCTCAGCTCCAGTATGAAGTGATCACATCCAACTGGGGTCCCATGTTGAAAATTAAAGATCCGTTAGACATCGACGCAGCTATCAAAGAACAAAAGAAAAGATGCGACGATTTACTTGAACAGAAAGATTTGCTTATTAGCGATCTTAGGAGTGATCTTAAACAAATGGATCAAGCTTATTACGATGATTTAGATAAGCAGGTATCAGGTGTTCTATCATATTTACTTAATGTTGGTTATATTATAAATAGGCCAGCTTCCTTTACCTCGATATATTTTCAGGATAAAGATATTAAAGAACTCTCAGACAGAATTGAGAAGCAAGTAACAATAATGCAAAGAGCATACGAAAAACAACTGTCTCTCATAGAACACGCTATCAACATTGAACGTGACGTTATGGTCGATCACAACAATAAAAGATGGGAAGCTTTATACAAACAACGCGACAGAGAAGAAGTGGCTCATATGGAATTCAAATTTGAACAGGTATAAATACGCTTTAGGTTAGAAACTTAATAATCTTGACAATTGTGTCTCGAACCATATCAAGCTTAACTTTTGTCTATTAATATTTTAGCTAGAAGAGCATAAGCAAGAAATCGAAGCCATTATGTGGGATCATCACGAAAAATATCGTGACGCTAAAATAGAATTAGAATCTTTGCTTCAAGAACTACAGAAAGAGCTAGAAAAGTTAAAAGCTACTTGTATTATTAATACCGAGAAAATTGGATATAATTATCAGGTAAGTAATGGAATTAAAATAAATCCATAGCACTCCCAAATAATTTACTTACTGTGAATGTAAACCTTAAACAGGTTCTCAAGAAACGTGAAGAAGAAAACGTGTTCGTTAGATCACAGCAAAAGCGAAAACTGAATAAAATGTCCGATATAGCAAATTCTCTTAGGGCGAAAATTCGTAAAGCAGCTGAAGATGGCGCCATAGAGGAGCTGAAAGCTGACCAAGAGATTGTAAAGCTAATGCAAACAATGGACGATCTGGAGAAAAAGTCTCTGCACTTTTCACACGTTAACCATTATAAGTTTAGTCAGGTATGAATACCTACACTAGTAATATCTACTTGCCTATACACTGTTAGTTTTTTATTACCCACATTTAAGGGACGCTTCCTACATTACATACAAACAACTTTTGCTATAAGATGAAAGTCCAACATTTTCGCAACCAAAATATATGCAACAGCTGTTCTTTTTTCGATTTCGATGTTGGTCCCTTAGAAGAGTGGTTTCTATGTAATGTAGAAGTCTCTTAAATTATCGTGGGTTATGTTTATACTATTTGAAATGTAAACAACTGACTAAGTAATCTTTTGTTGCAATTGCAAGTTCTTAAAGCTGGTGCCTGGAGACCTGTACTACGGGTTTCTTTTGGAAACACACAGGTTCATGCCCTAAAATAAATGTACCATGTAATGAAAATTGTAACATGTGTGAGAGAAAATAAATAAATATCCTATTCTATTCTATTAAAGATATTTAATTTGGGCTAGACAATTGGTGTGAGTGTAGAAATATTATTATTAGATATTATTATTATTGCAGGTTTGGCGTATGTCGGCAGCAAGGTGTGCAGAACTAATGCGTGATGTGAGACATGCAGAAGTGGCTCTTCATGCTCATATTCTGTCTGAACCCCCACCGCCGCCTCCTCCTCCACCGCCAAAGAGTCCTTTGTCTAAGCTGGGTGAATAATTATAATATTTTATTTGAGCAGTCGCTCTGAGAGAATCCTGCATTGAATTAATTTTTTCTAGTTAATATTTTCAATGTCAACAAATATATTGAAATCTATTGCCTGCTATCGATAACGTAGTAGACAATAAGTATAGGTAGAGATCTAATTATGTAGGTATATAACATAGATATATATCTACATAATTAGATCTCATCATAGATCGCAAGTAATTAAATCTAAAAATATTTGCTGAGAGTTCAAAACGTCTTGATTTGTCACTATCAGAGACATTTGTTGCTGCTCTGCCTAGGGTTGATATCGAAACAAGAAAACTAAAATAGAAAAAGAAAGCTATGGATCTAATTCAAATATAAAATAACAGTTAGAATCGGTTTTTGTTAGTTGATTAAATGGTTGTACAGTACAGTACAGTTATGTACTCTCCTTATTCTAGAACACGAAGAGGTAGCCAAAACTGCAACGACATCAACCACAATATACACCGAACCAGATGATCCAAAAAATATGGTAGCGAAAGAAGCCAAAGATCGACTGGTAAATTTTGGAAGAGTATTCTTATTCGATAGTTTATCTCATGAATTATTTGATTACCTATATCAAAATATTTCTTTTAGGTTCGTCATATACTCCAGCTAGTGGCGGATAATACAGGATTTTTAGTAGAAGATAGACTTTTCAAACTTATTGAAAAATATCAGCTGTCTGCAAGAAACCTATGCACACTGGACGCTATTTTTATGGTTATATCATTCTATTAAACCAACAGGCTATTATTTCTAAGCTCTTCACAACACTTATTTAATTTACAATTCACAGGCATTGGAAATTCAAGCTGAGGAGGATATCGAACTTCTATGTAAAACTTTCCTGAACTACGCATTTTGTCCAATTTGCGTCGGCATGGAAACAACTTCTGAACAGTTAGAGGAATCAATATCCCAAGAAGATTTCCAACAGGTTGCATCACATCATGCTAGTATTAGTGCTAGAAGTGGCCGGGGTAAAAAAAAAAAATATTTACTTTACTACCATACCAGGTACGATAGGAATTTATATACTTATTTGTTTTTTTTTGTGTTTACCAGGTGATAAGTCTTCTATGAGAGGTCGAGCTAGCATAGCTAGGAGCATGTCTGCTAGCACATCGCGATCAATCCACGTTGGTTTCAGGTAATTGGAAAACCTTTATTATACCTAACTAGCTGTACCCTGCCACGCTTCGCAGTGGTACATTGTGATTGAATGGTTGAGAAATGAGAAACAAAACAAAGAATACATTTCATATAAGTTTAATTTTGCACTGATGCAAAAAATAGATAAACACAATCCTTGATGCGGATTTTACATGTTGGCGACGGGTCACCACGTTATCTATAGTTTTTTGATTGACGTTGATGGCGGTTGCATAGTTACGGTTGTTATTTTTTCATTACTATTGCGGTTGTCAGCGAGTGTTTTCCTCGCTTCTGGCATATGACGCGGTCACTGGTACACAACTGATCGTTAAAAAAACTGTTTTCTCGCGGTCGCAGATATGTGACTGATGCAAAAAGTAGATAAAAACAATCCTTGATGCGGATTTTATATCATGTTAAAATTTCAACTCAATCGGTGCAGAACTTTTTGAGTTTTTGAAGCGTACACAAACCAACATAACATTTTTATATACCTATATAGATTTAATATTACCATTATGTATACGCGGATTTCCATAAAGTTATAGGTATTTACAGGGCACACGAGTTATCTCCCGCCGATCAGTTATTAATGGCAGAAGCAGATGAGATAATACAAAAGTGTGGAGAACCTACAGGTTTGTTACATATCTACAAAGTTACGCTAACTGAAATAGAAAATTTTCTTTGCACCTTGTAGTATAAGCGTGTCGGTTTTAACACTACCAGCTCCCTGGGCGAGATTTCTACATGTATACAGAGATATTATAAATTGTTAACTTAAAGTAGATAATACTATATTTTCTATTATTTATTATGTATAAGATAGAACAGACTTCTTCTTGTTTGTAAAACTATGTAGTTGGTAAACTAGGTTTAATAATATTTTTTCTTAAAAAGGGTAAAACAAACAAAGAGTATCTAATTAGGATTTAAAATTAATTATGTAGAAATCTTATTGGCTCGATGTCGTGCTAAGAATTACGAAGACTTTCTTGCTGCATTAACGCGTCTTGGGCCTTATAACAGTGTACCTTATAAAACCAAAACCAAATCGTTATCGTTTTCAGACTGTTGTCAAAATGTATGAAAACAATAACGATTTGGTTTTGGTAAAAACGTTGGAAATAGCGCGATAAGGGCCCTGGTGGGGCGCTTGGCGATTGGTAAAAATCTTTACTTTTATGATCTGAGGTAAAAATGCACGGAAATATGTTTGCACTGCTGCGCGAACACTACCTAAGATTGCACTGTTTTTGTTACACAGCAGCCGCGATGGCGGCAGGATCGGCCGCAGACGTGGCTGGCCCTCGTTCGTTACGCGCTGGTGCACGAGGAGTCACTGTTTCTTCGCAGCCCAAACTCGATGCTCAGAAAACTAACCCTTTTCTATGTCCTGGTAGTGTTATCCAATTTACATAATTGCTTTTTGTCTAAGTAGATATTTTTTTGTTTCATTTTTAATTATGTAACTATATTTGCCGTTAGTGGGTAGGTATTATCACATTTGTATATACCTAGGTCCTATAAGCCAAATGCTAGGGTATACGCATTGATATCAGGCAATATAGTCTACCTATACCAAGCTGATTCATTTGAAGGGGAAATGCGGCGGTAAATTATAAACTATAAGGCCCATGTAGGGTCAGCGACGTGTGAGCTGTCCTCGAAAACTGCGAAAAACGACTCCTTCTGGCCAGAACTCCTCCTTCATTAATGTCGGCAGATGATGGATTGGCTGCCACTCTCACTACAAAAGATGAAAAGTTAACTTGGTGCTGGAGACTCTAGGATGGCTTGATGTCTAAGCATACTGTGGCAGTCCACAGTCCAAACATAGAAGTCGTATCGTAGTTGTAGATATATTTATTTACACGTGTTTACACTGTGATGCTAAGAAGGATCGTATTTTCCATTAGTCGGCATGTTAATTACTTACAGTATTCTTGTTGCTTTGCTGCTCATACCTAAATGGAAGTAGGTAGGTACTAACTCGGGCACGAGCGCTAAGGCGCGAAGCACACCGATCTGGCGTTTGGCAAGTACACGGCGCGGACATCATTCTGTTTTATTCAAATACCGTACCAAACACATGGCAATAAGGTCATTCATTAAACAAATTTAACACCGAAATGGCGTGCTATAACACCTCCGATGAAGGCCGTTAAATTTGTTCAATTAATGACCTGCGCCTGATGTCCGCGCCGTGTCCTTGCCAGACTCCAGATCAGTGTGCTTCGCGCCTAAGGTCAAAATCGCTTGCGCACTTGTAGCAAAAAACGCAGTAAAATACTATAGTAAATGAATTGCTTAAGCAAGGAAGACCGCCACCGTATCTATTATAAAATTTATAACGTTGGAGGATATGGGGTGATGCTATACTAAAATTCTTATTTTTTTCAAATTGGAATGAAAGAAAGAAAATGAATAAATTACATGTTCTTTTGTCCATAACTTTCATTATTGACATGTAAACAATCAAATGTCCATAACTGATTTGGACTGGATGGAACCTTGACTGGCACTGTTACCCTAAGTAAGTAAGTAACGTATATGATTATTAAATTAAAATCAATTATGAAATTTCAGTGGGACATTACTTAGAAATTGAACCGATGCAAGTATTGACTGCCTTGGGTGAATTTATATCCATATTTGTACCGCCAGAAAAGAAAAAACTTTATGACTTATTGTAAGTATCGTGTGTATTAATTTTTTAATGTCTAACCGACTGATTGAATTCTCTTCAAATGTATTTTTTCGTTAAAATAGGGACAGCGTGAAGCCTCCCGACTTCGGCACCCCTTCCCGTAAATTGAAACCAGATGAAATAGAGCAATATTGGGATCAGTGGAAGAATGTGTTTCCTTCAGAAAAAGACCGTTTCTGGGATGGTCTTCTGGCTGGTTTAAACAATTATCTACCGATCTTACAAGGTAAGCACGGGTTTATTTTATACCTTGTTGTTTTTGCAAGGCATTTAAAAATTGTTACATATGGCCGGTAACTGTTCACATTTAGGTAAATATCAGCCGCGACTGATGGACGCGTCTGATAATATGTTTGTGATGCCACATTGTCCAGAAAGGCATTTTCCGCCCGCTAAGTGTACACAAAATCCCACTTCCTTTAGGCGTATTCGCTAACTTTTTTTGACAGTTGAAAGATTGAAAGTGATAATCACTGAGTGGCTACATAGGTATCTATTGCTGTTTTACACGATAGGCTTGTTTGGAGGCACGTGGATCAGGAAGCTTGTGGTGCGGGCAGCGGGCAGAAAAATGAAAATCCAGATTGTGGATTACTTCAACATGATGTATTTCTCAAAATACATGTTAAGTAATGTGACATACAAACAATCTTTTAATTACATTAAACGACACAAAATTACATGACCGGGCAGCTCGGCCATTAACCCCAAAGAGAGCGAACAAACATTTTGACGTTTAGGGTTGTACGACCAAAATAATGGTACTAACATTATTGCCAGTACAAACAGTCAATATATTATTATAAAACATACTTTTCAACAAGGCTATTATGGCAATTGTCGTGTAAAAACAGCAATGGATATGTAGTTCAGTCGGTGATTATCACTTTCATCTGTCAAATAATGTTAGCGAATATGATAGTAGATTATTTACCAATGGAGCAAAGAACTAGAATCGAGCGGTGCGAAGGATTCTAGATAGTATGTTTCCCATACATTTTTTTACTTAGCGATAGCGAGAGCGATTGTCGAAATGCATGTTGTCTAAAGCCTCTGAACTGAACCTCACCCTCAACCAAAACATTAGCTAATAATCTACCTATTTTACAATAATATTAGGTAGGTATATCTACCTAGTGTACTATTGTAGGTAAGTTAAGTATAACAGTCTATGATAGCCAGACCTTGTTAACCCCTTCGATCGCGCTATTTACGAACGTTAATACAAAAATCACGTCTTCTTCTTATTTTAAGTGAATGGCGATCGCGACACATAAAGATTACGCATTGCGCCAATATCAAGTGAAAATTTTATTAAAGTAACCGACAATTGTACGGTAGATTAAGGTTAAAATGGAGTTTCTCAACACGTGTTTTTGCAACAAGAACTCGGGAGAAACTTCAAAAAATCACGTCGTTATCGTTTTCATACGATTTGACAGCTTTTGGTTTTGGTATTAACGTTCGTTCGTATTAGCGCGATAAGGCCCCAGTAGGCCTATTCGCTAACTTTTTTTGACAGTTGAAAGTGATGATCACCGAGTGAATTGCACATTCATTGCTGTTTTTACACGACATGTGCCATAATAGCATGTCGTGTAAAACAGCAATGGATATGTAATTCACTCAGTGATGATCACTTTCAACTGTCAAAAAAAGTTAGCGAATAGGCCTACTGGTCATTTCCACCTCCGCTCTCAGACCAAATAAAAAAGTGAAGCTGCGAAGAACGTAGTGCATTACAGCTTTGGGAACAAGGAAGGGGTACCTAACTTCGATAATTATTAAAATGACTTATACGTGTAAAAAGACCTTTGACAAAGCTGAAGCCCGAGCAAGTCTCCCGCCCTGCTCCATCTGGCCCGAGCGTATTGTGTGTTTTTTATATATATTGATAGCCATCCACATAATAAACATAACGTCACTTCTCTTTTTAAAAGGTCATTACTGAAATACAGCATTTTACAGATTTCTAACAAAAAGTCACTATTGGTACCCTTTCCTCAGCGACCTCGGGCTTGTTTCTCAGAAACGTCTTGCAGGTATTTTTTTTTAACCATGACGATTATCCGTGAATATTTTATCAACGGAAGACTGAGAAGTGAAAACTGTATTGATACTCTAAAACAGTGAATCCCTAACTATGGTACGCGTACCACTAAGGTGGTACGCGAGCAGCCATGGCCATAGGAAATAGGTACATAGTAATTAACTAGATAAAACGTTTTTAAATTTCGCGCTCATATATTGTTATTTCAAAGAAAAGAACTTTTCTTACAGAAAAAAACGCTGAAAGTAGGTTAATATTTCGAGCCCGCTCGACCGGCGGGTGCCGGGCGGCGCCCAGTATAGTAGGTCCCCCCTAGGTCATGAGCGGTCATGAGTGGTACGGGATATTAAAAGTTTGGGAACCACTGCTCTAAAATAATACAGAGTTATTTAAAAATTAGGTATCTACGTAAAAAAATCTAATTATGCTCTTCCTGTAAAGTTGGAAAAAATGCTGAAGTGACCCTTTGTTATCAAAGGTAGGTACAGTCGGCTTCAGAAGTAGATGATCACTTTAGTACCATGTCATAGCAACGCCAGCGTTTGTGCAGTAATAGTTGCGACAATTATGTAAGAATATTATTATGACAATGTAGTAAAATGATCATCTACTTTTGATGGTGACCGTACGAGATCTGTGTGCGCGTAATTGCGTAATTACAATGGGCGACGGGCGAGGCGTAGTTTTATTCTACCGGCTTCAGTGCGTTCTACGTAGAGCTCCATCTTCACTTTTTAATGGTCAAAGCCTTCGACCTTATCAGCTGATGAGATAAAGGCCATGGAATAGACAAAATCTGATGAATATTCATCTCCTTAGAGCGCGAACGGATTTACGAAGAGGTGGTGGACCTGCGACGACGCAACGCTGCACTTCGCCGTCTAGTCCGAGGAGCTCTGCCCGAGTTACCTCAACCACAGCCGCGGTATGCGCGCCCCGCCCCGCTCACCTTCACTGCGACCTTCCCTGACGAAGCGCCGGAACCATATGCTAGATTACCACCTATTTAAATAAAATATCACCTGTAACGAAATAAAATATTAGTTTTATCTCTAAGAATACCTGAACGTAAAATATACCTTTGTTTGCAATGCCAAATCTATGGTGCCTACTTATACTTGGTCCATGGTTGATCCTTAATATACTATTAAAGAAGATTGTTGAAAGGCGAATTTGTAAAGGTATGGCACCGTGGTGCTGCGGTACGACACCGTGCCGTCGCCGCACCACCGTAGTCCAAGCCCTCACAATGAGAAATGGTTTAGGCCGCGAGGTTAACCGAATGCTGGACGCCGCCGCCACACATTTTAATGCGAATATCAAGAAAGAAGATAGAAAACTGATGACACGGCTGTATGGGCTACATCACTTTGCCGTCCTGTAATAGTGAGAATTAAAAAAAAAAACAGTGTGGCCTGTGGCGGGAACAAGGAGCTTATACTAAAGATAAGCTCCTTGGGCGGGAAACAATCCCGCCTACCTAGCATGACCACTGAAACACGATATGATAAAGATAAAGCCTTAGGATAAAGCCATTTATCGCTTTGAACTGTCAAAACAAATGGCTTTAACCGCCAACTTGAAATTTTAGCGAAACTGCGAACTTGTTTAAGGCTTAAATATGTTCGCAGTATCGATAAAATTTCAAGATTGCGGTTATATCTAATTATTTTTGACAGTTCAACGCCATAAATGGCTATATCATATCGTGTTTCGGTGGTCATGTTAGGCGGGTAGAAGCTTATAATACGGCGGGAAACCACGACGCGTCGACGCGACGTTGCGTCGTGCGGACCATTTTTGTTTAGATGATTCAAAATTTTTCAGAGTGGATTTTGTGCAGTAAAAGTGGTGTTATTGTGATGCATAAGCATCCGTGTTGACGGTCTAAGATGGATCATTGAAATAAAGGTTTTGTGGTGTGTATGACGTTGAGAATTTTATAGCTTTAATATATTTAATTTTATAGGATTTCCACGTCATCAGTCGCAATTTTGAGGTCTGGTTGCCATGTATTTCGCGCCAAGCACTCCCTAAATGCACTAAAATGTGTGACACCAAGTTATAGGTAAAACTGGTTAAATACGAATAAAAAGTTAAGACAAAAAAATCCTTGAAACTAGGTAACAAGGTGGTCAAATACATGAAGTTTCATACGTTATTAATATCACGTGATTTGATCAAATCCTATCAATAAAGAAATAAAAGATTAATCAAAAATGCAATATTTTTGGTTGCGTCGTTTTGATTGCGTCCCACTTGCATTCTACTGACGTATGTACAGACAACAGCACGTTGGATTACCACAAGTTGTCAAATTTTCCCAATCGATTATGCAGTTTATATTGAATAGCCTTAGGTTGAAAATTGTTTGGAGAAATTTGACAGTTTTGTATAGCCCGACGTGCTGTTGACTGTACCTATCTTTTCAAAATGGGCTTCTTAGATTGCGCGGACTATAGTAACAATTGTATGGTAGATTGAGTTAAAAACGGAGTCTCTCAAAACGTGTTTTTACAACAAGAACTCGGTAGAAACTACATTCAAAGGTTACTTTGTGTCAAAAAAGTTGCCTTCGCTTTTTTATTGGTAGTGTGGCTTCCAGTTTTAACTATTTTCTTGTGTGAGATCCACACTTAGACAAAGAATGTCTAAGCACCCCGTAGACAGAGAAGCGTAGCCACATCATCGATGTGCTCGATGACCCACATTTTAATTCGAAGATTAAGAAATAAGATAGAAAACTGAAGAAGACATGACTGTATGGGCTAGATCCCTTTGTCATCTCCTAATAGGGGTGCGTTCCAAAACGATCTCAATTTACTCGGGGTAGAGTAAATGGTAGCTCACTATTGGTCGTTATTAAGAAGCGCTTTCACCATTGGTTAGTTTTGTTAAACTATAGTTAATTTACACCAATAAGAAAGCTTTCTTACGCTGTCTACTTAGCTTCACCTGGTTTTGGAACGCACTCTAGGCAAGATTAAAAATCTGTAAATTCTGAAATCTGTCAAAAAATAATTTGTCGATTGCCGTATTCTCTCAATAATTTCTATTCTAATTCTTTTTTAGCAATAATTGGAAATTTGACTCTAAATGAATGAATTAACAAATACCTAAAACGCTTATTCTTACCATTAATTTAATAATAAAAAAAGGTATAGATAGAAATTGCTCACCAATTAAAAAGTACGCTTGTTTCTGATTTAATTCTATATCTTCAAGATTGTTTCAGGTCATCTCGCAAAAATGTTAAAGGCACTGTTTCATCTTATTGGAGCCCTACATTTTTTCTATGGGTGCTATTATGACTTTACTTATGTCAAGATTCCCAGTACCTCTACCACAGTGACTCCTTTTGGAGGCAAACTGAAGTATCTGACCTTCATTGATGCTGTAAGTTAGTTGGTCAAGCTCTAATCTTTACTTTATAAATTAACAATATTTTTACTAGTGCTATAAATTGTCCACAGATGATTCAAACGCTGTATTTCACTATAGCTTTATGCAATGATTTATTTGGCAACAATAAACCTACACCATCTGAGAAACCACTGATCAGGAGGTTAAAGGATACTATTTTTACATCTCTAGCATTCCCTCTAGCCATGTTTGTTGGAATTACATTCTGGGGTATATATGCTGTAGATCGTGAATTGATCTTACCTAGAAGCATAGATCCATACTTTCCACTTTGGTTGAATCATGTTATGCATTCCAATATAATTGCATTCATTATTATTGAACTTGTCACATCATTCAGAATGTATCCTAAAAGGAAGACTGGTTTGTCAATATTATGTACTTTTATGTTATTTTATGTGCTTTGGATCCATTACATCTACTTCAAAACTGGGAGCTGGGTATATCCCATTCTTACAGTTTTGAATTGGCCTGTTAGAATTTTGTTTTACTTGGTCAGCCTTGGACTTGTGTGTAGTCTATATTCTGTAGGTGAGAGATTAAACAGAACAGTTTGGTCAAAAGAAGTAGAACAAACTGTTAGATCAGGTAAGAAAAAAGCCAAATAAATAAGGTACTGTTATTCAGTAAAAGTATTATTCTTAATTTATTTATTCAGGACAAACTTTAATAATGCATAAAAATGGATTTTAACCCCTAGCCCTATAATGGCTTCACATAAGTTTCATTTTATTTATTTAGGTACACAACTAAACTAAAGTAATGATTTTGGGTTTTCACTTTATCAGTAATTAATGGTAGCTGTTGATTATTGTTATTATATAGAAATGTATTCAAAAAAGGCCTATGATATTGCTGTAATTTAGGGGATAGTCAAATTGAGAATTTGTTGAGGCTACTTTATGTAATAATAAATTATCTAATCAGATATGATAACAGTTATAGAATTAGATAAGAGGTTGTGATTGAAACCTTATAGCAATATGAAGCATAATAGACAAGAAAAGTAAGGATGTCCCATCAAAAGTACTTAAAACTTTATAATAAGGAAAAGTATTGTAAAAATCTGAACTTATTGTGATAGTATGTAATCCAATAATTGGATATTACTATAATTGCTGCTCTTTAGCATGGTGGTGTCCTTATTTTTATCTGTGTCTTAAAAGTCAGATTTTAAAATCCATAATCAAAACATTTTAAAGTATATTTATCTTTTCATTGTTCAACTTGCAAAATAATGACATACCTTCTTTTATAAAGATAAGCATGCAGTTATATTTCTTATGTCATTCCATATTAGCTATATTATTTAGCTCCTTTTTTTGTATAAATACATGAATATTACGTATGTACCTATTTCTATTTTCTTTTCCGTAGTAATATTAAATTGTTGCACATGGGTACTTGGTTGCACATAGGGTGGTTGGAAATTTTAGTATTATGAGACTATATATATAGCTAATGTACTCTATGTTGCAGATTGATTTTATGAATCATTTACCATATTATGTCAAAAAAACTATATTGATATTATTCCTACCAGACTTAATTACTTTTAACACGAGCAGCATCAGGTTTATGGTTAAATCCAGGCAATTTAAAAAAAAATAGCATCAACTACTGTTGCTGCTCATGAAAAAAGTAACTAGTTTGGTGGGGATATCTGGAATAGCCTAAAAAATATGGGATAATGCCAAAAAGGTAGTCTTTTAGTAACTAGTATAATCATTTAGAATTATCATAGCTTATCACTACTTATGTGTTCAACATTGCCGATTTGTAAATTGTTTTAATATTTATAAAGTGGTTTTTATTTTTATAAAGTTGGCTTGTATGTAACAATGTATCAATAATTTTGTAATAAAACATGTAATAATTTAGGTAAGCATTTATTTCTCGTTTCTTTATTTCCTGTTTGGTATATATACAAAACAAAAGTACTTAATAAAAATACTTACAAAGTAATGTTTTAATAATAATTAAAATTAAATACATAATTATAATATTGGCAATAAAATAATAATTCATATCACTATAAATACGACTAGATTTCATATAGGTTCAGGTTAAATATTCAAACTAAGTAATCATTTAAATACTTAATAATAAATCATTTCTGTCACTTTTATATGTAGGTATATGTCGTCGCCCAACTTAAAATTTGATTTTATATCAAAGTTATTATTTCATGATAACCATGAGTAGGGTATACCTATCCAGCATTCAGTGTAGATAAAGATGACGTATGGTCAGATCAGGCTACCGCAACTATCGAATTTCTTTTAGGACTGAATTATATGAATTTGGAATAAGGTTGAAAAACTTAACTCGCGATGAGTACCTAGCGATTTTTAATGTGTTTCGTATGTAGTGTCCTGAATATTCTGTATACTTATTACATATTTTTTATTTTGTATAATATCTGTACAAATATTAACACTAGCCATGATTTTAACATTATAATATACCTATGCTACCTATAGTTCTATCGTAATAAAACTGGGCAGTAATTCTAGTACTATGTATAGCAGTACATTATGCTATGCTATATAACAATTGTTAAATTACAATTTGTGCTTACTGAAGTCACTTGTACATTTTGTACCTAATATTATTTATAATTTATTAATGCGTGCATTGTCATAGTGGGAGCATGCGCTCGATTCCATTAAATCCAAATATTACGATAAAAATTTAGTACTGAACTCCAATAACGTACTACATAAATACTTTTTGATTACTCACAAATGAACACGCTGCGCTTCTGTTTTTCTCTAGATGGATCTAGAAGTTAAGGAATTGAATACTTTTTAAATTATGCAAAAAAATTCAAGTAATTAATATTTATAATTACTGGATAACATTATATTTGAAAGGATGAATGGTAACTGTTAAGTACATTGTATTATAATATACATTTGATTTCAAAATCAATAGACAAGATTACTAAAATAACTTTCATTACATTTCATTTCATCAGTCAAAACCACAGAACTAATAATAAAGAGGATAGAAATGATTGGGTTCGCATTAACTATCGGAACTAGTGTCGTTGCTTTATCCCCTCTACTTACTATTAATGCACATACGTAAAAGAACGAAACGTACTACGCTAATACGCCCACAATTACTAATAAATTTGCTTACAACAATTAAGAAACACCGTTGAGTAACACTCACCGTGATTCACACTCACAATTACATAACGTCGCTCTTCATTGGTCACGTTGCGCTGTGCAAGTATATGGCAACTTATCATGTCCGTCTGTATCATGTCTGTACCATGGAACTTTTGTGTTCGATCGAATTAAATCGAAAATTATATTACATTGCTGCGAGTACCTTAAAACGCTCTGCGTTTTTAAAGGCATGAGCAGCAATGGATGTGAAGTTTTATTTTAAACCAATTAGTATAAACCAATATTTCATAATGAAAGTTTCTCTCAAGGTGTATTTTGATAAAAACAGTATTATTACATTAAAATAGAATAGAATATGACTTTATTGTACATACATAAACCAGATTAACAATAGTATATTATTATATAAAAATAGTTGTACAAAGGCGATCTCTTCCAGGTAACCTTAGGATGGACAGGATTGCAAAGTAAAAAGTAACTATGAGGGAAGATGGCAACGTAAATCTACTTATTACATACTAATTATAAATACCAAATAATAATTACATATATATATATATATATATATATAAATACTTAAATATACATACTTAAATATTAATACACACATACATGCAATACATAAAATATATACTGTCATATACTATAGATACTAATGGATGATTATAGTGACAAATAATGAGCCTCTACTTGTTTCTTAAAAGTTCCTTGAGTTTGAGCTTTCCTTATATTTTCAGGTAAAGCATTCAACAACAAAACAGCTTGAACAGTAAAAGAATTGTTATAGAATTTTGAGAAATGTACCGGAGTCTCTAACCTCAAATTCTCTGATGATCTTAATACTCGTGAGTGAGTATTGTGGAGAAACTTAAAACGTTCTTTTAGATAAAGAGGAGTGTTGGGGTGAAATAGGATGGCATAAAGGAGGGAGAGAATATGGGCATTCCGGCGAAGGCGAATTGGCAACCACTTGAGCTTATGACGAAATTCTGAAACGTGGTCATATTTTCGTAAACCAAATTTAAACCGTATGCAAAAATTTTGAAGTCGCTCAAGTTTATTTAGTATAATACAAATATGCATAACAAAATAATACATAACAATGAAATGTGATCCGCTTATTAGGGTAATTACACACTTTGGATGAGTTTCCATAATTACCAATGCTGCAAATCATCATTTAAGGCATTATATCACACCAACGGTTCGGGCAGTACTGAGCCACGTGGTGTCATAAGTCACGCGCTTGTGTCCTACGAGACACAAGTGCGGCACCAAGGTCACGCGACTAAGGCACTACTATCATCTTTATTATTATTTCTGTGGTCAAAACACAAAAAAGAGGGAGACAAAATATACATGTTCTTTAACCCTAGATTGCTAACCTACGTCGCAGAGGCGCCCAAAGAAACAATATCGCCCAATCTTTTTATCCATTGCTTGTACAAATTTGGCCTATTTATAATTTATTTGTCACAAGACATCGGGATAAAATGCCACTTTCGGCTAAGGTGTGGCATAAAGTTTATTTTTTAATTTGTAAAGAGCCTTTATGAACAGTCTGTTGATATTTGTTATTATTTTACAATATGTGTTAAAAGGGATTATAATTACAAAAACCTAAAAAGTAACAAATTAAAACTAGGTATGTATGTTTAATTTATAAATAGGAATTGAACTTTATTATTAAATACAAAAAATATGTTAAAATTAAAATAAATCTTCAAAAGTATACATCGAGTATTGTGTGCCTCTGAGGCGTATGGTTATCATCAATGCTATTACCAGGTAGACCTAGTACCTAGAGAGTAGAAGAAAGTTTTATCCTCGTCCCGAATTCTCCATAAGATAAAGGTGATGATTTAGAGTGCTAATATACAGCTTACCGTAGAAAATAATGTTTGTATTTAATAATCACTAAATATAAAAAAATGCTATATTGGAATGTTACCTTTGCTGGTAATGTTCAGATCTAAGTTTGTAAATATTATTTTAAAAAAAAAATCTACATATTTTATATCCCATGTCACGAAAGCACATTACTTCTTTAGGTATATTTGTCCATATCAGACCACCACATACTTTTATTTCATCAATAGATTTTGAACTTTATGTCGTAGTCTTGTGGTTGAAATTTTACTGACGAAAATTTATATTTTTCAGTAAAATAATGTGCAGTCCATCCATTCGTATTCCATGGTAATGCGCCGATGCATATGCATAAGCTTATTCTCGGCTTATTATTTAGTTTCACAAGTTAACATTTTTACAAACACAACTATATAAGTATGGAAACTAAATATTCACGTATCCTTAGCAATATAAAGTTAATAACAACGCCGTTGTTCATTTACAGCCACTTTTGTTGGCTATCGAAGACATGTTCAATTTCGGCTTATGCAAGTATCTACGTGTACTAACTAGCGATTGCATGATGCCGTCTTGTGACTTGGATGACTCGATACAGATCACTGATATCTAAAACTACGTTTTTATCTTACGTGAGTTTTTGTAATGGCCGTTTTTTTTCCAACTATTCGCTTGAGACGCTTCTCCGTTCATACTCCTGGTGAGGAACGAGGTGGTCTGACCTTTGGACTCGAACAGGACGTCTGAATCAGTTTCACTCTCAGACAAATCTTTACTTGCAACTGGAACAAGAAAAATTAAATATCATAAAATGCATTTGCGTAACAACATTGGAATTTTGTTGGAACCGTGCGCGAGTATAGGTGTAATGCATTTGAGCGCGAGTATAGCGGAAGTTAAACCTAGATACTTACAAGGCGTATCCTCGTGGTTGGCGAGTGGTAGCAGCCTATATTTAGGCCTCGCGCGCAGTTTCCTCGGCGCGCAAAGGCGACGCGCGGCTCGAGTGCAGCCATAGCAGGTACCGCCCACTGCGCACAACGCAGCCACGCCCCCAAGGCTCGCATATACCACTGACCAATCTAGATAATAATAGAAGAGTTTACAAACGAGTAAATATGTTTAAAACTAGAAAAAATACAATGAAAAAAATTGACCGCACTCGATCAGATTTCGACAGCGAAATGTAGTGGTTAACGCAGCAGCCCGGATTGCGGAGAACGCTGGGTCCGATTCCCGCCTGGGGTAGGTAGATTTTTCAGTGTATCTTTTCTAGTTTTAAAATATTTTTACGCGTTTTCAAACGCAAAAAATATTTCATAATATAAGGAAACGGAAGTGAATAAGAAGTTTCATCTTAACTGGGCGTCAAATATATGCAAAAATAATTCATTCGGATCTTAGAAGTGCAAATTTCAAAGATTTGATGAAACAATGTTTACCATAAAAACATAAACACCAAGCACAGACAAATTTCGACAGCGAAACCAGTGGCCTGATAGCGTAGTGGTTAACGCAGCCGCCCGGCTTGCGGAGGATGCTGGGTTCGATTTCCGCCTGGGGCAGGTCGATTTTTACTTTCTCGTTTATTAGTCCCATCCGCCCGCCGCCGTCTCCAAACTTATGAATCGTCACTCTACATGTATACACAATTAAAACTTGCAACTTCTGCATCTTACTTCTTGTGTCGACTAAATCTTGTATGTATATAGATAGGATAGTCGACTTTTATGTCAAATATTTGAGCTGCATCTCTTTCATTCTATTTATGTATACATTGATAGGAATGCAGCACAAATATTTAACAAATTAACCGGTCTCCACCAAAGCGGCGATGTGCGGAACGGAGATAAGAAAATATGTTTTTTCAGGATGTATCCACCAAAGCTGTGCGGAGAGAGTCAGCTTCAGTGGATGATGACGAGCGGAGATGTATCATATTTGTATAGTGCGATCGAGCTAGCGGAGATGTGAGCTGTGCCTCGCAAGCTACCGCCGGCCGACTGAACGCAGCGGAGACGAGAAAAGATATATTTATTTATTCGTTATTGTACACCAACAAACAATAAAATTACAAAAACAAAAATTGACAATAATTGGTACAAAGGGCGGCCTTATCGCTGAGTGCGAACTATTCCAGGCAACCTTAGGATGAACAGGATCAGCATGGAGCAAGTAACTTACAGGGAAGTTGGCACAACATGAAAAAGAGATGTTAGCGGCGCCGCTAGTGGCGGCTTTTGTGTCAGTTTGAACTAAACTGCAATCTTAACAAACACTGCACACATCTCCGCTACAGTCTAGTCAGTATGCATCTCCGCTCACCTTTGTTGAAAAACATCTCTTATGCTGCGGCCGCACACATCGCGATGTCGCGAATATTTGCGACATCGCGATATGTCTAGCCAAGTATTCGCGAATACTTCGCCACTTTGTGCGAAGGCGCAAGGACATCGCGCCGTTGTTGGTAAACTGGCGCACATCAAAGCGTTTTTATCGCGATGTCCTTCGCTTGCGTGGCCACACTTCGTGATCTTCAGTCGGCGCACAGACATCGTGCGCATCGGACGTATTGGTTTAAATTCGTTTTCTACCATGGATTGGAATAACGACAGGATTTTAGAACTTATTAGCAATTTGGAGTGTGAGTCAATATTGTTTAATGTTTAGTCTTGCTTTTTTCTTAAACAATAATTCCTGACAGAGTAAAAAATAATTGCCCTAAAATGTAGGCCGACCGCGGCATCCATTTTGTTTTTTGCGTAACATCGTGATCACATCGCGACAGACTTTACAGCGCACATTCGCGGTAGCCCGAAGGCGAAGATTATCGCACGAATGTTATCGCGATGTGTGCGGCCGTAGCATTATTGTCTCCACTTCGAAAATCTCCGTACATATCCGCTTTGGTGGAGTCCGGGGCTTTGTTTCTTTGATGCTATTGGTTGTTTAAAACACATCTCCGTTCGTCTCGTCTCTGCTTTGGCGGCTTATGAAGCATTACATATAAAAAAGACTATGATTGCAAAATAAATAAGTCACGGTTTATACTGGGTGTAAAAGACATGAACAGTCAAACGAAAACCACGTATTCTATACATCAAAATAAGGCATATTTCAAAAAAAAAATTGCTGGGAAATGATTTTTATTTTTTGGTGTTACAAAAAATTGCAAATTGTACCGCGCAATGTAAAGGGCTCAACTCGCAAGCAACTCGCAAAACCGCGATAATTTTGCTTGACGGCGGCGCCGTTCGTTAGTGTGCGTGCGCATCGAGGGAGCTACATTGAACGCTAACGTTTTGAAGCCATTTTTTGTTATGAAATACTAAAAAAAATTATAATGTTTCTTTGGACAATAATTAAGAAATAACGTATAGAATACGTTTTCATAAAAAAATGAAAAAAAAAATTGTGACTTTGACATTCAATAAAATCGTAACTATCAATTTCCCAGGTATAGTCTAAAGGAAGAAAAATGTTATGACGGTGAGCAGAATACATGGTTCTCGTTTGACTGCTCATGTCTTTTACACCCTGTAGAGTAAGCACTCACCGCAGTCAGGCATGGAGTCAGGGTCAAACTGTGTGAACAGGCTCTGCATCCAGAAGGCATCGCAACGGCAACTTCTAGTGGCGCGGTCACACACTCCGCGCCCAGAACACGAACTGAGGCACACTAGCGAACGTACGTGGGCGCTCTCTTCTACCGTTGCTGCGCTGCGAGCTAGGGACAACGCCTGAATGCCTTCCAACGGTTTACCCTGAAAATATATCCGATTAACTTTTTCTGTTGGCTTCAGATGACCTTCACAGAGGAACTAAGGTACAAAGGATTGCGAACTTAAGTGGACAGGGCACATTGCCAGGACAGGCGACCGTTGGGGCGGAAAAGTCTTCGAGTGGCGACCGCGTACTGGGAGACGCAGCGTTGGTAGGCCCTCACTAAGTGGACCGATGATCTGGTAAAGGTCGCGAGAAGCTGGACCGGTTTGTAGTTCCTTGGATAGGCCTATTTGTCTCTCGGCGTTGTTTTGAAGGCGAGAACCTTGGTGGATTCTCTAGCCAGGAACACGAACCTCCCTAGACTATTTCTAGTCGGCGAACATCTCCCGCGGGGGAGTCTTTACACCGATGAGAGTTTTTAGTGCGTTCGTATTGGAAGGGAGCGATTAACGCCTGAGGGTACAAATTTTTGAGCTCTATAAATAACTTCACTGTTTGAAATGGCATTTAATTTTTAGGGCAACATATGATGTAAAAAAAAAACAGACTTTTATGCTTTCGAAGACACGAATGACCTTACTTGTTTTGTCTTGTAGTTGTTGACCAGAGAGAATTATTATTGAGTAGAAATAAGATCCTGGCTAGAAGGACCTTTAAAATTTGTTTTGTCTTTTAGTTGTTGACTCGAGAGAATAAGATCCTCAAAGGACCGTTAAAACTTTTTTTGTCTTGCAGTCGTTGACTCGAGAGAATTATTATTGAATAGAATGAGGTCCTGGGTCGAAGGACCATTAAAACTCGTTTTGTCTTTTTGACTCGTGAGAATTATTGTTGGCTAGAAGGACTATTAAAACTTGTTTTGTCTTGTGCTTGTTGACTCCAGAGAATTATTATTGACTAGACTAAGATCCTGGCTCGAAGGACCATTAAAACTTGTTTTGTCTTATAGTTGTTGAATCGAGAGACTTATTATTAACTAGAATAAGATCCTGGCTCAAAGAACCATTAAAACTTGTTTTGTCTTGTAGTTGTTGAATCGAGAGAGTTATTATTAACTAGAATAAGATCCTGGCTCAAAGAACCATTAAAACTTGTTTTGTCTTGTAGTTGTTGAATCGAGAGAGTTATTATTGACTAGAACGAGACAATTGGACATAGGCCTCCTCCTCCAAAGAACGCCACAACGACCGGTCCTGTGCTGCTCGCATCCAAGCGTGACTAATAGAACCTTAATCAGGTCGTCAGTCCAGCTTGTATTGTATTATTTTAGATTATTAATGATTATTCTTGGTTTCTTTATCTCAACCAATCATTCGTCTGCATTTTTACAGATACCTACCTCTTTAGACAAGAAGAAGATGACCTGCGTGTTCTCTGTATCTACTTGTCCTTTGACCTCTGTCACATTGACTTTCACGTCATCTTTGAGAAGAAGTGTCATTTTCTGCACGAGCGAGTCGAGTTTCCCTTGTGTAAACGTCGATATAGGTATATTGAGAGTCATTTCTAGGAGGCTTGTCTCTAGAGGGTCATGTTTCACTTGGACGCTGACTGTATCTCTACCTGATTCCCCTTGGTCATCAGTCACAGTTAGTTCAAATACATATCTTCCTGGCTCTATGTTTGTTAGCTGAAATAAATATCAGAATATAATATTTAGATACGATGTCAAGATCTTATGATTAGCAAACATCATTGTGGTTATAAACCCGAAATAAGAATTAGAAAAGAGGAAGGTTTATACCTGCTGGATGATTACTAGATTGGATACAAATCCAAAGAAACATACCCTGCTCAGTAGACAAAATTTTAATAAAGCGGAAAATCAATTGAACAAACAAAATGAGCCCCTAAACGCGTCAACATGATTGATAACTATGGTTATTCCTCGTAAAGTCTAGTCTTGTAGATTTTTTCTACCGCTCACCTTAATTTTTATTAAACAACATTTAGTAATGCTTTGTATAACAACAATGTTAAATGACATATGTAATCTCATATTTAAATTGTAGGTACTTTTCAAATAGTTAAATCTTTACAGCACAAGGTAATAAGGAAATTTAGTAGGGAAAGTTAATTTTAACTTATTACTTACCATTAACACGGGCTGCGTATCAGAGTTTAATATGACAGTACCAGCGGCGAGTCCTGACCCCAACCTGGTCCATTTCCAAGAGACTATTCGGAAATCATCGGACGATTTGGAACCGTTCAATATAAGTACAGGCAGCGGTAAGTTGAGCACTTGATCCCCACCAGCATCTGCTTTAGGTGGGCTATTTTTGTCTAGCAAAGAAAATGATGTATTTATTGCAAGTGAGAAATAAATGCACAGCTCTAAATATTGAAACAAAAAGGACAAGATAATTAATTAAGCACAAATTGAATTGAGCTGATTTCGCAGTTGATGTCCGTTTTAATAAATCCTTTGTATGTGCGTTCTGATTTTTACTCCCGACACAAAATAATTTTGACGTGCCCGCGTGTGTCAGTGGCATCGTTTCTCCTAATGCTCCTAAACGAAAGGAACGATGATGCGTTTTGTTTTGTTTGAAAGCTCACGTGATCGAGATGGTTAGCTATAAATTTATGTCTGGGGTTACATAAAATTTTCAATTTTGTTACTTCTCTAATGAGGGTTTTCTAAATAATCTACTCGCTAGGTGGCAGGAAGCATTGAGGTGTTTCAATTTTTAATTCACAAATACTGATTTGTCAATTTAATGCCGTTATTACATTGATAAATGAGGATTTATGAAGTGGTAATTTGTTAATGTTTGACATCAAGAACTCTTGCTTAAGTAGCGCCGAGTAGTAGCGTGATTTTTTGTGAATACCCTCATTCATTAAGAAACATGATTTAGTCGGTAAATTTTATTACGAACCGATGTAACAATAAAAAATAGGGCCAAATTTGAATTCTTACATTAATTAATGATTTCAAATCGAAATTTTGACCAAAAAAGGAATTTTAATTTATGTTGGCCATGATTATTGGGTACCTATTTATATTCAGGAGGCTTATAATAAGTACATAAGATAATTAATTGAAATGAAAGATATGTATAAATAATATAAACATGCTACAGTGTTATGTCCAATGTTAGTAACCAAATACACAAATCATGCTAGAAACCAAAGAAAAACCAAATTTGCAGAGGATTCGAACTGTTTAGAACTGAGGATATTGTTATGACATACAACTTTATAATTTTGTAGCATTAAAAATTAAGGTAGGCAACAAAGTCTTCTTTTGTATTTACAGTTATTGAAATGGCTTCGGTTCCAGCAACTAAAAATTCACCGTGTATTATTATTATATTTGATACAATTTTCTGTGAGTTGTATAAGTTACAGACTTTTTTGCCTACCTGTACCCGTAATGTAGGTTTTTTCGTTTAAAATACGCAACTACTGTAGCTCGATTTGCATAGGAAACGTCAATAGCGCCCCTAGCGCTAAAAGCGCAAATCATGTTTCCCATACAAATTGAGCTCTTAACGCAACTACAATAGTAACGTTTTTTAAACGAAAAAACTTACACTACGGGCAATGTACCTATTTATTTACACTTACTTTGTGTGACTGTGACGGTGATATTATCAGATGCGGAGTTCCCATTATCATCCAAAACTGTTAGTGAGAACACGTATTGGCCCTTGGTCAACCCAGTGGCATTCGCTATTGACTCGTTAAAGTTTATAATGTTGGAGTTAGTAGGACCAGATAAGTAACGCCAAGTGTACGCGACTATGCGGTGGTCATCGTGAGACGAAGTACCATTCAGGGTGATCCAAGTTTGTGGCAGTGATATGAACTGTAATTATGCAATTAGATGATAGTACAGAAAAGATAGAGATTAATTATGAATGACAGACATTAGAAGTTATTTTCTTGTTACGGATGTGAACAAGTTATTACTCTAAAGCACTAGGAGCGCTGAGGTATACACAGGTACCCCTGAATCGAGATTTGAATCTATTAGAGGTACTCTTAGGAATGTCACTTCAGAATGACACGAAGCAAATGAGACTAAACGAAAATTTCCCCTAAGTGAGATAAAGATACTCTAATGGTGTATCGCCCTATAAAAATGTTGTAAAGGGCATTTTATAAATAAAATATCCTCGATGTGTATAAATAAAACACAACATTAATGGTTAAGAATAGTGTTGCCCAAATTCAGACTTGGTCTTGCAGTCTTGGTCTTGGTCTTGCAAAAATGCAAGACCAAGACCAAGAACAAGACCGCGTATTTTTAGCAAGACCAAGACCAAGACTGACCGTGCAAGACTTGAGCAAGAACAAGACTAATCCCGCAAGACTCTTGCGTCTTGCAGCTAGGACTTTGCGCTATTTCACGGAGTAGTTAGGTATGACAGTTCTGTGTATAGGTACGCTTAGGAATTCTATGAGACGCAAAAAACTGTATCAAAGAATATGAAAAACTGGACCTATGCGCATTACGACCAATACCTACCATAAACATACATAGCGAATAAAAAAATATCCATTAAAATCAAACAGAGTGCATGCATAGTTTTGTTTTAACCATCGGCACTTTGATAATGCGGCATCAAAGATTTTGTACTGACTTCTCAAAGAAATTTGCCGCTTTTCGGAAGTACATGGTGATGATACACGCGCCGGCGGCTTCTTTTGAAATCACATACAACAATCGGTGCCGCCGCGCCGAAATCACAACATTTGACACTAATTGATTGCCGCCACAGGGCCTAGGTATAGTTTTAAGAGCACATGTGTTCCAAAGAATAAATAAGTTTCAGTGTGCTTAGAATGGAAACGAATACATTATTGTATTTTATTTTTTATTGAAATAAATGATAAATCGTAAAACTCTTTTATTAAATTTCATATAAGTTGAGGTTTCAATCTCTTTCTAGAGAGATATTGTTCTTTAAAATACAGTCAATTAATTGTAATTAATTTGTTTTTTACATGTTTTAGCACACGTAAGCTTATAAAGCGTAAATGTTTATTAAGAAACAGTTACTCCCATGGAAAACGGCATATAGCTCAGTTGATAACCATGTGGCAGTTATCGAATTTCTTATCAAATCTTCAGACATTTATTAATCTGATTGGTCTTTACTATGGCTATGTTAATTCCTAAGATCTAAAGTAAACTGTAATAAATAGCAATAGTCTAATAGGTAATTGCAAGACTTGCAAGACTCTTGCTGCAAGACCAAGACCAAGACCAAGACTGGGAGCGCAAGACCAAGACCAAGACCAAGACCAGGTGTATTGGCGCAAGACCAAGACCAAGACTAGCCAAGTCTCGTCTTGTTCTTGCATTTGGGCAACACTAGTTAAGAAATATTTGCATATTATTTAATTATTATTTACAATTTACGCGAGTCACGAGCTTAAGAACGTTTATCCACAATGAATGTAAACTCAATATTTATATTATAACCATCTAATGTCGTCAATGATTCTCATTAAATAAGATAACGGATTGAATGGATAGTGATAGCTAGTTTCCCAATTGAATAGATTTACCTTAATCGTAAGACCATTACCATAAATTACTAATCAGACATTAAGTGGCAAATCTTCACAACAAACACAAAAATGCATTCCTATACATGCCATTAGTAACAAATAAATAAATGCTCGATTTTTTTTACCATCATTTTGGATCTCTCGCTAATGCTTAGCTTTAGTCTGTTGTAACGTAATATTTATAATTCTAGTCTAGATACGTATACAACATGGTGTCGAATTGGTAATTTCTCTCTACTATACAGTATGTTTTTTTTAACTGGGACAGTATGTGGAAATCCAAAACCATAAAAAATACAGGGACACGGCCTTAGGAACCAATTATTCTATTTTTGTAAAAAAAAATTTGACAGTATTTTTTTGGTCAAGCGTGAGTTGTCCATAGAAATGAGTAATTTAAAAAAATAAATAATGCGGATCGACTCAGTTTCATAAAGGGAATATTTCATTGTATCGAAAGAAAAAAATCTGAGCAGCAGAAGTTAGTCAAATTTAATAAAATGTTTCTCATACAACAGGTTAGTTCAAAGTACCGATCTACTGCATCACAGTCGATACTTACACGTACAAAAAGCGTTCCATATTCAAAAATTAGATTTTATTTGCACTGTAGAATTGGAACTGGACCTCGACTGTGATGCAGTAGATGGGTACTTTGAACTAGCCTGTTGTATTAGAAACATTTCATTTTTTGGCTAATTTGTTTGGCGAACTTCTGCTGCTCAGATTTTTTTCTTTCGGTATAATGAAATATTCCCTATATGAAACTTGAGTCGATCTGCATCAAAATATTTTTTTTTTCAAAATGACTCATTTCTAGGTCTCACGCTTGACCAAAAAAATTACTGTCAAAAATTTTTTTCACAAAAAAATAATAAATGGTTCCTAAGGCCGTTTCCCTGTATCTTCTATGGTTTTGGATTTCCCCATACTGTCCCAGTTAAAAAAAACACTATAAGTACTACTTGGTCACGAAAATATTTGTGTCCTGCGTAATAACTGAATACTTACGACATCAGGTCCCGCATTCGCTGTGGGCGGAGTATTAGTGGGCGGTTTTACGAACACGTGCACTTCCGCAGTCGAAGACTGTCCGGAAGAATCTGTTACTTTCAAAACAAATGTGTATACACCTTCCGATAAATTGGATAACTGTAATAGAAGATAAGTAATGCAGGCAATTTAAAAGAACAGAAATTTTAATATTGCTAATAAATTTTAATATTGAGAACATTGAAATTTACCTGCAAATAAGGTGAATGTGTATTCTGCATATCCACAGCCTTGTTTTCGTCCTCAGCTGATTTTGTCCATTCCCATGAAGTTATTTCGTGATCGTCAGTAGATAAGCTTCCGTTTAAGGTGAGATTGTTATTCGGTAAATATATGATTACATCTTGACCTGTAATAAGGGGAGGAACAATTAAGCGATCTGTAAGCTTTTTTTGTGAGCAACGGGTGGTGTAGCAGATAGAGGAAGTTTGGGAGGAATTCGACTTTTCTCCCAAAGTTTAAGGAGCTCCTTTCAATACACAATAATCACCTCGACTGTTAGGATTCCTCAATAAGTGAATAAAGAAAGTGGTACTTTAGACATTTGCTGTAACTTAACCAGCTATTAATAGTTATGTAGAATAAAGAATAACATGGGCGACGACGCTACAACCGCCTTTCTCTATAGCCCCACGCGACGGCCGGTTACCGCGCTTGACGTCATTCAATCAATCTCTAAGTGATTCTGCAACTTATTGCAGCCAGTTAGAGACTACTTTAATATGAAGAAGTTTGATTATTTGCGTCCTTTGATAAATTTGATTACAAAATACGCTTTAATATTTTTTTTCGTATTGACCCTCTTTTACGCTTTAAAGAAATCTGTTTTGGAACTGCTCATTGCTCATGCATGGAAGACGTCGATAGTACAACATAATAAAAAACCTAAAAAACAAATATAGACATTTCAACTTAAAATATGACATTTAAATTTTTCTGTAGCACTTCAAATGGCTACACAATAAATTTTTAGATTCGTTAAATTGTCCGCTCGCAAATTTTTCATTTAAGCTGCATGCACCTGCCGTGACGTCATCGTACTCTCACCTCGATCGAGCGTCGTACGGAAAGGACGTGTCGCGCGCGTAATCTATTAATATTTGAGACTGTGTTATAGTTATAGATAATAGACAATCTTAAAAACATAATATTTTTTGATATTTTATAAATAAACTAAAATAAATAAATATTTTTAACATGAGCGTCACCGCGTCGGGGGACCGATAATAAATGAAAAAAAAAAAAGAACAGAATGCAAATAAAAATATAATGATAGAGTAGGAATAGGTATAAATATTTTGAGGACGCGAGCGGGCGGCAAGGGCTGTAGAGTCCACTGACGTCACACGGCCGTAACCGCGCCAGCGACTAAAAGCGGAGTAGTTTTATACCCAACTTAAATGTATTATAGATTTGTAAATATGTATTGTATCGAAGTGAAATAAAAACTGTTAATTATTTCGTAATGAGATCTAATTTTATGAAATAAAAAAATATATTTCTTTTGTTTTTTTCTTAAGCTCATTTTAGTAAGTTTTAGTATTATAAATAAAACTCTAAGAGAACATTAAGTTTTAGTATTTCTTTTCAAAGAAAAGTTTAGATGCATTTTTTATGTTATTTAAAAATACTTCTATTTGGTTTACCATGATTTATTCCCAATTCTGCTGTGGCTTTAATAATGTAATGCGAAAACCTATAGCAGTATCTCAACAGCAAGACTAATAACAATCGCAAATAAATTGGGGGGACCAAGGTAGGTTTCCTATAAAATTTTTCTATGTCCATTTATACCTGCATTTGCTTCAGGAGGATAATCCGTGTGATTCAACACTGTTATATTAGCAGTGGTAGAGTTCTTTGCATGATCAGAGTCTTCCACGGTTAGCCTAAAGGTGTAGTTGCCAGGTTGTTTCAGATCTTTGAGAACTAATGTGGCTCCATCTTGCAATGGTGGTTGGTAACCGATTGGACCCGATATAAGATCCCAATGCCAAGATATTATGTCTGTATCATCCTGTAAAATAAATTGATAGATGTAAGTAGAACCACCAGAAATTATAAAAAGAAAAACAAAAGGTTTTAATTATTTTTTACTTATGACAAAAAGGCATTATACCTACATTGCTTTTTGTATAATTACCTTGCTTGAACTGCCATCAAGAACAGCTCCAGAGTTGGGTAATTTGACAGTCTGCGTTTGTGGCGTAATGACAACTATTGGAGCAGTGTTAATTCTTTGTGGAGGCAACACCGTTACAGTGGCAACACCTTCGCCATAAGAATTCGTACCATTCACTGTCACTTTAAACCTATATTGGCCTTGTGTGAGGTCTGTTAGTTTTACTGTGGCGCCATCCTGATTCATATTTCCTGTTTTGAACATTTTTTAGGATGAAAAACACTATGAGATTAAGAATTAAGTAATGTTTTCTTAATATTAACTAACTTACATACTTATTTATTTATTTGAGAAAGGTACACTAACAGATTATAGTAGTAGTAGCCACAAATGGCAGTATGGGCCATATACTTACCTCAAAAATAGGCATAGCCTGACACCAAGATAAATAGGGTATCAAATCCAAAAAAAGTAACACACCTCCAGTGACTCAAGAAACAAAAGGAAACTACCAAGAAAGATATCACATTCAAATTCGTCTCAACAATATGGACAATTTTTTATTCATGATTTCATTCTGTTCATTTTTTTTTTACTATATCATTAGGAGTCAAGGCAAAGTAATACGTTTCATAAGCAATTCATAATACTAAATGATATACTTGGTTGCCTTAGACAAAGGAGTAATAACAGTAGAAAAGTAAATTAACATGTGTTTTGAAATTTTAAGAGCATAATCCTAATTAAAGATAAAAGGCATCACTACATAGTATAAAACAAAGTCGCTTCCGCCAAATCTGACAAGCAGTGTTCTATATGATTACCTGTGAAACCTCCCTTAGATTGATCAACTAAAGTCCATACATAATTATAATGGCTCTTGGTAGCCTTTTCATCAGGGATAGTGTAGGCTGCTAAAGTCACTTCATTATCTGGTAGTTGAACCTATGGAAAGCGTAAATTATAAATTCACAATTTCATAACTATTTTTAAATAGTCTTTAGTAGTCATACCGTTTTGTTTGAGACTGATACTGTTAAGTTTTGAATGGTTTTAGGTGATGATGTTTCAGTCTTAATAACATCACTTTTCACATCTGAGATTTCATCATTCTTTTTAATAGAATCAATGGGGATTGTTGGTCCCTTCGAATATGGTCTAATGCTCTGAATGCAGGCTCCTTGAGCATTCTCTTCAGTACCCGGTATGCATTTACAGATACCATTACTCAACTTAATTCCCAATGGAATGCATTCAGAATTAAAGGGACAATCATTTGCACCAACTTCACAGGGAACTTTTTCAAGATAATTTGCTGACTCCATTATCATATCACTGTCATTGTTGTCTCTATATTTGTCAAAATTCCTTGACTCATCCTCATCCATATTGGGCAAGTTGTTAAGAAAACGAGACAAGAAGTTAGACTCATCATCTTCTGTTAACATATCATTTCTGTGACTTGTATAAGGAGAATATATAGACTCTTCTTCAGGTGAGAAGTTGTTATTGATTTCTGGATAACTGGATTGGTCTAGTATATCTGACCAGTTTTCTGAAAGTTAATACAAGAATTAAGGACAATTACAAAGAGAAGAATCTATGAATTCAATACAAGCTTTTGTACATTTTTGGTTTACTTTCACCATTTAAACATAATTAATTAATTATCAATGACATCCATCAATTTTTTCTATTTATAAAGAATGTGTAAGATCATATGTTTTAACAAGTCAATAATAAGAGGAGATATGGAATTTTACTCAAGTTTTTGTTGCAGCAACACCATGCTGTGAGGCTCCATTTTTAACTCTATCTACTATACAACTTTAAAGTTTATTGTTAACAATATTTTGACATGGCAATGGCCAAATATGTACTAAATAACTAAAAAGTCAATAAAAGAAGAATGGAAGATGTCACAGATGGGAATCTCCTCAATAATTATGGACATGTGAATCAAAGACAGGGAATACCTATAGGAGAACCATACAACAAGCTTTATATCATCTGTATTAAAATAATGGCAAGAAAAAAATGATATATTTTTTTGAAGTAAAGCGACTAGGGGGTAACTCAGATTTTTCTAACGGAAGTAACGCTCAGTATTCTATAGTCTGTGTAGTTTCCGCTATTTAAAAATAGTAATTTCGATTGGTCGTAAGTATCTGTCATATACTCCGTACTTCTCGACTTATACGCCAGCTAGTGGCAAAGATCATAATCAATTAGGATTATTTATTTCCAATATTATTGAACAGATCCATTGTGAATAGCAAAGTATATTTTCAGTTAAAATTTAATCATTTCAGTGATCTACGTCAAAGAAGTTTTACTTCAATCGCGCGTAAAGGTTACACGCACACAATTTTTTAAAATAAAAAAGCATTTGTTTACACCACAGAAATAATAATAAAGAGCATAGAAGTGCATTAGTCGCGTGACCTTGGTGTCGCATTTGTATCTCGTGTACACAAGCGCACTACTTGTGGCTCAGTGCTGCTCGAATCTTCAGTGTGATATAAGTGCCTTAAAATCGTGTTTCGCAGCATTGGTAATTGCGGAAACTCAGCCAAAGTGTGTAATTGCACTAATAAGGGGACCACATTTCATTGTTATGTATTATTTTAATCTAATAATGCTGTTTTAATCAAAATACACCTTGAGAAAGGCTTTCATTATGAAATATTAGTTTTACATTATTAACATAAAACTTCACATCCATTGCTGCTCATGTCTTTAAAAACGCAGAGAGTTTTAAGGTATATGCAGCAATGTAATGTAATTTTCGATATCCTTTCTCTTTCAAACAAAAGTTCATGATACGGACTGATAGGATAATTTGCCTTATACTTGCACAGCACAGCCATAATGCCATCGCGATCAATGAAGAGCAACATTGTATAAGCATGAGTGTGCCTTACTGTGAGTGTTACTCAACACTGTCTTATACGTAAGGTGTAGATCTCTCTCTTATAAGTAGAGGGGATACACTGGTTTCAATAGGAAATGCGAACCCAAGCATTTCTAACCTCTTTATTATTATTTCTGTGGTTTACACTAAAAGTACAAGCTTAAATGATTTAAGTAAATCAAATCTTTTCTATTAGAATGCTATCAAAATAAATATGTTTTCTCTCTCTCTCTCTATTAAGAAAATAAAATAGCAAAGATGCACCTTTCAAATTACGTAGTAAGTGTGAGTAAAATGTATTAGGATATTATTCTCTCAAGTTAATGGATAAAACACTTAATGTTTAACATAAAAATTAATATAGAATTAGACATACCATTAGGAAGTACAGGTTTGACAAGAATCATAGAGACTCTAGCCTCCCACTTCCTAGCACCAACCCTAGGAAGTGGCAGGCACAACTCATCACTGACACACTCAACATGGAAACACCTGGTTTCCACAATAAACACAATATTGCAAGAGTCACTTAGGCAGCATGCCATAACACATTGTCTTAACCCTTTAAGACCAGTCTTCTCGGAATAATTCCCAGCAGTCAGGTTTCCTGTTTCAATATATAATTGATGTTATTATTACATCCAGTTAATGTATAAGTTGTGTACGTTTAATGCTGCATGGTTCCAATAATGAATAATATATCAATTATTTAATACATATTGGACATTATTATTAAGAATTGGCATTAATTTATATACCAAATTTATGAACTTACCAGCTGGTGCATAGTTGACAAAATTTTTGGGATACAACTTAGGACATTTATTATTCTCATATTTTTCATTCCAAGGTTTGTTGAACTGCGAAACTGATGTTTTTATATTTAAACATATTAGTATTATGAAGAAGCTTATGTATGCAACATTAGACGTATTCATTATTCAATAAAACTTAAACATTCAATCAATAAATACATAAATTAGCACTATATCAACAAAAATGTAATTTGTAATACTTATCAAGCTCAGAGGAACTTAATTGCAGGCAGATAATATGTGCGTAGGTGTTGTGATAACAATGTATAGTTCATTAGTGTATTTGATTTGAATTAGATTTAAAACGTTAGTAAATCCGCACATATGTATAAAAATACATCAAGGCGAAAATCAAATCAAAATCAAACGAATGACATGACTTTAAACTGTCAAATATTGTGGTTCTCTTCACTGGATAACTTCTTTTACCTTTACATTTACTAAAATTTCTCTACCTTTACAGCTACTGCGACTATAATCGGCGATACAGTACAAACATTTTTAATACATAGAACACACCCGATTGTACACGCACTTTGACATTGACGGATTTATTTCTAATCTGTGGTGGTTATACGGCAAAGGGCTCTACACCGTACAGTCATGTCTTCAGTTTTCTACAAGGAGCTTATACTAAAGAATGGAGTCATTAGACAAAGTAACAAAGTGAAGGCAAAAATTTTGACAATACTTGACATTTAAAATTTCACATTTCTCTTTCTAGAAATTGTCGTCATCTCTTTCTAAACACGACTACATAGAAACAAGATTTCCCCAGTATTTCGCCATCTTTCTAAAACAAAAGTAGAAAAATAGCTAAAAACTTAACATATTGTATTCAATTATCAGTATTTATTATCAATGAAAGAAATAAATATAATATATTTACTTTTAATGTTTAGGTTTGTATTTTATTTTGAAAATCATCATTGTGATTCTTTCTATAACTTATGGGAAATGAAAGGATTTATGTAATGGCAGCACTCTCTTCATGTGTCAATGTCCCGAAATCTCAACATGACATAAATTGTCGTAATTGACGTATTCATAAATATCGACTCGCGATTTTGGTACGGCTTTTTACATTTTAATAACTATAAATAGTGCAAAATGGTGCATCGCTGTATAGTTGGTGGTTGCAGAAGTGAGTGGTATCCAGGATGCAGTCTGAAATTTCACTTGTAAGTGTTTTAATTGCATATTATTGTTCACCTAAGTAAAATTGGTTTTTCACATGTAATTCCATATGATTATCGTTATTGGGCGAAACTCCATAGGGGAAAGTAATTTCTGATACTCGGCTTTAATACTATCTGAATTTAATTAATTTTCATACATAAATTACTTATTCAAATATGTGTAAACAAATTGACTAGGGTGACTAGGATTTCCAGAATTATTATAAAATAATAACCTTTTTCCTTTCAGAAATGGCAATCAAAATTGATATATATATTTTTTTAAGTCTTTGAAATAGCTGTTATATAGATATATATAGATTATAAATATTGTTTATAGATTATGTATATATGTATATAATACATAAATCGTTCTACCCATTTTTGGTTGGGAACGTTTATTTACAAACAAAACATGTAATTTGTGCAATGTACATTATTTTAATTGAGAAACATATTAAAAATGATTGATTGAATTTTACCAGTGTAATAGTGTATTTTATCTTTCACATTTGCATCTACTAACATGTAACGCAGAGTGCAATATGCACAGTGACCTCAAACTTCACTCGAATTTGGGTTAGTAAAATTGACACAGCATTAAGTGTGGGTGTAATGGCTCCTCGTGCATCACTCGTGGATTTTCGGTGCCCCAGAAGCGATAGTTTTGCTTGTTAACGTACCCGCTGAGGTGGAAATGAGCCTCATCGCTCATTATGATTTTGGTCGAAAAAATAGACACGATTATTCCTCGTTCTTGGGGAGTGTATCGCTCCATGGCTTGTTCACTTGTATTCTGCATCTATCTAGACTACAAATGTCAAAACAGATTTGACATTGGCGGCTATTTGCAAAAATGAGAGCATCTTCCAATAGGGTGATTTCTTTTGGTCCACCTTGTAGTAACAGACAGTTGTACGGAAGATTAAAACTAATTATTATGAATGTTAATTCTTTGTCATGGTAAACTCAAAAATATTTTAAACTTTAAATACTAATTAATTTTATTAACTTAACGAAGTCCAAGATTGTCCGTAATTATTTTTTCTGCTATAGGCACCCTACTAGAAAGAGACAGAGCCTCTCTAGAAATGTCAAGAAATGTCAAGGGTTGTCAAAATTTTTGCCCTCACTTTTTTCATTTGACTAATGACTCCATTCTATAGGTAATATAAGCTCCTTGGTTTTCTATCTTTTTTAATGATTTTCTCATTAAAATGTGGGTGTCACACATTTTAATGCATCTAGGGAGTGCTTGACGAGAAACACATGCTAACAGACCTCATGATGGTTACTTATGAGGTGGAAATCCACTATAAAAAACATAACGTCTTACACACCACAAAACATGAAGCCATAGGATTTGGAAACCATGAAGCTATTTGCTTCATGGTTTCCATTTTTCACGGTAGAGATTTAACTCTACCATCTTACGATGTTTGTCTGGGACAAGAAATGTAAAAGGTAAAACTGGAAGCCACACTACCAATAAAAAAAGTGAACTCAAAAAAAATCTCCTTGAAACTGCTTACTCAGTCCTACCTGTCTCTTTCGTACTCTCCGCACAAGTAATATGGTGACTTACGTACCTATGTATGACGAGTTAGACCTCTGTTAGACGGTCACATGCGTGGCCGTCTAAGACGTGTGCTCTAGAGGTTAGGAAGGGACAAATAGGAAGTCAGCGGTTTCAAGAACAATTTTTTTTAATTCACTTTTTACTAATAGTGTGGCTTCCAGTTTTACCTATAAATTCCTTGGTCCGGGATGAACTCCCGATCAAATTTCAAATCACCTTCAACCCGATTTTAACTCCGAAATTAACAATTTTAACTTTTTTTTTTAAAATGTGTATTTTGTTCCAAATTGAGAGTTATGATAGTTCTTGGTATAAATCTTGATAAAGTAGTCCTCATGCTCATGTTTTTACTGCAAATTCAATGCTAAACGACAGTAGTATGAAATTACCACAGCAACGCGTGGCCGGGACACTAATTTATGCCGGGACAGCTAGTCTATTACTATTAAATATAATTCTAGTGTATGTTTGTCCGGGATGAACTCCAAAACTAGCAATTTTAACTCTTTTTTTAAATGTGTATTTTGTTTCAAATTGAGAATTTTTATCTTGATGTAATCCTCATTTTAACTTTCTCGTATACGTAGTACTTATAGAGGAAGTCTTGTAATCGTAAAAAAATTCGACCTCGAGATTTATACGTTTTGGACGTCCCTGAGTCCAAAAACATTTTTTTTAAATTATGTCTGTGTGTGCGTCTGTGTGTGTGTGTGTGTGCGTTAATACGATAACTCGAGCATGCATTAACTTATTGCAACCAAATTTAACATACGTGTATGACATCAATATAAGGTCTCTATCAATTTTTGAGCCGTTGATCATGAAAGTTACGCAACCAATTGCGCGGTCGGTACTCGGATGGGTGACCAATATTTAACATGCACGTACGACATCAAAATATAAGGTTTCTATCAACCTTTGAGTCGTTTCCGGTATACGAGAAAGTCATGGGGAGACCACTCCCGATTTTTTTACTGCAAATTCAATGTTAAAGGACAGTACATACTTAGTCAGTATATTAAAGGACAGTGTTATAGTTTGCCTAGCCCCTAGCTTAACATCAGTCCGGGCATGTCCTTGTCCACTCTTCTAAACTTTTGTCTAGACTTTGTCCGGCATTTTATCGTTTTCATGGTTTTTTTTTCGGTGCTCCCGATTCCGAATAAAACATCTAAGTAGGTACTTTGAGATCCAAGATGGCGGAACTGACTTTTAACAAATTGTGCTTATTGGGTGTAGTGGAGTGCCCTGCTACCGGGCAAATAACTAGGATCTCCGGGTAGCCTCCGGGAAGCGACTTCTTGGAGGAATTAGGATGGCTGGAATGAACCAGCCACCCTCCGATGCAAAACACGCTCAACAGCCGTCGATTTGCGGAGATCGCCCGATTAAAAAAGATGAAAAATGTCTTTTTGGGTATCGTTTTCGTGGTTTTCAGTGGTCCCGATTACGAATACATCTATTATCGCATTATATCCAAGTCCATCATTTTATCCTAGTCTGTCATTTATAAGAGTTTATTAGCTTTATCTAAGCGCAAATCTCGAGAGCAGCTGAACCGATTTCGCTAATTCTTTTTTTCTAATATACCTTGATGTACGGGGATGGTTCTTTCGGAGAAAAATAATAAAAAAATATGAATTATTTAATTGCATAATGTAATTGTAGACTTAAGTATTATCTTTCTTTTTTCTGCTATTCGGGACACCGGGTCTAGAATAGCAGAATAAGTAAGTGTCGTAAACCATTTTTCCAATTGTAACGGGCCTATAATATCCATTAATAATCTTTATAAATTATATTGTAATAACCTAACTATGTAAAACTCCATCTTCCTTTAAAAATTAGCTAAATGGTAATGTTGATTACTTTTGTTCAGTTCGCGCCTAAATGTTTGTCAGCATAATTTTAATGGCTACTATGAATAACTCCTCATTACTACTTTTATCGTTATTTAATATTATATTCTTTTTATAAATTACTAATATTACTAAAATGTTTATTGATACATATTTTACTAGTCCTTGGTTATGTTTAAAGTAAAAAGGAATGCTATTTTAAGTATCTTCTTGAATTCGCGCCAAATGTTAAGACAAGTTGGCGCCAATCCAGCGGTAGTAGTAGGGAGTGAGGACATTTAAAACGTTTCGTTTTATTTGAGCGAAATGTGGTTAGTCTGGTTGAGGTCGTCCGGTCAGAAATAAGTGTAAAGAGGTGTATTGCTAATGTAGTTACAGGTATTGTAGTAAAAAAGTGTCATAATTATGTTCATTTAAATTCCGACACCCGCTATTCTTGAGTTTATAATAAGGTAACGTTACATAAGTATTAAAAAAACAAAAAATTAAAAAATCGACGGTTAGGTGGTACGAAGTTCGCCGGGTCAGCTAGTAATCTAAGGCTCAAGTTCACCAACCCGTAAAACAAACGATTAAAATTTAACCATTGGTTTTTGACATTTCTTCCATACGATAAAATATCAAAAACAGTCGGTTAAACAATAATCGCCTGTTTAAATGTTGGTGAACTCCAGCCTAATAAAATCACGATTATCGACTTGACCCACAGATGAGTGTGGTGTGGAGGTCCAGTACATACACATGGGTAAGCTCCCAACTAGCACACAAGCTCTATAACAAGCGCTTCAGTGGCCAGATAGAAGTTTTCAAATACGGCATTGGCTCTATAAGCAAACTCTACAGAAATTGTAAAGACTGCTACAGCGCTGCTTTACCCTCAAAAGAGGCACAAATTATACGGCTATTTGTTGTACAGTTGCTCTAAAATGATCGAAAATGTGTGTTAATGCGGCGTTACTAACATGTCATGAAAGCGGGAATATACGCCATAGTATCTATAATAAGTTATTTTAGCGCGACTATAGCGTTCTTGCCGTATTTTGACGTGCTTTATCGCGGAATTAGATTTTACGACTCTTTTTTAATTTTATAATAGCGATAATCAGATGGAAGTGAACAAAATATATTTTTTAAGAATAGATTTGTGACAGTGAAGTAATGACAGATGAAGTGAAACATGAAGATTTAAATATTTTAAGTACAGGTAAGTTGGGTACCTATCAAAATACAGATTTTTTTGTCATCGAATTTCATTTCACCGAAAACTATTCCACGATTTTCAATATCTATTTTTCTTGATTGATCGACTAGCTAATAATCACCGTTTCATATTATCGAATAAACTTTCATAAAAAAAATGTTTCAAAGTTGTGTTGCTTACCAGAATAACGGTCTATCGAACTAACATTTCATATAAACTATCAAGTTATCGATAACACTATTTATAAAAACATGTTTCAATATTTAACGTTACACATTGTAATGTTTCGTTTAACAACATTCGATCGCAGTAACGTTTCATCGAACGATACATTTGCCTGTTGACGTTTGACGATAAAAACTGTTGAGGTTAGTTCTTAATTTAAAAACTAATTCTTAATTTGCAAGTAGGTACACACCATGCAAGCAAGCATACAGCATGCAAGCAAGCATGCAGCATGCAAGCAAGCATGCAGCATTCAAGCAAGCATGCAGCATGCAAACAAGCATGCAGCATGCAAACAACCATGCAACATGCAAGCAAACATGCAGCAAGCAATATAATGCTCCGCTCGCTTCGCTCGCTCCGCTATGCTTGGTCACAAGTCTAACCTAACCTAACCTAGGTTTATTTTCGTATTAATGGTTTTTCTTTATAGCGGGGGGCCTCAGGCCCCCCGGCCCCCCCGAGCAGGGGGGCCAGCCCCCCTGCACCCCCCGGCAAGCATCTTGCAGGCATGCATACAACATGCAATGCAAGCATGCATAATTCATGCAATGCAAACATGCATACAGCATGCAATGCAAGCATGCATGTAGCATGACAGAATGCAACAAGCAATCTCCGTTAGCTTCGGTTACACCGCTGCTGACTGCCTGTTGTTCTAAATCTAACCTAACTTAATCCATAGGTTTTCTTTACAGGGAAACAAAAATGATTACGAGTAATTACATAAAAAAAAGTATTTTCGATGTACACTATTTTTAGTGTAGTAAAACTTGATGTTTCAACTATTCTGCAAACTGAAACTTACGTGGAAACAAAATTATGGGTAACAAAACATCGATTTAACATTATTTCGATAAAATAAATAAAATAGGAAAAGAATTTACGATGGAATGAGCTTGTAGATAACAACTATTCGAGGAAATGAAATTGCGATGTAACCTGATTCTAGGAGTTGTTAAGTATTGTATAAAAAGATCTGCGAATAGTTTTATGGGGAATGAAAATCGATGAAGTTAATTGCGATAAAGTGATGGGTTCCCAGGTAAGTTAGCATCTATTTTTTTCATTTATGTTTGGAATTATCAGTGGGAGTACCAGTTTATCGTGAATGTATATATATGTTTTAGTTAAAATTTTCACGCGCCTCTTATTTATGCAGTTTTTAATATTAAAAGTAAATTTAATATTAGAAAGTGTTAAATCTGCATTTAGCATAGATTGTAATTTTGGTTTCTTGGTATTGTATTCGTCTTTCATTGGGGTTATAGGTGAGAAATAATGGCTTAAATTATGATTTTGTACACATTTACAGTTAATAAATGTTGGTAATAACCAACAAAATTATGATTTAATCAAATACTGTAATGGCGCCCAATTACAACAGCTTTCAACATCCACTATGACTATTCTACCGGTTTTCTCTTTTACAATAGTAGTAGTGAAGCGCTTTTGTATGCTTTTAAACATACACCTGTCTTTTACGCTTCTTTACAGAGCACAAAGCTATTTAATTGAGCTAATATATTCCATTATAGCAGAGATCGATTTAGGGACCGCGTGATGCCTTAAAAACCTCTTCCTTTCCTTCTTTCATATTATTATGTATTGTGAACAATGTGTATTATGACTCTTTCCAAATCAATACTATGAAAACTGTATAGGGAGGATAAACTTGTTGAGTTTCTTGCCGGCTGAGAAGAACCTTCTCAGAACAAGGCCTCCTGGTAGACTCGTGAACCGATGGCGTCAAACTTGACTTTCATAAGTGTACAAATTGTACCTTAGTGAATAAAGAAATTTGAGTATGAGTTTGAAATTAATTTATAAAAGTCAACATCTCTCTGTTCAATTGTTACATGTATTTTCTGGCCAGTTATGGCCTATTTAATATTTTACGTGAGCTGTTCCGCGGGCAGGTACAACTAATATAAATATATTTCCAAGAACCACAAATAAATCCACAAATAAAGATTTTCCAAGTTCTATGGCATGGTTCAGTGCGGTTATGTTTTAGCGATAAAGATAATGTACCTATAATGTACCAGTACATTTTGATTGTAATTTAATGCAAGAATCTTTTATCAATTTACAGGTAGTACCAGAAGAGTGTGAAAACTCAACTACAGCTGCTGTCGACTCTTGCAATGCCTGTGATGCTCAACCTGGTCAAACGAGATTATGATATTTGCGTTTAGTAGATTTTTAATAGGTCGTTAGTTATTGTCTTCACAATTATTTTGTATAAAAATTCTAACATAAATATTGTACCGCCAAACCATAAGTTTTTTTTTTAACCTTTACACCCTAGTTAAAAAGGAGTAAGGACTACACCCACTAATTTAAAATAATAATAGTGTCAGCTATATAATCGGTACAAGATACCTACGCTGTTTGCAAATTTGGAACTACGGAACCCGTTTCATTCTTTCACAGAACAATATTAAAATTGATAGTACTTTACAAGTACCTACAACCACTCTTGACGCGCTTTATTTGTTATAATGATGATAGAAAAGTTATTTGTACTGTTTTAGATCTATAAGGCGTTTTTGCCTTGTCTTATACAACTATTTGCCATATGGATGTTGTAAAATTCTCAAATATACCGGCTTGCGCGCTACAAGAAGATAATATTTCTCTTCTGTAAATATAGCTCTACAAAGATCAATCAAATCCAATTCAACAGCTTAAAGCCACATAAAGTCAGTTTATAACTTCATTTAAACTCTTTGGCCAGCAACCACTCTCTATTTAGATCTTATAGTGTTATAAAAGGAATTCTTAACTCGGCTCTATATCTAATGCCGATACAATAACTGTATAATACGTTGTTGTATGTTCTTGGGTATTATGATTACCATCATACGGCTACTATACCACATGTCTGTTAAATCATGTTTAAACTCACTACTGTACAGCTTCAGTATAATAGTAAAGCTGTGGTACGATTACTATACAGTATTTAAGTCGTACAAAGACTGTTTAGGCTGCTTATGTGCTAGTTGGGCTCTGTTCTTGAAAGTTGAGTTCAATGTTCCCCTTCAAGGAATTCTTTTAACTCTCAACTGGAGAGTTCAAAGAATTCCTTGATAGGAAAATGATATTCTGTTCCTTAAATAAGGGAGAGCCCCCCAATATCGGCCGGCATCCGCTACCGCTAGCTATTTCTATAATCTTTCAATAGATATTATTAATCTTACATATTTAAATCCCGGTTTCTTTAATTTAAATGATAGTGACCACGTTAGTTTAAAACAATACATTTAAAACATAATGAGTTAGAAGTACCGGAGGTACCCCTACTTAGAAGTTATTAAATGATCTTAGAAACTTCTAAGGATCTTTAACATACAAAATCGAGGCCCTACAGACTCACGCGAGAAGTCTTGGCGAGACTTTTCGACGAGACTTGACCCGAGAAATGAGATGGATGGATGGATGGAGGATCTACACTCACGCGACCTTCTCCCTTGCGTTCTCGATCGTTAAGCGAAATGGACGACTTTGACAAATGCAGCGGTTTTGGTATTGTGTGCATTAGTATACTCCAATCTTGTGAATGTTGGAATCAAAAATAATATAGTTTAAAAAAAACTAAAAAGTGAAAAATAACTTTTTTAGTATAGAAACCTTAGATTATATACCTGATAGAAACTAAATGATGAACGAAAAGTATAATTACTATTTAGAGAAAAAGCGTGGGGTGCTAACATAGATTACCTCCTAATAATCTATGGGTGCTAAGGTGCTAACAATAGTTCTTGAAAATATTTGTTCGGTACAATTAAATTGAGCACCCCACGCTTTTTTCTAAATAGTAATTATACTTTTCTTTCATCATTTAGTTTCTATACTAAAAAGTTATTTTTCACTTTTTAGTTGTTTATTTAACATAAAAGCGTGATTTTTTTTATTTTTTTTTAACTAATATTTATTTTCCACTTTATAGTGCGAATCATATCCGCCGATGAAAGTACTTAGTTAATGACAACGCCATCTAGTGACGCATAGCTGAACTAACATTCCAAACGTTTAATTTATTAGTCACGGCGATTCTAATCAGGGATAATGAGATATTCATCGAATTATTGTAATGTCATCAGTCTTTGATAAGTCTATAAAGTTTAAATGAAATCTGACCGTTTAAAGTGGGTCAAAATTGCGTACAAAGGAGTCGGTTATATACAAACAAACGTTCAGGTGAAACTAATATAAGCGTGTATATTAGTTTAAAAAACTAAAAAACACTTTCATATTAAATCGAACTAAAAAGTGAAAAATAACTTATTAGTATAGAAACGAACGAAAAATATAGGTAATTATTATTTAGAGAAAAGCGGGGTGCTCAATTTAATTGTACCGATCGAATATTTTCAAGAACTAATGTAATACGCCATCTAGTGACGCATAGCTGAACTAACATTCCAAACGTTTAATTTATTAGTCCTGGCGATTCTAATCAGGATAATGGGATATTCTTATCGAATTGTTGTAATGTCATCGGTCTTTGATAAGACTATAAAGTTTAAATGAAATCTGACCGTTTAAAGTGGGTCAAAAAAGAGTCAGTTACATACATACAAACAAACATACAGGTGAAACTAATATAAGCGTGTTAAAAAGAAGGCCCGGCGATGGTGGATGACACAAATTTATCGAAATAGATCAAGGTTTGTGGATATTATTTCAAACCACTCTCCACGTCGTACTGAAACCGAATGAGAATGTGATACGCTTCTCTTTTCTCGCCCGAGAAACCCTTTAAAGCGGGCAAAAAAACCGACACCAAGCGGAGAACAGGCAAGCGCGAGAACAAGAAGGCGAGAAACTAATCACATTCACGCTTCTCGGGTATTCTCGGCGTGAGTCTGGAGGGCATTAAAAAAATAGATCTTAACAGGGGTTTATTTCCTGTAAATCAGCTTTGACGCCGTCGTGGTGCAGTAGTCAGTAACGCTGTCATCAAGCGGTCCGGGTTCGAGTCCTGGTAGGAGCAAATGTTAGTGTGATGAACACGAACATTTGTTCACGAGTCATGGTTGTTTATGTATTTATTTAAGTTAATTTATAACAATATCTAATACTATTATGTATATTTTTGTCCGTTACAGTTCTAGTATGCATAACACTAGTTCTTAACGATACTTAACTTTGGGGCAAGATAATTGCTGTGAGCGTGGAAATTTATTATTATTATTATTTGAAAGCAGTAAACGTATATTATTAGGTATTATAATAAAAGACAGTAAATAATTAACAAATTTTATTAAAACACTTAAAAAATATTTTCGAATTGGCGCCCCAACAGAAATGCACAATCTATATTTACGGAGGGAATTGTCTTTTACCTGTCTAAAGGCTTCTCTGTAACTTCTTACAACATTTCCTGCTTGTTAAATTTTCCGTCTCGAATCTTCTTCATTGTTAGCTTCCCGAGCCTGGATGGCAAGTTTTTTGGAAGTTTTTAAGATCATTTAGAAACCGCCATACTCCTAACTTATTATGTTAGCTCGAACATTTTCGATTACTGAACTTTAACAGTGATTTTTTTTACTTTGGACTAATTTTGTGGTAGGTTCTACAATGCATAGACAAACGGCATTTTTTTTAGATGGTAGCTATTGCTATCGCTAATTAATTATAACAAAAAATCTGCAAATGATAGAAAGGAGGAGATAAAAAATAAAAACCAATGTAAAGGCACAGTATATAGATGTGGAACAGTAAGGAAACTACCTACAAATGTTCGAAACGGCACACTCACACAAACGTGTGCATCGACGAGCCCCCTAAGCGATTGTCGCGGTGCTGTCAGTAGTGCGTGCCGCGTCTAAGTTAATTTACGCGATCTTTTTGAAAATGTCTCGAGCGTATTGCGTAGTATACGGCTGCTTGAACTCAGCTTCATCATAACCGGGGTGATAGTTTTTTTCTTCCTGCTGATTTTGAACGGTAAGAATGATTTAATGTTTTCGAAAAAAAATGTTCGAGTGATCTATCATAATAAATTCATGAATCTAAGATGGCGGCTGCAATAGATTATCAACTTTTTCGTAATGGTTTTCGAGGGAGTTAAACAAGAAGATAGATTAAGAAAAAATATAAGCTCCTTGGAGTTAAAGCAAAGTCGATAGTGCTGTCAAAATTAAATTCAAAGATGGCGGCTGCAATTAATTAGTAACTTTTTCGTTATGGATGTCATTTTCATGGTTTTTGAGGGAGTTAACCGATAGTGCTGTCAAAATGTAAATCCAAGATGGCGGCTGCCAGAAATTATCAACTTTTTCGTCATGGGTGTCGTTTTCATGGTTTTCGAGGGAGTTAAAGCCGATAGTGCTGTCAAAATGTAAATCCAAGATGGCGGCTACAAGAAATTATCAACTTTTTCGTCATGGGTGTCGTTTTCATGGTTTTCGAGGGAGTTAAAGCCGATAGTGCTGTCAAAATGTAAATCCAAGATGGCGGCTACAAGAAATTATCAACTTTTTCGTCATGGGTGTCGTTTTCATGGTTTTCGAGGGAGTTAAAGCCGATAGTGCTGTCAAAATGTAAATCAAAGATGGCGGCTGCAAGAAATTATCAACTTTTTCGTCATGAGTGTCGTTTTCATGGTTTTTGAGGGAGTTAAAGTCGACAGTGCTGTTAAAATGTAAATCCAAGATGGCGGCTGCAAGAAATTATCAACTTTTTATCAAGATTTTTTATGTAATGGTTTTTTAATTACTAGGTACCACACACATTTTCGGGTGCAACCCGAAAATGCGTGACAAACACCCGAAAACAGCAGCTGATGAACCCAACCGCGCTCCACCTGCGCTGCGGTGCCCATCGCGCGCCCTCTCCGAAAAGCGCACGAAACGTTTTCGTTCAACCGCAATTCGCGTACGTTCCCGCCAAAACTTGTAAAAGGTTACGCTGTGATGACAAGTTAAAGATCTACAAGTTGTTGCGTGTCAATATTAAACTATTTCCCGTATTTTAAACTATCGTCTTTTGCTGAGATTAACCGACGCCATGAGATTACCTATTTAAATTTTATTTGTAAGCTAGTTATTTCAATACGATTGATTGACCACTGCAAAACAGAAAACTTTTTTTTCATAAAAAAATAATAATATCTAAAACATTAAAGGGGACAACCCTATTGCTTCAATGGAGTGTAGGTAGTTATTTTATCAACTAGGCTTAGTTTCCATACTGTTACATTTCTATACTGTGGTAAAGGGAAAATTCCGAAAATAATACTTGAAAAATGTCTAGCTCCTAAACTATAAAAAATCGTGGAACATTTACATGGGGGTAATTCAGGTACCCCTGAGCATAAGGCATCTAAATTTTTTCACTGGACGCCTCTCAACTGGCCACCCCGTATAATCGGAGATATACAGCTAGATGCCAATTTTTTGTCTGATTTTTCCTAATTTTATAATAAATTGCAATAATAAAGATGATTAATTTTAAACGTACTATATTATTTTTATTGATAGTTGAATATATCTTTTACACTCTCTTCCTATACCTTACTTGGTTACTATAAAATCTGATTTAAATAGTCATCAATGTAGGTAATACCTACCTACCTACACATCATCATAAATTTTCACTCGGCCGAAAAATTAAAATTCATGCTATGATATGGTCCACTTATAATATTACTTACACAGTGTTACATTATTACGCTGTTACAATGTTTTCAAAATAGTGTATGAATAACTCTCTTTTTACTTTTCTTCATTATTGTTTTATGTCATAAAGATTAATCACAATGGGGGCTGGCCAAATAGGAGGCATTGCAACATTGTGTAAGGTTTATTGTGATTTTGTGAATCATTTCAATAACTCTAATAATATTGTTGCCGTTTATGGATGTCCATCTTAGTTATTAAATAAAAATATTTTTCCTAGTGGACATCGACTTCGAAAATGCGGCAGGCTTCCAGGGTGTGAAAGCAGATACCACGGAAGGACAATATGTCGTAAGTTTCGTGTCGTAAAAGCTGGGCGAAGCGACGTGCACGTAAAATAAAGTCTATTTTAAATAACTCTTATGCCCTAAACACAGTGACTTTTAGAGCGTTTGTATCGCCGGACATGCGATGCATTCGGCATTACGAGTGCATCGCGCACGACTACATCGCGTCTGCTAAAAGTCGCGCAGTGTGTAAGTAAATGCTTAAGCTCTAAACCACGGTAATATTATCTATACAGTATTCTATCTTCATACAAACGGTCGGAAAGCGCGTCATGCTACGCGCCTCGAGTTCGCGGGGCACCCGGTGGGCATCCAGTCGCGAATGCGCCGCAGCGACGACCGAACGGTGTGAATTGTTTTTTAAGCAGTTAGCGGTGCTTAAACGTGCGATTTGTATTGTGAATATTTGATTGAATTAAGTAGATACCTACATAATTTAATATGGCAAAGAGCAATAGTCGATATTGTGCTGTTTTGGTTGCTTGAACTCTTCAATAACGCACCCAGAGATATCATTTTTTAAATTACTTGGAATATTGGAAAGGTAAAACTATAAATTATTTTTTATATGCCTATCTACTAGTACCTAATTTGTTTTTAATATTTAGGTATTTCGATTTTTCATCGGGCAAAATTTCTGGAATTATGTATAAATAAGTGGATAAGGTGGAAAAAAGAGACAAACGAGTAATCTACCTACGCTCGCGTTAAAAACAAAACTATATAATAGTTGGTAGGTAGTTTCCTTGACTAGGCTGTCTACTTACTGTTAATGTAGTTAAGTTATATATGTACCAACACCCAAGATATACTATAACTTACATTATTGAATTAGATGAAATATCATTATGAAATAATTTATGAGAGTAATAAATGGTAGGTATTGTAGTAATCGGATCTTTTGGTGTATACTGGCAGGTTATTAGATAATTTGGAAAAGAGACGGATTGTTGACAGGAATTGATAAATGGAAAATTATAAAATAGGGAGATTTGTGCGGAGTTTAAAAAACAGTATTTTGTTTGTTAATAATATGTTAATGTAATTTCCTGAAAATAAAAGTGTTTCAGTGACAATATAGTACGTCTCAGTCGAGGCGTGAATATTTTTGTCTCATTTCTATAATTTTTTTTATTAAATATTACCTAAAAATATCATGTATTTTATTGAACACTTCCTATTTCATTGACAACAATTTTTTTTACATATAAAATAAAATATATATAATCACAAAACTAGAAAGAAACTCAATTAGATATGTAGATGAAATAAAAATACTGTAGGCGGGTAGCCCTACCGCATGTTAACGCCCCGCTCGGCCGGAGCCAGTTATTTCAAGGACAGGGCCGAGTCACAATACTGCATAGATAATATTACCGTGTCTAAACTCTAACTCTTAAGCTCTACACACACTGGGATAGAAATCGGATCAGCAGGCGTATACTCACAATCGTCTGTGCTCACAATAAAATTCTCTGTGTGCCTGCCGTGTCACCTGGTTACCTCGCATCTCATTTCCGAATACCTTTGTTTTGTTGAGTAAGCTGAAACCGAAGGAAGCCATCGTAGTGTATAGCCATGAAGCTATAGAGTAATCGTATATCGGCATTAAATCTAATTTAGAAATTATATTGATAAAAAATATTCCTTTTACTGTGAAATTTTCGTTTGCGTTTGACAGCAAAATTCGAAATGAGACGCGAGGTGAGAAGTGAGATTCTTCGCAAAAAAGCAATTACTCAAACCTCAAATAACAGCAATACTTTTCTACTTAGTATAGAGTTTTCAATAAAATATTTTCTATTCTAGGTTCATTTCTTGTCTCATGCTATGATGTTTTGCATGGGAACTCTTTTGGAGGCACACATCGTTCTGACGCCAGCCATATGCGTCTTCGGCGAGCGATTTAAGTTCTCCGTCTTCGGAGGGACACATAACTTTCTAAAATATTCTGGTATAGATCGAGTTGCCCATCATGTATGTATTCATAAAGGTAATTCATTATTATCTACTTTCTTGCTCGTTATGGATAGATAGTGTAGAGTACATGCTTACCTGATTCGACCTTGATCAAACCACCCGGTCTAATTGCTAACTTTTGTGACAGATGAATGTGATCAAGTCACTGATTGAATTACATATACTACTACTTTACTATAACTAGGCTTGCCATAATATTTAAAAGTGTAAAGTATAAAACGAAGACGCGAAAAATCTAGTACGCCTCTCCCCCCCCCCCCCACTCTGATTTCAAAAATTACGGAAAGGTAAAAAGTGGCGGCTATGACGCCTTTTGTATGGCCGGTGGTCAAAAGTCCTGCTACTACCTGGACCCATAGCGACTGCGATCTAGTGTCCCCAAATGTTTCATGACAGAAAAAGTTCTCACGGGCGCTCGCTCAGTCAGTGAGTTATCACAGCGCGCTGCCAAAAACATATTAAAAATCCGGACGTAACAACAATTCCGGACAAAAGTCCGGACATGGTTGTTATATCCACACAATCCGGACTAAATCCAGACGTATGGCAAGCCTAACTATTACGTTATTATGACACTTGTGTCAGTTAATAGCTCGGTGATTATCACATTCATGTGTCCACCTGGTGCGCTTCATAAAGCCATATGATGAAAGTATTGAAAAAACACAAAAGCAAAAGTGACTAAAGAAAGTTTAATGAAGTTTTTGGTGTTCATATCAATAATAAAATTTAAACCGCGGTTACACTTTGTTGTAGCTCAACTTTTCTATAGAAAAGTAGCTGCACCGGACAAATAAGTAAATCCAAAATGCTTAGAATTTTCCAATTACATTGACACTACGGAACAAAAAATGCCTGATGAATATATAAATAATGTGTTTTACCGTTAAAATACGATGTTGTGTAAATGTCAACCAAATAATATTTAAAAAAAAATGTTTTAGGATACAACCATTCTAATCGCTGGACTGATTGTGCAAATGCGAATTTGGCTCTTCTGGTGCTAGATAAACAGTTCGTGTTCCATGAAGTAGAAAATGGCGCGGACTTTGCAATAAATCGATTACGCTATGGGATGTTGCCAAAAGATGAGCGTCGGCATAATGCAGTTAAACATTGTCATTATTTTGGATGGGGTAGTCGACGGAATGTAAGACTTTTCTAATTTATACAAGTTTACATTATATATATATTAGGTACACACCCTATATACCTACCTACCCGCACTGCAATTTTAGAACGAACGCATATATTGCTGCACACATCACGCGCATCGCGTAGGTATGTATGTATAACGCGCGACTTTATCGCGTTTGCGTCACCTTTGTCTCTGCTGAAAGTCAGAGTGTGTAAACGCACTTTATCTGCCGACTTTCATGTAGGACTAGTCCAAGAAGGTTGTTACAACCTTCTTGGACTAGCCCGAAGAGCCGGAACCATGCATATTACAAGAAATTCTTGTGTCTTGATGTGCAAAAGGCCTAATGAGTTGCCCCATGTTTATTTTATTTATCATCTAAGCAAAAATTTGGCAGGGCGCTGGCCAGTGGCCATACAAAGGGTTGCTATAGGATACAAAAGGGGGCCTAGGCGCCACTTTTACATATCCATAATTTTTCAAATCTAGGGGGGTGCTTGAAATCTCGCCCAGGGCGCTGGTAGTGTTAAAACTGGCACTGCTTTCAATGTGATTTCACGAGACTCTCTCACAGTCTCTTTGTGATGGATGACTCTCTTATTCGCCTAATATAAAAAGCGAATGCCACGTCCGCTGTTTGGAGTGGTTTTTCACTAGAGCTGTGTGCTGCTACTGCTAAACTGCTACCCATAGCGAAGTGTATACGTGCGAGCGTCAATATTCTACGAACAGGCACTATTTGGGTCGAGGCTATAGTTTTTTCTTTTATTTTCGATTTGGAAAATCTTAGCCCTGATCTTACCCGAAGAAATTTTAACAACTGTTTCGTTGTCTAAGGTATAGGCACGGCAATATTATCTATCAGTATTGTAACTAGGCCCTGTCCTTGAAATAACTGGCTACGGCCGAGCGGGGCGTAAACAAGCGGAAGGGCTGCCCGCCTACAGTATTTTAATTTGAAAGAAAGAAAATAAATTTATTGGCCTTCACAGAGCACGATATTACCTAATTATTAATAAACTATAACAACACATACATAAAGAAAAGAAACGTTAACAAAAACTAACATACACACATTATATACCTACTATTTACTTTATATTTAATTTCTACATTTCTTGTTCTATGATTGTAAATATTTTATTTTACTTATATGTAAAAAAAATATGTTGTGAATGAAATAGGAAGTGTTCAATAAAATACATGTTTTTTTAGGTAATATTTAATAAAAAAAAATTATAGATTTGAGACAAAAATATTTACGCCTTGACTGAGACGTGGGTACTATATTGTCACTGAAACACTTTTATTTTCAAGAAATTACATATTATTATCAACATATAAAATATTGTTTTTTAAACTCCGCACAAATATCCCTATTTTATAATTTTCCATCTATCAATTCCTGTCAACAATCCGTCTCTTTTCCAAATTACCTAACAACCTGCCAGTATACACCAAAAAAATCCGATCACTACAATACCTACCATTTATTACTCTCGTAAATTATTTCATAATGATATTTCATCATATTTAATAATATATGTAGGTAGTTAAGTTATATGTTGGTACATAAGTAAGTACCTAGATAGCCTAGTCTAGGAAACTACCTACCTACGTATTATGTAGTTTTGTTTTTAACGCGAGCGTAGGTAGGTTACTTGTTTGTGTCTTTTTTCACCCTATCCACTTATTTATATATTATTCCAGATTTTGCCCGATGGAAAAATTGAAATACCTAAATATTAAAAACAAATTACGTACTAGTAGATAGGTACATAAAAAATATTGCTCTTTGCCATTTTGAATTACTTATGTAGGTATCCACTTAATTCAATCAAATATTTACAATACAAATCGCACGTTTATGCACGGCTAACTGCTTAAAAAACAATTCACACCGTTCGGTAGTCGCTGCGGTGCATTCGCGACTGGATGCCCACCGGGTGCCCCGCGAACTCGAGGCGCGTAGCATGACGCGCTTTCCGACCGTTTGTGTGAAGATAGAATACTGTATAGATAATATTACCGTGGTATAGGTAGCTTAACATAATGGTTAAATGTTTTATTTGTTGTTACAGGGATATCTTATACCGTTGCTAATACACTTGCGTAAAGTAGATGTCGTTCTTTTGCCGACGGAACGCTGCTTTGCCATGTGGAATTATAAAGAACAATATCTTTGTGTTCAGCAAAAACCTTGCAAGGTACGTAGCTAAGTAGGTATTACTCGTTTTCCAAAACTAAAAAGTAACTTTCTTGATTAATTAATTATTTAGAGAGGGGTCGTATAAAACAGCCGGCCTATTCGACAGATGAAAGCTCAGAATGAAAGTCTTCTCTGACAAATGAAACGGACATCACTCACTCGGTGATTATCACTTTCATCTGTCACAAAAAAAGTTAGCGAATAGGCTGGTCAGACAAAAGATTAAACAAACCTAACCAACAATAATAGCGAAAAAAAATAATCATTAACGGGCGACGAATGATTTCGTCGTTTTTAACACGCTTATTAATATAAGTTTCACCTCTATGTTTGTTTGTATGTAATGGTCAGATTTCATTTAAACTTTATAGACGTTACAATAATTCGATAAGAATGTCCCTGATTAGAATCGCCAGAACTAATAAATTAAACGTTTGGAATGTTAGTTCAGCTATACGTCACTAGATGGCGTTGTCATTGTTAAGTTGGCGGGCGTTGGGTGTTAAGATTTTTTTTAATAATACTTTCATCAGTGGATTCGCACTAAAAAGTGGATAATAAAATAATAGTTTAAAAAAACTAAAAAACACGCTTTTATATTAAATCGAACTAAAAAGTGAAAAATAACTTTTTGGTATAGAAACGAACGAAAACTTATAATTATTATTTAGAGAAAAGCGTGGGATTCTCAATGTAATTGTACCTACCGATCGAATATTTTCCAGAACTAATGTTACCTTGTTATGAGCACTCCACGCTTTTCTCTAAATAATAATAATTTTCGTTCATTTCTATAGGTACTAAATAGTTATTATTTCACTTTTTAGTTCGATTTAATATAAAAGCGTGTTTTTTAGTTTTTTTTATACCTACCTAGTCGTTTATTCCAATGATACCTAAATTATAATATAAAAGAGTGTTCAATCTGCTGGATTATTTAGTTTATTATTTCCCATTATTTACTAGCCTGATTATATTTCTAAAGTGATTCTTGAAGTTATACTTCTTTAGACGCGTTATGAAAAAATGATGAGAGTGAAATTTTAAGACCATTTTGGTCCATAGTCGCATCAGCATTCACAATTGTATCATCTACGGTCTTTGAAAAATTATTTCCCCCTGCTATTTATATCTAAGTAGGGGGAATTATAGTTATTGCGTCCGAGCCCGGTGATCTTCGTGTCACCTGGGTCTACTAGCTCCCCTAACCCATTGTACCTACTCTCATTTTTTTCATTAGAGCAGCAACAAAAAAAAATCAAATTTTTCTTTTCATATTACCTACCTATTACAAGCTTTTGAAATATAATTTTATACCATTAGCATAAAATTCGTAATTTTCATGTTGTAGACCGAGAAATTTGGAGCTTTATGTCCTGTAAGTATATCAATTAAGTATTATCTACTTTGAAATCTTAGATTAAAGGTTTAAAATATATTTTGAAACCACGGTCATGTCACTAGGATAATCGTATAAGCACAGTAAAGTGAATTGAGCTTTTTCGCACCACAGTCCATAGGTAAAACTTTTGTGAAAAGTAGACCTTGTGCTGTCAATGCAGTGGATGCTATCGTCCACGCCATTCATAATTAGAAAGTATTAAATGTTTCAGGATGACCTTGGATCCGTAATCGAATGTTCCGGACACGCTGTGGGAATGATGATATCACGCCTAGTAGATCGACCTTGCGGCGTAGGATTTTTGGATTTGACAAAACATAACAAGTTCCTTACTTGCGGCATCGACGACGCTAGAGACGTTCTCAGTCAGGACTGGTTCATGAGCTTTGATTATACCCCGAGTCATGTTCAGACACCATCCATTGTCACCGTGCCCCCCACTAATCCAGACGCGACTGTTCCAGAAGTGGTCAATGTAAACGACGTAAAATTACGACAGAACTTTCAATAAATTAAAAGGAAGCTGTACTTATATTTGTATATCACACAAAGTTGCTACACACCAAAGTCCACACATATAGCTTAATGATAGGATTAATTCGCGTTTTTTTTTATTAAATACCTAACTACTACTTACTTTACTATACAACAACCACAACCATCCACTGCCAAAACTACTAAGTACCTACTACCATGCACGCATTGTATTTGTATTGTATCCATACCTATACATACAAATATAGGTGTTAATCCTGAAAATAATAATACTTTACCAAACTTGAATAAACTAAACAAACATTTCAGTAAACCAGTTAACAGACAACACGATTAAAGATAGACACTGAATTATTAGTACAGCCCTCAGTACATTCCCCACTTTACTGTGACTCTTTCTAGGCATCACGGAGGACGAAGTTAAAATGAGCATTCTATTAATCGAATCAAATCCAGAGCTGTGATAGTGAGACGGTATCAGTCGTGACATGTTTGTTCCAATTTTGGAAGACGTTAGTATAAATGTTCAGTACGCAGCCGGTCGCATGTAGGGCAGAAACCACTTTGCCCTAATCAAAAGCAAACACGCCGGGGCGTACTTAGGTCCGCGATTACACGGCTCTTAGGAAGGCACGTTGAATATGCCTAAGCCTACCAAAAAAAAGTCTAAGGACTTACTGGTAAGTGTCCCATCAGCAGCTCCTGGACCACGGCGACGGGAGGAGCGCTCCCCCGTTATGTAGACTACGCCGGTCAAAGCCAACCAATTTAGCTTTGGTTCTCCTGGGTTTTTGGGAACACTTACACAGACTACCACACTAAATAACCACATACACAGGGACCCTAATAGGCTACCAAGAAACACCTGATTTAGGCAAAAACAAGGCAACAATTGACTTCGCGAGCCGGGAGCACTTCCTCGTGCGCACTGTCACCGACCAACCGATTCGCGTGTTGCTATGCGACTAACAATCAATCGGGAGGGAATCTGGCGCTTGTCCTTAGATTCCGCACATCCCCCCGTCCCGGACCGTTACTAACGGTACGCTAATCTACGGGCAAACGAGAGAGGCTGGTAACCGCTCTCTTTAGGACCGAATCTCCAACCAAGACCTCAGCAAAGCGGGGAACACCATCTGTACCGCAAATTAATTTAATTATACGACCTCGACGCCAGAACAAGGGCGGAAGGTTAGTATCCTTCACCAAAACGAGGTCCCCGTTCTTGGGTGGAGTGGTCTTATCGGTCCACTTTACGCGCTGCTGTAAGATGTGCAAATACTCGAGCGACCAGCGTGCCCAAAAACTCTGTGACAACTGTTGCAACAGCTGGAATCGCGACAATCGACTACATCTTACGTCTTTCAGCGGATATTCCGGCAGGGCGTTAAGTGGCTGCCCAATCAAAAAATGCCCTGGAGTCAACGCCTCCAGATCATTTGGGTCGGAAGACAGTGGGCACAATGGTCGCGAATTGAGGACGGCCTCAATTTTACAGAACACCGTGTCAAGCTCTTCAAAAGTAAGGACGGTTTCGCCAATAACGCGACGCAGGTGAGTCTTGGCCGCCTTTACAACTGCCTCAAATATTCCACCCCAGTGCGGACAAGCTGGAGGACTAAACTTCCAGATTATCCCACGTTGAGAGAGGGTGGTTCCAATGTCTACCTGGTTTTCCGTTAGAAATTTACACACATCTTTCAAGTAATTATTTGCACCCTGATAATTGGTGCCACAATCGGAACGAATTAATGTCGGCAGTCCCCTGCGGGATACAAATCTGCTGAGCGTAGCTATGAAAGCTTCCGTCGACAATTCCGACACTACCTCTAAATGCACAGCCTTGGTGGATAGACAAACAAAGACACACAAATACGCTTTATAGCACTTGGCATTTCGCAGTCGCGATGTCTTTACTCGGAAGGGACCAGCAAAATCAGTGCCAACTCCAGCAAAGGGTCTACTCTCCGTAACTCGATCCACAGGCAGATCTCCCATATGGGGTTGCATCGTAGTAGCTTTCAACCTATAGCACGGCATACAACGAAAGACAATGCTGCGAATAACCCTTCTAGCGGATAAAATCCAAAACTCACGTTGTAGAATCGCTAACAGAGCATTGATACCGGCGTGTGAGTTTTTAACATGGCGATCTGTCACTAGCAATTGCACCAAATGCCCATCTTTAGGTAGCAACAGGGGATGGCGAGCTCCAAAAGTTAAGCTAGCATTTCTAAGCCTCCCCCCTACTCTGACGAGGCCATCTTCGTCAAGGAAAGGATTCAGTCGTGAGATAGCGCCTTTTAATTTACAACTACCGCGCAATGCGGCTATCTCTGACTTCAAGGCGTCAGACTGTACAACTCGAACCCAATACAACAACGCCTCCTGACGTTCCTCAGGGGTAACATTCGGCGATACTGATTTTTGTTGAGGTCGCTTGCAATTATTATGGAAGCGTCGAATCCAAGCGGTAACTCCCAACAGCTTGTCAAGTGTGCTGTACCGATTCAACAAAAATCCTAGATCGAAAACTGGCTTCTCTAAAACCAAACATCGTAATCCCGGAAGCGATATAGCTGCCAAAGTTTGGCCTGACGGCCAATTCGACTCTTGTCGTGTCAGCCACTCCGGACCCCACCACAGGGGGTGATACAAAAGCTGCGAAGCCCTACATCCTCGAGAGGCACAGTCAGCCGGATTCAACTCGCCGGGAACATGACGCCAAACCAAATCAACGGACGAGTTGTGAATCTGTGCCACTCGGTTTGCAACAAACACCTCCAAAGTATGAATGGGAGCTTTCAGCCAACAAAGAACGATTTGACTATCCGTCCAAGAGTATGTACCACTTAATTCTACAGAACGCCCCAAGGTAGAATTTACGTGGTTCAATAGACGAGCCAGAAGCACTGCTCCACACAATTCCATCTTCGGAATGGTAAGACGTGTCCGAAGGGGAGCGACTTTGCTTTTAGCCAAGACCAGATGTACGGCGATCTTTCCGGTAACAGTCACGGTGCGGAGAAATACAACCGCAGCAAATCCACGTTCGGAAGCATCTGAAAACCCGTGGAGACTAGCTTTATACTTCCCAGTCGGAAGAAATAGTCTCGGTAACGATACCATATTGAGGTCAGGGAGAGATGACACAAAATCTACCCAATCGGAAAGCAACTCTCCTGAGAGGGGCTCATCCCATGACACTCCAAGAACCCATAGACGCTGCAAAAAACATTTAGCCAAAAAGGTAACTGGGCTTATCCATCCATTAGGATCAAACGTTCGCGCTATGGTTGACAAAACTAGACGCTTAGTCCAGATTTTCGGAACCCTCAAATCTATAGAATAGGTGAAGATATCCGGGACAGAGGCTTTAGACAACATGCATTTTGGCAATCGCTCTCGCTATCGCTAAGTAAAAAAATGTATGGGATTGACATAAGCAATCAATCACTTTTCGATTGCTTATGTCAATCCCATACATTTTTTTACTTAGCGATAGCGAGAGCGATTGCCGAAATGCATGTTGTCTAAAGCCTCAGGCCTATATTGGACTCCAAGAACAGTAACCATATTAGGATTGTCAGCATTCTCAAAAAGATGAGGGTCTTGTTGGTGCTCCTCAGGCAGACCAACGAGGACTTCAGGCGAGTTGGACAACCATTTCCTCAACTCGTATCCTCCTGCCTTCATAATGGCCACCAGTTCATCTCGCAAGCCCAATGCTTCATCTATGCTGGACGCCCCTGAGCAGATGTAATCAACATACACGTCGTTAATCAAAATCTCAGCCGCACGAGGATAATTCAAACGCTCTCTCTCCGCTAACTCGCACAACGAACGAATGGCTACAAACGGACTTGAAGCTAACCCATACGTATTCGTGTTGAGCTCGTATACCATAACGGGAGCATTTGAACATTCTCGCCACAAGATTAGCTGGTAACGACGGTCATCTGGGTGGATAACGGTCTGCCTGAACATCATACGAATATCCGTCATAAACACAATCTGGTGTCTGCGAAAGTTGGTAAGAATGTCTGAGATCTCCTTATGCATCTTGGGACCCACATGCAGACATTGATTAAGGGAGACACCAGAAGACGTGGGTGCGGAACCATCAAATACCACACGAATTTTACCTCCTTTCAAAACAGCATGATGCGGAAGGAAGTAATGCTCCACCGAGCGCCAGTCCAAATCCGATACCGACATATGGCCCAACTCCTCATACTCCCGCATGAAGTCAATGTACTTCTTACGGAAGACCGGGTCTTTGCTCATGCGGCGTTCCATCGACACTAGCCTCCTTTCCGCTAGCATTCGGGATTCGCCCAGAGGAGGTCGACCGGCACGAAAGGGCAATCGAGTCAGAAGGCGACCAGAGTGGAGACGACCAGTATTATTCTGATAGAATAATTCGCATTCCTCTTGCTCTGGGTTGACTCGTGGTTCGGATGGGGGTTCCTCCACTTCCCAAAACTTCTGAAGGGTATCAGAGAGAGAGGACCCGACAACAATAGCGCCATCATCAGTAGGTGGGGGAGAAACGTGGTGTACGGGACCCATTACTACAAATCCGAGGACCGTCTCAACGGCAACCAAACCACCCGGTTGTAGTACCCGCTTGTTCCTTAACAACAATCGCCCTAGGACGTCTGCTCCCAGCAGTACATCAATCGGACCTGGGGCGTAGAACCTTGGATCTGCCAGTACTAGTCCCGACGTCAAAGCAAAAATGTAGGGATCTATATGGAACGACGGCTGCTTGCCTACTACCGTATTTAAAACAATAGCTGACGTAGTGATGCTCGGGTATGAACAAGACACGGGGGTGAAAGTGAACTGAACTTCTCCGACTAATGTAGGCACTTTCACGTCACCAATACCCCTGATTCCCTCATGATGAGGTTGTATCTCAAGGCCTAACTGGCCAACCAACGAAGAAGACAAAACACAACCCTGAGCACCCGAATCTAACAAAGCCCGTGCTTTAACAATTTTACCCCGCAGCCCTCTAACAGACACAGAGGCCGTCGGCAGAAGAACAGTCTCTGGAGAAAGCTGGGGCGATATTAATTGTTAACAATTGGAATAAACGGGGTCATCTGACGGGAACGGTCGCTCGTAGCGATCAAGCACGTTCCATCTTGGTTGATACCCACGACGTTCTAAACGTGGACGGTCAGCAAATGGCGGCGAGACTGGGCCGTTCTCGGTTGTGACACCTATATGCGTTGATTTTCTCTGGTCTCTGGGTGGAGGGTGATCCCTAGGGCCCCCGCCCTTAGGGGGATCTCGTCGAACCTGGGATCTTCTAGACCCAACTGACTCACCATCAGAGTTACGCGGATATTCATTCGGCACAACGCCCCCGCCCGTGCGGGGTGCCTGACTAACTCTCGAAACGGCAACATTACGCCTACGGTCTCGTTCACAATCAACACCATTAATATTCATGCACAAAGACGCATGATGCTTGCCACCACAATACTTGCAAGGATGTGCCTGGGAACATTCTCGCTGGTAGTGCGAGCCCAAACATGAGTAGCACCATCCTCTTTGGCGAGCTATAGCCCTACGACCCTGTATACGCTGACCTAGGAACTTCCTACAGCTGGGCGTCTGATGCCCAGAGTCCTTGCAGTACGTACAACTCGAGGTTCCCTGAACCACAGAGTACCGTTTGGGCTGTCTAGGTTCCTGCCGTCCCGAACGAGGAAGTCTACTCGAGGACACTGGAGCCTCTCTAGTCCTCACCCAGGATGGGCTAGCCACATCGGAGTTATCCGCTAGCCTACATTCATCCTCCATAAATTTTAAGAGGTCCTTAAATGGCGGCAAGTATGTGGAGCTATCCCCACCAAATCTCTGCTCAAATCGCACCTTCAAATTATCGGGCAACTTAGCTAGCACAATATGTAGTAATAAGAAAGACCATTCCTCGACAGGCAGGTTCAAACTGCGTAAAGCATTAACGGCTACTAGGAGCGGGTTCAAAATATCAACCCGTAAACGCAACACACTAGTAACTCGTGGGAGTCCCAAAATACTAGCAACATGAGCGTCGGCTAGTCTCCTCACATTTTGATAACGTCGGGTAACAATATCCATCGCCACCTTATAATTTTCATCGGTGGGGGCCAGGTGCTGAACTTGTTCGCGGGCCTCCCCTTCCAAAACAGTGAGAAGGTAGGCGAGTTTTTGTCCCGGGGTCAAATCCTCCCTTGCGTCGACGAGACTATTAAATAAATTTGAGAAGCCTTCCCATTCGTCGAGCCTACCTGAGAAGTGCCTCAAATCAAGGGGTGGTAGCCGCGACCACAAAGCGGGCATCGATTTCGACAAAGGTTTTGTCGCGTCCGAATCTGCTTCCCTACCCTGGAGAAGGAGCCGAGCCACCTCCGCAATACGGTCAGAGAGATCGTAGCACTGGTCGACATCATTTTCGACCTCCTTGCGGACAACGTCATCAATATTGCCGGACTTTTCCAAAAACAGAGCATATTGCTCGTCAACAACTGCCATACGAATCGGAAGATCAACAAATCTATTCAATAAAGCTTCCTGTCTATCCGGTCTATCCAACAAGGCTGCGGCTGTTACTAGCCATCTCAACTCAGCCCGAATTTTCGCTTTGCTAGAAAGCGCCGACATTATTTCGAGCTATTTCAATACAATAATTATCCAAGTTAATTTTAAGTTACAGTGGAAGTGTGAAAATATTAACTTTTATATTACAATAACAATCGCCAAGAAATGCAAAACAATATTCAAAACAATATTTATTAAGTTTTTTCTAAGCCAAACTAAACCTTATTGCTTTAAACTGAATAGAATAACTTATTTCTTTACAAATAAACTCCATACAAAAAAACTTCCTACGTTACAATGTTGCAGTATAAATTTTGCTAAATGGAACAAATCATATTCCCTACAGCGTACGGTCGAAAACCGCTTGAATGCAATTCGCCGGCCGGCTTGTCGTAAACAAGTAGCACCTGGCAACAGGGAACAAAAGGAACTATCATTCACCGAGCGCGTGAATGGCTACTGACCTAATTATGATTTTAAATTCCTATTACATATTTTAAATATTCTAATTAACAATAAGCATAGGTAGACACTGGAACAATTGAACCTACACGACCTAATAATAGGCAAATTGAACGTGCAGTCCAGTACAAAAAAAAAACAACAATTAAATTTAATTACTTTATATTTATATTTAACAACTAGCTCAATGGCTAAACAAACAATAAGTGGGCTACCAAATGTAGCTAACCACGCTCTGCTACCAGAATGTTCAGTACGCAGCCGGTCGCATGTAGGGCAGAAACCACTTTGCCCTAATCAAAAGCAAACACGCCGGGGCGTACTTAGGTCCGCGATTACACGGCTCTTAGGAAGGCACGTTGAATATGCCTAAGCCTACCAAAAAAAAGTCTAAGGACTTACTGGTAAGTGTCCCATCAGCAGCTCCTGGACCACGGCGACGGGAGGAGCGCTCCCCCGTTATGTAGACTACGCCGGTCAAAGCCAACCAATTTAGCTTTGGTTCTCCTGGGTTTTTGGGAACACTTACACAGACTACCACACTAAATAACCACATACACAGGGACCCTAATAGGCTACCAAGAAACACCTGATTTAGGCAAAAACAAGGCAACAATTGACTTCGCGAGCCGGGAGCACTTCCTCGTGCGCACTGTCACCGACCAACCGATTCGCGTGTTGCTATGCGACTAACCATCAATCGGGAGGGAATCTGGCGCTTGTCCTTAGATTCCGCACAATAAATATCACTCAAATCTTGAATTTCTCACTGACCTAACGTCTTTCCAAGTGAGTGGAAACTAGCCTAACCTAACCTAACCTAAACCTACAAATCCAACAACTTTCTCACACTTTCCTCCAATATCCATACCTACTCCCTTTTCTATCCAAGGATTCCAAGGTCCTTGAAAGCGCGTTGTCCATCTACAACTTTTGTTTTAGTGACTATAGGAAAGCGTTTGACCCCACTCTCACATATTCGCTAACTTTTTAACACGCTTATTAGTTTCACCTGTATGTTTGTTTGTTTGTATGTATCTATGTAACTGACTCGTTTGGACTCGATTTTGACCCACTTTAAACGGTCAGATTTCTTTTAAACTTTATAGACTTATCAAAGACAGATGATATTACAATAATTCGATAAGAATATCCCATAATCCTGATTAGAATCGCCAGGACTAATAAATTAAACGTTTGGAATGTTAGTTCAGCTATACGTCACTAGATGGCGTTGTTATTGTTATTTTTTAATAATGTAAGTACTTTCATCAGCGGTTATAATTCGCACTAAAAAAATATCGGTACAATTAAATTGAGCACCCCACGCTTTTTTCTAAATAGTAATTATACTTTTCGTTCATCATTTAGTTTCTATACTAAAAAGTTATTTTTCACTTTTTAGTCCGACTTAGGCCGTGCGCTATCATAAGAGGGTGCACGGCGCGGGCACCCGCGGCGGGCTTGTTCATGCCATCTCAAAACGTAGTGATTTAAATACTCTTTGGCCATCTCCATAGAGCAGCGCTGCGTCACCCGTTGGTCTTGGTCTTGCACCCGTCGCACGCGAAGCGGGCATCTCTATGGAGATGACATAAATCAGCCCGCCGCGCGGGTGTCTGTCGCGGACTCCCGCTTAATGCAGCGCACGGCCTTAATATGTATAAAAGCGTGTTTTTTAGTTTTTTTAAGCTATTATTTTTTGACAGATGAAAGTGATGATCACTGAGTGAATTCAAAGTGAATTACATCCATTGCTGCATGAAGCTATCTATAGCTTCATGTCGCTTCATGCTTCATGGCATAATAGCGTGTCGTGTAAAACAGCAATGGGTATAAATGGTCGTAGCCCTTATAATGAACGATTGCCACACAACTTAAAATAAAAAAAAAATGTAATTCACTCGGTGATTATCACTTTCTACTGTCAAAAAAAGTTAGCGAATAGGCCGGCTGATCTTAAGCGAAGATACATTCGCGAAGATTAAGCGACGTTACATGAGTACCTACCTAGAATTAAAGTCCCCCAGAACGACTAACTGCGCCGAAGGATAGTCAAAGCCATATCAACTGAGTCACTGAGGTGGTCTCCACTGTGCGAACGGTAGACAGCTGCGTAGAGGACTTTCTCTAAGCCAGTGTCCACTAAAAGCCGTAAGGTAGAAACTATCGGGAAACTCAAAGCATTTGAGACGCTTGACACAAATATCATCAGGGATATAAGTAACAGACTCTGGCACGAGGTATAATACCTGTGCTCCAGATTATACCCACGGTAGCTGAGGTATGCCTAGTCAGCTGGACATTTGATCTGCGTCTCGGTGAGGAACAGCAGCTGCGGTTTTTTAGTCTCCAGTTGGTGGTGGACTGCATTGAGATTGGAGTGCAGACCTCGGATATTGCTGAGGTGTAGGTACTTTTAGTGGGAGGAAGTGCAGCTGCTATGAAAACTTTTTCCTTTTTGTTTTACCATATTATTTTTACGAGTGAATAGGCGAGGGGGATGGCAGTAGGGCGAGGTATGATTCAGCTCAACCAGCAACAAACCCACCACTGTCACACTGCAAGGAGATCTGATTTTGGAGACCGCAGGTACGCCCGAACCCCTCCAGAGATGGCCACCTCCCATCGGGCGTCCTCCATCCAGTCGCCAACTGCCAAGCTGGACATTCTGGGATTTTTCACTAGGTGGCGGGGCAGCCTTTCACAAACGGCTAGTATGCTACTTGGGCCCCCTACTTCCTGCGGTCAGCTAGCGGCGCGCTGTGATGCCGCTAGCCTCCAAAAGAATCGAGATCAATATGGGTTTGCACCCATATCCATCTCGATTTTTTTGTTCTGTCCACCCCGAAGACGACAACTATCTGCTTCCATGTGGTGTTTTGTCAGTGGGGTTCCAGACCTTCGCGAGAAGAGGTATAGGGTCGTCATGACAGAACTGGCTGCAAGCGAGTGTCGCTTTTTGTACTAAACAGGCATGGCACCACAGATTATGACACTAAGTGACCAATGTTTTTTTTTTTTGCTACTATTGTTTGCCCCCTATACTTAACTTAAAGTATAAAATATAGCTAATTTGAAATCATATTGAGGTTGTTAAATTTTGGCGGGAGTGTAATAGGGCAGGGGCAGTCTTAACTCCCGACAAGTTCCTTGGATTCAAATTCACATGATTAAAAACCACGGAGTATTAAAAACGGATGTGCTGTGGGCGGGGCGTGATGTTGTTCCACCGGAAATAAAGCTATAATGTAAACGTAGACAGCGTAAAGAAAGACAAATATACAAGGAGCTTATCAAATATATTTATGAATTTTGACAGTTCGTTATCCAACAGTTGGGCCGTTAGTTGGGCCCTGTTGGGCCAGGCAATGCGAAGGGGGGGTTATTCCACATTCAACCACCGATTTTTCTACCACCGAAATAATTTTCCACATTCAACCACTTTCTATTCCATATTCTACCACCAAATTTATTCCTTCCAGTTTCGACCCGCAGTTTATTCCTTTTTCAACCACTAATAAAAATAGGTCCAAAATATCTCTAGGTGGGTACTTAGTGAAGGATAAAAGTTCAAATCAAATCATAAGAAATTGAAATAATCACACGTTTCTTTTAGACGTAGTACATTGCTAAAGGGGTCAATAATTGTCATTATCTTGGGTTATTCGAAGGATCGCAGGTAAGAATGAATCCAAGACGCATTCTTCTATTTCAATGCTAGTGAAAGAAAAAGCAATATTCGCTCTCTTTCTTTCTGAAATTTGCATACTATGATTAATTAAAGTACTTTTTATCAGTGTTGACCTCTTTCTACGCGACTGTAAACAAAGTGGTGTTTTGTTTTAAAATCTGAGAGAGGAAAGAGAGGAGAAACACGGGATGGAGCTAGCTATTATGTGGCGTTGTGTGAAAGTGTATCGATGTTACGGTCATGAGGAAATACTAAATCAAACAATAGTAAAAGAACGTCCTCATACGAGTACATGCATACCAAGTGAAACAAAAAATATTATCAAAGATTATTCACCACTCAGCCCCGGATCTTCAATTTTTTTTAGGTGGGGCAAAAACTGAAAAATGCCGCCCCCGCCTCCTTATATTTATTTTTAACCGACTTCTAACAAGGAGGAGGTTCCGTATGTATTTTTTTTTATGTATATATATGTACACCGATATCTCCGTCATTTGTAGACCGATTTTCAAAATTCTTTTTTTATTCGATAGTGTATACTCCTGAGGTGGTCCCATTGTCACCAAGTCATGATCTGCTAGGGAAATCGAGGGCAACCCTCGGAAAACTACGGAAAGGGAGGGTTATTGATATTTTTTATAAAGCTATTCCAGTATAATTGCGTCTGGTAGTCATCTCATGTTCATGAGCTGATGATGGATGGTAAAACTCCTTAACTGTTAGGAGTTGGTTGATGATTCTTTAAATATTTACGATAATTCTAAAGACCGATAGTTCTATTCTTTCAGGTTATTCGGGTGAGCTGATGATAAAACGATAAACTCCTCAATGATTAGGAGTTGGATGATAATTCTTTAAATATTAAAGGTACCTAAAGAGCGATAGTTGTATTCTTTCAGGTTCTTCAGGTGAGCTGATGATGGAAGGCAAAACTCCTTAACGGTTATTAGTTGGATGATAATTCTTTAAATATTACAGACGCATAAAGACCGATAGTTGTATTTTTTCAAGATAATCAGGTGAGCCGAAGATGGAAGGAATAACTCCTTAACTGTTAGGAGTTGGTTGATGATTATTTAAGTGTTAAAGGTACCTAAAGGACTATAGTTGTATTCTTTCAGGTTATTCAGGTAAGCTGATGATGGAAGGAAATACTCCTTAATTAGGAGTTGAATATTTTTTTTTTTAAATAATTAAGGTACCTAAAGAGCGATAGTTGTATTCTTTCAGGTTCTTCAGGTGAGCTGATGATGGAAGGCAAAACTCCTTAACGGTTAGTAGTTGGATGATAATTCTTTAAATATTACAGGCACATAAAGACCGATAGTTGTATTTTTTCAAGATAATCAGGTGAGCCGAAGATGGAAGGAATAACTCCTTAACTGTTAGGAGTTGGTTGATGATTATTTTAGTGTTAAAGGTACCTAAAGGACTATAGTTGTATTCTTTCAGGTTATTCAGGTGAGCTGATGATGGAAGGAAAAACTCCTTAATGGTTAGGACTTGGATTGGATGATAACTATTTAAATATTAAAGTTACTCCTATAGGCCGATACATACATACGATTACGCTTGTAATCTCATGACGGATTGAGCAGAGTCTTATGTAACATTTTGTCACACATAAATCTACCTCTGCCAGTATGGACCATGCAGTGCCTCCAAATAGTGACAGGTTGCCAGCCCGTCGCCTACATAAAAAGGGCACGAAACCCATAAAGTAATCCCCAGACTGGCAAAGAACTTCTAATGTTAAGTGATTTCCCCTTAATATTGCAAGTGTCTACAGGCGACGGAACCACTTAACACCGGGTGGGCCACAAGTTTGTTTGCCATCTCGTAATAAATATAAAAAAATCAATTATTGACACTAAAAATAGAGAAATAAACAACTTTTAAAAAAAAATCAAACCGACTTCAAAAAGTATAAAAATAACATAGTATTAAAATGTGTGCTAGGTACCTGCTGTACTGTTTGAAGTCGTGCCAAGCCTACTAAGTATTCTATAGATCCGCCTGCCACATCATATTTATTGATCAAACCATCCCGCGATTGCGACTGAACGCGCCAGCTTGGGTGATGAGAGGCTCGTTGCGCTGAACTATTGGCATGGCTTGGCACCGACTTCAAACAGTACAGGAGGAACCTAGCACACATTTTAATAATATGTTATTTTTATAATTTTTGAAGTCGGTTTGACTTTTTTTAAAAAGTTGTTTATTACGTTTATCATCTATACAGTATAATTTCAGCTATCCAGATGTCCACTAATTGATTGACATTTGGACATAGCCTACATAGGCGGTATATTTACTAGGTGGTAGACCCATATGTAGGGTCGTCAGGGTCAATTCTTATTTCTGCCGTCAAGCAATTCGCTGTGTTTCGGATTGAAGGGAAAGGTAGCCAGTGTAATTACTGGGCATGGAGGGCATATCATCTTAGTCCCCAGGAAGGATGGTAAACGCACTTGCGGTGTTAAGTGATTTACACTTAATATTGCGACCACTTAACATCAGGTGGGCCGTAAGCTTCGTCGTCTAGTAACATAAAAAAAAATAGGCCTTCCGGAAATAATGCATCCATCGCTGTTTTTTCTGCACGAAAAAAAGAAAACAGGAACTTTTATAGTTTGAAATAGTAACGTACGTGGCGCTTCAAATGCGTGCTGCCGCGATCTGCGATTCCTGCGGACGAGCGGGTGCGTATTTTGAACTATGCGCCTCGCTCGCAACTAATACCTAATGTTCGTGCAGCACGTCTCACTCTCAGACCAATAAAAACTTTTTTATTGGTCTGAGGTCTCACTCCGCGCTCTGGATATCGGTCGAGTTGATATGGCCATGAAATTTCTGCACTTATACTATACTATTATTTATTCTGTGGCCAAAGTTAAGTAAATGATGAGTTGTCCATTCGTCTGTAAAGTGAGAATTTGGCCGCCCTCTGAACTTGCCGCCGGGGCATGGGCCCCGGCTTGCCCCCCCCCTAGATCCGGCGCTGTCACCACTGTAAAAAACAAGCAAAATCTTTAAATGGTAAACTAATGTAAACATTATACGAAGAAACATTAACATCTTTACAAAATAAGGGTTTGCATCTAGTAACAGAGTTGCCAGTATTTGCCAAAATTAAATCTGGTCTCTACAACGCAAGGAACAAAGCTCATGGAGCTAACTACCAATATTTTCTATTATTTGATTACCAAGATGATGACGAACGCATTATAGGATTTGCAACCCAAGAAGCACGAAAAAGAATGGGTGAAATGAAGATTGTTTTCCCAGACGGAACATTTAAGTGTTGTGTCAAACCATTCTATCAATTATATGACATCATGGTAGTTCAAATGGAAAGACGAACATTTGTACCCTTATTATGCCCTCTTAATGAGTAAAAATTAAAATACTTACACCACGCTGATTCGTTTGGAGAAATCGCAAATACCAAGTTAGGGAACCAACCTCCTCTCTCGGATTCTGAATGTGTCAGACGTGTTTAAAGCGGGCCTTGTTTATCTAAATTATTGAAGAATTAATATTTATCAATTCTCTAAATTCGCCGCAATAATTAGGAACGCATAAACCACCAGAAGTAACAGGAGGTGCCTCGTCAAACCACATACAACGAAGTAACTTGTTCACAAACACAGCTTACCACAACGACCGGTCAAGCCGAAGCAGTCCGCGTAAGTCAATACAAAACTACATTTGTCCTGCTTGTACCCGTAGCGCGTGTGTAAAGGTGTCAGCGTATACTGGACGGAAACAACTTTTGTTCGAAAGTCTCGATACCGTCTAATATAACGAGACCTCCCAGAGTAAACATCTTATTACTATCTTATATTCTTCTGCGATCCTGGTACTTTCGTTTTTACGATGTCACTCCAGCGCACCCCACCAAGTACGCCGACTGCTACGACGATGCCCCCCGCACCCGGCACCCCCGCACTAAAGGACCGCGACCCCGAGCCTCACCCGGCTGTGTCTCTTGCGCCTTTAGCGACGCAATCACTACTTTGTGCGGAATTTGCGGGGTCGGACTCTGCGTTGGACAATATTGGGATGCGTAACAAGCGCAAATTTCGTTCGGATCAGGAAATGGAGATGGGCGCCTTTATAGTGGAGATTAAAAGTATGTTCAAAAGTTTTACAGAAACACAAGATAAAAGACTTTTGAAAATAGAAAACTCTTTGGGGGTTATTAAGGAACAAAATTCTGAAATGGTAATGTCGTTGGATTTTTTAAGCAAGAAATATGACGAAATGCGAGTAGAGATAAATAGTTTCAAAAACGAGCAGAAAGAGACCCGAAAATATATCGATACACTTGAAAATAGGTTGGAGCACCTGGAACGTAAATTGAAAACAAATGAAGTAGAAATACGAAATATCCCTAAGTCTGCTGGACCTGAACCAATTCAAGATCTGCGCAAATCACTTCAAAACATCTGTACTACTATCGGAGTTAACATTAGTGATGGGGATATTAGGGCGCTACACAGAGTTAATACAAAGATAGACTCAAACAAACCTATTGTAGTTGATCTTGTTAGCGCCACTTGTAAAGAGAGATTATTGTCTGGATTTAAAATTTATAATGCCCGGCATCCTTCAAATAAACTAAATACTAAACAACTGCGCCTTGATGGACCAGAACGGCGTGTTTTCATCTCTGAATCACTTACATTTAAGGCAAGGAAATTATTCCGCTTAGCAAGAGACTTTGCAACTGAACATAAATACCAGTTTTGTTGGACCTCACATGGAATTGTATACCTAAGAGAAAAAGAAGGCTCAAGGGCGTTGAAAGTCACATGTGAGGGTGATATCCCGAAATCCGAGTCAAGAGAATCTAAATGACTAAATGTAACATCCTTTTTTATTTTTATTTTTTATATTTTATATTGTAGCCGTTGTAGATTTAGTATTAACATATATGTTCTCACTCATTCACACTCTCTATATACAATCAAACACAAAAACACCAACTTTATTACAGAATTATTATTAAGAACTGAATTTATGTCATGTACAGTGAATTCAAACAGCACTCTATATATACTTAAATACCTTCAACTATTATTAATGATGGTTATAAAGCGGTTTACGAACTCCTATTTCGATACTGTAATGATAAAATATGGTTCTTTCTGTCTTCTATCAACCCTTAAAAATCAATTATGAGTACAACAAATAAAGTGATTAATGATATTATTGATGAGACTGACATAATAAAATGTACCCAGACATTAAATCCGAGCATGTGCTCAGAGTTCCTTAAGCCCATGCTGACTCCTAACGCAAAATCATTATGTATACTTAGTCACAACATACGTAGTATTAACAAAAACTTGGACAGTCTTTTACTATTCTCATCACATATAGACGTACAGATTGATATATTTGTTTTTAGTGAATGCTGGACTAAAGGTAATTCTAGCTTGCCAACAATCAAGAACTATAATACCTATCATACCAAAAATAACTACAATCAAAACGATGGAGTGGTTGTTTATGTCGCTAAATACCTCAAATCTAATGCATATGAACCTTATTATGTCTCTGATTGTAACTGTCTTATAGTAAACTTGGATAATAAAGTAACAATCTTATGTCTTTATCGGTCCCCCAGCTTCAGTAATCTAGCCAATTTTTTCAGTTCTTTAGAAAAACTTCTACGTACCATTAAAACTAAATCTATAATACTCACGGGTGACATTAATATTGACACTCTCTGTCCTAGCGCTGGTGATACCTTTGAATATCTAGAACTTTTGGCATCTTATGGACTAATCCAGGGTATTACAACAGCAACAAGAACACCATCCAATACATGTCTAGATCACTTCATGGCCAAATGTCCCTTTTCCTGGGAAACAGTTGTATTCCAACACACTAATATTACTGATCACTCACCTATTTTATTTTATTCCAGCAATATTGAAGTCACACACAAAATTAATACACCCAGTACAAAAGTAATAATCAACTATGATGCCATAAAAGAGTATTTGGAAGAATTATGCTGGGAAGAATATTATAAAAGTGCCGACGCGAACTGGTGTGCGAACTTACTGATTGACAGACTAAAATATTCTTTGAAAATCTTTTCGACCTCCCAAACAACAACAAAAAAAAGGACTCCTCTTAAACCTTGGATCACTGCAGGAGTAATTAGGTCACTACGCAAAAGAGATAAAATACACAAATCTCTAAAAAAAGGTTACTCCAATGATTTGAAAATCTTATACAGTAATTATCGTAACTGGTGTACAAAAATAGTGAAAACCCTCAAACAACAATACTATTGTAGATTGCTAGCTAAAAACCTAAATAACACCAAAGAGACATGGAGAATTATCAAAGAAGTTGGCAACTTGAATAATAGAAATCAATCAGCAGGAGACCTTCTCAGCATTAAAAATAATCCAATTGATTCACTCGATAATGTTAATAACTACTTTACCTCTATAGGTACTAACTTAGCAGATGAAACTCTTATGAAACTAAACGTAAGGGAATCTGATTTGGCAAAGGGAACCGGCAATGCAGTTGTTAAACGTCCACTTAATTCTATGTCTTTGTATTTGACGGACCACTTGGAAGTTGAGGCTATAATAAATAACCTAAAGGCAAAAAGTTCCCCTGGATGGGATGGTATTCAGAATGAATTTTTTAAAAATCTTAAACCCAATCTCAGTAAACTCATAGCTCATTTATGTAATGTTAGCTTTACCACTGGCATCTTCCCCGATGCTTGCAAGAGAGCTATAGTGTCTCCTATTCACAAGTCTGGTGATACCACCATTCCCTCTAATTACAGACCCATTTCGTTACTATCGACGTTATCAAAGATAATAGAAAAACTGGCAGCTAAAAGACTTACTCATTATCTAGAATCTAAGCAATTACTTGCGAAAAATCAATATGGATTTAGATCAAAAACATCAACGGAAGATGCAGTACTTAACATGACGGCTATAATTTATAATTTACTTGACAATAAACAAAAATGTGTAGGAATATTTCTTGATCTTCAAAAAGCCTTCGACACTGTATCAATTCCAATTCTAATAGCGCGCTTAGAAAATCTTGGTATCAGAGGAGTTGCACTCAAATGGTTTTCAGACTATCTTTGTAATAGGAGACAGACAGTTAGAGTGGAAGGACAAATGAGTAATATTGCCTATTGTTCTTATGGAGTTCCCCAGGGCAGTGTACTGGGTCCCACGCTGTTCCTTGTGTACATCAACGAACTTTGTAATATGCGATTACTCAATGGAGAGATCTTCATGTTTGCAGATGATACTGCACTTATTTTCAAAGGACCTACATGGGAAAATGTCAGAAAATATGCAGAAACAGGCTTATCTATGGTAACTGCTTGGCTTGAAAATAGTCTACTATCACTTAACACTAATAAAACCAAATATATCTGTTTTAGTATTACCCAGACCGGAAAGCCCAAAGATACCTTTCTCTTGCCTATTCATACTTACCCCTGTAATCGCAACATAGACACGTATTCACAGTGCGACTGTCCTGTACTAAACCGATGCAGTTCGATCAAATATTTGGGTATCTTGATTGATAATCACATGACTTGGGCGCCACACTTGACCCTCATATCGGGGCGCATCAGAAAGTTAATGTTTGTTTTTAAAAATCTTCGAACGGTGGCAAACTTTTCCCTATTAATAAAAACTTACAAAGCCCTTGCAGAATCGCTTCTGTGTTACTGCATCTGCGCCTGGGGGGGAGCTGCTCAGGCACACATGCTTCAACTAGAGAGAGCACAAAGAGCAGTACTGAAGGTTCTCATGTCTTTACCGATTCGCCACCCAACCATAGAGCTCTATAAAAAAACCAAGACTCTCAACGTTCGTAAACTCTTTCTATATCAAATCATACGAAGACTTCATTCCAAAAAGGATCCGATAATCCTAAATCTTGGCAGGCTGACCCGATATCACATACCATCTGTAAAAACCCGTTTCGCACAAAGATCTTACAGCTTTCTAGCCCCTAAAGTTTATAATAAATTACAAAAAAATCTTAATCTTATTCAGTACACCAATAGACAAATCAAACAGCCGCTTTATAAACATCTACTGGATTTAAATGAAAACGATACACGTCTACTTTTTACACCACTAACTTAAAATAATAATACACTCACTGAGCATGTATGTTTGATTCCCAGTGAACATTTTTGTAATTATTGTTTACTATATTTGCTTATAGTCATGATTTATATACATATCAGTTAATATATAACAGCTTACTTAAATTAGCACTACACAAGCATTAAATTGTTATTAAAATTTAGAATAAGTTAACTGAAAGCAATAACCTAGGAGGTGGAGACCTGGTGTCTTGTATTACAGATTGTTTCAATCCATTTCAAGCACCAGTCTTCACATTAAGTAATCTGCGACTATGTAATATTTTTATATTTTTATGCTTGTTTTGATACTTTTTGTGAAGAAAATAAATAAATAAATTATTATTATTATTATTAACGTACAAACTAAAATTAACAAAAAAAGAGCTCAGCGCAAACATCTGTGTCTATGCATGGCTTTACCACTTATACCAGAAGCCTTAGTTGATGACCCCTTCTTATAAATAATGGAAGAATGCCCTCAAGCTGTCAATGTTACGACTTTTAATGACTATTTCGTCAAAACCTGGCTTTTTGGTGGAAAATTTCCACCCAATCTGTGGAACGTTTGTCATCAAAGACATAGAACTACAAATGTGTTGGAAAGTACTATTACATATTATTGTATGAAAAGACTAATTGTGATTATTTCAAAGTAAATGACTACTTTTAGGATATTTTAATAATACTACTGAGATTGCTAAGTAATTTTATACATAAGTTGGTTTTTTATAAAGATAAGATTATGTTGATTTTACTTCCAACTATGCAAAACATTTTATACTAGTTACGGTGTATAAAATTAATAAAAATATGATTATTAATTTTTGGTCTATCTATTTTATTAGCAGGTTATCTATCTACCTAATTCAAAATTTAAATTGGTGGTTGAATGTGGAATGTATTTTATTGAGTGGTAGAAAGTGGAAAAAATATTCAGTGGTAGAAAAATTGGTGGTTGAATGTGGAACAACCCCGAAGGGGGTATCGAGGGTGTAAATACTTCACTTACTCCCGATACCGATATCGGGTCGGATAATGGGAACCTCAGATCAATTAGTAATTGATCTGAGATGGGAACCGCTGTCCAGACTCGCGAGGCGCGATTATCTATACCTGGTGGCCTATTCCCTAACTTTTTTTGACAGTTGAAAGTGATCATCACTGAGTGAATTACATATCCATTGCTGTTTTAGACGACACGGTATTATGGCACTTGTCATGTAAAAACAACAATGGATATGTAATTCACTCGGTGATCATCACTTTCAACTGTCAAAAAAAGTTAGCGAATAGCCCCCCTGGTGTTGCCGGACTATCGATATTAAAACTATCGATAGTTCACATCGAAAATCATGTACCCTTTACCCTATCAATGGGCTTATCGATAGTATCGAAACTATCGATACATTGAACAAGGCAATACTATCGAATGAGTACAATACTATCGACAAGTACTATTGTAGTTCGTTAATAACAAATTAAGGATACTGTTGATTTTATCTCCAACAATACTATCGATAGTAACGCGATTGTTTAAGACTATCGATAGTCTGCCAATTTGCAATAGTATTACGCCGTATCTCCTGCTAATGTTTTTTCGAAACATTACACAGAAAACATGAAACAAAAACATTGGTTTTCGTACACAAACTGTCTCCTGCTAGACACATGTTTCTGGTTAAAACAAAACATGAATCATGAGTTCCAACGAGGAAGAGTGCTCTCCGTTTTAGGGATTGTGGATGGAATATCATGGAGAACACACAGATTTCGAGTTAGACCTTATTTAATGCCTGCCAAATAACGGGTTTCTCACGAAATATATTTAAAAAGTAGAGAATATTATCTTTCCATCCATCACAGTTAATGTATAATTATATCAATGTTGTACTCTGATTTTTTGATTTAATATAATATTTCCCCAAAAAATGATGTGCGTTACCAACAAAGAAAGGAAAGTCACAGATAAAGACACTGTTAAAGGATGTGTGCGGTTCAGCAGTCATAGAAAAATGAAATAAAGCCTTCCCCTCTCTACCCGTTAATGTTTTCCATCTGTATCGGAAAACAAAAACATTGTGTATGCCATAGATATAGGAAACTGTAGATCGGCAATGTAAAAGAGAGAGCATACTAACGCGTTTATTAGAGCGAGATAGACGAGACCATTTCACGTACAAGCAGGGGGCCTAAGGAGGCCTGTCAGTCACGTAGAAAAGACAGCAACTGTCAGACTGCAGTACTATTTTTCATGCACATGTGCACATGACGCACACATCGGTTAATTTTTTTGGTCTTATCCTAGTCGATTCATTGCCAATCTATAAACGTCAGTACCTAATAATAAATCTATGGAGTATGCGTACACAAATGTGTAAAGCCACGCCCCTTTGTTTCGATGTTTTTGTGTAATGTTTCGAAAAAACACTAGCAGGAGACGCAGCTTTAGGTATGTTTGAAGGTACTATTGCAAATTGAACTATTGATAGTTCAAAACATTCGATAGCAAGGTTACAAATAAAATCGACAGTATCGATACTATCGATAATATGTTATTAACGAACTACAACACTATTGATAGTATCGATAGTATTTCACTCTTAAGAAAGCTTACGAAAGTATTGCCCAAGGAGCTTATATTACCTATGTATTGCCTTACGTTCTGTGCTATCGATACTATTGATAGTATCGATAAGATAATCGATAGTCATACGATTGGTTGTCAATCGATAGACTCTCGATTATCATCGATAGTCGACTATCGATTGGCACCACAGTGTAGATGGAGCCATAATGACGTCATAAAACTGATAAAGTGAGATCGCTAGTTATGAAACTTATGTAAAGAATAAAGAAAGAAAATATTTTTTTTGTCACTGTCACCGTGGCCTGTTTTTATTGTTTGTCACAATAAAAATGATTGGCACAATATCAAAACTTTGTATCACTCAATCTCGCAAACTCTCTAATCTGTGATTAATAAGTTTGGATTTTCATCAGTTTGCATACATACATGTGTTTTTGGCAAGAAGCTTATCCGGACACCAACCCTGCTTGGGAACGATAGCTATTTTTTTATATTGAACTTTATTAGATAAAATGTAAGGCTTATTGAAGAAGACTTAATTTTCGATTAATCAAAACATTAATCGATGAAGAACAAACTCGAGTGATTATTGATTATGATGCTTTTCATATAACAGCACTACGGTGTTAGACAACATGGCTGGTCGATTATCCGAGTTTACCGTCACTTTCCGTTCTTTGATTTAGGTTAGCATTTAAGTTAAAATTTAAGGTTTTTTAAATAATTAAACAGTGGTAACGTAATATGTTTGTGAGTCGTTAAGTGTAACTAGTGTGGATAATGTTATAGTATATTATCATTGAGAAGGTAAGCTTTTAATTAGGGAAAATTTAGTAAGGCACAAATAGCATTATGCGTTGTTGTTGTTGAATTATAATGTTTGAATTTCTCTAAATAGGTGTTCAACTCATTAATGATGGATTTCGGACATCCTCCTCCGAATATGGGCATGCCCCCGCCCATGATGGGTGGACCCATGGGTCCTCCCGTTCGCAACAACATGCGCCATAATTTTAGACCATTCAACTATCAGATGCGCTTCCCGCCTCAGGGCCCAATGAATATGACACAGGATGACTTTGATGGTAAACGCTTACGTAAATCAGTTATGCGAAAGACCGTCGATTATAATGCAGCAATAATTAAAGCTTTAGAGTGTCGTGTTTGGCAACGGGATTGGCGGGACAGACATGCTCTTCAACCTGACGCAATGTATACCCCAGACCTGCTACCACCGCCCTCATATCCCGACAACCCTATTAATGCCGTTACTACACGTTTTGTTAAAACAGCTACTAACAAAATGCGATGCCCTATTTTTGCTGTGGCGTGGACACCGGAAGGTCGAAGGTTAATAACAGGTGCTTCTTCAGGTGAATTCACTTTATGGAATGGTTTGACATTTAATTTTGAAACTATTCTTCAAGCTCATGATTCACCAGTGAGGTCTATGGTTTGGTCACACGGGGAAGGTTGGATGGTGACTGGAGATCATTCAGGATTCATAAAATATTGGCAAAGTAATATGAATAATGTTAAGATGTATCAAGCTCACAAGGAAGCTGTTAGGGGAATTAGTTTTAGTCCCAGTGATTCTAAAATAGTTACTTGTTCTGATGATGGAACTTTACGTATTTTTGACTTTTACCGATGTCAAGAAGAAAGAATATTAAGAGGTCATGGTGCTGATGTGAAGTGTGTACAGTGGCATCCAACTAAAGCTTTGATAGTTTCTGGTAGTAAGGATAATCAACAACCAATAAAACTCTGGGATCCAAAATCTGGAACTGCACTCTCAACACTTCATGCACACAAATCAACTGTTATGGATCTGAAATGGAATGATAATGGAAACTGGTTAATAACAGCTTCTCGAGACCATTTACTGAAATTATTTGATATTCGTAAGCTGGGTACAGAATTACAAATATTTAGAGGACACAAAAAAGAGGCTTCCAGTGTTGTTTGGCATCCCACACATGAGGGACTATTTTGTTCTGGTGGCTCTGATGGTGCAATCTTGTTCTGGAATGTAGGTACAGACAAAGAAGTGGGTTGCATAGAAGGAGCACATGAGTCTATAGTTTGGACAATGGCATGGCATCCTCTAGGACATATATTATGCTCTGGTTCTAATGATCATACATGTAAATTCTGGACTAGAAATCGACCTGGTGATCTTATGAGAGATAAATATAATCTCAATACCTTGCCTCCTGGTGTACAGGATGATCAAGATCTGGAAGAGCCAGCCATAATTCCAGGCATGGGTCCTGAAGATAAAGTTGAAATATTTTCCTCAGATACTGATAAAGTTATTCCTGGCCTTGATTTAGATACAACATTTGTGCCTATGGAATTTGAAAAGAAAGTAAAGAAGGTACCCTATAGTAAACCCATTCCAAGAAACTTTCAAGCTCAATGGAATCATGGGCCATCAGCTGATGATGCTACTGCTGAAGCTCTAACACAAGCTTTGGTGGAGTCTGTGCCTGGAGCAGTACCACTCCAACAGATTACTCCATCAGCTATATTCGTTTATGGAAAGTTAATACCTGTTGAAAGTGGATCAAAACTGGAGAAAGCTATATCTGATGGACCATTAGCTTTAAAAAAATATATTGCCACTGGGGAAATAGAAGAACTTCATGATGTAATGCCTCATTTGGAAGATGATGCTGATGATGACAACTTCCAACCCTTTGAATATCCTGAGCCTGAGCATGAGCCAGAGGATTCAGATAATGATAATAATGATAACGAAAGAAACTATGACCAAGAAGATGATTATTATAATAATGAAATGGATGTCACTGAACAAAATAACCAAGATGAGGAACATTATAATAATGGACCTGAAATTAGCCACATGGGTCCTCCTATCAGCAATATGCCTCCTATGGGTAATATGATGAGACCACCAATGGGCAATATGATGAGACCCCCAATGGGTCCTCCAATGCGCCCAATGGGGCCAATGCACATGGGCAACATGCCACCAATGGGAACTATGCCACCAATGGGAGCCATGCCTCCAATGGGCCCAGGTCCTAATATGAATAATATGCCACTTATGGGTAATATGCCACCACCTCATCCCCCATTCCCTGATAATGGATTTAATAAAAGTCATTTTGACACTAGCTATGACGACAATCAATACTCACAGAATAATGAAGAATATAATGAGGATGACTCATTTAATCAGAGTTTTGAGGAAGAAAATTATAATGATGAAGGCAATGGCGAAGATGGGTATTCTCGAAATCAAAGATGGGATGGTGGCTATAGAGGAAGAGGCAGGGGCCGTGGTCGTGGCATGAATGGACATGGTGGTCGTAACAACAGGAGGAGTAATCGAGGATCACCATGGAGAGGTCGTGGTGGAGCTCAAAATCGATCTTTTAGAAGAGGCAACAAGCAAATGTCTAACTAGCCCAGCTTGTCCCTATCTTAGCATGTACAGATTATTAAATGAATTTTGTTCTACAGAGACTTATTGAGTGTTGATTGTGGCGGAGTGTAAAGACAATAACAGTGTTGGCGTTAAAAAAGGTTGTACATAATTATGGTCTACAGCTTTTATTTTATTTTCTTATACTTAAGCTGAAAAATAAAATTTGTATTACGTCACAAAATTATTTTTTTAAGATTGCTAACAGGTATCACATACTTTATTCTTTACTGGATTCTGGTAAGTTGAATTCTATTCTTTTGTTAATATAAATTTAAATTTGTTACTGATATAGTAAATGTTGTGATGTCAGGTACAACAAAAAGAAATATGGAAGATATTGTTTGAAGCTTTCCGGTGTGTTGGTGTCATCACCATCTACTAAGAAAACACTTTGGCTGCATCATCTCTTCACCAGGCGTTATAGTAAGATACTGGTATTTATTGAATTTGTTTTGTCAATAATAAATAAAGAAAAACAGTTACAAATATAAACAATTACCTTTAATGTTATTATGATTTTGAGAGTATTAATAAATAAAGAAATTAAAGAAAACGTATTCCTAAGGCATATCCTCTCCTTGTTTATCAAAAGCCAGTGTGTCAATATGAAACTATAAAATTTATTCTTTCAAGTTTCTAATGAAGATACCATTTACTTAGGGCGTATTGTATTTAAAATTATATTTCTATATTCCAAGCTTACCATTTACTTTATTACCAATAATATAATTTTGAACATCCTATTGCGTATTAAGATTTTTTTTTAATAAGTCTTTAAAGTTTCTTTTGCATCTTCTCACTTAAATTTTAAGTTTAATTTTTCATTAGATAGATAGCATTTATCTGCTGCTTCACTCTCATTTATGTAGATTGCATTGGAAGTTATTTTTCTTTCTGTCAGGAACAGCTCTGTTTTCTAGATGTAGAGAATGCTATGTCTTTTTCTAGACCTTTGACAATGGGTCCACAAAATTTCACGTTGATTGGTTGACTAGTTTTGTGAATGCATAACAAACTCATGTCTTTGGATACCTACTCCATACAATATGGAGATTTGACTGTCATATTTTAAAATATGATATTCTTATTTTTCTTCTTTGTCTTCTTCTTAATAAATTGTAATTTTTTTTCTCCATGTTTAATTTGCGATCAGTATCAGAAGGTTCTATGAGCAAATAAGTTACATGATACTATGCCAAAAAGCACTTATTCTGTACCTGGTTAATATTTCTAGACGCGAAGTTTAGTTTCTTTGCAGGAGTTTCTGTGTAAGATGGTTGTGATGATGTTTGAGGCGAGTTCTGTAGCCTTGCATCAGATTTTCAACCTCTTGTTTAGCATTGGGAACGTTTAGGTGGTAATGGATCTCTTTGTTAGTCACAAACCAGGGAGAGTTAGTCGTTGGCCGTGCTAGAGAGACTGCGGGGAACGGAGGCGACCTGCGGATGCGAGAGGAGTGAAGTCGCTGCGCCTTAAAGCTGTAGTATGCCACGTTGAAGCGGCTGCGTGACATACGGAAAGCGCGGAAAAATAAACAAGATTTGATAAATATACAGTACGCGCAACCACCTACTATGTCTTCCGCTGGTCGCAGTCGCCTATGGCGCACTCCGGTCGCGTCAACTTTTATCTCGTATTGATATTTTCTCGCTAACCGGCTTAAAGATGGCTTTATAAATTAGTAATTTATAATCTGATGACATTTTTGATCTTTTTCCTAGCAACTAAAACAGATCTCTGGACCGAGATTTATTTGATTTATTTTTGCCTTGATGTGAGTTTTCCCTGTGAAGCAACGATCCAGGTGTATACTTAAGTATTCATATTGCCAGTATATGGTAGCGTCTCACCAGCTAGTTTCACCAGGGGATAGTTACCATGCCTTAAGATAAATGCCACTTGAGATGACCTGGTGACACTTGCTTTTATTTTCCGATTATCAAGCCACTTGCTGAGCCGGTCAAGGGCTTTCTGAAGGCGGTTAGATGCCTCGCCTGGAATCGTTGGCTAGGATGGCTATATCATCGGCGAAAGTTGCTATAACCACACCGTCCTGGTGGTGGGTCAGATGTAATAATGAAATAGAGCATTGGTCCAAGAAACGACCTCTGGGGAACTTCAGTTTTTATGCCATGAAATGACGACCTTGACTCTCCCTTCCTGACCCGAAAGACTGTCCTTCAGGTACTACTCGAGAATAAGACTGTGTTGTGGAAGTAGGTTTATTATATTATAGATCAGTCCAAACCCTGTCCTTTCGATAGGTCCTGTTGTACATCCAGGTAAGCCGAGGAGTAGGGGCCTTATCGCGATATTTACAATGTTGTTACCAAAACCAAATCCTCATCTCATTTCATAAAAAAATCATTGATAGTTTTGAGTTATAAACCTATTTTGATTACTATTCAACGTAAGTTTTGATACCTATTTTATACTTACACCACTAAAAAGCAAAAAGTCTCCTAAAATCAAACGTATAAATTACGAAGTATAAAATAATTGGTTATATTTACATACATTTAAAAAAATCTATGTTCTGTAGTGACATTCTAATAGCCATTTGTGATGCCGGCAGAGTAGGCTAGCATCACGACTAATGGATCAGCAAAGGGGTATTGGGGATTGGGGAAGCGTGGTGGACTACTGCCTAAACCTCCTTCAACGAAAAGGGCATTGTGTCCTAGCAGTGGGTCGAATTATAAAGGCTGTTATGATAATCTAAAAGTAAATATGCCAACTATTTTTTTTGGGGTTGGCGCCACCTCCAATACCATCCAATACCACCGCCAATGTTTGAAATAAATGTTGCTACTTGTCTTTGGTACCGAACTTAAAACAAATAGTTGGCATTTTTATTTTTTAGATTTTTTCAAATTTATGTAAATTTAATCAATGATTTTTTCTTTTTTTGATCATAAAGTTTTGTACAGAAGATGAGTAAAAAATTAACTTCAGTAGTGAAAGTCTATGATATTGCTTATTAGGAGAGTAACTTGATAAGCCAATTCAAATTGCTTAGAATTTTCAGTTTTAATGTAATGTTTTTAAGGATTTCAAGTCCTTCTATCTAACTACTCTTCTATATTAACAGATACAATCATATGGATGTTGAATTTTTATATGCTTACTGATAATATATTTTTAGGCATGTCACTTTGAATGAGTAATAATTAGCGCTTCCTTCTGGCTCTATTGACTGATCTGGACCATTATTTATAATTACAAAAATAATATATAAGTACAAAAGCATACAAGTAGTCAGTTATAATGTATTTTATAGGAATTCATAAAATTAATGACTAACAAAATAGACTGAATATAAAATTCTTCAAGTGCCTACAGCATTTACTTTGGCAAGTTTCTTTAATTACATTATTGTTTCATATTTAATTTTAGTACCTCACTTATTTTTTTCATGAATGGAATGACAGTGTTAGAGAAACATGTATGACAATATAATCTGGCTAACCCTTACCTTTAAAATATCCTTATGCCTTAGGATAATATTGGGAAATGTGTAATATTATAACAATATTTACTATTAATCAAAACAATATCTGTTGGTGGATAGTATTCACACACATTGTAGTCTCAATAAAATTATGAAAATTTAAAGGGTTTCATTTGATATTGCCTTTCACCCATTTAATAAAGGTTCTGAGAAAAGCACTTGTAGTTTCAATTTTTTTATTTCAATATTCATCCCCTATCATTAGTTTTTACAATATTTAACCTAATTTTCTTTTGTTGCAGATGATCCTCTTGGGATTCATGATCTGGCTGTTACCAATATTATCATGTTCCGCAAGTCAGCTAAATGCTGGAGGAGACAAGAATTCAATTATCATAGAAAATGTAACAGAGAGTCTTGAAGCAATAAATGGAACACCCAACTATAGATTGATAAAGCCAAATAGAGCTACTCCATGGTATCCAGAACGGGAAATCAAACTTGATAGTTGTGTGAGGAGAGCTCGCTGTGAATCTCTGGAAAAACTCACTTGTTTAGGTTCCAAATTGTCGTATGATAAGACTAGCGTTTTGCTTACTTTCTACGAAACACAAAGTCAGATACAAACTCAATTGGAACTTTATAAAGAATTGATTAATGTGCCGAAATGTTGGGCCGTAATACAGCCTCTTTTATGTGCAACATTTATGCCGAAATGTGAAAAAGTTCTCGGCCAAGATATGGTATATTTACCCTCTTATGAAATGTGCAAGATCACAATGGAACCTTGCGCTATACTATATAATACCTCATATTTTCCGTCCTTTTTGAAATGCAACTCTACATTATTTCCACCGCGATGTGATAACGCTGGTAGGGAGATGAAATTTAATACAACTGGAAAATGTTTGCCGCCCCTCATACATACTGATAAAGCTCTGCATTTTTACGAAGGTATAACTATTATTACTGCTTTTAGATTACATTTGAGTGTGAGTATGGATCATTTTATTGTATTTAAATTTCAGGAATATCTGGTTGTGGTCTGCCATGTCGAGATCCACTTTACACGGAGGATGAACACCAACAGATCCATAGACTAGTCGCGTGGGGCGCTGGCGTATGCTTGGCTCTGAACCTCTTGACCGTAGCCACCTTCCTCATAGACTGGCGTAGTGCTAACAAATACCCAGCACTGGTTATATTTTACATCAATGTCTGCTTCGCTGTCGCATCAATGGGGTAATATTTCTGGTTTGTTTTATAAGTTACAATTTCCGCAATACATGTATACTAATCTTCGTCATGCATACTCTATTATAAAATTATTTCCGCCGTGTAGTCTCTTTGTTTTTTTTTTTTAATATTTGGCAACAATGAAATATTAGCTATTATAGTCACTAACAATGATAGACAATCTTTTAACAGTGACAACAAAGGACTGTCGGCGTTAGTAAACATTTTATAATTTATCTTGTGTGAATATTGTTTGGGATTTTTTATGTGAATAATAAAACTGTTTTAGAAGATGCAATAAAATCGTACCTTAACATTATGATATTTCCTGTAGGTAGGTACTGAATCAACTCGAGTCCATAAATTGTTTATTTCTCTTTTTAGGTAATGAAATTCACAGAAGCTCGTCGCATTAATTTCTATCAAATCTGTATAACACCCGTTTACAGTGTGTGTTACTCAATCAACTTCAGTAACAAACACTTGAAAAAAATACTAATGTATAATATAATTAGGTACTTTTTTAAATCATCATCATCGCCCAGGGTTTGAAATTATCAAGATAAATATGCCCTTTGATAATTATCGCGATAATTATCAAACAGATATTATCCCTATTTCGTGGCATTACGTAATATTGAGGAAAGAATCTATTCTATATTTTTGTAGACAACTCAAGTTGAGCTAAGAATTATAAACTAACTTCAATTCCACACGCCAAACACAAAACAAATATATGAGAAAATAATGAACAAGTGACAGTTCAGACACGAAAACCCGACGACGCGGGGAATCCCCGCTATTGACGTTGAATGCGACAAATAACAAGTGGCAAATATTTTCGATTATACTTATCAAGATAATTATCAACCTATATTTATCTTGATAATTATCAATGATAATTCGACGAACCGGTGCCTCCCGGGTGGGAGACAACGCCCTTACGCTTTAAATGATAACTTTTTTAAATGATACTAATTAATTGTTGCAGTTGGCTCGTTCAATTTGGCGTGGGGTCCAGAGACGACATTGTGTGCTCTAAAGATGGGACTAGACGTCAAGGTGAACCTTCTGCTGAAGAAAACTTGTCCTGTGTGGTGGTTTTTGTATTGGTAATTAATTATTCCTATTTTACTTTGTAGTCAATTTTCATTAGGGCAATATTTAATCAATGTAATTGACAGGATAAAGATGTTTTCATTCTAGAATCGATTACGCCGCGGTGTGCTTAGGTCGAAATTAGTTATATTGTGGCTAACCTGCTGTTGACGGGTGTGCATTTTCTTACGTAACTTTTCAATTCCTATCATTGGAGGTCCGAAAATATTTCTCATACCATTTAAAACCATAATGATCATTCTTCATAACAATACATTCTTCATAACTTCATAAAACATAATCATTGAAATTCATAATATCATTAATCATACATTTTTGGGCGAGTCTAGTGTTTTATGCACCTACATGGCTGGGTGATTTGTAGGTTAGGGTTATTTATTTTTATGACCAGGCGGAGTGCACTGTTTTTGTAAGCAACAAGGTAGTAACAGTATTAATAAAAAAAATATGATCACTAACTGTTATGAGCTCCGTTGGTAGTAATAAAAATGTATGAATAAAAAAGTATGAAAAATAATATTATGAATTTTTATGAACACAAATCGGTAGTAAGACAAAGAATAGGATTTAGAATATTATGTGAGCCAATATGGACCCGCTGTTGACTACTATACAGCGTACAATCAAATGCTACAATTTCTCTTTTCTTTTATTTTAGGTCTACTACTTTATGATGGCAGCTTGTGTTTGGTTCGTTATTTTTACATACGCCTGGCACATGAGTTTTAGGGCATTGGGTGAGTCCATTACTTATTATATATTTTTTTATGTTACCTAAAACTTGACTCCACCCCTTTAGATATTATGAGTGTAATTATGTGTATGTGTAAATATATCTAGATAATACCTATATCTTTTAGTGAAATAAAAAGTGTGACTTAATTCTTGGAAATCAGATCTGAAAGCAGAGTGCCTCAAAAATATATTTTTAACAAAATGCTTATCTTAAATGATTTAAAACAGAATAATAATAATTGTTTATCCAATATTGGATTTCAAATCAATGTATTGATAAGAATTCATTTGTTGTATTAATGCTAATTTGAACAAGCTATGGTGGCAGTTTAATACCTTTAATCAACTCTAGACGGAAAATATACACTTGCGTGCATAAAAATCGACCCATCTTCATCGAAGTTTCCACTTTCAAATATATAAATAAGAAATGAGAACAAAAAGTGTATAATAACTTCCTCAGCTTTAATTTTGCATGCTCTTAAGTATAACGAAATGTTGCTGACAATACACTCATTTCTTCGGAAACCCCCGTTTCATGTTATATGTAATACCTATCTGTGATTGTGTGTGCTGTTAAAAGTATTCAAAATTAAGTTGGTAATATGTGTATTATCAAGTGAAGTAGATAATATGTGTATTATCAACTAAAAAGAAAGAAAGAAAAACGTTTATTGACCAGCACAAATGCAACACAGATAACACAAAAAGAAACAATTTATAATAAAAAAAATAACAGCATACTCTGAAAAAAAGAAAAATAAGAAAAAACAGTACGCAATTAAATCAAAAAGGAAGCGAAAAAAAAATGTTTTGTGCATAGCCAAAAGATACTGCCTCAGCATAAGCTTCTGTGACATGATGTCAAAGAAACTCTGTTATTATAACTACACTTGCGTGCAATGAAACCGACCCACCCTGTACGCTTCTGTATTTATGATTAATAAATAATAACTTTTAACCCTGTTTGTTGAACAAGAAACTAAGCTTACTTTAGACCAGTTTTTACTGTAATATATTTTGGCTTATTAATTTTACAAACTGAAAATCAAAAACAGTTCGTAAAGCTCATTTTTTTGCAGAATTAAACTCAATTTAAACGGTCAAAAAATCTGCACGAATAATAAATTTTTAAATGAACAATTATATACACAGAAATTAGGTACCTATGTATAACGTAAAAATGAGAAAACGGGATTTTCCGAAGAAATTACACTATTGTTCTGCAAAGTTTCTAAATGTCCAGTGAAAACTTTGCAGAACCATTAACTTGTAAGTCTCATTTTGATAAACGACCACATTTTCCTCGACATGCAGGTAAAATCCAAGACCGAATAGACAAGAAGGCGGCGTATTTCCACCTAGTGGCGTGGTCTCTGCCTCTCATCTTGACTATAGCGACTATGGCGTTTGGCGAGGTGGATGGCAGTAGTGTGACGGGGGTTTGCTTCGTCGGCTACGTCAACCATCCCATGAGAGCGGCCTTGTTACTGGCACCGTTGTCAGTTGTGCTTGTGCTCGGAGGATACTTTCTACTCAGAGGTAAGTTTTTAGCAGATAATGAACCTTGCAGTTGTGGTCTGAAAATGATTGCCACTTTTTGCATTTATAATAATAGTGATAATAACAATTTTCTGGTGTTTGTCATCACACAATCATTGACCACCAAGATTCGAACCTGGTCGCCTCTTGGCAGCGTTATCGACCACTTCACCACGAGCGACGGCGTCAAAATAGTTAAATAAATATTATAAAGCCCCGTAATTAAACATTGACTCCGTCGTGGTGGAGTGGTCAGTATAGCTGCCTACACATCAAGCGGTCCGGGTTCGAATCCTGGTAGCGGCAAATATTGGGGGGACGAATATTTGTTTGCGAGTCATGGTTGTTTATATATTTATTTAAGTTTATTTATAAAAATATCTAAAATTATTATGTATATTTATAAAAATGTCCGTTATCTAGTATCCATAACACAAGTTCTTAATGATACTTACTTTGGGGTAGATAATTGGTGTGAGCGAGGAAGTATATTATACTATATTATAATATTTTTTCTTTTTAAAGCCGGAATCATATCTGTTCAGGTTATCCACAAGCAACTGATTCTGAGTTCTTCTGATTAATGATATCACCAGATCGGCTGATTAAAGACTGTAATTTTCTTGTAAAATATCTTAATTCTTATAATTGCAGGTGTTTTTTCCCTGATCGCTGTCCGAGTTTCAAGCAAAGACGTAATCTCCCCTCGCGCCGCTAACAAGATCAGGCAGACGATCACGCGGTGCTCCCTCACCGCCGCTCTGGTTGCCGTCTTCATATGCGTCACTTTCGCATGCCACATTTACGAGTTCCGAAACGCCGATCTGTGGAAAGAGTCCTTTAAAAAGAATATAATGTAAGTGACTTTAGACTATAATAAATATTAAGTAACTCGATAATCTATCTTCGAGAGATTTATCTAAATTATCGATTGGTAATTGTACTATTTTAGTTTAGAAAAGTGATTTATAATTAATTTATAGAAAAAAGAAATGCAAACTCATAGTAATTTCTCACTTGCAGAATTCTAGCATTCTAGCATTGGTTATTTATTGTTAGTTTGAATTCCTATTAGAAATTAAAAAAAGACAAATAAATTGTTACACTAATTATTATTGTTACACTAATTATTATTGTTACACTAATTATTATTGTTACACTAATTATTATTGTTACATTAATTATCCTCTTCTTTATAGTAATAATTTATTTAATTTTAGGAAGTAAAGTTTTTTCTAATAATATTGAAAAAATATTTTAGTACATACTATGCATACTTATATGGTTTATATTAATCTTTGCTCAGTCGATACAATGATAGATGTATCGTGCAAAAGGCAAAATTTTTAGTGCATAAGGGATATTTTTTTCTAGTAAAGTAAAAAAGTCTACAAGCTCCGCACTCAGGGCAAGCAATTTTTTCCTTAAATTCGTTTGTAATAAATCAGTATCATGGTGTAAAAAGTTCAAATAGAATTGAAATGTAAAATCTCTTTGCCAGTTGTCGGTTGGAAGCTCTAAAGGAGAGTGAGAAGGAGTGTTCTGGGGGAGTTCGGCCGTCCGTGTCAGTTCTACAACTGCGTCTGTTGTGTTGCTTCGCGGCGGGCGCGCTTATGGCCTCTTGGACGTGGACTCCAGCCGCAGCAGCCGCTTGGAGACGATACCTCGCTAGGTGAGTGCAGTGCAGAGAATAAGTTATTATTACGAAACCAATTGCTTTGGTCGCCTAGATCACTATATATTTTTTTCAGAATTAATTACGTGCTAAATTATGAGATATTTAAAAAAAATACTAAATGGACAGCATAGGCTTAGTAACAGAAAAATTCTTTGTCATCCATAATTTTTTTTTAATTTATGGCGTACTTATGGACATTTGCGATGTCTTTTTCTAACTTTTGTAAAGCCCATGACGTTTTAGAATGAGTAAGTTTTGAAATAAAGATATAAAATACTATATAACATAAGATAAAAAATAAGAATTAAAATACTTAGAATCTAAATTAAAGAAAATTAAAAAATACGTGTTCACTCCTTTTCATAATTGATGATTATTTTATAAAAAATACTATTAAAAATGTACAATTGAGTAAGCAATGCTCAAATGGTTCGCTCATATAGGATGTGTGGGAGAAAAAGCAACGAAATCAGAATAAATGCGATTGAAATGAGGGCCTTGAGGAGCATGGCTGGGGTAAACTTGAGTGACAGGTTATACGAGTACAATGACGTGATAAGAGACACGTGGTTTGTAAGACGATATAGTGACAAGAATTCAAAAAGCAAATGCTCAAACGGTTCGATTATGTAGAAAGGGTGTGGAAAGTAGATAAGGATATATTAATCTGAAGTGAACGGTACGGTAGTACTAGGTGGTAGACCCATATGTAGGGTCGTCTGGGTAGGTACCACCGCCTCTCTTCTGCCGTGAAGTAGTTCTCTGTCTTTCGGATTGAAGGGAAAGGTAGCCAGTGTAATTACTGGGCATGGAGGGCATATCATCTTAGTCCCCAGGATGGCAAACGTACTTGCGGTGTTAAGTGATTTACACTTAATATTGCAAGTGTCTATAGGCGGCGGTGACCACTTAACATCAGGTGGGCCGCAAGCTTGTTTGCCATCTCGTAACATAAAAAGAGGAGAGACATGTGGGACGGGAAGACCTGTACTTGAGCCAAATTCGATAAAGAATAACGGATGTAAAAAGACATAATGACAAAGCCGAGAACTACATATTCCGGTCATCATTAGGATCATTATTTTTTTCTAGATTATACCTGGGAAATTAATAGTTATGAAGTTATTGAAGGTCAAAGTTAGAATTTTTTTTTCAAGATTTTTATGAAAACAAATTGAAAAATTATTTGTTAACTTTTATCCAAATAAACATTTTAAGTATTTCATACCAAAAAGCTTAAACGGCAGCGCTCAATGTTGACCACCACTCGGACCACTCCATTCAATTCGACCGACCGAACGTAGCGCACGTTTCAAAGTTGCTAATCGCCGCGCGACTTGCGCGGATTTTTTGGATTTTTTTTAACGCCAAAAAATAAAAATCGTTTCTCAACAATAATTTTTTTATATGTTTCTTGTTTTGATGTATAAAATACGTAGACGTCGGCTTTGTATTACGTCTTTTTACACCTTATAACTATGTAAACAACAACTGTCATTTTTGTATGATTGAAGTAAGGTATAAAGTGAAAGGCACTAACCTATACAACAAGACATTTGGTTTGTTCACATTTGTTCATTATCATATTTGGCTCAAGTGTAGGCCAATGTCTATTGATCAAATCGAAAACATCTTCGAAAAGTTCCAAGTCCAAAAGGAGGTCGGCCGATACACAGAAGTTTTTGACAGCGACCTCCAGGAGGTACAGATACCAAATTTCAACCAGATCTCTGGCGTGATTGAGTAATAAATATCTATCCAATCCAACTAAACATCCGCATTTATAATAGTAGTATGATTAAACACTCCAAATAAAATGTAGACAGACGCAGAGAGGGGGTGATTTTATTTATTAACTAGCTGCACCCGGCATGCGTTGCAATGCCACATTAAAAAATATAGATTTTTTTGGTCAGGTACCCTCTTGGGTGTCCCCAGAACACCCCACCAAAGTTTCATCACAATCTCATCCATGGTTTTGGAACGCATAGAGGACGAACATAGATTTATATTTAGATTTAATTGTATATCGATCTCTTTTTTACTTTCTCGTATACTTTTACTTTCTAGTATAGAGGAAGTCTTGTGTGTGTGAGGATTGAGGGCCACTTTGTCATATTCTCTTAAAAATGTACCTATGATTTAGTGTGCGTTCTAAAAGAAATGTGAAAGCCTGAAACGACTTTGTGAAACCTTTGAAAGGCGAGTTATAGGCTGAAAGGTTGGGCCCTCAATCCTCTATGTGAGGATTGAGGGCCCACCTTGTTACCAAAAATAAACAAAATTGGTTTATTTTCAGATATTGTCTACTTATCCAATGCGTTAGTTAAAAAATGTGAAATTTTGTGGAACCGAGAGCTTGCTCCAACTCCTCCTGGTTTTATAGAAATGACCTTGATAATGTTTGGGCCCTCAATCCTCCATCTGTTTCTTGTTTTTCTTTATTATGTATTGTGTAGGCATAATTTGACAAAGCTAATGTATTCTGTTTTTGTGAAAAAAAATGTGAAATAAATTGACACTAAGAGTAATTTGAAAGACTCATTTATTATTGCAGAAAACAATATTTTAATTTTTATTGTATAAATTTTTCACTAAGTAAGATTTGACAGCAGGCCACAAATTCTAATTATGTCAAAAACTAACGTTGTTGGCACAGACTAATTAGGATTTTCGAATAATTTTTTTTAAATTTTCCCTATTACGGGACGGCAAAGGCATCTAGCCCATACATCCATGGCTTAAGTTTTCTGTCTTCTTTTTGTTGATTTTCACATTAAAATGTGGGTGTCACACATCTTAATGCATCTCATCACCATCATCTAGGGAGTGCTTGGCGAGAAATGCATGGCAACAGACCTCATGATGACGACTCATGAGCTGGAAATCCCACTATAAAATACTCAACGTCATACACACCAGTCAACCCACAAAACCCTTATATCAATGATTCCTCAAGTCAAGACCTGATCGTCAAGCTTATGCATCGAAACAACACCAATTTCACTGCACAAAATCCACACCGAAGCAATTTTGAATTATCAAAACAAAGATCGACATCCAGACGCCGTGGTTTCCTACTAAACACAACTGAATAAGTCGTAGTATAATAGTAATATATTTTATGCTACAGTTTTTTTAAAATATGATTTTTTAAATTAAATTTTGCCTTGGGAAGGAAAAAGGATCTAGCCCATACAGCCTTGTTTTCAGTACTTTATTCTTGAAGTTTACATTCAAATGTAACTGTCACATATTTTCCACAACAACACCCGAACCTGACGCTACAACAGTGCGATAACTCAGCTGACTGTGTATTTAGCAGAGCTCATGAATAATATAGTGTTTTCAAAATACTGAGAGGACGGTAAATTTAATTTATTTTTATTTTGGCGAGAGTAGACTTTTATTAGCAAGATTGGCCTCTTTTAGGATGTCCAGTGATGTAAACACTATTTTATTCGTCTTTGCTCCTTGAAGTTATCATTTCTTTATAAAATCGCGATAACCTAATAAACAAATTACAATTTTCGTGCAAAAAGGTAAATATATTTTATTTCTAATCACGCCATTCCGCGCGTTAAAAAGTGTCAACGACTGCTGGTCCAGAGGCGACTTTACCTATGGTGCAGGGTGTGCACACGGCCGCAGTGGTCTTATAGACACCGAGCGCCACACGCCACGCGCCTTGGATCTGGCGAATCGGGCAACTTGGTCCTAACTTAAGGCCACCACGTTCACTCATCTAGACTGGACTTTTTCTATTGGGTTTGTTTCAACTGCATCTAATAAAAACCATGGCAACATTAGATGAGCTTCGAGCTTCGTCAAAAAAGCACGTAGAATAAAAGGATATTTTTTAATGCGATGTTGTCCCTGTATGCCAGTGGTAAACAATTCGAACATTTACTGTAATATTAATAATGCAATAAAGAGAATAGATTTGTTTCTACATTTTTTTTTTGTTTCATTCAGTATTTTTCAATGATAAAAACCTATTTTGAGCCCATGACAAAAATTAATGGCATCAAAAATTATAATTTATGAATTTTTTGTAGATAATTTTCCTAGAGTAAGTAGTATACAAGTTCTCAAACTTAGTGGCGCTAAGTTTTTTTACACCACGATGCGTGAAAGTGAAGACAAAGTAAAAATCTTTAAAAATTTTAGGGAAAATTTATAATCTTTATTGAGTTTTGTTTAAAAACGACAGATATTCTGGGATTTTAATGGTTTTAGTGATGTTTTGTTGATTAGCATATTCAAATAAAAAAATCAGAAATGTTAGAAAAAGTGTAATAGCAGATAAAATCCCAAGGTGTGGCAGTTTTCGAAGCCTATGTCAATGTTTTTTTTATTAAAATGAAAGTGGAGTTATATTTTTTGCTTTTGGTGCCCGCTTATCGTTGAGTTTTGCACACGTTATTGTAGGTATAGACATTTTAACATGAGTACGTTTCGGCATTTTAGTTTGTTAGCGCGCTTACCAAACAAGAGAAAATAGAATTTTCTACAGTGATTGTGACTCTATTTAGAGTCAACAGAACAAAATAGTATCCTAAACTGTCATATTTCTTCAATCGATTTTCAATATAATGCCCAATCATTAGAGTTTATTATCCATTGGGGAAAGACAGTTGGTGGTAAATTAGTGTGCTGAGGCCTTAGTACGAGTTTGTTAGTTTTCGAACTCGATCAAACGTATCGTCTCTTTTCATACATTGCCCACTAGCGCCCCTAGCGTAAACTATCAGAAACAGTGGCCAATGTATGAAGAAAGACGATACGTTTGATCGAGCTCGAAAACTATCAAAACTCATACTAAGGCCTCTGTCATTGAATCGTAAGGGTTTTGTGGTGTGACTGCATTTCCAGCTGATGCGGTCTGTTGCCATGCATTTCTCGCCAAACACTTCCTAGATGTATTACGATGTGTGACACCCACATTTTAATGTGAAAATCAACAAAAAGAAGACAGAAAACTTAAGCCATGGATGTATGGGCTAGATGCCTTTGCCGTCCCGTAATAGGGAAAATTTAAAAATGTTTATTCGAAAACCCTAACTAGTCTGTGCCAACAACGGTAGTTTTTGACATAATTAGAATTTGTGGCCACCCTGCTGTCAAATCTTACTTAGTGAAAAATTATTTATACAATAAAAATTAAAATATTGTTTTCTGCAATAATAAATGAGTCTTTCAAATTACTCTTAATGTCAATTTATTTCACATTTTTTTTCACAAAAACAGAATACATTAGCTTTGTCAAATTATGCCTACACAATACATAATAAAGAAAAACAAGAAACAGATGGAGGATTGAGGGCCCAAACATTATCAAGGTCATTTCTATAAAACCAGGAGGAGTTGGAGCAAGCTCTCGGTTCCACAAAATTTCACATTTTTTAACTAACGCATTGGATAAGCAGACAATGTCTGAAAGTAAACCAATTTTGTTTATTTTTGGTAACAAATTTTTGCAAGCGTGAGGATTGAGGGCCCACTTTGAATTGCAGTATACCAAATACTATAGCGTTATGCGCTGATATCTTTAACTTCACAGTTTTTTTTAACGTAGCGTTAGATTTTGATATAAATAGTTTTTCTGTAGAGTGTTTAGTTTACTAGTTACAGGTGGGCCCTCAATCCTCACATAGAGGATTGAGGGCCCAACCTTTCAGCCTATAACTCGCCTTTCAAAGGTTTCACAAAGTCGTTTCAGGCTTTCACATTTCTTTTAGAACGCACACTAAATCATAGGTACATTTTTAAGAGAATATGACAAAGTGGCCCTCAATCCTCACACACACGAAGTCTTGTTATTTATTAGGTTTACCAACAGCTATTACATCAGTACCTACTAGCTAGTACTTTACACAATATGGTCTTAAACTTAATGCATAGCTGATTAAAGGTAAACACCTCATGCATTATAATAAATAAATTAGGTAAATTTAAATATTAAAGAAATTATTCTGCTGTAATACAACTTAAAACTGCACCTTAATGTTTTTTAATGGTATGCTACTTTCTAGTTATGACTTAATTGATTTCAAAAAGGAACTTAAGCATCTGCATAAACATCCAAAAACTGACTTTGTGCATTGTAAAGATTTGTAAGTCTACATATGGGAGAGTTGGCACCGAACTTAGTTGTGCGAAAAGGCGGACACCTTTATTTAAATTATACTGTATATCAATCTCTACTAGTGAACCAGACAGACTGCATGAAGCCTCATGGTAATTATAAATAATGTTTTCTAGAAAGTTCGGGTGCTCAGTCGAAGCCGAAGTGACTAGACGCGCACGTAAGCATGAGCTTATAGCGCGCGCCTATAGGCGTCGCGGTGAGTTTGCTGCTCGCGGACGACTGTCTATATCTCTGGGGGGCTCGCGGCAGGACCCAGTCGGACTGTGTATAGATCACACATCACCTATTGATTACCCTGAAGACGCCAAGCATGAAAGGTATAAAATACATTTTAATATTAGGTCTTCACCTATAAAATTGACGTTGTGTATAAATAGAGGTTCTTAATTTTTTGTTTGCAAACTGACACTTCTTATTAATGCACATTACCGGCACATTGTTACAATATAATTTCATATGACTGTTCTTGTTTAAGAACCTCTAAATCATTTTTATTTTTATATGTAGAATAGACTCGTATAGTTTTGTAAGTGTTGTTTGTAGTTTCTGTTTCGTTGCCAATTAATAATATTTGTTCCTTACAGTATTAATAATTTCATGTGCAGTGGTGAGCTGTCATCGTCTTGGGCAGCTAACCTGCCTCGTTTCGTTCGCCGTCGGGACGCCCTCGTGTTACCCACGCACACCCATCATTCACTGAGCTCCACTCCTGACCGAAGAAACTCTCAAGACTCTCAAATCAGTATCAGTCTGCGGCACGTCTCCGTAGAGTCCAGACGAAACTCCCTAGACAGCCAACTGTCCGTCAAAATAGCAGAGATGAAGACAAAGGTGGGTAGACGTAGAACTAAACATACCAAGGCTAAGAGAAAGGCACGAGCTGCCAGTGCTCGGAAAGAAAGCACTCCGTCTATAGAAAGCCAAATCAGCCGCTATTGGCTACAAGCAGTCGCAGCCAACAACGATCCGTCCCGAGAGGAAGTTAAGTTTAGTTTTGATTGACTCTCATCTCATAACGACTCAAGCTAGAATTGTTTGAATGTTATACTAATTTTTATTACAAGTGCCAAATTTTTATATTGGCAGATTTATGTGTAGCTAAATGAATTTTATTTTGCTATGCAGTTCGAAGAATACATACTCATTACTCAAGACTTAAGTACATTTATCTTACATGAGACAGAAGTATAGTAAGAGTACTATAACAAATGTATTTTTAGGTAATACATTTTATTAATTAAGATCTTTTGTCAGTTAGCGCTAGTAAGAAATTAATCTTAAAGATATTTACTATTTCAATCACTAAGCAAAATTTTTATTGCTGTCAACTTGTACTACCAGTGAATGCTAATGGTAGTAGCACACTTATCAGCTCGGAAAGGTAACGCTTCTTTTTAACACTCAATAAACTTCACCTGTATGTTTACTTGTATGTAACGGACTCCTTTGTACGCAATTTTAGCCCACTTTAAACGGTCAGATTTCATTATCAAAGACCGATGATATTACAATAATTCGATAAGAATATCCAATTATCCTGATTAGAATCGCCAGGACTGATAAATTAAACGTTTGGAATGTTAGTTCAGTTACACGTCACTAGATGGCGTTTCATTTTTTTTAAAATAATATACGTACTTTCTATTAAATAAACTAAATAATGAACAAAAAGTATAATTATTATTTAGAGAAAAGCATGGTGTGCTCAAATCGAATATTTTCAAGAACTAATGTTATTGAGCACCCCACGCTTTTCTCTAAATAATAATTTTAGTTTTTGTTCATTATTTAGTTTCTTTATTAAAAAGTTATTTTTCACTTTTTAGTCAGATTGAAGCAATAAGTTTCCGAGATGATAAGTGTGCTATGACCTCTTTTCTAAACTTAAAACCAGAATTCCAGTGATAAAATGATAAATCTGTATTAATTAGGTAATAAAATAATTTAAATAAAACGAGTGAAATGCATATCAGTGCAGATATTAGTACCAAGTTGATTGTTCGCGTTTTGCGAATAGTACCCTAAGGTTGCTATTTATTTCAATTTAGTATGTAAGGTGATGAAGTTCAAAATAGTGTATCCAAAGGCTTTTATATACCACTTATGTGATAATTTTAAGTTTACCGTCAGAATTCCTTTTGACGCTTAATGTTAGTGAGTGAAAGCAATTTTTATATCATTTTATTAATAAAAGCATAAAAGACTGATCAGAATCTCCCGGGAGGATTTTCTTAAATTTGATATGAAAATATCCATGACAATCTCATAAAATTTTGTGATAGTATTTGTAACCTCAATGTTATAATCCATTTTTATGTGCCATAGACTCGTGGTGAAGGCAACAGTAAATCAGAATCGACTGATATTTTTTGTAGTTTGTAAGTTAAATTTTAATATTAATCGCGTTGTGTAGGCTACTTTTGTAATAACGTAAGTTGTTGTTAAATCCCAAATGTTCACTTTTACATGGCAATGTTAATGATCCTTTTTGACAAAGTTAAAGAGTTATTGAATCGGTGTACAATTCATGGTTGTGATGCAGTTATTATTGTTGTGTGTACGTTGTTTGGAGGCTAAAGGTGCTTCCACACAGCAGTTATATAACATTTTGCTACAACAATTTAAGAATGTTTAAAAAAAATGTGTATGTTACGGTAGCCAGTGTAATTACTGAGCATGGAGGGCATATCGTCTTAGTCCCCAGGATGGCAAACGCACTTGCGGTGTTAAGTGATTTACACTTAATATTACAAGTGTCTATAGGCGGCGGTGACCACTTAACATCAGGTGGGCCGCAAGCTTGTTTACCATCTCGTTACATAAAAAAAATGTTACAGTTAAACGCGTTTTCTCTAGTTAAAAAAAGTTTTTACTAACCGCATTTGTTAAAACGCGTTTTAGTATTACAGCAACTTGTTGGGAATTGAAAATAGGTTGTAAACTTTAAACTGGCGTTGATTCCCTAAAACAATGCACTCCACTTGGATTGGAATTCTAGTTGTAAAAAAGACATTTAGTGGGAACTAGTTTTAACTAGTTAAAACGCGTTTTAACTAGAAACTGGTTTTAACTGTGACATACAACAAATGTTATGCAATATTCTCTAATGTTATAATATAACGTTAGAAGTTATATTATAACTGCGTGTGGGAGCACCTTATGTAGTAAGAGTCAAATGTGTATTTATAATACTTTTTTTGCATTCGTTTTAATCTACATAACATGGTATTGTTAACTTACGTGGTCACTAACATTAAATTGTGTGAAAACAGGATTTGTACCACATACTCGGTTTTGTTATTATTCCGAAATGTCAGCGCAGTTGCATGGGCCATGGTTACCTATGAGTCATTTTCAGCGGGTTCATTTGATATTTTATTGGCAGACAAATCTTAGCAAAAAAAAAGTCTGCCAATAAAACGCGGCACGTGGTACAAATCCCATTTTCACACAATTTAATCTAAATAACATGATTATTGATTGGATTTAAAAGTTTGTGTATTTGGTAGCTTAAACCCGACGATTTTTGTACACGTTTTATTACCAGGAACTTATTTCATTAGCATTTTATACGCAATAAATTAATTTTATATATAACATGATGGTTTAAATTTCAATTAGGTAAATGAAACTCGTGATTTTTTTATGCTCTCTATAATGTAAATGTGTTGATATTATTTGGCTTTAGTGTGGTCTTCTGTAAAGTGGAGGAACTAGTTTAGAGCGGCTATTCCGCTGTGCCCTACTTCGACTAATATTTTGAGGTTAAGGTAAACTGTCAGTAATTATAAATCTATGATGGTAACACTATAATTAGGGCCGATATATACCGGCGACAGACAGTAGGTATGGTGTTCGCTAGCTATGTAAAACAAGTCGCCACCAATCATGCATGCTATCTACCGACTGGCTGGCGGTGCGTCCACCAAACTTATCGTGCTCCGGTATACTCTGTACTATTAGAATACCCTATATAGAAACTCCATATAGCAGCGAGAAGTGGTGGAATTACTACCTCATAACTTAATCAATGGCTTTGCGATTATATCGTATTTAGCCAATATCAAATGAGACTACTCTGGATGAAAGTGTGGATTTATGCAGAGTGGTTTGCTGCAGAGTTCTTGTTGTAATTACACGTGTTGAGAATCTATTTAAAACTCACTCTACTTACTAGAATTTATTGTTAGTCTAGATACATTTTCCACTTGACCTTTCCAAAAAGCGTAATCCAGTAATAAATAAAGAATAAATAGGTAATATTAATTTTTGGGGCTTAAAACTTCAAATCGAGATAACGGGACCACATACATAGATTAACATAAGTACTTACGTAACCACATACCCTATACCTACTTAGTTCTGTGAATGATAGCTAAATGAATACACATTGAAGATACTTATATATTTTTTTGATTGCTTGAAGAGCTTCCGCCAAAAGGATAGCCTAGTTATGGTCATATCATAATAATAGATTTTTCATTAGTAAAAAATATGTGAGCGATTACCTACTACGTCATGTATGCTGTACCGATATACGTATAGGTATTTGATAGCAGTGTACCTACGTTCCTAGAATGTTATCTGGAAGCATATGAAGCATGTTTTGATTAAATTTGTTATGGATCGGTAGGTACTTACTAGAACTAAACATAATTGAGAATAACTTCTAAAAACCGTAATATACAGGGTGTAAAAGACATGAACAGTCAAACGAAAACCATGTATTCTGCTCTCCATCATAACATTTTTTTTCCTTTAGACTATACCTGGGAAATTGATAGTTGCGATTTTATTAAGGTCAAAGTCAAAATTTTTTTTTTAATTTTTTTATGAAAACGTATTCTATACGTTATTTCTTAATTATTGTCCAAAGAAACATTATCATTATTTTTAGTATTTCATAACAAAAAATGGCTTCAAAACGTTAGCGTTCAATGTAGCTCACTCGATGGGCACGGATACTAACGAACGGGGCCGCCGTCAAGCAAAAATATCGCGGTTTTGCGAGTTTCGTGCGAGTTGAGCCCTTTACATTGCGCGGTACAATTTGCAATTTTTTTTAACACCAAAAAATAAAAATCATTTCCCAGCAATAATTTTTTTGAAATATGTCTTATTTTGATGTATAGAATACATGGTTCTCGTTTGACTGTTCATGTCTTTTACACCCAGTATATATTCAGTAACGCTTTTAACACCGTGGATTTTGACTTACTGTTGGGCATACTACGCTCTATTAACATATCTCCAACGGCAATCGACTGGTTTCATAGTTACCTGTTTGGACGCCGTCAGCGGATCTGCTTAGATAATTCATTTTCGTCATGGTGTAGTACATCCGCGGGTGTTCCACAGGGTGGCGTGTTATCTCCTTTACTTTTCGCATTTTTTATAAATTCTATTTCTAACCTCAACTTGTCTTCATCATACCACCTTTATGCAGATGACTTTCAAATATACTTTCAGACATCCATAGAACAATTGACTGAAGCTGTGCACACTGTTAACAGGGACTTAGCCAGTATATGCGACTGGAGCAATTCACATGGATTAAAAGTTAACCCAGCGAAGTCTCAGGTAATACTTATTGGTAGCCAGAGATTGACTTCAAAAATCGACTGGACTGAGGTGCCCCAAATAGAGTTTGATGGAACTCATATTCCATTTAGCCAGTCTGTTAAGAATTTGGGACTTCACATTAATACTAGCTTATCATGGGGTCCTCATTTACAACAAGTTAGTAGCAAACTGTTCGCGTCGGTAGGTTCTCTCCGGAGAATTCGTAATTTCCTTCCCACTGCTACTAAAGTTGCGTTAGCTCAATCCCTTCTCCTTCCTATCCTTGATTACGTCGACTCCAGTTATCCTGACCTTACCGAAGAGCAACTAAATAAACTTGAGCGCCTTCAAAATGTCTGCATTCGATTCATATATGGCTTACGCAAATATGATCATGTCTCCGAATTTCGCGTCAAGCTCAAGTGGTTGCCAATCCGCCTTCGCCGGGATGCCCATATCCTTTCCTTACTTTATACTATACTTTTTTATCCAAACACTCCACTCTACCTCAAAGACCGTTTTAAATATCTGCACGACACTCACGCCCGCGTTCTGAGATCATCGGAAAATCGGAGTTTGGCGACACCAATGCACTTCACTAAATTTTACAACAAATCCTTTACCGTGCAGGCTACTCGGCTGTGGAATGCATTACCTGTTGAGCACAATCCGTGAATACGTTTAAAAAACTGGTAAAGGAACACTATTTGTCGCTATAACTATTTTATGTAGGTATATATTTACGTATTATATAATATGTAATATTGTATGTATGTAGTTTGTAATGTATGTATGTTTTGTATGTATTTATAATATAGGTATGTATGTATTAGTACTTTTATATAGTGTATTAGTATTTATGTTTATACAATAAATTGTGAGTAGGTTGCTACATCGCCATCTTCCCATTTTATTTTAAGTAAAATTCCTATCCATCCTAAGGTTGCCTGGAAGAGATCGCTTTTAGCGATAAGGCCGCCCATTGTGCATTATAGTTAAAATGTTATAAAATGTATGTACTATTTTTATGTCACGGTGAATGTCATGTATATACAGGGTGTAAAAGACATGAGCAGTCAAACGAAAATCATGTATTCTGCTCACCGTCATAACATTTTTCTTCCTTTAAACTATACCTGGGAAATTGATAGTTACGATTTTATTGAAGGTCAAAGTCATATTTTTTTTTTTCATTTTTTTATAAAAACTTATTCTATACGTTATTTCTTAATTATTGTCCAAAGAAACATTATCATTTTTTTTAGTATTTCATAACAAAAAATGGCTTCAAAACGTTAGCGTTCAATGTAGCTCACTCGATGCGCACGGACACTAACGAACGGGGCCGTCGTCAAGCAAAATTATCGCGGTATTGCGAGTTGCGTGCGAGTTGAGCCCTTTACATTGCGCGGTACAATTTGCAATTTTTTGTAACATCAAAAAATAAAAATCATTTCCCAGCAAAATTTTTTTTGAAATATGTCTTATTTTGATGTATAGAATACGTGGTTTTCGTTTGACTGTTCATGTCTTTTACACCCAGTATTTAATCAAAGTACATACATACACTACAAATTATATGTAAAACAAACTGAACCTTACTTTTAGGTACACTCTTTCCTAGGACTATGGACGTTAATTTTGATTTAACCTGCCTATAATATCACATTCCCAGCTCGAAATGCAAAATCATCTGCGAAATAAATTTAAATAAAGTTTATTTCTATTCTATTCTATATTGCACAAGTGTCGCTGCCTGGATTCGAATCAGGCAGCTCGTGTTTTGGTTTGCAGCCTCTGTTGCTGACCGTTTCGTGAAGACGCTAAACCATCCTTAAGCTACCTATTTTCCCCTGGACCACATAGTCACTGCTGCTACACCTAACAGGTGACAAGCCTACCTGTATAACATAATTATATTAACCTCTCAACTACCTACAATATAATAACCATTTTACCACCAATAATAATATACTAGGCTTCGGGCCGCGTATAAAGGGCAGCAGATTGAAGCAGCGCTAGAAGGTCGTTCAACAATATTTCATGTCTCTGTCTGTGAAAATATGGCGAAGGTGATTTGCCGAAATATTAATAATAAAAAACATTTATTAATATGATTTATTGAGAACAAGGGCAAGCATATTATGTCATAGAAATATTACTATTTTCACGGTGAATGTCATGTATATATTTAATCAAAGTACATACATACACTACAAATTATATGTAAAACAAACTGAACCTTACTTTTAGGTACACTCTTTCCTAGGACTATGGACGTTAATTTTGATTTAACCTGCCTATAATATCACATTCCCAGCTCGAAATGCAAAATCATCTGCGAAATAAATTTAATTATAACAAAATAGCTTAAGTAGGTACATTTAATCGAATGATTTTTTCACAATTTGGTAAATGTAAAACTATAATTTAAAAAGATGGTATAGAATTTAATTTACCTGGGTAACATATTTTACAAAAATCAAATTGTAAAGAAATTAATTTATAAAACGTTAAAAATAAGTTAGCATAAATCATACAAACTTAGTGAAAATGTATAAAAAGGTACTCTTAAATCACAGATGATAAATTTTACACTGGCAAGAATAGCAAAGTGAGACATTATCATTTCGAAGATCAATTTCATTTGCAGTTTTTATTTAAATATATAATTTCGACACACAATCACGGCAGACATTGCATGGACAGATGCAAATAAAACTTATCTTCGAAGTGATTGTAAAACAATAATTTCATATATTTCAATATGAAGGTGTTCATAATTTTATAAATGAATAAAGAAATGCTGACCAGCATGCAATAATAAAATTACATAATAAACAAAATAAATAACATAATACAAAAGAAATAAAACTATAAAACACAACACTTAAGACTAAATAGAAACTTTATTATAATAGCCTACAGGGAATGTAGATTTGGTATACTGTACTTCTAACTTAGAAAAAAAAATTGCACATGAGATATAGGAAACTCAACTCTTTGGCCCTAATCTAAACGAATAATCACAAATCAAGAATTCTATTTTAAAACCTTAAAACAAAAGATAGTAGAGAGGAAACAATCACCATAATAATAATAAAAATCAAAAACTATTGTTTAATATTATGCTACCAATTAACAACTTATAGATAATGTGCACGCAATAAAATTAAAATTAATCTATTCGCTACATCGCGTCGTCTGCGACGACATGCAACAATTATCGTCTATCTAGGTAGCAACAAACATTATTCTATATTAGGACATATCACATGTTCACAGCAGTCTTTTCTATGTAGCTCTAGCTTTGCGTATATTTTTCTTTTCTGCTTCCGTGAATCCCAGTATATTTTCAATAGCATTCAGATGTCCCTGGTGGTTTTCTGGGTCAGTAAGGAAATAATAGATTGCAGACTTTAGGAATTGTAGAGTGATTTCTGGGTCTACAGCAGTCCTACTCCCTTTCTGGGCCTCCACAATACGACGATACATGGCCTGTAATAATAATAATAAAAATCATTAAAATTCATACACTTCATACATAAAATACGCATAACCAATAGGGAATATGCATGAAAAAAAATAGTCGTTTCATACATTTATAAAAAATACGTAAAATTATGACAGCTAATAGTGAAAACAGAATTGATTTTAGCCAAAAACACCAGAGACATTTGAATTAGAAATTGCAGTATTCCCGTCTATTTCTATAACAACTTTTTATATGAAATATGTATGGTGGGCGTTTGCCACGCAACTTTATGTGGCTGTAAGTCAGATATTCATAACTATTTTTCTAATTTTATTTCAGTTTTATAAATTGTGACTGTTTGAATTAATTTAAAAATCTTAAAAAAATTATGCATATTCCCTATTGCTACTGAAAATATAAACAATCAATTATACAAAAATAAAATGAAAATGCATTTTTTATACATGCTACTATTATAAAAAAAAAACTTATGAACTAAGACAACTATTACAAAATCATTATACAATAAAAATATTCTACAATGTTGTATTAACTACATAACTTCAATAGCAGATTTAAAACTTAAATTAATAATATTGAAAAACTATTTACCACTAAAACCTGAAATACCCAAAACCAAAAGAGGCTGTTTCAAATTAAAGTTAATTATAAGTCATGCAAAGCATTAGGAGCTTAAGAGTTAAATGCTAAATTAAACGACTATGTACAATAATTAATACTATACTAAAGTATGGTCGCCAAACAGAGATAACTCCGTACAATGACATTTCAGACAACTGGTAGTTGTGATAAACATTTTTACTAATGGTCAAATGTATAAAATTATGTAAAATTTAATGTTTTTAATTACATTCTGTATTTGATAATACAGAATGTAATTAAAAACAACAAAAGGCTGATGCCTTATTCACAATCTTATGCAGAGCTTGGGCTTGGGATCAATCAGCCATAGCTATTACCTATGCAAAGAGGTATTTGGCACTGTTGCATTTGCTGTTCATTAAGACACAAAATACTTACTTTACTTAGTGATTGATGTCAAACTCTCCAAATGAAATTAAACTCTGATTAATTTGTAATGTTTCAGTGCATTCTAAATCGTAACTTTTATCGAACATGTGCACACGTTAACACCGTACTACTATGTTCAAAAGGTTTTAAAACGATCAATCGAGAAAATCTTATAAAACGGGCAGTCACTATACCTGTATGAAAGTGCCAGCAACATAATTGCGCAGGAGCCACCAGTATGCGTAACATGGTGTCAATGTACGAAATTATTTCTTCTCAGCGACCGCACTTTATTACAATATAATTTACATTTTAGTTGGTTAGTGAAAAAAAGCATGCATTATTTTCATAAAGCTATACTTAATCTAAAAAATTTTTTAGTATTATGATTCCTGATTAAATATTCTGTTTTTTATTTGGAAAGTTTTTTACATTAGCATTAGAAAAAATTAGTACCAATCAAAGTTGTAAATGAAATAAGAATAGTCTCATTACACATGCATTAGGATTTTATATTTTGTTATTGGGTTATTATTATTAGCATGCCATTCATTAACAACTAATGCATTACAATTTTTAAAAAGTCAACCCATGTTTGTTTTCAGAATGACATTTAATCATTCCATATTATGATTCTAGGAACCAAGAACAAAAATACCATTTCATTTAAAGGTATAAATAAACAATAAGTTTTATATAGTTGAAATGATATGTAAATATCCCTAAAACCTGTGCTAAGCTTGGTGTAAGTAACATTAAAAAAGTGATTTATTCGTCCTTTAAAATTCCAACCTTTCGAGCTCCTAGGACCCATAAAGAAACAGCCTCCTTTGCACTTAGAAGTACTTGTGACTTTGCTGTTCGGTCCTCTGTGAATGTCGTGTCCTGTAATGCACTACACATTAAAGCGGGTTCCTGTTAATCGCACTACATGCATAATTGTCTACTCCACGCAGTGTTTGTTGCGTTAATATCAACACTGGAATTTAATTTAATATTAAAAGTGAACACAAATAGTCTAAAATGTTAGAATGATTATAATAAGATAACTGGTACTAGCTGAAAGTGAAAAATGAATGTTAGTTGCAATGAAAAATATCCTTGAATTATTCATGATTATTTGAGGAATGCAAGATTACGAAACTAAATAATTATTAGACCGTACTCAAGGATTTACGTTATAGTGACTTAAAGTGAAGATTTAGAGGAGATGTATGAAACTAGATTATAACAAACGGAAATAAGATACTCACTCGGACGTTTTCAAGCTCAGTCTGGGTAATCTGCAGCTGCGCTAACAACTCTTCGACGGACACCCTATTCAATTGATCCTTGGATGGGCCAGCTTCTTCCTGAAAAAATATTACATAAGATTGTTACATAAGATAATTTATGATGAAAATTAAAGGTAATATATAACTTTTGTCTTTATTTGTATTTTTTGACTATTAATTAAGTAGTATAAAATAAATATTAACCTTCTCTAATTCAAATTTAGCAGCCTCCACTCCTTTGTTGTACATTTGCAAGTACATAGTACGGTGCTTATTCTCCTCATCCTGTAACTGCCGGCTGGCTTCCTCAAGCTGTTTCTCCAAAGAATGAATTCTTTCTTTTGCCTGTTCATAGTTAGGCAATAACTCGCAATATCTTGTGTTTACATCTGCCAACTTTTGAAGCAATGCTTCCACCTTGTCATTGTGGTTTTTCTTAAGCTCTTGAGTCTCTCCTACATTTGCCCGTATAACATCTTCAATTTTCTTTTCATAAAATTCAATTAAGCTACGACGTTCCTCGTCACCGTCACATATCTCAGTCATGCATGATGCATCATGTGATAACATATGCACTGATTCTTTTGAATGTAAAGAAGAGTTAGTGAGATCGTCAAAGTGCCCAGAATCAGTAAAGGAACCTTGCATTTCATTTCGGCACCTAGTAGGTGTCTGGTCTTTGAATAAGGAACCGTCAGTAACATCAAAGCTTCTGCAAGTTTCTTCAAATTTTGGGCTTCCTTGTTCAATAGATGCATCATCTGCATTTTCTTTTATAGTCACAATTTCACTAGAATTAGATTTTTCATCAGGGGAGCAGATTGATGCTTTGTAAAGGCGTAGTTCAACTACTTCTTTGGTAAGATGGAATATTTCACTATCCTTTGTCTCTAAGTCTTTTTTAGCTTGACAGAGAAGGCTTTTCAGACGGCGTATTTGTTTCTGAGCCCGTTGTGTTGGAGTAAGGTAGTCTTCCCCTGCAAGCCCAGCATGTGATGAGCAATGCAAAACATATCTCATAGATCTACCACTGAAGGTAGTACCATTGAAAGGGGCATATCCTGCATCCACAGAAGCAGCTGTTGCAGCACTGCCGTAGCTGTGCAACGAGTCATCATCAGGCAGCTCTTCAGGTGATCCAGGTGGTGTATGAGCGGAATCAGTCATGCTCAACTTGCCATCCAGACCATTTTCATGTTTAATGCAGGTCCTCCTCGCTTTTTGTTGGCCATTGGAGTTAAATGACTGTAATTATATTTAATGGAATTAACATAGTTAAATGTCAATTAAAGTGGGTTTATTCACTAAATTAGTATAAATTAATAAAGATTCTTATTGAGAAAAATGTAACATAATGCAAATGAATAAGAAATTTAATAGACATTAAAATATTGAATAGGTACACTGATGTGATATAATGGCACAGTATTAATTAACTTATAAGTGTATGTAGGTAGATGCACTGTCAAAATTATCAGTATTACTAACAAAAGAAGGCTTATCTAGTCTGACCAAAAATGGGAATTACAGAAAACTAATAAATGTCAAAATCAGATCATTTTAGCTTGGGTCAAGTAGCCATGGTGATTGTTCAATTATTCATATTAAGTACCAATATAACAACACTTACATGACTCCTTGGGCGATGGTTAGGCTCCACAAGTCGAGCCCCATCGCTTCGGTGTTTTTGGTGAGTATTTTCCGTGATTATTGGAATTAATTTTCTGGTGGATAGAGGCGAGCGGTGCACCATTTTCTCACCGCGCAGCCGCAGTGAGGAGGTGCGACGGAAATTGCCGACGTTTCCCGCGCAACAGTGTTCATCATGAAACTCTGCTCCTCTTCTACCGCTGTAGTTTCTATTCATTTTCTTCAAAATTTCACATTAACGTAATGCACTGCAAAATGTAACAGCTGTTGAAAAACAAAGCAAAGACAATTGCTGCATGCACAACGACTAATTCGATTCGGCTAATTTCGCATTCGCACGATATTTTTCGATATTTTTTGACATTTTATTTAGCGGTGTTTTTTATTATTATTGGCAAATGAGTTAAATTATTATGCCTGCCATGCCTGATTAAACCTAAGCTGTCATATTTCTCCAATTGATTTTCCACCTTATGTGTGTACAATATAGCACAAAATCGATTGAGAAAATTTTGACAGTTTGTTGCTGTTGATGTAGGACAAGGTAGGACATATTTTTGATAACGTATTGTTATGATTGTAGGATTGATTGTAGGTGGGTAATTATATTTTCATTTTTTTTTTGTTTTATATTTCAATTTCACCCCACTCTTTTCTCTAAATAATAATTATACTTTTAGTTCATCATTTAGGTTGCATACTAAAAAGTATTTTTCTCTTTTATTTGATATGTATAAAAGCGTGTTTTTTTAAAACCATGATTTTATTACCTACTTTTTAGTGCGACACCGCCAAATTAAAAATGACAACGCCATCTAGTAACGTATAGCTGAACTAAATATTTCAAAAGTTTAATTTATTGTTCCTGGGATAATGGATATTCTTTGAATTATTGTAATGTCATGGTCTTTAATAAATCTATAAAGTTTGAATGAAATCTGTCCGTTTAGTAGGTCAAAATCGAACCCAAAAAGTCAGTTACAAAGGTGAAACTAATCTAAGCGTGTTAATAATCAGGATAATGGGATATTCTTATCGAATTATTGTAATGTCATCGGTCTTTGATAAGTTTATAAAGCTTAAATGAAATCTGACCGTTTAAAGTGGGTCAAAATTGTGTACAAAGACTCGTTACATACAAACATACAGGTGTAGCTTATATAAGCGTGTTATAAATTAAACCAATAACAATTAAAATACCTAGTTGCACACAAAATTAGGAAATTAAGAATCTATTCGGTCGGGACGGGACGTCACTTTACATTAGCTTACTTTAAATTGGTTTGTCAACAGCACGCAACTGCAATGAATGGGTGAACAAGACAATTAGAAACATAATGTGCGTGCTAATGTTTGTTGTTACTTACTCAGATAATAAAGTGCTCAGTTTTCCACTTTAAACAACACTAAATTATAGCTTAAAACGACGTTTGAGTTAGGAATTTGGTCTCGATTTGAGCGGTAGGTAATAATGCTTAGACGATTTATTGCAACACCCAGTTGTGCAATACGGCAAGAAATTGTTGGTTACAGAATATTGCGCTAGCGCATTATCTGATTACTCCTACATTAAAACAGGTGTTCTAATTATTTCTTTTCATGAGAATTTTCTGAGGGCAATGTTATTAAAAATGTACCTATAAATAGTTTTCTATTGACAACTTCCCTCATTTATTTTAGGCTTTCCTGTCCATCCAAACGTTGTCTGGAAGAGATCGTTCATTTTAGCGATGATAAGTTCGCTGTCGAGTTTTTACTTTCTCGTACGTAGTATCACATTATAGAGGAAGTTTTGAAATCGTCAAAAAATTTGACCTCGAGATTTTGACGGATTTATACGTTTTGGACCTCCCTGAGTCCAAAAATACCGTTTTTGGAATATAATGTCTGTGTGTGTGCGTGTCTGTGCGTTAGTACGATAACTCGAGCATGCTTTAACTTTAACATGCGTGTATGACATCAAAATGTAAGGTTTCTACCAACTTTTGAGCCGTCGATCACGAAAGTTAAGCAACCAAGTTTTTATAGTAGGGAAATACGTTTACGCATTCCGGACCGGGGAAACGTGTCTGGATATGTGGGACTCGCCCGTACATATTCCTGGGAATACCCACTAAAACCCTACTGTGTTCCGCTTCAGTGCATGGCCATTTGGAGTTAGCAGAAGAGCTTTTTGTCGCCCGAAAATTGACTTGCACTTTTGCATGCATTGCTGCTGGTCTGTGCTGCATGGTTTGTTTCACCCGCAGAACATCTCTGTGGCGGCTTTTGTGGCCGTCACTTTACCCAGTGGCGGATTTACCAGGCTGAGTAGGCTGGAGCCTAGGATTTTAAGGGGCGGCAAATGTGACCCAAATTTTATTATGTAGAGAAAACGAGTCAGAAAATTTTATTTTTTTAATAAAGGGAAAAAAGCTGATGTAATGAGTCAGAGCACAATAAAGTTGCAAATGTAATTAATACGATTTTGAACTAGTCAAATACTCGATGGAACTAGGTATCGAATTTCAGAAGTAGGGGCGGCAATTATGTGTAATTTTTGCGTTCATCGAAAAGAGTAGCGGATCGCTATGATGGACAGAAGTATAATTGAAATTTACTTTATTTGTATTGAAATTTTTGACGTTTATAAGTGTAGGTACATCTTGTACCTACCTGTATTGAAATAAATGTATTTAATTTGATTTGATTGCACCTCCTATATTAATTTTAAAATTATGTACCTAAAAGTGTTATCAGATTATATACATACATCATCATCATCAGCATTTCAGCCGAGAGACGGCCAACTGTTGGACGTACGAGATTGTCAGTCCAACTTGTGGGGGGCCTACCAACACTGCGTTTCCCGCAGTATGTGGTCGTCACTCGAGGACCTTTCCGCCCCAACGACAGTCTGTCCTCCTCGTTCGCAATGTGCCCTGCCCACTTAAGGTTCGCAATTCTTTGGGATATGCGGTAACCTTGGGTTCTCTTGCAGATCTCATCATTTCTGATATTATCATTCAGATAAACTCCAAGCATAGCCCTCTCCATTTTTTTCATTACAACCAGTCCCAGCTCCATACTAAACTACATCGGAAACCTAACCTAAGTCCTGCACCCCCTTTGCGACACCTGGACCCATCACTGGCAACACACATGAATTAAAGACTTATTCGTCTTGAGACACTGCGTGATGGGCCGAGAATATGCCGCGTAGCTTCCCGAACGCTGCTCAGCCGAGTTGGATTCGTCATGACCTCTTTCTGGAAATGTGACTGTTACACAACCAAAAAATAAATATTTGAACTTCCGACGCGTATTATTAAAATAAAGTAAATAAATACACGCGACCTATTTTTTATCTTAGCGTATTGTTCATAATAATTAAAATAATATTTTACTTTGTTCAGAAGCAAAAAGAATCCAATTAGTCACAATTAAAGTACCTATAACGCAGTTACGTAGTTCGGTACTACACCGTAAGTTGATGGCTGGCTCAAGGCTAACTTGAAATCCGTTCATATAGTTTTGAATGTTTTACTAACTTCAACGTGTTCGAATAAAAATGTTAGTTTTTAATAAAAATCTATAGTTTTTGATACGGTTTTTAGGAATGAAAAATGCATAATAAATATTGATATTGTTATTACTAAAAATGCATTTCGCCATTATCGTAAAATGACGTAAACAATTACCTACTTTATCTTTAATTACATACTTACCTTTAGATATATGTCTAATAGCTTTTTATTTAACTGGTAACGCTCTTACACAATTTTTCACATGTTTTGTACGTATGTTTATGAGAAGTCTTGATATTGGTACCTGCCTATTTGCAATATGTATTGAGATTTTTTCTAAAATGGCTACGACAAGTCAGTTGAATAATACACATCTATTGAAAGGATAGTAAAATAATTGGAGAATTTCAAAGGGAGAACATGGTTTTTCTAAGGAGTACTTAGAGTCTCATGTAGCGGATATTTAACATGTTATTAGTTAGTGTATTATTCAGATGTCTATGTAAACTAATTATTCCACGGAATGTACTTACTGACAATATCCAGTATATTTTTTTCTATAGCCATCGTGTTTCGTTGCAACATCGTGGCCAAAACATCACCATCTCAAATCGTATTCGGCTCAATCGTAACTCGGTACAAATAGGTCGTTCGCACATACAGTTCGAAGGGAAAACTTTGTATCAACTCACACATCGCAAATTACATAGAGTAAACCATCCACAGTAACTTTTACGCTAAGAATGTTGCGGCAAGTTGTCGGAGCGCAATGCGTTGCTGCGTGCTTGGTCAATGTTCGTTCACGGTGTGGTGGTCGCGTTCTACGCGATGCCAGCGCCGCCTCGTGGCACCTATAAACAACGTTAGCTTTTCGTCAATCTCCAATTGTTCAGGTTCAACTTCGCAATGTTGCGAAACATGCCATTGTCAACCATTTTGCAGGAAATAATAATACAAGATTTTTTGTTCACCCACGACTCCATAGAACTGTAAGCCAGCAACTTTAACACGCCATCTATCGTCGTTTTCGGTTACTAATTTCTATTTGATTTTGTGCTCAGGTTGTGCAGTTATGCAATCGAAGTCATAACAATATGAAAACTGTTTTTATTTGAGACATACGTAATACTTTGTTTATAAACGTTAGCAAGGGTTATATGGTAGTAATAGAAATATTTGACCATTAAAAGTTAAATTCGTTTGTTGCGTTAATTTGGATCTATTAGAGCGTTACTTATTTACCTACTTTATTGTTCACTTTCACATTGCTTTTAAAGCGATTAATGTTTGTTTTGCAATAAAAACCAGTGCACTTTATTATAATTAGAATTGTGTTTGATTTAACCATCTCTGCGGAGTAGGTAGATAATTATAATGTTTAGCACCTCTGAATGAGTTTTCAAATTACTAACAAAAAATCTAATCAAGTATAACGTGCATGTTTCCATAGAAATCGTTTAATGTCGTCTATAAAAAGGTTAATAGTCTCTTATCGATTCAATAAAAACCAATTTATCGGTGAAAAAATTACGAGCCCGACCAATGCGGATAGAAATGTATGTACCTAGTTAAGATGGCGGGCAGCCAGCGTGGAGTTTTTGTTTTTACCGACAACAATTATTACGACATACTCCGTTAACTGTGGTTTGCGCGTGTGTCTGGTTTTGTTTGAAAAGAATTTGTGGTTGCAAAATTAGGTTCCAGTGGAACCGAATACAGGCAAGATATTGTTCTGACAGTAGGTACATTACTCCAACAGGACACTACTGCGAGTAGACACATTACATCTCTGTCAAAGGTAGGCTCAGCTTGTTCATAAAAAAATCAGGAGTGGTCTCCCCTTGACTTTCTCGTATACCGGAAACGACTCAAAAGTTGATAGAAAATTAGAAACCTTATATTTTGATGCCATACATGTATGTTAAATTTGGTTGCAATAAATTCAAGCATACTCGAGTTATCGTGCTAACGCACAGACACACAGACACACACACACAGACATAATTCCAAAAACGGTATTTTTGGACTTAGGGAGGTCCAAAACGTGTAAATCCGTCAAAATCTCAAGATTAATGGAGTAGGTACAGTTAATCCCAAATGCGCAGAGCCTTGGGTAACATTATGGTCCATTCACATACGGCAGTATGGACTATGCTGTTCCTTAAAATAGTGTCAGCCTGCATAAAAGGGGCGTCAAACCAAAAAAAGCAGTAAACTAAAGTCACTAACCGGGACAGATTTTAAACTCCAAATCTGAGCAGCTTGACACTGACATTATGTAGAGATGTGGTATCCTTGTGATATCACTCTACATCTTCTATCGCATCACGGGGAGTGTTCTGAAGAGTTGTTCGGACTTATACCTGCCGCTGCATTCCGCCATTGTTCCTCGTGATGTGAAAACGATTCCTCTGGTGTAGTCCATGAGCGGCGGTGATCATTTTCCATAAAGTGAACTGCTCGTTTGTCCCTTTTACCATAAAAAAAAATCTTCTCGGCTATTATTAGTGCCTACACACATATAAATTCAATTCGAGCTATAACACATCGAAATGAATATTAGAATTGGAAGTGCCTCCAGTCCAGATATAAATAAAACTACATATGCAAAATAGAAAACTGCCATGGTTTCCTTTGAACATCTAGCACTAGAAATATCCTTTGTTTCTGTTCGGCCAAATATATTGAACTTTCCTTGACCTATGCCATTGTGCACGTTACCCTTTACAGTAATTCACACACATAAAATACCAATTATGAAAAAAAAGGAAATAAGCTCTTTATTTAAATGGACTTTGATAAGTACTTTTAAATCGTCAAAAACCCTACCACCATTTCGACGAAATAATTATTATTATGCTGAGATAGAGAAGAAATGGCGAAAGAAACTCCACAGCTTACAATTTCGTAATGATTTCGATACATCAATACAAGTCAATAAATAATTATCAATAAAATTTAACACACATTTACATGCGTAAATTTTGGGTAGTTATTACTCCCACGCATTTGGATTATTTATCTTGTGAATATTTTCCCTTCCAATTATTGGTGGTTCTGTAATGTAATACCTACCTAGTTGTTACGAATGTGATCAAAAACACACGGCTTCGTAAGCGTCCTTCTTTATAGTTAATTACATTCGGCTTCAATCAAGGTAATAGTAGTAACACTAACATTGACTCGATTTTAGCGTTCGTATCAATGCTACTTATATTTAGTAGATACATTTATTTATGTATTATTACATATTATATATTTCTATCTTAGCCCCCTTGAGTTGGGTTTCTAGGGCTTATCTGGAAATTCTGCTGACAGAAACGCAAAGGTGATTTTTTTATAAAATGACCTAGCAAATGAAGACTATTGGCACCTGAAGGTACTCGGAAGAGGAGTTCAAATGCAAAGTTAGCTATCTACTACAGGAGAAAACATGCGGCGATGTGGTAGACATGCAAAGTTTATTCACGCCTTTTTTGAAGAAATTGCAATTTATTTTAGTGATAATTCAGTCTTACGACTAACGAATTAAAATAATATTCTTCTCGAGAGAGGTTACCATCGGAGCCTCATTAATCTCGCCAAATTCTCGTCAATTCAGTGGTCCGCCAGTATAATTTTATCTGGTTGGTCGGTCGTGCCTCTTATAGAAGTAGTGGATCAAGTCTTATTTAAATAAGAAGTCCTTTCATACCTTGATACTTCAACCCAATCTAATAATAAAATCTAAGTTAATAAATTTGGCCTTATATTTGAACTAATTTTTACCTTGAGCCATTCACCATATAGGCACTTACCTCGAGTCAGTGCAATCGCTGTTGCGTATTTAATTTTATAAGAGAATTCCTCAAGTGTTACGCATAATGAAATATTAGCGTTAAGTATTTCATATATAATTTATGATAGATTATAGTCAGAGCTTTCTTAAAAATTTCATACTTTGTATGTCGTTTATAATAAGTAGTTAGTTATCACGTAAACTGACTTTTCAGATGCAATCTCCTAGAGATACGAGTAGTTGTGAGGAACAGGAACAGCTCTCTCTTTCCTAATTTCCGGAAATCCTGACCTTAAAAAAAGTCGTATTGTTAATGGAAAATGTTCGAGTCTACAACTTTATGCGTGTATCGGAGTAACTAAGCATATACTATAAATCCTGGACGCAAAAACTATTTGGCGATTCTTTTTTGAGGTGTTATTTATTGGTACCAAATTATCCACGTTATGAGACGGCCAAAATATGACTCACCAATTCACTTTTTGTGGACTCTTATAAGGTCCGAATGTAATTACTATAGTATATAATGACTGGCATGTTTTGTTTTTTTCAATACGATTTAGATCAGATAGAAGTAGGTGCTATAATTCAAATGGATTGAGGAAAATATTAGTACCTACATATTCGCTGTGTCCAGTAGCACGGTTCAGCATGGTTCAGTAGTAAGTGCATGCACAAACTTTTCGATGATAGATATAAAAAAAACGCTCGAGAAAAACATCTAAGAATATATGAGTGTTTTACACACTTTGCGTCATTTTCATCCTACTAATATTATAAAGGCGAAAGTTTGTATGGATGGAAATCTACTTAATGGCTTTTAATTAAACTTTACAATGATATAGCTCATATAACAGAATAACATTAGCCTATAATTTACTATACTAATCCTGCGCAGACGAAGTCGCGGGCAGAAGCTAGTACATTACATGTATTCCTTTTGTTATGCCTTCGATGAAATCGATTGGCCACTTGTATAGGCACTCTGTTATGATATAATTGATTTTTACTGATGATCGAATTTTCTTTATCAAGATATTAGTGTTTGGGGGGTTGATTTTATCAAAATCTCCGGTGTTCATCAGTATTTTGATCTTTTTGTTTAAAATTTGATTACTGACTAGCTGTTAGTCACATTTGGCATTGCTTACCTTTTTTATCGGAGTGTCCGCAAGATCCGCTTACGGACGATACCCTAAACCACTAGCTAGTGGACCAGCGGACCGTTGGCTAGACGTGGGCCTGTGCAGGGGTCGCCCAGCACCTAATCACCACGGCACTGGGAATACCTGCTAAACCACTCCGGTTTCCCCCATGCCCTTACTGGAGACGACCCGGGGTTTGCCGAAGCATTTCACCGAGGCACCTCCGGGTGGCATTGCTTACCTACAGCATTTCTGGATTTTTTTAAAAAGGCGAAGACCTTAGAGTGACGACCTTAGAGTGAAGACCTTAGACGTTTGGTTTGTTGGGAAAACAACCCTCAGAAGATTTCTAATAACCAGTCTTTTTAATGAGAGTTTTAAAACTCTCTGTGTCGCTTGGAGTTTCTAAGAGATTCAGATTGGATGCGAATATTTGTCCTAATACCCTATTAGGACAAGTTAATCAAAAAAATCTTGAAAATAGGTCTTACCAAAATAAAAAGCGACATCCCACAAGCTATTTTCATAAAACTTTATTCATCTTGTAGATAATTTGATTATAATGAATATTAATATGATAAAAGTAGCATCTTGTTAAGAAAAATCATCAGATTTTGTGTGTTTTCTGAGTGTTTTACGCACGCGCGGGCGGTTCCACTTAGTATTATCAAGGCTTATATCGCCCCCCTAGAGCATAGTACGGCGAGCGCCGTCTGCATACAGAGAAAACGTTTTACTACGTTTCTTTCACACTATCATACAGTATATCACGCTCTTAAAACCAAAGCCCCTTATTATAAAACATGGACTAAAGTTAGTCCATGTAAAAAACAATATTTACCATAAAAACATAAGCACCAAGCACTAACAAATTTCGACAGCGAAAGCAGTGCTTCGGTGGCGTAGTGGTTAACGCAGCTGCCCGGATTGCGGAAGATGCTGGGTTCGATTCCCGCCTGAGGTAGGTAGATTTTTTTCAGTGTATTTTTCTAGTATTAATATAGAGTTGAATGAAAACATAGTTTTAAAAACATGGACCCCTTATTACAAAACATGGACTAAACTTAGTCGTGGGTTAAAATTGATGCCAACTCTGTCTCTCATTCAGCAAATAAAAGTGAGAGCATCAGTTTTAAGCCATGACTAACTTTAGTCCATGTTTTATAATAAGGGGTATAGGTTTTGAGCAGAGCTTTAGGTTACATTTGGTTACATATATGGCAGTATGGACCATACAGTGCCTCAAAATAGTGGATATTTACACTGTGATACTGGCAAGTTACCAGCTTGTCATTTGCATAAAAGGGCACCAAACCCAAAAGTAACTAATTCTTCAGTGAACGAACAAACAAAAGCACACAACTAGGACAGATGTTACACTTTTAAGGATCTTTGCAGTGCAAGCAGGGTCAATACTTTATTCTGTATGAAACTTCACTTCAATAAACAAATTCAAATAAAAATAACAAAAATGAATATCTTATAAACTTTAGTATCAATCTGACAAGTAACCGACAATCATCATCATAACAGCCTTTATAATTCGACCCACCGCTGAGACACAAGGCCTCTCCTTGTCATCGAAGGAGGTTTAGGCAGTAGTCCACCACGCCTGCCCAATGCGTATTGGTGGACGGAGTATTTATAAGGTGATCAATACCCCTTTTCTGATCCATTAGTCGCCTTCCACGACACCAATTGGAGGGTGTGGGGTGATGCTATTCTATTATGCCGGCATCACCGGGAATATATAGAATTTTTCTTAGATTAATTTTCTTGTAGCTTGCCTATTTAAAATTCTTCTTTTTTATAGCACTGTAAGTAAAGCCGTATTAAACTTGTTGATATTATAGCGTAGGAAAAAATAATCTAGATGCCTATAAAACCTGAATTCACAACTATGTCATGTATACATCTATATCGGCGTCTGGAAAGTATGTATCGGGCATTTATCGAGTCTCCCAGAGAACCGGATTGGCAGCCTTGCCGGCTGCGAGGCCGCTTTTTGTACCCGATTTAAACGATCCTTATGTCCATTTTACCCCGACTAATATTTAAAATCGGAAAGTCAGTTGCTATGCCACACATTAACGAAGGCATACTCGTAAATTGACTTTATACTCTACGTGCTAGAGTCATTCCTTGGTACCTTTAGTTTTGTTGCTGAAGTGAAGAGTTCAGGATATCATTATTCAACAGGTACCTACGTGCTACAAAGTAGGTACTTACTTTTATTTCTTGCAGTGTCACTTTAATAAGGACAATTGCAAGCAATTTATGACTATGAGGCTGTGTATTTACATATCTAATTGTCTATGTGATTATTTGGATACCACATCCTATCCGGTCGATATCGAGTCTGGCACAGCAAAACACCACTAGTGAGTTGCACTATGATATCCTTTATTTCATTTAAAATACATACACAATTATATTTCTAAATTTTAGATTTTTGCAACGTATAACACCAAAAAATATAACATAAAAAAAAAACAAAAATGCAGTTCCCCATCGGTAGCAAGATCAGGGTCCCGGCTATCGGTGGTTAAGGATCCAGAGATAGGAACCTTCTCATTCTCACTATACGGGCCTTGTCTCGTATTATTATTATTACGGATGTGATTATTTGAATTATTATTATTATAGGGGATACAAACTTCATTTATCGATTTAGCAATTATTTTTAAATAAAAAAACCGTCTTCAAAATTAAAAACGGCGAAATATTTTTTTTTTTGTAAATACTAAATATTTTTTTGAGGTCATGTCTAATACAAGTGACATCGTTCATTCATAATTATGGGGTTGGTACCGACCCCAAAAAAAGTATGGTGATAATGTGCCTTGGCTATAAAAGTGTCACATTTTTTAATAAACACTGGATGTATGCCATCGGTCCCTTATGTCCGGTATTTATAGACTTCAACCCCTTTATTATAAAACTAAAGACTAAAGTTAGTGTTGTTTTAAACTGATGGTGTCACTTTATTTGATGAGTGAAAGACCGAGTTAGCATAAGTTTTAAACCACGACTAAGTTTAGTCCATGTTTTGTAATAAGGGGCAAATGTTTTAAAACTATGTTTTCATTAAACTCTATATTATTTATGTTAACAACTGCTCCAGTAGGGGCACCAAGTTTTCAGTGTTTAACGAATAGTGTTCGGATTCCTCAAATACTGGAACAGAATAAAAGTATTCAATAAATAGATTACAAATACTAGAAAAATGCACTGAAAAAATCGACTTGCCTCAGGCGGGACTCGAACCCGCACCTTCCACCCGGATTGTGGAAGGTGCGGGTTCGAGTCCCGCCTGAGGCAAGTCGATTTTTTCAGTGCATTTTTCTAGTATTATATTTACGCGTTTGTAAACGCAAAAATAAAATTATTCCATAATGAAAGGTAGTTTCATCTTAGCTGGGCGTCAAATATTTGCAAAAATATTTCGTTCGGGTCTTGGAAGTGCAAATTTCAAAGATTTGATGAAACGATGTTTACCATAAAAACATAAGCACCAAGCACTGACAAATTTCGACAGCGAAAAGCAGTGCCTCGGTGGCGAAATTGGTCAACGCGTCCACCCGGATTGTGGAAGGTGCGGGTTCGAGTCCCGCCTGAGGCAAGTCGATTTTTTCAGTGCATTTTTCTAGTATTATATTTACGCGTTTGTAAACGCAAAAATAAAATTATTCCATAGATTACAAATGTTTTCGCCACTACGTCTCATGCCGACAGTAAAGGTAGTGCTTAAGTTGTGGTACACCATTGTTAGACAAGATAGATTTAATAAAAGATCAAAAAGAGTTAAGTTTAGTTTTAATTTTTTCTTCCACGTTATGCCGGGGTTTTTAATATGTATAAAAAACATATTTTCAAACATTTCAAATCGTGCCAAATAAAATTATAAACTTTATTGTGTAGAGTTTGTACATTTACAAAAGTTTCTTTCTGAATAGAAGGGACAAAAACTCGGTGACGTTGTTCCTCCTTTTGAATCTTTACATATTAGCATTAACTAAGAAACTAATTTCTTCTACAACTTACTTATATTTAATATGCTCTTAGATTTCCGTGAAAATTTCTCGGATTAAACAAACTAATTTTGTCTATTTAATTTTCGAGTAGGTAGGTTTTACGTATTGTTACTTTAGCAGACTGAATATGTAAATGGTCTTAACTAATGTAGTAGCTTACTGCCAATATAATCACTGTCTTGAATGTTCCGACTTACGGAGCCCATGATGTCATTTTACAGGGGAATGTAAAATACGCAAGTTTCATTATACAAAACATTATTAAATCCTTAAAAATCAGTTTCAAGTTTACATACTCCTTTGTTTTTTTAGGCACATTTAACATAGAATTTAGCCGTAGCCGGAGACAGCCTTAGCTCTAGCGTTGAAGATGTAGCGTTTGACTCCTGTGCTGTCAGTATAACGTAGTCTCTCAGTTTTATGAGTACAAACGTTGATTTCAAACTCAAACTCTAATGTGCAATTTGTACACTTATGAAAGTCAAGTTTGATGCCATCGGTTCAAGAGTCTACCGGGAGGCCCTGTTCTAAGAAGAACCGGCAAGAAATTTAACAATGTTCCTCATCCTCCCTTTACAGTTTTCAGATTTGGAAAATATTTGGGAAAAGTCTTAATGCACATTCAGTCAATTCATTAACAATTAATCATGATAATATAATAAAATAATAATAATTTGAAGACGCTTATTTGCCTATTGTTATAATAAAAATAATTGGGCTTTTGTATTTGTAGATTGTAATATAAGATTCAAATATAACTGTATCGATTACTAGGAACTCGAATAGACGCGGAACCAATCAACGACGTGGCGCACAATAGCGTGGTCTAACAGTGAGTCTTTTCCCGAATAGATATTTATTTTTGTATTTCAAGTTTAACGAACAATCGAATAAAGATCGTATGTTGAAGGTAATTTTATGGACTTTGTATGTAGCTGCGAATGTACAGTAGTCCTTGAATTTGCCATTCACTACTTATTAAAGACTAGCCTATTTATGAAATAAATATTGGACTATTGTGAGGCTCTTATTTTTATTCTTACATTCAGTCAAAAAGTATCGGGAAAGGATGATTGTTTATGGTTCCAAATGATTTTTTTTGTTTTGTTGTTGTTAGAATTGTTTTCCATTTTGGCGCGGAATTTGAGTTGCATCTGATATTTATATTAAATACAGTGCTGTTTTAAGTTATATCATATCTAGTGTGTATTGCGAATTTCATAATGGTCAAAGACATCGCCAAAGACCTGAATTTTCTCCAAAAACTCAATCGCATGAGAGTCGCTGAGGCCATGCTAGAAGTGCTAGAACGAGTCAATTCCGACCCAATGTTCATGAAACGCAGTGCTACTGGTGACAAGAGGTGGGTTTACGAGTTTGACATGCAAACTAGTCAAAAAGCTTCGGAGTGGCGCCTTCCAACTGAACCGAAACCGAAAAAAACGCGCCAAAGTCGATCAAAAGTCGCGGTGTTGTGCACTCGGAAATCCTGCCGGAAAGTCAAACGGTAAATAAAGAATGTTATTTGAGCGTTATGCGGCGTTTAAGACAGCAAATTCGACGAAAAAGGTCAGATTTGTGAAAAGAGAATTCTTTGGAAAGAAAAAAATTTGCAGGACGATAATGCGCCTTCGCACAAGGCGAACTATAAAAATATTAAAAATTAGGAAGTGTATTAAAAAAACGTCCGTTATCTAGTAACACAAGTTCTTAATGATACATACTTAATTTGGGCTAGATAATTGGTGTGAGCGTGGAAATATATGTATTACATAATTGGCTACATAAACTTCTTCGTTGAATGAAAATTACTTAAATAAAACAATTGGTAGGATCGCATAAATAGTAATTAGAACTTTTAATTTACCTCGCCACAAAATGAGAGTAAGAGTTAAAGTTATTAACCGTTTGAGTAAGAGTTTTCAACAGAAATATAAATTTGCTAATGAAGTTGCCCGTTTCAGAATACCGTTCTGTTCTTTATATTATTTTTTTTGCATAAAATGACTAAAATTATTATAAATTTTAGATACAAAAGAGCGCGCTGGGTCGAATGTGTCGAAGTGTGCCGTGAGGTTGCAATGTTTTTCTATTTACTCTTTTAAGATGTTTTAGCAGTGGCATTTAAAATCTTATTGTTTACGTCAACGTTACTTTACACATACTAAGACCCCTAATAATAATAATAAAATAATAATAATAAAATCATTATTGTACCAAGAAAGTTACAAAAGTAAATTGTAGCCCTAACTCCTAAAATAGTATGAACTGTATTTCAGGAGTCAGGAATAAAATTTGGGAACTGGGTATGCGACAAAAGAAGAATGGGACTGGACTTACTTATGCATTTTTATACAGTGTGATTGGCAAACAAGCAAACAAGCATAACGCTTGCCCCCTTATCGTGCTATTTAAAACGCTTCCGTGTTCAGTTCATACATTTTGAACTGAACACTTCATCTCTTCTGATTACCTGCCCATACCCGTGTACTACCTCTCAATCTTTCTGCCGCTGCTTCTAATACTTTCGATTTTACTAGGTTCCCTTTAAAAATTAAATAAATTATTAGTTGTATTGTTTACCTTACACATATTAGAAGGTAGACGTTAAAAAACCATACTTTTTTGTATTTTAATATTGCTCTACATTGTAAAATTTACCTTTGAATTGTGTATTGACATAAATTAGAATCATTATCATTTTAGCCGAGAGTCGCCCACTGTTGGACGTAGGAATTGGAATTCCACTGAATTGGAATTGCTTCTCTGTTTATCATATAGAATATATCATATAGTTTATAAAAAGTTTATATTTATATATGTTTGTCATATAAAATATTATATAGTTTATCATATACTTAGAATATTTCTTGTATTAGAAAAATGCACTGAAAAAATTGTATGTTGTATGTTATTGTTAAAATTGTCTTGTATGTTGTTAAAAAAAATGTTAAAGACACGACACCCAGAATGTCAATATAATCAGCTTTCAGAAGATGTGATTAACAAACGAGTACTTACTGGATATTTTATTCTGTGGACTTAATTTAATCCTTATTTAGTTTGTAACCAAACTATAAAAATAAATTGAGGTTTACATCTATGGTATTACAGCTGCAATTTATAAAACGGTGGTATGCTTTTAATAAGTAGGTTGTATGTCAGTAACACTTACGGTATCTGGGTATGCCCTGTAAAGAACCTTAATCACGTATCCATTTTCCTCACTGCCATCGGGGACAACGAATTAACCACATTTGACGCTCGACTGCGTACGCGCTCTCTAACGATTTCACAGGAGTTATGAATGCATTTGCATGCAGTATTGCATATTAAGCATTAAATTGGCATATTTTTAAAGTGACATTTACAATCTTCGAATAAAGAAAGCAATGATAGGGAAGGTTTTGGGTTAATTTCAACTAAGGCTTAATGACAAAAGAAGTTGGAGTCGATCTTTATCTAACTATTGAGGGACTGTCTGTCTAATAATGTATTCAATACTATTATTTGGCGACAGTTTTTCATACTTTAAACAAGTCCTACCACCAACCTATCGAGCATAAATTTGTATTCGACTGGGGATCGAACCCGAGTCCAATCCGACGACCCATACTGTCAGATGTGGCTTTAAATGTAACGAAGTATTACGAAAGGGTTTGCTCAACCCCTTTTAGGATTATGTGCGAGAATGTATGTATGTAAATATTACCTATACTTTTCAATCCTTATTAAATAGGATTATGAGGATGAATGTATTAGGTTGGGGAAAAAGTCTTTTCGCATTATAGTATGTATAAACTTGTAATAAAATCTCTTTGGCTATACTATTTGTATCTGGCTGGTTTTGGTATCATTGAAAGTTTAAATTTTAAAGAACATAATTCCAAATTCAAATTAGGAAAATGTGTGATTTTCATTTGTTTTTCGTACCGCCAAGATGACTGAATCTAATGAAGAAATTCGATACATTTTAAAATTTTACTACAAAAAAGGTAAAAATGCAACGAAAGCCGCGAAAAAAATTTGCGATGTTTATGGACCTAGTGCAGTGTCTGTGAGAGTAGCACAAATTTGGTTTAAGCGTTTTCAATCCGGAAATTTTGATGTCAAAGATGCACGTCGCTCTGGTCGCCCTATTACAGATAAAATGGATGCCATTTTTGAAAAAGTGGAGCAAGATCGGCATGTCAGTAGTTACGACGTAGCTGAAGAACTGGGAATTGACCACAAAACAGTTTTGGCGCATTTAAAAAAAACTGGGTACACAAAAAAGCTCGACATTTGGGTACCTCACGAGCTCACTGAAAGAAACCTAATGAACCGTGTACTCATTTGTGATTCTTTATTACAACGTAATGAAACCGAACCATTTTTGAAGAAGCTGATAACTGGTGATGAAAAGTGGATCACGTACGACAAGAACGTGCGAAAAAGGTCGTGGTCAAAGGCCGGTCAGGCTTCACAGACTGTGGCGAAACCCGGGCTAACTCGCAACAAGGTGATGCTGTGTGTGTGGTGGGATTGGAAGGGCATTATTCATTATGAGCTGTTACCACCAGGCAGGACCATCGATTCTGAACTCTACTGCGAACAACTGATGAGATTAAAGCAAGAAGTTGAGAGAAAGCGGCCGGAATTAATCAACAGAAGGGGTGTGGTTTTTCATCATGATAACGCTAGACCTCACACATCTTTAGCCACTCAACAAAAATTAAGAGAGTTTGGCTGGGAGGTGTTAATGCATCCGCCGTATAGTCCTGACCTTGCTCCTTCAGATTTCCACCTGTTTCGGTCTCTTCAGAATTCTTTAGGCAGTGTCAGGTTAACATCACGAGAGGACTGCCAAAACCACTTGTCGCGGTATTTTGACCAGAAGTCCCAAAATTTCTATAGCAATGGGATCATGTCCCTACCTACAAGATGGCAAAAAGTTATCGAACAAAATGGTCTCTACATACTTTAGTTAAATGTAAATAAACTATATTAAAAAATGTTTTGAATTTTCTTAAAAAATGCGAAGAAACTTTTTCCCCAACCTATTATTTCAACAGTGCAACAAAGAGTTAAAGTAAACTAGGAAAATTAGTTAACATTGATCGACTAGGTATATCTCTGCGATATACGTCGTTTCGTCATAGTTGTAAACACCATGTTTTCGTTATAACGACCGCTTATCCCATGGTCACAAAAAAATTCAGCATCATCATCATGTCAGCCGATAGACATCCTTATAGTGGCTAGTGGTTAATTAATAAATTTTTATATTGAGGCTCAGACCAATAAAAAACTTTTTTATTGGTCTGAGTATGTAGGTTTGAGTTTTTATTATATGGGCCTAATGTTTTAATAATTTGTTGCCTGAAATAAAAAAATACTTTATTAGGAACAAAATATTATATCAAAAACAATGAAACGATGATGTCCGCAGGTAATAAAGAATTATTATTATTTACCAGGATTATTTATGGAAAAAGGTATATTCATTGTTTGCAGTGCAGTGCAGTGCATTGTTTGCATTGCAGTGATTCTGCTTAACTTTGCCTGGACTATGCTATTTTTAATATCTAGCAATTTTTGAAGAAAAAACTTCTTTACGCACGCTTGACTTGGGGAGTAAGCTGGTGAATGCGTAACGAAAAGTGTGATCCTGCGAGACGAACGGAAGTTACTCCTAAAGGAACACATCGCGTAACGGCTGCTGACCGGGAGTGAATTGTTCAGGCGTCTGAACAGAACCGAACCCAGCTTTTATAAGTTTGTCGTTAGTTCGATCTGACGCTACACCAGGTGGCGCTTTGGTGCTTTTTTAAAACAATGTATTTCATTCTTTTTACAACAAGAAACTTAATGAGACAGTAATTTAAGTAGACTAAATGTTTTTTCAGAAAAGTAATTATTTACTTACAATTTAATAACAATACAATATTTTCAGCATTTGACTAAATTTAACTAGTGACATGACTATACTTACCTTTCTTTCTTAATATGTAAGTAATTAAAAAATATAATAATTATCTTTTAAAACTGTTTTCAAATCCATTATGTTGCCTGTCAAGTCAGTTGGGATACTTTTTATATTATTATTATTATTACAGAAGTTTTACTTCAGTCGTATGGTCTAAAGCACACTCGTTTTTTTTGAGAAACCATGATTCGTGTTTCCGTAGTGTAAATCAAATACAAATGAGTTCAGTGATGGTTAACAAGGCTAGCGCAATCAAACAGACAGTAAGTAAGCTATTGCTGTTAACTCCATCCATTTCATTGATTTTGTGGGTTCAGAAGTTTATGGCCGCAATTCTCTTTGTTGTCTCTAAGGTATTCCAGCCGGAAGGAAGTGGCAAATCGGAGGGGGCGCCTCTAAATGCTCGAACGTCAGCTTAGGTACGCCATGTCATGGAGGAATAGGAGAGACTTAAAACTTGATATCTATGGCATAGCTTGAGAAGTTGAAGGTTTTTGACAGATTTGGGCAGTCTGTTTTGCAACGTTAACTAACAAAAACTAAATTAAGGGATTTCATGAGAGAAATGGTAAAAATCTTAATTGTCTTAAAGATACGGTGATCTAAAAGTTCAACACACCCAGAGGTCATTAGCATCTAATAGAAGTTAAAAATTGTAATTCATTTTTTCTTTACCGGCTTTGATAGGAAAACAATAATGATTGTCAGAAGTCACGTCTTGGTGCGGTAGCTGGACATTGATTTGCATACATGTTCACTGACTGCGTGAGTCACACTCGGCACTGACACAAAATAAACGCATCAGAATTAAAGACAGAAGAAAAAAATCATATATAGCCCACACTTAGCAAAGTGACGAAAACAGCCCGAACTGAGTGCTATAACAGTTGACTAAAAAATGTGCAGGAATTTTCAGGTAGTCGATCAGTCAAACCTAGATGGCTCTCTGGTCAACGATCGACTTTACGGATTTAGACCGTATCGATCGACGGGTGACCCTCTAGCGTACATGACGGCACGTCTGCGGTAATGGTATGGAACCCGAGGTGTGTCTCTTGTGAAGGTTGATTAGGTTGATGAGAAGCAGAGAAAACGTGTAATGGCAGATAATTCCATTACTCGATAGTGCAATAGTTAGTCGATTACAACGTAAGTCAACACGCGTGGATATTACGTCATTAAGCGTTCTGTCGTCTCTACCACGGCGAGTGTTCTGAGGAACTATTTTTCCCTTATCCCACCTGCTCCCTTCTCTCTTTAGGACTTCGCGTTTCTCAACGTAATTTATGGGCACCACTGGTCACGCGTTATTATAACCTATCCAAAGAACGAGTAATTACTTACCGGAACTATCCCCGAGGTCGGACAATATTCTACACAGGACCGTAATTGCGTTTTCTATAGCAAGCACAGCTACAGCGCACCTTGTTCAGGACATCCAGTTTCCGTGAACCTGTATTTTTTTTTCGTTGCTATCCTTTGGATAGGATCATGCTGTGCCGTACCACCAGTATTGTGCCATGAAAAGGAAAGGAAGGAGGGAGTATATTTCTTTGAAAAGTAAAGTACATTTTAAGCACTTGACTTCTGTACTCTTTTATTTTGTGGCATTTATCTGACACTGACCTTTCTCTGTTTATGTATTCGTACACTGAAGACGACTACATGTTGCACAGTTCTGACCTTCGTTCTGGGCCTTGTTTACAAAGAGACTCTTTTAAACCCTTCCGTCACTGATAATATTGTATAATACAATTTAGTATACTCTTAAGTGTTTCAATTACACGGTGTATAATTTCCTCGTTATAAAATAACTACACCAAAATATGTTTATTTTGTACTGTGTAACAATGATAATGTAACTTCTCGTAATAGTTATGTAAGTGTTTAGATAACTGAATATAAGCTAACTTACATAAAATATAAACATACAAATACAGTCATAATCCAAAAAAGGGCTGAGCAGAGCTTTAGGTACCATTTGTTTACAAATAAAGGCACACCTGGCATTATAGGCCATGCAGTGCCTCAAAATAGTGAAAGGTAGCCAGCCTGTTGCCCATACACCGTGTTCCTGAGGATATACATTAACTTTGAATGAAACTTCTATAGCTCTTGTTAAACATAGTACAAAGGAAGTAGTAGTTTAAATAGCATAGTTTTTAAGTTATTGGTAATTTAAGTTTAACCAATTTAATTGTGTTGTGCAGTGAGAAAGAGTCTTTATCTGTGAGATGTTGCTACTTTGTGCAACCAAAACTATCAAAATGACAAAAATGCTCTGAAAAAAATCGACTTGCTTAAGGCGGGGCAAGTCGATTTTTTTCAGTGTATTTTTCTAGTATTAATTTATTAATACGCGTTTGTAAACGCAAAAATAAAATTATTCCACTATCAAACTGAAATTCAAGAAAAGAACGTCAAGAAAAGTTTCGAATTTTTATGTGGACCAAAGCTTCAAATGCGACGTTGCCAGCTCAAGTAAACAGTAATTCATATTAGATAAATTGCAACTAAGCATTTAGTTTGTATGAAAATAAAAAATGTTAAAGAAATTGGAATTCATAAAAGTGTCCATAGCAAAAATGATGAATTTAATAGTCTGAATAACATTCCGAAGTTAATGTATTTATAACATCAGTACCCGTAGTGTAAGTTTTCCCGTATTCAATACGGAACTATTGTAGTTGCGTTAAGAGCTCGATTTGTATAGGAAACGTGAACAGCGCCCCTAGCGGAAAGAAGCGTAAATCGTGTTTCCCATACAAATTGAGCTCTTATCGCAACTACAATAGTTGCGTATTTTATACTAAAAAACATACACTACGGGTACAGGAACACGGTGTATGAATAAAAAGGGGCATCTTACCCACAAAGTGCCCCAAAGGTACATGTGATTTTATTGAATATCGAGGTATTTAATTTCACTTGTAATGTATTCAATAAATAAATAAAGTAACGAATCTTCAGTGAAACAACAAATAAAAGTCAACAACCAGGACAGATTTTACTCTCAAAACCATCTCAGCAGTCCGGGTATACAATACACTGTTTCGTACATATTTCGATCTCGTATATAGTTATTACGAAATATATGGGATTAAGGTGAAAAGTATCGAACGAATAAAAAAATAAAATTATAGACATCGATATACTACTCTGTCAAGAAAGTACCGTGAAAAGATAAAGAATATACAAAATGTTAGTCACCTATTCATCCAAATTTGCTTCAAAGTATGCTCCTTCAGATACGATACACTTACGCCAACGAATAATCCAATCATCAAAACATTTTTAAGCGCTGTTTCCGGAATTGAGTTCAGTTTTCGCCGCGAATCTCCATTATGTCTTCTACCGATTTAAAATGGGGGCCACGAAGTGGTAATTTGAGTTTAGGAAAAAGAAATTATCGTGGTGCAAAGTCCAAGAATTTTCTTTCCACAAATCTGGAATTTTTGACCCTCACAACACCGCGAGAGAAAGAAAACAGTCAACATACCTTTGGCTTTTGATCGATTTTGGTGTGGTTTTTTCGGTTTCGGTTCAGCTGGAAGGCACCACTCCGAAGCTTGTTGACTAGTTTGCATGTCAAACTCGTAAACCCGGGTCTCATCACCAGTAACAATGCATTTCATGAATGTTGGGTCGGAATTGACTCGTTCTAGCATGTCCTCAGCGACTCTCATGCGATTGAGTTTTTGGAGAAAATTCAGGGGCCTTATCGCGCTTTTTACAACGTTTTTATCAAAACCAAATCGTTTCTTCTTCTTTTAAAATAAAAGGCGATCGCGACACATAAATATATAATTGCGCATTGCGCCAATATTAAGTGAAAATTTTATTAAAGTAACCGACAATTGTACGGTAGATTGAATCCTCCAACCAAATCGTTATCGTTTTCATACATTTTGACAAACGTATGAAAACGATAAGGATTTGGTTTTGGTAAAAACGTTGTATATAGCGCGATCGGGGGCCAGGTCTTTTAGGACTAGTCGAGCGGCAGCATGTTTCATACCCAAGTGATTATTTAAAATAGTACGCATCGACTCCTGAGATACAGAAAGTTCGGCGGCTATCTCTCTCAAAGTTGAATGAGGATTTTCAATGACTATTTCCTTCAGTTTTGCGATGTTAACTTCAGTTGCAGACGTTGATGGTCTACCAGAGCGAGGCAATAAATCCTTCATCACATCTCGACTTTTGAACGCTTTGTACCAATCATTAGCACGTGCTTTTGGTAGAGTCGATTCACCGTAAGCCTCTTGTAATATTTTCAGTGACTCCGAATACGAAATTTCATTGGCGATGTAAAATTTTTGTTCGATGTTTTTGTTTTTGCAAAAATAAACAAAAAAAAATTAATTTGTAACCATATACAAATCATCCATTCCGGATACTTTTTGAATAATTAAAAAACCGCTATCTGCTAGTTTGGTAAGTAATTTTTTCATTCTATTTATTTATAATGAGTTGAGGTCTTAAAATAAAAATTTGTACATCGTAGCACACACACAACACACAAATACACAACAAATTAGAAAAGAGGAGGCTATCTCTAATAATTTCAATTAATCTTATCAAATATTTTTATGTCATTTAGATAATGATAAAAATGGCGACTTTTCCGCATCGCACAAAAAAAGACCGGATCAGAAAACTCGGCGTAATCGGTGTTCATACATAGGAAAAAAACATACCAATCGAATTGAGAACCACCTCCTTTTTGAAGTCGGTTAAAAATACACAGATATTGATAGTTTTCGAGCTCGATCAAACGTATCGTCTTTCTTCAAACATTGTCCACTGTTTCTGATAGTTTACGCTAGGGGCGCTAGTGGGCAATGTATGAAAAGAGACGATACGTTTTGATCGAGCTCGAAAACTAACAAACTCGTACTAAGGCCTCAGTGATCAATTTAATATGAAGTCGAATTCTGGATTCTACGAGAAACTTAACGATTATTATGGTAGTAATGAGAAACGTACTTTCTACTTTGAAGCGTGACGGTTGGAAGGTTAAGGCTGTCAAATTTATTACTTAAGTGATACATGTAACAATTTCGTTGGTGTAACTTAACCGATGGACGGTATGTGTAAGACTATCTCATCAGAGGTTGAAGATGTAAAATTTTACGAGCAAATTCGTCGTGATCTGAGGATTTCCACTTGTCTACAAGTAGATGGTAGGAATGGAATTTGAGTTTATTATTACGGGTAGGTAAAGTAATGGAATCCATAGTCTTCGGTGAATGCTTATCATCAGACGAACGTATGCTTGTCTACCCTTGTTGTTTACATTTTTTCTTTGCATTCTTCGGTAATTAGTACAGTTTAGGTAACAGTTGCTTTAATAATATAATGACGATCCATTACCGAATGTTACCGGGCTTCTGGTTATATTAATTTTTTTCTTCTTTATAGTGATACCAGTTTTTCCTCAATACCGAAAATAACCCAACTGATATTACCATCAAATTAGGCATGGAATAACCTTCTAGTATTAGAATACATCTTTAGTGTACATGTAATTGAATCAATTTGTTGTCTAGCAACGCACGCAGAAAACTTGCCAAGTTTCTTATCCGTTTTTCTCAGAACAAGGTCTGGTAGACTAACGAACGGATGGCTTCGCATTTGACTTTCATAGCACTACAAATTTTACATAAATGAAGAAAGAAATTTTGAGTTTGTTGAAATATATCTCTGAATACATCCAATTATACAAATAACCTCGAGTAAGCTTTGTTGAGTGCATTCACTTCTGCTTCTCATCACACTTGAAATTGTTTTGTAATTTTTTAAACAGTTATCTGTTAAAGGTTCAAGCAATCAATCTTTTCTAAATTGGAATTGACAGTGTGGTTTTGTAATCAACATATAAATATATTATTGTGTTCAATTAAAATGCATAATTTGCTGATAAGAAGCAATTATTTCATGACTACAAAACTCGCCCTGATCCTATATCTGCATTAATTTCTATAAAGTTTTAGGGTATCAATCTTAAAAATTAAAAGGTTAAATAATACTTTACAATCTTAATATTTTCGAAGTGTATTTAAAATAACTTTGATGCCAGCGATCTGACTATTTAGGGATTTGTCAAAGGATACCTTTAGGGATACCTCAAGGGTCTAATTATGCCCGTTTTAAATAAAAACGATTTAGATATTCCTACAGTTATGTTCCTCTGTTGTCGGTTACTGTCGGTTATTCCTAATTCATCTAAGTAATTACTTCCTTCTTATTATGGTTTTATTGTAGCAAACATAAATAAAATGTGGGTTGAAACTGTATTGTAAAGTTGTATTAAATTTTGATTCGGCAGAAGATGTTTTCCACCAATTTCTATTTACGTAATAAATCTAAATCTATTATTAAAACAAGTTTTCTTGGCCAAATACTTAGTATCAACCTATAGTAATCGATAGTGACTCGATAACGTCAAATTTATGTTAGTCATAATCTGATAAGAAAATAGATCGATTGCAACACGAATTACCTACAAAGATAACAATATTCGTGATGCATGATCACCTGAAAACTATTGCACGGTATGGTGTCATTTTAGCACTCATGAAACAAGAAAAATATTCTGGGATAAAACATAAGTACGCTTAGGTGGAGTATGTGTGTAATTTAACCTTTCAAAATTTGCTTGTTGGAATTAAAAAAAATGCGATTATAAGGCTAGAGTTCAACAACATTTAAACAGGCGATTATTATTTAACCGACTGTTTCTGACAATTTATCGTATACAAGAATTGTCAAAAGCTGACGATTAACTTTTAATCGTTTGTTTTACGTGTTGGTGAAATCAAGTCTAAGGCCCGTACTACAGAATGACACTCAGAACTAAGTCAAACATGTCTTGAGAATCATCTGTCACTTTCTATCACGCACAAAGTGATAGAGACGTAGGACGCTCAAGTCGGCCTTCATTCTTGAAACTTATTCAATAATACGAACATAAGTAATATAAGTAAATCTAGGAAACGTTCACTGGTTGTTGGTTTAAAATCGTTTGTTGGGGAACCGTTTTACACTCCAATATTTTCACGAAACTTTTCTTATAATGAGGAACATGTATACGATCGTACAAAACGTAGGCTATAAATTGTATTTTATTTTCATCAAGAGCAAATAAAACTATTACTTCTCATTAGTAATTATAGTAAAATTTATTATTATTATATAATATTTATTATTAATTTAATTTATTACTTTCTCGTATACGTAGTATAGAGGAAGTCTTGTAATCGTCAAAAAATTCGACCTCGAGATTTTGACGTTTTTACACGTTTTGGACCTCCCTTAGTACAAAAATACCGTTTTTGGAATTATGTCTGTGTGTGTGTTTGTGCGTTAGGACGATAACCTGAGTAGGCGTTAACTTATTGCAACCAAATTTAATATGCATGTATGACATCAAAATGTAAGGTTTCTATCAACTTTTGAGTCATTTCTGGCATACGAGAAAGTCAAGGGGAGACCGCGCCCGATTTTCTTTTTATCTGGTATCTATAGGTAATTTTATTTCATCGGACGGTGCTTGTCATGTATGTAAAGCATGCATATTAGACGATTTTCCTAGAACGATTCTTCTTGCAATCTCGTGAAAGTTTCACGGTATCTTCGTCGATTATGGCCATTTGCGTTGTAGCATCTCTGGCATCATACACATACTTATGATTCACCGCGAATAATTTCTTTACTGCGCTTTTTACGTTTAATATTCATAACGGTTCCGCTTTTATAAGAGAGCTTAAGTACTTTACATGCAGAACGCAATAAAAAATAAAACTAGGTTGCAGTTTTGTGTGACAAATAAGATCATGTTAAATTTTATATTTATTGACCAACTCAGTGGCGTAGCGTGGGTATCGGCCGCCCGGGGCGGAAGATAATTTTGCCGCCCTCTTATTTAGGTATTTCAATTTAATGTATAAGTACTATGCATTACACACTAAGAAGTCCAAAAAATATAGATGCGTTGCACTCGCTCGAAAATGGCAACGAAAAAGTCGGGCAATTGCCGGATTTACATTCAATATGGAACTAATGAAAAAAGAATCGGGAACGCTCTCGCATTTCGGCTGGTCGACTGCACTTCATTGCAACTCTTTAAGTAGGTAATCGCTCGAAAAAAAAGCTTTCCTGTGTTGTTAAAAAGTGTACAAATTAGGTACATTATCACTGTTGGAGACATGAAAAGGTGACATTTCATTTGACAAATATATTTTTCTTATCAAAACAATTTAATATGGAACATTTTTTTTTGGCTTTACAAACGCGTAAATATTTTTAACACTAGAAAACCCCTCCGCCTGTCCGAAAAAAGGGCAGGTCGATTTTTTCAGTGTATTTTTCCAGTCTCAAAAATATTTATGCGTTTGTAACTATAAGGGAGTTTCATCTTAACTGGACGTCAAATATTTGCAAAAATATTTCGTTCGGATCTTAGAAGTGCACTTCTAAGATCCTTATAAGATCCGAAATTTCAATGATTTGATAAAAAAATGTTTGCCATAAAAACATAAGGACCAAGCACTGACAAATTTCGACGGTGAAAGCAGTGCCCTGGTAGCGTACCTAGTGGTTAACGCAGTCGCCCGGATTGCGGAGGATGCTGGGTTCGATTCCCGCCTGAGACAGGTCGATTTTTTCAGTGTATTTTTTCTTGTCTTAAAAACAATTTCAATTAAATTTTCTTATTCAATTTAACTGTCATTCACAAAAAGTGCGCGTATGTATATTCTCTATTATCGGTATCGGTGCGCGCTCTCGCCAATGAGCACTAAGCAACAATCAATACGTAACTCATGGGGTATTTAAATTTATCCCTTTCTAATAACGGGTTTGCCTAATAACTATTCAAAGAAAGTTTTATGCATAGATCACCTAGATCTATGCATAAAACTTTCTTTGAATAGTCAGTCATTATCGCTGATTATTAGTCATAAACAATTAAAGCACGAAATCTAAGCACAAAATATTCCTCGTGAACACAAAATAAACTACGGGGAATCGCCGCAAGTCAGAATAGACGGTGTTGCCAGCAGTTGCTACAAAATATCATTCAAAGAAAGGGAATTCGTCACAGAATAACTAATGAAAAATTCCATACTCTTTTGAATTGGTCCGAATTTGTAGTTGCCAAGGAGCTTATACTAAGAATGGAGTCATTAGTCAAAATAACAAAGTGAGGGCAAAAATTTTGACAATACTTGACATTTCAAATTTCACATTTCTCTTTCTAGAAATTGTCGTCATCTCTTTCTAAACACGACTACATAGAAACAAGATTTCCCCAGTATTTCGCCATCTTTCTAAAACAAAAGTAGAAAAGTAGCTAAAAACTTAACATATTGTATTCAATTATCAGTATTTATAATCAATGAAAGAAATAAATATAATATATTTACTTTTAATGTTTAGGTTTGTATTTTATTTTGAAAATCATCATTGTGATTCTTTCAATAACTTATGGGAAATGAAAGGATTTATGTAATGGCAGCACTTTCTTCATGTGTCAATGTCCCGAAATCTCAACATGACATAAATTGTCGTAATTGACGTATTCATAAATATCGACTCGCGATTTTGGTACGGCTTTTTACTTTAAAATAAGGATAAATAGTGCAAAATGGTAAACAAATACATATTTCGTGCTGGTAGAAGTGAGTACTATTGAGGATGCAGTGTGAATTTCACTTGTAAGTGTCATAATTGCATATAATATTGTTCAATCTATAAATTTCATTTTTCACCCGTAATTCCAGATTATTAGCGTTATTTTGCAAAACTCCATAAGAGGGAGAAATTTCTGATACTCGCATTTAATCCTATCTTAGAATTTAATGAATTTTTGCACATAATTTACTTATTCAAATATTTGTAAACAAATGACTAGGGTGACTAGGATTTTCGGAATTATAAGGAAATAATATCCCTTTCTATCCATTCCTTTTATAAATGGCAATCAAAATTGATAGATTATTTTATTTAATTCTTTGAAATAACTGTTACATAGATAAAATACATAAATAGTTTTACCCATTTTTAGTTCGAAATGTTTATTTACAAATAAAATATGTAATTTGTGTAATGTAAATTATTTTATTTGAGAAAAAGATAATGAGAGTATTGATTGGATTGTACTAGTGTAATAATGTTTATCATTCACATTTGCATGTACTAACATGCAACGCAGATACATTGCACACAGACAGACAGTATTAATAAAATTGTGGCTGCGCTCTTCTGCACTTGTAATCAAATAGCATATTAAAATCTATCAAATGATAGTTTTTAATATGCTATTTGATTACAAGTTAAAAGTGTACATAAATATTTATATACACTTTTAACTTGTATACATAAAATTTTCTTTTCTTTTTAGATTTCCGAAGCGACGGACCATATGGTTGTCTATTGTGCCTTTAAAAACAAAATTTTAATAAAGTTCGAAAATATGTAGCTTCCAATTTCAAGACAGCGACACTTTCAAGGCAACTGCTTATGTCAAACTTCAAGCCCTTTTTTCAATAAAACCACTACTCAATCACTTTTCAAAGGCAACCCTTGAATTGGTTAGTAAAAATTTTCTTGATAATATACAGTTAATACAGAGAGCTAAAATGTTTGGGGAAATAATTTTAAGGGCATCAGGCATCATCAATTATTGAATAAACAATGACTCAATTGAATTTTAACATTCTGCATAGTCACAAAAATGGCGTATGACGCAAAAATGAGAAACCAGGATTTCCGAAGTAATTAGTCTATTGTCACCAACACTTCATTCATCGATGTTTAGAGTAGGTTAAATAAAGCGTAAGAAATATACATTCGAATTAAGTTAATATAGTATGAATAATTTCTAATCTAGTCCGTTACACTTTTATCTTGATTATGCTATGCCCAAATGGGCAACATGATGTGCTGGTGTTGTTTGTGAACATCTGTTATTTACATTCATGAATGCAATAAATTATTTGATTTGATTTGAATTATATTTACAAGTTTTGTTTGCCTAATCTTCTTTTTATATACCGATAAATGTCGAATCGAAACTGACGAGTTGGGTCGATTTTATTGCACGTAAGTGTAGATAACGGTCATTTTTATCAATATACATTAATAGCTTTAGATATTTTTATAAATAAACTTAAATAAATATGTAATAACCGTGACTCGCAAACAAATATTCGCGTGTTCCTCACACAAATATTTGCCGGAACCAGGATTCAAACCCGAACGGCTTCATGTGTAGGTAGCTATACTGACCACTCCACCATGACGGCGTCAAAAAGTTGTTCATATTGATGGCCTAAAACACCCCAAATATTACATATAATGTAGGCTGTAACATGTAGGGTACCATGTTTAAGTACCCTTCATGTTACAGCCTGTATTATACTAAAAACCAAGTGCTACTAAACTTACTTTTAGCCGATTTGTAGCCAGTAGCTGTTACTAATGTAACTAATTCACGGAAAGTTACTAGAGCTAACAATTTCTTCTGTTGTATAAAAAACCGCACTTCGGCTTTCAGCCGTAATATCTATCAATATAAAGAAAGTCTGGTAGTAAGTTGGTAAGTTGCGCATCATTATGGCCCTATTATCATTACTCAAGAACGGCTAGATCGGTATACCACACAATGTATTTTTATAGCATTGCTAACCGGAAAACCTTAAATGTATGCTTAGCACCTAAAAAAAAGAACAATTTAATGTCTATGAGTTGACGTGACATGAGATAAGCTATATAATAAACTGTAACGTGCCTCTTAAAATCAAGAGTCACAGAAGCGATAAATCCTCGTATTTCGGTTGCTGATTTTTTTCCTGGGAGCCGAAAATAGATAACATTACCGTGCTAAAAGGCACTCAGGAAAAAAAGTTTAAAGTAATTATTATGAATTTTAATTCTTTGTCATGGAAAACTCAAAACTCAAATTATTTTCAACTTGTGGTTTTATTAACGTAACGAAGTTCAAGTGTAACGTTACACATACATATTTTACCGACCTACATACATAATTTTTTTTTAATTAAATCAGATTACACTATTTATAAATATTACATAAATTAAGATATAAAGGAAGCTCATCTAATTGAAATATTTCTTTAGAGTTCGCCTCCTAAATTTATCAACAGGTTTTAGCGCTCCATATCAACGTTAATAAGCTACATTTTAGTGACCGTACGACTGTTGCGGGCAATCTCCGATAGATTGCGCCTGCGTCGCCGGGCAGTCTCGATCTTGTCAGGAATCGCATACAAAGGCTTGGTGATTCGGTCTTGCGCTTGCGTGGTTCGCTAAGTAAATTGAGCACCGACAAGACCTACCTAATACTAATTAACTAATTTGATAATCGTGTGCAATAATAGTTATTTATTTAATGTGTTTAACCCCTAATTGGGGTCCAAGATTAGGCTAAGGTAGCCGCTGTCGCCTCCGCTACTTCACTTCCGCCCAGGGCTGGACTTACAGTGAGCAGCAGTACAAGCCGCCCTAACTCGTCCCACCGAGCGACCCTCACCGAGACCATTTCCGGCTACCACCAGGGGAGTACACGCTATTGGGCATTATACCACCATTTAATAAATTGTTCTGCACGGATCTCTCGTGTCTCATTTAACTCCCTATATCTTAGGACCGTGGGAGCACGTGAGACCTTACCCGTGGCACAAGACTGTCCGTGATTAATTTGTGCTACAGGCACCCTACTAGAAAGAGACAGAGCCTCTCTAGAATTGTCAAGAAATGTCAAGTGTTGTCAAAATTTTTGCCCTCACTTTGTTCATTTGTCTAATGACTCCATTCTATAGGTAAAATATAAGCTCCTTGGTAGTTGCAATAAAAATATGAAATGGTTTCAATTTTTTTTTTAATTATTGTGAAATTTTGCCGCCCCCTCATATGTGCCGCCCGGGGCGGGCCGCCCCCCCTGCCCCCCCTACGCTACGCCACTGGACCAACTTTATATTTATTTGAATTGCCATGTACAAAGCGATCTACTCAATTAATTGTTTACATTTACATATTACAGGCTAACAATCATTGTAAGAACAAAGCATTTTTTATGTTTTTATAACAGTTTCGCCGTCATGGCATGCAACCGTACCAAAAAATCTAGGACACTCGAAACACAAAACGGTAATGATCTCGTAAAAGTGGTTCGTTAATATATTTTATTTTGATTACTTACCTAACTTCTAACAGAATAAATTATTTGAATACAAAGTCAAATATATTTTTACGCTCATCTTGTCCAATCTACACGCATAGAAAAGCTCTTTCTTTAGGTTATGGATAGTTACAGTGGAAAGGTTCAATTTTTTTAACGATAGCAGGCTTCTATTTTTACAGATTGATACAAGGATAGTAATGTAAGATAAATAATTACCACTAAGCGAAGCACTTAAACATCCTGGACACGCAAGTTCTTCTATCTTCACATCTTCAAGGTTCTATTTTTACCTCGTCATGTTAGTCAGTGCAACGAGTCAACGACCACTGTGCACCGCCATAGTTTTTTCTATGTCAATGACCTTGATAATTGTACGAACATCAATTATTATCAGAGTTTTAAGAGGTTTGAAATTTAAAACTATTTGTTATTTTAAATGGAACTCTTTTTATGTTGTTGCCTGCGTGAGTGATCGTCTGAAGATTGGAATTTTAAACACGTAATTGGATAGGTACGTGAATTCGAAGTTCAATAATGATATTTGATCTGTATTAGAATGTTAGTTAACATTTGTTCACATCTTCCGCAATACAAAACAGGCGCCACACATAGGCATGTGAGGCTGGCTACGCATAGATACATTATTAATTATTGTATTCAATCAAAATAATATTTAGGTATATCGAATCTTTTAAAATATTTTTTATTTTTTCTCATTGGATGTAATAAATTTTATTACTGAAGTGTTAATTTTATCATTGTAAATATTTTCGAAAAAAGAGCGACATTGTTAGTAACGACGTTGATGTCTTTAGTTCAAAATATTTTCAGTTTTATAACTAATAACGTTTGTGCTAACATGAGAGTAAAAAATATTTCAAGGATATTTCTTCTCTTTTTGAATGTTAATGAACTGTTTTGATGGAAAACAGTAATAATTATAGGGAATAAATTTCTTAAGGCACTAATTTAATTTGTTATGCAACACATGTTGTGTTACCACTTACAGCTCGGAACTATACAATAAAGAGAACAAAGCACGGACGTTATACGATTTTTGGGCATTCGTTTATACGTTACGTATAAGGCTTCATAGAGATAATTGTTACAAAGTGCGAAGTTTGTCCCTTTTACTCGTATAGGAGTATCCTGCTCACACTGCGGCTACGTCATCGCAGAAACCAGCCAGCCAATTGACCGGTATATAGTCAACCTTCAGTTTTTCTTTTATTTATCACTCGCTCGGGCTGTATAAGCTATGCCTCGTTCTCATACGCGAGTTCATTTGCCGTCGGAAAGGTAAGTAATTATTTTTAACAATTTAAAATACAATTTTGTTAAAGTAGCAACTTTAGCATTTTTAGCATCCTTATCAAATAGATATATATATAGCTTAGGCATTGTTATTTCCAAGGTACCGAAAATAAAGATATTTTATTCACTAATAAATTAATTAAGCCCCCCCCCCTCCCCGTGCATTTAAGTTTGACATATTAGTTTACTTATTATTTTCCTATTGTACATATTTTACTTTATCTATCCTATGACGATAACCTAGAAAGATAAGATAAAAATTGATCGATAGTATTGAGTGCCCATTTCATCGCATTGTGTTACTATATTAGACTTTTTATAGTATAGTTTTTTGTAATTAACTTATTTTTATCATGCTTTAATAATTTATACATAAGTATTTTTGAATATTTAGCAAGAAAATGAAAAGTCACCTAGCCGATAATAAACGGATATCATCATGAGATAATATTTTAACGTTGATATGTATATTGTTTATCTTTTCTAGAGATTAGTCCTCCCTTGCAAATTACGTAATTGACAATTTTTGTTGTGTTGTTTATATCCATTAGCTTTCTATTTTATGGCGTATTTGCTCTACCAAATTTGAAAATTATCTCTAGACTTGAAAATTAAATAAATGTTTTTATACTTTGTATAATCTACAGCATTTTGAGCAAGTAATTGGCAACCGATACTGGAAAGAGCACTTGCACTATTACTGGTGCCAGTTAGTACCTGATGTGAACGCAGCATTATACGGTTTAATGAACGGCTGGCTATGGCGGCAACGTGCGGCGTGAACACAGTGCGCAGTCGGCCTCGAGCAACAAGCGGCGCGCGCGCACTTTGCGTCCCGTAGTGAAAGGCTGCGTGACTCACCAGCTGCAGCCATGAACGAGTACGCCGAATACGATTGGAAGCTACACCAAATGCAAAATGAGCGCCTTTGTGATGCAACAAGGAAACGACTGACGGATGGTGACAGGCAAAGAGCCCTCGTGGGTTTAAAAGAGGCCGTCGATTCTAGTCTGAACCTCGCGCTGCGCGATAAAAGCCGGTGTCAAGATGACAATTTCCTGCGGAGGTTCCTTTATGCGCGCAAACACGATGTGCAACAAAGTTTCGAGTTGTTAGTGCGCTACCACCAGTTCCGGAGGGACCACCCGGAGCTGTGGGCCCCGGCGGACGGCGGCGTGCTGCGAGCACTGGCGGATGGCTTGCCCGGCGTGCTCGCCGAGCGAGATCGACGCGGCCGTTGCGTGCTACTCATGTTTGCATCTAACTGGACTCCTCATGCGTGCCCACTACTCTCCGTCCACAGAGCTTTACTGCTCACTCTGGAACGCACTCTCGACGATGTACAAAATCAATCCAGCGGATATGTGATTATTGTGGACTGGACTGAATTTACATTTAGGCAATCGTGCAATTTACAAGCAAAAGTGTTGAAGTTAATTATTGACTGTTTACAAGACTGCATGCCAGTTCGGTTCAAAAGTATACATTTCATCGGACAACCTTGGTACGTGGAGACGGCATTGGCTGTAATTAAGCCATACCTTAAGGCTAAGACGAGGGAACGGATCGTGCTTCATGGAAACAATTTGTCGACATTGCACGATTCTCTACCGCTCGACATTCTTCCCGCTGAATTAGGCGGTGAAGGCCCTTCGTACAACTCGGAGAGATGGATACAAGAATTTTGTCGAGGGGAAAATATTCGACCTGCGCCGGCTCCAGTGACCGCGGTCGTGCCGCTGGACAACGATCCGCCCACTGCAAAGTTAGACAAAGCGTACAAACAAAAGGACAATGCGAACTTCTCGTTCCACGGAAGCGAAAAAAGTGCAAAGTCAGAGTTATTACGTGATAAAGATTGACCCTGATACTCTCTTTGTACGCGACGTGGAAATGGACAGCTCCCTGCCTGGTCACGCTTGTGGCGTCGTGCATCGTTGCCTACGTGCTGCGGGTGCATTTTGTGATATCGAGTGTATTGTTAATGCTAATTTATTGTCTAGAGACTATGAAGGATAAAAGAACTCTTTAGAAAGCGTTTCGCGTACGGTCTTGTGCATTTGTGCAGGTAGTAGTGGATTAAAAGTGCGGCTATGGGCCATAAATGATTCAAGTTGGGCCGTGGTCATTTAACTAATGAGTCATCCAAGTTGCATGGATGTGGAGGGGTGGGAGGTTGGCGCATCCCGCGCCTACGCTCTGCGCAAACGCATGTAACGGTGTCGAGCTCTCGTTTTGCCGCATCCGTTCGACGCGCGAATGCTCATTGGATGCATTTCTGACCGCTCTCGGCTTGTACGTTACTTTACTCCTATTAAGTATTTATTCATCATCAAACCAGTACTTGTAGTGAAAAATATCTCATTTTAGTACATATGAAATATTAATAGTAGCTTTGCTCACGAGGCTTGTTGCGCATTTATTATAATAATGTTAGAGTCATGTTTGGAAAATGCCGGGTGCATGCGAATTATTTTAACAATAAGTGTCTATTGTATTCGATTGTAATACGTCATCTCTTCTGTGTATGGTGTGTTGTGACAAATGTGCTTTAGTACTAAATTATTCTGTGTTGTCTGAAAAGCTCTCACGTCGAACTATATTAAGCTCTCTTCTATTCTTGTTTATGATTTATTTATTTTACTTTGTTTCCTATTTGTAAATAGCAGTGAAAAAAAGTTTTGGTTCAAAGCGCAACCTACCCTTCATGTTTGTGGAGTGTACCAGCTCAGGAATCAGTTTATTATTTTCGGTTTTATCTATAAGTTAATCATGAAAATAAAAGAGTTGACAGATAATGAACTGCAAAACTGGTATTATTTACAATAAATGTATTGAATTTAATATTGTTGTTTCATTAGGTACGTTATATTGAGGCATAGAAGTTGTATGTACATATGGCTGCACTTAGGATTACTTACCTACTACAAACTGTATTTTTTTTTACACATTCTTATAATTTTATGACTATGGAATAAGATTCAAATATTATTAAGCAGACAGTCACCATTTTTATATTAAATTTGGTGTGAGTTTCTAGTATGTTATTTATATTGGCTGTTATAGTAATTTTGTTGATTTATAAATTTCTTTAAACTCCAGTTTGAGTGTTATGGACTGTTAGTTTAGACATTCTTCTTGCGAATCTTCCGATATCAGATAGTGCTGCAATAGTACCTTTTATGAGATCGAAGATTTCAACAGGCTGCAGTTAGTAGATGGCGATCGTAAGAAGAAGTCTCATCAGACGCCTGATATATAACATTAAAAAAATACATGAAACGACAAAGACTGTCAACAAAAGAAGAAAATATCATCTGGTGCTTCAATTTCATAAAAAAATATGATAGGAGCGCAATCAAATAGAGTAGGGTTAGGATCTAGAAAGACATTGGAAGAGAGTAGAGATAGTATAGTATTTTTTTTTATAAAAATGAAAACTAACAATACAGATTAGAGGAAATGAACTTCTAAATGCAAAATGACTGGTTAACTCTGTAGGAATTGTGGGACTGGTCGCCTGTATTGCTAAAAATCTTACCAAATGTGACTGGCCAGAGAGAGAATCCAGGGTAGTGGAGTGTTAATGCATTATAAGGGGTCCCCTTTAACATACGCCTGCGCCATAAGTCCCAGGCACTGCTTTTGGTTCCCTCTCTGCCCTATGGACCTATGGACCCGACACCCGCACGGTGAAACTATGGAATGCTAAGTTTTCGTCTCAATTTGTCAATGATAGTTTATATAGGTACCGATAGTCGCTACCACCGATAATTGCCAAATAAACAGGAAAAAATATGGATTTAAAACTATGGAAATCCCTACTAATATTATAAATGCGAAAGTAATTCTGTCGGTCTGTTAAGCAATCTGGTACAAATATCGAATAGAGCTCTGAAAAGGACATAAGCTACTTTATATCGCGAAAAAAGGCTTAAAAGAGTTGAAATCGGGGATGAAAGTTTGTATGGAAGTTCGTCATTGTTGAAGATAAAACCATGGAACTTTGAATATTGGTACATAATAAGAAAAAAACAAATATTTGTATGTACCAGGATTTAATAAATTTTGTCCTGTGTTGGGATGAAAGTTTGTATGGAAGTTTGTCATTGTTAAAGATAAAACCATGAGACTTTCACGCTTTTAGCGCCTAACACTTGAACTGATTTTGATGAAATTGGGCACAAAAATAGACAAGACCTTGAGATAGCACATAAGTGACCTTTTATTGTAAAAAAGAACATTGCAATAACAGATGAAAGTTTGAATGGGATTCCTCAGTATTGAAGATAAAACCATAAAACCATGAAAATTTGTATTGATAAGAAGTAAATAAATATCTGTTTTAGCGTTATTGAAATTTTGACTCGTGTAGGGATGGAATAGGGGATGAAAGGTCGTAAAGAAGTCCAAACAAAGTCACTCTTTCACGCCGAACACCCAAGCCGATTTTAATAAAATTTGGTACAAAAATAGACTAGACCTTGAGATAGAATATAGGCTTCCTTTTGTTGTAAAAAAGGTTGTGAAGGGGTTGAAATATGATATGAAAGTTTGTATGGGATTCCTCATTATTGAAGATAAATCCATGAAACTTTGATTAGTCCTTGATAAGAAATAAATAAACATTTGTTCTAGCGTTTTTGAAATATTGACCTATGTGAGGAAGAAAGGTCGCAAGGAATTCCAAACAAAGTCATGCTTTCACACCTAACACAGCAACCGATTATGATGAAATTTAGTGCAAAAATAATTATTTATTTATTTAAAAACTTTATTGCAAAAAGTACAAAGGGCGGACTTAATGCTACACAGCATTCAAAATATACAATAGCAAATAGACTAGACCTTGAGATAGAGAATATAGGTAAGCTAAATTTTGTTGTAAAAAGGGCATGAAGGGGTTGAAATAAGGCTTGAAAGTTTGTATCGGATTCATCATAGTAAAAAAAAGTTATACCGTTTTTGAAATTTTGTCACCCGTGTGTGGATGAAATACGGCAGGTATGAGAGGTCGTGTGGAAGTTAGCAATGGAAAACAAAATTCGTAGGATATAAAAATGTATTAAAATAAGCTATTTACATTAATCTACTGCAGTTTGTATGTGTATTATTTGCAAAATAAGTACCCTAAAAAATAAAATGCTACCCAAATTAATTGTTCCACGCGGACGAAGTCGCATGCAAAAGTAAATCTCTTATTATTTGACAAACAACAGCTGAAGAGAAAATTTTCAAACAATGTTAGTTGTATTCTAACAATATTGGCTAAAATGTTAGTCCATTGTAATTGTTCGTCAATAGATAAATGTATGCTAATGTCATTATTATATGCTCACGCTGATCTAAACGGAGTGGTACGGTCAATGAATGACATCAGTGTTATTGTTCTGACATGACAATACTAGCCACCGTTTGAGAGGATTGCTGTTACTGATTAAATTAGTTCCATTTATTTACTAATTCAAAATGGAAACGTAATTATATTCAGAGTAATTCGTTACAAAAACATGGAAACTGTTTTTGTACCTTCCTTCAAATACCTTTGCCTTAAAAAGAGACGTATTATTTTTGTACCATTTTCAGGATAGGAATGTCCTGGCCACAATTTATTTGGGGTTAGTGTTATACTGCCTGACACATAATAACTATTATGCTCCGATGCTGAGGCAATGTTCACAGTTAATAGCAAAAGTAGATGATCAAAATCAATACTAGTTCACTAACACCCGTATTCACAAACATTACTATGAGATCTCTTGACTCTTGGATAACAAACGAACCAATCAGAGCTCTATTCAACGCAATGGCATTGAATAGAGCTCTGTGATTGGTTCGTTTTATATCCGACAGTCGAGAGACCTCATAGTAATGTTTGACTCGAAGTCAGCGGGGTGGGGACTTGAGAGTTAAATGGAACTGCGGCTTTCTTTTTTACAAATTTTGCAGGATGTGTCTGATGACCTTCTCTGCGTCACCGGGGTTCATGGTGAAGGCGTGGACCTAGGTGGGTACTCTAGCCTGTAAGTCAAATCACCCTAGAGAGGAATCCTGACCGGTGAACATCTCCTTCAGGAGAGTCTCTGCACCGATTAGGGTCTCTCAGGCGTTCGAGTCGGACGGGACGGACGCGCACACCCTACCACCGTCGTCGCCATGTTGTGGTATTCTATAAAGATTTCACCTCGAATTTAACTGTCAAACGCTAACTAATATTTCACAAAAAAATCGGGAGTGGTCTCCCTTTGACTTTCTCGTATACCGGAAACGACTCAAAGTTGATAGAAACCTTATATTTTGATGTCATACATGCCTGTTGAATTTGGTTGCAATAAGTTAAAGCATACTCGAGTTATCTTGCTAACGCACAGACATAAAGACACACACACAGACATGAATCTAAAAACGGATTTTTTTTTGACTCAGCGAGGTCCAAAACGTGTAAATCCGTCAAAATCTCGAGGTCGAATTCTTTGACGATTACAAGACTTGCTCTATACTACGTATACGAGAAAGTAAAAAAGGATTATTTTTAATCAATATGATTCTCTAAGCTACATTTAATGTCGTTATAGGATACCATGGGATGAATTTACCTATTAATGTGAAATCGAAGTGAGCGTTGAAGTGAGATCTATAAAGAATAGCACGGTGATGTCGCCCCGCTCATCGATGACTTTGAAATTTATTTGATGTATTACCCAAATTACTACTTATACTTACACCCACAATCTACACCCACAGATGAATATACTTTTAGGAATTTATTTTGCTTTTGATTAATTTAAGTTTTGTTTTTGATCAGCTCTCTCTGATCTTAATAATGAGTAGCAACATATAACATGCTTTTTGAATAAGGAAATGAAACAACAAGGAAACCAACAAGGACACTATCCTTGTTTACCTATAAAAATCCAAAACCGCACTTAATATTACAGACAGAGTACGATTGTTAAGCTACCTTTCATTATGCGACCTAGACCCGAATGCCCCTTTGTTAAAATGACCTTTTTCTGTTGACAAAAAATGTGTAAAATTAGCTTGAGTTGTCAATAAACTACAATACGTAGTTTTAAAAGAAAAATATTATATAGCGAAGTAAATAGGTAGTTTTTGGAAATGAATAATTTTTAAAAATTATGATTTGATTGCACTGTACGCTTTTATTTTATGACTAGCTGACCCGGCAAACGTTATTTTGCCTTACAAAAATGATTAAATTGCTAAAATGGCTATAAAAAAATAGGGGTTGGTGATAAAAAAGTAAAAATTTAGGGTTGTATGTACTTTTTAATGCCACATAAATAAAAATAAAAACAAAAAATTTCGTCCAAAATTAAAAAAAAAAAAATTTGGGGTGGATTACCCTTAACATTTAGGGGGATAAAAAATAGATGTTGTCCGATTCTCAGACCTACCCAATATGCACACAAAATTTCATGAGAATCGGGAAAGCCGTTTCGGAGGAGTTTAACCACAAACACCGCGACACGAGAATTTTATATATTAGATTATTAAAATAGTGATTCATGTGACATGCTGAATACATGTATTTCTCAAATTCATTAGGCGCTAATAAATTACAGACGCTCTTAGTGTCTTCTTGTTTATTGTGTTAGTACTAATAACGCTAGAAAAATGCACTGAAAAAAATCGACTTGCCTCAGGCGGGACATTCACGCGTTTGTAAACGCAAAAATAAAATTATTCCATACTAATAACGCTTCTTAGAACCTTCATTGAAGTGAGAATTTTTAATATGTAAGTGATACGATACAAATGTACATGTTGTACGTTTTAGCAGCGTTTTAGTTACACTTTCTATAAGGACGGTAGAGGTTCTTCTAGTTAATTTCTAAGCCTTTAATCTTATTAGGATTAGTGAGAAAACTGATATGTTACCTATATCCAAGTTCTTGAAGGTGATTTTTGTTTGATTCAGTTCAAATGAAAGCCAGGAACTTGTAGGTCATTAAAAAAATATGTTTTATCTTTTACTTACCATACCTCATACATTGCACTCGAAATTTAAAAGTAAAATACAGTTATCATATAAGTTTGAAATATTTAATACCATATTTTGCTAAAGGCGGTCTTTAGGCATATTTACTTCTTATCGTGAGCCAGGTCGTTATTGTTGTGGTTAGCAAATGTTTAATCAGCATTACTTACTTAAATAAGCTTTTGTTTTATGATAAAAAAAACTGTTACGATGCGTAGGATAATGACTGGAGTAATGGATGTTAAGAGCCTTTCAATGAAAGTCATAAAGTAATCAAAACAAATTATTAGCAACAGTTTTTTTTAATTTTTGTCACATGCTGTAGTGTTGTAGCTTTTTTTTAGGGGGAAAATAATAACTTGTCGTCCTCTTGTCTTAATAACTTGTCGTAGGCTAGCGATAACATAGATTAGAAATTCTCTTCGGGAGTAATTTGTGGAATTTAGAGTTTCAATAACCGATTTATTCTTGTCATTTTTTAGTTATAGTCACTTTATAATTTTCCTTTCTTCTTTTTAATGACAATAGTTAGATACATTTTTATTCACTTAGGTATAGAATAGAATAGAATATATCTTTATTGTACATTGACTAATTCCATGAAAAATACAAAGTAGGTAAAAAAAAAATATTTGTACAAAGGGCGACCTTATCGCTAAGAGCGATCTCTTCCAGGTAACCTTAGGATGGACAGGATTTAAAAACTCGAGTGAAGGGTACTCGAGGGAAGATGGCAACGCATTTACTCACTATATATATCGTATAAATAACACTAGATTCGAATATTACATACTTACTAATACGTCAAAATATACATATAAGAGGTATATAACCTAAACTTAGAAAAAAGATCTTTGGTTGTAACAAAAATACACGGCAGATTTTTCTTGAAGACTATGAATTAGTCAAATAAGTCATAATTTTATTTTATAATATTTTGGGAAATCATCAATTGTCATACAAATTAAATAATTGCAAATCCAACTAAAATTAGCAGACGTATTGTTTTCATGCTGATATGACATAAAATACTAAGCCAGATCTTGTCGAATCTGCACAGGCTTAAGTGTATTAACTAAACATGAATTACAAAGAGGTTTTATTAGTGTTATTACAATGATACAATGGCGTCTGTGAGGACAACTAGCGAAGCATGAATGTAAGCTACTTTATTTGTCTGTATTGATATAACCGAGAGATATGAAATGTAACACCGGGACATTTTTAGGGTTCCGTACCTCAAAAGAAAAAAACGGAACCCTTATAGGATCACTTTGTTGTCCGTCTGTCTGTCTGTCTGTCAAGACCCTTTATCTCAAGAACGCGTGAACGTATCAAGCTGAAATTCACATGAAATACTCAGGTCTATTATCCCTTTAAGTTGTGAAAATATCAAACTTCTAAGCCAAGCCAATCAAAAGATACAGCTGATTATGTCGATATTTTCAACAAATTTCCGACACTCGCAAAGGAATCAAAACCTACAGGATACTTCCCGTAAACTCAGAATCTTGAAATTTGGCATGAAGCATTGTCATATAATGCAAATATAAGAAAAATTGCGAAAATCACATTTTTTTAGCTATATAATATAATAAAAATATTTTAATAAAATGAAACTTACTACCTTATTTCTCACGAACGAATAAAGGTATCAAATTGAAATTTATACCAAATATCTAGGTCAATTGTCCCTTTAAGCAGTGAAAAAATCAAACTTCTAAGTTAACGTGATCAAAAGATACAGCAGTTTATACCGAGGAACCCTCGGTGTGCGAGTCCGACTCGCACTTGGCCGGTTTTTTTCTTGGTAAGATAAACTGTTTTGTTCACAGAACACGAATTATTGTTAATTGTTACTCATTTACATTTCTTGCTCTGTTTACGTAGACAAAAGAAGACAAAGGATTTTTTGTAGCATATTTTTGGCACTATTATATCCGCTGGGAGATGATAGGGTATAACATCTGTCCATTGTTGGTATATCCCGTAGGCGAGAGGCAACTTGCCACTTGCACTGCATAGTCCATGTGGCTTTATGTGTAACCAAAGGTTACTTAGATCTTTGCTCAACCCCTTTTAGGATCTACCTATGTCTTTAGCAAACAAGCTTACGACTCACCCGATGGCATGCAGTCACCGTAGCCTGTACACGATTGCAACACTGAGTTTCACTCCTTTCGAGGCCCCTCAGGCGCACCGCTCCCTTCCTAGTCGAACGCTGTGACTATAAATCGGTGTAGAGACTTCCTTGGGAGAATGCTCGCTACTTGGAATCATCTTTTGGGTGGTTCGAAAAATAGGAGGACGACGTCTTTGCTTTCTTAAAAACTCGGTGATACGTAGAAGGCCGTCAGCCACTCCATCAGTCAGTCTAAAAAATGAAAAAAAAAGAGGTTCACTTGCACTGCGCTGTAAAGCCTCTCTATCCTATGGAGCTTTGGTAACCTTACCGACAGAAACGAAACACTTCGAACCTGTGAAGATCTTAAGCACTTTTGTTTGTCGTGACTATGATGCGGTAGTAATTCAAGTTAAACCTTCTTCACGATTCAGGCCAAATCATTAGCATGCTCAAATCATATCATATCTAGGAAAAAAAATTAAAATAAAGTTATCATATCATCATCATTTCAGCCGAGAGTCGCCCGTTGTTGGACATAGGCTTCCGCCAAGGATTTCCAAACGTCGGTCCTGCGCTGCCCGCATCCAGAGGCTTCCCGCGATCTTTACCAGATCGTCAGTCCACCCTGTGGGGGGCCTACCAACGCTGTTATTGCATAATGAACTAGAAAATTGACACGCATATAAAAGTAATGTGTAAACGCTTAGACTGTCTGTACGCTTAGATTTTTAAAATTATGCAACGGATTTTAATGCGGTTTTCATAAATCGCTATTTATGAAAACCGCATTTCAACGCTGGCAAATTTCAATCGGTTGCGTAATTTTATTGATCGGTTTTCATCATTAGGGCGGGTCGCTAGCAAATATATGTAAATATTTGTAATACAATATGTATACACAGAATCATAACTCTTAAATAAATGCACCTTTTGATCAAACAAACATCTGTCCCTAACGGAATTCGAACCATGAACGTTTGGGCCATTATGCAGGTGTTTGATCACTCTACTCGTCAAAAGGTGTATGTATCTATTGGTGTGCAGTTAGGTACAAACTTTCTCTAATTATAAATAACAAGAACGATCGTAAATTCGGGTTCTAATTTAGAATATGTTTTAATCAAAATACATTTATTTATTAGGTATCCACTTAAGAAATCTTAAGAGCTATTTGCGTCGAAATCTTTGTGGTTTTATAGACCATAATATTTCGAATCGATGTAATCATACATATTTTTAAATAAATTATATAAGCATGATTTTCCGAGTAAAGGGTTGTAGTGTGTAGATATCGGAATCACGCCCCCGGAATCCCGTATTTTCGTGATGGTGTAGATTTTGACTAACTTCAATTTGAGAAAATACGTAATTTTCCTAGTATCCTATTCAATATTTCATCCCGAGTCATAACGTGTTAACATTTAATATTTTGGGATATTGGGAGATGAAATAATAAGTTAGAAAATATAAAATACATTTAGGTTTTCTACCCGAACAACATCTTTTTTTGGAAATGCTATTCTTTGAAAATTATGTGCTGCAAAGAAATCTATAGACTGTGCTATGATACTGCAGGGCTGTCCTAACGTAGAATACAGGGAAAAAAATTTCAGGAACATCTTTAATAATAGATTCGTAATCACCAATTCGAGCTTAATAAGCCATTTCGATACAAAAATTACAATAACTATATCAAAATTGTTTGACATGATAACTTCACTACAAAACCCTCATTGCTAAATTCTTTGTTATGGCAGATTATCATATCGAGGGGAGTTCGTACATTATAGTAACTATATAGTATCTATTAGCGTAGATAGTATTTTACTACATATTATCAAGCCCATAATCTCGAAAGGGTAGTGCCAGACGTTTAGATAACATTTGGTTACACATAAAACCACATTTGGTAGTATGGGTCATGCAGAGCTTTAAAGTACAGACAGTTTGCTAGAATATATTTAAAAAAAAAAAATTCTGTGTTGCCAAGCAAGCCAAATTAGAACTAGGTCCACGAAATATACAGTGTCAACTTTACTGCTCTCTTTTGCTAAGCCCAGTAATTGTATTGTTTTAATAAGGCTAAGAAATATGTTAAGTGTGATAACATCTGTTATTACATTAGCTTGAGATAAAAAATCCAGTATGAAAATAATACAGTGCGTCAACTTGATCGGAGATATTATATTTAAAGAGTTCACAGGGCAGGGCACAGGAAGCAAGGAGGTCTGATGGCTGTTGGAGCGGAATAAGTCCTCTAGTGGCGATCGCGTACCGGGACGTAGCGTTGGTAGGCCCTCCACAAGGTGGGGTCGACGTACGGAAGCCTCCTCGTGGCGGACCCTGGTAACGTAATGGGGAAACTTTCTCGGCGGGTATGTGGCTTTTGATGTCAAGTGTGTCCCTTTGGCATTCAAAGGCACATGCCACCACGGGTAGTTCCGGACGGCCGGGTGCCGTTCGATGGCTGCTCTCGGTGTCCTCGTCAGGAGGACGCGCCAGGTTGAGCAGCCGTCGGTGGAGGAGTGGCTGCTGGCCATCAATTGCGGCAAGGAGTGCCTAGACGGGCAGCGTTGGGACGGTCTCAGTGTCGTTGTGCTCACGTGCGCAGATCCCGAGCCATCCCGTAATAGCGCGCTGAAGGTCAGGCCGGGGAGTATGTTTAGTGGGTATGAAGGAAACGCCTTTACCTCGAGTCCCACATATTCTTTGTAGTTGGAACCACCCCGCAGGGACGATGCGTAAATGCATTTGACCTCCCCGTCAACAAAAAAAGGCCCTATACAAGGTGGAGCGACACGACGGGCTGGTAAATGTCGCTGGAAGCCGCTGGATGTGGGCAGCACAGGTTCGATCGACCGAATTAGTAGGGTTGGAGGTCCACAGGTCTCCATGTGTGCAACAGATTAGCGTCTCTCAGCTGACAAAGAGTTCCAAACTTACAAAATTTCATTTTTGACCCGTTTATCTACTATACGTTTGATTCTAGAACTTAGAACGATGTCCACAATAGGCAGTCATGCCCATATTTATGGGGTACGTAGCGTAGACAATAGGTCGTGTGAGTGCTCTATAGGGATGTCTAATTATCTCTTGGTTATCGATAACAATTTGATGTCGTTGTACCAATGATAAATAATAAATATGTTGCATTGTATTTCGAAACAATAAGATACACGTACTAATAAATATATTTCAATATTAGGTTATGTTCAGCTATTTATGCAACAACACTACCCAAAGGTAGTAGTTTTCTTCACAGCTAAGGTATTTTTGATAGGTCAAAATCTATAATTAGCAGGACTAAAATTGATTGATTGACTTTGTCAGTTTAAAAAATAATTTTATTTATCCCACAGTAAATTTTAAATACGTCGAATTGTGCCATTAAATACTAGATTTGTGTAATAAATAAATAAAAACCGCATTCGAAAGTAAAAACGGAGAAATAAAAATTCTGTTTATAAAAATCTAAACGTTATTTTGAGGTCAGTTCCAAATACAAGTGACAACGTTTATTCCAAATATTCTCCGGAGTTCGAGACTCCATTTTTAACCTCTATCTACCGTACTATTGTCTGTTACTATAAAATACATTTTTACTTGACATTGGCGAAATGCGTTATATATCGCGAAAGTCATTTATTTAAAGAAAAAGAAGTATTTAAAGAAGAGGTTGGCACGACCTAAAAAAAATAGATTTTTATCAACAGAAATTATATTTCTCCGTTTTTAGTTTGAAGGCCGTTTTTTTATTTAAAATTAAATTTAACTTATTTTTTGCTTTTTAGTGTTTTAAGTATATTATTTTTCGGGAAACTATCTCGAGATCTTGTAGACACAAGTGATAAGATTCCGATAACATCGATGTCAACTAAATAGGCATTATTAAGGATAACTCAAAAACTACTCTTTAGATGTCGATAAAATTCCATTTAAAACCAAATGACAAGCACGAGCTACTAAAGGTCGAAAGAATCTTTAAAATCAGTACACCCAGTAAAGAGTTATGAGGTAAGAAACATAAAAAAAACATACAGTCGAATTGACAACCTCCTCCTTTTTGAAATAGGTTGAAAATGTGTTAAGAGCGTTTACGCCGTACGGCAGACTCCAAGTTTAGGTATTTACACGCTGTGCGGTAATTCCCTCTCGCATTACTAGCGCTGCCGTCCAGGTACAGAGCACAAAAACTAAATTGATACTTTTTCACAAAATGAAATTAAATATACAATACAAGTTATTTAAATTGAATACTATGGAAAATTTACGGTTACACATTTACCATGAATTAAATTTTGAATATATATGTAAGTAATAATAACATCTGGTGGCCACCGGCCTATCAAATTGTTACACCATAGTACATGGGTATAGTAGTTTATGTTACTGTCACGTAATAGGGTTTATTAAATAATATCTCGCAAGCGTTTTAATACCTAATTATGTGCAGTACATAAACTACTTTATCTGCAATCATCCACAAATATAAATAAAACAAAAATATAGTGAATTTTAAGTTTTCAAAAACAAGTGCTTCTTTGGCGTCCCTTTGGCTCCCTTTGCCGTCCCGTTTGCCCCTAAGTTTTTGATTTTTGAGAAAAATAACTGTAACGTATTGAGCCGAACATGTTGCATAATGGTCATTAATTATGCAACAGGTAAATGACCTTTATTTTCATTTTGATTATCTTTGTTAAAAAGAATGTCATTTGAGGTACATCATTGAGATAATAATTTTAATATTATGTCATGGGTGTAGATATTTTTTTGTGTTGGATATTCCATTTATCGAGGAAGGCTCTAGGCTATTTCATAACCGACATTAACGCGAGCAAAGCCGCTGGGGGCCACTAGTATGATATAAATACTTGTCGCGAGATTTACTTGTGTATATTTAAAGAGATATAAATAATAGAAGCAAATCTTGCCACAAGCATATATAACATATAACTAGCGCTCAGCCCGTGGCTTCTTTCGCGTATTGTTAGTTATTATATAGTTAGCCTTTCTAGATGCATGGTCTACCTCACACAAAAACAATTTTCAAAATTGGTTCAGGAGATCCAGCAATGACCTCCTACAACGTCACAAAAAAACAATTCACAAACTTTTATCATCACAGCCTTTATAATTTATTCCACTACTGGAAGACAAGACCTCTCCTTTTCAATGAAGGAGGTATAGGCAGTAGTCCACCACGCTTGCATAATGTGGATTGGTAGTCAATACCCCTTTGCTGGCCTATTAGTCGCCGTCTACGACACCCATTGGAGCATATGGGGTGATGCTATTCTACTTTGCCGGAATCACGTCTGGCTATCCACAAACTTACATAAACTATTTACAAACTTTAACTCTTTATCATATTAGTACATACTTACCTATAGATTTTTTAAAATGCAATTTAAGTTTACTTTCTTGTTTTTAGAGCAATTAAGTAAAATCTTTGTTTTTAAAGTTTTTTATCAGTAATTTATTGTATAGTTATTTTGACACGGTTCATTCGCATTTTCTCTACAGAGACTTGCATTTGATACCCATATTATGGTAGTGCTAAAAGTAACAAATCTTGGGTAGTCGACAATTCTGCATTTAAAGTAATTTTATTAATTATAAAAGTATTTAGCAATAACCATTGACTTTGCTAAGTAAAAAATACATAGATTGGAACATAGAACCTCCTTTTGAAGTCCGTTTATAACCTGAAAGAATACATAAGGACAAACAAACATAGGGACAAGAACGAACAAAATTGTACAGAATCAAGGTGTGGAGGGGAAGCCAAAGCAAGGACCACGGGTTTATCGTTCTGTACATACCTATGATATTTTAAAGAATTATTCTCCATCTCTTAACCGTTACCGAATATTACTATGTGGACCATAATATTAAAAGAATAATCCTCAAACTCCTAACTTTTGCAGTTTTACCCTCCATCATCAGCTCACCTGAAAAACCTGCCCGCCTAGCATGACCACCGAAACACGATATGATAAGATATGATATAGCCATTTATCGCGTTGAACTGCCAAAAATTATTGGATTATTTGTCAACTTGAAATTATATCGAAACTGCGAACATGTATAAGGCTTATACATGTACGCAGTTTCGATAAATTTTCAAGATTGCGGTTGTATCCAATAATTTTTGACAGTTTAACTCGATAAATGACTATATCATATCGTGTTTCGGTGGTCATGCTAGGCGGGCCGATAGAGTAGAAATAGAAAGAAAAAAACTTAATTCAACTGTCGATCTATACGTAGGTACACATAATATTTAAGGAATTATCATCCAACTCAAAAAAGAGTTTTTTTTTTCATCGTCAGCTCACCTGAATAACATAAAATGATACAACTATCGGTTTATAAATACATATATTAATTCAAGAATTATCATTCAACTCCTAATCATGGAGGAGTTTTACCTGCCATCACCAGCTCATTAACATGATATGATGACTACCAGACGCTAATACTTCAATAGCTTCAGGAAATAAAATATGAAGCATATAATACCTGCATATAAAATTTGAGAGTTGCTCTCGATTTCCTCGGAATCTCATCATCAGGTCCTGACTTGGTGACAATAGCACCATATCAGAAGTATTTAGAAAATAGGTCCACAATTAACAGAGATATCCGTGAACATTCATAAAATAATACATAGAGTGCAACATAGAACTTTATATGAAGTCGGTTATCAATACTAAAAGTATCAACACCATCGTTCGTTCTGTAGTAGCATTACGAATATTTACGCGTGATCACGGAGCTAGCACCGAGCGACGTGACCTCTCTCCGACAAGCCTCATGGGCGACTGATTTGAAAGCGATTGCGCGGACTGTTTTATACTGATTTTTAAAAAATTGCTATAAACATATTATAGTTTATTCAGATATCATTTTTATACCAAAATTTAGAGTATATATTCTTCTTTTAAACTACATCATTCGTTTATTCAAATAAGGGATATTAATTGTTAGAAATAGCAATTTTCCAAATCGTATTTTCGTAATACTTGCAGTGTGATTTAATTTTTTTTTAATTAGTAATTCTATGAAATTTATTTTTTTTCCTTTACAACTATTTTGTTCGGGATATTGTCAGTTATACAGTATTTTTTATTTCATTGTAATATTAGCCTTTTCGGATATTAAGGGCTTCGAAATTGCATCTAAACGTAAAATTTTAAAAATGCTGTGAATATATTTTGTTATAATTTATGAATAAAGAATTAAATGAAATATTTTCCTTTACAACTTTTTGCGCAAGAATATTATCTAGTAGTTTTTATAACATTTATATTGGTAGAATAAGAATTCATGGAAATTAAGAAGCTCAAAAAGTGCCGATTTTCGCAAAATACGCGTAAACGCTCTTAAGTGGTTAAATATTTATTACTGACATTTGCATCGAATGGCAATCTTTCTGTCAATGTTATAAGAAAAAGGCGAAATAGGTAAAAGAAAGATGTTATATTTGGAGATAGGTCTGTAGTAATATCAGAAATAAACCCTGTCACAAACACAAGATGTTTGTGTAGCTAAAAGGGCTTATTTTTGCTTTGCCTGACTAACTACACTTTTAAATAACATTTAAATAACGCCAAGAGCGCGATCTCTACAGATTGTCGGATGAAGACCTTCCCCATCAAGTTAAAACAAAGAAAATCCAGTCGATATTACATGGGTGCAACTCTACTGCGCACGCGCACCGTCATGTGAGTCACGTGGGTGCTTCCGCCGCGCCGGCCGCAGCGGAAGGAAGGCGCCTTTGTCAACCAATATTTTAATCCGTGGTACGAGTACGAACCGTAATATGGGTTCATTAGTATGTTGACAAAATAGTCGCTCGTTAACATTATAGTATCTAACGAAAATGAGGGTAAACGGCTATCTTGTTTGTAAATTTTTGGACTGTGTTAAGCTGCAGCGTAGGTTACGTCATTGTTTTTAAATTTGAAATGAAAGATTCTTTGCTATTTTATCTAATATTACTATTTACTTAACTAAAATAAGGACTTATCTTTGGAATATTGAAGCCTGACATTGCTATAATGTTTTTGGCATGTGGTTACATTGGCTACTGTACATTTCCACAAAATGGTCCAAATAGTACCTAACGACCAAAAAATGTTTTTAATAAGAACAACTTAGTATAATTTTACCGTCATAACTGTATTCAGTTGATTGTGAGAATTATTTAATCACGATCTGCGATCGTTCGATAGACCTTGATCTTGAATGGGCGTAAGAAGTAATTTATAAATTGACTGCAAAGATTTTTGGATGTCGCTATTTTGACCATTCTATAGAAGTTGTTGAGTGCCCAAATAAAATAAATAAATAAACCGTTGCCCGGGCAGTGAGAGGGTTGAACTGCTGTCTCATGGAAGGATTATTTCGTAAGTACATTTATCTTACTTACAATTTTTTAAAATTCTTCACCTTTCAACGTTATTGCGGACAGTTATAGCTACAGATGTGGTTATGGCGTAAGCATAATGTTCAAAGTTTCTAAAGTTTTTTTGGGTAATTCTGATGTAAAGAGGTGCGAGGCAAACAAGTCAAATATTTACTTTGTTTTCTTTTAGTTCATAAATTGATTACATAATACGATGTCGATAACGTGTTGATAACCATCCAGATGTCTCATTTGAGATTTTTATATCAACACGAGGACAACTTAGTCGATAATACATAGATTACGCGATAATATTAATGAAGCGATAAAAAAAGAAAATCATAAAATGCATATTTTTCCTCGGTTAGCTCGCTCGCTTCCTTATTTAGCCTCGGTATGTCTAGTACAGATTAAACAAAACTCATTCACGAGATAATGAGTATTGTGCCCGCAGACGTCATAAAATGGGTAATCTATTTTTTTGTCGGTGAAAATGGATATGGAATTCTATGTCGCAATGAAGCGTTCTAAAAAGTCGGTCCAGATATATAGTCCAGTATACGGTGCTGTGCTAGGGTGTAAGGTTTACACGTGATGGCATCGTGGTCTGACCAGCGCATTAGACTTCTACCTCTCGGTCTCTTGCCGCTCACCTTGCCCGTTATAAGCAGCTTTTCTAAATTGTCACCTCTTTTTCTAGCAATGTGGCCAAAGAACTCAAAACTCCTCCGCAAGCAAGTGGTACTGACAGTGGCGTAACTATAGGGTGGCATGGCTGGCAAAATGCCACGGGCCCCGCGAGGATTAGGGGGGGGGGGGGAATGAATTTGCCAAGGGCCCGCATAGTTACGCCACTGGGTATTCATTGGTTCGGTGTTCGGTCCAAACATAGACACACATACTCATAATCCTTAAAGGGGTTGAGCAGAGCCTTAGGTAACACATAAAGCCACAACAGGCCCTATGGGCTATGCAGTGCCACAAAACAATGACAAGTTGCCGGCATGTCGCCGATATGACCATCGACTCTACAGTCCGTTTATTTATGAATTGGCTCAAAAACTACCAGGCCGATATTAAAAATTCTTTCACAAGTAGAATGTTATATTTTCACTGGTCGATCGCGGGAAATCGCTCTTTAGTACCCAAGTTAACTCTGTAATTGACGGGTACCTATCAAGGGTAGAGTCGATTACGACAACATAAATCTTTTTGATCAACTACGAGTATTAAAACTTGATCGCTAATCTAATACTTTCTACTATCCATTTATTCTGTGGAATAGTAAGTAATAATTTTCTGCATTCCTATTTCGTAAAGGAACTAGTGTTTTACGTTTCTATCTCATATCGAATGACAAGATTTTATATTATAATAGAGGAAGTGTTGCCATAATTTCATACATGATGTTGCCGACTGATTTGGGTATTAATCCTTTTTGATATATTTTCTGTTTACTTTTTAATATTTTTTGATACTCGTTTTGTTTTTGATACTTGTCAGATTGTATTTTTTACGGTTGACCGAATACAGCGTTTTTCCTGGGTTTCTTCTTGAAGTTTCTCTGTAGCTTTTGCCACCGGTTCCGTCTACGTCGTCTACACATAATAATAAAAAAAAATACAGACACATAGGCTATGTCGCGGACAGACCTCTTTACTATCTTAATATATATAAATTACGTATCACGTTGTTTGTCCGCGATGGACTCCTAAACTACTTAACCAATTTTAATCAAATTTGTACACCGTGTGCAGTTTGATCCAACTTGAGAGATAGGATAGTTTTTATCTTGATAAGTACTCATATATTTTTCTAGTATTTTTATAGTTTTTGACGTTCCTTGTCATTCATCTCTCCCTCCTCTAAGCTTTGTCTCCCTATTCCACAACTTCGTTTTTATATATTTTTATAATTTAGCTCTCCTCAACATCTCAAATATAGTCAAGTGATTATTAGTCGTTAATTTTGTACCTTAACAATTTTTATATATATAGGAGCGTCGGTGATGGCGTAGTGCGTAAGAGCGTCGTCTCCCACCCGGGAGGCACTGGTTCGATCCCCGCCACGTACCAATGTGTTTTCAAATTTTGGATTCATTTGTACGTTTAATCGACGTTTATCCGGTGACGGAAAACATCGTGAGGAAACCTGCACATACCTATAAAGAAATTCTTAGGTTGTGTGTGAAGCCGACCAATCTGCACTTGGCCAGCGTGGTTGACTAAAGGCCTAATCGCCCCCAATTAAACAATCATGACTCGTGAATTGATGTTCGTGATCACCACAAACATTTTACACTACCAGGACTCGAACCCAGTCCGGGTTGACATGTAGGTGTTACTGACCACTCCACCACGAACGGCGTAGATCGATGATCAGATCAAAATCAGTTAGATTGGTATGCATATGATTGCAGTTTGCTTTATCAAGTCAATCGAGATACTAACTACATATTTACGTAACATTTATTATGTTACAATATACAGTTACAACACGCGAAGGTAATCTGAGTTGATCTACAATGCTACCAGGATTGTACAAACGAATCACGTTATAGATGTGAAAATGGACCCTGTTTGAGAGCAGCAAGAAACAATTTAAGATGAGCACGCGAAACGCAACGGAGACTGTTTAACAACATATGAAATGGCAACTGTATATTGTGGTCAATCTGTGGTGGATCGGAAACGTAAAGCGTCGATGTGGATTTTACATATTTATTTTATGTAGGATAAACCTTAACCACACGCTATCCAACGGTTCTATAACTGATTTTTGACATAATTGAAAATGCTAGAAAAATGCACTGAAAAAAATCGACTTGCCTCAGGCGGGACTCGAACCCGCACCTTCCACAATCCGGGTGGACGCGTTAACCAATTTCGCCACCGAGGCACTGCTTTTCGCTGTCGAAATTTGTCAGTGCTTGGTGCTTATGTTTTTATGGTAAACATCCACAATCCACCCGGATTGTGGAAGGTGCGGGTTCGAGTCCCGCCTGAGGCAAGTCGATTTTTTTTTTTCAGTGCATTTTTCTAGTATTATATTTACGCGTTTGTAAACGCAAAAATAAAATTATTCCATAATAATTGAAAATGGTTTTAAAATTATACTAAATTACATAGAAAAAGCAAATTGAGAAAAAAAGTTCCGTCTCAGCACTTGATAATGACAGGATTTGATGTGGTTCTCTGTTAGAGATGAAACAGATATCCGGTAACCATCCGGTATCCGGCCTAAATTTAATATCCGGCCGGATACCGGATAGCAACTCAATATTCGGCCGGATACCGGATACCAAAAATCTACAACAATTTCCCATAATAAAATGCAATACATTAATCTTTGTGAGGTAAATATCAATAAAATGGCTTATAATTATGACGGCTTTTATTTAAAGTCGAAAAAGTTACAAAAAAGCCATAAGGCCTTCCAAATAACTAAAATTTTCTTTTGAGATATCCACTGTAATGATAAATACATAAATAGTAAATATCTCTCACAACATGCAACGAGACAATAGGCGATCAGCATCCGTGCTACTTAGCATGGTTCTAGTTGAGCATGCCATAACATACACTATTCATTGCACGTGTCTTAAGGACTGCGAAGCAATGAAAGTTATGCACAGCCGCAAAGGAAATCGATCAAATCGTTGAGTTCATATCTTGGTATACTGTGGGTGTGGTTCATATGAAGTCCGAGTGACGCGATCAGCGGCCGTACTACATAACATGGTTCTAGTTAAGCATGCCGTCATATACACTATTTACTGATTGCGCGCGTATTAATGTCTGCGAAGCAATGAAAGTTAAGCACAGCCACAATGTAATACAATTTGTAAGATATTAGTAACGCATAAATTTAAGCGACTTTATGAAGCCCTTTTATGAATAAAGGTCGGACTATTTGTTTAAATATTGTTTTTTAAATATGTATAAATCTAAGTTTTTCGGTTCTTACGTGTGAAAATTTATTCCATTATTTGATAATTAACTGATTCACTGCAATGATTGCATGTTACAGTTGAACAGGACGGCATTTTGAAAGAAAAACGGATATTTCTGACATACGTACCGTATTCACTCGACTTTATCGGACGGCGAACTGGCGGCAATGTATGCCCACTGGGCATACACTTGTCACAAGTTAAACGCCGGCTCGGCCTATCTCCTTGTATTATTAAATCTGTGGTCATTCCGCAAAATGACCACTGCCGCTTTTGTTTTATCAATTTTAATGTTTGGAATATATGGTATGTACATACATACCAATTTGAAGCGCTTTGTTTTATAATGTTGACGTAAGATACATTATATTTGGTTGTCAAGGTTACAAATTCCGTATAAAACAGTAACTTTAATATTGAAATGTTACCCAAAAAACTGAAAAATGAGATATTTGTCAAAAAAAACAAATAGTTTGAACTTTTTCCTTATTTTTCTATTTTTCAAGCTTAAATGCTTACTTATTTTGAAAGAATATTTAACTTGTTTTTACTCTAAAATTAGCTGTTACGAATTTCCCACAAGTAGGTAAGTACTTATTAAATGACATGATATACGTTAAACTAACATAATGAAACACGTAATAAGCTTGACTAAAAATATATACGATATCAATATAGAACTACAGGAAAAACAAAACAATAATTTGTTACTCCTGCATACATTATTATTTATCTACTTGACATGTTTAAATTAAACAAACTGATAGGAAATTTCATGAATTGTAATATAAATATATGACTAATGTCTCAATTTAGATCAAAACAGAAGTGGATTAATATTTCATTTCTGAAAAGAGTTAAGTTCGCAATAGTGTAATTAATAATAATTATAATTGGGCGACTCGTTCTCTAAGGAAAATATCAAAATATTTATTGAAACATTGCTTTCATACTACGTTGTGTAGCATACTCCCAAAGTCCGCCTAAACAAGTGGTCAGTTTTGGCGGTAGCATGCTTTGTGAATAAATTAGAGAACACAAAACAATGATTCACTAAATATTATTAGATATATGTGATATATGTTTTCCGAGGGGACCAGCCTATTCACTAACCTTTTTTGACAATAAGAGTGTATAACTCATAGATATGAGGAAACTGTAGATCGGCAATGTAAAAGAGAAAGAGCATACTCACGCGTATATTAGAGCGAGATAGATAGACGAGACTATTTCACGTACACGCAGGGGGCTTAAGGAGGCCTGTCAGTCACGTAGAAAAGACTGCAGTACTATTTTTCATGCACACATGCGCATTACGCACACATCGGTGTATTTTTTTGGTCTCTCCCTAGTCGACTCATAATAAATCTATGGTGAAGGCTAAGCAGAAGTAGCACCACCAATTGTCTTCACTTTATTGCTACTAAATCTGATCTATTTGTATATAAAAATTGGGCGACCAGTTGCCCTATTCGCTAAATTTTTTGACACATGAATGTGATATTCACCGATCTACTACTACTTCACTTAGAATGACATTGTGATGCTTGTCCTGTAAAACAATAATGGATATGTAATTTGCTCGCTAGTTTTCCATAGATTTGTAATTACTGACGTTTATAGATTGGCAATGAATCGACTAGGGCGAGACCAAAAATTGTACCAATGTGGGAGTAATGCGCATGTGTGCCTGAAAAATCAAGGTCTACATTGACAGTATTAATTAAAACGCTTCTTATGATAGCAGTTTTTCGTTGTATACACTAAAATTATCTAACATTTATCTAACATTATTTGTATACTGTTATCGCTACGCATATTGTCTTACTGTGTCTTAGATTATTTATTTAACCAATCCATTATACAATAAAAAAGAATTTTCTAGTAAACTCATTTCCTGGATGAATATCTTCCAAGAAGTTTATTAATGGAAGTCCAACGTCCGTTTAACTTTGTTTTGTTGTAACACTACTGAGGCGTCAGGAGGCGTCAGTACCGCGTTGCCAAACCTAACTCCCTACTTTGTGGACTGACAAAAACTACTCTACAAAAATATTATACAGGGTGTAAAAGACATGAACAGTCACACAGAACAGTTTTTCTAAATTAGTATACATCCTGTATACCTACTACTTTACAAAAATATTATGTACGGTGGAGGTACTGCCTCAATTCGGCGCTCCAAATTACGCCGGCTAATAGGGAATACATAATTTTTTTGAGGTTTCAAAATTAATTCTACACAGATAAAATTTACAAAACTGAAAGAATTTTTGAACAATATTGATGAATACCTGACTTACAACCACATAAACACGGTAATAGTACGAGAGCCCACGACCAAAACCATGTCTCATAGCAATACGGCAAAAACCCTATAAAATCGTTAGATTGTATGATTCTGAACCCGACTAGGTGTGTAGTAACGGTCGAAAGTGTAGCAACTGCGTGGGAGGCCATTTCTGCTGTGTCAAAAAAAAAGACAGTCGGTATTATAGCAATACGTCTGATAGTGAAAATGTACATAGATTTTATAATTGTATTACGAAAAAGTTTGTTTTCAGACATTTTGCGCGTAGCATATAGCCTGAGCGCATTTTTGAAAATGTCAACAAATTTAGCCGACCTGTATCATAGCAATACGGATAATTTTTTTTTTCAACTTTTCGTATTGCTGCCATGATTACCAAAAACCTGTTTTCAGACACTTTAAGTGTAGCATATACTCCCAAAAACGAAAATTAATAACGTCGATTTAGCTCGACTCAACATTTTTTCGAAGACATAAAATTAAAAACGACGAGGCTTCGACAACTCTGAATCTCCAGTTATCCAATTACGACGCCTGCAATCTGCCACCATGCAAAACGGAATTGGAGAAACATTTATTACGAACAAAATATATTGCACAAGTCTGGAGCAACGCTCATACCAAAACGCCAACCGAACTGAACCCTGCAGATTGCGGATGGTATGAAGACAAGGGACGATTTCAGTTTTCGTGGTTCTCTGGCAACCAACTACCTGAGTTGAGCAACGTTATTTTGGACGACAAATCATCATCCACAACAGGTACAGTTTACATGGCTTTTGCTGTTAATTTCATAAATAAGTTCGTGATTTTCACTAACGATGTTTATTTTACAGAAGAGGACGTTGAAGATCTCCCGAGCGACGTCGAGAGTGATTTCGAAGACGACGATTCCGAATCCGACAGCGATTGAATACGAGAATATTTTGTAACTTTGAATAAACCGTTTTTTTTTTCAACTTCATCCCAGTTTCATTTTGTGAGATTTATTTCAGTCCTTCAACTTCAATGTTACGGTTTCGGGTAAATTCTTTGTTAATTATCATCTAATAAATTCAGGGTCGCAACGTATTCATTGGTTTGTAACAGAAAATTCAAGATGCCTCAATACGATTTTTAAATGATATCTGAGTATCGAAAAGTTGTCTGATAGAGAAGGTGCTACACTTAATTTGTCTGATATAAATTTTTTGCACATGTGGACAACTTATTTTATCATGTCCAACAATTTTCAGACATATTGCTATGATACCGATCGGTAAAATTTGTTAACATTTTCAAAACGGTCTCAAAATTTAATGCGTTCACATTTCCGTCTGAAAATTGTTTTGTTCGCATCAAATAACCAAAATTTACTAATAAAAAAGATTTTCAGACGTATTGCTATGAGACATTTTTTTTGTCTCATTTTTAATTTTTTTAAGTGATTTTACGGGTTTGCGCTACACCACTAACGTCTGAAAAATATGTTTCCGGTATCTCAGAACTATCATTCAACTACAGTCTGCAAATCAGACATATTGCTATGATGCAGTTCGGTAAAATTCTTTGACAATTTTGAAAATTCGGTCAGATCAAACGCTACGCGGAAAATGTCTGATATTGGTATTTTCGAGTTCAGGATAATCGTATCTATCGATTTGATGCGGTTTTGGCCGTATTGCTATGAGACAAAAATTTTGGTCGTGGGCTCTCTAACTATAATGTAATATATATAAACATGCGTGTTAGACAAGGAGATCCGATGAACTTTGACGTCAAAGTACACGCCCGCCATACATATTTCATTTAAAAAGTTGTTTTAGAAAGAGACAGGAATATTGTAATTTCTAATTCAAATATCTCGGGTATTGTTTGGTTAAAATAAATTCTGTTTTCATTATTAGAAGTATATTTTATGTATTTTTTTATAAATAGTATTAAACCAGTATATTTTTGTTTCATGCATATTCCCTATTGTTGTGTCCTCTCTCTCAACCGTGACCGTGGGGAGTCACCTTATGCTTTTCGGTATGTGGTCATTCATCCAGAACTTGGGTCCATTACATGTACTTACTTAGGTTTTGAAACGGTCCAAAATGCTATTTTATGAAGTTTAAAAAGAAGAATAATTCTTTAAAATCTTGTCAAACAAAGCTAGGATTTTTTTTAATAATTTTTCGATTTATTTGAATAGAAACATCAAGTTTTTTCTACAATTGCAAATTATGATGATTTTAAATATTCTGACTACTGCATATACCTCCTTCGTTGAATAGGAATGGCAGTGTCCTAGGAGTGGGTAAAGGCTGTGATGATGATTCTGAGGAAATGTGTAATCAAAGCATCGCTCGAAATTCATGACTGTGTTCCTTTTATATGTTATAAATAAGGCCAAACTGAAGTATAGATGCATGTATATGAATTTTTCTTTGTTCAAAATTATGTTCAATGTGAGAGTTATTTTAGACCTTACTCACACATTGTCACTAATCTGAAAACTGACTGATAAGTATCTTCAAACCCTAATCAGTTTAGGTGTGACTGAAAATATGAAGCGTCGTATACTGATTCATTGTTCGCCGGTTGGTTTTACAAATACCAGTCATGATGATATGGCACGCCCTTGGTTATATTAAAATAAAGATGAGCCAACGTACTATTAGTTTCTCTGCGCTCTGTGGCCCAATTCACGTAAATACATTCGATCTAAAAATCGTTGTAGTTTAGAAATTGTTCGATCGTAGTCCTATCCAATTTTGGTATTCACATGTTACTCAGCTACATCTCGATAGGACGACAACTCAATAAGATCGGAACTAAAGCACATCTGAACGACTTGTCAAGGAAACAAAAAAGATGCCCGTAAAATGATTTGATTACTAAAAGGTTCAAATATACTTTATACTTCAAATACAGTGATTTACGATAAGTTAATCAAATTAAATCAATCAATATCGATAATATTTAACATAGAACGTGATACGAAAATATTTTAGCTGAATACCTCTCTGTTGACATTTCGGTGCGATTTTAAAACGATTTATTAGCTGAATACGGGTAGACGATGGTTCAACGACATTGCGATCGAGCTACTTCAAAATCGGTTCATTTAACGTACGTGAATACGAAAAAGTGTTTAAACGACTAAATCGCTGCGATATCCCAACGGTTTTAATACGTGAATTGGGCTACTGCTCGCGACTTCGTCGAATTTTCGCAATCAGTTCATTGGTTCCACTTGCTTACTTGATACAAACAAAGTCACAAAATTCCAAACTTTAAAACTTTTTTTTAATAATGTTAGTTAGTGTAGATTATATCTTATTCATGTGATGCCGGCAGAGTAGAATAGCATCACCCTCATATCCTTCAATGGGTGTCGTAGCAGGCGACTAATAGATCAGAAAAGGGGTATTGATTACTTTATACTCCGTCCACCAATCCGCATTGGGCAAGCGTGGTGGACTACTGCCTAAACCTCCTTCGATGACAAGGAGAGGCCCTTGTGTCCCAGCAGTGGGACTATTTATAAAGGCTATTATGATGATGTCTTATTCATTGCTTTGGATAGATATTAGCGACACGAGTCATGATCGGTGATGTAGAGATAACCAACAATCTCTGAAGTATGACCTTTCTAACGAAAAAATCGGGAGTGGTCTCCCTTTGACTTTCTCGTATACCGGAAACGACTCAAAAGTTGATAGAAACCTTATATTTTGATACATGCATGTTAAATTTTGGTCACCCATCCGAGTACCGACCATGCACTTGGTTCCTTAACTTTCGTGATCAACGACTCAAAAGTTGATAGAAACCTTATATTTTGATGTCATACATGTATGTTAAATTTAGTTGCAATAAGGTTAAGCATCCTCGGGTTATCGTGCTAACGCACAGACACACACACAGACATGATTCCAAAAAAATATTTTTGGACTCAGGGAGGTCCAAAACGTGTAAATCCGTCAAAATCTCGAGGTCCAATATTTTGACGATTACAAGACTTCCTCTATATTACGTACTTATACGAGAAAGTAAAAAGAATCATCAAAATCGATACATAGTTGACTGAGTAAACGCGGAACATACACATAAAAAAACAACATACAGTCGAATAGAGAACCCCTTCCTTTTTTGAATTCGGTTAAAAAGTTGGGAACAGGTGTGCAGGCGGTGAATTTAATTTTTTTTACTATGTGATATAGAAAAAAATTTGAAACAATAATAATACTTGATTTCGATGTATATAAAAATGATTGTTATAATATACGGAGCAGTGAGTTTTAACCTTGTGTAGGTATCTACCTACTTGCAAAATGTGTGTAACTAATAATAAATAAGTGAGATTTCGTTTTATAATGTCGCATTAGTAAGAACCTTTTTATATTGTTATTTTTCTAGTATTATTTACAATAATTTTAAGGTCAAGTTTGTTAGTTTTTGACAGGTTACTTTCATCTTTTGGGCAACGCTCGGTAGATATTTACCTACCCTGAGACAATGGGGAACACAAAAGGGTCAAAATATTACTATCAAATATACCTATAAACGTAGCGTAGATCATCTACATACATTACGTTACTTTTTATTTCACTTCAATACATACAGTATTTCCGAAGTTATAACGACGAGAAGTTTAAGCCCTTTTCTGTATTTCCGAGGTTACGCTCGCTCATACGATGACGTCACAACCTGGGACAGCGACACCGCGCGACGCTCGGTCCGGTACGTAACCCTACTAAATTACGGGCGTCTCGTTTTATTATTTTGTTTCGATCGTCTTCGTTTTCCTATTACCTATGGGGTGCCTGTATTTCAAAGAAATAATATAAATTGTTCTTTATATCCGATTACACTGAAGTGAAACCTCAGACCAGAGTGAAACGTGTAGTGTATAGAATGGTAGAAGATTTTCTGAAAGGTCAGTCGGACAATATTTGATGAAGAATCAAGATTTTACGGCTGCCGAAATTCGTGGAATAAATATGAAAAGATATGTATGTTATAAGTACCTAAGCATTACCTACTCTCGGGTAGGTATTTGTTCAAACTTAAACCTAACTGAAAGTGTATGAGTTTAATTTAGTACCTATTTTGAGCGGCGATAAAAAAATACTATGTAGGTACTCGTAATCAACATCTCGAGGTCTCGATGATTATTTTATGTGTTTTATTACTATAAACTTGAAGAAAATGACACTATTTACCCATATATAAATGTAGGTAAGTCCTAGTAGGTAGGTATTTACGTAGTTAACGGTTTCTAAGTAGGCAGTACCTACCTATTATTATATTTTTATACTAAACCAGACATTTTTGATTAATTTTGTGTGTGGGTTGGTTTGGTTCGGTTATCAGTATAACCGCTGTGGTTTCGATGCGTTTTTTAAATTTGAATTTAGCTGTGGTTCATAGACATATTTTATCAAAATCGGTTAAGCTGTTCTAATAGTACTATAAAAACGTAAGTTTTGTATGTCTTAAAAATCGAAATGGTCTTTACAGCAGTGCACTTTAGTTTTAGGGCCTATTATATCTAATCTTTTTACGGCTGTCATCCACTTTTTCCTAATTTTTGGCTATATAGGCACATGAAAAAAGAGTTTATCGGTGTTTTAACTGTTGAATTGAAGTACCGGGGCACAATACAGTATTTGTTTTCTATTTTACCACAGATAACTTTATAATTTTGATTTTTATTGCGCAGCGGCGTGCGAACGAGAGCGCGACTGTCGAATGACCGAGGTTGTGACGTCATCGGCTAGTGAGCGCCCGTCCGCGTTTTTAACAACCTGCGGCCGGAAATACGCACTTTGATCGTAAATATCTCAGCCATTACTTAAGATATGAAAAAAGTAAAAAAACAGTTGTTCTCGTAATTTTTTGTAGAATTTTTTGGCATGTACAGTAAAAAACGTTTGTCAGACCCATTAAATACAACTGTGTCAGGATTTTATTAATAATCTACAGATTAAGTTCAAAGGATATACATGTTTGTATGTACCTACATAATTGTGTAATCTTTTTTTTGTGTTTTAATAAACTATTTGAATTTGAACATACGTGACTCAACTCTCAGACCAATAAATGGTCTGAGGACTCAACTATGGCATTGTTCTGTATATTCACCATTAAAAAAAAACTTATTCGAATTATATCAAATATTGATCAAACTGACAGATGCATACCGTCCTTCCAAAATTACAAAATTTTACTTTGACCTGCCTTTTCATTTTAGAAATGTGCAGATTTGTCCGGAAATATAAATGTTTTTATGAAATGCGTGGAGATATTCCGACAAAGTATTCATTGCGAAACAGAAATAGAAATAAATTAGTACTACCAAGCACTAAACAATTAAAACGCCTATAATATCTTTATTATTTATTTATACTAATAATAAAGCTGAAGAGTTTGTTTGTTTGGTTGGTTGAACCCTGAACTCAGCAACTAGGTACTGATTCAAATTGAAAAATTCTTTTTGTGTTAGAAAGTCCATTTATCGAGGAACGTCCGAAGGTACGTCCAATAGTGAGCATCAATGAAGAATGTTGCAAAAACGGGGAAAAAATATTCCTTTTCTAAGCTTTCACTGCGTGCACTGCGTAAACGGTCAAAGTGACGGAAATATAATGTATGACGGAATTGTTTTCCTTTAAAATTTCTAAAAAAAAAATCCGCGACCACATATGTCTATCTTTTAAGGTTAGCTCACTATAGCCTTGCTTTTTGGTAATTAAATTTGTTTTTTTTTGTATCAAAAGGTCAAGCAAATGACTCCATTCCACCTGATGGTAAGCAGAAGTGGAGTCCCAATGCGAAGATGCCGAGCTAGCCACCCTCGCGTTGCTGCCCTGCAAGGTGCTTCTTCACGCCTCTTTTGAATGACCCAGGAGAGGTAGGAAGGAGGGAACACGTGTGCTGGTAGTGAATTCCATTTCTTGATTGTGTGACAAAGAAGATTGTTTTAAAATAATGCATTATCTGCGATGGTGTTTTTGTATGCATGATATTATTATCAAAATAAATACATTATTTATCACAAGTATTTAATTTTGAACAAAATTGTTCATGACTTCATTTGATTTCAATGAATGTAGAATAATTTTATTTTTGCGTTTACAAACGCGCAAATATTAATACTAGAAAAATGCACTGAAAAAAATCGACTTGCCTCAGGCGGGACTCGAACCCGCATCTTCCGCAATCCGGGCTGCGTTGACCAATTACGCCACCGAGACACTGCTTTTCGCTGTCGAAATTTGTCAGTGTTTGGTGCTTATGTTTTTATGGTAAACATTGTTTCATCAAATCTTTGAAATTTGCACTTCGAAGACCCGAACGAAATATTTTTGCAAATATTTGACGCCCAGTTAAGATGAAACTATCTTACATTATGGAATAATTTTATTTTTGCGTTTACAAACGCGTAAATATTATTATATCATTTTTCTAGTATTAATATTCAATGAATGTCTTAAGAGATATCATAGTTTGAAATAATCAGGAAATAATATTTTTGATTTTCGGACCATTCGTTACGTGCGCTGCGTAAACGGTTAAAGTTACGCAAAAATCGTGTATTTACAGCATTTACGAGTATCTATCTTTTAGGGTTGACTCACTATATCTTATTTTTGGTTATAAAATTTGTTCTAAAAAAATGCATTATATGCGAAGGTATCTTTGTAAACATAATATAATTCCTTATCAAAATTAATACATTATTCATCACGAGTATTTAATTTTGTACAAAATTGTAAGAGACATTAGATTTCAATGAATATCTTCAGAGATATAATAATTTTAAAAGAACTCCGCTGCAAAATAATGATCAAGTACTATCTAGTACTATGACTTAATATTATAAAGATGAGGAGATGTTCTTTGTTTGGTTGAGCGCGCTAATCTCAGGAACTACTGATTCCGGTATAGTCTCTTCCGAGGGAGATGCTCACCGGTCAGGGATTCTCTCTGGAGTGATTCGACCTTAAAACTTGATGGCCCACCTAGGTCTTCTCCTTTACTAAAAACCCCGGTGAAGATAAGTTCATCAGAGACATCCTGCAAAAATAGTAAAAATAAACCGCCAAGTGCGAGTCGGACGCGCGCACGAAGGGTTCCGTGCCACAGATTTTATCAAAACTGTCAGGAAATTATTTGAATTTAAAATAAATATTTTGTTAATATTTCAAGTTTCTACCTGTTATCGCTATTAAGACCGAGAAAAAAAATCATGTTTGTTGTAGGTACGGGAGCTCCCTTAAATATGAATTTTATTTTAATGTTATTATTTATTTTTAAAGTGAATAATATAAGTCAATATTCTGTGACTCTTTCAAGCATCTACCCCTTACTGTTATCAATATACAGCAAAATTTTGTTTTATTTTAATTCAATCAATTTAAATTTCTCAAAGTAAATATCTATCTAAATAACTAATGTAACTAAATATTCTCTGAATATTTCAAGCGTCTATCTGTTGCCGTTATCAATAACGAGCAAAAAATCACGTTTGTTATAGGGGAGCCCCTTCAATAATTATTTTATTCTATTTATTAGTATTTGTTCTGGTTTGGCACCAGAAATACATCATCTGAGAAAATTTCAAGTGTTTAACTATCATGGTTCATGAGATACAGCCTGGGGACAGACGGACGGACGGACGGACAGCGGAGTCTAGGATCCAGTTTTACCCTTTGGGTACAGAACTATAAAAAGGGGAACTACTGATACAAATTGAAAAATTCTTTGATAGTCCATTTATCGAGGAAGTCTAAATAAAGGCCAGGGCCCCCAAACTTATTTTCATAGTGACGCTCTTAGGAATTTGCCAATTTTTACGAGCTCTCCCCCCGTTATAGTATCAGCCAAGTTAAATACCTACAAAATAAAAACAGTTTTTTTTGGAATTATTTTGGCGTTAACGAACGAGCAAATATTTTAAAATTAGAAAATAGACTGAATAAATGTTACCATAAAAATACAAGTACCAAGCACCGATAAATTTCGACGGCGAAAGCAATGTCCCGGTAGCGTAGTGGTTAACGCAGCCGCCCGGATTGCGGAAGTTGGTGTGTTCGATTCCCTCGATTGGACAGACGATATTTTTCAGTGTATTTTCTTATTTTGAAAACATAGCTTCTCAAAACCGGGCTCAAGGTTGGAAATCACGACTTTATCTATATTTATTTTTGTTCGACTAGCTGCCTGCCTAGCATGACCACCGAAACACGATATGATATAGCCATTTATCACGTTGAACTGTCAAAAATTATTGGATATAACCGCCAACTTGGAATTTTATCGTAATTGCGAACATTTATAAGGCTTATACATGTTCGTAATTTCGATAAATTTTCAAGATTGCGGTTATATCCAATAGTTTTTGACAGTTTAATGCGATAAATGGCTATATCATATCCTGTTTCGGTGGTCATGCTAGGCGGGCTGGCATAGCTAGCTAGCTACAGCGATTCTATGTGGATCGTCTCATGACGCTCCCGGAATAGCGCCGCGACCCCCCAGCCCGCCTAGCATAACCACCGAAACACGATATGATATAGCCATTTATCGCGTTGAACAGTCAAAAATTATTGTATTTTATCGAAACTGCGAAAATGTATAAGGCTTGTACGTACATGTTCGTTAGATTGCGATTATAACCAATAATTTTCGACAGTTCAACGCGATAAATGGCTATATCGTATCATATCATATCGTGTTTCGATGGTGATGCTAAGCGGGCAGGGCGTCATGACGCACAGTTTGGGAAACACTGATATAGGCTATACCTCTATAACATCACGACTAATTGGAGTTGAGCACCAACGAAATTTTTTGAAAAAACGGGAAATCTAGTGTTTATTATTAACACTAGCTGTCCCCGCTGTCTCTGCTGCTAACTACCTGACATATTTACTTCAGAATTAAAGGATAAAGGTGCGAAAATGTTGCAAGTTAGTTAAAAATAAATATAAAATAAGCTGTGGGTATTTCCATTAATAAATATTAAGAAAACGCTTCCTCTCTTCTAATTATTGCGTGCCCGAAAGGGTCCATCCATGATGATCTATTTATTTTTTATTTATTATCTTGTGTGTGTATTATGGTTATGCAATAAATGAAATAAATTGAATATAGGTACCATATTGTCTATAATTTAAGAGAATGAATCGGTGGGAATAATTTGACTCTTTCTATCTAATCTACGTTTCATTATTATACGCTTAGATTAGTATGAAATATCACCTTCACAACACGAGCCTTTGCACTTTTAATCTTTTTGTACTAGATGGCGCTGCACGCTTCTAAATCGCGCTATCGTTTTTTTCCAGCGGATTGTACATACTCTCTATTGTGGCTATTCTCCCACAGCTCAGGGCGCTGAGATTGGGTTTTCCCAGCACTGTGGTTCTCGGAAACGAGACTTTATTTTTTTGACATGGTCACAGAGTTTACGCTCTTTGAATGACCTTTATTACACCTAAACATGGGCTGGATTGATTAGGTAAATTCCGTACCTAATCTACCTGTTCCTAATGATTAAAAATACCTAATCCAAATACCTGCTCCTAATGTTTATTAAATAGTTACTTATCTAATTACACCAGAGCGGAGCGAGATTTTTCACAACCGGTAGAATTCAGCGATGGGCGATTGTTCCAAAAAGTTATCGAATGAATCGACAATTGACTAATCAAATATTCGAAATTCGAATGTCGATTTATTTATTCGTTCTTTCAACAACTTATTCGATAAAAAATCGACGTTCGAAACACGTATGGCTATACAGCCACGTGAACTCAATTTGTACTAAGCAAAGAGACTGGTTGTATGCCAGCCAAGATTGATAAAAGAGATCCAATCAAAGAGTATTTAATAACTCGAGCACGCCGTTTCATAGAATATTGCTGGAGCGTTGTATCAAGGAGCTTATATTTGCGTTGTATGTTCGAAATTAAAAAAAAACGCTCCAGCAATGGATTTGGTTTTCTTTGTCCGTAAATTCGATATCTCGCGTGTTCTTTTTTCGAAAATAATGACAATATTGCCATGCACGTTTGAGAAATAGTACATTGTTCATTGATCTAGGGGCGAAAGTGACAGATTACTGTTGGCCGGTGTTTCGCAGAACATCTGCAACTAGTGTTGCATAATCATAATATATTATTTATATTTTATATTTTATTAGGTACAGCTTATTTCAATTAAACAAGTCTTTGAATGTTCCTCACAGGTGTAGTATATAGCACTATGTAACACTTGGGAGAAAGTTCGATTAATAATCCTCAACCAAAGTTCGATACACAAAATGCTCCCTCGTTGGTAATCTGTCACTTTCGTCCCCCAGTGAACAATGTACTATTTTAGGAGGCATCTTCCTCATAATAGGTAGGTGGGTATCTACCTAAGTCTTCTCAAAAGTCTATATCTACAATACGCAAAAGCTAAATTTACCGTAGGTACTAGTTCTAACACTGTGGTTTTCCTAGTAATAAAAAGGATACTTTTTGACATGGTCACAGAGTCTCTACACTATTTGTATGGCCTATATACATACAAGGTGTTTGGTACATGGTGTATGAAGCCGGCACTTACCCATGCTAACATAGTCATATAAATACTATGGTGTACATAATAATTTACAATTTTGAATGCGGTTTTGGGCAGATTTTACTCCCACGCATTTGGATCATTTAAATTCTTGGCAGATTTTACTCCCAAGCTTTTTTATAGTATAATTTAGTTTTTACAGTTTTTTTTTAATTTGTTAACAGGAAAATCTCTAATATTCTTCGGAAGCTTATTGTTAAAATGTATACATTGGCCCACGAAGGAATTGTTTATTCTGTGGAGACGAGTTTTATACAGGTTGTAAAAGACATGAACAGTCAAACGAGAAGCATGTATTCTATACATCAAAATAAGCAACATTTCAAAAAATAATTGCAGGGAAATGATTTTTATTTTTTGGTGTTAAAAAAAATTGCAAATTGTACGGAGCAATGTAAAGCGCGCAACTCGCTAAACCGCGATAATTTTGCCAGACGGAGGCGGCGGGGTTCGTTTGTGTCCATCCGTGCGTATCGAGTGAGCGACATTGAACGCTTACGTTTTGAAGCCATTTTTTGTTATGAAATATTAATAAAATTAATAATGTTTCTTTGAACAATAATTAAGAAATAATGTTTAGAATATGTTTTCAGTGTTTCTTCCTAGTATTTACATTGTGCGTATGGCATTTCTCAGAAAAAATGCATAATGTTTTCCTTTACATATAGTAAGTTTTCCAGTATATATTGTGAAGTCACAGTTAAAATATTTATCTCCTTGAACTTTTCTCTGAGGGAGTCACGCGGACCTAGTTGATAGATTGCTCTAACAGTCCGTTTTTGCAGAACAAAGATAGTACATATTCATATCTGCAGTACTCCCCCAGAGAGGAATCCCATACGACATTATGCTGTGAAAATAACTGAAAAACCATTCTAGCGGTATCGACATCAATTAGCCGCCTAATAGTTTTAACTGCAAGTTTTACAATATGTAGACCCTATTGCAATTTGGAGTCTAACATTACTCCTAAGAAAGTTGTTGTTTCCACAGGTCTCAATTCAACCCCATTTATTTGTACATTCGTTTCTACACGTTTCACATTCGGTGTAGTAAACTTTATGTTTTTTTTTTTTTATGTGATGAAATGGCAAACAAGCTTGCGGCCCACCTGATGTTAAGTGGTCACCGCCGCCTATAGACACTTGCAATATTAAGTGTAAATCACTTAACACCGCAGGTGCGTTTGCCATCCTGGGGACTTAGATGATATGCCCTACATGCCCATTAATTATACTGGCTACCTTTCCCTTCAATCCGAAACACAGCGAACTGCTTCACGGCAGAAATAAGAAAGGCGGAAGAAAAGCGAAACTTATTTAATTCGTTTTTTTCTAATTAAGCAACAAGTTATTAATATTAAACCAATAAACTACTTTTGCGAGTGCATTGTTATCATCATCAACAGCTCATATAATGTCCCCACGGAGGGGCTCGAGCCTACCCAAAATTAGGGGCGATAAGGCCATAGTAAACCACGCTGGCCAAGTGCGGGTTGGTCGACTTCACACACAATCTTAGAGTGCATTTCATCTAATTTTCTATTTATTTTGAAAATCAAAGAAGTTTCATCCACAAACAACACAATATCATGATTGTCCCTTTTGTAGTAAGGTAAGTCATTTATGAACACTAGAAAGAGAAATGGACCAAGAATTGAGCCCTGCGGTACACCTATTGTGACTAGAGAACCTGGAGATCTTTTACCATTTATATTAACTTTCTGTATTCTATTGCTCAGGTATGAAGTCATTAGGTTGAGAGCCTTGTTCCTAATATGGTGTTATTTCCTGACCAGAATATCATGAGTAACACAGTCGAAAACTTTAGATAAACCACAAAAAACCCCAAGAGCATCACGTGATTCTTCCCAAGCAGCAAATACCTCCTTTAACAACTCAACTCCCGCGTCAATGGTGGAGCGACCCCGAGTGAACCCGAATTGCTTTTGATGAAATAGGTTATATTTATTGAAATGCTTTAATAGTTGATTGAGCATTAGGTTGAAATAAGGGATGAAAGTTTCTACAGGATTCCTCATTATCGAAGGTAAATCACTTGATAAGAAGTAAACGAATATCTGTTCTAGCATTTTTGAAATTTTCCTTCTGTGGGGATGGAATAGGAGATGAAAGGGCGTAAATAAGTCCAAACAAAGCCGCGCTGTCACGCCTCACACTGGAGCCGATTTTGGTGTAATTTGAATCAATAATTGACTAGACCTGGAGATAAGATAATAAGCTACAAAGGGCACGAAGGGGTTGAAATAAGGGATGAAAGTTTGTATGCGATTCCTCAATATCGAAGATAACACCATGAATCTCTGTATTTAGAAACTTGATAAGAAGTAAATAATAGTAGTTTATGCAACTGTCATATAATGAAGGGTATTAAAACACGAGTGTGAGTTTATGAAACGAGCGCAGCGAGTTTCATAATAGTAACGAGTGTTTTAATACCCGTGTTATATGCAGTTGCATACACTACTTTATCTACACTCATACATAAATTCAAATAAAACAACAGAAAAGACAAATGTATGGGTTAGATCCCTTTGCCTTCCCGAGTATTTAAGAAAAATAACTGTATCATAATGAGTCGAACCGGTGTTATAATGGTCATTATGTTACAGGTTGTTTTTTTTAATTTTAATTTTGATTATCTGTATTATAAAGTATGTCATTTTATGTTCACCTTTGATATCGTAATTCGGATATTATGACATGAGTGTAGATAAATATCTTTTCTAGCTTTTTTGAATTTTGACCCATGTGGGGATGGAATAGGGGATGACAGCTCGTAAATAAGTCCAAAGAAGGCCACGCTTTCATGCCTAACATTCGAACCGATTTTGAAGAAAATTAGTACAAAAATAGACTAGACCGATATATACCGAGAATAGAATACAAGCTAGATTTTGTTGTGAAATGGCAAGAAGGGGTAGAAATAAGAGATGAAAGTTTGCATTGGATTCATCATTATCGAAGATGAAACCACGAAACTTTGTACTTAAGTACGTGATAAGAATTAAAACAAAATCTTGTAGCGGCTTTTGAAATTTTGACACCCGTGTGGGCATGAAATAGGGAATGAAATGTAGTATGGAAGTTAGCAAAAGATGGAAAAACAAAAAACGTAACTTATAAAAAGGTATTCAAATAAGCTAATTACAGCAGTTTATATGTGTATTATTTGCAAAATAAGTACCCTAAAATATAAAAATGCTACCTAACGTAACTATTCCACGCAGACGAAGTCGCGGGCAAAATTATTAATAATATATAACCAGCTTTCTTGCTGCGATTGGGTTTCCTCTGCGCGCGCAGGCGCAGGATTACTATAAAATACTATAGCCAAGCCTGACGGCCGTTGGGGCGGAAAGGTCCGCGAGTGGCGACCACGTACACCGGGAAACGCAGCGTTGGTAGGCCCCCCACAATGCAGGACCGACGATCTAGTAAAGGTCGCGGGAAGCCGCTGGATGCGGGCAGCGCAGGACCGACCGGTTTGGAGATCCTTGGGGGAGGCCTATGTCCAACAGTGGGCGTCTCTCGGCTGAAATGATGATAATGATGATGACTATAGCCAATGGCTATAGTTTTATAGTATGAGGTAAATCTATGGCTAATAGCTAATAGCCATATTATGATAATATACTAGGAATGGCGATTCTTATGGAAAAAGATCGATTTAAATCGCAATCTGATGATGCATAAAAAAATCTAGGTCTAAAAGCTCGATTTCCCAAAAATCGAATTTTTTTCGAGTATACACAGTAAAATTAAGAATCAATTTTGTAGAAAACAAGGCACCATATTATCATTTAAAAGCAAAGTATCTTTTTATGTGTGAAGGAGAAGTGAAGGAAACTCAGTATACAATACAGCCATCTCGCGAGTTATTTGAGTAATTAAGTAAAAAAAAAATATACATATATTTCTTCACGTGTTTGAGTTACATTCAAGTAACTTTGTAAAATTTTATGGTTCTTTCATTTTCGAAAGTAAAATATCGATTCAGTAGGAGAGATCGATTCAAAAAATCGATTATTTTGTATCAATAAATCGATTCTTCGATTAATCGATCTCAGATCGCCATCTCTATGATATACTTTACTTATAAGTTATTGTGATAATTCTTCTGTCTCTGTCTGTGGCATCGTACCTCCTAAACGAATAGACCAATTTTGATGCGGTTTTTTGTTTGAAAGCTGACGTGATCGAGATCATCATCAACAGCTTATATAAAGTCCCCACCGAGGGGCTCGAGCCTACCCCACATTAGGGGTGATTAGGCCTTAGTCAACCACGCTGGCCAAGTGCGGGTTGGTCGACTTCACACACAACCTAAGAATTTCTTCGTAGGTGTGTGCAGGTTTCCTCACGATGTTTTCCTTCACCGTAAAAGCGTCGATTAAACGTACATATGATTTCAAAATTTGAAAACACTTTGGTACGTGGCGGGGATCGAACCAGTGCCTCCAGGGTGGGAGACGACGCTCTTACGCACTACGCCACCGACGCTTTTTTTTTTCGAATTGTTTTTTGATAGAGATGGTTCTTGGTTACATAAAATTTTAAATTTTGTAGTTTTTGGTGAAAGAATTTTTAAAATTGGTTTAGTGTTTAGGCGTGAAGGCGTAACAAACAAACAAAGTCACTTTCGTATTTATAATATTGGTTAGTATTAGGTACAGTCTGTCCAGAAAAACAATTTATTCATCTATTTTTTGGATGTATACACTTTTTTCCAAACTTTCGTTAGCCCAAGTCAAAATCAAAATTTATTTATTCATTTAAGTACCAATTTGTATCTACTCTTATGAAAGTCAATTTTGATGCCAGAGGCCTTGTTCTGAGAAAAACCAACATCAACAAGTTTTATCCTTCCTTTACAGTTTCATTTATTTTCGTTGGATCCCAGTTTTCGATCCCATTTTTTAGATATTAATTAACGTTGGGTCCCATTTGCTATTTCCATTGAACCCCATGCTATAACAACACAACATGTGTACTTTTCAGAAGAAAAGTGATTTATTGTTATCAAATATTTAAAAAGCAGTCTATCTTCGGCCCACACATTATTGAATGAATGAAAGAACAAAGAAACATTAATGAATTAACATTTTATTTGTACATAAACACATAGGTCAGGTCAACTTTTTACACTAAATTCGAAGCTTTTCCAAATCTAGTCCTAATTAGATTTCTTTTTTTACTTTCTCGTATACTTACGTAGTATAGATAGAGGAAGTCTTGTAATCGTCAAAAAATGCGACCTCGAGATTTTGACGGATTTACACGTTTTGGACCTCCCTGAGTCCAAAACATGAAGATAGAAATAAGCTCCTTGGTCCAAAAATATTTTTGACGTGACAACGTCTTATAATTCGATAGAGCCGGCTGCACGCACGAAAAAACATGACGCATGCGGCGGCATACTCTGAGGCGTTTCATGTAAGGCCGGCAAAACAAATGAAATTAAATTTTTCTTTTGAAAAATGCTACCATTCCATCAGTATTTTCTTAAGACGTTGTCACGTTCAACTATCGTCAGTAAACCGACTTTACAGACCAACCAATTTTTTTTTGGAATTATGTCTATGCGTTAGCACGATAACTCGAGTATGCTTTAGCTTATTGAAACCAAATTTATCATGCATGTATGACATCAAAATATAAGGTTTCTATCAACTTTAGAGTTGTTTCCGGTATACGAGAAAGTCAAGGGGAGACCACTCCCGATTTTTTTTATATTGTTGCCTCACCTTAGTAACCTGTAAGAATACAACTATTGGTCTATACGCACCTATAATATTTAAAGAACCTTTATACAACTCCTAACCGTTAAGGAGATTTTCCTTCCACCATCAGCTCACCTGAATAACCTGAAAAAATACAACTATCGGTCTGTACGTACCTATAACACTTAAAGAATTATCATCCATCTCTTAATCGTTAAGGACTTTTACGTTCCATTATGAGCTCATCAACATGAGATGATGCCTAACAGACGCAAATGCCAGAATAACTTATGAAAAAACAATAAAGTAATACCTACATGCCAATAACATTTGAGGTTTGACCTCGATTGCCCTAGCTTCCAATCATCATATCCTGACTTAGTGATAATGAGACCACCTCAGGAGTACACATTATCTAATAAAAAATAATTTTGAAAATAGGTTTACAGATGACAGAGATATCAGTAAACATACATTTACCTTCCATCACCACCTCTTCAACATGAGATGATGACTACCAGGCAAATACTAAACTTCCCATCATCAGATCCTGACTTGGTGACAATGGGACCACCTCAGGAGTATTCACTTTCGTAAAAAAAAAAAATTTTTGAAAATCGGTTCACAAATGAGAGAGATATTGGTGAGCATACATAAAAAATACATACAAACGAACATAGAACCTCCTCCTTTTTGGAAGTCAGTTAAAAATAGTTTATATCAATAATCACACAGGCATGCCACACACTTTATGAAAAGTTTAAGCATGTTAAGCTATGTTAAGAGATAGACGCAATGACAAAGAGGAAAGCAATATCATAAGTGGTCAGTCAATATAAAAACATACCAACCGAATTGAGAACCTCCTCCTTTTTGAAGTCGGTTAAAAATATCCTCATTTTATTCTAAACAATTTTGTTGCTTAAAGTACCCGCATTCAAAGTTTTATAAGCTTTTGGGGTCCAACGGAAATAGTTTTCGGGATTCAACGAAAATGAAACGTATTTCTCTTCAATTTTTAAAATGTGGGAACCAATACAACCAATGACCAATCCAAAAATGTTTTGTGGGATCCAACGCCAAAAATATTAAACTGGGATTCAAAAGTGGGATCCAATGAAAATAAATCTACAGTCTTTATAGTTTGGTTTAGCCATAATTCACATGTTGAAGTCATAATAATAATTAATCATGATCATATAAGTAATAAAGTAAAGATTGATTGAAAATGAAGTTGTGTGGAATGTCCGTACATTTTTTATTGTTAAAGTTACTATGATACTGCTGAGAGCATAGGCTGATAATGTTGATAATCTGTATGCTCAGACAGCCTGCCATTGAATTTCACCTTGTAATTCTTCAGGTATAGGTATTATGGTAACACTTGTTATTGACCATAATGACTTGCGCACTCCACAGGACCTTGGACATTGAAACTTCTTTTACAGTAAACATCAAATTATTAGTGTGTGTGAGGATTGAGGGCCACTTTGTCATATTCTCTTAAAAATGTACCTATGATTTAGTGTGCGTTCTAAAAGAAATGTGAAAGCCGGAAACGACTTTGTGAAACCTTTGAAAGGCGAGTTATAGGCTGAAAGGTTGGGCCCTCAATCCTCTATGTGAGGATTGAGGGCCCACCTTGTTACCAAAAATAAACAAAATTGGTTTATTTTCAGATATTGTCCGCATATCCAATGCGTTAGTTAAAAAATGTGAAATTTTGTGGATCCGAGAGCTTACTCCAACTCCTCCTGGTTTAATAGAAATGACCTTCATAATGTTTGGGCCCTCAATCCTCCATCTGTTTCTTGTTTTTCTTTATTATGTACTGTGTAGGCATAATTTGACAAAGCTAAGATATTCTGTTTTTGTGAAAAAAAAATGTGAAATAAATTGACATTAAGAGTAATTTGAAAGACTCATTTATTATTGCAGAAAACAATATTTTAATTTTTATTGTATAAATAATTTTTCACTAAGTAAGATTTGACAGCAGGGTGGCCACAAATTCTAATTATGTCAAAAACGACCGTTGTTGGCACAGACTAGTAAGGATTTTCGAATAAACATTTTTAAATTTTCCCTATTATGGGACGGCAAAGGCATCTAGCCCATACATCCATGGCTTAAGTTTTCTGTCTTTTCTTTGTTGATTTTCACGTTGAAATGTGGGTGTCACACATCTTAATGCATCTAGGAAAAGCTTGGCGAGAAATGCATGGCAACAGACCGCATCAGCTGGAAATGCAGCCACACCACAAAACCCTTACGATTCAATGACAGCACACTAATTTACCACCAACTGTCTTTCCCCAATGGATAATAAACTCTTATGATAGGGCATTATATTGAAAATCGATTGAAGAAATATGACAGTTTAGTATACTATGTTGTTCTGTTGACTCTATTTAGAATCACCTGTAGAATTCTATTTTCTCTTGTTTGGTAAGCGCGCTAACAAACTGAAATGCCGAAACGTACTCATGTTAAAATGTCTATACCTACAACAACGTTTCCAAAATTCAACGATAAGCGGGCACCAAAAGCAAAAAATATAACTCCACTTTCATTTTAATAAAAAAAAAAACATTGACATAGGCTTCGAAAACTGCCACACCTTGGGATTTTATTTGCCACTACACTTTTTCTAACATTTCTGATTTTTTTATTTGAATATGGTAATCACTAAAACCATTAAAAATCCCAGAATATCTGTCGTTTTTAAACAAAACTCAATAAAGATTATAAATTTTCCCTAAAATTTTGAAAGATTCTTTCTTACTGTCTTTACTTTCACGCATCGTGGTGTAAAAAAAACTTGGCGCCTCTAAGTTTGAGAAATGGTATACTCTTACTCTAGGAAAATTATCTACAAAAAATTCATAAATTATTATTTTTGATGCCATTAATTTTTGTCATGGGCTCAAAATAGGTTTTTATCATTGAAAAATACTGAATGAAACAAAAAAAATTGTAGAAACAATTCTATTCTCTTTATTGCATTATTAATATTACAGTAAATGTTAGAATTGTTTGTCACTGGCATACAGGGACAACATCGCATTAAAAAATATCCTTTTATTCTACGTGCTTTTTTGACGTGATTTTTGACGAAGCTCGAAGCTCATCTAATATTGCCATGGTTTTTATTAGATGCAGTTGAAACAACCCCAATAGAAAAAGTCCAGTCTAGATGAGTGAACGTGGTGGCCTTAAGTTAGTTGCCCGATTCGCCAGATCCAAGGCGCGTGGCGTGTGGCGCTCGGTGTCCGTAAGGCCACTGCGGCCGTGTGCACACCCTGCACCATAGGTAAAGTCGCCTCTGGACCAGCAGTCGTTGACACTTTTTAACGCGCGGAATGGCGTGATTATAAATAAAATATATTTACCTTTTTGCACGAAAATTGCAATTTGTTTATTAGGTTATCGCGATTTTATAAAGAAATGATAACTCCAAGGAGCAAAGACAAATAAAATAGTGTGTTTACATCACTGGACATTCTAAAAGAGGCCAATCTTGCTCTCGCCAAAATAAAAATAAATTAAATTTACCGTCCTCCCAGTATTTTGAAAACACTATATTATTCATGAGCTCTGCTCAATACACAGTCGGCTGAGTTATCGCACTGTCGTGGCGTCAGGTTCGGGTGTTGTTGTGGAAAATATGTGACAGTTACATTTGAATGTAAACTTCAAGAATAAAGTACCTACTGAATACAAGGCTGTATGGGCTAGATCCTTTTTCTTCCCATAATAGGGAAAATTTAATTTAAAAAAACATATTTAAAAAAAACTGTAGCATAAATGCATTACTATTATACTACGACTTATTCAGTTGTGTTTAGTAGGAAACCACGGCGTCTGGATGTCGATCTTTGTTTTGATAATTCAAAATTGCTTCGGTGTGGATTTTGTGCAGTGAAATTGGTGTTGTTCTGATGCGTAAGGTTGACGATCAGTTATGAGGAATCATTGATTTAAGGGTTTTGTGGTGTGACTGGTGTGTATGACGTTGAGTATTTTATAGTGGGATTTCCAGCTCATCAGTCGTCATCATGAGGTCTGTTGCCATGCATTTCTCGCCAAGCATTCCCTAGATGATGGTGATGATGATGACTTCCTAGCTAGATGCATTAAAATGTGTGATACCCACATTTTAATGTGAAAATCAACAAAGAAAAGACAGAAAACTTGAGCCATGGATGTATGGGCTAGATGCCTTTGCCGTCCCGTAATAGGGAAAATTTAAAAATCCTTACTAGTCTCTGCCAACAACGGTCGTTTTTGACATAATTAGAATTTGTGGCCACCCTGCTGTCGAATCTTACTTAGTGAAAAATTATTTATACAATAAAAATTAAAATATTGTTTTCTGCAATAATAAATGAGTCTTTCAAATTACTCTTAATGTCAATTTATTTCACATTTTTTTTCACAAAAACAGAATATCTTAGCTTTGTCAAATTATGCCTACACAGTACATAATAAAGTAAAACAAGAAACAGATGGAGGATTGAGGGCCCAAACATTATAAAGGTCATTTCTATTAAACCAGGAGGAGTTGGAGTAAGCTCTCGGTTCCAAAAATTTTCACATTTTTTAACTAACGCATTGGATATGCGGACAATATTTGAAAATAAACCTATTTTGTTTATTTTTGGTAACAAATTTTTGCAAGTGTGAGGATTGAGGGCCCACTTTGAATTGCAATATACCAAATACTATAGCGTTATGCGCTGATATCTTTAACTTCACATTTTTTTTTAACGTAGCGTTAGATTTTGATATAAAAAGTTTTTCTGTAGAGTGTTTAGTTTACTAGTTACAGGTGGGCCCTCAATCCTCACATAGAGGATTGAGGGCCCAACCTTTCAGCCTATAACTCGCCTTTCAAAGGTTTCACAAAGTCGTTTCAGGCTTTCACATTTCTTTTAGAACGCACACTAAATCATAGGTACATTTTTAAGAGAATATGACAAAGTGGCCCTCAATCCTCACACACACAATTATTATTAGTGGTTTATTAACTGAGCCGTGAGTGATGTCATATTGTCATGGTGTATTTGCAAGTATAAAGAAAATATTTCAAATCGTTTATCTAGTTATTTAATGTGTGTATTGAAGAACAAAGCGTACGTAATCCCTCAGATCGGGATATACAGAAGAGAATATTCCCAAATAAGATTTGGAACAAAGCAGACAAATGATGTCATGAAAAATAATAGTTTAAAAAATCTAAAAAACCCGCTTTTATGTTAAATAAAATATTTCTAAAAAATGTTTTTCGCTGAAAAGCAAGTGACGTATTTGACAAAGTGAGTTGGTAAATAAGAAAACAATATCAGTCAGTAACGAGAGAGTACTAAATCTCCTTATCTAAAATTATGTCATAAAATTCGATTACAGTGGAATTAAACGCTACAATGTAACAAAGTATCTTGCGTTGTTTTTATTTTACAACGCATTTGTAATGTTTAAAAATCATAAATGACTAGTTATTTTTAATATTTAAGTAAATGTCTACCCATATACGAGATTTAGACATTTTTTTAACACGCTTAAATTAGTTTTACCTTTATGTTTGTAACTCCTATATGTTTGTAACTGAGTCTTTGGGCTCGATTTTGACCCACTTTAAACAGTCAGATTTTATTCAAACTTTATAGATTTATCAAAGACCGATGACGTTACAATAATTCGATAAGAATATCCCATTATCCTGATTATTAACACGCTTATATTAGTTTCACCTGTATGTTTACCTACATAGGAAGTAAGAACCAAGAATTGCAACAAGCAAACAGTGTAAAACACTGTACCCCGACTAGTGATGTACAGTCGAACCAACTGAATCATGACCCACTTGGCCGATCATTCCTTTACTATCATAAATTTAGTTAGGTTTTCTTAGCTATCATGCATGTTGCACTTAGTACCTACGTTTTAAATATGAATAAAAATGCGTCATTACGGGTCAGAGATCTATGCAATTTTACTCTTTGTTATTACTGCACTAAAGTCTCAATTGGAATTTCAAATAAGGTGCTGTTCATAATCTAAACTCTTTTCACTACTGAGAAAAACGAATAACTATTATATTTTTAAAAATAAAATTACATTATGTGTCATATGTCAAGTATAGTAGTAGAAAAATTTTTAAAAGGCCATATTTATTAGACACTGTCCGTGTCTAATAAATTGATAACAGGTTCGTTACTTAAGAAATGTATGTTCAAGCGAATTTCAACCTACTTTGTATTGAGTGACTATAGGAAAATGATCTTAAGGTGGGTCATGATTCAATTTGGTCGACTGTACATCTGGGAATATTCCCACTCCCGGGAATTTTCCAGTCCTAATGTTATTGTGGTGATATCTGTACCTGTGAGGCCGGGTATTGAATGTTGCAGTCCGGATATTTTGTAAACAAGTACAAATACATTCAAGGAATAAAAAGTTTGAAAGCTTTATTTTCTTACCAAATAAATTCTGTTTTTCTACTGTGTGATTTCACGACACTTCGATGTTCCTTTGATTTCATAGACCTACTATTTCTTATTTGTGTTTCTAATTGAAGGGAAAGGTAGCCAGTGTAATTTCTGGGCATGGAAGGCATACCATCTTACTCCCCAGGATGGCAACGCACTTGCAGTGTTAAGTGAATCACCATTAATATTGCAAGTCTATGTCTCCTCAGCTTAGTCTATGTCTCCTCAGCTCATCATTTATATTGCTGTGCCCATTAGGGTCCATAATTGTGCCTTTACTATAACTACTTAAGAACCCATGTAAAAATTATGGTATGCAATAAAACATTTGAAATTGATAAAAAAATAATTTAACTTGAAATGGCGTGGTAACCACTTCACACCAGGTGAGCCGCAAGCTTGTTTGCCATCGATTGGTGGTTATGGTTTCCTCACGATGTTTTCCTTCACCGTAAAAGCGTCGATTAAACGTACATAATGAATTCAAAATTTGAAAACACATTGGTACGTGGCGGGGATCGAACTTGTGCCTCTCTTCTTTCACCTGGGCGGGGATCGAACCTGTGCCTCTCTTCTTTCACCTGGGCGGGGATCGAACTTGTGCCTCTCTTCTTGCACCTGGGCGAGGATCGAACCTGTGCCTCTCTTCTTTCACCTGGGCGGGGATCGAACCTGTGCCTCTCTTCTTTCACCTGGGCGGGGATCGAACCTGTGCCTCTCTTCTTTCACCTGGGCGGGGATCGAACCTGTGCCTCTCTTCTTTCACCTGGGCGGGGATCGAACCTGTGCCTCTCTTCTTTCTCCTGCCCTGCTTTCAATTTATTTGGGATCGGTGCAGTATGACTTGATATTGGCAAAGATACTGCTATAGGATTTGTCATTAGATTTTTACGGCCGTGTGCCTCCCTGAGATCAATCCTCCTTGGGGGCGAGTGCTATTTTTCGACAGCAGCCAAAATCAACTGGACGTGTCTTCCGAAGCACGGAGAAAAATCGAGCTTTAAAATGTTCGGCCACCCATCTGAGTACCGACCGCGCATTTGGTTGCTTAGCTTTCGTGATCGTCATAAAGAACGCGCGATCGTGGGGTCATCGACCTATTTCTTTATTAACAAGTATCTACCTAACTCCGACTTTAAATTGGTGGTTGAACGTGGTATGTATTTTACTGACTGGTAGAAACTGTAAAATTCACTGGTAGAAAATTGCTGGTTGAATGTGGAACAACCCCTTTGAAGGGGCAGGAAAGATCTAAAAGACGTAGGTGTTATCAAATACGTACAATATTGCGTTTTTAATATATACAATTATACTATAGATACTTACTGAAAACCACATGTGTAAATTGTTAAGTCAACACATAAAAATATAGGTCCATTTATGTCACGTGATATTCATAAACATACTTCTTAGTTTGCTTTAATCTAAGACATACCTACATTATTTAGGCAAAAAGTTACATATCTAAGGAGATAGTGTTCTTTATCATGCCATGACCTTGAATGAATGAATGAACGTAAATGAATAACTAAAACCATAACAAATATCATCTAATAATGAAGCATTCCTAAATTTTGACATGGTCTACTTGAACATCATAGAAAAATAACAGGTTGTAATATTTTGAATACATTTTGGACCACATTGTCTAATAAATTTGCATATTCTAACCTCACTGACATCTATGTTTATAGGAAAACTAGTTATGATAATATACAACTATCTAATAAACGAATCTTTTATCTAAATGACATAGTGTGTTACGTAACAAGTATACTCATTAATATAATTTTGGGAACTAACGCCTCTACTACAATTAGTTATGATTTCAAATCAAGATTGTACTTTGTTCGTATATTTCTTGGTAATTTATTTACTTAAACAAAATCAAAAGTTTTCTTGTCTTAAAACACAGACTCATTTTTATGTTGCCACGGCACGCATGTGGACTGGTGACAGTTGTAAAAATACTACTAATGTCTATACATTAGTAGTATTTCTAATGTCTATACATTAGTAGTAATTAATTATATTTTGGCATGCTCTATAGCATGCCAAAATATAATTAATTCAGGTCATTATAAGGACTAAAAATCTTGTTTTTGAACGTAGATTGAACGTGGTTTATCAGGTTTATCTGTTTCTGATGTTATTCTTATTACAATCTTTACGCATATGTTTTTTCGCGTCTGTGGTTGCATGAGTTCGTCGACCGGTATCAGATACAGAGATCCCAGTTCAATCCCCAGTTAGTTCTTTATGTTTGTTTTGGTTGGTTAAGTCTTTATGATAAGTCTGCTTTTCTCGCTACTATCATCTTATTAAAGTCATAATATAACAATAGAGTCACGGAGCAGCCGTGTGAGCGTTAAGGGCGTGTGCTCGATTTACGTCAAAATTGTCACATTTTGTGGATTTTTATATATATTATAGGAAGATTAATTGTTGATTAAAACCACTAGAGAGAGATATTTTAATTTATATTTATAGTTTTTAAAAGCAATGCGAATCTTATAGGGAAGTTTTACGAAAATGCAGTTTGGAGCTATCTTTCAGATGAAATACCAGCATTTTAATGGTAAACAATACTTTAAAAAAATGTTTTTCCAATAGAAAATATACTATTCTAAACTACTATAGAGCCCAAATAAGTAAAAAATTTGAGATAACATATTAAAAACGAAATAAGTACCAAAAATATTTATAAATTGGTAAATTTTAACGATTTTTATAATGTATTTGAAATTAAACTCATTTAGTATACTTATTATATTAAAATACATATAATGCTAGACAAAATAATGATATAACATTGTTAAATGCACTCAGATATTTTTAATCATTTAATGAAATAAGATCTAAATCTTAGTTCAAGGCCATTTTTCGATCCTACACCCCGGAACTTCCCAGTTAGTGGAGCTATCGCTCTGCGAGCAATGTCTATGTGTGCATGGGGCCACATATTATGTCTATCTAACAACAATTCATCTAAAAAATTAGGATAGTGTGAAATAATAATCCATAGACAAAAGATTTCATTGAATTTTTTGTTCAATAAACCGATTTATGGTCATTTATACCGATTTTACTTCAGCTCCCTACTGATTAGACATTTTTTTTGCGAGACCACTGGTCGCCTTGTCACGCAGCCGAGCGCTACGCTTACACATGACTTTCGCTTCTCTTCACTTCCGCTAATCCCGCACGGGATCCCGTTCATTTTGCGAACGGGATTAGTCCTGCACATGGCATGTGGGATCCAGGTATCCCGGTAATGGATTCTATTAATAGCAGTCGTTTTCAAGGAGGATTGGTATCAGGCAGGTAGCGGCCAGCCGTAAAAATGAAACCGACCCCAAATAAATGAGGAGTAAGGTAGGAGAAAGAAAATAGATTTTCTAATGTACCTACTTCAGTTAAATGTTCTCAATAATTTAGTTCAACAGAAATATTCAAATTGATGATTCATGAAAGTGAAACCTTTGCGGTTTCTCTTTCGGTTACGAAAAATACAGTCGCCTACTTTTTATGTCCTAGTAATAAGGGGAATGTTTCAACTTTTGTAAATGTTCCAAGTTCCAAATTCCAAGTTCTAAGTTCCAGATTAACACATAAGGACCATGTCGTAGCAACGGCAGCCGACAGTCGTCCATTTAGACTCCAGAATGTCTTCAGAGACGTTAAGGCGTTAGGAGCATTCTTGGAGGAGTTAGGTTGGCTGGAGCGATTCAGCTAAGTGGCTAATTGTCAATGTCAGCGCCATGCGACGTCAAGCCAAATCGTGCTCGCGAACGCTTGGCTGCCGTGCACGGAATGAGTTGTCGTCTTAGATTAAAGCCAAAAATCGGGAATGGTCTCCCCTTGACTTTCTCGTATACCGGAAACGACTCAAAAGTTGATAGAAACCTTATATTTTGATGTCATTAAATTTTGGTCACCCATCCGAGTAAAGACCGCGCACTTCGTTACTTAACTTTCGTGATTGACGACTCAAAAGTTGATAGAAACCTTTTGATGTTGTACATACATGTTAAATATGGTTGCAAGAAGTTAAAGCATACTCGAGTTATCGTGCTAACGCACAGACACACAAACACACATACATAATTCCAAAAACGTAGAAGGTATACGAGAAAGTAAAAAGGGTTGTCGTTCAATCTTCGTGTTTACATGTTTGTTCAATGCGACTGAAGCGTGTAAACATGTAAAACGTCAATGACCCATTTTGAAGCAATTGCATTGAAAGCGTTAGGTGAATTTAAGCTTTAGACGTTCAATGCAATCGATTGGCCCCTTGTCTAGGCCCTCTGGACAGATGTTATGTTACACTTTAAGATATGTCTGGTGGTTCAAGTAAGACAAAAATTAATTCCGGAACACACCCAAATTCTCTCTAAAGCCGGGGATGCTTAGGAGACCGCCACTCTGCGGCCACCCCTTAAAAAGGAACTAATCTTCATGACGTTTCTCGATCGCGTGCAAATTTTATATACTTGAGGTTATGACAAAATAGCGTCAATGCTAAAATTAGCTTGTTTGTTCTCTGATTTAAATTGGGCACTCCCACAGACAACACGCATCAGACTAGTCGCTGAACCGTAAACATATAAATAAGCTATTGTTTTGAACATCATCGACCGAAACAAAGGTAGTAAGCTGTAACACAAGACAAAAGACGGACGGCAGTTAGTTCTCGCTAACTATCATAGCAACGGTAATTATAAAAACTAAATCGTCAATTATGCAGTTTTTTGGCCAGTATTCAAAGCAATAGAAAGTTTGTTGCATTGTCTAAACTTGGAATTTAAAAACCCACTTTGTTACTACTTATCATTAGAACACTTAGCTTTCCTTTATGTACATGTTTTCTTGGTAATTCCTGTGATTTAAAGAAAATTTTAGTGACATCATCGATATCAAACATTAATTTATGCGTGAGGATATTTGGGAAGATTATTTTTGCGACACTGTGACTCACACATTGAAAAGCTACACGGGTCAATTTTCAAATTAATTGTAAATAATAACATTTTAATGTTGTTTTAGTGTCATTCTCTCGGTGTTTATCTTTAATCGAGTCCGTACTTAGTTACTGTTTAAAAATTATAGGTACTAGTATAAGTTATTGGTGAAATAACAACGTAAATACCTATATAGGTAAACTCTTAAAAAAAAGTATTTATAAGCAAGCCTTGTTTGTTGCAAGCAAAGTTTTCATATTGTCATTTATCTATAAACAACACCCACAATGTCTGGAGGTTTCCTGGCTATAAAAACAGTCAAATAAGTATAACGGAAAAGTAGGTATTCGCAAAATATTCGGAGGAAAATTGACTTGAAGATTTTTAGGTTACTCATTTAGTTGCATAACTTTGTCATCGTCAACTGTATTCATTAACCTTGCATTTAGTTGCATAACTTTGTCATCGTTAACTATATCGCAAGATTGCAGCACTATCAAATTCTTGAAATCGAATGTAACAATTATTGAAACAATTTTCAATATACAAATACTACCTAACAAAACTAGGTATATACGAAAAATCTTAACTTCTATACTAACATAATAAAAGATTTGCTCTTTATAATTTAGTAGTATAATATAGATTCTTAGCCATGAGTGATGCCGGCAGAGTAGATTAGCATCACCTTATATCCTCCAATGGGTGTCCCAGAAGGCGACTAATGGATCACCAAAGGGGTATTGCTCACACTTCAATTGATAAAGTTCAAACGAATTTTATTACAATTATGTAAGAATTGTCTTTGATAAATGCCGTATAGATAAAAGGCAATCAGCTACATAATGACGACCGTTCCGAGAACGTTGGAAGTGTTAGTCAAACTAGCGCAGTATTTCTACAAAATACATTCATCATAAGGATGTTTAAATACAATTTGCTTTCTGTACTGGTTACTAGATAATTCTTTATATTTGTATTGAGTTATTGGCTTTTGATATTTTTATAAAACAATAATAATAAATACAATAACTACAATTAATATGAGAAATTTTGCTTAGTCAAACATAGACTGTGAAAAACAACGTCTCCCAAAATTTTATAATAACTCTTATTATTATAATACACAAAGGTATACCTAATAAATCATTTACAAATCTCGTTAAAATTATTCAATGCGAATGGTAGCATGAAAACGGATGAAAACCAATCAGCGTACACAGATAAATATTTTTTTTTCCCTTTGATTTTATCTACAATCGGCCAATTAGCCGCGATTAGATCCGGTCTTGTTGTAGCGGGATGTTTAGGTGCTACTCCATTGAGCAGAACCATCCATTGAGTTAGGACTATTCTAGTTCCTTTGGTCGAGGTGCAGTATATGCCATCGTTTTAGACGTTTTACGTCATCCTTGTTGTTCAATAGGTCTTTTGCCAATACGTTGCTATGTTTGCTCAGTCTCTTCTTGTATTTTTCGCTGTAGGTCTTGACTTCATCCTTTACAGTTGGCATTTCAAGGTATTCATGTATTTCAGAGTTTTTTACATACCAGTGAGCTCCGGATACCGTTATTAGTGCAATGTTTTGGAATCTCTGGAGAATCCCCAGATTGGAGTTGCTAGCCGACACCCAAAGTTCTATGCCGTAGGTCCAGATTGGCTTTATAATGGCTTTGTAGACCAACAATTTGTTGTTCATAGTGAGTCTAGATTGACGCCCCAACAGCCAAGATAGGTTTTTATATTTTAGATTAGCCTCCTTTCTTTTGGTCTTGATATGAAAACAAAACAAACAAAAACAACAAACATAACAGATAAACATAGATGTAATTTTTTTTTGCTAGTTTATATTATTCGCGTTCGGTTACGATTCTTTTTTACAATTTTATGGTTGATAGTATATCATTTTAAATATTTTTACGTTCTCATTTAAGTAGTATAGAGGAAGTTTATATTATAGCTATTACAGCACGACAGATATCAAGAGGCAGCAAAACAGACAAGAAGACAACATGTTGGTGGGTATCAAGAGTTAAATTAATTAGTCCATTAATGTGATTAATTGAATTATATAGAAAAGCTTTTACAACATAAATTATTATTATAAATGAACCAAATGCGTGGGAGTAATAACTGCCCAAAATTTACGCATGTAAAACTGTAATTAATTATACTGGGTGTAAAAGACATGAGCAGTCAAACGAAAACCACGTATTCTATACATCAAAATAAGACATATTTCAAAAAAAATATTGCTGGGAAATGATTTTTATTTTTTGGTGTTACAAAAAATTGCAAATTGTACCGCGCAATGTAAAGGGCTCAACTCGCACGCAACTCGCAAAACCGCGATAATTTTGCTTGATGGCGGCCCCGTTCGTTAGTGTCCGTGCGCATCGAGTGAGCTACATTGAACGCTAACGTTTTGAAGCCATTTTTTGTTATGAAATACAAAAAAAAATGATAATGTTTCTTTGCACAATAATTAATAAATAACGTATAGAATAAGTTTTCATAAAAAATTAAAAAAAAAATTATGACTTTGACCTTCAATAAAATCGTAACTATCAATTTCCCAGGTATAGTCTGAAGGAAGAAAAATGTTATGATGGTGAGCCGAATACATGGTTCTCGTTTGACTGTTCATGTCTTTTACACCCTGTATTGTTATTATCTATTGAGCTGTAATGATGTTTTGAAATCATTACGAAATTGTAAGCTGTGAAGTTTCTTTCGCCATTTCTTCTCCATCTCAGCACAATAATAATTATTTCGTCCCGAAATGGTGGTAGGGTTTTGACGATTTAAAAGTACTTAGCAAAGTACATTTTAATAAAGAGCTTTTTCATTTCATTTCATTTAAATATTATGATACTGAAAATTTAGTAATACGTATGTCGTCGCTCGATCGTAATGTTGGACAAAAGACTACTCCACTTCGCGTGTTCATAAAAAATAACCCTTAACTTACTGATCACTCATGATCATGACCACTACCAAACTCATAAAATGGGTTACTCGGCCAGTGGTCGAGCTTCGGATAGTGTTCTATAACTTTTTATGGTCCAGTAGATCACGATCTCTCCAACCATACGATCGGAACACGACATATATAATATAACTAGTACATCAATTGGGCTTCAAAAGTCAATTTTATGTAGGTGACAGATTACCAATATACCACTATTTTGAGGCAATGTTCGACTCATATTGCCAGATCTGTCCATTAGTCGCCTTCTATGACACCCACTGGAGGATATGTGGTGATCACAGATTTAATAATACAAGGAGATAGGCCAAGCCGGCGTTTAACTTGTGACAAAGTGTATGCACAGTGCGCATACATTTCCGCCACTTCGCCTTCCGATAAAGTCAAGTGAATACGTAACTCAGCGATTTGACCGATCTCCTTTGCGGCTGTGCTTAACTTTCATCGCTTCGCAGTCCTTAAGACGCGCGCAATGAATATGTATATTACGGCATGCTCAACTAGAACCATGTTATGTAGTACGGCCGCTGATCGCGACACTCTGTCTCTTTAGACATATTCTTTCTAATCTGTGACTCGGTCTTCCTATGAACTCGGCGATTCGATCTCCTTAGATTGATATATCTGTGGTGGTGATGTTATTCTACCCTGCCGACATCACACGGCTATGCCGACATCGCACGATTACATGTATTTGTATGTAAAATAGACAAGATAACAGTGTCTTTTATAAGGGATAAGAGGCGAGTGCGTTCCACTTATCTTTAGTAAACAACACAGTTAATACAACAATGCTTCTCGTACAATGTAGTCGGATTTTGTTGATTTTGTACATAGTGATAACATCCACGTGTTCTGAAGTTAATGCATTTTCAATGAAACCGGTTTCCGTGAGAGAAAATTATGATAAAACCTTGAACATGAATAACGCTTATTTTAACTTATCAAATTTTTTGCTAATTGGTTTGCTAAATCGAAATGTTTTTGATTTTAAATTTCGTGGTCTTCAGGTATTTTTTTTTAAATTAAATTCTAAAATTATCTACATATACTGTTCCATAGGTCTGCGGCAGTATCCGTCGATCGCCTACGATCCAAATTGCTTACGAAATAAATGTGATTCACGTTAGCCTACGCCTAAAACCGATTTTAAAATACTCTATTTAACAAATATTTTATATTATAGGTCTTTGATATGAGGTCACTTCTATTGTGGGTGATTATCATAGTGGGTTTTAAAGAGAGATCGACAAGGTAATCAAAATAAGAAGTAATGTTATGAACGTCAGTTTATTTACCGTGTTCCTGGGGATAGGTATACATTAACTTTGGCAAGTCATTCTTTAACTGTTATTCAATGATATTATATTTAAAAAGAGGTAGATAGGTTACCTTCATAGTTTCATACTAATTCAAAGTCAAAAATGGTCCAAAAAAGGTCCAAAATGTCATCATACTACACGGTTAAATTAATTCGGCACCTAAAGTCCACGATTTCATGTTGTCGTATGTGGCGAGTTAAAAAAAGTTAAAATGGCCGTATTGTAAGTTGTGAGTAAGACAACATGATATCTAGCAATAGAGTAAACGAGAAAAATATATGTTGTGCTATATGCTCGGGTGTGCTAATCAGATTACTTTTAGGGTGCCACTTTTTGCAAGCAAGTAACTATCTATATCTACCTGTTTTTAAATATAATATCATTGCTGTTATTAAAAATATTTTACACATGCAAAAAAGTAAAAAAACACTGTAACCCGGCTGAGGAAATGATGTACCCTACTCCATTGTGTTCAACATTACTTTGTTGTAGTTGCCAAGCAACGAAAATATATTTATCTAACCACTTTCTCCTGTAAAACTGTAATTTTAATTATATTGTTATTATCTATTGACCTGCATTGATGTTTTGAAATCATTGCAAAATTGTAAGCTGTGGAGTTTTTTTTCGCCATTTCTTGTCCATATCAGCATAATAATAATTAAGTTAAATAATTATTTCGTCCCGAAATGGTGGTAGGGTTTTGTCGATTTAAAATGTACTTAGCAAAGTTCATTTAAATAAAGAGCTTTTTTATATCATTTCGTTTCGTTTCGTTTTATTTCATCTCGTTGCTTAGCAATCACGACAAGAGTTTGTGTACAAACTCCAAATGAATGGAATCGTTTTAAATTAGGGGGTTACAAAGAAAACTCGACTCCTCCTATTGTTAAAGTCGGTCAAAATGAAGCCGATGTTGCTCGGACTATAATAACCACAGATTTTATAATACAAGGAGATAGGCCAAGCCGGGGCGTTTTACTTTTCACAAGTGTATGCCCAGCGGGCAAACATTGCCGCTAATTCGCCTTCCGATAAAATCGAGTGAATACGTACGTATGTAAGAAAGAAATATCAGTTTTTCTTTCAAAATTCCTGTTCAACTGTAACATGCAATCATTGCAGTGAATCAGTTATTTATCAAATAAATAATGGAATAACTTTTCACACGCGAGAACCAAAAATCTTAGATTTATATTTAAAAAACAATATTTAAACAAATAGTCCGACTTTTATTCATAAAAACATAATCGTATAAAATTATGCGTTACTATCTTACAAATTGTATTACATTGCGGCTGTGCTTAACTTTCATTGCTTCGCAGTCGTTTTCCTTTTTTCAAACTTATTCAAATTTATATTGTCAAATAAATTAAAAAAAAAGTAAATGTACAGACTTATTACTATGTTAAAAAGATTTTAAAATATTATAAAGATTGGTTAAGAAACAGGGAGAGTAAAACGTTCTATCCGTTTGTAAGGAAACATGCTCGGGGTATTATTAACTGCAAATCAAAAATCTTCCTTTTGTATATCAAAAATACTGATTGCATAGCAAAATAAATAACCTTAACCTATACCCATCACCAGCCACGTAGGTAGTAGTAAGTTGCTGTGCAATCAGTATAATTTGATGAATATATTGATGGATGATACTTATTGCATTGGATAAGTGGTAAAGTATAATAGTTACTTATTTGGTCATTTAGATTTAAACATTCAGTTTGTATGAAAATGCAAGGTAAATAAATTATAAAATTTCATGAACCTATTCCATATTATACGAAAAACTAATTTAGTGGTGTGAATAAAAGCCGAAAGTTATTGGATATTCTCAGTAACACGCTGTGGATATACACTGCACAGGCTTCACATGATAGAAACACAAGAACAAATCGGGAGTCTCCCTTGAATTCCCCGTATACCGGAAACGACTCAAAAGTTGATAGAAACCTTATATTTTGATGTCATACATGCATGTTAAATTTGGTTGCAATAAGTTAAAGCATATTCGAGTTATCGTGCTATACAGAAATAATTCCAAAAACGGTATTTTTGGACTCAGGGAGGTCCAAAACGTGTAAATCCGTCTAAATCTCGAGGTCGAATTTTTTGACGATTACAAGACTTCCTCTATACTACGTAAGTATACGAGAAAATAAAAAAGAAATCTGTTTAGGACTAGGTTTGGAAAAGCTTCGAATTTAGTATAAAAAGTTGACCTGACCTATGTGTTTATGCACAAATTTCTGCTATTTATGTTAACCACCAGTATTTAACATAGGTAATATTTAATCTTCCACACCTTGTTCTCTACAAATGATTTACAAAACAAGAGTACCTACTCATTCCTAGCGCGCAGGTGTCCGGTGCGGTGGCGGGCATCTAGTTTCAAAACAACTTGGTTACATGCGCTTGCGCAATGCGGAAGTACTTTTCTTAATATAATATGTAGTTTTGTTAGCACTTAGGATGTTGTGCATTTTTGGTATCTTTTTAAAACCATATTATAATCCTGATTACATTATAAATGCGAAAGTTTTAAATGCTTTCCCGTTTGAACTACTTAACTGAGGAGACGTGTAGGTACCTACCTATAGGCTACATTTCTTCGCGAAAATTATTAAAACCATCTTCATTTACGCAAGTTAAGAAGTCGCGGGTAAAAGCAAGAAGGTTATGCTTGTAACTTGTCACAATTTTGAACCACTGCAAGACCCACATTGCCAGTGCCCTAAATGTAGTTTTTAAGGCCAAAAAGGTTAATATTTTAATAGCATTATGAGCTCAATTTGTATATGAAACGGGGTTTATTTAGGCACACACATGCCCTTATGTTTAGCTAAAGGTTACCTAGAGCTCTGCTCAACACATTATGGAATTATGAGTGTCATGGTATGAATGTAAGTATGTAGAGCATCAGTTTATAAGATGTACCTATAAATGTTATTAAACCTCGTTGTCGACATAATCTTCGCAGGCGCGCGTTCTAGTCTCTGTTAGTTAGACGGTTGCAAACTGCGGCAATTACTTAACGGTGCATACTTGATTGTACCGTTTGCGTTCTTAAATGATCACGAGCACTATATCTCATTTATGACACTCCAGGAAACTAAAATGAGAATAATGCTCATTACGATTTCAGTTTATTTCTCTCAAACACTTGTTTACGGAAAACTTTAATAAATTCTAATTATATTTGTACCTACGTGGAATTGTTTTGTTTAGCTTAGGGTTTTTTCATACGAACGTCAATGTACAACTTCAAGGATAATTGTTATGGAAAGTTGAGGTTCATTGTTAAATGTTTGTTTTCAAAGTTTCATCTTTCCATATACCTTTTTTTTTGTTGACGGGGAGGTCAAATGCATTTACGCATCGCCCCTGCGGGGTGGTGCCTACCGCACGGGATAAATGGGTCTATAGGCGGCGGTGACCACTTAACATCAGGTGGGCCGCAAGCTTGTTTGCCATCTCAAAAAACACCGAGACCCTCCCGACGCTGCCCGTCTAGGCACTCCTTGCACCAATTGGTGACCAGCAGCCACTCCTTCACCGACGGCTCGACCTGGCGCGTCCTCCTGACGAGGACACCGAGAGCAGCCATCGGACCGCACCCGGGGGCCTTCGGGCGCGGTCGGGGCCCTGAAAAGGGCCGTCCGGAACTAGCCGTGGTGGAAAAACAAATTGTAAAACGTCGCCGTTTTGTAATGCGACTACTTCGCGTTCAGCCGAATTACAATTTGACTGACATAAAGTACGCCGTATTGTATGAACACTTCGCGTTCGTCAAAGCGGGTTACCTACCCCGAGTAAATTGAGATCGTTTTGGAACGCACCCTAAGGTGGCGCCCAAATACAAACGGACGCATCGTCGACACGCCGCTTTGAAAATTTTAGTTCCAATTATCACCGCAAGTAGCGCTGCATGATCATAGCCAGAAAAATGGAGGTCCATCTAAATTCTATTCTTTGTCTTAATACCGATTTGTGTTCATAATAATCACTCTTCATAATTTTATTTTTCATAAGTACTTTTTTTATTATACATTTTTATTACTACCAACGGAGCTCATAACAGCTAGTGATCATAATTTTTTTATTAATACTGTTACTATCTTGTTGCTTACAAAAACAGTGCACTCCGCCTGGTCATAAAAAATAACCCTAACCTACCCATCACCCAGCCATGTAGGTGCATAAAACACTAGACTCACCCAAAAATGTATAATTAGTGATATTATGAATTTCAATGATTATGTCTTATGAAGTTATGAAGAATGATTTGTTATGAAGAATGTTCATTATGGTTTTAAATGGTATGAGAAATATTTTCGGACCTCCAATGATAGGAATTGAAAAGTTATGTAAGAAAATGCGTACCAGAAAAATGGTGTCACAATTCGGGTGACAATGATTCACCCCGCTTGGTCAAAAAAATAAATAAAAGGAACCTACCAATAATAAGTGGTGATACATATTATTACTTAATTCAAAACGTTAAGTCCATAGTGGATTCTATCAATATTAGTCTGTATTTTCGAATGGAGTCACTTATTATTGGTATGTTCAGGTTAGTTTTTTTATATGACCAAGCGGAGTGGAATTATTGTCACAGACCACTCACACGCACTTCAATCCACCGCGCAGTTTTGTAATACGGCATGTTATACGATATGGCTGCGACATTAATTTATAGTCACCCTACATATTTTCTTGCAGATATTATGGCTAAACGTTTACGCCGCTTTGTAGAATGCATCGCTATTACAATGCGGTTGAAGGCTGTGTGGAGGCGAGACCTTTAGCTTTACATAACGACGGCGTTTTACAATCCGGCGCGCCTTTTCGCCTGCAACATTGATATACACAGTACGGAGCCATACAGAGAAGCAATAAAGTGACACCTATGATGCAATGCAATAATTGCATTTGATTTGATTGATCTACACACACACACACACACACACACACAATTGCTTCATCCGCCTTCATGAGCTAAAAATACTAACACAAAATTATTACAAAATCGATTAAGCTGTTTAGGCATAAACACTTAATAACCGTAAGTTATAGGGTTATTATTATTATTCTAAGATAGGCAGCTTTCCTTTGGAGTTAAAAATACTTTTCAAAGTACGGATGAATTTTAAATTATAGTAATTGACACTAAAACGTTCACGACACTCAAAAATTTACGACAAAACTTGTTTTCTACATTGCATTCTGAGACATTGCCCCCACGTTGCAGCGAAACTCCCGAATATGGAAGAATTGTATGCATCACCCGATCGCTAAATTTGGTATGGGATACTTGCGTGGGCAGAAGCAGGTAAGGTGGCTAAACACACAAAACATGCAATTTAGCGTCTATGGAATAAACACTATTTTAGCATGTCTTCCTTTGGATAGTACTTGACATAACATATCTGTATGAATATAATACATATAATCCTCATACAATGATACTTAATTTGGGCTGGATAATTGATGCGAGCATGGAGATTTAACTAAAGTTGGGAATTTTGCAGTGGTGGACCACTTCCACCAATTACCATCATGAAGCTTACCACAAATTTCTTGCTAAGCATATTTGGATGCAAACATCAAAGAAGAAGACATGACTGAAAGCTAAAGACTATGTACCTATGGGCTAGATTTCTTTGTCTTTTCAGAAGAAGGAGAGTTGAAAATCAACATTAGGGTTACCAGGGTTTGAAATCAAAAAACCGGCTGAAAGTAAGTTGTAAATAATCCTGATTCGCGGAAAATGTACTACAGTCTACAGTAGAAATAAATTATCATAAATAGAACACCTAAATCTATAGTAAGAATAATATTTGCACTAAATGTATAAAACACTTTTACCTTATCTTATCGATGCTATTACCTAATCATTAGTGTAGTGCATCATTTACATATTTATTCTATAGAGCTTTCTTTAAGCATTGCTGCTGACTGTACCACCACTATCTCTCACGAAAGTCTAATTTAATGAATATAGTGTTAGTTAACATATAGGCACAGCGTAAAAACCGTACAGTGGTTCGACGCCTCTAAAGTTGAGGCAAATGCCGCAGTTATTTAGACAGTGTGCACACGCAATGACCAGCATCTACCGAACGAGTGTATAGCAGTTCGGTCTTTCGTCTCGCAAACCCCTCACGATTTCCTTGTCTAGACGCGCCCGTTGGCGGAAAGAGCTTATATAGACTCGATATAGATATGTGATATGATGACATAGCCAGTTCCTCAATTGTTGAGGATTGCAGAAGACGGTCGCTTCCATCTTCTATTAATATTGCTTACTTAGGTGAGATGAAGAGCACCCGAGTAAAAAAATCTCTTTACTGTGTAACTTTGAACAGCTTTGACCATGAATGTCTGTGAAATAAATAAAAAGTCCTACTTTTAAAATTATTCAGTGAATTATGTTTTATTTTACGGTAAGCTCTTACGAACGCTTCAGAGATTTCTAATAGTAGGAAGAACAATCAGCTTGCGTCATACGTACAAATGTTTAGTGCAGTTCGGCCGCGTAGATGCGATGTTATCACACATGCACAACATAATATCATAATGATTTATGTAACAATAACTAAAGGGCTTACTATGTACGATAGCATTCAAAATCATTCACCGTACTATATATTTACCATGTCCTTTTACCCATAACGATGTGGCACGTTGACGTAGATAACTAGGTAAGTATATAAATATAATAGGTAAGTATACAAAGGTATATAGAGATTGGAGTAGGTATAACGTTGAGTCTTTGTTTCAACATCCTTACGGATTTTTAGAAGCAATTCTGTCGGGAAGGTAGCGTGCAGTTACATTTTTACTTTAAAAAAGTGTTTACTCAATTAAAATTAGCCTTATTTAATAAGTAACGAATAATAATAATAATTATATAACAATCTCTTTTGACTTGAAAATAAAAAAAAATATTTTTATCCCTTCCCATGAATTACCAATGGAAAAGCGGGAAAGAATATGAAAACGTATTAAAAGGTTACTCAGAAATAGTAAGAAAATATTACCCATAGTTAGTGTTAGTTTTAGGTATTTAAGGTAACACGAACTATATTTTCTTCTTTTATCGGCCTAAAAGATGACGTTCAAACTTTTTTTGGGTTGCATGTGTTATCCAAAAATGTCTTCAATAGTGCAGGGATCGAAGTCGCGCCACTCGGTGTTTTAATCAAATCAAGGATTGTATAGGTTTTCTATACTTAACTAAATAACTTGTAATAAAACTACAATTCACCGATACTCCCATTATTTTTGTATTCAAAACAGTACATAGTTAAAAATATATATTTCAACGTGAATTAACAAAATATTCATAATATATTGATAACAATTGAGCAGATTACTTAGATAGCGCGTACCTATGTAGATTATATTTTACTTCGGATCATCGAAATAGTAGGTATACCGCATATTCATTTTGATGCTTCGGGTTGTACCAATATTTATTAACTAGGGCGGTAAAACAAAACAGAGAATGTCTCAGATCGCCGGTTATTTATGCGATCTGAGGCTTTCTTTTTTACTTCTCTTCTTCTCTTCTCTATCGAATATTTGCTGATAATTTGTCTGAATCTTAAACAAAATTGTGCTTACATGTAAACATACAAAAAAGTATTATCATGTTACTTTTTTTAAACCGTAACGTTTAGTCTCAATAATTAAAAACTAATGAAAATTTATTTGATTCCAAGAAAAATTACGCATAATTATTCCTTAATTTTATTTTTGTACTTACTTCTTTTGACAATTATTAGACCGGAAATGTTTTCCTACAAAATGTATGGGAAAGATTTTTGTAATTTCTTAGTTTTTTAGCACACCATCCTGGGTTGGTCCCATAGAAGTTTTGATCGGTATAAGAAACAGGATCAATTGGTATAAATTTTTTGTGTGAAATTGCCATATTTGCCAATTGTTTATTTTTTGAATATCTGTAAATAGGGATCAAAATTTCACAAAACGTTAAGATCATTTTCATGTAGCTGCTACGGTTCAGGTACTTCCCCTTACTGCCCCGCTAAAAGTTTCCACTCTGTATACTTTCGAAGTGACAAATTATTATTCCCCTCTCCAGCACCAATAGACCTCTTTTGCTTCGTAAAATATCGAAGCAAAAATGCTTTTTACTGCGAGCTCCGAACAAGACTGTAACGTTCAATCTAAATTATTTTAGTAATCTTACTTTTAATTTTCAATGGCTATTTTTAAGACAATAAACATGTATTAAAGTATTGCCTTTTTTTTCTCACCTATTACAATTTTCTCGCTGGAGAGGTGAAAAGTTGTATGTTTCACACGAGAGCAAATTTTGTTGTCTCGTGCCTTTAAATCACTCACTGTGCTCAGTACCTAGTCTATTTATGAATCACTCGCTATGCTCGTGATTCAATTCTAGACTACTTCGCTGGTTCGTGATTTCATATCGGCACTCGCAGCACAAAATAACTTTGCTCACTTGTTGAACAAATAACTATTTCACCTCTCCAGCACCAATGGACCTCGTTTGCTTTTTAAAATATCAATGCAAAAATGCTTTTTACTGTGAGCTCCGAACAAGACTAACGTTCGATCTAAAATTCTAAATAATTGTAATCTTACTTTAAAATTTTTATAATTATTTTTAAGAGAATAAAGTTGTTTTTCTCACCTATAACAGTTTTCTCACTAATGAGGTGAAAAGTTGTATGTTTCACACGCGAGCAAATTTTTTGTCTTGTTCTTTTCAATCACTCACTGCGCTCAGTAGTCTTTATGAATCACTTACTACGCTCGTAATTCAATATTAGGCTACTTTGCTGGTTCGTGATCTAAAGTGGGTACTCGCAGCAAAAAATAACTTTGCTCACTTGTTGAACGAATAACAATAATACAGCTTTAATAAAATAAAAAATAAGTATTTAATTTAATATAATCTCTTTCTATGTTAAAAATAATTCGGAAATGAACATTTGATAAGTACGTACGTATGTATAAATTAGATTCAACTCAGATGTCTTGAAACTCGTATCAATATAATTTCGAGTGTTTGAAAAAATTAAGAATTAAGTACTTAAGTAACATTTTAATTTTTATATCACGCACAATAAATATTAATTCTAAATATACAGAGTTACAGGTTAAGTTGAACTAGATCCTGTAGGAGGTTGTAGTTTCCATCATTCCTGACTGATTTGGCTTTGTAACACCATAATCCAAACGTAACTGTTTTCAAGATACATAATTTTAAAAGTTTTTTTTAAAATTTGCGAATTTTTGTCTGTTTATTAATTTTATTATAATAGAATTTTTCTTTAAATACATCTGAATTGGGGTATGGTGATACATAGACAAATCAGTTAGTAATGATGGAAACTAGAACCTCTTGAAGAATCTAGGTCGACTTAACCTATAATCCTCTATACAGACAAAACAATTTAAATTAAATGCTTAATGTATTAAGGTCTTCTTTTCTCTATTGTTATCATGTGTCCCGGTATTGGGAACAAGAGGATCTCGATTTTGAAACGTTTGAGAGCTTTGGACTTGACCTTGTAAGTTCTGAGAACCGTAGCTAGGACGCTTTTCATTACTTGCATACCAAAATGACGACCTGAAATAAATTTACCAAAATTAAAATATGTAGGTATTGCACAATTTTTGTCCCATTTTTCAAGTGGGCGTGGATGGCTACTTCCGAAGCTATGAGGAATAGCGAAAAGTACTCAAAGGAGTCTCGGGCCCGAATTTTATGAAAACTGAAACAGCATTCTTGGATTTTTAAAAAATTAATATTCCTAGCCAGGAACCAAACCCGTTGATTTTAACAAAACAAATAACACAACCTATATCATTACACCATTAAATAGTGTCTTTAATAAGGAACACATTATGAGAGAAGAGAAAGAGCTCATTCTTAATAAAATACTTTTTTATTTTTCTTACGTTACCATTATACCCTAACTAATTAATTTTTATTTTTCAAAAAAGCAATGATTAGTTTTAGTTTTCATCAAAATCGGGCCCGAGACTCCTTTGAGTACTTTCGCTATTCTTCATATTTTCGGATTTGGCCATCCACGCCCACTTGAAAAATTCCCCTGTATAACGGGTGTAAAAGACATGAACAGTCAAACAAAACCATGTATTCTGCTCACCATCATAACATTTTTCTTCCTTTAGACTATACCTGGGAAATTGATAGTTACGATTTTATTGAAGGTCAAAGTCATAAGTTTTTTTTTCATATTTTTATGAAAACGTATTCTAAACATTATTTCTTAATTATTGTCCAAAGAAACATTATCATTTTTTTAGTATTTCATAACAAAAAATGGCTTCAAAACGTTAGCGTTCAATGTAGCTCACTCGATACGCACGGACACAAACGAACGAGTCTGGCAAAAATATCACGGTTTTGCGATTTGCGTGCGAGTTGAGCGCTTTACGTTGCGCAGTACAATTTGCAATATTTTTTAACACCAAAAAATAAAAATTATTTCCCAGCAATTATTTTTTGAAATGTCTTATTTTGATGTATAGAATACATGGTTCTCATTTGACTGTTCATGTCTTTTACACCCTGTATATCTATTACATAGAAATCCCGTGTCACGATGTTTGTCCGGGATGAACTCCGAAACTAACAATCCGATTTAAACTTATTTTTTAAATGTGTGTTTTGTTCCAACTTGAAAAATAGGATAGTTTTTATGAAATAATTTTTGCGTTTACAAACGCGTAAATATTTTTAATACTAGAAAAAATACAATGAAAAAAACGACCTGTCTCAGGCGGGAAACGAACCCAGCATCTTCCGCAATCCGGGCGGCTGCGTGAGGCAGGTCGATTTTTTTCAGTGTATTTTTTTTAGGATAGTTTTTATCTATTTATTTGTGTCGCGCGAATGTAAGAGAACATCTTACCAATGCAGTTTCTGGATCCGTAACTGAAGGGTATGAAGGCGCAGGGATGCCTGTTCACGCTGTTCTCCGGTAAGAACCGGTCGGGGTTGAAGCTGTCCGCATCTTCGCCCCACAACCTCTTAGAGCGGTGCATCACGAAAGGTGCTAGGGCACATCCCACCCCCGCGGGCAGTGTCACGTTACCTATTGATAGAAAATCAGCTTTGAGACTCAACAATAAAGATCAGATTGGATGAGCAAAATAAACTGGAATTTTAAATCGCAGGTTGAAAAGAAACGAATACTTATAAGATAGTTTCTACTCTAGAATTCTTCGCTTTGCTCTAGATTCAAAATAGCGCCCTCACCTTAAAATAATGTTTTGCTCCCTTGTGATACACTATTATTTTATACTATTCATTTTCATGAAGGCCAGTTTCATCGTTTTCATTCTGAAGCACGAATAGGCCAGTAGAATATATTTTTAGGTGCTACTCTAGTTCTTAAGATACCGCAAAGAGACGGCGCTATGAATATCCTCACGATCCATCACGAGTAGGATGAACAAAAATAAAACACGTATTTTATAAGTATAGCGTAAATATTTTCAAGACGTCGAAAATATCTTCACTACCTACTCTTGAATCCATGAGTCATACCTAGTTCAACATTGAGGATACTCATGCGTTTTATCCGAAACAACCATTTGAAGTGTTGTTAAAGCAATTCATAGAATTGCCACTAGTTTGTTTAACGATATAGGTGTCCTAGGTAGTAAAAATAACAAAGTAATGCACGACTGGCTATTGGAAGGCGTTACAAGAATGACGTATAAGTCAATAATATGCGTACAAAGTTTAAGGAAACGGTTTATCCTTGATGCCATCTAAATATAATTATTTTATTTTCTTTGGACAGGTAGCTAACTGTACTTGCTTACAATGTAAAAACAACAACTGAATAATCTAGATCCTATTGACAAGCTACACCACAGCTTATAAACTTCAAGCTTATACAAAATTTAACTAATGCCTATTTGACTCGTACTTAATAGCACAATAAATTAGGAAATTACAAACACCCCACATTAATAATGGCTCATAGCGATATTTTTTTAAATGGTAATAAAACTTTCGTGAAAGATATCGGCTAGTGAAACAGTTAATGCCGGTGGATATATTGATAAAATATCCAGTGGCGTTAACTGTTTCACTAGCCCTAACAAGCAAGCTAATGCCTCTATAGATAGTGTGAACTGGAGCTAGAGGTATACTAAATAATGTCTGCGCATTATGCAGACAGAGCAAATTTGATCTCCGTATTGAGGCAACTGGCAACTCGAAACTAGCTATGTTTATATGTAACTCAAAGAAACTGCGCAGACGTAATAACTCTAGTTGTGATTTTCGACGATTGACATCAGTTTTCAGTTGCTGCACTCGAGGACAGAATCAGTGTAAAATTTGACGCAGCTAGCACCTGTGTGTGTACTAGTTGTGTCCAGTGATCCATAGTCACACTGATTGTTAACCATGGATTTGAAAAAGTTTATTTAGAACCGCGGCAACAGTAAACTAGACCTTTTTGTTGCTGAAACTTAACGAAAACTATTAAAAAGTTCAACTTCTTCAATTAAAGTTGCTCTGGATGTATAGCGCCTAAGGCATAAACGAGATGGGAAATTGAAATGTTATCTTACTAGTTAGGTGGTATTGGAAAATCGACCAATCGTCACAAAGGTAAATAATATCACAATCATCATCATCATCATCCTTGCGTTTTCTCTGGTTGTGGCCCTAAACGCTATCGCGTGTTTTTTGGGCCTGCCTCTTTTACTGGCACCTCGTGGAGGTGGCATGGCAAGACATTTGTTGCCAACGTAGGTTTCCGGCCTTCTCAAAACGTGACCGTACCAGCGAAGGCGACACTCTTGAAACTCTATCACGGAAATGAAGGCTGCCGCGAATGTGAGTTTCGGACGCCGCTGTATTTACATGAAACCCCACAGCATCTTCATCTCCGTGACTCACAATTCCTGCTTGTGTCGTTCTAACAGGCTTCAATATAATATCAGTAATATTATGTTATATTGAAAGTGATGATATAAACTTACTACAACATTGCTCATATGGAACTTCAGGAGTTTTAAATTTATAGGTCACAAACCAGTTTCTTCTGAATCTCTTTGATTCTTCATATATAAATCACAAGCTCTGCCAGCGGCTTTATTCGTGTGTTATGATGTTACATAGTCTATATAACCTTCCTCGATAAATGGACTATCCAACACAAAAATATTTTTTCAATTTGAATCAGTAGTTTCTGAGATTAGCGCGTTCAAACAAACAAACAAACTCATCAGCTTTATAATATTAGTATAGATAACAGGGGTTCCTAATAGAGCTACCATATTCAAAGCGATTATAGACGTAAGCACAATAGATAATTTTTATCGCTTAAATATACGTAAAAAATTTTGATAAACGCATAATAAAACCAAGACCACGAGATGCATTATTACATGAAATAGGTTTGCCAGACATTACATTTACTATCAAGATCAACTCCTTAATGAATAAATGAATTGGTTCTTCCTTAATAGACTAAAATTGATTTCTAAGGTAACACACTTGTGAAAAAAGTGAAATCGAAAAGCATTTCGAAACAATTATGTAGAGTTTGTTGAGCTGACAGTATACCTCGAAATGATCTTAAAATTTCATAGAATCTTCTTTGTTATTTATAACTAGAAAAAATGTCATATCATCAGCAGAAAGTTTGAATGCAAAAACAATTACCTATGTGATTTAAGAAAATATGAATATCAAGGGACTTAAAAGGGAACCTTGTGCAATAATTATACCCAAAGGCATACTGGCCCAGGAAGACATAAAACTAGTTACTTTCTTGTACTTATCATAGAGGAAGTCTTGTAATCGTCAAAAAATTCGACCTCGAGATTTTGACGGATTTCCACGTTTTGGACCTCCCTGAGTTCAAAAATATTTTTTTTTGTTCGTGAGGAAGTGTCATCGAAGTTACATTCAGTTGTACTAAGTACTTGTAATAATTAGGTTCTAACCTAAATAAAATTGCCGTAATAATTATTTCCGATGGCTCATTAGGCCACGATTTTCCAATTTTTCTCTTCTTGTTCCTTCATACTTACTAAGTTTAGTTTCTTTTTGAGTTTTTCTTCCTATGATTGGAACAACTGTATAGAGTCGCATGGTTTCCTTGATCACCATTTCTAAACGTTCCAAGTTATTGAGATCTTCTTTGGTTGGTAATCTATCGGAATCTCCAAACACTGATTTCAACCTGAAAAGAGAAATATCATAATATTAGACTTCGATTTACGTCAAAAAAGGAAAAGCAAAATAGGGGAGTTGAAAATTGTTTTTGTGTGATAAAATATAGCCTAAGATTTTAATAATTAATTAGAAACCAATGATGAAACAAATTTTATCCCTAATACTCTCTCCAGATCCATTACAAGGCTCTGATCACTATGTATCTATAAAACATATACTGAGGTCAATCTAATTGCTTTCATGTAATTTCATGAGATGCATGATGCAACTTCGCATCAAGGGGTAGGCACGGCAATCTCTCGAATAAGATAATTTAATCGTAAAGAATTATAGCCGCGTGATGCCGACAGAGTAGAATAGCATCACCCCATAACCTCCAATGGGTGTCGTAGAAGGCGACTAATGGGTCAGCAAAGGGGTATTGATCACCTTGTATTAAAGGAGAGGCCTTGAAGTCTTTCTTGAAGTGGTACTAACCAACGGCCTAGGTCTTTCTCATTTCCGTTCACTTTCGATTGATACATTACTTTCGTCAATCTACTTTTAGAGACAGGTGCCTTTTTACCCATCTTCCGACCGCTCATATAAACGTGCAAAGCTCCATTCACCAAGTTCCCAGCTGTAATTTTCTTATAATGTCACTACTGTTCATCTCTCGATACAGATCCCGGACTGTTATTTAGCTTTGATGACATACTTACTTTTTTTTCAAGTTAGATAAGTACCTATCTGCATAATGTTTTTACAATTAAAAATACTCACTCTTTGTATATTTTGTCTTGCTCTTCCTCGTATATTCCAAGCAGGTGAAGCGCGTACGCGATAACCAGCGCAGTTGTGTCGTTCCCAGCAATGGTGATGGAGTCGATATGTTCCCTTAGCTGTTCGTTTGTAAATTTGATTTCTCTAGTCAGTAGTAATTCCAGTAAGTCTTTTTTACCTAGAATATGAAGTCAGTATTCATTATGTTAATACAGGGTGTAAAAGACATGAACAGTCAAACGAGAACCATGTATTCGGCTCACCATCATAACATTTTTTTTTCCTTTAGACTATACCTGGGAAATTGATAGTTACGATTTTATTGAAGGTCAAAGTCATAATTTTTTTTTAATTTTTTTTATGAAAACGTATTCTATACGTTATTTCTTAATTATTGTCCAAAGAAACATTATCATTTTTTTTAGTATTTCATAACAAAAAATGGCTTCAAAACGTTAGCGTTCAATTAGCTCACTCGATGCGCACGGACACTAACGAACGGGGCCGCCGTCTGGCAAAACTATCGCGGTTTTGCGAGTTGCGTGCGAGTTGAGCGCTTTACATTGCGCAGTACAATTTGAAATTTTTTTTAACACCAAAAAACAAATATCATTTCCCAGCAATATTTTTTTTGAAATATGTCTTATTTTGATGTATAGAATACGTGGTTTTCGTTTGACTGTTCATGTCTTTTACACCCAGTATAGTCGCAATCTTTCAATTTCAACCAATACCTCTACACTGCTACCGTGTAGAGGTATTGGTAATACCTAACTGCTAGCATTGGTAGGTAGGTACTAGTATATACCTACTTCATATATCGCTTAAAGGTCGTGCACACTTATCAGCTGAGAAAGGGAACGCCTTTTGTTTTACTATGAACGCTACGGAACCACGGCTACAAAACGACTACGGACCGAATAAGCGTATCGTCTCTTTTTCATAGTAAAAAGATTCCGAGCAAAGCGTGGGTGGCGTAGTGCGTAAAGGCGTTGTCTCCCAACCGGGAGGCATCGATCGGTTCGAATTCGAATCCAGTGACATACCAATGTGTTTTAAAATTTTAAATTCATATGTACGTACGTTTAATCGATGCTTTAATGGTAAAGGTAAACGTCGTGAGGAAACCAGCACACACCTATGAAGAAATTCTTAGGTTGTGTGTGAAGTCGACCAACCTGCACTTGGCCAGCGTGGTTGACTAAAGCCTAATCGCCCCTAACGTGGGGTAGGCTTAAGCCCTTCGGTGGGGACAATTATATGAGTTGTTGATGATGATGACGGTTCCGAGCTGATAAGTGCACTACGACCTTAACTATGCTTTCATAGTCATCTAAATAGTATGGTGTTATCAAAAAATCAAAATAGTAAAATTTTCTCCATACAAATAGTTCGATTAGTAAAACAAAATGTACGGGTTTGTTTGGAAAATGCCACTTTCTGGTCTGGTGTGGCATAAAAGTATATTGTAATTATGAATTTTTGACAACATACTATAAATAGTATGTTGTCTCATGTAAACATGGCAAGGTGGTAATATAGAAGGGATGTTTGAATAAAACTATTGTATCATTCTCTTGACTCTACATTAGAAAGACGCTTCTGCGAACACATTTAAAATTTTATTTTTATTTTGTAGCAAAGATCTACAAAGTTAATGTAGATCTCAAGTCTTAATGAAGCTATAAGTGTAAGTAGCAACAATTTTGTCACATGTACATTTTAGATTCTGTATTATTATTTGAATACAATATTTGTGTCAATAAGTAATTATCAAGCTCATTGACCCAAAAAGGGTTGAGCAGAGCTTTAGGTAACACAGTTGGTTACACATAAAGCCACATCTGGCAGAATGGGCCATACAGTACCTCAAAATAGTGACAGGTGGCCAGCCTGTCGCCTATACAAAAAGATCACCAAACCGAATCACAAAATCCATAAAGTTACAATCTTCAGTAAACAAACAAACAAACTATTGAAATTGCAACTATTTGTGTTTTTTTTTGTTACTCTGTGTGTTGTATATTTGTGCCAAATAAACGTCTATTCATTCATTCAAAATCCAACAACCAGGATTTTGAAAGTTGCCGGTTTACTGAAAGTTTGGGTTTGATGTCCCTTGTATCCAGGCGAAAGGTTGGCAACCTGTCACTACACGGCCCATACTGCCTGATGTCGCTTTATCTGTAACCAACTGTTACCTAAAGCTCTGCTCAACTCTTTCGGAATTATAAGAGCGAAAATATGTGAGAAATACTACGGTCAAACCTACCTTCTTTGAGTGGGTCGAGGTGAGCTTTTTTCTTGATGACGACCTAAAAATAAAACAATTTGAGTTTTGAGTGTGATTAAAAATTAATATTATAATTTCTAGCTAATGTTGTTTTCTTTTAAGACGACAAAATTTTAAATAAATGTAGTAAGTTAGAAAACCTGTACCTGAATGATTTAAGGAAGAAAGAATAACGTATGGAAGTATCGAACTACATCCCCATATATGTCACGTCCATAATAGCAATGTAATAATTAAACAATGATATTTTGTGTATGATCGTCAATAAATGAACCAGAAAATATCAGTAACGATTGTCTGATTTATCTTTGGCTAAACCCTGCACCCGCGAAGGTCTCAATAAACGTATCGATGACCATAGCAAACTAAGTAATTATTTTGAAATTTGAATAAAAAAATATTAATGCAGACTTGTAGATAGGCTTGATATAAGAAAATTTTCTAAAAAAAAAAGATTTCTGCAAAAATGTAGATGTCCGTATCTACTTTGCTGCCATCGGTATGGTCCTCAGATCAAATAAGTAGAGGTATGGTCCATATATTATTCTTTCTTTCTAAAATCATCTACTGCCATACTGTATGTATAGAAATCTGTCTGTTCTAATAAAAATACTTATAAGCATTTGTCACCAATTTAATTTCGCCTCTACATGGAAGGTTTTATTGGTTTTCTAGTTTATTAATTTATTTATAGTAATTGCTGATTACTCGCAAAAAGTGCAGAGTCTTTAATTCAACCAACATGCAATTTTCAAACGTCAGATGTTGCTCAAAATTAAATGCTTCCGAACGTTAAAGAATTATTCAAATCGGTACACCCAGTAAACAGTTATCAGGTATTACATAAAATACAGTCCAATGAGAACCTCCTCCTTTTTTTAAAAATTAGCATCTTCTTCTTAGACCATTCAACACGGGACGTGGCATAGCGCAGATTTAGTACTGAAAATATTCCGCCGTTTTTCGCAGGGGGAGGCAAACACGTATAGCACTCATTTACTCACTCGTTTGCAAACATTTAAATCGCTATTATGAGCGCACACTCGCGGCCTCGGCTAATACGCGTACCACCATATCGCCTAACGTTGTTATATCGTTGTTTCAATGTCGCAAAATTTGTAGATGAAAAATTGTATTGTTATGTAAAACAGTAGTTTATTTGAATAGAAAATTACTTCCGTGTGATAAGCAACTCCGTTTTAGGATAACTTTAATGTTTCTGGTCGTCGTTTACAAGAAAACACCCCGCAACCTATAATTTTTACGAGGTCCGCTTAGCGACAGATACGAATTCAAAATGGCGGTCGTTCGTCGCGGCGAACTAGTTTTTAGAAACTGACATGAACGTTTGTTCATGTACTTTGGCAGACGGGAACGCGTTCGTAGGCACGTCCCGTGTTAAATTGTCTAAGATCTTCTTAAGAAAAAATCACAGTTTTTTTAGTTTTTTGAGTGATTTCTGAGTCACCAGCCCATATTTAAAATTGTTTTTCTGCTAAAAATGTAAGTAGAATAATAATACTATTCGTAGCCTACCTCATCGGTGAATTTGTGTGTGAGGTCAATATTCTCCTTCTGTAGCCGAGCGTAAGGTGTGAGCTTGAAGAGCGCGTCAGGCTGCAGCCATGCCTTGAATAGGCGCATGTTTATAATGGACATGACGAGGCTTCGCGCGCGAAGGTATGGCGTGTCCGGGTTATGCTGAACGTCCATCTTCTCACCCATCGCCGTCTCTGGGGAGTTATTACAGTAATCTTAATATATAAAGAGGTAACCAAACATCTTGAGCATCTCCAATTGCGTCGTGATGTTGCGTCATTGACAGCGTTCTATCGTCTGAACCACGGCGAATGCTCTGAGCTTTTTTCCCTGATGCCACCATCTCCCTGTCTTTTAAGGAAGATAAAATGAAATAATATTATTTAATTGAATGTTGTGCTGAATTTAGGTTAAGGCTCAAAATACATTAAATTGTGAAACAAACAAGATTTTACTACTTCAACGTAATCTTGATCTGGCTGAGTCTAAAGTTAAGTTAAATCTTGATTAAGCCATTATTTTATTGCAATTTTTATCTCTCTCTAAAATGCTTCGTTACATGTTGTTGATTATACTAATTAACCTTTACTTTTAAATGCCGTTTTGTATGCATTATTTTTTTTATAAAAAGATATTATAGTTTGGAATTTAAAAGAAAACTCGCATTTATTAAAGTTATTTATGTACTACTTCTACGACCTTTCATTCCCTATTTCATCCCCACACGTGTATCAAAATTTCAAAAAGGCTACTTAATTTTTGTACTTCTTATCACGTGCTTTAAATTCAAAGTTTATTTTTCAATAATTCAAGATTTTATCTTCGATAATGAGGATCCCATACCAACTTTCATCCCTTATTTCTCAACCCCTTCATGCCTTTTTACAACAAAATTTAGCTTATATTCTATCTCAAGGTCTAGTCTATTTAATGCCAAATATAATAATTATTATATAATACCAAATATCATCTAATTCGGTTTGGGCTTTAGGCGTGAAAGCGTGACTTTGTTTGGACTTCTTTACGACCTTTCATCCTCTATTCCATCCCCACACGGGTCATAATTTTAAAAAATGCTAGAATAGATATTTATTTACTTCTTATCAAGTGCCCAAATACAAACTTTCATGGTTTTATCTTCGATACTGAGGAATCCTATACAAACTTTCATCCCTTATTTCAACATATTTATGCCCTTTTTTTTTAACAAAAAAAGGATAATGGAACTTACCAAACACAATGTCTAACATGCAAGAAGTGATGTACTTGTAAACATCAAACTCTGGCTTGCCGATTTGTTCCTCAAGTCGCTCCACTAGTATCGCGCTCTGTTGTCCGAATGTGTCTATGTAATCTTCTATGACCTTGTTGTGGAAGACCGGGATCAGGACACGCCGGTGCACCTTCCACATTTCCACTGTAAAAATATGCAGTTGTATATTGACTATAAGGGTATCTTTGTATTGGCAACTATGGTATTGATGATTATTACAAATAAACCTTTCTTTCATTTTCGGATTGGCAAGCCGAGATTAGCCACCCTCAGCTTGCCGACCTGCAAGGCATTGATTTGTCACGCCTCTTTTGAAAGACCCAGGATTGTAAGAAAGAGGCAAACACGTGTGTTAGGAGAGAATTATTTTCTTTGATTCAGTTGTCAAACTTAGTTCGCGGTGGAATGGTAGCACAGTTTTTCGTTGACAACGTAAGTGAGAACGCCTGGTCCCAATAAGAAGGAAGATGGTTTTCGGAAAAATGTTCCTCAGAACACTTGCACGGTATACGCGATAGGACGTGCTCATGTACTTGACATACTTATTCTTATTGCGCATATGGTCAAGTGAAAATATTATTATTAAAGTTTATTTATAATTTGCATTTGCATAAAAAAAGCATTTGTTTTTTTTTTCTATACTTAATTACAAATTAATATTCGTGAGATCGTCCCTAGAGAATAAAGTAGGTAATAAATATCTAATCCTGTTTAGAATATTAAGTAATGATGGTAAATATGCTTTGAATATTACTCGAAATCATTTCCTTTTGCCTTTTGGTTAAACGACGTAAGACCTGCGTAAGACAGAAGATAATATTAATAACAAATATTGATATAAATAGTTTTGGAATTGATCGTCGTAATACTTAGACGCAACAATTGTTGATAACTAAAACTTTCATTTCTCAAGCTTGATGATACTGTCCTTATATCTGATACTATATCTACATTTTCTTTGTAGTGAGAAAGTATTAATTATCTTATATTTTGGGCCCTGGACATTCAACTGCACTCCGAACACTAGTTACATTTTAAATGCAGTTAGCAAGACTTCAACCAAACTGTCGACTAATCGTGTTGACCGATTGCAGTCAGTGTGCAGTCGACGAGCAGTATGTGTTATGCTACTGCTCCACCTGCGCCATAACGTGTTAAACACGATATTAAAGGCATCACGTAGATGTGGCCAACATTTTAATGTCATAACTTAGTAACGCATTAATAATGTTTTTTTAATAATCCCGTCCACCAGCCTTCCCTAATCTTAATGTAAAGCGTTTATGTGTTCTTTATAAATATTAGCTTAAATATTAAAATGGATTTGGCTTCAAAATAAACACACACAAAATCATAAATACGGAGCAATGCAATGCAATGAGTTCTAGTCCTTAGCTGTTCTGATTATAAAACAATTAGAAAATCGTTTTGTGCAGCTCTCATGTAAGTTTGGAATTTTTATCGTTATGGAATACAAAGTAAATCATAATTATTAGCTTTTTCAATTAATTATTACGTTGTTTCCAGTACCGGAAGGTTCTCATCAACTATGAAATTTATTAAACCCCTTCCGTGTAACAATATTGGATATTCAATTTCCGTATATCTCGACTGTTATTTGGTTTTATATTAACATAGCAGTTGACTGTTTGTTACGTCAAGGTGCTTCATGTGTAAATTGTTAGTTCACACTATTACTTGAGTGTTACTTAGTTCGCAGTCATGTCTCGTTTAGTTTTGAGATAAGAAAAAAAAAAATTAACAAGTAATTTAACATCTTGTATAAACTATAAAGTTCACTTTGAAGTGTAATGAAACCTATATAGACGAGTTTATTGAAACAAATTACAAGACCAAATAAATAATAAAATATTCTCAATTCTAATGTATTCTATTAAGAAGCCACAGATTTCTTTCACAACGTTCTGTACATCGTGTAACAGAGTTTCGTAATTAAAAAATGCAGTCGAATTGAGAACTTCTTCTTTTTTTGGAGTCCGTTAGATATTTATGCAAATAGGATTTTACACTTTGTCTAATGAGACGACAAAGTGGACAATTCCATTTGCTTTGAAATCAACTAGTTTATTACAAGTTTCAGGGATAAATTCTATGACCTATTGTTCATATTCTTATTTAATGATTTTAACTAAATTTATTATGTCGGTAACTGTAAAGGTTGAAAAAAAAAACAAATGAAAATAATACTAACCTGGAGCCACAAATAGTCCATTGCCCAGCCATGATTGTAGAAATTTGTAAGAATAGTCCTTCGCCAGACAATTTTCTAATATTTTCTGCACGTCCTCTGGATTGAGAGTAACTGAAAAAATAATATAATATTCATTCACTATAAGCGCGTGTATTTATTATGAAACTGTCCTATTATTCAAAACTTTCAAGCACAAAATGGTTTCAGTTTGTCGTAAAGTTATTGCTATCAATTTTAGTTATTCTCTTAGGTATAATAAAAAATAATAATATTATTACGTTTTTTAATATCTAAATCAGTACAGGATGATTATATTCAATAGTATTAGCGTCAGGTTTGTTTAATTTTTGTTTCCAAATCCTGGAAAGATCAGTTGGAAAAGTGTAATCGCTCAGTTCGGACACTCAAAATAATAAAAGTTTCTAATATTTTTCAATTCACATTTAAAAGTATTAATATTTTTACAAGTATATTCTCTATAAAATTCTACTCTATTGTTTTTTGTTAAAATAATAAGCACCACAAAGAAATAGCCGATTGTTAAACAAGGATCGAAAGTAATCCATTCTCATACTAAGGTAGTGATTTATTTCAGAGTCAGTCCGAACGTTGATGACTTTTTCCCGAACTTTTCATCTAAAATGTTCAAAATAATAGTTGAAGTCTTTTTCGGCATAGCCCACACAGTTAAGTATCTCGGTAAATTATAGATTATAGATACAGTTTTATATTATTTTAACGGGACGATAAGTGGCTAAATTGCAAGTTTTACCGATTTTCGAACGATCATCCATCACTTGTTAACAATAACAGCGTAAATTTTCAAAAAATATACATCTACGTATAGCATATAAATAAAAGCTTTTTTAAAAAATGATTTTTATATACATTTATTTTTTAATCTAAACTAAGGCCACCGACATAGCCCAAAGAATTGCGAACTTTAAGTGCAATAATCCAAAAAAAAAATTGTATTAGGATCACCTTCATTATGAAACATGAATTAACAAATTATATTATATTTAAATATTCATATGAGAAAAAGTTGCATCTTGTTAAGAAAATCAACAGTTTTCTCATTTTCTGAATCGCGGGATGCTCCGCTCACTATAAGCAATGTCGCCAGCACTCATCGTTGCCTTAGGGTCATAGCACACTTATCAGCACGAAAAGGGAACGCCTCTTTCTAATACGCTTATATAAGCTTTACCTGTATGTTTGCTTGTATGTAACCGACTCTTTTGTACGCAATTTTGACCCACTTTAAACGGTCAGATTTCGTTTAAATTTATAATAATTCGATAAGAATATCCCATTATCCTGATCAGAAGGTCGCCAGGACTAATAAAATAAACGTTTGGAATGTTAGTTATACGTCACTAGATCGCATTGTCATTCGTATAAGTACTTTCATCAGCGGTTATAATTCGCACTAAAAAGAGGAAAATAAAATAGTCAAAATAAACAAAAAAAACACGCTTTTATATTAAATCGGACAAAAAAGTGAAAAATAACTTTTTAGTATAGAAACTAAATGATGAACAAAAGTATAAAGTCATTTAGAGAAAAGCGTGGGGTGCTTAATTTAATTGTACCGATCGAATATTTTCAAGATCTAATGTTATTGAGCACCCCACCCATCACATCAACAGCTCATATAATGTCCCCACCGAGGGGCTCGAGCCTACCCCACATTCGGGGCGATTAGGCCTTAGTCAACCACGCTGGCCAAGTGCGGGTTGGTCGACGTCACACACAATCTAAGAATTTCTTCATAGATGTGTGCAGGTTTCCTCACGATGTTTTACTTCACCGTAAAAGCGTCGAATAAACGTACGTATATGAATTCAAACAGAGGTATACGAGAAAGTCAAGGGGAGACCACTCCCGATTTTTTTAAAGCTATTTTCACTATGTACGTTACAGAACAGCGGCTACGGAACGGCTACGAACCGTAGCCGTTCCGTAGTAGTAAAATCGCCTCTTTTTCATAGTAAAAACAGGCGATACAGTTCCGTCCCTTTCCAAGCTGATAAATGTGTTACGACCTTTAGGGCATATACTCATAGAAAGCTGGAAACCTTTTTATTAATGAGTTTGGCTAGCTTTCATGGCGTCAGTCAGAAATTTATGTCAATATTTAAGTGGTGTTGTTTTTTTAAATGTTTTTTAATTTTTTATGTTATTTAGCCGGCAGACAAGCATACTGAATGCCTAGTGGCAACATTAACGTGAAAATCGCGCGCTGCTAACCTTAGTGCCCTTGCCTACCCTGTAGAACTCTAGCAACAAAAACAATAAAGAAAAAGATTTATTTAAATTGACCTAAACCTTGATACGCGCGCAGCGCATCATGACATCTGCTAAAACCTAACACAGTAAACTAAATTGAATGTAGATTTGGCGCCATTTTGTCTGTTTATATGTCGTGGCCCGATCGTATAATTGGCCACATCATGAAATGCTTGGGCATATCATCTACCTACCGATCACACAGATACGTAGATTAGACTCTCCCATACCACAGTCTACTCCGCTTGGTCATAAAAAAATAACTTTGAACCTACTGATCACTTCTGACCACTACCATTTTTAGGTAATGGGCTACTCGACCAGTGATCGAGATTTTTATGGTCCAGTAGCATTTCATGATATGTCGCACATTTCATGATCTGACCAATTATACGATCGGGCCACGACATATATAACAATATCAATATTTAAAAATGTCTGATGGTATTACATAATAATATATGAAAATTGGTCTCCGCCAGATGGGCCAGATATTTTGAAGAAAGTTACTGAGATAGTAAATAGTTTGTTGTCAGATAAATTGAAAAAAGCTTTAAATGTTTTATGGTTATCTATTCTGTTAATTTTATTTTCAATTGCTCAATTCAGAATTTCTTAAAGTAAAATTTATCGAGAACGGACGAAAACATATTACACCGATCTCAAATGAATTTGGGAGCAAGGCAGACAACGTTGATGATGATGTACCAAATTGACGAGTTTAAAAATAGATAGAAAGAAAGACATTTACCCATTAACCAGCACAAGACAACACCAAAAACAAAATTAATACACTAATGTTGAGGTACAACATAAAAAAATTAATTTTGACGAAGACAAATGTTGTGCTATACCAAAAGGCCTTCCTCACCATGTGCTTGTACGACAAAATATCATAGCAGTGCTGTTATTATTGCAGAGTCTTTTTAACCGACTTCAAAAAGGAGGAAGTTCTCAATTCGACTGCATGTTTTTTTATGTATGTACAACGATTACACCGAGATTTCTGATCCGATTTAAATAATTCTTTTTTTATTTGACGTAGAATAGTTACCATTTGGTCCCATAAAATTTTTTCATGAATAGGTTCAGTAGTTTTTTTAGAATCGTGAAAATACGCATTCACAATATGAATTTTTTCGAACTGTTCCAACTTTATGCGTCGATTATCTTCGAAAGTTGTTAATCAATTTCAATGATTTTTTTATTTTAAAGATCAAAGTCTCGAAATAGTTTCCTGAAAATTTAAAGACCTTGAAGGTTTTTGTTATTCTGAAATATAACGGAAAAATCCTGTCTTAACTTTAATTAATGATAACTTTGAGTTGTGAACCGAGTTTTATAACTATTTTAGAAGGCGGTTTTTTTAATAATTTATATACTGTGATGTTCACGAAATTTACGTAAATATTTTTATGTAAATAAACGTAAAATAAATTTAAATAATAGAACTATTTTTAAAACCCAAAATTCAAGATAACGGCTTAAATTAGACTGACAGCATTATAGACACGCAAATAAATTCGGAAACGATACTGTCATTTAATTTCTTGAAGTTGCTTATTTATAAAAGAAAAAACAATAAGGTTATTCACTTTATTAAAGTGGACGCACATTAGCCGAAACGAATTTATGAATTCCCCGGAAATTCAGACGCCGTCGTCACCAGATTATACTGAAAAAAAAAATCAACTGCAAATATTATGAAGCTACTGCTTGGGAAATGGTTATTTCCAGCAATGAATATCGTTTATTAAAAAAGCAATCATATAATTTAAGATAAGAATATTTTCTCTAAATTTCAGAATACCAGTTTTATTTGAACAGGCCATTATGTTTTTAACAAATTTTGCAGAAATTCTATCAAATCGTTCTGCATTGTTGGAGAGAGATCTTATCGTCAGTTGTTGGTGACTTCATTGTGCTTACGCTTTTCATTGTAAATATCAATAATCGTTGGCGTAAACGTTCTTAACATGAGTAAAAGTGGGAATTAACGCGATTAGATTACCTTGTAAAATGCCTGACGTTTCGGCCGGGTTACACCGACTGTGGTCACAGGCGGACTCAAAAGAATCGCGTTAATTCCCTTTTGCACTCATGGTAATTACCTTTTTGGTATCCAAAGTGCTGCTCAAACCCTTTTAGGAATAACCCTAAATGAGCTTGAGAGATGTATGTACCTATTATCTGTGATATTTAATAAATATAAGTTGTCAGCCAACGATTTACCAAAGCTGTTGTGTGTACTATGCAAACAATCAGACAAACCGAATACAAATGTAAAATAGTTATTACTGTTGTAAGTAATGTTGACATTGTTAGTGTGTTTGCGATGTTATAATAATGGTTTACTTAGACATAGTATTTCACAAAATGTTGCAAAATTTCCTTCTTTGTTAACATTAACACTACACTACTCATGTTTCTTAAAATTACTAATTTATGTGTTTGTTATAATATCTAAGTTTTGAATGATAGGTTCTTAATTTGGTCTGTGATACGGTAAATTTAAAGGATTTGAGTATTATGTTTATTAGGTCTATCATAATATTCGATTCTATTGATTACCTATTCTACCTATATTTTAGTATTTACAATTATAAGTATGTATAAAAAAGTTTAGTCACCTAATTTTTGTAAAACATAATTTTAGCTTTATGTATATTATTAGGTTTAATCTTAAAAATTGAATAAATTGGTCTTAGTTACATAAAGTTTAATTATAAGGGTGCCAATTGTACGCATAATAATATGTTTGTGTGAAAAACCACTTCTTTTTGTGTTCTGTGAATAAACCCACAAAACGAGTAATTAATTTACTTAATTAATTAATTATATATTTGTGTTATTATTTAATAAAAATAGAACTGGCTGGATAATAGATGTAAGAGTATAGAAAATGTATGATTTATCATTAAAATACGAAACGCCGCAAATTAAAAAAAAAATAGCTAATATTTTTTTAAAAACTGCATCATTATATCTCAATTTCTCGAGTTTAGTGTGGTTACAATAAATTATTTATTTACTTTATTATATTGTTGAGAACAATTTAAAGTAGCATTAAAGTAAGTGAGTTTCCCGAGAAACGCGTATTGGCACGCGGTTGAACACGTAAATTATTTTGACATTGAATAAGTTTTTATTTGATAGTACTCGCTAAGTTATTGGACGATACAATAACAAATATGATCTAACGCGTTGCTTGCACACTTTGTAACCCTTAAGTGTTTGTTACACAATTAAGAATTTGAAGAAGAAAATAAACAGAAAAACTAAAAATTAAAACTAGGAAGTATTCATTCAATCCTATTCAATCACTCAAGTTACAACTAAATTGAGAGCTCAATAGAATATTTATTAATCTGTGGATGATTAATAATACCCAGACACAATTGATTTTAATTGTCTCGCGGCAGATATCTACCGAGCGGGCACCAAAAGGTTAAGAAACTTTTACAGAAAATCTGAAGAATAAAAGAGCGATAAAATATATCACTCTAGTATTAAGTTATTAAAAGAGTGGCTATACTAAACAGTTTTGATTTGCGAGCAGTGGTTACGTAACATTATTGAAAAAAAAATCAGCTAATTGTCTTGAATCGGCTGTTTATCCATTGAGCGACACCTTTTCCAACTAAGAATTCCAATTTATATTTTGAAATATCAAAATATAATTAATTAAGTTAGTAAACTCCGTTAGATTGAATGGTTTTCCTATGCAAAGAATAAAGTTCAAATACTTACCATAATAAAGGGATGGTCCAATCCAAACTTTGCCATAACCACCATTTGATTCCACAAGTTCCGCCAACTCTTTGATATTACTTAATAATTCTGTAAATTATTTTGACACTTTAAAATCAAGAAACTAAGTTTAATTTAAATAAAACTAAACATTATTTTCCAACAAATAACGTAAGTAATCGTGAAACAAAATCTCACTTTCAGGGCCGCCTATAAACCAATGTGTATGACCCAGGAATGGCAAGTCCCCCACAGTAGGGAGGATATCGGAAACATCGTACAGCGCTTTACGCATGCGCCGAAAACGTATGTAGTATATTATCGCACACACAAACACTAAAGCTAGGATCAACATTGTGAGCACCCAGAGGACCACAGTACTTAGCTACCACCGCAAGAATACTGTCAACTCCGATGTGAACACCGGGTTATTAACGCCTTGAATCTTTATAGTTATGCGAGCGCTCTGTAGACACATGAAAAGCGTGACTCGCAATTTGCAGTTCTATGTCGAAATGACAAAGCTGTACTTAGCATACAAGCTACTTTGAATCAGATGTTTCTGAACACCTTAAAGTGTTAACAAACATAATTACAAGAAAACCTAATAAGCTTCTTTCAGAGTATTCGATTGCTGGTACTAACTCAAACTGTATCACATGGACAGTCAATTACGCTTCTAGGACCAAATGCATAAAATAATAAGAGAGAAAACTTGGATTCGTATTAAGAAGCACAAGACATTTTAAACATCCCTCGACGTAATTTTGCTGTACAATAATTACGCCAGACGTAAGCTGAAGTACTGCAGCAAGGTGTCGTCATCTCTCAGAAAATAAGGCTTCTGGCAGCTCTGGGATCTTCGACGGCCCCGGTTTATTTTCTGAGAGATGAAATGTAATAAACAAGGTAGTGTTTCTACGTACTTCGAAAGCACGCAACGTCAAGCTGGTTAGCCGGCCAATCGACAGATATCAGATGTCAAAAGTGACTCAGTTCTGACGCATCCGTGGTCTAGCGGTTCTTCAATCAGAGTTCGATCCAGAGGTCCAGGGTCAAATCCAGGAAGTAAATTTTGGAGATAAGACTTATGGCCGCCTGCCTATCTACCATCATCTTGTCAAAATCTGTCACCATAATAATAATGTTAACAGCATTATTGTGTTCCGACAATTAATAATAAGATAGCCAGCCCCTCTGTGGTTGAGGGTTCTCGGTGAAACTTGATTCCATCTTCAGCCTTATCGTCACTTACCATCAGAAGATGAAAGGAAAGAATTAAGAAATAAATTCCTAAGGCTGATTTTCATTTAGGTTATTCAGGTTGCTATTTCAGAACTATATACATTGAGACAGACAAATCCTAGTGCAAAAATCCTCCCGGATATAAAAAACTTGATGGCCAATCGATGTTTACGTTGCATTAGATTTTTGAATATGAGCCTGGAAACCTGTTTGATTCATCACCAACAACATTATTGTAAATATAGCTACTAATACGCTGAAAGAGAGAAAGCACGAGAATCAGATATTAAGATAAATTACCAGAAAAAAACTATTTGTCAACACAAGCATCAGTTGCCAATATCATGTAGCATGTCGAGATTGTCGAGGTCTGTTGCCACACACTTCTCGTCAAGCTCTTCCTAGATGATGTCTTTCTTTGATATTAGTATTAAAATAGTATAAATACTGAGGGCATGGCTGTATCAGCAGAGCCCTTTGCCTTCCCTTAATAGGGAGAATGTAAAAAAAAATATCGAGAATGTTTTGACACGAAAGCATCAGGAAGATTTTAGTAATTAAACACTGTTTCGGAGTTTGTGCACAGTCACTGGAAATTGTGCTATTTTGATCCACAGACATCTGTGTTTACGTTAAATTACGAGGAATAATTGAAATAAAGGATTTATGGTGTGTATGATGTTGAGAATTTTATATTGGTATTTCCACCTCATCAGTCACTAACATGAGATCTGTTGCCATGCATTTCTCGCCATGTACTCCCTAGATGCATTAAAATGTGTGACTACTGACCACTTCTTAATGCTAACATCAAGAAAGAAGATAAATATGGCTTGACTCTATGGGCTAGATCCCTTTGCCTTCCTATACTAGGGAGACTAAAAAAAAATATCCTGGGAGTGTTTGGCGGGAAACCATGGTGTCTGGATATCGATCTTTATTTCGATAATTCAAAATTGCTTCGGAGTGGATTTTGTGCAGTGGAAGTGGTGTCGTTTCGTTGCATAAGCATCCAGTGTTGACGAACAGTTATGAGGAATCATTAAAATAAAGGTTTTGTGTATATGACGTTGAGAATTGTATAGTGGTTGGAAATCCCACTATACAATTCTCATCAGTCACCATCATGAGGACTGTAATATGCATTTCTCGCCAAGCACTCCCTAGATGCATTAAAATGTGTGGCACCCACATTTTATTGCAAAAATCAAGAAAGAAGATATGAAACTGAAGACTTGGCTGTATGGGCTCCATTTGCCGTCCTGTAACAGGGAAAATTTAAGAAAAAAAATATCGGAGTGTTTGGCGGGTAATCATGGCGTCTGGATGTCGATCTTTATTTCGATAATTAAAATTGCTTCGGAGTGGATTTTGTGCAGTGAAAGTGGTGTCGTTTTGTTGCATAAGCATCCGTGTTGACGAACAGTTATGAGGAATCATTGAAATAAAGGTTTTGTGTATGTGGCGTTGAGAATTGTATAGTGGTTGGAAATCCCACTATACAATTCTCATCAGTCACCATCATGAGGTCTGTACCATGCATTTCTCGCCAAGCACTCCCTAGATGCATTAAAATGTGTGGCACCCACATTTTAATGCAAAAATCAAGAAAGAAGATGAAACTTAAGACTTGGCTGTATGGGCTAGATCCCTTTGCCGTCCCGTAACAGGGAAAATTTTACCAAAAAAAAAAAAAAAAAAATATCATGCTTCCTTTTTTCTGTTGGGCACCAATGGCGCCAATATTTAGTATTTTCCCGCGTGAAAGCGGAGGACTGCACAATATAACAGAGTGTTTCATGCAAGGTGAAAAATTTTCGGTGAGGCGAGGCGGGAAGGACTTTGCCTCCAGAGATGTGGCAAAATCTTGAACTTTTTTTAAAATTATAATTTTGCCTACATTTTGTTTACTTATAGTTAATAGCTCAATTTCATTCAAATAGGTATTTTAACAAATGCAATTTACAATGTAGTATTACATATTAATATTTCACAAATTTTGATTGTCATAATTATATTTTTAGAGATATTTGCACTTACTAGAAAAATGCACTGAAAAAAATCGACTTGCCTCAGGCGGGACTCGAACCCGCATCTTCCACAATCCGGGCGGACGCGTTGACCATTACGCCACCGAGACACTGCTTTACGCTGTCGAAATTTATCAGTGCTTGGTGCTTATGTTTTTATGGTAAACATTGTTTCATCAAATCTTTGAAATTTGCACTTCTAAGACCCGAACGAAATATTTTTGTAAATATTTGACGCTCAGCTAAGATGAAACTACCTTACATTATGGAATAATTTTATTTTTGCGTTTACGAACGCGTAAATATTAATACTAGAAAAATGCACTGAAAAAAATCGACTTGCCTCAGGATCCGCCCGGATTGTGGAAGATGCGGGTTCGAGTCCCGCCTGAGGCAAGTCGATTTTTTCAGTGCATTTTTCTAGTATTAATATTTACGCGTTTGTAAACGCAAAAATAAAATTATTCCATAATATTTGCACTTAGTAATTTTATTTTAAGTTATTTAAATAATATTTATTTTGGTCATTACAGTTTGTATCGTCTTCAACATTTTGTTCCTATATTAAAATCATCAATGTAATTAGACGAAATGTCATCGTATTTTTACAATGGCTACGTATTGTGAATATTTTATTATTTCTATATTCATTTATTAACTAGTGCGGTAATAAAAGAACAAAGAACTTTTTTTACCGTCCGAGGAAAGTACATAACTTTATGTAATCCCCTGAGACCAGAAAGTGACTTACCTCGGGCGGTAAAAAATAAAGCCTCAGATCGCAGGTAACGCCCAAGCTGAAGGCGAGGGCGATTAATATGCCAATATATTGTTGGCTTTCAAATGGACCATGCAGTCACATGACAGGTTACCGGCCTGTCGGCTACTATAACGGGGCATCATACCTAAAAGTACCTTATGCTACAATGAACCAACAAACAAAATCTGACACACAGGACAGATTTTACACACCAAAAAACACCTTAAACTATTCTTACAAATGACGTTGTTTTCATTCAATATTAGTTTGTGGTACCTACCTACTACGAACGTCGTCGCTTCAGTTGAATAGACTGTAGCAAAAAGAAACGTATATACTTACGTTACTTTATAAAGTTTAATATGCATCAACCTTTGTATAACTTTCAATGTTAAATGACAAAGCCTGGTCGAACGTTTAAGAACACGACTATCACAACAATGCGTGCGATGTTCTATTAAAATTTGCCTATTAAAATTAAGATTTCCGGTAATTACGAGAGCAGGTTTAAATATGTTTGAACTTCGCTGTGTGTTGATAAGCTTCTTGTGCATCCACTCAGTCGGTCACTTGATCGTATTCATGTTCAAAAGAAACAGGCTTCTCTTAGTGTGTACGTTTTAATAGATCTTAAATAAAACACCGAGTTTGTTAATCAGTAAAAAATATTTTGACGTCAGCCAAAAAGTAAGTAATACTTCAAAATTCAATTGCCTTTTTTTGTTGTTTCTTGGCAAACTGTTATTGTTTTATTAGTCACCGACTAGCATGAAAATCTAAGTGCAAAAAGAATTTTATTTAAAGAATTAGTGTATTATAATTGAAACTAGGGATGTTTCGTAGTATAATTTATATTCGAACTACTCTGGCTGAAATTAATGTAAATAGGAAAACTTTTTAACCGACTTCAAAAAAGGAGGACGTTCTCAATTCGACTGCATGTTTTTTTTATGTGTAACACATATAAAACTCATAACTTTTTACTTATAAATTTTTACTGTATGTACCGAGTTTCTTGGATTCATTTTCAAAATTTAAGTGGATTATTGGATTGTTGAAAAACAATTCTTTAACTAAAAGCATTTTTCAGTATATTGTAAAATGTCATCCATATAGTTTCTGATCAAATTTTTGTATTATTTAAACTTTTAATTAACAAACAATTAAATGAATTTCATTAAATTTTCGTATTGTACATTCAGTCAAAAAATATATCGGGAATGGATGATTTGTTTAAAGTTCCAAATTCAATTTTATTGTTTTTTTTGGTTGTTGCTAGATTGGCACAACTGTTTTCCATTTTGGCGCGGACTAGCTGTGCCCGCGTCTTTGTTCGCGTGGATTTCCCGTTTTTGCAACATTTCTCATTGATGCTCAACTATTAGTCTAGTACTATTAGTCGTAGCGTGATGTCATGGAGGTATAGCCTATATCAGGGTTTCCCAAACTGTGCGTCGCGCAACGAATTAGGAATTATATTCCTAATTCGTTGGCGTCGCGTCGCCCTGGGGTCTCGCGGCATTATCCCAGGGGCATTGTGAGACGATCCACATAGAATGGCTGTCTAGCCAGCTATGCGTGGTAGTCGAGCGAAAATAAATGTAGAGAAAGAGATGAAAGTCGCAATTTCAAAACTTGAGCCCAGTTTTGAGTAGCTATGTCTTTAAAATTAGAAAATACACTGAAAAAAATTGACTGTCCAGGGCGGGAATCGAATCCAGCATCTGCCATACCACTACGCTACCGGGACATTGATTTCGCCGTATTGCTGTTTGAGACTTTTTTTTAGAACTTTTAAGGGAAAATAATTCCGCGATACATGATTTTTGCGTAACTTTAATCATTTACGCAGCGCACGCAACGAAAACTCTAAAAATGAAAATTTATTATTTCCCGTTTATTTCAAACAATGATATCTCTAAGTATATTTATTGAAATCTAGTGATGTCAAGAACAATTTTGTTCAAAATTAAATACTTGCGATGAATAATGTATTTATTTTGATAAGGATAATATCATGCATGTTTACAAAAACACCATCACAGATAATGCATTATTTTATAACAAAGATTACCAACAAAAAAAAGGTTATAGTGAGCCAACCTCAAAGGAAAGATATATGCTGTCGCGGACTTTTTTTTAGAACTTTTAAAGGAGAACAATTCCGTAATACATTATTTTTCCGTAACTTTAACCGTTTAAGCAGCGCACGTAGTGAAAGCTTTGAACAGGATTATTTTCTCCCGTTTTTGCAACATTTTTCATTGATGCTCAGCTCCTATTGGTTGTAGCGTGATATTATATAGCCTTTCTCGATAAATGAAATATCTAACACAAAAAGATTTTTTCAATTCGAATCAGTAGTTGCTGAGATGATAGGGTTCAACCAAACAAACAAACTCTTCAGCTTTATTATTAGTATCGATAAAGTGCTGCTTTTAGATATATCATATCTAGTGTGTATTGCGAATATCATAATGGACAAAACATCGATCGTTTTAAATTTTGCATCGCTAATGGAATTTCGTGTTCGGAGATGTTACAGAAGGCTTACCTCAGATCATATAAGTAACTTATATGATCTGAGAGGCTTATAGTGAATCGACTTTATGTAAAGCACGTGCTTATTTTGGTTATGAGTAGTAAAAAGAATTCAAAAGCGCTAGAGATGCGATGGAAGATTTGCCTCGCTCTGGTAGCCCATCAACGTCTGCAACTGAAGTTAACATTGCAAAAGTGAAGGGAATAGTGACTGAAAATCCTCATTCAACTTTGAGAGAGATAGCCACCGAACTTTCTGTATCTCACGAGTCGATCCGTACCATTTTCAATAATCACTTGGATATGAAACATGTTGCCGCTCGGCTAGTCCCAAAAGACCTGAATTTTCTCCAAAAACTCAATCGCATGAGAGTCGCTGAGGACATGCTAGAACGAGTCCATTCCGGCCCAACATTCATGAAACGCATTGTTACTGGTGACGTGACGTGGGTTTACGAGTTTGACCAGCAAACTAGTCAACAAGCTTCGGAGTGGCGCCTTCCAACTGAACCGAAACCGAAAAACCACGTCAAAGTCAATGTCATTTTGACTGTTTTCTTTGACTCTCGCGGTGTTGTGCACTCGGGATTCTTGCCGGAAGGTCAAACGGTAAATCTATACTAATATTATAAAGCTGAAGAGCTTGTTTGTTTGTTTGAACGTGCTAATCTCAGGAACTACTGATTCTAATTGAAATATTATTTTTGTGTTGAATAGTAGATTTATCGAGGAAGGCTATAGGTTATATAACATCATAACACGCGAGCGAAGTCGCGGGCACAGCTAGTAGAGAATATTATTTGAGCGTTATGTGGCGTTTAAGAGAGCAAATGAAAAAGGCCAGATTGGTGGAAAGAAAATTCTTGGATTTTGCACTACGATAATGCGCCTTCGCAAAAGGCCATCATTGTGAACGAATTTTTGACCAGACACTCAACAAATACCATCGAGCAATCACCATATTCACCAGATATGTCTCCAGCCGACTTCTTTCTTTTTCCTAAACTCAAATGTCATGTTGTCATGCTGTAACTTAGACAAAGAATCCTGTGCTGTAAACACTATTTAATAGTAGTACCTAGAATGACTAGATCAAAACTTGTAACATTCAATGTAACTGACGCCGTCATGGTGGAGTGGTTAGTATAGCTGGCTTCACATCAAGCGGTCCGGGTTCGAATCCTGGTAGCGGCAAATGTTTATGTGACGAACACGAATGTTTGTTTGCAAGTCATGGTTGTTTATATATTTATTTAAGTTTATTTATAAAAATATTTATAATTATTATGTATATTAAAAAAAAAAGGTCCGTTATCTAGTATCCGTAACACAAGTTCTTAATGATGCTTACTTCGGGCTAGATAATTGGTGTGAGCGTGAAATATATTATTATTATTATTATTATTCAATTTCATGTAATTTTGGTAACTATCTGTTTGTGTTGCAATAAATAATTACCACTTCGTGGCTCCTGTTTTCAATCGGTAGAAGACATGAAGGAGAATTCGCGGCGAGAACTGAACTAAATTACGGAAACAGTGTTTAGATAATGTTTTGATGTTTGAATTATTCGTTGGCGTAAGTGTATCGTTTCTGAAGGAGCATACTTTGAAGGTGATAAAATAAATTTGAATGAATAACTAAAATTTTGCTTATTATTAATTTTTTTCCGGTACTTTCTTGACAGAGTAGTATGTTCTAAGCACGTCTTTGGTGCACATATTAACAAATAAATAAAATAGATTAAATATGTGGTAACCGATATAAATAACATATTTACACAAATATACGTAAAATACGATTTTTAGAGTAATGTATTAGTAAAATATTTACTGTTTTTAAGAACTATCAATTAAATTAGATAAACTTTACTTTTAGATTTTATTAAAAATAAGTGCCATTAGTACAGTAATTTGAAGACTTCTAAATAAAACCTAGTAAGTGCTAAAATTTTTATGTGAAAATCGGAAAATTCCGATGGCTTTACGTAACAACATGACATAGCATATTCATGTTTTTAAAGTGATAAATCATATAAGAATGGAATATTTAAAACGATTTATTGGTTTAACGTCGGCTAGTAGGATTGTAGACTAAAGATATTTAGTTTTTTTATTAGCATTCACCTTCCACATATTATGTAAACTGTCTAACTTTGCATTAGCTTGCTACTGAATTAAACAGAAGTTGATGTAAATATGCTAAAACGCATTCTTTTGTTTTCCTAATGAGAACTGCACGAAATTTTCGGAACTTCTGAAAAAGAGGGAAGTCTTAAGAAGGTCTTAGTTTTGAAGCTAAAGTATATTACGTAAACTATTTGAAGAATATTACGCAATAGAATGTTTCTGTAATAATAACATTTTTGAAAAAATGTAGTAGAAGATGATTGTTGACGTTATTTAAGGTATATAACAATTAATATACCTACTTAAAAGTCTACATAAAAAGAAATATTTTGTATTTGACAGACAATTCTACAAAGTAACTGTTCCTCTTAGAAATCTCTTCCAGCAGATCTACATGGAAGAGATAATTTCGAATGGTACTAAAGGTGGTGGCACACTTATCAACTCGGAAAGGGAACGTTTCCTATTAAAAAAAGGCGCATAGATAGCGAAAGGTCACGGGTTCAAGTCCTGTCTCAGTATAATGAGTAATGTTGAAACTATTTTTTTTCTAGATTTTTGTTTCTAAAAGTTCATTACATTGACAAAAAAATTATTTAATGTCTCAATAACATTTTATTTGAATCATTTCTAAACATTATAAATTTTGTCGAATAAAAATAATAACAAATAGTAATATCCCTAATAATTTATGTAAGTGACGTTATATTTGAACACGGAAAAAACTATAAGGAACAAGCAATAAATTATAAATTAATGGTGTGTATGATTAAGGTACAAACAAAGTCAAGACTGGTTTTTTATTGTTCAAAGGGCTAAACGATGATCATAATAAGTATCGTGATAATCTTGGCGTTCGTGTATTGGTGTTTTTGGATGAAGAAACTGAGAAGGGTGGAAAAAATGACAGAATCACTGCCTACACCGTTTTCTTTGCCACTTATTGGAAGCGCTACCTTATTCATTGGAGATACTGAAAGTAAGTATTGTTAACTTCGATCGTATATTGTTCAACTCAACAAAAGTAGAAACTCAAAACCAAAATTAATTATGTGCCAAACTTTTTTTTATAATATACTTCGAGATGGCAAACAAGCTTGCGACCCACCTGGTGTTAATTGGTTACCGTCGCCTTAGACAATATTAAGGGTAAATCACTTAACACTGGAAGTGCGTTGCCATCCTGGGGACTAAGATGATATTCCATGCCCAGTAATTACACTGGCTACCTTTACCTTCAAACCGAAACACAGCGAACTGCTGCATGGCAGAAATAATAAAGGCGGTGTTACCTACTCAGATGACCCTACATATGGGTCTACCACCTAGTAACACTTAAGAAAGAACAGGTGTAAGTAACCTACCACTGCAGTGCAGACCGCTTCTCAGTCAATTAGCAATATTATTCAGTTAAGCGTTACTTTATATGTTGTTCGCAAATAATTTTCTATTTAACAATTTTTCTTTTCATTAATTTCTATAAGTGACTGCGTTCGTGTGTAACTTATATAAAAAACTACTGTTAATGGATCCAAAATAAATATTTTAGTTTCACTTACCTACATCCCTAATAGAAGCAAGATCTTTACAATTAAATAGTAACGTTTTTTGTTTGTTATATTAATTTACAAACATTGCTACTTTTTAAGCTTTACAAATATCGGCCCTTGATTTCTAAATGTTTGGCCTGTAGATTAGATAATTTGACTATGGGACTATTGTCACTTCAAATTAAGTGCAAATTTGTATATTCTATTTCTGACGGTTTCAATATTCAAAGAAAAATGGGCATCGAGTATTAGTATTCAATTTGAAATGAAAATATTATAAAAAAACTTAAGTAGTAAGTAAATTAATGTCTTAGAAATCTAACATCTATAAAGCAAACGCTTCCATCCTGCTTAGACAAACTTAATATTTACATAATTTAATTACGCACAGTCAAGTCAAATATATAAAGCTAACAGTACGTACTTAAAGCGAACGAGTTTGGTTACACTATTTTCAGTAGGTAAATGACGTTTCCTTAAAGTTGCTAGCTGTTTTCTAACTACATTTGTAATTTTATTACATTATCATGACCAATTTACCCAAATTACTTGGACTGCTGAGATGATAGAGACGATGTAACATCTATCCGGGTTGTTGGTTTTTATTTTTTACGCAGTCTACCCGTTTGATTCGCTTTTTCTCTACCTCTATATCAATCATCCAAATATACACTGTATTTATTTACAACATTAGATTATTTTTACATTGTACTTGTCTATTGGTTATGTACTTTCATAATAGTCTAAGATCCGAACCTAAATCGACCTTCACCGAGCTGATAATAGAATGAAACATATTTTATTATTAATTTAGTATATTAGAAAATATATTAAAAATGGGTTGTCTAAAAAAATCCTGGACAGACTATTTTTAATTATTTTTTGAAAAATGATTTTTAATAAAATATTGCAACATCAAGATAATAAGAAAATTTTGTCGCGCGCTTATGATGATATAAATTTTTTTCTATTATCCAATCGAGTGAAAGTAACTGATATCGACATACCTGTTCATACCTGACAACCCAGTAGTTCGCGCAGGTAAATAATAGACAACCCAATGCCTGCACATTCTATACGGTTTCTACTATCAGTCAGGACAAAATTTTCTTATTATCTTGATGTTGCAATATTTTATTCATTTTTTTTTAAAAATCATTTTTCAAAAAATAATTAAAAATAGTCTGTCCAGGATTTTTTTAGACAACCCATTTTTAATATATTTTCTAATATACTAAATTAATAATAAAATATGTTTCATTCTATTATCAGCTCGGTGAAGGTCGATATAGGTTCGGATCTTCTACTATAATACTAGAATTTGAGTTCAGTGGGTTAATTTTTTATTGAAATTGCAGAATTACTTCAAAATCTTAACAATTTGGCTGATTTGGCTTATAAGCATAGTGGTTGCGTAAAAATTTGGTTCGGACCGAAGTTATATATTGGTAAGTAAAAGTGTACATAAATAAAATCACTTTATTTTAAAGTAAATTACTTTTTAAAAAGAAATATATGTATGAACAACAGCAGCAGGGTGTAAGAAGGTGCATTTGTACCTCCTGTCAGAAAAGAAATTACATTATTATTTACATAGAAAAAATATTTGATTCTCGGCCATGAGCTCGAAGTCAATGACGAAAGGGGCCACGGATGCCAACCGAAGTAGATCATGCGGCGCTAGAGCGGCGTAGTGTTGTGTTATGAGAAATTAGTGTCTTTGTCCTAAAAAAATAATTGAAATAATTTGCTTTTCGACGTCTTCGGCGGGAATTTTGAGACGTCGGTCGATAAAAAGCAATAAATATAATGCACACTAAAAGCGTAAAAGCGGTCACCGTAGCATTGTGTCGTAGCCTATAGCTCCACAGAGGTTCCATAAGAGAATTTTAAGCGACCCGTTTTGCTCTATATCTGTAAGACAAATGACTTGATTGATATGGAATGTTAATAACTATTATTAACTTTGCAGCGGTAGGGAATCCTGAAGATGCACAAGTGATTTTGGAGAACTGTCTGGAAAAAGACATGGTGTACAGATTTCTGCATCCGTGGCTTGGTTACGGACTCTTCGTAGCTCCAGGTAAATATTCATTATTTATACGTATAAAACGTACGTGTTATACGTTTAAATAATTACGTACGTAAAATTGCCGTAAAATACACAGAAAACTGTTTCACGACTGAAATAGGAAAGGCAAAGTAAAAGCTTAACGTGCCTCTGAAATATTATGAAATATTAATTAGTCCCCCATCTCAGTACCAGCTTTCTTTCTGCTTTTTGAGATCGTTACGTGGACAATACCGATGCTATCAATACAATAATTGATAGCTGGTATGTGACATAACATTATTTATGTAGAAAGAAATCTATGAAATGTTAAATTTTAAATTTTCTAGGAAATCTATATAAGTCAGAAAAATTCCCTGAAATGTACTAATTAATTTTTGCCATATCGGATGTGGTACATATAATAAAATATGGTATAGTATAAATTATCATATAGTAGAATAAACAGACGGAACGGAACTTTGCTGAAGAATCGAATAATAAAATCGCTAAGAGTAAGGTTGTTTACTGACATAAATACATTAATTAATTATTGTGGTCGGTAGGTATAAAAATTAGAAAATGAGGAAATGTGTTTATAAAATAATGTTAGAATTGTCATTATCTATATATTTCAGCATTCACACATTTGCAAAGTAAGTCCTGAATTAAGATATTAAAATTACTGTAAGTTTCTTAAGCAGCAGGGTACGCACTGTAGTATTTGCGGTCCTGACATTATAAACTTGATTTCGCATATTCTTTTTGAAAAACTCATTGTTAATAACAATAATTTTAAACATATCGTATCATTCATAATAGTAATAATGTAAAAAAGTATCAAGTTAACCCTGAAATAATATTCAAATTTGTTTGTTAAACTTAGAAACGTTTTCTTGTACGTATGTTTTTATTGGTGGCGGTATAAGTACTTACATACGTGACGAACCACTCAAGTACCTATCAACCCTGCTATCATCTATAGGTCATTGCTCGAAAAATTGTGTGGGAAGGAAAATATTATATCGTAGTAATATTACCCTGACAGCTGGTTTCACTCGACAAAAGAATCAAATATACATATTTGCTTTTGTACTTACTACTAATTCCTAAAGCTTATCATTTATTGCCAAATAATCATTTTAATAAATAACTATAAACAATCACGATTTGCAGGCAGTAATGAATGGAAGTTTAATAAAATATAATATTACATAGATACATACTTATAATCACAGAGCCGAGCTTTTTAACATCATTATAACAACCCTTATAATTCGACCCATTGCTGGGACACAAGCCCTATCTTTGTCATCGAAGGAGGTTTAGGCAGTAGTCCACCACGCTTGCCTGGATTGGTGGACGGAGTATAAGGTGATCAATACCCCTTAGCTGATCCAATAGTCGCCTTCTACGACACCCATTGGAGGATATGGGGTGACGCTCTTCTACTGAGCCGGTATGGCGACTTGTATGGATTTTTTGTAACATGTAGTTACACAAAAAGCCACATTTGGCAGTATGGGCCATGTAGTGCCTGCAATAGTAACAGATTGCCAGCCTGTCGCCTATATATATATGTATAATATTACACGTAAATTAAATTGGTGGCAATAGCTGTAAGATAGATGTTTCTTAGGCGCGAAGCACACCGATCTGGCGTCGGAAGCGTACATCATTCTGTTTCATTCAAATACCGTACCAAACACACGGCAATAATGTCCATAATTGAAAAAATTCAACGCCGAAATGGCGTGCTACAGCGCGTCCGATGAGGGCCGTTGAATTTGTTCAATTAATGACCTTATTGCCGTGTGTTCAGTACGGTATTTGAATGGTGTCCGCGCCGCGCCCTTGCCCGACGCCAGATTGGTGTGCTTAGGAAGGTTGGTGTCAGGCTGTAAAATGTAATGGCAAAACTTATAGTATGGCCATAGAGGCATATCGCACCGACCCCAGATAAATTGGGAGCAGGTTAGATAAAAGAATAGCTGTGACAGACTTTGTGACGACTTGTCGAAGACTTCGAGACTCGCCATGATACTAGTCGCCTATGTGTATCGTAATGGGAGAAGACACAAACGTATTCACAAACATTACTATGAGATTTCTCAACTCTTGGATAAGAAGACGCATAGCTTTTAATAGAGTTCTGTGATTGGCTCGCTTCTGTTGCCTAGTTCACATCGTTGAATGTCATGACGTTTTATTACTTCAAACTTTAAACTTTTTTTTTTATAAAAAGGTCAAGCAAATGACTCTATTCCACCTGATGGTAAGCAGAAGTAGAGTCCAAATGCGAAGATAGCTGGTGCGAGAGATAAACTGCCGCGCTAGCCACCCACGCCTTGCTGACCTGCAAGGTGCTTCTTCACGCCTCTTTTGAATGACCCAGGATTTTAGGAAGGAGGGAAAACGTGTGCTGGCAGTGAATTCCATTTCTTGATTGTGCGACAAAGAAACGAGTTGCCAAATTTCTTAGTTCGCGTTGGAATGGTAGCCACAGTGTGTCGGTGACAACGTAGACCAGCACGCGTAGTCCTTAAAAGGAAGGGAGATGGTGGGATTAGGGAAAAAAGTTCCTCAGAGTACTCGCCGTAGTACAGACGGTAGAAAGCGCTCAATGACGCAACAATAACTTTTGACATCTCGACCTGTGCGTTGGGTAATATAGCTAGCTAGCTACCTAAGCGTTCATGGCCCTGTGCGTCCACGCGCACTATGTGTGTGTTATATATTATTTGCTTAGACAATAAAAGAAGAAAGAATAGTTTTATCTATAATCAGCCCTTAGTATACTTGTTCTCTTTTTTATCTCTTTCTTAATTTTTGTTATAATTTTTTAAAGTAATTTAAGTTAATTGTTAAATAATAGTTAAGTTTCAGAAACTTAGTGTACAAAATTGTGTTTATAGCTAAGCAAGTGGTGTTTACCTATAATTGGTTGTTACATTTATTAAGTTGATTGAGAATAAGTCTGATTGCATGTATCATTGTAAACAACTGCTGGTAGACCTAATAAAAATAAATAAATAAATAAATAAAATGTGACCTCCAAAGCCTTGCAATATGGCATGCACTGAGAAATGCCTTATTTTGCATAGCATTGTTTTTTTGCTTATACAAAGTATTGTTTGTGAATACGGACGTTAGTGTAACCGAAAATTTAATATAAGGATTTTCGCAAAGCATCATGTGGAGACTTAAGTTTTTTACAAGTATGTAGAAGAAACCGCCACTCGGCTCCTAAAATTTCGATATTTGAGCTCGATCACTAGATCTTGGTCTCGAATAAGCTTTTTGCCTTTTATTTGCTTGTTCCAACTCTAGCATCCGTGCAAATAATTCCAATCCATCCTGGTTATTATGTCATTGACTGTTTATTGACTGTATTCAATAATATTTTGTAGCTTCATTGCAATGTTATTGAATTCTTTTATTTATATTGGTTAAATATATTTGCTTCAAACCTCATTTGTAGTCTTTGTCTTAAAATACGAGTACCGCTATTTTTTCTATTTCGGGAACAGTCCATTATTGTCACAAGACAGACAGAGGATATATAAATTTTCTGTTTTGTGTGAAAAATGCTATTTTGATGACATACATGAATGTTAAATTTTTGGTCACCCATCCGAGTACCGACCGCGCACTTGGTTGGTGAACTTTCGTGATCGGCGACTCAAAATTTGATAGAAACCTTATAATTTGATGTATACGTATACGTGCATGTTAAATTTGGTTGCCATAAGTTAAAGCATACTCGAGTTATCGTGCCGTTAGCACGACAACACACACACACACACACACAAAGACACACATACACAGACATAATTCCCAAAACGATATCTTTGGACTCAGGGAGGTCCAAAACGTGTAAATCCGTCAAAATCTCAAGGACGAATTTTTGGACGATTACAAGACTTCCTCTACTACGTAGTTATACGAGAAAATAAAAACGCACTAGCTAGGAGCTATCAAAGATAACTAAAAATATTTGCCCTTTGAGTTGGAGCACAGAATTTTTTTACTATCGTGGAGTTTATTTTATTTATTGTTTTTTTTTTTTTATTTGAACAGCTCATCATACATACATAAAAATTTGTAATAGTTACAGTTACAGCCAATAATAGGTCTCCACGGTTAAAAACAAAATGCATAATTACGTGTGAACTAACAACAACTTATAAGAGTAGGTACATAATCTCAGTTAAAATAACAATTTCAAAAGAAATCTTATAAATAAATATATTTTTATTAATAATATAAATATACTTTTAAGATCTACAATTCCGTAGTACATTAATTAGATCTATCTTGTAAAGTTTATCCAGCGTTTGCTTTGTAAGCACATAAAAATACGTTTGTTACGACATCACATTACCTATTAAATTTCTCGGCTTTTCTCAATTATAATTATGATGCTAGTTTTTGCCATCGACTTCGTCAGCGTGGAATAGTTACTTCGGGAAACATTTTATTTTTTGGTAACTTAATTTATACAATAAATCAATACAAGTTTCCAATAAATATGAGTATTACAGAGATTTCAGCTAGAATAAATACCTATTTATTTCTTATCAAATGCCTTACTTAAAAGTTTTATGGTTTTATCTTCAATAATGACGAAAAAATACCCATATTCATTTTGTCAGTCCATTTTCCCCTTTTAGGGGTTGAATTCTTAAAAACCTGAAACACTTGTTTACGCATTTAGCGACAGAAGTACTTCTCTATAATCTTGATTCCTTATAAAAATTTGGAAACTTTTAGGGGTTAAATATTTTCAAATTTCTTAGTGCACCCCTAACCCCTATGAAGTCTAGGGGTGCTAAGCTACGTGTCAAATTTGGAGTCTCTACAGCCAGCAGTTTGGGCTGTGCGTTGATCTATCAGTCAGTCAGTTTCTTGTTTTTAACCAACTTCAAAAAAGGAGGAGGTTATCAATTCGACTGTATGTTTTTTTTTAATGTTTGTTACCTCATAACTCGTTACTGGGTGGACCGATTTTTAAGATTGTTTTGACCTTTGGAAGCTAGTGCTTGTCATGGGGTCCCATTTAAATTTTATCGATATCTGACTAGTAGTTTTTGAGTTATCCCTAATAATGCCTATTTAATTGACATTGATGATATCGTAATTTTATCACTTGTGTGTCTAAAAGATCTTGAGGTAGTTTCCTGAAAATTTCTATACTTAAAACACTAACAAGAAGAAAAAAAAAATTAAATAAAAAATAACCGCCTTCAAAACTAAAAACGGGAGAAATAAAAATTTTGTTTATAAAAATCTAAATGTTTTTTATAAGTATAGGTATATGTTTTTTATATATATAGGTAGATATTATTTTGTTTATAGTGGGACTCTGGAAGACGCACAGAAAAGTTCTTCTGCCAGTTTTTCATAACAAGATCGTTGAAGAGTATTTAGGAGTCATCGCCGATCAATCGGACGTTTTGGTGAAAAAGCTTGCATCGCAGTCGGATAAAGGAGAGTTCGATGTCCTCAAGTATATTTCAGCTTGCACCCTGGATATTGTCTTCGGTAAGTTCTTTCAGTATTTCTTTTTTTAAAAAAGCAAAGTGATTTACTGGAATCCTTACTAATGTTGCAACCAAGCATACCACCAATTCCAAGCTTTGTAGGTGCTTTCTTGAGCATTATTTTGAAACACCCAAGCTTGTAAGATGAAATGTGTATACTAGCAGAGAAATTCATTTCTTTATTGTGCGACGTATAATCAAAATTAAAGGTTGATTATCAAAATGGACTTTTATAAGTATTTTTAAAATGTCAACAGCCTTACGTTTCTACATGAAAAGGTCAAGTAAATGACTCCATTCCACATGATGGTAAGCAGAAGTGGAGTCCAAATACGAAGATAGCTGGTGCGAGAGATAAACCGCCGCGCTAGTCATTCTCGCGAGAGTTACTAGCGCGCCTCTTCACGCCTCTTTTGAATAACCCAGGATTTTCATTACAGGAGACATCATTACCTACAGGTCAATAAATATTCCAACAAGAGTCACACACAGGACACTTTTTGAGCAGATTTTACTACCACACATTTGGATCATTAATGTAATCAATTAGTTCTCAATAAGTTCTTTGGTGTGCTTGTCAAACAATATATGAGGGTGGCTAGCACGGCGGTTTATCTTTCACACTAGCTGTCTTCGCTTTTGGACTCTACTTCTGCCAGGTGGAATAGAATCTATTGATTGATCTCTTTATAAAAAATATATCTTTATATAATAATAGGGGTTAAAGTATGAAATTGCCGATTTTTTCCTCATTATTAATTGGTGTATAACTCCTTTAATACAATAGCTATGACCATTATTCTTTTTTTATTTTAAACTTCACTGCAAGGACTTATATTTATGTATTAAATTTTATTCTCATTTTATTTTTTTCACTAGAAATAAATCTTCAAAAACAGCTCTTCGTAAGAGGTGTCCGTTTCCGTTATAAAAATATGAATATTTTTTTACAGGTATAAATTCTCAATTTTTATCTCTAAGTATCCTATAGCATAATGTTGTCTAAACATATCCACTAAATTACACAAAATTCAGATTTGTGGTTCCTTAAAAAATCGCAAAAATATTTCTATGGAAAAAAATATTTTCGTTAAATTCTCCAAACAAAACGGCAATTTCATACTTAAACCCCTAATATAAGATATAGCAGATCTGGTATTAGCAGAAAAGATGACAATTCAAATGCAAATTTTGTTTTAATACCGTGACTGAGATGATTAATGGGCCATTCATTCAAGAACCCTCTTAAATTTCAAGAACTCTGCCGATGTCTGTTTGCCCGGATCAGTATTATTAGTCCACCAACCCGCATTGGGCAAGCGTGGTGGACTACTGCCTATACCTCCTGCGATAACAAGGAGAGACCTTGTGTCCAAAAACTTTATAGAGACCATAGGTCTAAAGTTGATTAAGATTTAATTTTTTTTAAAATACCATTTTTATTTTATCTAAAATTAAGATCACGGTTCCTAAAAGAGTTTTTCTCTATCTCTTATAGTTTAGAATTTCCCCATACTGACCCGAAAAAAATCTCAACCCGTATATGGACATCTTCAAGGCCAGAATCTTCTAGGCGAGTGTATACCATCCTAGGCCTCATCATCGCTTTCCATCAGGCATGATTATGGTCAAAAGCCCTGCCTATAGAACATAAAAAAAACTTATCTATCTAAGTACACTGTTGCTTAACATTATTAATTTTGTCTGTTCTTTCGTTACGATATGCTCAAACCCTTTTGGGATCATCAGCGTGATAAAAATGTAATTTATTTCCACCAGATTTCCTTTACAGAGACCGCCATGGGCGAACGTATGGATGTTCAGAATACGCCGGACACTCCTTATTTGCGTGCGCGGCATACTGTCATGACCATTCTCAACATGCGCTTCTTCAAGATATGGCTCCAACCCGACATGCTTTTCAATCTCACGTCATACGCTAAAGAGCAGAAAGAAAATATCGACCTCACACACAAATTTACTGACGAGGTAAGTTCTATATGCACTTGCCACAAATAAGTGTCTACAGAATGTACGTAGAAAAGTGGCAAAAATATTATGTCGAAATTTTTAAAGCATCTAGATCACATTTTAGCCAACTAAGATGTGCATTATTATTTTGTCTTGAAAAAAGTGTTACTGACATTGTCTGCGTAATGCGTGTCAAGTCTTTAGTGTCGTTACCTGTGTGCTTTCATGGCGTCAGACAGATTTTTATTTAGATAACTCAAAAATTGTTCCTTTGTGTATTTTATGTAGTGAATGTGGTGTTAATTTGATCCAAAAGCATCCGTGTTGATGAACAACTAAGAGGAATCTTTGATTTATAATATAGCATAAGCTATAAAAAATAAAAATTTATTCACTCATAACTCATATACATGACCATTTCGAACAAAGTTCTTTTAAATCACGAAGATAGATTCTATAGATAAAAAATATAAGCTTCTTGTTTTAAATACTGGATCTGACAATAGTGTTGTATTTACATTTTAATTTTTTCATTTATGGTCGCATTTATTTACACTAACATAAAACAATGTATGGAAGTTCGCCACTGTTCTTTCGTACAATCATTAGCAGAAGGTAGGTAGGTAATCATTGATATAGCTCTTTAATGCAGGAAATTAAAGGTATTTGCTGAAGCGTTTATTGTTATACTAGCTTCCGCCCGTGACTTCGTCCGCGTGGACATTTTACCCCCTTAGGGGTGGAATTTCCAAATATCCTTTCTTAGCGGATGCCTACGTCATAACATCATCAATTTTCAGCCCGATCCGTCCAGTGGTTTGGGCTGTGTGTTGATAGATCACTATGTCAGTCAGTCAGACAGTCAGTCACCTTTGAGTTATATATATTTAGAAATACGTTCATCTACTTAAATGATATTTGTTAATAATTAAATACATCATTACGTTACTATTATTTTCTAGCTTTCATTTGATGCTGTTCCTTTTTTTGATTATTTACTTTTGCGTTCGATTTGGAAATCCCTCTTTTCCCTATATTATTTTTAATTTCAAATTTAATGTCACAATTTGGATTGATATACTAGTCATATGGTGCATGTTTATTGTGACTATTTACTAATAGTTCAACATTTTTATAAATAAGTATTGTGCGTGCTTCAAACAGCGGCAAGAAAAAGTTAGATACTGTTTCGTTACTTAATAATATATGCATCACTGCTTCGTTGTCTTTAGATAGAGGATAATATATTAATCTCAATACTTTAAAAAATGTGCATACTTATTGAGAGGTTTGACCACAGGGTTTGACCTACTAAAATAATACTTAAATATAAATTTGCCTTCTGCGTCCTGTTAACTCTGTACTTTACTTACCTTACACGCTAATATGCGTGTGTTAATCATACATAATAATAATTTGCACGACAGTCAAGGCTTTCCTACTATGGTAGATGTCTTTGTAAAGTTTGTAGGTATGTATGTACTTCCGAATATTAACCTTAATTTAATAATGAGAAAAATAAAACTTCGATTTTTCATTTCTGGGAAGTACTTTAGGTAACTAATTGAAACGGTAACTTAAAACGTAATGTTGTTTGGTGAGAAAAGACGTCAACGCGTGTTTTGAATGATGATAGAAAACTCTGTGTAGCTAAGTTTAAGACGATAAAATTAAGTAATTTCAGATTAAATGTAAAATTAATTTTCGATTTGAACAACTAATAGGTGCTCTTTTGGATTAGAAGTCTGTACTTTTCGTCATAAATTATACAAACAGGAATGTGAAGAACATTAGGAATCAAATTAATCTATGAAATATAAAAAAAATACTTTCCTTTTGAGCCCTAAAACAAAACAGTTGTGACCATTATTAAACATCTTTTTCTTGAATTTATTTGATGAAAATGTACCTGTTTTTTGTCGTCTAAAATTGAATTTTTATACAGATTCCGTCAATGGCGGCCAGGCAAATGTTTAAGATTGATTTTGATTGATTTGGTTTGTTTTTTATGTAATAAGTTAGGCACTGAAAACCTATTTCAGTGGTTCTCAGTAGCGATTTTATCCTTAAATTATTTTCATGAATAAAGTATCTCAATGCCATTTAAACAATAAAGTATTATTTTAGAGGTTTTAATCTGTGACATGGACTGGTACCTTACACGTGCAAATTTTTATTCACATCCCATTGGACGACATTTTATTCATTTGGCCTTATTATTTTTGGGTTTCCTAGTTTATATAGAGTTACTACACTATTAACATTTATAAACAATACTTATATTCAAAAATGATGACAACATTATATTAAAACCTAGACAATTTTGAATGCAAATAGTGACTGTTAAAGCTTCGAAACTTGTTTCTTTTTTTGCATTGTCTAAGAAATGTTTGTTTTTTTATAATTGACGGTAGAAGACTATTAAACTCACCTGAACTTTTAAAGAGAAGTTTTTTTGGTATTTTGTTATTCATTAGAGGCGAAAAGATAATATTTGGTTTGGTTAATTTTCAGATTTCTAGAATGCCTAAGTAAAACATAGGTAACTATGCCTAACGACAAACTGATATGCAGTATGGTAGATTTTTTGTACAAATTGTGTTTTTTTTTAAATAAATATGCATTAAATATACACAATACATCATTTCGTTAGGATAAAGATATTAGATACATACATACCTAGTCAACACCGAACTTGACGTTGACCGAGCGAAGGTTACGCGCGTTCTTATGAACTAAGCAAATATTTGTATGCATGTTTAGGTGTGCGTTTGATTACATTGGCAGTACTCGAAAAATCTATACTTCACCATAACTATTTAACACGTAAGAATGTAAAGTAATCATTTCAAGACGTTTACAAATGAAACAGTGAGTATAGCAATGCTTTTAAGATGGAGGATACATACTCATGAATAACCTCTAGTTATTGGCTAATAATGTGTATTTACGTCAGGAAGTTAAGCAGAAGGCCCTTGTTAAGGGTCGCCTACAGTAAATTGGTTTGTGATATTGTCAAAAATTTCTGTAATAAACATTAAAAAAAATCAGCTAAAGAGTTTTAGCTATGGTAATAAGTATGAAGATAAACTTAGTAGAGACATTTATTTGGATATGAATGATCTGACTAAATATTGTTAAAAATATGCAAAGAGCACTCCCGTACATAACAACGCGTTAGCTTGTGAGTTTTATTATTTTATGAATAACGCTTGGTCTTCTCATATCGTGTCAAGCTTTTAATCGACCTTGCATTACCACTATCTTATTAAACTCTGAATTCGATAAGACAGCAAGTATTTCAATCTGTTGAGGATTTCAGGTAAACTGTGAAGCCTTCATCTCACTTGATGTGTCTAAGGTGTAAGCGCGTTAGTCAGATCAAATGAGATGAAAACCGGGAGCTTTACGTGGGTAAGATATATACAAATCCCAACAACCTGACTAGATAATCTAAAAACAGATTATGTTGGTGGCAAAGTATAGAATCAACAAGGAGAAATATAATTAATCTCAAACACCGGATGATATCCAAAAATAGCTTAGGTATTTTCAAATGTCTACATAGCATAAAGTTGCGCCTTTCTTCTAATGGATATACAGAGATTTAGACAGAAATCACAGTCTTTTTAATTTTGCATCTTGTCAATGCAAAATTTTATTTGTCACTTTTAAGGCGTATTACCTACACGTTTGAAGATAAATAAACACTGTTGATTTATGTAATTATCGTAGCGACGACACGTCAGAACAACAACGTTTTATTTAAGTATATAATTAGATTATTATGCGACACGAACTATTATATGTTCAAGCATTATGAGTACCTAGGTAGGTAGTATTTTTTACCTATTAACTAAATATAAACTTCAGTCGACTGATTTTTGGGTAGAGACAGTAACCAATATTAGGCAAGCTTCCAAATTTAATCAGCTTTGTATTTCTTGAATAAACTACAGTATTATTCTTCACTAATAACACTGCGTTTTTTCAATAAAGCAATAGGTAAATTCAACTCAAAGGACCAAATTACCGAGATGAAACTATTCTAGGTTTCAATCAAGGCTATGATTGATGTTGTCGCGGGTTGAAGGATAAACTACTAAACTGTTATATTTATAACTAGCTGACTCGGCGAACTTTGTACCGCCTAACAGTCGATTCTTTAATTTTTTTTTTAAATACTTATTCTGCTATTCTAGACTCGGTGTCCCGAATAGCAGAAAATCTTATCACGATCTCATTTATTTATCGTATAAAACTCGTCCACCGAAGTTCAAACAGCAGTATCGTGACTGTCGTAACTTCAATTCCATAGACTTGGCTGCTCTGAAACTTGATGCGTCTCTTCTAGACTGGGCTGAAATTTTTAGTAACGACACTATGGAAGGTAAAATCTCTATACTCAACTCCATTATTTTAAACTTATTTCACAAGCACGCCCCAATAAGAAGGGTTAAGCTTAAATTTTTTCCAGCGCCTTGGCTTACTCCAGCAATCAAAGAAGCTATGGTCAAAAGGGACAGAGCTAAAAACCGGTTAAAACGCTTCTCAAACGAAAAAAATCTTACGCGTTTTAGATTGTTGCGTAATCGCTGCAATCGGATGTGTAGAGATGCCAAGAGACGGTACTTTCACGATTCTTTAATAGGGAAATCGCCTTCTGATACTTGGAAATTCCTAAAATCCGTTGGTATAGGTAAGTCACGTGACCAGTGTGGCCATAATGTTGATATCAGCGCACTAAATGCTCATTTTGCTTTACCAGCTTGCTCACTCGACGCCAACACCAAAGCAAGCACCTTGCGTCATTTAACGGATTCTCCTAAGCTCTCTTGTGTTCCTTTTAATTTCAGTCCTGTTTCCTGCGAAGATGTGAAGAAGTCAGTCTTGGCGATCTCATCCACTGCCAGTGGCAGTGATGAAATCAGTTCGAGGATGATTTCTCTCATACTTGTTGAGCTTATTCCTGTCCTTACTCATGTATATAACTTCTCCTTCATGAGCAATTGTTTCCCATCTGCTTGGAAACGTGCTCACGTTATCCCATTACCCAAAGTCACGAATCCTCGTTCCTTTTCTGATTTCCGACCTATCTCTATATTACCATTCCTCTCCAAAGTCCTTGAACATCTATCCCATAAGCAATTCTCCTTGTATTTGTCATCCATTAACCTATTAAATCCTCTTCAATCCGGATTTCGACCGGGTCATAGCACCGTTACTGCTCTCATCCATGTGACTGACGATATCAGGCTTGCCATGGAGAATAAATCTCTCACTTTACTGTTGCTGCTGGATTTCAGTAATGCATTCAGTGCAGTCGATTTTGATGTTCTTCTTGGCATACTTGAGTCGCTCAACGTTTCAGTCGGTGCTATCTCCTGGTTCAATTCCTATCTTCGTGACCGTTCCCAATGTATCCGATTAAATGACGATCTTTCTGAGTGGTGCACAATGTCATCAGGAGTTCCTCAAGGAGGAATCTTATCGCCCCTTCTCTTCTCCTGTTTTATTAATACCGTGGCTAAAGTTATAACTTCAAACTACCATCTCTATGCCGACGATTTGCAGTTGTATCGCCACTTTCCTATCGCCGACGTCAACAGCGCTATTTTGGCTCTAAACGATGACTTGGCGCGTGTACACGGCTGGGCCAAATCATATGGACTTCACTTAAATCCTTTGAAATCCAAAGCTATTATATTGGGAAGTGGCTATATGACCAAGCAATTGGACCTGAAGGTGCTACCGCTTGTAATCCTAAACAGCTCGGTAATACCTTTCTCTCTCACTGCAAAGAATTTAGGAATCACCTTTGACTGCAACCTGAATTGGAAAGCTCATGTGAACGAAGTGAGTCGCAAAGTCTTTTCCTCATTCCACACGCTTAAATCTTTGCAACACTTCTTACCGACACAAACTAGAATTTCTTTGGCCCAGTCGTTGATTCTTCCCATCTTGGACTACGCAGATGCTTGTTACCTGGATATCACGGAGGAACTATTAAATAAGCTTGAGCGACTGCAGAATCTATGCATACGTTTCATCTTTGGGTTACGTAAATATGATCACGTCTCTCATTTCCGATCTCAGCTAAAGTGGCTCCCTATCCGACTTCGAAGAAACTCACACATACTTTTTCTTCTTTTTAATATCTTACATAACCCAACATGTCCAAATTACCTTCGTGAGCGTTTTGATTTTGCGCGTCCTCCTGGCATACTCTGCAGATCGCATCTCCGCACACTTCTTAAGCTTCCTTCCAATCCTTACCGAACTGATTTCTTCATTGACTCTTTCACTGTTCATGCAGTTAAGCTATGGAATGCACTACCGCCCGCAATACGAGAAATCTCGTCACTTCCACTTTTTAAGAAGAGAGTTAAAGAACACTACCTTTCTTTGAGCTAAATTCCTTTCTTAATTTTAGACTTATTTTATATTAGGATTCCTTGTATGTTCATGTCATATATGTATATATTGTATTGTATAATTATATAGGTAATATGTATTATATTGTATTGTATTATATTGTATTTATTTTTAACTTATGCTTTATGTATTTAATATACCTATAGGTTAGGTACACACGACATTGACGTCTCGCAGCACATCTCCTATTCTAGGTGGGTTGGAAGAGATTTCTTTTAGAAATAAGCCACACCTTTTGTACATTGTTATTATTGTGTTTTCCATTATTGTTTCTATGTGTACAATAAATTATTAAATAAATAAATAAATAAATAAAAAAGTAAGTTAATAAGTCAACTACATTATGTAATTATTAATTTGTTAATTTTTTGTAAAATTTTCCTCCGTAAGAACCATCCTGGTACTTCAAGGAATATTATAAAAAGGAATTAGCGTAATCGGTTCAGCTGCTCTCGAGTTTTTCGCTTAGCTACACATTCAGCGATTCATTTTTATATTACAGATATTATCTATTATATTGTAAAATTCCAATGTCAAGATGTTTGCCCGGGATGAACTTCGAAACTAACAATCCGATTTGAAATTTTTGTTTTCTTTTTGTGTTTTCTTCCAACTTGAAAGATAGGATAGTTTTTATCTTGATAAGTAGTCCTCATTTTTTACTGCAAATTCAATGTTACATGACAGTAGTATGAAATTTCGACAGCAACACGTGGCGGGCAGCTAGTACTATAAATGATGTATTTATGTCCATTCAAGATTATAGGCCTCAGTTAATATAAAGTTATGATTTCAACAGATAGGTGAGTAATAAATCAAAACTCATCTATTAGAACGATTTATACATTAATAATTGGCTTATTATAAAAATAACATAGTAACGTATATTGAACGCCTCAAACAAACCTAATATAATTATAGATTTTATGCGTGGACTTCGTAATCGATAAATGCGTAAGCTCTCTCGTCATCGTGACGTAAAAAGCTGCTAAAAAGGTGTACAGCCTCCAAAATGTAATAAGAATTTATTGTTAACGGTTGGAAAATAATTAAGTAAAAGGTTTACCCAGTGGAATAATTTAATTTTTGCGTTTACAAACGCTTAAATATTAAAACTAGAAAAATGCACTGAAAAAAAACCGACTTGCCTCAGGCGGGACTCGAACCCGCATCTTCCGCAATCCGGGCGGCTGCGTTGACCAATTACGCCACCGAGACACTGCTCGCTGTCGAAATTTGTCAGTGCTTGGTGCTTATGTTTTTTTTTTGGTTTGGTTTACCCAGGTTTACTTAGTATTAAGTACCTAAGCTTTTTTTTAGTAAGTACCTAGATTAAATAATACTTTCGAAGACTTACCCAATATAGGTTAGAATTTAAATTGAGCTGGCTGATTCCGAACACTAACCTAGTGTTCGGAATCAGCCAGCTCAATTTAAATTTATGACTTTGCACGGGTAAATTACGAATCAAAAATTTATTTCAATTATTATTCAGATTCTATCCAAAATAGGTAATACTACTTAAATGAAATGAAAACTACGTTTTTAATTATGGCGTACGTAAGACATCGTTAAAATAAATAAGTTTTGAGTTTTTGAACGTAGTTGTAGAAGAGTATGAACAATCACGCAACTATATTCCTCATGTGACTATAGCTTGTCATGCATTTTGGAACTCGCACTTCAGTATAATTTAATCAGTTTCCCAATCCGATAATAAATTTTCACTTTGTAAAACAACATATTGGCTGAACAGCTCACTTCAGCAACTCGAGTTGCGAATCGACGCACCAACATTAATATTATTAAAAATATGCCAATAACATATTGTATTTTCACGTACGCTCCCATTATCTAGCCCAATTATCATGTCGAACATCATTAATACCTACATTACTCGTATTCACCTTTTAACTTTTTTAGTTGGGATAAAACGTTAATATTGTTCATCACATAAACACTGTTCTTTACCAACTTTCGAACATGGGCCGGCCTTTGTCATAATTGGATGAATATTAAGAATGTTCAATATATTTTCCACCATGAACCAAAGTTTGTTTAGTTGTAGATTACTTATTATTTAATCTTAATTTAGTACAGTTTCATACAGTAAACACTTTTAAAATAAAAGTGCAAATATAAAACACAGGATAACAAATTGTATTCGTCTGGGCTAAAGCACATAACAATATTACGGGAAATGAACTTGCAGATCAGGCAGCCAAGGAAGCAGCGACTTCGCACTCGGCCATACAATATGCTCGTTTCCCGTTATCTCACGTAAAAATTATCAATAGAGAACTTGGAAACAAACAAAAATCAGTACTATACACTATTCCCGACAATTGCCTGTACACCAAAACTATGTTCCCCAATTATGAATCTTTATCCAAATTCCTATCCAAAGTTCCAATCACCTTTCAAACTTCCCAATTCCTGTCCGGTCATGGTATCAATAAACAATATTTACATAGATTTAAAATTACCACTGACCCTTTTTGCCCCTGCGATAACACCACAATTCAAACTTTCGACCATTTAATTCACCACTGCCCCAAGTTTATTAACACCCGCAACGACTTAAAAATCGTTTGCAACATACACAAAATAAATAAAAGCAACTATCAAGATATCATTAAAAAAGAAGAAACTACAAACACCTTTATAAACCATATAAACAACATAGTAAACAACCTTAAAAAATTTAACAATACATAAAACACAATATCAATAGTAACATATCAACAATAGAAATATAAGTTAATAATAAAGCTAAAATAAAACAAATAACATAATAAACCAAAATCAATTACTTAACAGCCAATAAAAATCAACGCTCCCATTATATTAGCGTAGTCCAATAGCGCTAATATTATTGTGGATAACAAAAAAGCCATTGTGTATAAAAAAAAAATCTTAATTTAGTATCATTGAAGCCTTGGGAGGACAACTCAGCCCTCCAATTTCATAGACAATTATTATACATACAGTTAGACAAACGTACGTGTAAAGTCCTATAATAATTGTGTGTGCCTACTTTATGTTTTGTTTCTTAGTATTTCTTTTCTTTCTTTCTCATGGCATGTGGTGTTCAGCTTAATTGCTTGTTACACTTAGCCATTGTTTAGTTTTTGTGTGTCAAATATGTATTGGAGTAAACAGATACTGGTGTTCCTTAATAAATAAAGGCAGCTATTGCCTCACCTTTCCTAAATTTTGGGTAGATGTCAAAACTCCTTTCTTTGCTATGCCACCTTTCACACACAACCTCCAGATTCAAACTCAATACTTTCTTTGTCAAGTGCTCATTAATCTCTTTCCGTACCACGATAGTCTGTTACCTCTCGCCTCTCTTTGCCATTGGTGCTTCTTAACTGCCTCTATTTAATGTTATCATTTCATTTCTATTCTAAGGCGGTATGTTTATACTAAATACTCCGAGATTATTACTGGGTCCAAAGACCTTGCTATCAGTAATCAAGTTCGAGCCACAATTACACGCTTAAAATTATAGATTATGATATGCGTGATTATTTAACGTGCGATGCGTAAATTAATGTCATAAACAACGTAGATAGAGAACCTTGAAATTCTTTGAAAAATCTTTGGAACAAAGACGGAAATCAAATAAACTATGCCTAAATAAAGATTTATTATAGGGAAATATGAGCGATTTTTTTGCATCGTTAAAGGTAGAAAGGAATTCTTGTGTAAACGATTTATACGATATTTAGGTGCCAATGGGTATATTTTCGGCACTTCAGCTAGTTGGATTAAAAATCTAAATTAATAATAATAAATGTGGTATATTTTAGACTAGCTTTTGCAAGCGGCTTCGGTCTTGTGGACCACGTTTCCCTTAAGGCAGTGATTTCATGTCACAGGATAAAAATATCGGGATCAAACGTAGAGAGTATTGTACTGATCCAGAAAACTATCTGTGTGCCAAATTTCACCCAGATACGTTCAGCCGTTCTGGCGTGATTGATTCACAAACATGCATCCTTCCAAAAAGAATATTATTTAATAGTATGCCCATTTATAGTTTTAAGATTTCGAAGTGACGACGAGTGGTTTCGTAGTATAATCTCGTAGCTGCTGTGTCATCTTTTATATATTTTTTGAAATTATTTATTACTTTTGTCAGTTACGCTCAAAAAGCTATGAAGATGTCGAGGTAATGATAAAGACCTAATAATTTAATTTAGAATCACACACACACACACTCCACGCACGCGCATACACACATACACTCACGCTCGCACGCACAAACACACACACACACATACACATTCATTAACACATTTACTGTACATATATATTACCTAAACACAAACACGCAAGACACTCAAATGCAGAAAATAGTAATTGTAATCTAGGATAGATTTTTATTTATAAGTACACTAAAATCAAATGACTTTGGAGTGTCCGATGGGTGGGGGCCGGAACTCTGTAACACAGGGTATCCTAGTACAGGTTCCGCTCTCTCACGATGGCTACATTATATAACTAAATGTCTAAAACCTTAATCACTGTATCATTCACTATTGTAGCTTTTGTGATTGAAATAAATGATTTTTATTATTATTATTATAGTTACATATAATCTCTATCACTAGTACAGTCAGCTTAAGTAGATTAACACTTTAGTACCATGTCATAGCAACGCGAGCGTTTCGGCAATAATAGTTTTATATGCATGATTCTTACGACACGGTCCTAAAAACTTCTGATGCTGACCGTACTATTATTCACGTTTAAGTAAAGTAAAGTAAAGTTAAAATGAAAAGTCCTGACTTCGTGATTCTCGTCTCGTTTCAAAATAATCTTCAAAGTTATTGAAGTAAGGAAATTAAAATATAAGCCAAAAAATAACACACTTTTTTTGTTGCATAGTTCGTTTTTTGTCTTGTAAAATATTAATTGTTTTCGTAGCAATAAATAAAGATGCAATTAAATATACTGTCACAATTAATCTGTGTGCCAAAAATTTTACGTTGAATTTTTTTGTTATTATCTGAATATAAAATATTTTTTTAATTATGTCATAGTTCACGTAGATTTAATAAGCTTATCAAATTAATTAAAGGGTACCTTTACGCAACGCTATTAAGATGAATCTACAGTATAATAAGGAATAGGTACTATATGATGGATTAGACGTAGAGTAAGACAGGAGAAAAGATGGATAGATTGTGATAAAGATGATGTGGAATTGGAAAAGTATTAACGTTGGGATGAAATTTGATCAATAAGTTTGGAAGATAGGTACTACAGGATAGATACAGAGGGAAAGGAAGACAGGAAAAAGATGGATGGATTGTGAGAAGGATGATATGGAATTGGAAAAGTTTTAACGTTGGGATGACATCTGATCAAGAAGGTTGGAAGATAGGTAAATACTACAGGATAGGTACAGAGGGAAAGAAAGACAGAAGAAAAGATAGATAGATTGTGAGAAAGATGATATAGAATTGTAAAAGTGTTACTGTTGGGATGACATCTGATCAATAAGTTTGGATGATAGTTACTAGAGGATAGACACAGAGGGAAAGGAAGACAGGAAAAAGATGTATGGATTTTGAGAAAGATGATATGGATTTGGAAAAGTGTTAACGTTGGAATGATATCTGAATCTGAAGAAGGTCGGAAGAAGGAAACTATTATTATAATGAGACAATTACATTATACCTACATACACAGTCATGGTTCACGCACGTTGTACTGTACGATAATAGTACTATATACCAAATTTAACATGCATGTTTGACATCAAAATATAAGGTTTCTATCAACTTTTGAGCCGTTACCGGTATACGAGAAAGTCAAGAGGAGACCACTCCCTATTTTTTGTTTGAAAATAATACAAAGTCAACTAATCAATTCGCACGGTCAAGAAACGTTGGCATTTATAAACTAATAAAAGGATTTATATTTTTCTGTAAGCGTTAATGGATAATTCCATAGTTTAAAAAAATTATACATATCTACCTTTTTATTTCTTTCAACAGGTTGTCAAGAAAAGGCGGCAGGAGTATGAAAGAAAAAACAACATCATAAAAAGCGAGGAAACCACGGGTGAGTTGTTTACAGAATTTTAAGATGGTTATCTTAGTAGGTAATCAATTTATTATTTTTGAGGTAATGCAGAAAAAATGGCCTTTTGTACTGCAACATCAGCCTAAGATTTGTTAATACTAGCCTACAGATCAAGAAACGTGCTTATAAAAAAATTTAATTATTAACACCCGTATTCACAAACATTAGTATGAGATCTCTCGAATCTTAGATAAGAAACGAACCAATCACAGAGCTCTATTCGACGCAATGGCATTGAATAGAGCTCTGTGATTGGTTCGTTTCTTATCCAAGAGTCGAGAGATCGCATAGTCCAATCACAGAGCTCTATTCAACGCAATGACATTGAAAAGAGCTCTGTGATTGGTTCGTTTCTTATCCAAGAGTCGAGAGATCTCATAGTCCAATCACAGAGCTAAACACAGCTACAAGGTATAACGAGAGATAGATAGGACACGAGAGAGAGAATGAGAGACGTACAAACTGACATACAAAAATATAATATTTATAAAATTAAAAGTATATCAAAAAGGTGCCAGAGGGTTAATATTAAAACCATATAAAAAAAGGTTTGAGTGAACAGTTCTTCAAGCCAAGGTGTAGTAATCACCATGGCTAATATACTTAATATAAATAAAAAGCTAAGTTCTTCTAATGAGTACATGATATTACATAAATTCGATAAATATACCTATTATTAAGATTAGTCATCTTCGGATGATAATTGATTCACAACCTCATTCGTCATCAGATGCATCTCCTCCCATGTAAACTTTTTGAAAAACTTGACCGATTTTACTACCCAAGGCAAGCAATAATTATAATAATTGCATTACATGCAGTAATTGTTTACATTACTTACCGGAACAAAATAATAAACAAGAAAATAATAAACAACTACTTATAGGAGATTACAAATAATAACAAAACTGTGTTATCGATAATACAAAACATATCACCAATCAAAGTTGCTACAGGGTACTACAGCACCCTGGGTAGAGTTAAATTAATTTCTCCTGTAGATTTTCCTGATATATATTTTATGATAATTTTTTTTTAGTAATAAAGAATACCTAATTATGAAAATAAATCCATATTTAATATTATAAACAAATTATATTTGTGTCATAAATTTAAGTTACCTACCAAATCGGTACAAAAAAATTAATAGTTGATATGTCATGGTCATACGAAGACTAAGCTTTAATAGAAAAAAAATATTGTAAGGTCGAAGAAAAAATATAATGTCATTATAATAAATATGTTAACAATATTAAAGAACTTCCTAATCTGATTTGAATTTTTATCCAATATTTTATAAATTCTTAGTTACGTGGGCAAACATGGATGGCAGATTCGAAAATTGATGTATTACCTGATCGTTGTGTTGAGTTATAGTCGGGCCATAACCACTTTTTTTTCTTCCGTAACCACTTTTCTCTGTAATTGAACTATGTGCACGGAGAAAATAATGAGCTAAAGTTGACTAAAGGGAGAACATAGGTATAGTACCATGTCCTGCCTTTAGTTCATTATTTCTCCGTGTTACGGGGTGGTGCCAACCGCAGGGGATATGTGGGACTCGAGGTAAAGGCTCCCCGGCCTGACCTTCAGTGCGCTATTACGGGACGGCTCGGGATCTGCGCACGTGAGCGCAACTACACCGAGACCGTCCCAACACTCCCCGTCTAGGCAATCGACCTGGCGTGTCCTTCTGACGAGGACACCGGGAGTAACCATCGGACCGCACCAGGGGGACTTCGGGCGCTGAAAAGGGCCGTCCGGACTAGCCGTGGTGGGAAAACAACTCGACGAATGGCATGTGACTTCGAATGCCAAGGGGACACACTTGACATCAAAAGTCACACACCCGCCGAGAAAGTTTCCCTACCACGTTACCAGGGTCCGCCACGATTAGGCTTCCGGACGTGGACCCCATTTCTCCGTGCTACCTAGACTGTGTTGTGGTGTGTCGTGAACTCGTGACGTGATGAGTCCTCGTTTTCTAAGGTTCTGATTAGGAGATATCTGGCAGTTAAATTGGCAGTTTGGTATGGATTATCTATCTTATGATATTAAATAAGTGCTAATGGGAACTTACTTGAAAACTTTGAAATAAACCCTCATAAATATATTTATTTGAATATGCCTATGAATCAAGAATAAAATTTGGTTATATTTGAACCCGAATCTCTTGAAATGCTGTGATCACTTCACCAATACATTCCATAATGTTCATGCAACGATAAACGATAACGCTCAAATGTTCGTTTTCTACCAGCCAATCAGCGCTATATTTATTCCCGTGAGTGTTAAACGTGAACCTTACATTTAATAATTGATCGAATGTTACTATTTTTTTTTAATAATAATAATAAATCATTTAATCGTAAAAATTTAATTAAATTATTATTAATTTAATTGTTTTTACTTTGACTGCAGTTCTTTATTCGGTGTTTTTCTTCAATTACACTGCTTTTCAATTACACTCGTCGGTTCTCTAGCCTCCAGGCTCCAAACTAACGCTCGATACAAGTATAAGTCACTTTCTGCTCGATGCAATAACCTAGTATTATCTTATTCCTAATTAATGACTCCGTGGCATTAAGGCCTATTCAGATTACAGCGATATTCGCTACCGCCGTAAAGACTAAATAGAATAGCTTTTATAAAACGTAAAATTTTCATGAAAAAAAAAGTATTTTATTCATAAAAGTTTGACGTTTCATAAAAGCTATTCTATTGGTCTTTGTATAGGATAATTTACAAATTAAGTATTTGTACGTTTATAAAAAAGCATTTTTACTTTCTAGTACGTAGTATAGAGGAAGTCTTGTAATCGTAAAAAATTCGACCTCGAGATTTTGACGGATTTACACGTTTTGGACCTCCCTGAGTCCAAAACTATTTTTTTGGAATTATTTTTCTGTGTGTGTCTGTGCGTAAGCACGATAACTCGAGCATGCTTTAACTTATTGCAACCAAATTTAACATACGTGTATGACATAAAATATAAGATTTCTATCAAATTTTGAGTCATTGATCACGAAAGTTAAGCAACCAAGTGCGCGGTCGATACTCGGATGGGTGACCAAAATTTAACATGCATGTATGACATCAAAATATAAGGTTTCTATCAACCTTTGAGTCGTTTCCGGTATACGAAAAAGTCAAGGGGAGACCACTCCCGATTTTATTGGAATTATGTCTGTGTGTGTGTGTCTGTGTGTTAGCACGATAACTCGAGTATGCTTTAACTTATTGCAACCAAATTTAACATGCATGTATGAAATCAAAATATAAGGTTTCTATCAACCTTTGAGTCGTTTCCGGTACTCGAGAAAGTCAAGGGGAGACCACACACCGATTTTTTTTTGTAAAAATAGTACCTACCACATAAAAGAAAACATAAAATATAAACTGCTATTTTCTTCCATGTCTTTGATAAAGGGTTGATTATTGTCAGCCGAAATTGTCGTAACTTGATCATTTTTGTTCCTTATCTCTGTATCCCTACTATGTACCTATTTATTATTCCGCAATTAGCGAGTATTCGGTTGTTGGTTGTGGCAACAGTAATATGAGACAGATAGGTACATATCTACTTTTTGATCTCAGACTTTGATCCACAAACACCGTGACACGAGATTTGTATACATATTATAGAAGATGTTTTTTTGTTTCAATTTTATTTTATTACCTACTTATAGGTACACCACTCGTCATTTATCATCGTCCGATTTCAAGAAAACGTGTATAAATGTTGAGACACCTAACCAAAATCTGGACTACTAAATTCAGACCTTAAATACTACAGTTAATCTTCTCAACACTACATGAAGCCCCTTAGGTCGAGTTTTGAACTATAGATTTTATTTTGGTAGGTATGTAGGTATGCCAAAATGTCTGTTATTACTAGAAGATCTCGGATGAAATTCAAAGTATTTAGTATATCAAGAAAAAACACTTTTGGATAGGTAGTTGAAAAATAGAATATTTTCCAAATTGTCAACCATATTTGCCCACGTGAGTACAATCTCGTGAACTCGTGCTGCCGCGCCGGCCTCTACCTGACGTCACCATAAGCAATCAAGCAAATCCAATATTTGATGGGCAAGTTCTTTGTTTAGTCACTGACGAAATCAAACAATATTATGACATCTAGGAATACTTCCATATTACATTATGTTACCTGTGTCAATCCAAACACCGTTTGTAGTGGAAAAATTTAATTTTCCTGAGAATCGCAATATGTTGAGCGCAGTATCAAGGTAGATTTTGTTTTGAAGCTTGCAAGACACAAACACAGGCGAAGGTTCTTTTATATCCTTATTTGCGTGAGATTTCGTTTAAATTTAGAATATAGGAGAATAGCAAACAAGAAAATATTAAAACACAGCGTTTAACTTTACAATGAGGCTCCGTCACGAGCTCCTCTTTCCTCCGACAATGCAGCTAGCACTATTGTTATGTTGACCAAGCAATCTTTAGTACAAATAAATATTCCATATAACCATTGTATAGAAGAATTTAGCACAAATCTAATTGCGAGATCGATTGAACTATCCATATGCCCAAAAAAACTTTCTACAGTCCTCATTCGAAGACGCGTAGTAAGCCCTAATAAGGCTCAAATCACAATGACGCGGTGTGTATGCGTCCATTTAAAGATTTTATAGCATATTGACCGTTATATCAGGTAACCGAGTTTGATAAAACGGTGGTAGTGGCAAGGATGGACTTAAGTGACCCAAATACTAACCCTGGCTATTAATGAAGCCAGGGTTAGTGTTTGGATCACTTAAGTCCACTAAGGCCGTAGCCAACCGGAGTAACGTGGGAGTATCGGCTCGCATTGAGGAAGGATTAACGGGGTCCGGTCAACGTGTAGGCACCAGATGCGGGAACGAAGTCCCCCGGGTGCGGTCCGATGGCTGCTCCTCGTCAGGAGGACGTGTCAGGTCGAGCAGCCGTTGGTGAGGAGGCGGCCTATAAGGCCGGCGTCGGCCAGTGGCCCACAGGGGCTGGCGTTAGTCGGTAGCCCCTGTGGGCTGCTGGCCACCAATTGGTGCACAAGGAGTGCCTAGACGGGCAGCGTTGGGACGGTCTCGGTGTAGTTGCGCTCACGTGCGCAGATCCCGAGCCGTCCCGTAATAGCGCACTGAAGGTCAGGCCGGGGAGGATGTTTAGTGGGTATGGAGGGAACGCCTTTACCTCGAGTCCCACATATCCACCCCGCAGGGACGATGCGTAAATGCATTTGACCTTCCCGACAAAAAAAAGGCACCAGACGCGGGAAAAGATACAGAAAGAACATCCATACTCCACATAGTCCAGAGGCGTGCATGAGCGACCCATGTCCACTCAAGGCGGCCCACCAGCCTATCTCTCCCCCGCTGTATGTCCGCCACAGACTATGCCCCAAGTGCACCACGAGGAGATTTTGAACACCCTCGACATCTATCCCTAGGGATTTTGTGATATTCCTGGAACCTTAATTTCTCTATGACGACAGATACAAACTGATACAAATGAAAAGTACAGAGTTCGCGAGTAACTATCAAAAACGCTCCTCGTTTGAAAAATGCTATGTGGGTGGACTAGACTGAAAGATATTCGACATTTTAGGCATTACGTCAGCTTAATACGGGTAGGTATAAGGATTTCATAGAAACAACTGAATTTACTACTTACGTACTCTTGCACTTACAATAAGGAAATCGTAATTCTTTGAATGGGTACTTGTTAGTATGTAAGTGTACTTACCTACTTTGAAATAATACTGCCACTTGCAAGCAAGAAGCACAAAAGGTAGAGCGTATATTTTCCTGAAAAAATAATTTTAAACGTGGCTTTTTACAGTGAATATTATAAATTTCATTTCTTATTATTTGAGTCTTATTTTCAACAAGTGTATCTACTTCATCAGGCACATTACAATGAATTTAAATGATGATACCGGCAACCTCTGATTGTTTTTGAAGATTGCTTTTTCAAAGACCTACACTATTTTGTGATATTGTATGATCAATACTGCCAAATAATGCTTTAGGTTTAGGTAACCAAATGTTACCTACAGCACTGCTCAAGACCTGGGATTATGAGCGTAGATATTGTCTACTCTTGTTTTGTTTGATTTTAAATCTACCCTTGAACTCAAACAGGCTACATTTTTTACAGGTAAAATGCGCGCAGTCTTAGACCTGCTTTTTGATCGCGAAATCGAATTCACCGACGAACAGCTTCGCGAACATATCGACTCCATCACCATAGCTGGAAATGACACCACTGCGCTGGTGATTGCGTACACCCTGGTACTATTAGGTGTACATCAAGATGCTCAGGAGAGAGTATACCAAGAGTAAGCTGAAAATTCTGTTATTTTTTTCCACATTGGTGACTATCAATCCTATGGTCCACTTGATACTAAGTGATTACCGCAACCCGCAACTGAATCCCATAGAGGGATTTATAGTCGAAGTACTCTCACTGTCATCTAGTCTCTACAGGGTTTGAACTTTATAGCACTGCATGGCCCATACTGTCAGATATGGCGTTATGTGTAGGCAAATGTTATTGTAAGCTCTGCTTATCCTATTTGGGATTATAAGCGTGATTACGATATGTATGAAAATCATTGGCAAATTTTGCGATTGCTCGAATTTGAAGTGGGCAGTCCATCTTACTAAACATATACAGGCTACGGTGACTGCTGACCCATCAGGCGGGCCGTACGCCTGTTTCCCTACCACATAGAATAAAAAATAAATAAAACGGTTGAGGCCACTAACTCTAATCGCTACATTTTTTCCTGTGACTTTGGTGTCGTTTCCAATGACGTAAAAAATATAGACTGGTTACATTACACGAACATAATTGTATTCTAAAGTGGCGCAAGTAGTCCTATATCTTCGTACTGTTATTTATTTAGATACTTCGCGAAAAGAAAGTTACTAATCATTAGGCTTAGACAAAGGAAACTCATGAGTTACGTATCGATTGCTGCTTAGCGGTCATTGGCGCGAGCGCAGACCAATACTGATAACAGAGGATGTTTGCGCGCTCTTTGTCAACAGTCAAATTGAATAACTAATTGAAATTAAAATTGCTTTAATAAAAAAACTGATTTTTCGAATGTTTTTCGTATCTCTATTGGTGGCAACCTAATTTGTACACCACCTAATAGCACAGGGAGGCATATTTTTAAGCGATATCTAAAGCGTTGCAATGAAGTGAAGTCGACCAGCCGAGACCCGAGAGCGTTCTCGATTAAATGCAAATATGGCAGTTACCTGACTTTTTCATTGCCATTCTCGAACGCGCGCGACGTCGTTTCATCAAATTTCCAAATCACAACGATTCTAACTTCAAAAACTTTCTATCTTTTGTTATGTCTCATATGTTATGCGTTTGTTTTCCAGACAAGAAATGATTTTCGGCGATTCTAAACGAGGATCTACTAAAGAAGATCTGCAGAAGATGGTCTATTTAGAAAGAGTAATCAAGGAAAGTATGCGTCTTTATACTGTTGTCCCAATCATCGCCCGCAATATCGACAAGGATACATATCTACGTAAGTTATTTTGTTCATTCAAAATAAGGAAAATTGCCCATTTAAGGTCGTAGGACATTTATCAGCTCGAAAACGTATCAGCATTGCCTCAATTTCAGCCGTTTAGTATTATTTGTATGAAACTCGATACGGTAATGCACACCTTTACCTTTCTCTAGTTCTCCAGAAGTTCCTTGCCGATTATATCTTCGCACACTTCTTTACATCCTACCTCACAAATGCGCATGCAGTCCGGTTGTGGAACTCATTACCGTTTCGCGACTCTCATACAATAGCGTAGTTTAAGACGCGAGTTTATTATGTTTATTATTTATTTTATTATAGTTGGAATGTATATTAGTATCGTATTTGTTTCTTGATATATTATTGTTTCTTTATACATTATGTTTATTTAAATATATGTATCTATCATTGTAATTTATAATTTTATATTAAACGGGTACACGCCTGCCTATCTACAGCCGCCCGGATTGCGGAAGATGCTGGGTTCGATTCCCGCCTATATTTTCTAGTTTTATAGTACATGATATCTACAAAATGTAAATAATATAAAACGAAGGTGATAGTTGTTATTGTTTGCCTTAGCTATGTTATGTTCTAGGAACTGTGTTTCAGGCAAGAAAGTGCTTACACGCTATTAAATCTAATTGCAGAAATTATTACAAATTTATTAAATGATAAGTAAAAGTGATTTTTTTATACAAACACACCAAAAAGCTGAATTGAATTAATTCTAGTTATTTATAGATTAATATTAACTTCTCAGTTTGTTCATATGATAAACTTTGGAGATACTTAAATATAACTTTCCTATAATTATAATAATTTAGGTACTTATAGTACCTATATCTTGCACAAAACAAACTGCTGTAGAATTCGCCGTTAGATTTCACGGCCGATGGCCTTCCTTACACCAGCTCTCCTTGGTTTGCTATCCGAGTTTACAAGTCCCCCATTTCTTGCCTATATTTCGACAGCAGCCGGAACCACCACCTATAAATAACTATGACCTTAATATTCTGTTTCTAAAAATTACAGCTGGCTGTGGTGTGACAATACCTGCGGGAACCGGTGCAGTAGTAGGCGCGTTTGCTATTCACCGCGCTGAGAAAATCTGGGGCCCAGATCATGACCAATTCGATCCAGACAGGTTCTTGCCCGAACGATCAATGAACAGGCACCCAGCCGCCTTTATACCCTTTAGCTATGGAACTAGAAATTGTATTGGTGAGTATATTAATAAAATATTTTTCTCAAATATGCTTGGAAATTTGAGCCATATTTTGACAACCTTCTTCGAGATAAATTGAAATTGCTGTATTCTGCGAACACATATTAACCAAATACAAGCGAGCAGCGGCCGATAATATTGTATAAAAATCCATATCTCCATATGTGTCCTGTCGTGCGTGTTTTAGCAACCAAATAAAGTACTGCGTAATTTAAAAATGGAACGATCTTTCACTCCCAAACATGGCAACCAAGGAGGTAATATAAAAAAGGTGTCATTTAAATTTCGAACCGGCCTGCAAATCGAAAGCAGTTTATTGAAAAAATAACAAATGGAACACTTTGGCGCGTAAAAAATTATTGTTGTCGTTATTTTTTCCATGCATTATTTGAGAAACGTTCTTAATAAGCCATGGTCAGAACTATAAATTTATGGGCTTACCTACGTATGTGTGTCTCAGCTTCTCCTCGGTCCACATTTACACGTTCTTCCATCAATAGCTTTTGCTGGCCGCTGCAGTAACGTAGGTACTATAGTTCTATGACCGGCAGAGAACAGATTAGCCTGTCATATTTGAAGGAAGTTTCAGAAAGGTTAGTTAAGGCGATATTACACGGATCAACCAAATTGAAACAATACAATTGAAAAGCATTGAACATTGCACATTGAAAGTTTCCAATTTAAGGTCGTCACACATATCAGCTCGGAAAGGTAATGTCTCTTTTTACTATGAACCCTGCGGAACGGCGGGTAACGAAACGGCCACGAACCAAAGCGCATCGTCTCTTTTTATTATGAAAAAGAAGCGATACGGTTCTGAACTGAAGTGTGTTACGACCTTTACTTATATATATTCACTTAAGCCGATATTTTAGAGCAATATTGAACTGAAATTTAACCATGTAATATCAGCTTAATATTGTCGAACATCATGATAAAAAAACCTCGTGTTCGTCCACGCTCATCTTAGAGACCACTGAACTGATTTTAATGAAATTTTGCTAACGTAGGGATTTTGGTTGGTCTAGCTATAGTCTAACTAAAGAATAGTTTTTATTTCAATTAACGACTTCAATATTTATTTATTACAAATTAAATGTTTACTATAGGACCAGTATGGAGTTATCACAACAATGTGTGGCCGGGTCAATTCTGCATAAAATGGTACCCTACCTACAGTACCTTATACTATTTTTTTTTCTTCCAGGTCGAAACTTCGGGATGATGATAATGAAGAGTATTCTTTCAACTGTAATCAGGAGCTACAAGATAGAATCCAAAGGCATTGACAGGCTCAAAATAGAGATGCTATTATTCCCAATAGAAGGACACTTGGTAAAGGTTCAAAGAAGATTATGACAAGGCAGAAACTTTCAGTTTAATGATTAAATGATTGACTTTCCATAGTATGTTTTTGATTTTCCTTACAGTAATTAGAATCTAATCGATTAATATTAACTAGCCGTGTAATGGCGGAAGAGTAGAATAGCATCATCCCATATCATCCAATGGGTGACGTAGAAGGCGACTAATGGATCAACAAAGGGGTATTGATCACCTTATACTCCGTCCACCAAACCGCATTGGGCAAGCATGGTGGACTACTGCCCAAACCTCCTTCGATGACAAGGAAAATGAACAAGCTCTTTATTTAAAGGGACTTTGCTTTTTTTTTTATTTCGTCAAAACCCTATCGCCATTTCGGGACGAAATAATTATTTTACTTAAATAATTATTAATATGCTGAGATGGAGAAGATATGGCGAAAGAAACTCCACAGCTTACAATTTGGTAATGATTTCAAAACATCAATTATTGATAAATGAAAAATTTTATGATCTTAGTTTCATTTAATATGCTAGGTTATTTAGGAAAAAATAATGCTTATGAGTAGTCCTTTCAAACGCTATTATAAAATACATATAATTTTTCTATCACATTTGGCGGGTTGGATTCCCGGTTGAGGTAGGCGATTTTTAAAAAATCTGTGAATGCAGTTCTACTTATTATTAAAAATAAAACGATGTCTTTTTTTAGTAAAATATCCTACGTTCAATATTTAATATATTAGGTTGGGGAAAAAGTCTTTTCGCATTATAGTATGTATAAACTTGTAATAAAATCTCTTTGGCTATACTATTTGTATCTGGCTGGTTTTGGTATCATTGAAAGTTTAAATTTTAAAGAACATAATTCCAAATTCAAATTAGGAAAATGTGTGATTTTCATTTGTTTTTCGTACCACCAAGATGAGTGAATCTAATGAAGAAATTCGATACATTTTAAAATTTTACTACAAAAAAGGTAAAAATGCAACGCAAGCCGCAAAAAAAAATTGCGATGTTTATGGACCTAGTGCAGTGTCTGTGAGAGTAGCACAAATTTGGTTTAAGCGTTTTCAATCCGGAAATTTTGATGTCAAAGATGCACGTCGCTCTGGTCGCCCTATTACAGATAAAATGGATGCCATTTTTGAAAAAGTGGAGCAAGATCGGCATGTCAGTAGTTACGACGTAGCTGAAGAACTGGGAATTGACCACAAAACAGTTTTGGCGCATTTGAAAAAAACGCCGTGGTGGAGTGGTCAGTATAGCTGGCTTCACATCAAGCGGTCCGGGTTCGAATCCTGGTAGCGGCAAATGTTTGTGTGACGAACACGAATGTTTGTTTGCGAGTCATGGTTGTTTATACATTTATTTAAGTTTATTTATAAAAATATCTAAAATTATTATGTATATTAAAAAAAAAAAAAAAAAAAAATGTCCGTTATCTAGTATCGTAACACAAGTTCTTAATGATACTTACTTCGGGCTAGATAATTGGTGTGAGCGTGGAAATATATTATATATTATTATTATTATTACTGGGTACACAAAAAAGCTCGACATTTGGGTACCTCACGAGCTCACTGAAAGAAACCTAATGAACCGTGTACTCATTTGTGATTCTTTATTACGACGTAATGAAACCGAACCATTTTTGAAGAAGCTGATAACTGGTGATGAAAAGTGGATCACGTACGACAAGAACGTGCGAAAAAGGTCGTGGTCAAAGGCCGGTCAGGCTTCACAGACTGTGGCGAAACCCGGGTTAACTCGCAACAAGGTGATGCTGTGTGTGTGGTGGGATTGGAAGGGCATTATTCATTATGAGCTGTTACCACCAGGCAGGACCATCGATTCTGAACTCTACTGCGAACAACTGATGAGATTAAAGCAAGAGGTTGAGAGAAAGCGGCCGGAATTAATCAACAGAAGGGGTGTGGTTTTTCATCATGATAACGCTAGACCTCACACATCTTTAGCCACTCAGCAAAAATTAAGAGAGTTTGGCTGGGAGGTGTTAATGCATCCGCCGTATAGTCCTGACCTTGCACCTTCAGATTTCCACCTGTTTCGGTCTCTTCAGAATTCTTTAGGCAGTGTCAGGTTAACATCACGAGAGGACTGTCAAAACCACTTGTCGCGGTATTTTGACCAGAAGTCCCAAAATTTCTATAGCAATGGGATCATGTCCCTACCTACAAGATGGCAAAAAGTTATCGAACAAAATGGTACCTACATACTTTAGTTAAATGTAAATAAACTGTATTAAAAAATGTTTTGATTTTTCTTAAAAAATGCGAAGAAACTTTTTCCCCAACCTATTATGTGGCGTTGAGAATTCTATAGTGGTTGGAAAATCCACTATACAATTCTCATCAGTTACAATCATGAGGTCTGTTGCCGTACATTTCTTTCCAAGCACTCCCTAGATGCATTAAAATGTGTGACGCCCATATTTTAATGCAAACATCAAGAAAGAAGATAAACTGAAGACTTGGCTGTATGGGCTAGATCCCTTTGCCGTCGCGTAACAGGGAAAATTAACCAAAAAAAAAACATTGGGAGTGTTTGGCGCATGAAGATAGGTTTGGCGGGATACCATGGCGTCTGGAAGTCAATCTTTATTTCGATAATTCAAAATTGCTTCGGAGTGGATTTTGTGCAGTGAAAGTGGTGTCGTTTCGTTGCATAAGCATTCGTGTTGACGAACAGTTATGAGGAATCATTGAAATAAAGGTTTTGTGTATGTGGCGTTGAGAATTGTATAGTGGTTGGATATCCCACTATGCAATTCTCATCAGTCACAATCATGAGGTCTGTTGCCATGCATTTCTTTCCAAGCACTCCCTATATCCATTAAAACGTGCGACGCCCATATTTTAATGCAAACATCAAGAAAGAAGACATAAATACAGACAGGGCTGTATGGACTTGATTTCCTTTGCCCGTCCCGTTAGGGACAAAAAAAACAAAAAAAAAACATTGTCAATGTCAAAGTTGTCAAATCAAATGTTGCAAATTCCCTTCAAATTCCTTTTTTTCTAACTTTTCTTGTTACTCGTTTCTTGAGCGCGTTCGTAGTTAATGGGCTTATTTGGTAGCAAAATTATTCGTTCTTCAGCAATGGCCAATCCAGATATTCAACAGTTTATTAAGGCGGCTATTTCGCAAGATAAGGTTGTGATTTTCTCAAAATCATACTGTCCTTATTGCACAATGGCTAAAAAAGTAAGTTTTAAGGTTTTCTTGATTCATTCATTTTATTGTTATGACTCATTCACAGAATTTTAGATATTGTATTATTACGGATGTATTTATACGATGTGTTTATACGGATACTGTGTTATTTATTCCATACTTTTAATACTAACCAATGACTCTTCTTATTTGAAATTATTCCATTTTCAGGTCTTCATCCAAGCCAAACAACCTGCAAAAATAATCGAATTGGATGAACGTGATGATGGAAATGCTATCCAGGACAACTTGGCTGAAATAACAGGATTTAGAACTGTAAGTTGACATTGCATACTTTAGGTCAGAGTTCATCCAAATCATAGCAGGCGATGATTGGGCTATTTGCCATAGCTATTAAATTTGGTTATTTTGTATATTAATTTAATCACTGGGCATCAATAAGCAAACTTATTTGTGTTAACCCTTAACCACCTGACATACGTCGCTCAGATGCAAGGAATTTAAAATCGTTGATATTTTGGGGCGCACAATACGCATTAACTTGTACGTCCCTGTGCCTTCCTGGAGTGTCCTTCAGTGCCGCCTATGCACTTGTCGTGGTGGTGCATGCATTTATCACTAGTAAGTAAAAAAATTTTTCAAACTAGAATATAATTAAGACTTTTTTCAAACAAATTAATGTTTCAAGAAAATGTGGAAATTTATATGTGCCTTGCTTGCTTTAATAAATATGATATGTATTTTATTTGATTTTAATTAAAAAACAACAACCTTGACTCTTAGATTTTACATACAAAAGTCTTTTACTCTCCTGTCTGTGAGACATATGGTAGGTGCTTATGTAACTAGATTAGGTGGTAGGTGGTTAAGTATCTAAATTGTGAATAGTGGTAATGGGGCTTGACCATGATGAGTCTTACCAACTTAACTGTCCTTATACAATAAAATTTACAACTACCCACAGCCATGATTTTTATCTTCTCTGAAAGGCTATCACTTTGTCTTTAAAAAATATTTCATAAAAATAGTTATTGTTTTTTATAATTGGTTTTATTTCTGATTGATATTTTACTCATGGGCATAGAATTTTTTTTTTCTTTTACAGACAATAAATTGAGTTTAATTTATTATGAGACTCACTAACCCAATCTAGGAGTTTCTCCCGAGTTCTTGTTGTAAAAACGTGTGTTGAGAGACTCCGTTTTTAACTCAAATCTACTGTACAATTTTTAGTAGTTACTAATAATTTTGATACCCATTTTTAGCAAAACTCAAATAGTTGTAAATAAAATCATAAAAAATGTGTAATATTTAACAGGAAGATTTGTAGTATAAATCAGAGAAATGTAATTTTTTTGGAGAAAAACAAGATTATTATTATTTTTTAACAACGTAATATGAGATTTTTGTGCTTTAGCGACACAATTGCCACACTTTTTAACTATCCAGCAGTATTTTTAGGTCTGTGTGACTTAAACTCAATAAGATATTCTACTTTTCTAAAGGCACCCCCTAAAAGATGATTAATAATTAAAATGGCTGCCACTCCAAGGGAACTGAGTTTCAACCCCACATATGGGGTTTTTTCTATGATGAAATTATCTGTAGAAAATGCCCTTAAAGTTTGTCGGGTCGGACCACATACACATTATACCTATAGCCCAATCCCTTAGGAATACTCACGATTTTTACTATTTATATCTTTAGTAAGTAGGTACCTACTCATAAGTAAACTTTTACCAAAAAATTTTTTTTTTTTATAAAGCTTAGTTTTTTGCTAAATTTACTGCATTCACGTAATTTTGATTGGTCATAATGCCACACTCATAACAAAAATATATTCCTAAAATGAGTCCTTCTGACTTATTCCTAAAGTTTTTCATCATTCATAATATGTGACTCATTGGACAGTTAATTCTTTTTTTATTGTTAGTGTAACACTCTGTACTACCTACACGAAATGTAACACTCTGATTCAGAGTCTCTGAATTACAGAGTGTTACATTGCATAAATATGTTGTGATAATGCATCAAACTTTTGAAACACGGTATTCGAAGTAATATTTCACAATTAATAAAATCTTATCTGGGCAACAGAAAACAATATATGTATGTACCTCAATCACGCATTAACGTGAATTCTAAATTAGAAGAAGAATATTTCTCAAATGAAAGGCATGGTGCAAAAGGCAAAGAGTACCGCAAGGTAGTGTTCTAGGCCCACTGCTATTCATAATTTCCATAAATTATGACCTACTACAATTAACAGACAATCCAATTACTCTTTTCGGAGACGATAGTACTCTGATAATAGTATGTAAACAAACTGACATTTATGAATACTTATGACATTAATAATACTTTGACAGCAATAATTTCATGACACAATAATCATTATAAATAAATTTATCTTATACTCAGTAATAAAATTCCGACAAAGAACAATAAATACACCTTACATTAATGTAATTATCAAAACATAAAAATATCTAAAGTCGATAATACTATATTCCAGGAATATTCATAGATAGGCAACTGAATTAGAAGAGATACATAGAGTATACAGGATGAATTTTTCAAGTGGGCCTTCTGGGCCTAATCCTAAACTATAAGGATAATCTAAAAATGCTCAAAGGAGTTGCGAGCCCGAACTTAATGAAAACAAATACTGCATTATTGGAAATTTTATCGAAACTCCGAGTATGTATAATATGTGCTCGCAGTTTCGATAAAATTTCAAGATGGCGGTTTTATCCAATGATTTTCGACAGTTCAAAGCGATAAATGGCTATATCATGTCGTGTTTCGGTGGTCATGCTAGGTGGGCAGTGTTGATTTTATACTATTTTAGATTTTTAAATATCTATGTTATTTCTCTGACAACTTAAACTTTAACACTTAATTATTTTAAAAAATAATGTATTTAGTTCAATATTCTCTTACAGATAGTGGTGACCACTATCAACAAAATAATATTTTGATGTTTTATCTATTTCTTATCAAATTGAAACAGTTTGTGGCCGTTTTGTGGCTTACCAAATTACGGATGGAAAATATAATTACATACCACATAGCATACTCAATAATATTTATAATATATTCGTCAGGATTTTAAGGCCAAGAGCTTTGTGTTAAAAAAATGTTTAGAATTTGATATCCCTATTATGGGTAGTATGATAGTAAACCTACTTAAATTTATGACAATGTGGCTTACAGTAGCATTTGTCTATTAATTTGGCTCTAATATGTATTCTTAAATTATTACAATTAGTTACACTCCTTCAATTTTACCATTGAGTGAATGGTACCTAAATGCATTTTATGATATGTTCTTCTTTCTACCCTCAGCCAAAATCTATATCAGTGTGGAAACATCAAATATAGATTTTGGCATACTTTTATGGCCGGCCACCTCTCTTACACTAACCCTCCTCTGCAATACTGTCCTGGGTAACAAACAAACAAATTGCGTCATCAGTTTGTATAAAATCTAAGTATGTTTTTTTTTTTACAGGTACCCCAAGTTTTCATCAACGGCAACTGTGTAGGTGGAGGCACAGATGTTAAAGCATTGTATGACTCTGGCAAATTGGAACCTATGCTCATTGGATGAACCAAGTCACAACAAACACTTCAGATTGATCACAAAACCTTTTTTGTATATATCGTCTTATTCAAGTAATTAAAAGTAAATATTTTTTGTTGTATGTTGTACATCATTGCTTTATTTTATATTAGTATTCTCAACTGATGAATTTGTAAAATTTTTCTTACCATGCTAGATTTTATTCTGTTTAAAAAGTTTAAATAGTAGGTAATTTTATGTACCTATGTGGTTAGTTTTGTGGTGGTCGAAAGTAGTAGCTAGCTGTTAATTCATCATTTTTATAAATTTATAAATTGCATATTACAAACTAAAGAAATATGAATTATAGCTGTTAATATTTATCAAACGAATATTACAATGTTATTTAAAATATCTAAAATAGAGCAGTACGATTAGATGAGTAAGCACTCACAAAAATATTTTGTATTAAATGCTTGTTACAAATAATGTAGACGTTTTATGATTCCGTTTTGGATCTCCTTAAATCCTAAATACTTATAAAATATAATAGAATAAACATTATTTCAGGCTTCGTAAAAATCCATTAGGTATATTAGATATCTCTGTGGATGATAAATAATATCCAGACACAATTCGTGTTTTTTTAAAGGAATCGTCTCTTTTTACTTTCTCCTATACCTACGGAGTATAGAGGATTTTGTAACCGTCAAAAAATTCGACCTTACTTCGATCAAAATATAAGGTTAAGGTTTCTATTAACTTCTAAGTCGTTTCCGGTATACGAGAAAGTCAATGGAAGACCACTCCCGATTTTTTCACAAATCATTGTTTTGACGGCGCGGTGGCAACGCTTTTTCACACGCCTGAGGTTTAGAGATTGGCAATGAATCGACAAGGGCGAGACAAAAAAAATGCACCAATGTATCAGTAATGCGCATGTGTGCGTGAAAAATAGTAGGTAGGTACTGCAGTCTGACAGTTGCTGTCTTTTTGTTAGAAAGTCCTAGGTACTTAGGCCACCTAAGGGTCACCTGTGTGTAGAGTGGATACTCAGACCATTGATAGATATGTACATTCAGTCAAAAAAGTATCGAATGAATGGGATTTATTTGGGGTTCCGAATTCAATCTTTTGTTTTCTTTTTTGTTACAGTCTAACAACAAAAAAAAAACAGACTGATTTCTGTTCAGTGATTTTTTTACTCTTTGGTTTCGTATTCGGTAGTTTATCCACGCCTCAACTATGATCATGAAACGAACGTATATTTTGGCGAATCGTAAAAAAAAACACGATTCCTTAAGAAATGTGAACGTCCATCCGTCATTACCTACCTATCGTGCTTTTTGACGAATCGTTAATGACGGATCCCGTGTGATGTGAATAAGCTGACTGAAATTTTGTGCTTAGCAATTATTGTTATGTTAAATTACTTATCAATAAAACTCTGGTAGATTGATTTCTATTGTGGTTTGAATATTGAAACGGGCCGTTATTAAGATAGGTATAAGTAGGTACCTATTTCATCATCATCAACAGCTCATATAATGTCCCCACTGAGGAGCTAGAGCCTACCCCACATTAGGGGCGATTAGGCCTTAGTCAACCACGCTGGCCAAGTGCGGGTTGGTCGACTTCACACACAACCTAAGAATTTCTTCTTAGGTGTGTGCAGGTTTCCTCGCGATGTTTTCCTTCACCGTAAAAGCGTCGATTAAACGTACATATTATGAATTCCAAATTTGAAAACACATTGGTACGTGGCGGGGATCGAACCAGTGCCTCCCAGGTGGGAGACGACGCTCTTACGCACTACGCCACCGACGCTTTTAAGTAGGTATTTACCTAGTAGATAAATGTCGTATACCTATTAAATAAAACTAAGCCAAGTGTTACGAAGCGTCGGACAAAAATAACAAAATATGAAACTCAAATACAATCCGTGTTTCACTGTCAAAATAAAATATGTTTTGTTATTACCCCTCATTAATCCTCAATAAATAATCTAACTACCTTCATTTTATTACATAAATGCATCGCTTTAAAATTCAGATATTATAATCATAGCGCCTAACTATCATAAACGTAGAGATTTTTTTTCAGTGCATTTTTCTAGTATTACTAGGTAATATTTACGAGTTTGTAAACGCAAAAATAAAATTATTCTACATCATAAACGTATTTTACAATAGCCGCTTAGTATTTTTTTCACATAATTAGACATAGGTTAAATTATAGCCTATCAATATGTTATTTTGATGTATGAGCTATAATATTGTAAAGTTACATTAAAATCCGTTCAGTAGTTTTTGCGTGAAAGAGTAACAAACACATACATCCATACAAAGTTTCACGTTTATAATAATAATAATGTAGGATTATTGTAAACTGGCTTAAATATACGAGCAGAATTTATATGATAAATAATAACAAATTAAACATTGATGTATAACGCAAGACAAATATTATTGTGCCCTTGTCAAGCGGAGCCAATTATCGAAATGTTTTATTAAAATTATGCAAATAACGTCCCGACCTGCTTTCGCCGCCCCTTGAAAAGCGAGAGTGCCACAATCGGGCCGAATTAATTCTAGAGATTCCTTCATAAATCCTTCAGCTAAAGTCACTCGTCCCCACCCTAAACGCTTTATTACTCGCGCGGGATGAAAACATCAGGGCCCACTCAAGGCCACTACAGCCGTCTTCCGTGGGGCGACTTCGTATGTTTTACTACGTACTGATATTATGTTTCCTATGTCATTGATAAAACGCGTCGTTTTTGCGTAACGCGATAGAGAATTGTGACAATTAAACTGCAATATGTGCGAGAGAGACAGGCTACGGCTGGTCCCTTTTGGGCGAAAACCCCGCCGCGCCGCCCGCCCTGGTTTAGGCTAGCCGCCGCTAGTCGGCGCTGCGAGCCCGCCCTAACACAACATCCTATTACATCTTTATTTAGACAAAATTCATGTAAACAAACTGTATTTGTGAATTAAATCATAGCCGTCTGTGTGTTCCTTCGCGTAATCAGTGTTCGTAGTTCCTGCATACGTTAAAATTTGGCGATAATTTAGCAACGTGACGCCAACGAAAGTGAGAGGTTTAAGGTGAGATTTATTCACGCTTTCTTTACGGTTCTGTGGTTGTATTCACTCGGCTTAACCTTGGTAAAAGGGGTAAAATTAAAATGTGTATCGGCAGAAATCAATGGCATCTACTTTTATTATGTAAATACGTAGAAAAATTATGGTAGATATCTACGAAAAATTTAAAAAGAAAACCAATTAAATAATAAGAAGGTATATACCTACCGGGTGGAATTTTGTAATGCCACCTGAAGGGAAAGTATTCTTAATACTGTAGACAGAAAATTTTACTCAAAGGAAACTTTCCTTTATTTTTGAAAAGAAAGATAACTACATTCAAAATTTATCGAAAATTCGCTTGCTACACCCGGGAATCGAACCAACTAAAATCTGTAAAAATTACACTATGTACTTTTATTGCATCGATCGTTAGGGTAAAATTTTCTATCTACAGTATTAAGAGTACTTTCCCTTCAGGTGGCATTACGAAATTCCACTCTGTATAATAGAAAGAAGAAATGATAAAAAATACAAGTTAAATAAGGAAAAATATGTATCTATAATCAATGAAATGGAAGATCGTAGCTGATTGTGGAGGGTTAGTAGTTCGTAGTCTAGTCGTAGCTAACCTGCTACGAAATAATGTGCAGTAGTATTCAATTATCACAATTTCAATTGTAGTTCTTATTTAATGACACTAGTAAGCAAGTAACTTACCTACTAGTCTCTACATAAGTAAAATAATAAATATAAAAAATAAATAAATAAATCCTTACTAATATTATAAATGCGAAAGTAACTCTGTCTGTCTGTCTTTCTGTCTGTCTGTCTGTCTGTCTGTCTGTCTGTCTGTTAAGCTTTCACGTCTAAACCACTGAACCGATTTTGATGGAAATTGGTACAAATATAGATTAGATCTCGGGGAAGGACATAGGCTACTTTTTATTGCGAAAAAAAGGTTGTATGGGTTGAAAAAGGGGATGAAAGTTTGTATGGAAGTTCGTCATTTTTGAAGATAGAACCATGAAACTTTGAATTTAGGCACTTAATAAGACAAAAAGAAATATTTGTTCTAAGATTTTTTAAATTTTGACCTGTATGGGGGTGAAAGTTTGTATGGGACTCCGTCATTGTTAAAGATCAATATACTTTGAAATTAGGGACTTGATAAGAAATAAAGATCCAATCCAAGATGACGGTTGTGACTTTTTAATATAATATCGATATGGGTATCACTTTTGTGGTTTTCGGAGGCCCCGATTAGATCCAAGATGGCGGACGCGACTTTTTGACAATATGTCAATATGGGTATCGTTTTCGTGGTTTTTGGGGGTCCGGATTACGAATAAAGCATCTATAACGAGATCCAATATGGCGGACGTGACTTTTTGACATGATGTCAATACGGGTATCAGTTTCGTGGTTTTCGGAGGTCCCGATTCCTAATACACCATCCATTTTGAGATCCAAGATAGCGGACGCGACTTTTTGCCAAAATGTCAATATGGGTGTCATTTTCGTGGTTTTCGGGGGTCCCGATTCCGAATACGACAACTATTTCGAGATCCAAGATGGCGGACGTGACTTTATAACTTAATAGGAATATGGGTATCATTTTCGAGATTTTTGGGGGTTCTGACTCCGAATAAAACATCGATTTTCAGATCCAAGATGGCGGACGCGAATTTTTAACATAATGTCAATATGGGTATCGTTTTCGTGGTTTTTGGGGGTCCGGATTACGAATAAAACATCTATTTCGAGATCCAAGATGGCGGTTGCGACTATTTAATGTAAAATCGATATGGGTATCATTTTCGAGATTTTTGGGGGTTCTGACTCCGGATAAAACATCGATTTTGAGATCCAAGATGGCGGACGTGACTTTTTAACTTAATAGGAATATGGGTATCATTTTCGAGGTTTTCGGGGGTCCTGATTCCAAATACATCATCTACGTCGAGATCCAAGATGGCAGATGGGATTTTTTATCATCTACGTCGAGGTCCAAGATGACAGATGGGACTTTTTAACATAAAAGCGATCTGGGTATCAATTTCGTAGTTTTCGGGGGTCGCGATTCCAAATACGTCATCAATTTCTAGATCCAAGATGGTGGACGCTACTTAACTTATTATTAATATGGATATCATTTTCGTGGTTTACAGGGTTCCATTTTGATTTCCAAGATGGCGGACGCGAATTTTAAACTTGATATGGGTATCAGTTTTGTAGTTTTCGGAGGTCTCAAAATGGATGCTGTATTCGGAGTCAGGATTCAGAATACAGCATCCATTTTGAGATCCAAGATGGTGATCGTGACTTTTTAGCTTAATCGCTTTCACGCCTAACACCTGAACCGAATTTATTGAAATTTGGTACAAAAATAGACGAAACCTCGAAATGGAATAAAAGCTACTTACTTACCTTTTTTGTGAAAAAGGGAATGAAGGGGTTAAAATATGAGATGAAAATTTTTATGCGATTCCTCATTACCGAAGATAAGACCATGAAACGCAAATATTGTTCTAGCGTTTTTGAAATATTGACCCATGTGGGGATGAAAGGTTGCGAGTAAGTAGCAAAGGATGGAGAAACATAAAATGGTAGATTGTAAAAATGTCATTTACTGTAGTGCACTGCAGTTTGTATGTGTGTTTTTTGCATAACAAGTACCTACACAAAAAAATGCTGCCTAAAGTAATTATTCCACGCGGACAAAGTCGCGGGCAAAAGCTAGTATCTACATAAGTAGGTATAATAATATTCCGATCAAATGAGACTTTAGGCCAGATCTAAAACTGCCGATCCTAAACAGGTTTGTCGGATTTTGTTAATTATAATTGTAATTATTGGAACGTTCGTGGAAACTAATTTGACCTGGCTAAATCTTCTTTAAGTTTTTTTTTATTATAAAAAGGCCAATGTGACTCCATTCCACCTGACGATAAGCAGAAATTTTATACTTCGTTCGTCTAAAAGACCTCGAGAAAGTTTCCTAAAAAATTCCATGCTTACAACACTAAAAAGCCAAAAAAAATCTTGAAGTATTTTTTTTGCTTTTTAGTGTGATGAAAGTAATGAAAAAAAAACCCACCTAGAAAATAAAAAAACGGAAAAATAAAAAAAATATGTTTAAAAAATCTAAATGTTTTTTGAGGTCGGTGCCCACCTCAACATTTGAAATTAACCTAATCACTTGTCTTTGGACATTTTTATTTCTTTGTTTACAAACAAAGAAATAAAAATTGTAACATTTCGATAGTTTTGAAAGCAGGTTTTTATTTAAAAATAATTTTAATATTATCTAGTATAGACATAGATGGCGACAAACTATGATAGCTAGGCAGACTTAAAGCAAGCCCTACCAGCAACCCTTCTGAGGGTCGAAACCGTAATATCAGAGTCTGGTAATATGGTAGAATGGTGACTGATAAATTCTGTTTAGTACGGTCAGATAGGACACGATAAAATATTGGACACGAAACTACCTATTTTTTTTTTATCACGCACACAATAATGACAGCGATAATGTACGTTGAAATGTCGTGTAACGTCACTCTTTCGTACACTTTTTACGAAAGCATGACGTCACAAGTCCCCACGCCTGAACTTAGATTTTTACTTTCTCGTACGTAGTATAGCGGAAGTCTTGTAATCATTAAAAAATTCGACCTGGAGATTTTGTCGGATTTACACGTTTTGGACCTCCCTGAGTCCAAAAATATTTTTTTTGGAATTATGTCTTTGTGTGTGTCTGTGCGTTAGCACGATAACTCGAGCATACTTTAACTTATTGCAACCAAATTTTACGTGTATGACATCAAAATATAAGGTTTCTATCAACTTTTGAGCCGTCGATCACAAAAGTTAAGCAACCAAGTGCACGGTCGGTACTCGGATGGGTGACCAAAATTTAACATGCCTGTATGACATCAAAATATAAGGTTTCTATCAACCTTTGAGTCGTTTCCGGTATACGAGAAAGTCAAGGGAGACCACTCCCGATTTTTTTATACTACGAAAATGGCAAACAAGCTTGCGGCCCACCTGGTGTTAAGTGGTTACCGACGCCATTAGACACTTTCAATATTAAGGCTAAATGACTTAACACTGCAAATGCGTTGCCATCCTGGCCAGCAGTGGTGGATTTGCAAATTTAGGTAATAAATTTTTGCCGGTACATAAATAAATAAAGAATTGACTGAAATTATTTCTGAAAAAGCTTTATTAATTATTAACTCGTAGCTATGTAATTAATTTATTTGAAATAAATTTTATGACATAAATTAAATACTTATTAGGAGGGAAATTATTAGTCTATAGGAAATAAGGAAATTTGATACTTTTAGAAGATCAGTCTCAAGTTAATTATGTTAACAAGGACTGTATTCTATCAAACGAAACAGAATACAAAACGCGACACGAAAATTCTCCGAAATAATAAATTTTCCTGTTAATTTTGTTTTCTCTGTATTTTCTTTCTTGACAATGTTCAGGTAAAAAGTAAACAGGCGAAATGTTCAATTTGCAATTTAAATGAGGTATTTAAACTTCTTTGTATGTACCTACGTAAATTTTAATGTAAGTATATGTTGTAGGTAGAACCACGGTAATATTATCTAAATATAATATTACCGTGGTAGAACCTATATGTTACAACCACCCCACATCTATTGTAGGTATTTGTTAGGTACTCAAATATGAAGAGTGGCCGTTATGTTAGAGGACATTTCTATACCTACTGAGGACGTTTTAATACTATGGACGTTTTGATACAGGGCACGTTATGATAATACTTAGTGGACTTTATGCGAATAGAGGAAATATAGTTTTCAAATGGTTAGCATACTTGTGTAGTTTATTATCTGATTGTCACAATTCATTTACCTATCTATCAGCAAATAATCGATAACTACAATTTAGATAAGCAATAGACTTTGTTCGTGTACTGGAATATCGATTGTAAATACCTATTCAAAAATACTTGACCTGTATAAAATACACGTATTTCGTTGAAGGAATCAGTTCATAGCGTTTGGACTTTCAGAACTTTAAGTTATCCTTTTTCACGATCGCCACTTTCTCTTTTAAGCGGTTCAACGTTTCGCTGACAAATTTGTTGTTTATACGTAGCAGTGGGAGGAGGAGGGTGTACGTCGGGAACTGGGAAGCTTAGGGTAGAATAAAAGCCGCGCGGCAGTCAGCCGGCCGGCAGAGCGCGCGCGGCACTACTTGGATACGCTCCTAGCGCATCTCACGCGGCACCGAGTATCTCCCGCGTAACTTTGCTAAACTTCGCTCGCCAGGAGTACATTGATAAATGGCTCGTGGATTGAAAAATATGCTGCAAATGTTCTGAAACTTAAAGATTAGGTAACGTATTAGAAGATATGATATTTATCAGCTTTAGTTTTTGTTTATTTTTGACGCAATATATTTGTTACTTTATTAGATAATTATGCTCGTTTCCTTTATATCGGTTAGAAATCTATATACGTACCTACCTACCCAGTTATGTTTTATGATAGGTATCCATCCTTTCATTGGAAAAAATACCAAAAATCCTAAAGTACTTACATAGAGTCGCTGAAAATAAAATAAAAACAAGCGCTTTAGATACGCATTCTTTTAGAAACTCTACATATTCTGTTGAAAACCATTAATTATTAATTTTTATTTTTGGAGTGGTATGAATGAATATGTGGTCCTTTTGAAAAATGGATATCACAATTTTTCTTATTATGAGCGCAGGCTTTAACTACGAATTAATACATTATACCTGTACCTATCTACTTTAAAACATTATTTACTGGGGATAAGGAAAAAATATTGTGAAATCAATTTGTACTTCTAACGAGTAAAATAAGTATCCTGTTCAATGATAAGAAAAAAATATAGCACTTCAAAGAGATTCATAAGTAGGTATTAAGTTCTACAATTTCTTTTGAAATACCTTATCGTCGTAATTGGTGCCCTTTATACTTATTATGAACATCCTATTGCCTCAATAAATATATTATTTACTAATAATATTTTACTTCTTGAATGTTGCTTTATTTCTAGCATATTTTTTGAAGTAAAAAAATGTTTAATTGATGCACAGCTGCGTATAAACTTGCCTTCTACTAGCTGACCTACTACTTATCAAGATATAAAAAACAATTTATAGTCGTTATAGTAAGTTAGACCAAGCAAAACACATTTTTACAAATTTCATTAAAATCGGTTCAGTACTTTCCGAGATTAGCCCGGACAAACAAACAGACAGATAGATAAAAAATAATAAATGCAAGTTTAGGTTTTGGTAACATCCGTTATAATCTATCTTCGTGGTTATAATCATATGCTTTGAAAAAAGCATTTAGTTCATTTTGAATCATAGACACGTTATTTTTATTTATATGCATAAATTAGTAGTATCAATACAAGATAGGAATACACTGCTATACCTACTATGAAAATATTAAAATGAAATGAATAATTATTATTGTTTACTCTCTCACTCACTTTAAAATGATATCTTTAGCAAATCGTAGAATACTTAGCGACTCTTGCTTTGTTTGGAAGATAATTAATGATGCAATTGATTGTCCTCAAATTCTTAGTAGGCTCGATATTCGTGTCCCAGTCAGATACCCTCGCAGTAACATAGTTCCCCTTCGTCCGCCATTTCGCAGAACAGTGCTTAGTACTAACTCACCCATTTCAAGGTTCACAAGATTAATTAATGAACATAGTGCACACATTGATATTAACTTTGACCCACTCAACAAGTTCCTTAAAACTATACAGGGTTTGTTAAAATAACTACCTATTTTATTTAACAGTTAAAAGTTAAGTTATGTTTGCATGTGGTATTTACCAGTAAAAGTTTGTTACATTTAGTTATTAAAACATTACTTTAAGTTAATTAACAAGATTTGATGTATGCAAACGTTGGTAAATCAATAAATAAATTTAAAAAAAAAATTACTACCGCGACCTCATTCGTGTGGATTTCCCGTTTTTGCAATATTTTTCATTGATACTCGTGATGTTATAGATACTTATAGCTCGATAAATGCACTATCCAACCCAAAGATAATTTTTCAATTTGAGCCAGTAGTTCCTGAGATTAGCGCGTTCAATCAAACTTTTGATGTGTTTCGAGGTTGAAAACGATACAATATAAATTATAAATAAACTCTTCTGCTTTATAATAACAGTAGGTACAGATTTCAGAAAAATACATCCATAGTTCTGTGTCACTAAGTACTATTTTAAGCCACAGACTGGCATAAAATTGATATATTTATAAATAAGAGTTGTCGCAGTCTAGGCCCGTTTTGACAAATAGATATGTCAATAGAATGGGACGCAATCAATGTATCTTCGAACTTATCATCGAAGTAAATACAATCGTTATTTATACCGTCTATCTTCAATTAAATTACAAAGTATTTTTCGAAGAGGCTTTCTTGTTCAAAGCATGTTCACTTCAAGCGATGCAAATTGGTATAATTGGCCCCATGCCAATATAATACCTGTTCATTCGTGCATGATTTTCTAAAGTCCAAAGTATCATCGAGTAGGCATTCGAACAAATAATATTCCACATCGCTCCCCCTCTCAATAAGAAAGATTATTTTTATTAAGCTTCATTAAAGTATGTTTTTTTTACGTTTTTTATTAACAATCTCCGTATAGGATATTGATTACTAAAATATTGTATAGGATATATTATTTTTTCAAAAATCCAATGGTGCAGGTTTTGATTTCATCAAATTCGGGCTCGCGACTCCTTTGAGCATTTTTCGACATTCCTTATAGGCTTTGGTCCCGAAGGCCCGCTTGAAAAATTCATCCTTTATAGGGATAGTGTGTAAACCAAAACAGAAAAATTTAGACTTTTTTATTTGTTGATTTTTGCTGACGTTTTGAACATGCAGGCACGCACAAATGGTGTTCAAAATATCTAACACTAGCCGAATATTGGACCGAATAGTTATCAGAAAAATTTTGACTATTTAGACTAGGTACTCAGTGTACTGAAACAGCATACGATACAATGTCCCATTTTAAATAATCTGGTGTGAATTTGGCAATTAATCAATAGCGTAGTCGATGATAAGGTACTGCCCGTCATTATATCCTTAGATGCTTTCAACATAAAGGTGTTGTAACGTTGCCAACCAAGTGACCCATTCTCCCTACGGACCTTGGGAAACCTTACTTACCGGTAGAAACACAAAACTTCAAAAAAGCAGTTTTCTTTGTCGTCTTGTAAAGCAGAGAAAACTTTCACAGACGTGTCAAATTTGAGCAGGTCCTATGTGCCTTATCTCTCTCTTAAAATTTATAATAAAAGAAAATCAAACTAGTTAGCTCCTCCTTGAGAACTTTACAAGAATTCCGCAGCCCTTCAAGGCAATCAAGTAAATTCCCAGACAGTGTTTTCGCTGAATTTATTTGATATCGACCAGACGTTTGCGGTGTATTTTAACGTCACTTCTTCAGAAAATTAATCAGTCACTGCACAATTTCCAAAAGTTTTGATGGAAAAATGTATTAATTAAACGGGCCGGATACGTTGGCAGTGCCTCATCAAAAATGTATAGAATTTGTATGATTTGCATAAAAGTCATTTTATTGCCTCGCAAGACAAACAGAATGGGATATTAGCTGTTGGAATGAATCCAGAGGCGCGGTGTGAACTATGCCCATTTATGTAAATGATATATGGAAACGCCAAAGAGATGGAAAATAACTTTTAATGAAAGCAAAACTTCAGAAAAATATTCAAACAGCGTCGTTCGTGCCTAATAGAAAAGTCTTATACATTTTGGGCATTATAACAATTATTTTCTGAGAGTCGTTACTGAGTAATACAAAATAAGTAGCTTCTAAGTATTGTTGTAAGAAAACTTTTATAGAGAAAATGATTTTTTCTAACAATTTTAACAATTACATAACTCAAGAAAATATCAATCTAAAGAGTGCTTGAAAGTTCAAGAAAGAAAGAAAAAAAGCGAGATTTTTAATGACTTATTTTTACTGTAATTTATTCAAACCTTAATTTTTATAAGGAAGAAATAATGAAGTCGTGTGAAACGGAAACTACCTATTCTCGCAAGTACCTATTCTTTGTTTCTAACATCTTCGTTAAAATGTACTTTTTAAAGCTGATAAATAATTATCAAACAAATCGGTTTTTTTAATACCACACTGGTGGCAATTAGTATACGGCCCGTCTGATGTTAAGTTTTTACCACAGCCTGTGCAATACCAATTATCACTTCTTCGTTTCCAACGGTGGAGGGACATTTTCATGCCTTTCTTGAAGTTACTCAAAGTCTTTTGGGAAAACCTCGTTAGACATCAATATCTCTTCACCGGGAGGCGCTCAAAAGAGCTGTAAAGAGTAGTGTGGCAAGACAATGTCGAGCGCGCCGAAACTCGTCGTGTCATCATGTTCTTATGTATCGTAATTTAATTGAACCGTAATATTTCACTTTTTTACACGGCGGCGCATGATAAAGTTAGATCACGTAATTCACGAATAAATTATCAGTTTTACTCTCTCCTGACCATCCAAAGGTTGTCGAATCGCTCATTTTATCAATAAGACCGCCCATTGTACAGTCAACAGCACGTCTGGCTATACAAAACTGTCAAATTTCTCCAAACGATTTTCAACCTAAGGCTATTCAATATAAAGTGCATAATCGATTGGGAAAAATTGACAGTTTGTGGTAACCCAACGTGCTGTTGTCTGATCATTTATTAGATACTAGCTTCAGCCCGGGTCTTCGTCTGCGCAGGATTAGTATAAATTATAGCCTATGTATTATTCTTATGTGTGGTGATTTATTAATGTACTTACCCTATATAATTAATCAATGTGAGCTATATTATGGTAAAGTTTCATTAAAATCGATTCAGTAGTTTGTGCGTGAAAGAGTAACAAACATCCATACGAACTTTTGAGATTATAATATTAATAGGAAGTAGGAAGGATTGTAAATTTAAACTTTTCCTAATTAGTACTGGTGCACAATAAAAAATATTATATTCTTCCATGCATTGTCAACGACACCACGAAACTGCACCACTGTGGTAGGTATAGTTTACATTTTTTTTTTAGGTAACTACTACACCACAGTAATGAAGTTCTAATACAAAACTTATGTATGCATTTATTGATATCAATTATTTATCATTGGTAAGATCACGGCATGACATAGATGATCTCTTTATTGCAATTGGTTTTAATTTTTTTATTTTGCTTTATTATGAAGTTACGTTATGAATAATTTTGTTTTGTTGTAAAGGATAAAATTATTATTTTTTAAGAATCCCCTGTGAAGTCGCCAAATTTCAGCGACATTACTTAGTAATAATTAAAAATTAAAACAACGATTTGTTTTTATACACGTTACACATCACTAGTCGGCAGTGGTGTGGTTACCTAAAACGGCAGTGGTGTGGTTACCTAAGGTATTCTTCTAGACAAATTGCCTATAACATAGTAAAAAGCATTTAATTAAAAGTAACACTATACTCGTATTATCTCTATATAAATTATAACACTTAAAACATATGGAATAATTTTATTTTTGCGTTTACAAACGCGTAAATATAATACTAGAAAAATGCACTGAAAAAAATCGACTTGCCTCAGGCGGGACTCGAACCCGCACCTTACACAATCCGGGTGGACGCGTTAACCAACCTAACCTAAATCCACCCGGATTGTGGAAGGTGCGGGTTCGAGTCCCGCCTGAGGCAAATCGATTTTTTTCAGTGCATTTTTCTAGTACTTAAAACATAAATGTAACATTCACTGCTTTGGATATAAAAATGTTATTTTATTATATTGTAGACATATAACAGTTGTGTTTCATGAGAGTACTAACACGGTAATATTATCATGGTACTAACGTTACGATCTTGCTACGAAGTGTTACGAGAGTCTACGAACTACGTACCTACGCTCGTAGCACAAGATCTAAAGTTTATTGTAATGTGAACTCGTAACAAGAGCCCCTACATACTTACTACTAATAGTGCATTATAAAGTATTTCAAGGAATTCATACCTAAAATAAGAAACTGATTAAAATTAGTAAGTGTAAAAGTGGACATAAGAATTTCTTAGAAAAATTATCATAACAACCTTTTTAATTCGTCTTTTTAACACTGTTGGTACTCTGTGGTTGGGGCACAGGGTCTCTCCTTGTTATCGAAGGAGGTTTAAGCAGGAGTCCATCACGCTTGCCCAATGCGGAGTGGACGACGGAGTATAAAGTGATCAATACCCCTTTGCTGATCCATTGGTCGCTTTCTATGACACCCATTGGAGGATATGGGGTGATGTTATTCTACCGTCAGCATCACACGACATTATAAATATATTTTTATTTTAACTAATTGAAATTGACATAACTTTAAGCGAGTCCCATTTCAAAACATGTTTTTATTTCTTTTTTAATTTATAAAAAAATCATATCACTACCTTGGTGGACTTTGCGTTAGTCGTATTAAATAAATGTTCCATGATCGTTTTCTGACAAGATCTGGGTTTTGTAATGATCACTTACATTCAATAATAACTGAGACGGTAAATGAGTCATTCATTTACCGTTTTTGCACAACTTTTTAATAATACTAAATTGTTCGAAAATGTCATGCCCAAAACTGGTTCTTTGTTTAAGAGAAACTTTGAAAACAATTGAACCTTGGCATTTTAAATAATTGAACAATATCGATTATAACTTATTTTTCGAACACGTTCCTCAATCAAAAATTAACGTTCTTTCCTTAGTTCGAATGTTGGTTGATGTTATATAAATAATAAACGACATATCGAGTGGTTCTGACATTAGCTAGCTTGTTCCAAAGTTTGTTTAATCCGTAACGACTGCGTAACCCTCGGCTAATGCGTGTCTGAAAAGTCTCTCTGGCACATTTTAACTTTTGAACTAATCAACGAACCCTTGCGAAGTTCAGTTGACATTATTTGAAATATTTAAAACATGCTTTGAGAATAGATAAGCCCCAATTGCTTCATGAATTCACGGTTCAAATTCGGTCTCATAATACGATTTTGTAGTTCTTGAATTTATTAAAACTATAACCATAACATAAAAAATATAACGTACATTTTCTTGTGAAGAAATTTAAAAACACTCCAAATATTTTGGTACATTTTGTGGGTTTTGTCCTGTAAAATTGGCAAGTTAGAATTTAAGCTAGAGCGACAATATACCTTATTAACTGTGTAGTTCTTAATCAAAAGGAAAAGGGTACAAACAAGGTAGAAGTAATTGCGGCCATTCGCCGCCGGTGAAGTGCGTTTAAAGAATTTTAACAAGTGACGGGACTAAGGATCCGATGAGCCCCCATAATTATGTCGAGCAAGTTCGTGCATTCATTAGTGAAGTTTCACTTAATATTCATCAGGGTGGCCACAAGTAACATTTTTACTTTAGAAACCAGAAACTGGGGAGTCTCAAATTATATGGAAATCAGTCTAAGTTCGTTTGCGGTACCGCGGATACTTTCCGCGGGTAATCTCAGAGCACGTGTTTTGTAGAACTTAACTTGCGAGTTGCAACAAATACAAAAGTTCATACAGATAATTCTATATGATTACGAAGTGTGCTGTAATTTTTTTTGTATGCGAATGTGTACTGATAAATACTTTACCGATTCCTGTGTATATTTTCATAGCTTTTGGTTGGCAAACAAACATATGACATGTTTGTAACACTGATGTGTCACTCCCGGGCTGTGGTACTTAAACCCATGCCCCTTGGAACTCTGGCAACCAACTCACCGGCAGAAAACTCTTCGAAAATGTAGAGTTATTTGACTTTTGACTGCCTCAGCTTGGAAGCTTTAAATTAAAATAGCTAATCCGCTGTACCTCTCTTATGCTGGGTTTCTATTTTTCATTTATCTATATTTTTGCTTATTAAGCTTAAGATTTTGACAGATATCCTTTTAGAAATATGTCAAAATCCGTTACCAAGGGAAAGTGTCGGTCGTTAGTTATGTTATTGAAAACCGTCATTGGCCCGACACTGGCGCGGCCATGTCGGGAAAGGGAAAGGTAGCCAGTGTAATTACTGGGCATGGAAGGCATATCATCTTAGTCCCCAGGATGGCAACGCACTTTACCCTTAATATTGCAAGTGTCGGTCCCACTTAACACCAGGTGGGTCGCAAGCTTGTTTGCCATCTGTTCAAATAAATAAAAAAAAACAGACAAATGACACTTTTACTTAATTGACGAAGAAGCACATTGTATCTCTAATTTTCTCTGATGTTAAATGAGGTGGATTTAAATTATAATTTAGCAGAAATAACTAACACAATCGAAATCTAACAAGGAACCTTGTTGTATAGTAAAAAAAGTTAAAAAGAAACATCAAACATCCGAACTTTATTTCCAAATAATTAATTAAGCCATCCTACCAACGACAGAATCGTAAGTAGCCGACGAAGTAATCTGGGATAATCTCGATATTTTAATCACTGAATCTCATTTGAATTTCTTAATTACTTAATAAAATTAGGAAAAAGAGGAGTAAGCTTTTTTTTGCTTACGAAATTATTTAGAGACATCAGACAGACTGTCTGTTAGCGAAATGTTTCTATAATTTTGTTCTCTCTTAAGTACATCATTCATCTTAACATACCTTCATTATTTTCGCTCGACAGCTTAAAAGTATTCTGTTTTATTCTGAGAGAAATAAGACCTACATTTCTAATTTATTATTAGAGGTATTTCTTACATCTTTTATATCTCATTTTCTCGATTACTATTTTTTCTGCACGTGTTTTCCTCAAATTTAGTCTTACGTTATTTTAAATATATTTTTTCGTTTGTTTCAGATGCTAAATCGGACGTTCCCCGTGCTATTAGTAGAAATAACTTAGCGCCCTACCAATTTAGATAAAAAAAAAATAGTACAAAAGCATCGAACTTACTTTACTAAGCAATTTACAAGCTACGCAACGTTTAGGATCCTAAAGAAGCTTGCCAAATCGCTATTTTGTTCAAATATATTAGCCTGATATAGTTTTATCGGCGTAGCTTATAGACGAAAACAATGCCAGGGGTTCCCATAAAGCATCGATATCTTGGTTGTGATTTTTGGAGGGTAGCGTAGGCTTATAATGTGCGAAGATAAGGAGGAGGTGCGGAGTGAGGCAGCGGCGAGTCCTCAACGGTTATGCTGGCCGCGCCGCCCGCCCGCGCCCCTGCCGGACACAAGAGGTCTCTGCTGCGCCAAGTTACTTAGAAAGAACGGGAAACCTAAGAAGGTGAGTGTTCTCCTGAATTATTAATGCCACACATTATTTTCGCGTCGGGAATACTGCAAGAGAACGCGTTGTCTGATGAAGTTATCATTTTTGTGTTATCGTGTTAACGTTAGATGTGTTGGTGGAATGCGTTACTTTTCTCGCGTATACTGTTAGGAATATTTTATCTTAGGTGTGGCGAATACGTTAGAAGTATCTTATTCTTTTCCCTAAGGTGGGGAAATATAATTTTCTTATTAGTTATTAGGTAGTCAGTATCAGCCCGCCTAGCATGACCACCGAAACACGATATGATATGATATAGCCATTTATCACGTTGAACTGTCAAAAATTATTGGATATAACCACAAAATTGAAAAATTTATATATAATATAAGGCATATACATGTTCGCAGTTACGATAAAATTTCAAGTTGACGGTTATATACAATATTTTTTTACAGTTCAACGCGATAAATGACTATCATATTATATCATATCATATCGTGTTTCGGTGGTCATTCTAGGCGGGCTGAAGTAGATAAACATTTTAGTACCATGTTATATCAACGCCAGCACTTGCGGTGAAATAGTTACCACCATTATGCATAAATTATTATTATGACAAGGTACTTAAGTGTTAAATTACCTCTGATACAATAGTACTACCACAGTCTATAGAAGTCTTGTAATACGATCTGGGAGAGGGAAGATTGATAGTCTTACTCTCTAGTTTATAATGATGATTTATAGGTATACGAAACATGTTACAATTAAAAACTCACTGTATATTATCTTTGGCCTTTGATGTGGTGTGAAGCGGTGTATAAAAATTTAGACATTTTAAGCGTCTAAAATAGATAGTGCTGTGTAGACCTATTTACTTATGAAGCTATATTACAATGTTTTTGACGTGACAACGTCTTATAATTCGATAGAGCCGGCTGCACGCACGAAAAAACTTGACGTCATGCGGCGTTACCTCGCTCTGAATCTAATTCTCTAATTTGAATTTGGAATTATGTTCTTTAAAATTTAAACTTTCAATGATACCAAAACCAGCCAGATACAAATAGTATAGCCAAAGAGATTTTATTACAAGTTTATTCATACTATAATGCGAAATCTATTAAACAAATGAAATTAAATTTTTCTTTTGAAAAATGCTACCATTCCATCAGTATTTTCTTAAGACGTTGTCACGTTCCACTATCGTCAGTAAACCGACTTTACAGACAACCAATTTTTTTTATCTCACAAAGGTGACCCATGATTGTAGGTATGTATTGCAATTCAGTACCTTGTCTAAATAACTATTCGTAAATGATTGTGGTAACTATTACTGCACAAGCGCTGTCGTTGCTTTGACATGGTACTAAAGTGATAATCTACTACTGATGCTGACGGTCACCCGTGTTCGTGTGATAAAAATCAGTGCAACTTTTTAAACGTGACAATTTGACATTGTCGCGAAGATGCAGAGAATTGTAATTTTCAAAACATTTTTTTTCAACTCCAATCGAGATTATAATTTCAGAACGGTTTTAAATGAGATTTATTTCGGTATATATTATGCTATAGCATTATTTCACTAATCACATCTTCCGAAGTTCCAGAACATTATAAGATTGTGCTAATCTCCCCGTAGATGTTATATGTAAACCAATATTCATAACATACCTATGTCACGGAGCACACCCCAAGAATGTTCAATTACATTCTCAAAGGGTAACCTTCCTCATCACAAGGTATCTTTGAGTCTGAATTTCAAGAGAATGATTTTGCCTTGAAGTTTCAGGTTAGTTTCAGTTACGGTTGTTAAATCTAATCGGATAGTTGTAATATGGGAATTACTGTATATGTTTCCCTGAGTTTGGAACTTATTTGATATATTCAGTTTAGGTTATATATGTATAAATCACCATCATACAGACCTTTCTTACAGTGGAAGAGATATTTTCATTTCTCACACTCTGAATGTAGCGTTTGTGTGATCTGAGTATTGGGTGGAATACGCTAATATCCACCACAGGTCGGGAAAAGCTCATAATAATTGCTTCCTTCCCTAGAGCGGGAATGAATTTTAAAAATTGAAATGTATTTGTTTAGTGAGTGTTCTCTCAAATTCGGCGGGATGGTTAGAGGCGGTATATTCCAAATTTTAAAATATTATTTATACATTAGGGTTTTTGACACCCACGAAGATACAGTAAGATAAGCTTCTTGTTGACACCATTTTAGAAGGTGTTAAAGTGTGAAATTAATAAAAGGTCAAAAATCAAATTGTAGAGATAATTTGAAACTGGCATAAAATAACATTTATGCCAGAAAATCTACATCGTTTCAAATTATCTCTACAATTTGATTTTAAGCATATCAATATTCAGTCAGTTGACTATTAGAATTTATGGCGTCACAAATTCGTAACGCCATACAAAATCTATGGAAATTAAAGTGCTTCACACGGATAAAAGGAATCAATTACTACTAGGACTATAGACGCTTTCGTTGCGCTTGTTAACTTATACCTTAGTTGAATCCAACGTTCTTTAATGTATAACGTTAGTTTAGAATTTAATTGAACCTTTTACTATGTATGTGTTAGCACCATTCACTTATTTGCATAAATTGAAGACGACTTAATGTAAAACAACTCGAGTATGAAAAGCGGCGAGCCAGGGGTAGTGCCTGGTACTTGTGACCCCAGGTGTAGGTTTACCGGGCCCATTTACATTGCAACAACGCTCACCGTTCACTACCCCAGCTTCTCTTTCCACCTAGCTATAACTTTCTGTAATACAGCGTAATTGACTACAAAACGTTTTGTCCGTCCGCTCTTACATAGTTATTGAACCATACATTATTCTGCGTATATATTTGACGCTATATACTACAAAGTATATAGCGTTATATACTAGAGATCACAAAGTATACAAGTCATGGATGGGTACCCATATAATAACCTAAGTACTAACGAAAATAGTCGTACCTTGTTCTCCGATGCTTACACCTTGCCGGCCCAAACGCAACTGAGCTGTCGCTTCGCAGCGGCCATGTTTTATACAACCGACCACGTGGCTTGGCTTAGCCACGTGCTATTCAAACTATGACTTTTGTTGTGTTAAACTATTAACTATTATTATTTTATAATAATAATCTAATCGAATATGATAAATACATATTTTAAATATATATCTATACTAATATTATGAACAGGAAATCACCTGTATGTCTGTGACGAATAAACTCGAAAACTGCTGGACCGATTCTAAAAATCCTTTCAGCATAGACTTTATTTGATCGTAAATTTGTGTATAATCTATCACGGCCATACTGACAAGTACTTCGCTCTCGAAGTACTAATAAATAAATCAGTAATATTTTAAGAATAGCATGGCGGATAGTGATTGCTATATTTATATATATTTATTTAATCAAAAATTTGCGTATAATCTATTACGGCCAAACTGGCATGTACTTCTCTCTCGAAGTACTATAATAACATTATTCTGAAATATAATATTTTATCATAGTCTCTGGCCTTGACATACTAGTCCTATCACCTGCTGCACATGAATTCCGGACTAATATCAGGGCAGTGACTGACCAGCAGTATGTATACAAATAAATAATAGTCTCTGGCCTTCGCATACTAGTCCTATCACCTGCTGCATATGAATTCCAGACTAATATCAGGGCAGTGACTGACCAGCAGTATATATTTTTCTTTTCACTATTGTTTTTACTTTTTATTAGTCCTTACCCATGCCATACTAATCCTACCACTCGCTGCCAATGTTTACAGATTAGTATCTGAGCAATGACTGACCAGCGATATATATACAAATAAATAATAGTCTCTGGCCTTGGCATACTAGTCCTATCACCTGCTGCACATGAATTCCAGACTAATATAAGGACAGTGACTGACCAGCAGTATATATTTTCAGTTATTCTTATTGTGTACTTTGGCCATCTGCCTTGGACCAACAATAGTCAATAGTCAACAGTCAATAGTCAATAGTCAACAAGCCCGATCCACCCGCTGCCAGTGGCATAGACTTGCTCCAAGCAGATGACAGACCAGCGGAAAGTGTCTTTCTAATTAAGTTAAGGTACAAAATTCCATCAAGTACAATTGCTCATATTATGTTAGGCAATCACTATCTGTCAAGCGTTTCTTTCTTTAAAACAATAATAATCTTTAAAATATACATATTTTCGTCACATTGTCAATTGTTAAAATATCCTCTAATTCTAATTAAGTCAACCTTTGTGTCAAATATTAAAACTATGCCTACAAAAGGATTAATTAATTAATCACCTTGTTTGATAGAACATCTTCTACGACAATATTCTCATGTATCATTTCTCAATGGCAATATCGCAGTTTTATTTTCTTTTACTATTAATATACCGTAAATTACCTTTTTGCAGGTGTGAAAAACCAGTAGACTTTTGAATACTTATTGGTGGTTAATAGATTGTTGAACCTTCCATAATACGTTCGGCCAATCTGACGAGAAATTTAAATACCTATGTTTGATGCTGATTCAATGACTTGACATTTGAAGCTATCTTGTATTTAATAATTATTACTGTGAATAACGACCTGCTTATATGTATTAAAATATACTTGTTTCTCAGAAAACTTTTAGCTACTGTTTGTGTTGTTATTGTAATCTCGTAAAATGCAAAGAGATTCATTATCTTACAGCCAATTTTATAACAATATTCATAATTACTTTCCAATTACCCGTCAAATTATTAGTCATTATAAAGTGTTAGTTTTATTTATGCTGGGTATTACGGCCAATGGAACTTTATAGCATTAATTATTTTATTTAAATTATGTTTGTTAAAATATAGTTCTTAGTTATTCTTATTCTTATTCTTATGTAAGGGGCTGAGGCTGTCTCAGAGCACTTCGACCCTATGGGATCTTTTGTGCTTCCCCTTTCCTTATCACCCATCCCCGCCAACATCGAAAACACCTTGTATGAGTTTTACGATGTTTTACGATGATTAGTTCTTAGTTAAAGTATAGTATACTCTCTCTCTCACACACACACCATACACACTTAATAATGGCATAAGTTATTACAAAATACTTCATATTACGTTGTTTACAAAAATATAATTTGGACAATGTCCATTTCTGGCCATTTGTGAACACAGTTATACACAAAAAGTAATTTTACCAATATTTTTATTTTAATTTTCGAGAGAGATTTTGTTTTCTAAAAAGAAATTTATTTGGATTACACTTTCTTTGTCATTTAATTTCCTACTAGTGCTGTAAACATAATTGTAAAATCAAAACAATCGATTGATTAAACAAATTCACAGTATTTTTTTTAAATAGTTTTCGAAGTATTATGAATTCACTTTTGAAGATTTACGATCATTTAGAACATGATATTAATCAATTTACACTTTCAATATTATTTGCAATATCAAATTAAAATATAACAACATAATCGCTTTCCAAAAGAATGGATTATGATTTTTATAATGGCAAAGCACCACACTAAGCCATGTCTTGGTTAATTTTTTTTCTTTTCACTTTTATTACATTAAAATAATTATCAAGGGTGTCTCACATTTTAATGCATATAGAGAGTGCTTGTTGGAGAGTGTACTTGGTGGAGTTGCACGGAAATCTAATTAAAAATATTGTTTTATTTCATTCATAACCTATATTACTCAATTAACAAATTATACTGAAATATACATTTTGATACTATTATATGCTTAAATTCTTTCTTTTTACGATATAAACTGATTATCTTATTAGTTATTATTACTGGAAAGGTCGGTTCATGAGTGGAAAAAGTAATTGGGTATCCAAAATGTACAGCAGTTTATAACTTAGATCATACATTTGTAGTAAACATTCTTCAAACTACCCAATTAAAAAAATGTTACACTGGCTGACACGCATTGTCGTATTATTTTATTTTGATATAAAAGTTACACCTACTCACGTTATTTATTAGCACTTTCAGATTAGTTTCGCCTATTTAATTTAGTTTAATTTAAGATAATTGCTAGTTAGAAATTATCTCATGTTCCTATCTATATAAAAATGTATAGCTATAGAAGAGCCAAGCTTCCTGGCACATATGTGTTACCCTAAGGTGTTACCTAAAAGGAGGCTTTGGTCAACTAGTAATGACAATTAATAATAATAATAACTTTATTGTTCTAATTGTGGTACATAAAGATCTTAATTAATAATATTGTTTTTACCGCAGTTTCTCACAATTAGCCTATTAGGCATACAATGTTGGAACTTAAGTCTAGTTAAATATTATAGTTAAAAAATTCTTTCAGGTCATAAAAGTTATTTTCATTTAACCATCTATATAATTTATGTTTAAATGTATTAATCGTATTAAGGTCTTTAATATATTCTGGAATATTATTATATATTTTAATGCACATAGTCAGACAGCTTTTCCCATATTTGTCTGATCTAGGTATGTCAGCAATTATAAGTCTGTGCGGATCCCGTTTAAGACGTTTATTAACGTCAGATGCTTTTTTTTAAAAATGTGCTTGTGCTTTCTTACAAAATTACAAATTTCTAAAATATAAAGTGATGGTAACGGCAGCAAACCCAGACTTTTTAAAAAAATGGCCTACAGGATACGTCATAAGCAATGTCACATATTGCCCTAATGCATTTTTTTTTGTGCAATTAATATTCTATTTTTTTCTACACTATTACCCCATATCATTATACCGTATCGGATAATCGATTCTATATATGCACGATAGGTCATTACAGCTGTATTTAAATTAGTCACCTTCTTAGTTTGTTTTAAAGCATAGACGAATTTATTGATTCTGCTACATAGATTGTCTATATGATTTTTCCAATTTAAATCTTGATCAATAATTAATCCAAGAAACTTTGTTTGTGTCACTTCCTTTATTCTGTCTATGTCAACTTTATTCTGTCTATCCCAATATGCTTCCTTGCGGAACTCCACATATGTTGTCTTTATACTCTGATTAGAAAGAGATTAACTCATTTCCTGAAATTTTTTTAATAACAACAGATTGTCGTCGATTTGTTAAATATGATTTTATCCATTGTAGGGAAAGCCCTCTAATACCCATTAATTCGAGCTAATGCAATAAAATTCTATGCAACACACAGTCGAAAGCTTTTGATAAGTCAAAGAATAAACCTGTGGTATAGTAATTATCATTAACATTTGTCAACACTCAGTGTATTAAATTAAATATTGCTAGTGTTGTCGACTTTTGCTTTTGAAAGCTGAATTGATTAATATTAATTATATTAAATTTGTCGCAATAATCTAGTAACATCTTGTACATGCATTTTTCAAAAAATTTTGACAGGATTGATATTAATGTAATAGGCCGGTAATTTCCTACATTATCTTTCTCCCCTTTTTTTATAGAGAGGCTTTACTATATATAGCTTTAACTTTTCAGGGAAAGTTCCGGAAGCAAATGACAAGTTAATCAAGTGTGTTAATATAGAACTTAATTCGGTCAGACAGTTTTTAATTATTTTGGTACTTATACCATCGTATCCTTCCGAATTCGTACCGTTCAAAGTCATAACTTCTTTCATTACTTCTTTCTCTGTCATTGGTCTAAGAAACATAGAATTAGAAACACTATTAATATTATGAGTGTGATTAGTATAAGTCAAAGTGTCAATCGATTTACGTGAAATAGACGATTTATTAATATTATGTAAAATGTGTAGGCATCGCCATCTAGCGAAAGTTGCCAGAACTACCTAGTGTTGTCACAGCACCTTAGTATTTAAAATTTCTCAATTTATACAGTAACCGGAATAGATTAAACCAACCATATTTACTTGCACAAATATGTTTACCTTTAGCTTTTTTTTTTTTTTTTTTAAAAAAAGAAATACTAAAATTAAAAACATTTTTGTTTCATACAATAACCTATAGAAAGATGTAAAAAGATAGCCAGCAAAACTGGTTAGGGTGTCGCAAACTTGTTATTATTCCAAGTGAAGGTAGTAGGATATTTTTTTTTATTTTTATTTTTCTTGACGATTTTGTGCACATCTCTTTAGCTAAAATACGAAGTTGTTTAATGACACCATTACGTTAGTATAAATATCGGGTAGACATAAAATTTGCAAAAAGCTTTCTAACTTTTTTTCATTGCCAGTTCAAATCATGAAAAATCCAACCATTACCTACTCATGGAATAATTTTATTTTTGCGTTTCATTTTTTTAGCATTACCTACTCAGTTCACTCGCCTCTAAAAAAAAAACAACCAGTCTTGAAAACAATATGTATAACTAAGAATTATTTATCAATTGCAAAATGTAATTGCAACTACCCAATTACCATTTTTATTTCTGTAAACTGTGGGAGTTTTTAATAAAAATACCTACCCATAAATGCAGAAAAATCTTCATAGATCAGTATTGTTTTCTGTTTGCTACAGTTTTGTATTGTGGCTAGCAAACGAACAATGACTCTGCCGTCAAAGCCATCCAGTAATTTGAATTACTAGTCTACTGCAGTTAAAATTAGCAATTAAAATGTTATTAAAACCCTCACCAAAGTAATTCAATGTTTATTATGAATGATGGAGCTTTTGACGTTTTAAAAGTACTTAGCTAAATTCATTTAAATAAAGAGCTTTTTCATTTTCATTCTGCTCTACACATTTTTCAATTTTTCTGGACCAGGAGATAAAAACTTAAATATCTCGAAAACGGTGCATCGTAGCCCAAAAATAATGAAATTTTCTTCCCCGTAGACCCCAATTGGCCACGCGATACACCCAATGCAATAAAAAAAATTGCACTACCCTCATTAATTAAAAAAAAGATATCTATGTCTCGAAAACGATGCTTCATAATAAATATTTAAATTTTCGCTTCTGTAGACCCCAATCGGCCACGTAGTACATCCAATGCAATAAAATTATTTGCACTACCCTCATTAAAAAAATACTCCGAATTTAATTCAAATAATTTATGCATAACTTTTCGAACGTGAAGTGGAGTACAATTGTAAGAATCCTTCATTTTTATAATGTTACATTATAATAAAAAAACTGTATAACAGGTTGTAACCAAATCGGAAATTAATAAAAAGAATTTTACATCTACCCTCTGGCTTTATAAAGTACACCTAGTAATAGTGGGTAGACTTCTCACCATAATGAGAATCGATTTTCAACCAACTTAAATAAAGAAAAATAAATGATGGCGGTACTTCGATCCCACTTCTGATGTTAACTTATACCTTAGTTGAATCCAACGTTCTTTAATGTATAACGTTAGTTTAGAATTTAATTGAACCTTTTACTATGTATGTGTTAGCACCATTCACTTATTTGCATAAATTGAAGACGACTTAATGTAAAACAACTCGAGTATGAAAAGCGGCGAGCCAGGGGTAGTGCCTGGTACTTGTGACCCCAGGTGTAGGTTTACCGGGCCCATTTACATTGCAACAACGCTCACCGTTCACTACCCCAGCTTCTCTTTCCACCTAGCTATAACTTTCTGTAATACAGCGTAATTGACTACAAAACGTTTTGTCCGTCCGCTCTTACATAGTTATTGAACCATACATTATTCTGCGTATATATTTGACGCTATATACTACAAAGTATATAGCGTTATATACTAGAGATCACAAAGTATACAAGTCATGGATGGGTACCCATATAATAACCTAAGTACTAACGAAAATAGTCGTACCTTGTTCTCCGATGCTTACACCTTGCCGGCCCAAACGCAACTGAGCTGTCGCTTCGCAGCGGCCATGTTTTATACAACCGACCACGTGGCTTGGCTTAGCCACGTGCTATTCAAACTATGACTTTTGTTGTGTTAAACTATTAACTATTATTATTTTATAATAATAATCTAATCGAATATGATAAATACATATTTTAAATATATATCTATACTAATATTATGAACAGGAAATCACCTGTATGTCTGTGACGAATAAACTCGAAAACTGCTGGACCGATTCTAAAAATCCTTTCAGCATAGACTTTATTTGATCGTAAATTTGTGTATAATCTATCACGCTCGGGCGTCTAATTACGTCCTCATATGAGAATTGATTCCATTCTAGCCACCCTTGTCAATGCCTAAGACCTCAAAAATCTGAAAACCTATAAATTCACTAACCGTAATATGATTATTGATTATGATAAAGTAGAAGTTATAAAGTATAGGGACAGATAATATAATACTATACTGGGTATAAGGTACTAACTTATAAAATACAAGGCATTAGATATCTAAAAGTATTTATTCCGTAAAACGTTTATTAAACATACCCGAGATTCAAGGGAATATCAAAAGAAAACTCCTTAGCGCAGGTAAAAGGCTAACTCCTTGTTAACTATTAAGCGCTCCAACTTCTGGACACTTTTTGTAACACAGTTATAGGTTGGCTTGCAAATGCCCTTCCTTTAACTTAATTAAAGTTTCTTCATTACATTTTAATATTTGCATAGTTGTTTGATGGAACACGCGGCTAACAAGCGCGGTGAGAGTTAATTCCATTCGTTACTACATAGGTAACCGACACCGAAGTCGCAAATTAGGATAAAACAGAAGCTAAACTTGACTTTAATAATGTATAAAGGGATTAAGCTGGTATACCCCTCGCGTCTACGTCAACTGTGCACAAACCAACTATAGAACATTTTTTCAACCGACTTCAAAAAGGAGGAGGTTATCAATTCGACTGTATGTTTTTTATGCTTGTTACTCTTTACTGGGTGTATCGATTTTAAGTTTAATTATTAGTCTTTATTGTAATAAATTATTATGATTAATTATTAAAGACTTGACAATGTGAATTATGACTCTTTCCAAATCAATACTATAAAAACTGTAAAGGGAGGATAAAACTTGTTGAGTTTCTTGCCGGTTCTTCTCAGAACAAGGCCTCCTGGTAGACTCTGGAACCGATGGCATCAAAATTGACTTTCATATGTGTACAAATTGTACCTAAATGAATAAAGTAATTTTGACTTTGACTTTGATTTTGATTTTATTTTGTGGAGTTTCTTTCGCCATTTCTTCTCTATCTCGGCATAATAATAATTATTTAAGTAAAATAATTATTTCGTCGAATCGTAGGGCTTTTGACGATTTAAAAGTACTTAGCAAAGTCCATTTAAATAAAGAGCTTTTTCATTTCATTTTCATTTCATTCATTCATTTTCATTTTTAAAGATTCTTTCGACCTTTGGAAGCTCGTGCTTGTCATTTGGTCCCATTTAAATTTTATCGACATCTGACGAGTAGCTTTTGAGTTATCCCTATTAATGCCTATTTAGTGGATATTCATGATATAGTAATGTTATCACTTGTGTGTCTAAAAAAAGATCTCGAAATCTCGCGAAAATTTATATACATAAATTACTATAAGCAAAAAAAAAAATATTTAAAAATTAAAAAACCGCCGTCAAAATTAAAACTAAAAACAAAAAAAAACTGTTTATAAAAATCTAAATGTTTTTTTGAGGTCGGTGCTAACCTCAATATTTGGAATAAACCTTTTCCCAGTGGGGGCCTGTGAGGCCAAGTGCTGTCAGCCGTCTGAACGCCTGCGCTAATGCGCTTACTCGTGCGGCAGACAATTAGCACATGAAGAGTACAGTAGGTTTTAGTGGGTAACTGGAGTCCGAACCTGGAGTCCCACATAACCCTATGGCGGCCCCATATCGCTATTGGGTTATAAAGCATTTCCTACTACAAAAAAAGGAATAAACGTTGTCACTTGTATTTGGGACCGACCTCAAAAAAACATTTAGATTTTTATAAACATAATTTTTATTTCTCCGTTTTTAGTTTCGAAGGCGGCTTTTTTATTTAAAAATAATTTGATGTTATTGTTAATTGGTTAGTTAAATCAAAGTATTTTGAATGATTTTTCTAGCGTGGTCTTTGGCGGTGTTCTTTTACCAACGTACACTCACATCGAACAATACGTACACGCCACGCTTTTTGAGTGTCCGTGAGTATAAAAATAGAACACAATAGAAAATCTTCTGTGCCCTTTCTATATTGTGCCAAAGTTATTCCAAGACACATCCAGTCTTATTATCGAAGTTTGAGACGTTGGTGGTTATTATGTACATTGTATTAAGGATGATAACTAGTGAGGCAAATAGCCCGGCCGCGAACCGCCAACTTTAGATCAAATTAGTTTGCGCTGACGACGCGGTTCCCTCCGTTTTGATTAACCTCCCTCGGGAAACAAATGAAAGCGCAGTTATTTCCACCCTCAGAAATTTGAATAGATAAGTCTTCATAAGAGGGTACAACAAGAATTCGTGTTGTAGTTTTATATTAAGGAGTAGAAAAGGATTGTGGTGCGTTTGATTCTTCGTGATCTGACGTCTTTTGTGACATTTAACAATCTCGGTGGTCTAGTGGTCCGTCCACCGGAAAATCCAGAGTTCGAGTTACATGGGATTACAAATTTGTATTCGGCTTGGTTGGTGGAGGTTTTTCAAGTCCACCCTTTTGTAGTAAGGAGTTAGGGACTATGTGTACAAAAGTATTGAGATTTAAATTTTTAAATAGTCAAAAAACTACTTAGCAAAGTTTAACATTTAAATAAAGAAGTCTTTTAGTCAAACAATTATTACCAAGACTATTAAAAACTTTAAACAAGCAAGAGGAAATTTTGTCTTTTGAAAGTCTTTAATGTATTTTGTTCTTACAAGTTCTTACCTAGGGCGGAAAAAAGAAAGTCTGAGATTACAGTCAAATACTTGCAATCTGTGACCTTCTTTGTTTTAGTTAATAAATGTACTATTTTTTTGCCGATGGAAAGAATAAAATATTGAATGAAAATATAACGACCTGTGCAGATATTCGAGTGAACACTACCGAATTCTCTTTTTGGCTTTACCAGAATTCAATTTGAGGCAAAAAGTCGTTGTTTTCTTCTGAATCAAACGGCATCGGGGAGTAGACTCAGCCACATTCACTATTTTGCAATTCTAACTTGCCAAAGAGGTTTCAATCTTACTAATGTGTCTAGGTATATGTGCTGAGTGCTTCTATGTAGGTGCACTTTAAATGTCTCTATCTGTACAAAATACATGAGATTCTAAGTGCCTTCTATATTTTATCAAACAGAGTTTACAAACAAAGGGCGTTGTTGATGACTTTTTAAAGAGAAAGAGAGTATTTTGGATTATTTGAAAATGTTGTAAAATTTTGAAATGATAAAATCTAGACAAATTATTTTGTTGTGAATTTTTTTAGTCAGGTACTGAATCAAACCCGCGCTCCTTCACGGTCCGGGCGACTTTTCTATCTTTGAGCTACAGGATTGTAAGACAATTTTCCTCTAGTCTAACAGTCCAAAATTCTATAAAGTGAAAGAGCAATCACCCAGAACAATTCAGTCCTTGATAGCGACAAAGAATTTTTATTTTCTTTTTATTTATTAACAAATATATATATATATATATATATATATATATATATATATGTTGGTACATTATCCAGTATGTACCAAATAACGGCCGCGGCTACGCATGCGTTATGTCTGTTATTGCAACAAAAAGTATCCCAAGTCCTTCCCAGAGCCTGAAACTATCTCCATACCAATATACAAAAACAAAAGCACCAAGCACTGACAAATTTCGACAGCGAAAGCAGTGCCCTGGTGGCGTAGTGGTTAACGCAGCCGCCAGGATTGCGGAAGATGCTGGGTTCGATTCCCGCCTGGGGCAGGTCAATTTTTTTCAGTGTATTTTTTCCAGTTTTAAAACCCTGTATTATATTAAGAAAATGTAAAACAAAGCAACAAAAAGTGCAGTGATATTTAGAGAAGTAATGACAATTAATTAATTAATAATAAACGTGTGTGTAGGGTATAGTATTATATTATCTGTGGTGTAGGTGTGTTCGTGTAAATAAATAAACAGCTCACAAGTAAGAACAATTTAGTACGTGTTGAAGTAGGTCAGCATCAGAAGTAGATTAACACTTTAGTACTCGTACCTTGTCATAATAATGATTCATACATAACGGTGGCAACTATTATTACACAAGCACTGACGTTGCTATGACATGGTTCTTAGATGTGACAGCAGTATAACAATTGAATAATTTTAGAATTTTGAGTTAGATATAAGTAAAGATTGTTTAGGGCAATATATAATTTCAAAACGGTACATAATGTACATGGGTTTTAAAATTTAAAACCCATATAAATATTTATATGGGTTTTGAAGTTTAGTCTAATGAATAAACAATAGAATCAAATATGTTGTTCTAATTAAAATACATAAAGGAAATCTTTTTCGCTTGATTTATAAAATACCAAATATTTTCTTTCTTTCCTTAAAAAATGCCAAAATTATAATTGCAGCTTTGCATAATTAGTGGTTTAAAAAGTGATTTACATCCGAAAATGCCGAGTCTTCCGATTTGTAATTAAAACTGTTTCAAATCCTTTGTTGACGTGGAATGCAGACGGCATGAAAATGAAGGGAAAAACTTTTCTACTGAATTACGCCAGTCATAATTTAGGCTCGAGATTGTAATAAAAGATATATCATCTTATGGTAAATTTTTTCTACGGCATTCAACCCTAATACCTTTTACGAATTATACCATTTTAAGAAGAGTATTTCTCAGGTAGAATATTTTATTTTTTTGTTTTTTGTTTTTAATAAAAAGATAAAGAAAATTAGCCCATGCCTGCAAGGTGCTTTGGCAGACTTTTGAATGACCCAGAATTGTGCGAAGAATAGAACAAGTGTGCTGGTAGTGAATTATTTTTTTTACATATGCAACAAAGAAACGAGTTGCCAAATTCATTAGTACGCGTTGGAATGGTAGCCGCGTTATGTTTATTCTTATAAAATCATCAATTCCGAAATTCATACAAGTTAAAGATAATAAGTGCAAAAGAGAGAAACACAATTAGTAATAATTCACTCGATAGAAAAAAGTTCAAAGTTTGCACTAAGGCTGGTATTATAGAATGAATCTCAAGAATCAACGCAGTACTGAGTGTCGTACGGTGGTCGTACGTCTCTTGTGCTTGATAGAAAGTGACAAACGATTCTCAAGACATGATTGATTTCTGAGTGTCATTCTGTAATATGGGACTAAGGCTACAATTTTTAATAGACCAAATTATCAAAAGACTTAAACGTAAAGCTTTGTCCAGACATGCACAAACCGTGCGGTTCGCGTAGTGCGCTTAAACACTTTTAGACATGTTCGCAAAGGATTCACGTGCAAGTAATAATGATCTCCACGACGAACACGACTTGCGGCAAAGGCCACTTTTGGATGTGTTCGCGTGCAAAATACAGTTTGGTGATCCTTCCTTGCACGCAAACTGCGCGTTCCTTGAATCGCCTCTATTATTTATATTTTCCTCTATTTTTTTTATATTCCTGGACAGATCTTTATACCAAAACATTTCACTTTTTATTCTGAAGTATGAAGGTCTATTCAGACCGTATTAATTTCATATAAAATATTTCTATTAATACAAAAAACCTTTTCCAATGCTTGCGACCGCGTTCTGTAAGGCGCGCGTGGTTCCCTCATAAAGGGGTTCGCGTCGTCACGACAAACAGCTCTATTTCCTACAGCTTCCAGAAATTCGTGCCTTAATTTAGTCGGCGCCTATTTTCTAATTCTAACTTACATTTACATACACTCTGAGATCAAGACAACAAAAAGTTTTAACATAAAAACTCTCGGGACCGTGTAAAAGTGTAGGAATTAGCATAATCTTGAGATTAGGCGTCCTGATCAAAATACTTTAACAGTAGTTTTTATGACTTCAACTCGTAAACGACCTTTTATAGACTTACGAGAGATATAAGGTTTTTAAGGAAGTATTAGGAGCAAACAAATACTGCACACGAGATTGGAAAGGTAGGGCACAGTGGACTGGGGTCCACGTCCGGAAGCCTCCTCGTGGCGGACCCTGGTAACGTGGTGGGGGTGTGTGGCTTTTGACGTCTAGTGTGTCCCCTTGGCATTCGAAGTCACATGCCATCGTCGAGTTGTTTTTGATTTCCCACCACGGGCCACGACCGCGCCCGAAGTCCCCCGGGTGCGGTCCGATGGCTGCTCCTGGTGTCCTCGTCAGGAGGACGCGCCAGGTCGAGCAGCCGACGGTGGAAGAGTGGCTGCTGGTCACCAATTGGTGCAAGGAGTGCCTAGACGGGCAGTGTTGGGACGGTCTCGGTGTAGTTGCGTTGTAGTGAGCGCAACTACACCGTCCTACACCTGAGCCGTCCCGTAGTAGCACACAGAAGGTCAGGCCGGGAGGATGTTTAGTGGGTATGGAGGGAACGCCTTTACCTCGAGTCTCACATATCCCTTGCGGTTGGCACCACCCTGCAAGGACGATGCGTAAATGCATTTGCCTCCCCGTCAACAAAAAAGGCAGGCCGTATGCTTGACTGCCAATAACTTAACATAAAAAACTCACCTTTTTTATTATCATCTGCGCTCCTGGTGTAGTCCCCGATCACGGATAGGAGTAGGTACCTCTTCTGATACCTTTGGTGTCGTTAAAGATAACTGAGATAGATGCTGAACCACGTGCGGACCATCGCACCAATTAACACGCGCGGTGGTGAGCAAATGTCGCAGCACACTTATCAACTCGAAAATGGAACTTAGCCGTACATATGGAATGGCTACGCGGCTACGGTACAGCTACGGAACGACTACGGAATGACTACTAAACGACTACGGAATGACAACGGAACTACTAAGGAATGACTACGGAACGACAACGGAACTACTAAGGAATGACTACGGAACGACTATGGAACTACTAAGGAATGACTACGGAACGACTACGGAACTACTAAGGAATGACTACGGAACTACTAAGGAGCGACTACGGAATGACTACTAAACGACTACGGAACGACTACGGAACTACTAAGGAATGACTACGGAACGACTACGGAACTACTAAGGAACGACTACTAAACGACTACGGAACGACTACGGAACTACTAAGGAATGACTACGGAACGACTACGGGACGACTACGGAACTACTAAGGAATGACTACGGAATGACTATGGTAGGACTACGAAACAGCTACGGAATGATTACGAAACGACTACGGAACGTAAGCATGACTTTATTTAAAAAAAAAAGAGACGATACGGTTACATTCCCTTCTCCCTTCAAACGGATCAACTGAGACGTTGACCCTCGAGTAGTTTAGTATATATACGCCGCCTATCGCCTATTTTTGCTATGAAAAAGAAGCGATGCTCTAACAGTCCGTAACCGTTTCGTAACCGCTGTTTCGTATCGTTCATGGTAAATAAGAGGCCTTCCTTATGTGCTATGACTTTAATGCTACCCTCCATTGTACGTTCCTATGCACTATTAAACCCTCAGAATAAATAAAAAAATTAAGAGGGATCGCTGAGGAGACCGCTTTGTTTGAGACTAGTTTTATAGATATGTAGTAGTAACTCACGGCCGGTGTCTTTATGTGTATGGCAAGGCGTAGTTTCGGTACATGTGTGTGCGTGTAACTGTGTACACGGGCGACGGTTGAGGTGCAGTTTTATTTTATCGGCCCCAGTGCGTTCTCCGCAGAGCTTCGTCTACTATACTTCGCTTGAGATTAAATCTGCAGGTTTTTCGACCTAACGTTCATTCAACCAAATCTCTCTTACTCATTGTTTGTTTGATCAATTAAAGAATGACCAGTTGTTTTTGCCTTATGTTACGGTAAAATAAATTTTTACCAGCAGTGGTAAGCGTGGTGGACTACTGCCTAAACCTCCTTCGCTGACAAAGCGAGATGGACTACTGCCTAAACCTCCTTCAATGACAAGGAGAGGCCTTGTGTCCCAGCAGTGGGTCGAATTATAAAGGCTGTATGATGACGGTGATGTGGTAAACCCGCTCAAAAATCTTAAATAAATTATTTTATCCCCCAACTTGACTTAAGCTAAGGTAACACCTTTATCTTAATATATGTCTTCGGCTTTCGTGCCCGAAATAGCGTAGAAACCCTCTATTAGTACGTTGAGGTCCTAGGGCGTTAGCTTATGTAAGGGCTAGACAATAAATTGTCCGAAACACGAGCTCCGAGAGTAATAATTTACGCCCAAGGTGCTCCTTAAACGATCTGTTCTCAGTTTATCCATCGGAATGGCGGTAATTCTCACCTGTAGTACGGGCGATATGCGAAACTTACGAGCACTTGAATCTACGAACGAAAAAATGTTACCTGTAAAAAGTCAATTTTGGAATGGTTTGAAGATTTGAAATGAACATTGGCAATCTTTTTTAGAAGTAATTAACAAATTCGGAAAACGGTAAAACGTTTTTAATTTAATCGTATTAAAAACGTTTCTGAGATATTCGTATTTGTAGTTAGAAAGAAAACACAATGAAAATAGTGCCTACCCTGTGCCTTACCTTTGAAAGACATTTATTAAACCCTTATTTTGTTTACACGACTTGAAATTATAGTCATTCATTCATCATTATCAATCAAGTTCATCTATAAAATAAGCCTAATATTATAAATGCGAAAGTGAGTTTGTTTGTTTTGAAATTTGGCATGGATATAGTTTGAGGCCTTGGGAAGGACATAGAGGACTTTTTGGCGCGATAACCGACCTTAACTCGAGCGAAGCCGCGGGCAACCGCTAGTCATATTATAAATTTTAATCGAACATTTGGGTAACGTGAGGGAAACTCCATATTGTTAAGATTTATTCTATAGCCAAAACATTATATTTTAAGAAAATTGATTTACTTACGTTTAAACTTATCTCACCGTGCTTGATTGCGATCTATTTTGAGCAAGATTGTTTTTTTCTACCGCCAGTTAACTGAGAAGCGTTTTTGTATTGGAGCATTAGTTAGAAAGAAAATTAAAATACAAAAAAGTTGTCAATAACATAGTTCGCAAAAAAGTGAACTTTATCTCTATTAAACAGATATCTTCTAGTCCGGTGAACGCATTTAAACTCTGCGAACATAGCCTCGCAGGTCAAACTGTAATGTGTTATCATAGATTAATATAAGTACTTAGTGTTGCTAGTAGCGATTAACGTCAAAATTTTCACATCATCATCATCATCAACAGCTCATATAGTGTCCCCACCGAGGGGCTCGAGCCTACTCCACATTAGGGGGCGATTAGGCCTAAGTCAACCACGCTGGCCAAGTGCGGGTTGGTCGACTTCACACACAACCTAAGAATTTCTTTATAGGTGTGTGCAGGTTTCCTCACGATGTTTTCCTTCACCGTAAAAGCGTCGATTAAACGTACATATGAATTCAAAATTTGAAAACACATTGGTACGTGGCGGGGTTCGAACCAGTGCCTCCCGGGTGGGAGACGACGCTCTTACGCACTACGCCACCGACGCTTCAAATTCGAAAATCGAAATTTTCACATATTGTGAACTAATTTTAAAGCGATGTAAACAGATTTTGTAAATAGATTATATGTATAGGAAGATAAATTCTTGATTAAAACCGCTACAGTGATATTTGGTATTACACTTAAAGTCTTGTAAAGCGAGGAGAATCCCACGGCGCAGTTTTATGCAAATGCAATTCAGTTACATAGATTTTGATTTGAGTCAAATCGAATGCACGCTTTTAATGCAAAATAATATATCACATGTTTATGTAAATAAATATATCTTTATCTTTAATTTCATTCTAAAAAACAAAACGAGACAAAAAACTGTCTACTTAATAAAGAAAAAAAAATGTAAAGATTTTGCTTTATTAAAGAATACAGCTTTTTATGCAGCCGCAGTATAAAAGCCATTGGTACCAAATGCGATGCATGCGGTGTGAAAAATGTTACCGAGGAAACTTTAAAATGCATCCAATGTCGGCGGATGTAAGTTAGATGCAAACTTGCCTCTAACTACTGCTAGCAGTTGAACGACTTGTTGCCAGCTGTCGAGAAACCTATTTTGTCCTAACCCATATATTTAATAAAATCAATACTTCGCAAGTTTTAAATGAAAATGACGTGCGATGCTTAAGATGTAACGAGTACCTTTGGGATATTTCCAATTGACAAAATCATGTTCTCTTTATAAATTGACCAGCACTCCGCTCGTGACTATATCACGCAAGAATATGTCCTATGTCACTCAAGAATAATTAGGCATTTGATGGTGAAAGAATTTTTGAAATCTGTCCTAAAAAAAGACTACTGTCTTTGAGTTTATTAGGTTCAAAGAAATTTATTTTCTCATAAGAACTAACTAAAACACTTACATGATAGTTTACTTAAAATTTTATTCGTTACAAATATACAAAAATTGCTAATCAACAAATTAATATTTATCTACTTTAAAAAATATATATATATATAAACCATATACCAACCCACCATAATAAGTTATTTACCTATTTATTCGAAATTGCTAATCAACAAATTAAGGTTTATCTACTTTTTTTTAAAAAAAAAGTTTCCACTTTTATGTTATTGAACTTTCTTGTTGTTTACTTGGACCGTATAGTCAAAACTTTGTTCTATTTTTAAACTAAACGAATGCAATATTTATTTTTTTTACTTCTTAGAATTTATGGTCTATATTCTCAAGCCACCCAAGACTAAGAATCTGTGCCATTAACCGTTGACCGCAGTGGGTTGATATTTACGATTTATGATGGCCATGGAAAAGGATCGGCAATTTAAACCTGTGGATTGAACCAAGACTTTTTGTTTAAAATAAATAATGGATGGGGTAATGTTGAAGTCAAATTTGAAAGTTTCGTGACTAAAAAAAATTAGAAAATATATTTGCTTAATTTTTTCTGATAAAATGCTGTCTTTGCTTTCCAATATTCTGTAAAAATATAAGACTCACGCTTATCTTTTTACAGAATATTGGAAAATAAAGACTTGGTGAAATAGTTGTGTTGTATTTGTTGCATTTTCCATGTTTTTGCGACTTAGGCCCTCTACACCGTGTTCTTAACTATTAAATGTGCTTCTATGGCTTTTATTATCCTAAAAGCTATTTTATATTTAAAAATATTTCTATAGCTTTTATCATAAAAATAGAAACATTTAGAAAAGTGAATGCATATCTTGCCACAACTCACGGCTAGTTAGATATTTTTTTCACTGTACAACCAAATTTTATATTTTTCAATTTTATTTCATTGTAAAGTGAAAAAAGTGTCTTCAAGCAGCCGTGAGTTGTGGTGCCACAACTCTCTGTTGTGTTTTTGTCCATGCACTCTGTGTATAAAGGTTAGCATTTAGCGATCGCTTATGCAACGTGACTGTATCGCGTTTGCATCGTTGCTAAAACTCGCAGTTTGTTATCGCTTTTACATCTTACACGAACATATTTCGTTCACGAGTTTTAATTGATTACATATTTGTTTAAGTCAATTTTCAAAAATATGTTTTTAATTACATCTAATAACGTAATTTATCCCAGATTTTTTGGTTTAGGTTTATACCATTTTGAGCGTTGTAAATTTATTATAACATTTAGTACTTAAATATATTACATTAAAAAAAGGAATAAACATGACACACAAAAGTATATATTAACTAAGTAACCAAGTTTTGTAAGGGAGGATTTTCCAATTAAATTCTCTGATTCCCTGCACTGGTTGCAGATAGCGCAATTATTACAAAGGATTAAATGTCCCTTTCTAGGTCAGCACGACGAAAGAAACATTTGAATTACACGCTCTATAAACTCGAAACAGGACCAAATTAATTGAATTTCCTTTTGGGAAGGTTGCAGGGTTTAATTTAATTTGAGTGATTGTCACTTTAATTTAAAAAGTAAAAAAGTTAACATATTGATCAAATTAAAACGTTTGTTTAAGTAAATAGAAGATGTACAGTGACAGACATTTATTATTGACTATCTGACCCACCACACGTTGTGGTTGATTTGGAAAAATAATTGAGAACTACTTATAAAGAAAAGGACAATCTTAGATGTAAACATATTTACAAATTTTGTGTTGAGAACAAAGCTTCGTCCTCGTTGCATAGCAACAGTTGTTTGTGTCACTTATCAATACATTTTCGCTTTGCATTGAAGGTTTGCGTGACGGTTCTTACGCCAAGAAAAATAAAGAAAATTGCGATGTAAATTGGATAATTAGAAAATTTACTTAATTAATAATTTCAGTAAATTTCCTATTAGTATTCCTATACTTCTACAAAGTATTATAAAACTTGAAAAAAAGATGAATCCAATAGACAAAGTAGTTCTGAAATTATGGTATGACCTGGTATGACCAAGGGAAACAGGCATTTATTACTTTCTCATATACGTAGTGTAGAGGAAGTCTTGTAATCCTCGAAAAAGTCAACCTCGAGATTTTGACGGATTTACACGTTTTGGACTCCCTGAGTACAAAAATACCGATTTTGGAATTATGACTTTGTGTGTGTCTGCGTGTTAGCACGAAAACTTGAGTATGCTTTAACTTATTGCAACCAAATTTAACAGGCCTATATGTCATCAAAATATAAGGTTTCTATAAATTTTTGAGTCGTTTCCGGTATACGAGAAAGTCAAGGGGAGTCCACTCCCGATTTTTTTATATGTATACAACATGTAAACTAAATAACCAACACCCTGAATACAGGTGGTTTGGGATCGGCTTCCGAGTTGATTTCAAAAAATTTTTTTTGAATGGTTTTTTTTTTGTTCTTTTTTTTTCAAAAAAAAAATTGTTGAAATCAACTCGGAAGCCGATCCCAAACCACCTGCATTCAGGGTGTTGGTTATTTAGTTTACATGTTGTATAGATAGAAGATAAAGAGAAAGAAGTATAGATTAAATTTTCTTATAATGGAGAATTCTTTTAGAGAACATGGCCCGGCGTGGTCAAGATATTTGATATACATGGAGATGTCAGTAACAACATACACATTAAGCTGGCCGAGTTCAAGCCTCGTAGGAAATAAGGTTTTTGTGATGAACACGAACATTCGTGTACGAAATGTTTATGAAATTAAATGGAATATCAAAAACAAAAGGAAAAATCCTCTCATTATGAGCTGAGACGATTCCATGATAATTGATCATAGCATTAAGTTTATTTATAAAAAAAAATATTTATTATGTGCGATAATAAGGCCGAACATGAATTCTAAACAGTAATATGTCTATTTTAATGATGGATTATTCTTAATTTAAATTTGAAATGAACGTAGTTTGTTGACAAAACAAGCTCAATTGTTTCGGAATGAGAGTCCAAGAACGTTTGCTTAAAAATATAATACATGTTATTACAAAAAAAAATTCAATACAAATATTTATTTGACGAAACCAAAGGAATTCTTGTAACATTTTTTTTTTCATATAGCCACAAAATGGAGTATCGAATTACTCGTTTCCTGAAAACTATTGGGTTTAAGGTTGAGCTAAGAATATCTTCTAGTGTCTGGTTTGTTCGAAAGGAGCTAATGTATATTTTAAGGCAATATTCGTGAGGTGCGTGTCTTGAGGGAATGCAGCAGGGTTATATTAAGCCCCATGTCTAAGACCTCGCTAGAAAACACTTCAATATTGTATCCTCTCCGATGCTCAGAGACACCTATTGGTTTTAGTCGATGACATTTTATTGGGTAAGGCGAGAGTCTAGGAATTAAAATACCTTTGAGCTTGGCTTTTATTTCCAGGATCAAATAATAAGTTAGATAAATGTTATAAACACTTATAAACTGTTCTTGCCTGTCAAACCATCCACCTGTCAAAATGGCCGTCCTGACGGTCATCTGTCATTATTTAAGCAACAACACCGTATGGCGGGTTAGCTATGGGTCAGCTAGTATCCATAGAAATTGAGTTAAAAATTGGTCACCCATCCGAGTACCGACCGCGCACTTGTTAGCTAAGCAGCTTTTATGATCGTTAAGAAGAACCGAAGGCCGTGGAGCATTTGACCTCCTCCGTATATTTTGTAACAATTATTAGTAAACCTAATAAATAAATAAATATATTTTGTTAAATTAATTTTTTTGTAAACTTTAGTGGTTCAACGATCATGAGGTGAGGTCATATACCCTGAACTTGCCCTGAACGAAATTGAAATCATTCGTGGCTTCAAACCTATCGGGCGTTAAAGGAAATCTCGAAATAATATTTGCCTTACGCCGACGTCGATTGGCTGGCTCGCCTTACAGATAGCTCCCCTTTGAGGTGAAAATTGGTATTTATTCCCGTGTGTTCCGTTGTTCACGATATCGAAAACTCCCCTTGTATTGATTTCACGTCTACAAAGGATTGCTTTCGATTCTTCTACTCTGAACGTGCTTCTGTCACCGCGTAGATTATTTTATGTCAGTAGCATTGGTTCCTCTGTGGGGTATACTACGAAATTATTGAGTTAATGTATTATGTTTACGGGTTTTTCGTTTGAGACTTGTATCGCAAGATGGTTGATTTGAAAAGGAAGTTGGAGATGGAAGTTTGGTTTAGAGAAGTGGCAATCGTTTCATAACGATAACTCATAAGAATGCTTGAAATCTAATATATAAAAATAAAAGTCCTGACTCACTTAGTGACTGATCAACGCCCATCTCATACCCTTGGACCTAGATAGCTGAAATTTTGAGACGAGAGTTTCCCTTTATGACGTAGACAAGGGATAAGGTCGGATTTTTCGAAATTCCAACCCTAAAAGGGGGAAATGGGATGACAAAGTCTGAAAATCAAGTGGTTATTTTATCAGTATTGTAATATAAAACCATGCAACTTTTAATTCAGGAACTTAACAAAAAATAAATAATATAAACATGGTGTATGATTATTGAAAAAAATAATTCGCTATAAAAAATTTAAATCCTGCCCGAAGTAACTATTCCACGCAAAAGTTGCGGGCAAAAGCTATTAAATAAATTTCAGTTGGTGGTAGGACCTGTTTTAAGTCGGCCTAACGTGGTGGCTACACCACTATCATTACATAATTATTATGCTCTCAAAATTAATGTACCAATTCCAGGTGAAACTCATTTCCAACTTCGGCCTATCATAAGCTATAATAAGCTTAACATCAGCTAATATGAAGATAAGAACTTTCCAGTCAATTATAATAAGTACATACTATAAACATTTCTTATTTTTGTTTTTTTTTCAGGAGTACCCTTTAATGAACCTGCAATGACCAGCATTACTTTATGTCCAGTTATTAGATTCAGATTAAAAAATAATGATCAAAGCTTCACGTCCGTGACTCGTAATCCTCAGTTAAATTCGATACCCACGCCTCAATCACGTATCCGCCTATTAAGCGAGAAGGGATTAAATACGAAAGGATCACGTATAACGGAATTCATTAAGTCGAAATGAAACGAAATTTCGGGTCTAAAGCGGTCGGACGGTATTATGCTATCGTCAGACAACGTTAGGCCAGTCCTTTTACGAAAGTACTCACTCAATTAAAGTAAGTGTGTTGTATATTTGTGAAGACTAAAGTTTCAAATAAATTAAACCTGGTTTACTTAGGTACTTTGTTTTCGGTGAAGAGGCGTACGTAAGTACGTCGATCCTGAAACGTCCCCACAAGGGCTCAAGAGTCAGTGGCTTTTAGTGGGTTGAAAGGACGTTGTTCCCTGCCCCGGAAAGCCTAGCTAGAATGCCATCAAAAAAATGTTTGCTTTCCTAATTCTGCTTACCTACCTAATTCTTTTTTCAATCCTTCAAAATGCGCTACTCGTGTGATATAATATCAGCTAATCCTAAAATTATATAGTCAATTTATGCTCGTTTCGAAGAAGGATTTATAGAGCTCTGTGTTTTTCTAGCCTCCATGCATTTTAAGTTTCTTGTGTATTTTCTTCTTAATGTATTTTGTATTTCTTATTTTAAGCATAATATAGAGTTCAATGGAAGTTTCGTTTTGTGTTTCAATTTCATGTCTAGTATTTCTAATGAATACTTTATGAGCTTTTAATTGATTTTATTAGGATTAAATTAGCCTTAATTTATTTAAGAATGAGGTACTATTGATTCATATAAAAAAAAATTACATTATTATCCATCTCTTTGGGTTAGTTAGGATATTTGCTCAATAATGTTCTTATTTTATGACTGTAACGTATTTGTGTACTTAAATAAATAAATAATAAAATAATATCTTTATTAGTCCTCTATGTCTGTCAGTCACCATAACTATAGTACCTAAGTATTATGGTGACAGACTATTGAAGTTGTTATAAGATATCCAGTAACTGAAAATTGAGGGTTCCTGGTGAAGTTTCTTCCCCAGATGTTAAGTGGTTACCGTCGCCTATAGACACTTGCAATATTAAGGGTAAATCACTTAACACTGCAAGTGCGTTGCCATCCTGGGGACTAAAATGATAAGCCTTCCATGCCCAGTAATTACACTGGCTACCTTTCCCTTCAATCCAAAACACAGCGAACTGTTTCACGGTAGAAATAAGAACCCGACCATCTTCCGCCCTACCTATCACTTACCATTAAGCTTGACCGAGACATTCCGTGACTGAGACCAAGAGCTTTTATCTATCCATAGAGAAAAATGTTACAAACAGAAAGTTGACAATTAGATGAAAACGGACACAAAAAAAGATGGATCAAATTTCATAATGTAATGAATACATGAAATAAAATTATGTCAACAAGGATCGAAAACCATCAACAGCGAGGATAAACAAGTTTGAACTTACTTATTAAAAATTTAATACGCATTTTGTCCAAAAAAACAAAATTGTTTCTCAACATGATCCTCTTCCATTATTAGGTTGAGACCCCAAGCTTAAATCTCTGAGCGTTAATAAAAATAGCGAATGGATTTCATTACGCTGAATCTTGGGTCTCTCGTTTCGGCACAAAATAAAAGGAATACAGACGGCAAGCTCTGTATTTATGCGCTTGAACACACACAGACATTGTTCACGGATACGGAATTTTGGAACCACTCAAAAGACACTAAACGCTGCATACGTGCATTTTGCGAATTTACTTGCTTTTGCTTGCAACTAGGTTAATATCGATGAAGTTCGGTTTATATTGGGTTTATCATATAATTAAATAAACTCCTCTGTAGTCTAGTGGTTCGCTCTCTGGAGTCATGGTATTAGATCCAGAGTCCCAGTTTGGAGCTCCAATAGAGTGAATTATTTGTGATCGTTTAGGACTTGATATAAGTCCGCCTGACTGGCTACTACCATATTATCAAAGTCTGTTACCATAATAATAGCGTTAACAGAATTATTGAGTTTTGACAGTTAACGATATGGTAGCCGGTCTCTTCCTTAAGTATAACAGACAACCCCCTGTGTAGAGAATGCATGCAGGCAGAAGAAAAGCCGCTCATGTTCTGATAGAATGCAACCAATTGGCAACAGACCGGACTCACTGCCTGAGCCATCCGGGTAGGTTCCAGGATGTCTTGAGAGACGTCAAGAGACATCCTAGAAGAGTTGGGCTGGCTGGAGTAATCCAGCCTTTTGAAAACGCAAAAGAGGCGCAAAGACTTCGAGTAGCGGAAAAAACCCGTACGAAAAAGGAGAAGAAGAAGTCAGTCCCTTAGGAGTTGAGCGTTTAGGGTGAAGGTCGCTTCCACCTCATTACTAACACCATTAGATGAGATAATGAGGTCTAAATTGTCTTTTAAATCATCCATAACCCAGTGAACCGAGTAGGTACTTAAAACTTTGTACCCGCTTCAAATCCTTCAAATCCTTTCCATATAGTAAAATTTAATAAGTTAGTGCCACACTTGAACAATATCCACATAATTGAATAATTTTGCCAGTTTCTAGTCTGAAGTGCTGCCATCTATAGATACAAAAGTTACCTTCTTTACTGTGACTATTGTGTGGTTCAAGTACGGCGTGATCCGCGGACGCCAATGGGCAAATACCGCCCGTCGCCCCTGCTTATCTTATACGTATACCTAATGTACCATTGATGTATACTGGTGGCACTGAAGTACCGATATATTACGTATACAAGAACCGTCTGAAACTACGTCGATTTATATAAAAGGGTTTCAAATACTATTAGGTTTTATAGGAGACTAGCTTATTCCCGCGGCTTCGCTCGCGTTAACTTTGGACCCCCGTTTCATTCTCTTAAGGGTGTATTTTGAAAAACCTTTCTTGGTGGATGCTTACATCATAATAACTCTCTGCGTGACAAATTTTAGCGCAATTCGTATTGTGGTTTGAGCTGTGTCTTGATAGATCAGTTAGTCCCTTTTGAATCGAACGCCCTAGAGACTCTCCCGCGGGAGATCTGGAGCTCGGTTAGGAATCCTCTCTGGTGTGGGGTGGTTTTACAGGCCAAAGGACTCAGCAAGAGGATTCTCTAACCACGGTGTCAGTAAGATCACCAGCAACTATCAGTAGTAGTCATTCAAAAAAGAATCTCTGAATATTACATACCCAATAGTTTTAATCAAACTTCTTACGCTTACAAAAACAAAACAAAAGTAAAATTTGATTAAGTACACTCCATTTTTACAATTGCTATTGCCATATCACGTAATGGTCTCCGGAAATCTCTGCCGAGACGAGGGGCTTACTCGAGTCGTGCATTCAAACGAGCAGCGATCTCATCTACGCTCACCTGTTACTGTCGCTCAAACTTCACGACCATTCTCAAACAATGCGAGCTTCGGTCTGCATTTCATTCAAACTGTCAGTACACGAATACGCTTAAATTAATACGAAGTAACTCTGCCCAACGAACGTAACAGATATTTTGATAAAATGGTTTGTTTCAATTTGCTCGTACAATACCTAAGTGAATTATCATACAATTTAGTTTGCTTACATTTCATTTGCTGGGACAAATAAAGAGTGAAAATTCTGTGTATCAAAAACTCGATTTATTTGTAACATTGTATCGTTAAATGAAACATAAATAAACCTGTTTTTATTGTATCAGTATTCAGCAAAATTTATTCTTGCCCAATAACTAATACTCTTTTTTAGCGTTTTTAATATTTCATATTTTTATTGTGTTTGTAAACTTATGTTTATATTGTGAAACATGTTTCTGAATCTGTAATATTGTCTTAGTTAAATAAAACAACAGTTTAAAATAAATTCGGTGTGAAAATTACTGTTCAATTAAAGCTGGAATTCAGCTAGCCAAAAAAAATGAAAAACAAGCCTACCAACTACTATTCCACCTGATGGTAAGCAGAAGTAGAGTCCACATGCGAAGATAGCTGGCACGAGAGATAATCTGCCGCGCTAGCCATCCACGCCTTGCTGACCTGCAAGGTGCTTCTTCACGCCTCTTTTGAATGACCCAGGATTGTAGGAAGGAGGGAACACGTGTGCTGGCAGTGAATTCCATTTCTTGATTGTGCGATAAAGAAACGAAGAAAGAAATTTTGTTATATTATTGCTTACACCTATAACCTGAGCCTATAACAGTACATCGGTGGCGTAAATGTCGGACATTGACTGTCAAGTTGAATCACAGAGGCGGAATCTGCTCGCCTCAATGAAATGAAACGTAACGATCGAAGCGACCAGAACCGACAGCGTGGAGGCTGCATTATCTACTACGCTATATTTCCACATAGTATTCCTCTTAAAATATCCACTGAAGCACGAATGATGTCCTTCATATTTTGATACTTACATAATATTAAATTTAAATGTGTGTTTTAAATTAAATAATTTATATTCCCTTACCGAAACAAACAAGGTTGATTTCTGGTTACGATACAAAAATAGTTAATATTTTTTATTAACCTACGCCGTGTTGCTTGAACCAATTAGCTAACCGAAAGTATTGATTGGTTCTTGAAATTGTAAGTAACATTAAATGTACGTAATTTTAAATACAAAAAAGAGTGTTAACTATTGTCACACTTATATGTACAGATAACTATAAGAAGTGTATGCTAAATATTTTTAGTCGTACTGTCTCAATTGACCGCTTTCACCACATACCCACTGCTGGGACACAAAGTCTTTCCTTGCTATCGAAGAAAGTTTCCCAAAACGTCTCTATTTGCATTAAAATATCCAACCGAACGAAAAATCATGTAGTCCACTTTATTTACTCTGTGAGTAAATAAATCTCGGCGCACTATTCAACCGTTTCAGCCTTACTTCTTAGTAAATAAGACGTTTCCATAAAACAAATAGATAACGAAAAGACCATTCTGTCTCTAAAGAAGCCAGACTCGAGTCACGTTTTTGTGAAGATTCATTTGTTTCCATCCGAGTCTCACGAAGTAATTAATTCGGAGTGGATCTACGGATCAATCAGAATAATTGCAGATGAGGTAGGTACTCCGGCGGATGACTACGACCGTTCACTTCGTAATCTGCCCCAGCTCTATTAGTTATTGAGCGACTTTGAAAGGGACACATTGCAAGAACTGGAAAGTATTCTTAGCCTACATAATATAACGTACATTTAGAAAAAAAGGAAATAACTCGATTACAAAACAAGAATCAATCTCAAGATAGAATTTTTAACATTCCTGTAAAAAAATGCTGTAGGTATATTTAGAATCATGTTAATTACTCGTATCAACTAAATACTCTTAACTTGAAAAAAAAACTACATTTTTCAATTGAATAGGTAATTCTATTTTCACTGTGCATTACACTTCTGTCCATTTTCACAGCCATCTGTTGTAATACTTTTGTGGGACTACAAAAGGCTAGCAAAGTTTATTTAATAACAAGTTTCGTCCTCGATAAAACGCGTATGTCCAATAAAAAGCATGTGGAGCGCTGTGGGTAGACAGAGGTTTGCTTGCCCTATTTTGCATTCACGCGAAGTAAGGCGAAAGTGTTTTTCATTGTCCTGCGCGACCCCCTACGTCTGTCACATAACATCCCTTTCGGTAGCAAGATTCGACCGCGGAACGTGCATTCAAAATTTACAGCGTGAGAAAAGCTATTTTTGTTTTTAACTATTGTGGCATACGCAGGGTCTCTGTTCTGGTTTTATTTTTATACTACCCTCTTTAAGACTCTAGTTTCGAATTTTCCGATCATCAATGCTTTCGCTTTCATCTACTTATACACTGTCTTGAGGAGATGCATTAACTTTGCAAAATACTGACTACATATTTGAGAAAATTAATATACATCGAAAATTTAAATATCGAACGGTCATAAGACAGAAATATAAATTTTTGAAAGTTCTTTAATATGTAATCGATTGGTCATAATCTCAGGTCCTAGGTCCAGGATCTGAACATCTACAAGAAACATCGAAAGCCCCAAATAATCACTACAAAAATAGGTATACTTATTCGGTTAGATTAGGTTAAACTTACGACGCGTATACATAACGCGTGAGCCGAACGAGAGAAGCGAGAGTGCCGCGTTAGCGGCCGGCAAAGCACCCGAAACGATTTTTTTTTTACTGAAGAGCTATCCAAAGTATTTGGGTTTTTTGAAGCATTTTAACGTAAATATATAACATGAACATTAACATTATATTCATTGACTATCGATATTTTAGGCTTATTATCTTATCTATCTGTACTTTTGCTTACTAGGCATAACATTTTGACAGCTATCCCTATAAAATGTTTCAAAATGCTACAATAAATTTTCGATATTTGAACATCGATATTTCTACTACAGTTAAAGATCTGTAATAAAAATATCGATGTTAATAGTAACTTTCGACGTTCAGATATGTACCTAAAATGCTTCTATAGATCTTAAGGCTATAGACTTTGATTTGACGGTAGCACAATTTTTTCTCCCCCGCGGATCGAAGCTGTCTCTAATTTCAAATCACTAACTATACCACAGATACGGCTGCTTGACTAAGAAACTCCCGATTCGCTCTTAAGTGTTAAACAGCCGTCTAATTATTAGTATTCACCATTACGAAGGGGTACCAAATCAAGAGCCCCGTTCGTCCGCATTTACGTCTTCGAAAAATTTTAATTTGTCTCATTCTATTCAGTCCACGTGGCCACTAATGAAAGACTTACTTAAGCAGCGGAGACGAGAATTAACAAGTTCCAAATACAATTCGACCACTTAAACGAACTCGACTTTGACGGCAGTAAAGTGGAAAACTTTTGGAGCCCCAACTTTTTTTGATGGTCAATATTTTAAGCTTTTGTCTTTTCGAAGCTCAAATTGAGTCCAGATCTTGTTTAAACGTAAATTTTTCGATTCGCTAAAGTGTTAAAGTTGGTAATTTTCTTTCCAGCATGTTTACAATAAATATTCTAATAGTCTAAGTACCTATAGGTTCTTTATTTTATCAGCGCATTCTAAAGATAACACGTAATACAGAGTAAGTATTCGTATTCAGTAATACTAGGAGTATTTAGTGATTGTACCAGTGAAAATGCCGGTGGTTCGAACCGTTTAATGACAACGATTCAAAGGTGAACGAAATAACCCCGAGAGGAGCGCGTGTTATACGGGGGCACAGCCTTGCAACGCATGGCCGCTTACATACCTTACAGTGATGTCACATGTAATATACTTAACACTGTGGAGAAAAAAAAGTTGGTTATCTGTAAAGTCGGTTTACGGACGACAATTTTACGTAATAACCGATCGTGCCTCTCTATCGCTTGTACCGTGCTCTCGCTTGCACGCTCGGCCCAGGCGGAACGTGACAATGAGTCGCGTGCGTGCGTGCACGCAATGCGTGCAGCCGGCGCTCATCGATGTATAAGACGTTATCACGTCAATAAATGTTTTGTAGTAAATAATTATTATATAATTAACCATCTCAATATATCATAGTACTACTGTCTTATTATTACATTCTCTCTGTCTAATTTTACAATTAAAATTTTACGTTTTCATCTAGTGCCGTCGTAAAATAAATAATAGTAATTTACAAGACCGCGTCCTACGGCTTTTTGTGGGGCAATTAAGAAAAAGCTCGACTTTTTTCAGAGGCCTTGTCGCCGGCTGATTGCTAATTCCACGACAAAGAACGCCATTAAGCCCACGGTCATGTGACAGATGAAAATATTTTGCTTTGCATCCGCGGCTGCAGCGAAATTACGAGTCCACTGACCTAGTGGCCTGGCTTTAAGTTGGTTATTACGTTAGTCGTAATGTTAATAAGGAAGGCTGTGGTCATTCCGACTTAAATTAGGAGTAGCTGACTGGTGATTTAGAGTGACGAAATCCGCTTCAACTTACAAAAGGTGGCGATTGAGTCATTGACTTGTTCGATTAAGGGACTAGTGAGATTTTTTTGTTTATTTACTGAAGGATTGCTACTTTATTATTTCTGCCGTGAAGCAGTTCGCTGTGTTTCGGATTGAAGGGAAAGGTAGCCAGTGTAATTACTGGGCATGGAGGGCATATCATCTTAGTCCCCAGGATGGCAAACGCACTTGCGGTGTTAAGAGATTTACACTTAATATTGCAAGTGTATATAGGCGGCGATGACCACTTAACATCAGGTGGGCCGCAAGCTTGTTTGCCATCTCGTAACATAAAAAAAAACTTTTTGGTTTTGGTGCACCATGCGTGGTACCTATACTGCCAGATGTGGCTTTATGTGTAACCAATATTACCTAAGGCTCGGTAGACCTTCTGATTAGGAAGGCAATAATTTAATATATTTTTCTGAAAGGCCCAATGATTAAACAAGTAAAATACAATAGACTAAACCAAACTCATAACAAGCACGAGACGGCAAGCAATCGAATAGAATTTACGAGAATACAGCCAGAACAAGAATAACAATCGTGTCAATTTGAATTCACTTCAATTTTCCAACAAACATCCAGTAAACATGTTTGTACTCGAAAGCGGATCGGAATATAAATAAGATGCACTGCATTTTGTATCGGCAGTTGTCCAAAATTACTGCAATCAAATTAAAAGTTTGAACAAAGTAAACAGACGCTACCTTGTTGTGGCTCTGGTAGAACGAGGTGCTTACATAAGTATGAGCAAAATTTTGCAGATATGGAGTGCATGATATGTATTTTGCAGACATTATCTGCGAAATTATGCAAAATAAAATTTAGTATAGTAGCATTATTAGCTTAGGCTACTTTGACAATAGGAGGAGTCAAGTTTACTCCGATTTTAACCGATTTCATTCCTTGCTTTAATTGCGTATTACAGTTTTTAAAATGTTTTGCTTGTTATTATAACTTATATATAATAGCACTCACGACATAGACAAACACATCCTTACTAATATTATAAATGCGAAAGTAACTCTGTCTGTCTGTCTGTCTGTCTGTCTGTCTGTTAAGCTTTCACGTCTAAACCACTGAACCGATTTTGATGAAAATTTGTACAAATATAGATTAGATCTCTGGGAAGGACATAGGCTACTTTTTATCGCGAAAAAAAAGGTTGAATGGGTTGAAATAGGGGATGAAAGTTTGTATGGAAGTTCGTCATTTTTGAAGATAGAACCATGAAACTTTGAATTTAGGCACTTAATAAGACGGAAAGAAATATTTGTTCTAAGATTTTTTAAATTTTCACCTGTATGGGGGTGAAATAGTGGATGAAAGTTTGTATGGGAGTTCGTCATTGTTAAAGATAAAACCATGATACTTTGAAATTAGGGACTTAATAAGAAGAAGGAAAGAAATATTAGTTCTAGGATTTCTGAAATTTAGCCCCGTGTGGGGATGAAATTGGGGATGAAAATTTGTATGGAAGTTCGTCAATATTAAACATAAAACCATGAAACTTTGAATTTAGACACTTGATAAGAAATAAAGTTCCTATCCAAGATGGCGGTTGTGACTTTTTAATATAATATCGATACGGGTATCGTTTTCGGAGGTCCCGATTCCTAAAACACCATCCATTTTGAGATCCAAGATGGCGGACGCGACTTTTTGACAAAATGACAATATGGGTATCATTTTCGTGGTTTTTGAGGGTCCGGATTCCGAATACGACATCTATTTCGAGATCCAAGATGGCGGTCGCGACTTTTTAATATAAAATCGATTTGGGTGTCATTTTTGTGGTTTTTTGAGGTCCCGATTCCTAATACACCATTCATTTTGAGATCCAAGATGGCGGACGCGAATTTTTAACATAATGTCAATATGGGTATCGTTTTCGTGGTTTTTGGGGGTCCGGATTACGAATAAAACATCTATTTCGAGATCCAAGATGGCGGACGCGACTTTTTGACAAAATGTCAATATGGGTGTCATTTTCGTGGTTTTAGGGGGTCCCGATTCCGAATACGACATCTTTTTCGAGATCCAAGATGGCGGTTGCGACTTTTTAATGTAAAATCGATATGGGTATCATTTTCGAGATTTTGGGTATTCTGACTTCGAATAAAACATCGATTTTGAGATCCAAGATGGCGGACGTGACTTTTAACTTAATAGGAATATGGGTATCATTTTTGAGGTTTTCGGGGGTCCTGGTTCCAAATAGATCATCTACGTCGAGATCCAAGATGGCAGATGGGACTTTTTAACATAAAAGCGATTTGGGTATCAATTTCGTAGTTTTCGGGGGTCGCGATTCCAAATACGTCATCAATTTCTAGATCCAAGATGGCAGACTACTTAACTTATTATTAATATGGATATCATTTTCGTGGTTTACAGGGCTCCATTTTGAGATCCAAGATGGCGGACGCGAATTTTAAACTTGATATGGGTATCAGTTTTGTAGTTTTCGGAGGTCTCAAAGTGGATGCTGTATTCGGAGTCAGGATTCAGAATACAGCATCCATTTTGAAATCCAAGATGGTGGACGCGACTTTTTAGCTTAATCGCTTTCACTTTTCAATTTGGTACAAAAATAGACTTAACCTCGAAATGGAATAACAGCTACCTTTTTTTGTGAAAAAGGGAATGAAGGGGTTGAAATATGAGATGAAATTTTTTATGTGATTTCTCATTACCCAAGATAAAACCATGAAACGCAAATATTTGTTCTAGCGTTTTTGAAATATTGACCCATGTGGGAATGAAAGGTTGCGTGTAAGTAGCAAAGGTTGGAAAAACGTAAAATGGTAGATTGTAAAAATGCCATTTACTGTAGTGCACGGCAGTTTGTGTGTGTTTTTTTGCATAATAAGTACCTACACAAAAAAAAATGCTGCCTAAAGTAACTATTCCACGCGTACGAAGTCGCGGGCAAAAGCTAGTAATTATATAAACTCCACTTCAAATCAACAACCAGAAGATATGTAATTAAATCAAATCAAAACCGCATTGAGAAAACGAGAGGTCTCGTAATTACAGAGGCGGACTCATTACGTACAGATTACACGGGAAGGCAATCAGTGCCGACGGATAATTAGGATCTATCCGATATCCATTTGCATCTGATGTATTAAGTAATCTTGGGATTAGGGAATGACAGGTCTAGCTGTGTCCCTTGTAGGTAAATTATTTAAGGTTGTAGGTATAGCTAGTGTATCCGGACGGTTGATATGGTTTAGAGAGCAACCTTTGAGATCATAATTCGAATGTTCTACAGGGTGTAAAAGACATGAGCAGTCAAACGCCATATATTCTATACATCACAATAACAATAATTGCTGTGAGCTTTTTAAAAATAATTGCTGGGAGATAATTTATATTTTTTGGTGTTAAAAAAATTGCAAATTGTACCGCGCAATATAAAACGCTCAACTCGCACGCAACTCGCAAAACCGCGATAATTTTGCCAGACTGTTCGTTTGTGTCCGTGCGCATCGAGTAAGCTACATTGAATGCTAACGTTTTGAAGCCATTTTTTATTATGAAATATTAAAAAAAGTTATAATTGGACAATAATTAAGAAATAATGTTTAGAATTTGTTTTGAAAAAAAATAAAAAAAAAATATGACTTTGACTTCTAATAAAATCGTAACTATCAATTTCCCTGGTTTAGTCTAAAGGAAAAAAATGTTATGGTGGTGAGCAGAATACATGGTTCTAACAGTGTGCGAATACACTAAAAGTGTGCGAAAAAATACACCATTGACATTTATCCCTGTGTTGTCCCAATCAAGTGGTTTATGACGTCTTCAAGAACTGCCGTAAAAAGCTTGAGTGAAATGGAGTTTTGCTGCTGGACCCCCCTTTTAATGGGAATAGGGTTACTTATACAATGTAGCCGTACCTGCGTTGTTGCTGTGCTATATAGTTCTCGAAGCAAGTCCAAGTAGCTAATCTCAATAGAACAGCGATGAAGGGAGTCAAACACCGCCCGTGATAGTCGTGACTCTTCTCCATCAACTGTTTGACCGCTTGAATGTGGTCAGTTGTTGAAAATCCACTTCTGAAACCGGCATGCTCGATTGGTTAGCATTCATCTAAATTCTGGTGAGGTGATTGGATAATATTTTGTGAAAAGCTTATACGCATGCGAAAGAAGGCTTATGGGTCGACAATTGGCTAGTTTTGCAATGTCACCTTTTTGAAGAGTACATAATATCTACTATGCCATTTTTCGAGGATTACGATTATCTTGCATGTAGTTTAACAGTGAAATTAATTTATATTCCCTTATGGCCGTCATAAAGAATCATTTAATTTTTTTTTATACAGGTTGACTTAGAACCATAACCAATATTAAGCTACAACAACTTTTAAAGTAAAAAATACATTATTTGTAGGTCTATACAATAACAAAGATCCATTCTGGTAAAACGAATTATTAGATACTGATAAACATCACCGATAAAAAACCATGGCGTGACTGCATTGAATATAACCACCACACTACATTAGAAACACATTAAAAGGCCTCAAAAATGTAGGTATCATTATACCTACACATAAAGCACAAAATACCCAAACAGGAAAACAATAAATAAAGAGTGTCCTCAAACTGAAAAACGGTCCCTAAATTATTTATATTTTTCCTTAGAAAACCGCTACCCATGACCGGAACCCAATAATGGGGCGTTACTTTGCATTCAACGATAGCAATTTTCGTATCGGACATATCCAATTTTCACTACATTTTAAAAATGTTAGCGAAATTTAGTAGACCAAGAATCCACCCTCAATTTACATTCGGGGAGGACTTCAGACCGAAGGGACGAAATCGAATTCCTACCGTTTCTTTTGCCCGGAAGCTGGGTCACAAGTCTACATACATTACACTGCGTTTTAGCGCGAGAATTCCGCCTTGAAACATAGCTGTTCGGAAATTGTTTTGGCGAGCCCTGAGTTCCACGCGAGCATGTGACATACTTCATTTTAAACTTTAAACTAGGTTGTTCACCTTTTCTTTCAGTTTCTTCGAATAGTTTAGCGACTGATCTTTACTGCGATACGCGTTTTTCAGGAAATTTTCTTTACGAAACTAAAGAACGATTACTATTGAAGTTGCGCAATGATGGGTTGTTTATACCTACTACAGATAACAGGAAAAGAAAAAACAATATCGTGAAACCCACAGAGTGAAACCTGTTCGAACTAAGCCTCTTACATAACCGAAGAGGTAACTTAATGGAAATTGACCATAATAGTATCACAAAAACTTGGCACACACACACACACACGCACACACACACACACACACACACACACACACACACACACACACACACACACACATTACTTGTAATGCATTTTTATTTACGACAAAACGCTGTTTTTAATATTTACTAAATTACATTGCCATTAATTGAATGTAGTGCCTGCGGAAAGTTTTACATAACAATTCGTTTATTTTTGTTCACGTACACCAGTAGCACTAATTATATTTATAGCGGTCCTTCTTTCCATAATTTGAGCCAATTGAGTTTATATAAAGTCCATGCAAATGCCGAGCGACGAGTTTGAATACAACCGACGAAGACGAGTCGACTTTTGTTCGGTTTCATCATTTTTTCTGCGGCCATCTGCGTTCCTTTTCACGTAACGTACCTACAATTTCCTCCTCATTTTGTTTACGTACAATTTTCCCAGTCGCGACTGTTTTCTTTTCGAGAATTCTTTATTTAGTTACTGAAACGATGCGTAGCAACACATAACTCAATTTGAGATTATTGAACGTCTGACGAACCCCGCTTTGAGGGTAAAATCGTTCCGGAATTAAATAAGTATAAACCAGTCTCGGGAACTTCGTAGAAATTGATATTTATTGTCGGGTGATATTGGCTAGCTTATTATAGAAATTGCAACTTATATTAATAGGCTAGTGAACTTTGAGAACTGACGCAATTCGTTTTACGAGTATACTCATACTGTAGTATCGTTTAAAGTATACAGGATGAATTTTTCAAGTGGCTCTTCAGGGCCAAATCCTAAACTATTATGGAATATCGAAAAATGCTCAAAGGACTCTCGAGCCCGATTTTGATGAAAACAAAAACTGCATCAATGGATTTTTGAAAAATCAATAATCCTAGCCAGGAATCGAACCCAATGATTTTGAGAAAAACACAGCCTGTTACACCATTCGATAGTGTTGTTAATAAGGATCGATTTCTGGGAAATAAAGATATACGGTAATAAATGTTAAATTTTAATAAAATATTTCCAGTTCCACGTTGGTTGAAGCGTTAATCAAAGCAATGATCATTATTTTATCAATAAATCCAATGATGCAGTTTTTCTTTTCATCAAAATCGGGCTCGCGACTCCTTTGAGCATTTTTCGATATTCCTTATAGTTCAGGATTTGGCCCTAAAGGTCTACTTGAAAAATTCACCCTGTACTCTCTAAAACTCTTTGGTATCGCTTTTTCTTTGCATCGAATTTCCAAGTTTTATTTCAATAACTAACTGGTTGAAGGTTCCATATGAGGCTTACTTCCACCTTCAGCCGCTTTTCTATTTTAAAAAAGCCAGCTTATAAGCGTTTCTTATTTTTTTTAAATCGGGAGTGGATCTCCTCTCGACTTTCTCGTATACCGGAAACAACTCAAAAGTTGATAGAAACCTTATATTTTGATGTCGTACATGCATGTTAAATTTTGGTTACCCATCCGAGTACCGACCACGCACTTGGTTGCTTAACTTTCGTGATTGACGACTCAAAAGTTGATAGAAACCTTATATTTTGATGTTGATATGCATGTTAAATTTGGTTACAATAAATTAAAGCATACTCGAGTTATCGTGCTAACGCACAGACATAATTCCAAAAAAAATATTTTTGGACTCAGGGAGGTCCAAAACGTGTAAATCCGTCAAAATGTCGAGGTCGATTTTTTTTACGATTACAAGACTTCCTCTATACTACTTATACGAGAAAGTAAAAACTTTTGCAACGTTTAAATTTACCTTTTATGCAAAACATGAACAGAACTCAAAACTAACTTTCAAATTCATTGAAGCTTCACGAAAGACGTGTTCCCCAAATATTCTGACTAGGTGTCACGTATTCTATCGTAAATTTTGGCAAAGAACTACACACTGGCAACACGGCGTCACGTAACGCATTACGTGACATAAAAAAAGAATTACCTCTTTTATGTCTCTAAATTAAAACATGTTTCGTAAATAAAATGTATTCGGGAGCTGCCATTACTTAATACACTCGCAGAGAAGTAAAATCTGTTTTCTGTACCCATGATTTTTTTATTTTTTTTTTACCACGCTCACACCAAATATCTAGCCCAAAGTATCATTAAGAACTTGTGGTGTTATTAGATACTAGATAACGGACATTTTTTTATATACATAATATTTTTGGATATTTTTGTAAATAAACTTAAATAATAATTAAAATTACAGTTTTACATGCGTAAATTTTGGGCAGTTATTTTTCCCACGCATTTGGATCATTTATATAATAAGGAATAAAGTTAACACCTTAACTTTAAATTATTATACACGGTGATTGGCAAAACATTGGCAACCCTTTAAAATTAGTCACTACTCTGGAGCTTTGGTCATTTAAAACACTATACATTTTTTCAGAATTTATTACTTTCTAAATTATGAAACAACCATGACTCGTCAACAAATACTCGTGTTCATCGCACATATATTTGTCGCTACCAGGACTCGAACCCGGACCGCTTGATGTGTAGGCAGCTATACTGATCACTCCACCAAGACGGCGTCAATCGATTTTTCTTAGTATTTATATTAGGAACATAATTTTTGTCGTATAAATTACTAATAATGTATTATGCACTCGTATATTCCAAGCAAACAATACTACATCAAGAAATCAGAATTACCAAACAAGAGAGAGTTTATTTATTTCAAAGAATACTTAACAGGTAACAGTTATGAACATGTTTAATAGATATTTATCTTTATGCGTAAAACTTAAAAACTAAACTATTACCTAAGGACAAGTATCCCTAACATGTTAGTAGTAGGTAAGGTTGACTAAATGTTAATTAAATATAATTTATACACTAATAAAAGATACAAAATCAAACACAAAATTTAAAATTTAAAAAGTTAAATAAAAATTAAAAAAATATATAAATGTTATCGGAGTAAGTTTCTAAGGAGACGCTTGAAGACATTTAGACTAACATTGAAAATATCAATTTCCTGATTGCTTTTAGCCAGGTCGTTGTATTGGCGACACATACGGACTAAGGGATTGAAATACGATGTATTATGTATTAGTTTATTCGTATTGATAATGGTCGAGCATGCGTCAGAATTATATTAACTTGATAGTGCATGAAAATTCTTTATTTTCATGCACTATCAAGTTAATATAATTCTGACGCATGCTAGACCATTATCAATACGAATAAACTCTCTCTCTCTCTCTTTATTGCACTTAAAATATCAGAAAACCTAAATTACGGTAATACAGTTTGCATGGACAAACTTAATTATCTCTATAAGAGATCTCTTCCAGCCAACCCAAAACGTCAGTGAAGTATTATGGGAGTAGGTGGGCGACAAGCAATTGCATTATAAGATAAAAACTTAGAAAAGTTACCAAATTAAATATGTTTACACTATAATACAATATAAATACGGTAATTATAATACATACAACTATATACAAAAAAAATTTTGTGTGTCAGCTCCGACGCACGACTGGAGTTTATTCCGAGACAGGTGAGATGGCGCACCTGCTGTTATCCGTGTTTTGACAATTAGAATGTGGCGCGACATAGGATGCGCACCAAAAGCGTAACGAGGTCATTCGAGGTCATTCATCGATAGATTTTACTCCTCACATTTTTCTCATACCGGGCCCCTTATATGTGCAAATCGATTCTTAAGGAGTAAACTCCAAAAATTCATACATACATTTTAAAATATAATAGACTACATTACAGATTGCGATAAACTTACAAAGAATTAAAAATGAGTATAAAAGGATCGTATTTCACTGGTCAGCAGATTAGCCTAACCTAGAACTATGCAAATACGAAGGTGTAGATAGGTTATAAGCGCTCAGCTAGCGACACGTTAAATGTGGTACATTTGACCTCAGGTCAGTGTCGCGCCGTCAACAGACGCACCTCACGTAGTATTGAGTGCTTCCTTAGGAGGAATAAACAACTCTTTATTTAAAATTGTTCTAAGTTTTTGGTTCCCAGTCAACGATATTATAAGTAAAAAGGTAAATTCATGTGTGCGTTAGTGTGCCGTTTTTGAAGATCGAATGTTGTGTAGGTAACCTATCTTCACCTTTTTACTTATAATATCATTGTAAGTGGTTGACAAAAAATAATTAAAGGGTGACCGACAAATTCAATAATTAATCGCCCATTTAGTATTTTTAGTGGCTTATTCGGATTTTTTAAAGTTGATCGGTTTATTATTTCCCAAACGACACTATGATGAATGCAATTGAAAGTGTTTTTTTATTTAAACTTAAAAGCATTAGCTGAAGGACTCTCTTGGATATCGAAAGGAAGCAGATTCCTAGGTTAAGCAGCGCGGACAGAGAAAGATAAAATAAAAATGAAAATGAAAAAGCTCTTTATTTAAATGGACTTTGCTAAGTACTTTTAAATCGTCACAACCCTACCACCATTTCGGGACGAAATAATTATTTTACTTGTATAATTATTATTATGCTAAGATGGAGAAGAAAAGGCGAAGAAGCTTACAATTTGGTAATCATTTCAAAACATCATTACAGGTCAATAGATAATAATAATATAATAAAAATTACAGTTTTACATGCGTAAATTTTGGGCAGTTATTACACCCACGCATTTAGTTCATTTATAATAATAATTTATGTTGTAAAAGCTTTTCTATATAATTCAACTAATCACAGTAATGAACTAATTAATTTAAGTCTTGATAGATAAGGATAAAATAAAAATGAAAATGAAAAAGCTCTTTATTTAAATGGACTTTGCTAAGTACTTTTAAACCGTCACAACCCTACCACCATTTCGGAACAAAATAATTATTTTACTTATACAATTATTATTATGCTGAGATGGAGAATAAATGGCGAAAGAAACTCCACAGCTTACAATTTGGTAATGATTTCAAAACATTATTACAGGTCAATAGATAATAACAATATAATTGAAATTACAGTTTTACATGCGTAAATTTTGGGCAGTTATTTCTCCCGTGCGTTTTGATCATTTATATAATAAGGAATAAAGATAACACCTTAACTTTAAATTTTTGTACTGTCTTTGTCATCCATCTTTTTTTTTATTTATCCTAACTTAATCTCAATGATTTGAGTTGCGTCCTTTGTTGCGTCATCATTTTTATTTTATTTTGTAGAGTCCATGACATTAACCCACAAAAATCCTAAAGTTGCACTTACGTCATTTTAGAATAAGTAAGTTTCGAAATTTTAAATTAAAATACTTAGAATAAAAGAAAATTAAAAAATACTCGTTGAGCCTTTTAATGTCTATTTTCCAACCACATAATAAAAAAGTGCTATTAAAAAAATGTCATGTTGACAATTGATTTGCCTCACATTTGGTAAGCACTATAAGTCATGAAGTAGATAGAGTCTTATTTAAAAAGATGCCGATGTCTTCCCAGTCAACCTGTATAAATCGAAAATGTTAAATAGAAGAAATTTTTTATTCATTGCATGTGCATTATAGAGTAGACTGTTTTGACCAAATTAAATTAAATAAAAATTAATAAATACTTATTTTTTAAAATCGGCCTGGGTGCCTACCACGGATGTCTAGGTACTAGTTAGCATCATTGCTGTTTTTCAACAGATTGATCAAAATATCACAAAGAAAAACAAGATCTAAGGTATCAACGCCCATAAAGCATAACAAAGCATCTTAAAAAAATTATCTGACATTTATTGATGACAGCTAGTTACTCATTATTAATTGATGGTTCCGTCTGTTCCGTCATTAGGTGATCTAACTTTGACCAAGAACTCACACATTAATTTAAAAAAAATTCAAACACACTAGAAGGCAGAAATTTTTATACAACATTTTCCTTTCTTAAAAAGTTGCGATTATTCGCTACGGACTTACGTGACCATCCAAGTCGTAGAAAGTCGACACTTAAAATCTTTATCCAAAAGTTGAGAAGCCATTCCTTACAAATAGAGCACGATAAACAAGCAACTTGTCGACACCGGGGTCCAAGAAACCATTTATTACCACAAAGAATCGCATGAATTTTCCATACTTGGTCCCTGTAATTTATCCAAAGTGAACACTTCGTACGGAGACTCACAAAGGGTTGGACAAATCACATTACGGCAGGCGTGAATTGTAAATTGGACATTACTCGTTACCTACGGCCCGGGGTTACACATAACAATGGCCGACATTGTGATGAATACTCCAAAATTATCCTGGATAAAATTTTATTTTTTCGAACAAAACTCGCTTGTATTAAAAATATCAAAGAAAATATATGTTTTGTGAATTCTAATGTCACAATTTAATAATTGCGTCTCAAAAGTAAACGTAATTACATTTATAAAAATAACTACATTTTATTTTCTTTATCATTCGGGTCATTGGTAAGTAGTTACATACTTAAATTAATTACGCACATTTCAAAGGAGATTGTTAGCATGAATTATGTCTAGTAGAACGAGTAGAACAGACAACAATAAAGCAGACTAATTAATATAACTTTCCATATTTTCCTTAACTTTAAAGATCTCATTGTATTGTACCCGTGTAAATTTATTGCTACTGAATTTTCATTTTCATCTTTAGAACATAAGTTCTAAGCTCATTAATTTGTTTTTTAGCGTTGTTTCTCCATATCAAAGTTTTATAATTATTGGTTTGTTATACTTATATTAAAGAATTAAATTAGTTATGTTTATCTAAGTCTAGATACTAGAATCCCTAACACAAGATCTTAATGATACTTACTTTGGCTAGCTAGATAATTGGAGTGCGCGTCGAAATATAATACATTTTATTTTTATATTATTACTAGCTGTCCCGGCCACGCGTTGCTGTGGTAATTTCACACTACTGTCCTAAAGAGCATTGAATTTGCAGTAATAAAAAAAATGAGGACTACTTATCAAGATAAAAACTATCCTATCTTTCAAGTTAGATCAAACTGCACACGGTGTACAAATTTGATTAAAATCGGTTATGTAGTTTAGGAGTCCATCGCGGACAAACAACGACACGTAATTTATATATATTAAGATTATTATAACTTTTTAGAAAATTACAAAACGTAACATTTGGTGTAACTGGCCGTAGGTAAATAAAAAGTAAATTAATATTTTAATATTCGTGTTTGAATGAGATACTCCTATCACAAAACACATAAAGAGATCATAACCCAACTATTAATTGTGCAGAAAACGGTTTCGTTCAGAAAGAGCTGATGGCTATATCGGTTTTTCTCTTAATTTTCTCGGCGCCGAAATATGACAGGGTTGTTGTGATACAGGGCAGAGAGCGAGCCCCGTTTCAACGTCAGTTTATTTTCCGCGCAATCAGACCAATACGGAGGGTAATTGGCAACCAGCGGAGCCCTAACGAGGGCGATTGTTCGCTGATGCCGCGAATTATTACCAGCATTCTGTATTCCTGTTTATATTTTTAGTGGTCTAAAGGTAATAGTGTGATGTGTTGATTGATTGGTTTGTAGCGGGAAGTAATGAGGATGGACACCGATTACAAAATCAATACCCTCGTGAGTTCTATCGATGCGAGCTAATGAAGATTGGTTACGGTTGTTTCTGTTTGAATGATGTGACTTATACTTATGTTTATCTGCATATATTTCAAATAATATTTTTTTATTCTTTTATATTTTGATGACGCTTACAATGAGTCACTCAAAGTGCAATGGAGAGGACTACGCTAAAGTTTCTCTGCGTGATCATATCAGCAATGATGTGATCGGCATGAGAACTAAGGTCACCGACATAGCTCAAAGAATTGCGAACCTTAAGTGGCAGTGGCAAGGCAAGGTGTCGAGGAGCACTGAGCGGAAAGGTCCTCCAGTGGAGACGACGGTGTAACGGGACACGCAGCGTCGGTCCCCCACAAGGTGAACCGACGATATGGCAAAGGTCACGGGAAGCCGCTGGATGCGGGTAGCGCAGGACCAATCGGGTTGGAGATTCTTGGGGGCCTTATGTCCAGCAATGGGCGACTGTCGGCTGAAATGATTATGATATTTTAATAACAAGAACTACGTACCTAATTAGATAATAAGTAAGAATAATTTCGTGACATTTATTTTAACTTTATAAACCGACCCATCGGGTAGGATATCTATGGGGGAGAGCTATACGTCCAACTGTGGGAGTTTCTATGTTGACATTTAAATATTTATCTAAGTAATAATAATAAAATATTTAGTAAATTAGCACATCTATACAATTTTTTTAAGTTCTTCATGTAATTAATTAATGATAAACTGTATACAAGCCAATGAGACAAAATAAAGAATGTTAACAAAGCGAGATATCAAGAACACATATTTAAGTGTCCATTAAATAGTTACTTGAATATGTGTCTCTTACAACAAAACAACTCATTAATGAACGCCTACTTTAAAATACGTTTCATCGACTGTACAGTCCCCTTACTATTATGACCGAAAGTTATATAAAATTTGGATCTTGTTTTACATGCAACTCGGAAAATTTATTAATTGAATTCATCTAAAATAAATTTTCGCATCATAATTCGGAAACTTCGAAATTTTCAAAAATATCAAAAAATAAATTATATTTTTTTCGATTTCGATACGTATTCTCCAAACTGTTACAAAAATTTGCAACCCTTAAAGTTTAAATTCCTTTTAGCGTATATGGGTCGATAATTCGTGAATCACACAGGCGAGACTATGTGTACCTTAAACATATTTAAGTTCGGCTTCTGTAAAATTTAGGTAATGTTGGTGAAAGTAACAGAATTTCGTATCTACACTGGGCGCTCAGCCTTAAAAAAATTACACAAATATTAAGATCTGCTGAAGTATTATTAAACAGCAAAAATAAAACTTGCACAAAGCGCGGCTCTAGAGTTTTCCATACCTGACTCAATTTATTCCTTTTGCCAAGCTTTTTCTTCAGGTTAGCAACAAAGTATGTTATTCTCTAACGTAATACTGGAGAGAAAAAACACACCACCCTGGCGAGATTTACCACTAGCCTCAGCTCCCGCGAACATTCCACGAGTAAAAGTATTTAATAAGGAAAAATCATTTTCATACAAAGATGCACCGAGTTTAAAAGTCGCATTCACAGAGTAAAATTTTTAGAATAATGTAAAATTAGCAACTGGCAAATTCTAGAGTCTTTGGCTATTTATTTATTTGTGTAAGTAATAATTATTAATAACTTACGATTTATTATTTTCTTAGAAACCATTTAGTTACGTCGCGTGAATAAAGTGAATATTGCCCCAATTTATTTTCGAAATGTTATCCATAAACCAGCATGATTCTCTAAATATTTTTCATTACAGTTTCATTTTAAGTAATTAGGTGAATTAATACACATGCGCCGTACCTAATATTGTCTAGTTGATTCATAAATATTAATACAAAACTAAAAACCACTAGGTAAATATATTTTTATAACTCATTTAGAATCAATTACTATATTGACACATAAAATAGAATGTATATTTTATGATAAAATAAACCTAATACTTTTACATGCCTTGAGCTCCTAAAACTTTAATAATAAATATGAGAAAGAGTAAGCTTCTTTCGAATATTGAGTGCGAAACGTGTAGGTATATAATCTATGACAAGGGAAAATGTGTAAGTAATATATTTACCAATTTGGAGGTAACCATTTATTGTTGTTTATATATTGTAACGGTTATAATTTCCAATACCGCGCGAGCCCTACCCTAATTGGGTTACGTAAATGTGGATTTACTATTTCGCACATTTAATTTTGCAGGCATATCGACACACGCATGTTACAAAGTTTAATATTAATGTAAAATTATTTCATTGTTCAGAGTATAAACAAATAAAATAAGAGTAAAGTCTGTGAAAATGCTCGGAGTTTCTATACGTATCATATCAGTAATAATGATAGCCACAGGAGAACTTTTATCACCGATATATCCCAAAAAAGTGGCAGTGAGCAGGGCACATTGCGAGTCACATGTGATCGTCGAGTTGTTTTTGTTTTCCCACCACGACTAGTTCCGGACGGCCCTTTTCAGGGGCACGAGCGCGCCCGAAGTCCCCCGGGTGCGGTCCGATGGCTGCTCCCCGTGTCCTCGTCAGGAGGACGCGCCAGGTCGAGCAGCCGTCTGTGGAGGAGTGGCTGCTGGCCACTAATTGGTGCAAGGAGTGCCTAGACGGGCAGCGTTCGGAGGGTCTCGGTGTAGTTGCGCTCACGTGCGCAGATCCCGAGCCGTCCCGTAATAGCGCGCTGAAGGTCAGGCCGGGGAGGATGTTTAGTGGGTATGGAGGGAACGCCTTCACCTCGAGTCCCACATATCCCCTGCGGTTGGCACCACTCCGCAGGGACGATGCGTAAGACTGACCGCTGTTGGGCGGAAAGCTCCTCGAATAGTGGCCGCGTACCGGGAGAAGCAACAAACCGTAGGGGAAGCCTATGTCCAACAATGGAAGTTTTTCGCCTAAAATCATGATGGAGGGGTGTGAAAATTGTACTGCGAGTTGCAACTATAATGTTAAAATTTTCTTGACATCTCTGAATTTGATGTGTGATATCCCGCGGTGACTCTTAACAGGGCTAAATGAATGGAAGAGTATCTTTAATCCACATACCTATTTATATTTAATGGGATGAACGCAGGCTGTAGTGGGCTTTGGTAGCCAAGGGATATGATACCGTAGTGAATCCAGGGCTTAATTTAAGACCGCTCTGATTTATCTATATTTAATGATAAACATAATTCAAGATAAGAATAGAATAATCTTTATTACTTATTATTATTCATACAAAAAATTATTAATTTTATTAACATACCCCCAATAAGCTTGTTTTTGTCAAGTATACGGAACATTATATTGGCCATATACCGAAAGAGTGTTATTTGCTTCATTCGCTCGGAGGGAGGACGCATCCAATATTTGATATCGAACCCCGCACGGCCGCATGGCGTTCATTCATTTCCAATTTTGTTTTGATGACTGTCGTAATGATATTGTGTTTACGTGTCCCAAAGCAACAATGAGTGTCCAATGAGAAAATTGTTATGATACTTTTAGTGTTCCCCTCAAGGAAAAATCTCATTATAATGTTTGTCATTTCAAAACTGTTTACTTTTATATTGATTTTGAGTTCTAAATATACCTAATGTCTACAAAGACCGAGTTTTTTGCAGAGAATAATAGATCGTCCTTGTATTAATTACGCAATAATTTAAAAAAAGTACCTACTTTAAATCAGCGACCATGTATAAGGAAAGTGAAGTGAGCAGATGAAGCGAAAGAAAAATGAAGATGGTAGCAAGTAGAGAGAAGTGATCTCTGCCTACCCCTAATGGGAGAAAGATGTAACTTTATGTATGTACATATAATTAAAATTTTTATTTTTCTTTCTACAAACTATTTGTTATCGCAGTGGCATTATCTAGGGGATCCAAATTCTCTGTATTGGTTAGATACCTTTGCCTTCCCGTTGATAATGAGTATAGTGATGAGTGTAGATAAAGTAGTGTATGTAACTGCACATAACTTGGTATTAAAACATTCACGTGACTAGCCAAGGCTCGTTTTTTAAACTCCCGCTCGTGTTTTAATAGCCCCTATTATGTGACAGTTATATGAACGACTATAATACGCTGCGAAAAAAAAATAGAATCACACGCAGTATAATTTTATTATTAATCGTAATATTAAGAGTAGATGCATATAAAACACTCAAATAAAACAACTAGTATGAAACCAGTCGGCCACAACGCGCAAAGGAGCGTAGTTTCACAGGCCGCTTGGCTGGAACAATTGAATTATGCTCAGCTATTAAATTCAGCCGCGTCCCGCCTGTATACACTTTATAGCTTTGGTGATGGAGATTAGTGCAGCTTTAAAAAACAAATGGATAGATACTGACATTAATTTTTTTTATTGTCTACTAGCGTCCCGCCCCGGCTTCGCACGGGTGCAATGTTTATGTTAATATGCATGTATTATACATATAAACCTTCCTTAAGAATCACTCTATCTATTAAAAAAAAACGCATCAAAATCCGTTGCATAGTTTTAAAGATCTAAGCATACATAGGGACAGACAGACGGCGGAAGCGACTTTGTTTTATACTATGTAGTGACTAAAGTGTCTTGATCTAGGTGTAGTTAGGAGTTAGTTATCACTAAAGCTAAATAAAGCAACGAAGTTTGTAGTTGAAAATTGCTAGGAGGAAAGACCTAAAATTTTCTTCTCGATTTCCTTTCCTTCGGTATTTCTAAAAGCTGCTGACTCGGCTGCTGTACTTCTACACGTCACGTTAAAAATAAGAACAATATTAACTACTTCCATGGGTAGTTATAGTATAATAATATCTCTAATACGGTGGAATACCATTATTCATTATTATTATATTTAGATTTTGGAATAATTTGAATCTTAATTAAATTAAAAATGATCACTTTTCAAAGCAGAGTTGACATGGAGATGAAATGCTGGTATTCCATATTAAGGATACTACAGATTTCATATTTCGTTACTTTCCGTGACATAGAAAATAGCGACACATATATAAAAATTTTACCTAAAAAAATAATCCAAAAATTCAAGGATGAAGCTAGAGTTAAACACTTTTACGGAAAGAATTCGACTTATTGAAAACTAGTGGAAAGTGTTGCAAGTGTAAATGCTACACATTTCCGCTATATTTCGTTCCCTTTGTGTTATTGACGAACCTCAATAGTCTCTTAACACCCTTTGTGCATTACGCGTCGGGATGCACCCCGGCCCCCGAGGCGACCCTGGATCCGACCCTGTTGCGAACGTAGGCTCAATTCACACCGGGATGACAGCGGCCGGCAGTGACGATGCGAGGACTGGATGTAAAATAAATTAAACTTGATTTTTGAATAAGAAAAATATAAGAAATACCCTTTTGTAAAATAAAATAAGTTATAGTTAACCCTCCCCCTACATTGTCTCACGTAATTAATTGATAACCCTTTACTTTAAAAGTCAGTATCGCTTGATATAAGGGTTAAACAAACCCTTATGAACGAAGCTTATTATAAAGTTCAGGTATATATGGATGATAAAAATGTGTGCACACTTAAAACATGCTCAATTCTCTACAGCTAGTGAGAATTTAATATACTCGTACCTATGTACCAAAATTATCGTATTACAATACTGATATTATTTGACATTTAAATATTATAAAGAAATACGGGATGATTCATTCTATTAGTGTTTGTGTGTATTAGATTTATTTTATTAGTTGAACTTGTAAATTATGACTCTCCGTATCGGTATGATAAAACACGTAAAGGGAGGAACACTCTTTGGGATTTTTTGCCAGTTCTTCTCAGAACAAGACTCCTGGTAGATTGGAACCGATGATATTAATTTTGACTTTCATAAGCGTACAAATTGTACCGAAATGAATAAAGAAATTTTGAGATTGAGTTTGTAAGGCTTGAAAAGGTCGACAGCTATCCACGACGCCTCTTCCTTGCTTGTTTCTTTCTTCTTTTTCAGAAAGGAGTGTTAATATAATCAATGTCATAATTTTCACTTCTTCAAACCCAAGAATTTCTTTGCCGAAAACTCCTCTCTCATCCGGTGTGACTTGAGTCTAAGCGACGACGCGACAGTGTCGTCGGCACGGAGCTGTCAACGCTTTGCTTGCTTGAAACCGTGTTGAAATTCTATAATACATTGTTCGAATCTTAGACAAAGAATCCTGTAGACTTGGCATGAGTTTTGACAGCTAAGTGTAAGAAGGATAGGTGTATACAGATACCCATAAGAGTGAAAGAGTACCCATTATAATTTTTGTCCTTGTCAGAGTTTCACTTTTCGCTTATTTGACACAAAATTTTGGTGTCAAAGAAACGAAATAACAAACTGTTGGTGATAGTAAATATTCAAAATATTTGTGTTTACAAAGTGTTGTTATCAGTGTGTATAAAGTACAAGTGTTGGGCACTATATCCTGCTTGTGATTGTTACAAAGCATTGTTGTGTAATCGGCTGTAAAAGCCGTAGCTACCGAAATTGCGAGAAAATAAGTTATTACTCGTAAGTACGAAAACTACTTTAAATTAGTATTTTATTGGCATTATACAATAAAGTTTAGATTAAAATCGTATAATATAGGATCTCAAACTTGATAGAAAACTAAAAAAATCATAAAAATTTGCTTACGAAAATATTGTTATTGTCCAATTATTGTCATAGAAATCCGACCAAATTTAATAGTTTAGTTGTAGTTGTCAATTGCTATATAATTTGACTGCCGGAGCGTCATTTTGTAGATTTCTTATTTTTCTGGATTATACTGCATTTTAGGGATACCAGTAATATAATTTGAAGCTGTCCTTGTTGTTGGGTACATACAAAGATTTAAGTTATCTTAATGTTTCAGATTTCTAGGACATAATATTCATGGATATTCAAGCACGTACTGCTGGTCAATCTGTAAATACCATGAAAAGGACATTGCCAAAAACGTATCATACTAGGTATTTACGTTTTACCGCGCTATAAAAACCAATAAATTCTTGGAATTAACGTTGTCGTTATTTATTTACATTCACGGATATTCAAGCACGTACTGCTGGTCGAGCTGTAAATACATACCATGAAAAGGAGTACCACCAAAATCGTATTATACTTTGTATTTACGTTTTACCACGCTATAAAACAATAAATACTTTGATTTGTATGTTTGTGTGTGTATGTGTGTGTGTGTGTGTGTGTATGTGAGTGTGTGTGTAGGTGTGTGTGAGAGTGTATGTGTGTGTGTGTATATGTGTCTGTGTGTGTGTACGTGCGTGCGTGCGTGTCTGTGTGTATTAATGTGCACACGTATTAAGACAAATATTACTTGACGCAAATGATCGCGAGACTGTTGTGTCCTCATGCTCTCATTCTCATGCTCTGACAACTTACTCATCACTCTGTACTATATCTACTCGTAAGTGTTCAGTTTATTAAGCCCATCAAAAATGAGTCAAGTTCACGAATTCACAAATATTTGGTACTACCAGGGATTTGAACTCGGATTGCTTAATGTGCTAGCTAGCTTTACAGACCACTCCACCACGAAGCGACGCACGGCGCACGGCGCACTTCAAAAATCCTATTGTCGTCCATCCAGTCATGAGAAGGGAGATGAACTCGAGAGTACACACATTTTTCAAACATTTCAAAATAAGGCAAATCATAATATTATAAACATTTAATGGGGTAATATTTTTAAAAACCAGGCCTCTTCTGTTGACTTCAGACACGTCTGTCACTGTCATGTCAACTCTCAGTCTATCCCTTACAGGGTGTACGCGGATGCCCAGTCTACAGGATTCTTTGTCTAAGGTTCGAATGGAAATCGAGTCATGTCAATATGACAACTGAAAATTAGATTGGAATCAAGGAGCTTATACTAAGAATGGAGTCATTAGTCAAAATAACAAAGTGAGGGCAAAAATTTTGACAATACTTGACATTTCAAATTACACATTTCTCTTTCTAGAAATTGTCGTCATCTCTTTCTAAACACGACTACATAGAAACAAGATTTCCCCAGTATTTCGCCATCTTTCTAAAACAAAAGTAGAAAAGTAGCTAAAAACTTAACATATTGTATTCAATTATCAGTATTTATTATCAATGAAAGAAATAAATATAATATATTTACTTTTAATGTTTAGGTTTGTATTTTATTTTGAAAATCATCATTGTGATTCTTTCTATAACTTATGGGAAATGAAAGGATTTATATAATGGCAGCACTCTCTTCATGTGTCAATGTCCCGAAATCTCAACATGACATAAATTGTCGTAATTGACGTATTCATAAATATCGACTCGCGATTTTGGTACGGCTTTTTACATTTTAATAACTATAAATAGTGCAAAATGGTGCATCGCTGTATAGTTCGTGGTTGCAGAAGTGAGTGGTATCCAGGATGCAGTGTGAAATTCACTTGTAAGTGTCATAATTGCATATAGTATTGTTCAATCTATAAATTTCATTTTTCACCCGTAATTCCAGATTATTAGCGTTATTTTGCAAAACTCCTTAAGAGGGAGAAATTTCTGATACTCGCATTTAATCCTATCTTAGAATTTAATGAATTTTTGTACATAATTTACTTATTCAAATATTTGTAAACAAATGACTAGGGTGACTAGGATTTCCGGAATTATAAGGAAATAATATCCCTTTCTATCCATTCCTTTTATAAATGGCAATCAAAATTGGTAGATTATTTTATTTAATTCTTTGAAATAACTGTTACATAGATAAAATACATAAATAGTTTTACCCATTTTTAGTTCGAAATGTTTATTTACAAATAAAATATGTAATTTGTGTAATGTAAATTATTTTATTTGAGAAAAAGATAATGAGAGTATTGATTGGATTGTACTAGTGTAATAATGTTTATCATTCACATTTGCATGTACTAACATGCAACGCAGATACATTGCACACAGACAGACAGTATTAATAAAATTGTGGCTGCGCTCTTCTGCACTTGTTATCAAATAGCATATTAAAATCTATCAAATGATAGTTTTTAATATGCTATTTGATTACAAGTTAAAAGTGTACATAAATATTTATATACACTTTTTTTTTTCCACGCTCACACCATTTATCTAGCCCGAAGTAAGTATCATTAAGAACTTGTGTTACGGATACTAGATAACGGACATTTTTTTTTTAATATACATAATAATTTTACATATTTTTATAAATAAACTTAAATAAATATATAAACAACCATGACTCGCAAACAAACATTCGTGTTCGTCACACAAACATTTGCCGCTACCAGGATTCGAACCCGGACCGCTTGATGTGTAGCCAGCTGTACTGACGACTTTTAACTTGTATACATCAAATTTTCTTTTCTTTTTAGATTTCCGAAGCGACGGACCACTATGTAGCTTCCACTTTCAAGACACCGACACTTTCAAGGCAACTGCTTATGTCAAACTTCAAGTCCTTTTTTCAATAAAACCACTACTCAATCACTTTTCAAAGGCAACCCTTGAATTGGTTAGTAAAATTTTTCTTGATAGTATACAGTTAATACAGAGAGCTAAAATGTTTGGGGAAATAATTTTAAGGGCATCAGGCATCATCAATTATTGAATATACAATGACTCAATTGAATTTTAACATTATGCATAGTCACAAAAATGGCGTATTACGCAAAAATGAGAAACCAGGATTTCCGAAGTAATTAGTCTATTGTCACCAACACTTCATTTATCGATGTTTAGAGTAGGTTAAATAAAGCGTAAGAAATATACATTCGAATTAAGTTAATACAGGGTGTAAAAGACATGAACAGTCAAACGAGAACCATGTATTCTGCTCACCATCATAACATTTTTTTTTCTTTAAACTATACCTGGGAAATTGATAGTTACGATTTTATTGAAGGTCAAAGTCATAATTTTTTTTTCATCTTTTTATGAAAACATATTCTATACGTTATTTCTTAATTATTGTCCAAAGAAACATTATCATTTTTTTTAGTATTTCGTAACAAAAAATGGCTTCAAAACGTTAGCGTTCAATGTAGCTCACTCGTTGCGCATGGGCACTAACGAACGGGGCCGCCGTCTGTCAAAATTATCGCGGTTTTGCGAGTTGCGTGTGAGTTGAGCCCTTTACATTGCGCGGTACAATTTGCAATTTTTTTTAACACCAAAAAATAAAAATCATTTTCCAGCAATATTTTTTTTGAAATATGTCTTATTTTGATGTATAGAATACGTGGTTCTCGTTTGACTGTTCATGTCTTTTACACCCAGTATAGTATGAATAATTTCTAATCTAGTCCGTTACACTTTTATCTTGATTATGCTATGCCCAAATGGGCAACATGATGTGCTGGTGTTGTTTGTGAACATCTGTTATTTACATTCATGAATGCAATAAATTATTTGATTTGATTTGAATTATATTTACAAGTTTTGTTTGCCTAATCTTCTTTTTATATACCGATATATGTCGAATCGAAACCGACGAGTTGGGTCGATTTTATTGCACGTAAGTGTAGATAACGGTCATTTTTATCAATATAAATTAATAGGTTTAGATATTTTTATAAATAAACTTAAATAAATATGTAATAACCGTGACTCGCAAACAAATATTCGTGTTTATTAACGTAACGAAGTTCAAGTGTAACGTTACACATACATATTTTACCGACCTACATACATATTTTTTTTTTTAATTAAATCAGATTACACTATTTATAAATATTACATAAATTAAGATATAAAGGAAGCTCATCTAATTGAAATATTTCTTTAGAGTTCGCCTCCTAAATTTATCAACAGGTTTTAGCGCTCCATATCAACGTTAATAAGCTACATTTTAGTGACCGTAGGACTGTTGCGGGCAATCTCCGATAGATTGCACCTGCGTAGCCGGGCAGTCTCGATCATGTCAGGAATCGCATACAAAGGCTTGGTGATTCGGTCTTGCGCTTGCGTGGTTCGCTAAGTAAATTGAGCACCGACAAGATCTACCTAATACTAATTAACTAATTTGATAATCGTGTGCAATAATAGTTATTTATTTAATGTGTTTAACCCCTAATTGGGGTCCAAGATTAGGCTAAGGTAGCCGCTTTCGCCTCCGCTACTTCACTTCCGCTCAGGGCTGGACTTACAGTGAGCAGCAGTACAAGCCGCCCTAACTCGTCCCACTGAGCGACCCTCACCGAGACCATCTCCGGCTACCACCAGGGGAGTACACGCTATTGGGCATTATACCACCATTTAATAAATTGTTCTGCACGGATCTCTCGTGTCTCATTTAACTCCCTATATCTTAGGACCGTGGGAGCACGTGAGACCTTACCCGTGGCACAAGACTGTCCGTGATTAATTTATGCTACAGGCACCCTACTAGAAAGAGACAGGGCCTCTCTAGCAATGTCAAGAAATGTCATGAAATGTCAAGGGTTGTCAAAATTTTTGCCCTCACTTTTTTCATTTGACTAATGACTCCATTCTTAATTCTATCTTCATGATTGGAATAAATTCGTTCTGATAAATGTATGCCACGCTTGGTGTGTCCTTTTGCAAAAGATACTTATATTGTTTTGAAATTCATTATTATTTTATTAACTACCTTTTTTGCTAGGATGTTTGCCATAAATTGCCATATTTTCTGAATGTTTTTTTTTTCATTGAAATTTTTATTATATACCAACCGTTATATACTTTAATTATCAGTACCTATTACATATAAAAGTAATTATAAATATTCTTTTCTGATTCTTTTTATAGTTTAAATTCATAGCAATAGTACTTATACATTGAAAAATAACTCGAGGATATAAATTACTAATATTGTTAGAATATTATAAATTAATAATATTACTAATAACTTTCGTAGGATTCTAAACAAAGATTAATTGTATTATTTTTCGCCCACATTTTGGCAAATTGATAAACTTACCGAACTCACGCGTAAAATAATAAGTAAGCAATAACCAAACGTCATTTGCGCTCTGATTGGTTAAATAAGTCACTTGCTCCTTTTCCTTCCTCTCCACCGCCATTGTTCGCCACGGAACATAAAGTGTTGCTCGTGTGTTTTTGTAAAGAAGGTTTAATATTGTAACTGTGTTATTAGTTTTAACACAGTTATAACAAACTGTGAAGCATTGCCACTGTCAACATCGACCAATCTGAGAGCAGTGTGTTATTTGCCGCATTTTAAAAAAGCGTAAAATTAAAAGCTCTTCTGTGATTGGTCGAACCGTTTAGAATCTTACGAATGAATATCCGTTAGTTTATAAATTTACCTCGAGACGTCGCAAATTGATAAATTTGCGAAAATAAAATAATACAATTTATCTCTCGTTCAGAATCCTACGAAATTTTATAAATATCCTAGGAAATTTATAAACTTGCGGATCTTGTTATCTTCCGGTGACATATATAAATGGTGGTAGGGCTTTTGAAATGGTTGTAGGGCTTTTGACGATTTATAAGTAGGTACTTAGCAAAGTCCATTTAAATAAAGAGCTTTTTCATTTCATTTCAGTTATTTACAAAAATTGCAGAATAATTTCATGGTTGATATTATTAACGTGCAGTGTAAATCAATAATGAATGATAACCAGAGCAATAATACAAAACCTACTTATAATTTTAATTTTATGGAACGACTTTATGGAAGGACATCGTGAGCATATTTTCCACCGGTTGCATTTGATAAACAGTCAGCTGGACATACGCGGGAACAGCCATCAATTCGTCAGGTGGCCGAATCAACAGCGCATACAGTTACATAAATTTTTACGATGGAATATATTTTTGCACACCCTTCCTACACCGTAAATTGTGCTTCTGAGTCAGTGAGCTCTGACCACTCTGTCGCGATTCATCGGTTGCAAATGGAGGTACAGTTACATAATTATTAAGCGTAGGTACTCTCGAGAAATGTGTTAGAGCTGTTTCAAATAACGTCGGACCGATATAGCTTTAACTAAAAGTAAAAATACCAAAACTATATTTTTTTAGGTTGCTGCCAAATACAATTGACAACGTTTATCCGAAATATTAAGGTTGGCACCGACCTCAAAAAAACATAGTTAGCATACTACTTTTAGATTTTTTTAAAACATAAAACTTTTGAAATCCGCTCTTAGTTTTGAAGGCGGTTTTTTCTCTAAAAATATTTTTGTTTTGCTAGGTAGGTTCATTAGATAGATATCCAAATCAGTTTACAACTCAAAGTTAACTATGATTTAAGTAAAGACAGGATTTTGCCTGTTATTTTTCATAATCGTAATAAAATAGTTGTTAAAACTAAAAATTTTCATTTAACTATCTCCAGACTTTGACCTTTAACACAAAAATAGAATCATATAAATTGCTTAAATGTCATAGATACATATAGAAGCATAAAGTTGGAAAAAATTTAAAAATTCATATTGTTATTGCGTATTTTCATGATTATAAAAACTACTAAACCGATTATTGTAAATTATTCGAGTGATCGGGGAACATACTGAACCTCCTCCTTTTTTGAAGTCGGATAAAATGTAACTTCAACCAAACATTTTGATTCAGTACCATTACGAACTTTTTTATGCTTACTCAGAATTCAATACATATTTATCAAGGTCCCACCCAGTACTTTTCGGACTCATACCAACTACCTAACTTTCTAAGTACTTGTAATGTAATAATATAATTTCTGAAAGCGTCTTTCAACGAAAATTTCTACATGATAAATTAATCTTGTCAAAACTTTGAACTAAAAGAATGATTAATATCAATCTTTATAACGCTAACATTTGCCATATTTATAGAACTACTTTATTCACGGTATTATTTAAAACAAAAAACTTGAATACATACAAATTGGAGACAACAATGAGTAATTCTACCTGTCAGGTGTTCTAGAAAGTTACGTATGCGTATGAGTGTGTGGTGCAATACGTAAGTTTTTTAACACTACAAGTCCTATATGGTAGGTTGTCGGCTTACCTCAGATACCTGCCAAAAATATTTACCAACTCTCGGAATATAAGTTCTCTAACTACTACCGACATATTATTATCATCTTTGATTTTTGTTAATAGCGAAAATCGTGCACTTCCTGGGGATAATCAATTTAACTACTATACTGTATCTAATGATCTACACTTACGTGCCACAAAATCGACTCACCTCGTAGGTTTCGATTCATAATATATCGGTATATAAAATAAGATTAGATAAACAAAAACTGTAAATATAATTTGATTCTATATTTCATAAGTTTTATTTAATCTACTCTAAACATCGATAAACGAAGTATTGGTGACAATAGACTCATTTCTTCGGAAACCCTGGTTTCTCATTTTTACTTCATACGCCATTTCTGTGACTATGCAGAGTGTTTATAGTTAATTGAATAATTGTTCATTGAATAATTGACAAATGTTACTGATTTATTGACCCTTAAAATTCAGCTGATTTCCCCAAAAAATTTAGCTTTTTTAACGGTTTTCAATTTGTAAAATCATTAAACCAAAATCTATCACAGTAAAAACTGATCTAATAAGTTTAGATCGTAAGTTTAGGTTCTCATTTAACACACGGGGCTAAAAATTATTATTTACTAATTGTAGATTTTAATTAAGGAGTTCTAAACCAAAGCGTACCGGTGAGTCGATTTCATTGCACGTAAGTGTATATACACCAATTTCGTTGCCGCACAAAATATATTAGGTAGCATTAAGAACACTACGATCGTTATCAGATAACTCCATGGTTCACCGATGTGGCTCCCCTTCGTAGGCGCGATTGTGAAGTTAATGCATGCGTGATGAACCAATATTAGTTGGCAACTACTTGTTAACATAGCTTTGTACTGTCATTATAATATCTCTGATATGCTGATGTGTCTGAACAAGTTTGATGATACCGCATCACAATATAGCGGTATGCAAATCGACCAATTCGGTATTCAGAGCACACTAGTTAGATTGTAATTGCCGTCGCACGAAACAACTGCAACTATTGATGTTTGCTTTATTGAACATACATATTCATGTTAAGAACAACCAGGTTTTGATATTAAATTGGTGGTGATTTACTTTAGGAACTAAAAAATCTTCCCTGGACTTCCATCACACTCCTGTCACAATCTTCCATATCTTATCATATATTTCATAAAACAGTGCCTAATTTCAAAAAAGCACTCAGCATGTAAAGCGAGGGTTGTTCTCCCCCACTAGCTTATCTTATCTTATTCTTGATTAATAGCTTCACGAGATTACGCATTTAGCCAATGTCAAGTGAAAATAGTAGTGTTATATTTAAGATTGTACGCTAGTTGAAACAAAAATGGAGTCTCGCGACACGTGTTATTAAAACAAGAACTTGGGTGGCAGTCCTGTACTTAAATAATAACACTCCATTTCGAGTGCCTTTCATACGATAAGCACACCAATCTGGCGTCGGGCAAGCACGCAGCGCGGTCATCATTCAAATACGGTACTAAACACACGGCAATAAGGTCATTAATTGAACAAATTTAACGGCCATTTCGGCTTTGAATTTGTTCAATTAGGGACCTTATTGCCGTGTGTTTGGTACGGTATTTGACTGAAAGAGAATGATGTCCGCGCCCGACGAACGCCAGATCGGTGTGCTTCGCCAGATAGCCAGTCCCACAGCGATTGAAGGTTCCGTATGAAACTCGCTGCAGTCTTCGGCCTTATCTGCGGTCGTATCTTCAGATTAAATGAAGGTATGCTACTAATAAATAGTAGGAAGCCAATAATCAATCTATACAACGGTTACGCCTTATCAGTAGTATGTTTGTTAGCTACCCTTATGGTATATATTAAATTCGTATATAAAATGATAATTTGAATTTTACAAAACCAGGAAGCAAAAAAATCTAAACATCTTTTTATTCATTGATCCTTTTCTCTGTGACTTCTTTTTCTTTCTGCTTAAATTAGAATAGGAATGTACATGAGTAAAAAATATACTGTTTTAATACGTTTATAAAATAATACGTAAAATTATACCGATATTAGCAGTAAAAAGAGAATTGATTTTAGCCAAAAAATACCAGAGATATTTTTATTAGAAATTGCCTGGAAATTGCAGTATTCTTGTCTGTTTCTAAAACAACTTTTTGAAATATGAATGGCGGTCGTGCAATTTGACGTCAGTCTTTATTGGATCTCCTTGTCTAACATGCAACTTTATGTGCTTGTAAGTCGGGTATTGTAACAGCGTAGAATTAAAAAATTGATGCGTCATATTATTCCCTATTGAGTTCTAATGAAAGGTCATAAAAATAGCCTTGAACCTAGCACCCACTCAAAGAAAATAACAATAATTGATCTAATATTACTTTTAAATATCAAATATGGAGTGTGCTAACAATTTCTCTGTATAAAATATTAATGTTTCTAAGTTAGTGTTGTATTTTTAAATATGATATGTCTAATGTCTTCAGCAAAATACTTACAATTACGCAAGAAAACATAAATATAAGTACGTCTTACCGAATATTATCCAGTTGATTTATCATTCGTGGGATCCTATCTTGTAATCAATCGAATAAATTCCTTCTTTTTCAGCATTTCTGGCCGTACATTCTTCCACGAGACGCAATATTTTATCCTGTTACGAAATTGGTCTCTCGGGAGCCAAAACAGTGACATATTGGGAAATTTTTGTGGACTCCTTCTTTATAACATTTATAGGCCTGTACTGTACAGACGATTTATTCAATTTATTTTAGCCATACAACCAACACTGTTATTAAAAATCTCTTAGGTCCTATCTACGAGCAAGTACTATCTAAAATCTACACATACAATACGAAATAGAATGGCCTTTAATTATAATCTATTTTTATCAACGATTAGTCAACACCTTTTAAACACTTGGTTTGATAAGAATAGGGATGATGACTGATAAATTCTGTTTAGTCCGTCATAGAGAACACGAAAAAATATTAGACAAGCTAGTTTTTTTAATGTGTAGAATTTAATGTTAAAGTAGAAAAAAAGACAAAAACTTAACTCAGATTATTTAGTTATCAGTAAGTATTTGTTTTGTTCGTTTAAAACATTTTATTTTAGTTTTATTTGTCGATAAGTTTTATGTATAATCTTTACCTGTCGAGGCTATGTAATTTTGTACGTTAATGTATTGTGAAAAATGATACGTTGTTAGTAAATCTATCTATATCAATAAATAAATTACGTAAATTGTCCGTCAAAATTTGCCAACCATTTTTCGACCACTTCTTGGTATTCGATTAAGCTGAAATTTTGCATACACGTTTAGTTTCGATGACAATGTATGCTAAGCTAAGAGTCGTCACTCTAAATCCAATATGGTGGACGGACCAAGATGGCGGACTAGTATACCAACCTAACTAAACACACCTCACTGTATTTTTACACTCCTGGACATCAAACCCAGACCACTGGACTTGATATCGGTGAACTACAATAACCTCACAGTTAGTTAAAACTGTGAGGTTTGATGTCCAGGAGTGTAAAAATACAGTGAGGTGTGCTTAGTTAGGTTGGTAGTAGTTATAAAAAGTACTTATTAGGGATCTGAATATAATCTCAAAAAATTTTACGATCAAATACAAGACGTCACTTCTGATAGACTTTAGGCGCCGCGTTTTTATTAATGTTTACAGCCGCCTAGAATTTTTATGTCAAATCTGGTAGTGTAACAAAGTCATAAAGACAAACGATAAAATTTTCATGTCTAGTCACCAAACGTAGACGGGAGTTTCCTTCTTTTTATAACTCTTTCTCAGTGATAGATATTCGATTTTTATTGCTAAATAATTCATATGATCATAAAAATGTTGTGTACCTATGATATACAATACTTTTTTCCGCTTTCGAGAGAAGATTCTATATTCAACGGGTTTGTGTATGTCATCGTAAAATTATAAAAATTGTAGGTACAAGTTCATAATAAATCTCGCGAGATTATTAAACTGCAGAAAAAAATATTTAAGTGACTCTTGAAACCACTTAAACCCGTTCCCCTTTTTTATACCCTTGATATCTGTACGGGTAAGTATATCATCCGCCATTTTGTTTTTTTCTTACCTCAATTTACAATTACGTCGTGTAGTAAGCAACATTTGTGTCAAATAAACTTTAATTCATTCATTCTCCCGGCAATCAGAGGAAGGTTTACAATTGCACTGGCAATAAATTAAAGAATATCGAATAAATTGTAAAACTACGTAATTCGTTTATTAGTATTGTGGTATATTGTAATACGTACCACATTTATTGACTAGGGTAGCTAAACAAAGAATGCCTCAGATCTCAGGTATTTGACTTAATTGATTAATATTCTATCTGAGGCTTTCTTTTTAACCGCCCGAAGTACGTACAAAATTTTATGTCACCCCTGAACGGGAAGTGGGATTTTCCGTACGCGTAGTATGAAGAAAAGTCCACTTTCTGATCAGGTGTGGCATAAAATATATTGCTTATTTAAGCCTTATGAAGGCATTACAGTTGGTACTTATACTAGAATAGTGTACATATTTTTATAGCTTATAATATTTTAAAGACACGATTCGTCCTCTGACTTTCATACTAGGTCAAGCCTGTGTTACGAAAGTCAGTGGTTCATTAATTATTTACAATTTAATAAGCTCATACAAGGTGAGATTAAAATAAAAATCCAAAAGTGTGTGCAGTTGCAATAGTAGTGATGAGGCAAAAAAAAATTGTATTTATTTTATAATGTGATCGTAATTATATGAAGTCACTAGCACTTAGTTACCGCGAGAATAATTATTTTATCCTGATTTTACCATAATAATTTTACAATAGACGTCACCCGATTACTTACTTACTAGTTTTTGTGCCTATCCACTTTGTTTTATAGTGTATTTTTCATTAAGTGGTTAATATTCGAAACAGTTCGAAACCCATCGAGCACATAACCAATAGAGGAAAAATGTCACTTATTTTGTTCTAAAATAATTCCGCCAAACAATTGCAACTACGTCATACTAGAGATGAGGATACACAGGCATGCAAATGTTTTTATAGATATCGATACCTATGATTGTGAACATTAGTCTCTAAGTAAATGAATTATCTTAGGAACTAAATGTAATCGCACCTAATTAATAACTATGTATTCATTTTAATAGGTATGTATTTCGATACGGAATAGAAATAAACATGAGCTAAGCTTATCTTCACCGCAGGGTGAATGCGTCGTAGGTTTTTTTTTCGCGTTACATCATTAACTTCTACTCAGACAAAAATAAAATAAAAATTAAAGATTGAAATTGTCATTGTCAAATTAGGAAACAATAGCGCATTATAGTACAAAATAATACAGAAATTATAGATATAAAAATCAGTTAAAAGTGATAAAATACCAGTGAAAGTGCAAATTAGTTACAAAACAACGCGAATTTTCGAAGTGTCAATAATATTTTTTACAACGAAATGTCACTTATAACGAAAAAATAAATCTATTTCCAAGGGATAGCGTATTATTGAACTGCAAATCAGTGGCGTAGCGTGGGTATCGGCCGCCCGGGGCGGAAGATAATTTTGCCGCCCTCTTATTTAGGTATTTCAATTTAATGTATAGTATGCATTACACACTAAGAAGTTCAAAAAATATAGGATGCGTTGCACTCGCTCGAAAATGGCAACGAAAAAGTCGGGCAATTGCCGGATTTACGTTCAGTTTGGAACTAATGAAAAAAGAATCGGAAACGCTCTCGCATTTCGGCTGGTCGACTGCAGTTCATTGCAAGGCTTTAAGTAGGTAATTGCTCGAAAAAATGTCTTCCTGTGTTGTTAAAAAGTGTACAAATTAGGTAAATTATCACTGTTAGAGACATGAAAAGGTGTCATTTCATTTGACAAATACATTTTTCTTATCAAAACAATTTCATATGGAACATTTTTTTTGGGTTTACAAACGCGTAAATATTTTTAACACTAGAAACCCCTCCGCCTGTCCGAAAAAAGGGCAGATCGATTATTTTCAGTGTATTTTTCCAGTCTCAAAAATATTTACGCGTTTGTAAACGCAAAAAATTATTCCACACTTTATGGTAATTTCATCTTAACTGGACGTCAAATATTTGCAAAAATATTTCGTTCGGATTTTAGAAGTGCAAATTTCAATGATTTGATGAAAAAATGTTTATCATAAAACATAAGAACAAAGTACTGACAAATTTCGACGGCGAAAGCAATGCCCTGGTAGCGTATCTAGTGGTTAACGCAGCCGCCCGGATTGCGGAGGATGCTGGGTTCGATTCCCGCCTGGGACAGGTCGATTTTATTCAGTGTATTTTTTCTTGTATTAAAAACAATTTCAATTTCATTTTGTTATTCAATTTGACTGTCATTGACAAAAAGTGCGCGTAGTATATCCTCTGTTATCGGTATCGGTGCGCGCTCACGCCAATGAGCGCTAAGCAACAATCAATACGTAACTCATGGGGTATTTAAATTTATCTTTTACTAATAACGGGTTTGCCTAATCATTATGTGATCTATGCATAAAACTTTCTTTGAATAGTCAAAGTCATTATCACTGATTATTAGTCATAAACAATTAAAGCACAAAATCTAAGCACAAAATATTCCTCGTGATTACAAAATAAACTACGGGAAATCGCCACAAGTCAGAATAAACGGTGTTGCTAGCAGTTGCTACAAAATATCATTCAAAGAAAGGGAATTCGTCACAGAATAACTAATGAAAAATTCCATACTCTTTTCAATCGGTCCGAATTTGTAGTTGCAATAAAAATATGAAATGGTTTAATTTTTTTTTTAAATTATTGTGAAATTTTGCCGCCCCCTCAAATGTGCCGCCCGGGGCGGGCCGCCCCCCCTGCCCCCCCTACGCTACGCCACTGCTGCAAATATCGATACATGTTTAGATTGATGTTATTGCAGCATGTTGCAACACTAGTAATATACCGTTTTAGGTGAGATTGACAGTTTGACGTTAGCGCAAAAACGCTAACCTGTTTCAGAGACGGAGGGCGCGTATTACCACTCTATTGGTTATGTGCTCGATGTCGAAACCCATATCATACTTTAATAGTCGAGGACAGCGAAGGAAAAGGTGGGGAAAGGTGTAATATAAAAATAATTAACATAAAAAATAAGAAGACTGACAAGGAACAACATGGAGTATAAAAGCATATAAACCTTTACTAAAGAGGTCTGTTCTTGACACTTTAGTAGGTACATATCTTTTGTACGTACTATTGATGCATACGATTGATCTTTGAAATTAGTTTATTTGGCATTTGAATTCATGGAAGTCCGACCCTCGAGTACTCGCAGGGGTTAGTTTCCGTATGCACATCACGTCTTCGTCAAAGACTGCGTTCCCATAGGATGTGCTTGAAGTCAATTATCTGATAAAGCTCTCTCTATCTCTCTCTGTAACGTGTCAGCTACTCTACTTTCTCTGATCTTCGTTCATTTTTTAAAAATACGTTTAAATATTCCTTCTTTTCTTATAGATTTTCTTAAGCTATTTTAACATATTTTGAGATGCTACTAAAAGACTTTTAAAGCTTTCTAATTATTTGTTGTTTTTGTCCACCTATAAAATAATATATTTTCGTTTTTATATATACCTACCTAAACATATGTTAGCTTTGATTTCACTGTTTACTGTATTTCGTTATTTTGCCACAAAATCATTTTAAAAAGCTTAAAATTGTCTAAGAAACGTAATTGTGATATAAGAAATGACATTAGAATTGGTTTATCATAACAGGTAGCCTGTTGTACCATTTCAAAAATTTTACTCTCTGTGAAAATGAAAAAAAAACAATAAATTCCAGTTGCATTATATTTCTGATATTAAATGTTTCCTCTTCCACCATATCCCGTCACAACTCAACCCGCAAGCTCGAAAGTTCAATTTCCTACTCTCATAGTTGACAGCGCTCTTTGACGTGAGTTACATTTTACTCTTTAATTTAATACTGTGGTTACACGTCATACTTTATCAGTTCAGTCCTAGACGTTAAAAAAAAATTAATCACCAAAATAATTGCAATTTTTTTCTTAATTACAACTTTTGGTGAGAGTAGGTATATGTTATTTTGGTGTGTTCCTATGTTTTTTTGTTGGTTATGTTTTATTAGTAAAGTGGTGATTGAAATACAAGACCGTTACAAGTAATAAACAGATTTTACGAAATTTACCATTAATTTAATAAAAAATAAGCAAGTTTTCCTGTTTTCAAGAACAGTTTTGTTAACAATTTTTATTTACGTTTTTAATACATATCTTATCGTCATAATATTTTCGAACCGTTAATATTTAAAACAAATTGTCTACTATAAAACGTTAAAATATCTGTTGGTTGATATAAAAATATAATATGATATAAAAAATATATTCTGAAATAATAATTGATTGAAATTGTAAGTCCACACTTGGCTCCGTATCCGTATCAAAAATGTATAGATATATTAATATATATTTGCATAAATTTTATTTCTTTAAATTCCTTTTTTTCTAAAATGTAGTATTATATTATCTGTGCTAATAGTAAAGCATATTATGAATGTGCGAGTGAATGCCGGTGTGCGGAAAATTTGCTAATATTTAATTAATAGATCCAGACGACAAACGAAACAAATAAATTACATAGATAGCGTTAAATTGTTGTTAATCACAGTTGGTAACCCTTTTCAATGCAACTGAAAATGAACCGGTCAGCTGTATGGGTCTCTGTGACCAAATAGCAAGTACGGAATTGAGTTAGCCCCGTATCGTGGTAGCCACGGACTGATGTAGCCCTTTGTCGCGTCATCAAACTGCAAATTGGCAGTTTAGCTTCCACCGGCGGCTGCGGGCGGCGCGAACAACCCTAGTAGTTTTGTTGGGTTCGTTAGACCCTCTACGGTAACGATGAAAAAAGTATTTTGACTTCAACTTTACAAAAGCCATTCCGTACACCTCTCTAGTTCTGTAGATAAAATGGAAAACTTTTAAAAGTTTTGCTTTTTACTATGCTAATATGAATCTCAATCACTGAAAAACAATGAATATTACTTCGGCACTGAGAAGCTACATATAACAAAACTTTTTATAAAGTCGTAATTGCAAATTAATACGAAATTTCATCACCATTATTTTCTTACAATACGTTCATTCGTAAGTTCATAATTCATTATTTTTAATTATTTACAAGAGCCAGTGAAAAAGCATAATATTAATTTTCTTTTTGATTCATAAATGCTATTCAAAATATATGTAGTATAGTTTTAGAATAGTCTACTCTAAAACTATACAATACAATTTTATTAAATTTAATACGTTAATTTAAATTAAATATCTAACATGTCAGTCATTAAAATTTGTAGTTAAAAAAATCATTCAATTCAATAAAATTTTCTGTCAATGAGTAATTTTTTATTTTAATTTTAAAATATTGTTAGCTATTGTATTTCATTCAACTATTACCCATCAAAATAAGACACATTTAAAAAAAAATATTGCTGGGAAATGATTGTTATTTTTTGGTGTTAAAAAAAATTGCAAATTATACCGCGCAATGTAAAGGGCTCAACTCGCACGCAACTCGCAAAAACGCGATAATTTTGCCAGACGGCGGCCCCGTTCGTTAAGTGTCCGTGCGCATCGAGTGAGCTACATTGAACGCTAACGTTTTGGAGCAATTTTTTGTTATGAAATAACAAAAAAAAATGATAATGTTTCTTTGGACAATAATTAGGAAATAATGTTTAGTATACGTTTTCATATAAAAATTAAAAAAAAAATTATGACTTTGACCTTCAATAAAATCGTAACTATCAATTTCCCAGGTACAGTCTAAAGGAAAAAAAATGTTATGATGGTGAGCAGAATACATTCAACCGAGAACCGTTTGACTGTTCGTGTCTTTTACACCCTGTATACATCTGTGTCTATTTAAACATATTAGTTATTCTGACTAGAGCTAGCTAACCCGAGCTTAGAAAGTTCCGCTACAAAAACTAGTGTTCCAATGGAATTTTGTTGAAGTTCGTTGCATTGCTCGTTTGCGTACTTTCACGGCGGGGAAGTTAAGCCTGTGTAAAATTAAAATTTTGACTGAAGCCGTGGGTTAAAACTAATGAGGACAAAAGTTATATCGCCGACAAACACTTTCAGTTTATAGAAACACTTCGCTGACGTTGCTTTACTAAATATTTCGACTAGCTTGTTTACTTCGTTAAGCTTTTTCGCAAGTATTTTGATTTATTTTTATGTGAACTAGATATCTTATACATGACTCAAATCAAACCTCAATCTCAATCAATCGGCTATTATGTATACTTAAAAGGTAAAATATTTATAATAATATATTATGAAATACATTAGGTGTACTTTGCATTATTACAGTAGCCGACGCAGAAGATCGAACAGTGCACATCTTTTATTTGAAAGTTTTTTTTTTCATATAAAAATATTTACAAATTTAACTTTATACAGTTAAATTTGAATATATTTTTAAATGAAAATAAAGACAAGGGAAAGAATCTATTATTACCAAAATTACATTTTTCAACCATTCCAATAAAATTATTTAAAAAAATATATGTACTATTTATGAATAGATGCGTAATTATAATTAAGGAGATGAATGATATCATATAAGTCATAAAAATAATTTCCATTATTGTTATGTAGTCTAATAATCTAGTCTAATGCGTTCACTGATTCAATTTCTATATTATTGTTTGCCTGTTATTCGTCCGTACAAATAATTCTATGACAACTAAAATTTAGGCCAAGTATACATCTCTAATCCTATATCTGTAATATCTACACCTTATCTACACAGTCATGTGAAGAGGATTTTAAATTGTTACCTACAAAGGTTTATATTTGAAGATTATATTTAATGTAATAACAAACGTCAAAATGAAATAAAAAATGATAGCACGATTTGAAATTTAAATTCATAATTTTCTTGTTCCATTAATAAATAATCAAAGTTGGGTAAATGAAAAATATTTCCAATATCCAGTGTTTATGGTTTGTATTGCTTTAAATAGTGGCTAGTCTGAAAGTTCAAATTCATATGCGATAACATAGTTTAACAAAACATTTATTATTTATGCACGTTTCAAATATTGGTTCCTCGTATGCCACAATGGAATCGAATCATGATAGTGAATATTTTATGAGCTATTTTCGGTATAAAACATTCGTATTCAAAATTTCTTAGTATTGTATTGAACGTGAATGAATCATTATTTCGAGTCTGTATAAAATATTCTAAATGCAATATATTCATTTAAAAATACTGCTATGAAATACACTTTTCACCTGAGAGTTTCTTAGTTCTTCAAGAATTTTTTAAAAAAAGCTTAAAAAAAGGTCTAACAAAAATCTCCATTCCACCTAATGGTAAGCAGAAGTGAAGTCCAAATGCGAAGATAGCTAGTGCAAGAATTAAACCACCGCTAGCCACTCTCACCTTGCCGACCTGCAAGGTGCTTCTTCACGCCTCTTTTGAATGACCTAGGATTGTAGGAAGAAGAGAACACATGTGCTGGCAGTAAATTCCATTTCTTGATTGTGCGACAAAGAAAAGAGTTTAGTTCGCGTTGGAATGGTAGCCACAGTTTGTCGGTGATTTCCATACTATAAGTAGGTATACTCTTAAATCTTTCTTCGTAGCGGTCACAAAAGTTAAGAAATAGACTGCTCTTAACCGAGATTCTGACAGATATATATAAGTTTATCGCGTTTATTAGTAATAAATTAATTTCTTCAGAAAACAAGATTGCTCTAGCAAAATATTTTCAACGCTTTTCTTCTCTCATAAAATGAGAGAATAAAAGCGTTGAAAATATTTTCACTTTCAGAACTTCATGAGTTTTTCATTCAGTCACAATTTTACGATTTGACTATCATACGTTATCATTCTCCAAAGCTTAGTATATATTTTAATGTATTCTCTATATTTTACGACCAACTACCCATTACTGTTACATCTTATGAATTTATCTACGCAATAAACTAGATCTTATTTCATGTCCAATATCATAAATTCAATCGCTCAAGTTGCGGTCAGCTATGTCAAAAATGAATTTAATACAAGCGGGCCCTGAACAAACTCGTATAATCGAGCAAACACACCCACCATATAAAAAGAATGATAATGTCCAAACAAGCTTTGGGGACGAAGATTGAAGTGGGTGAGAGACTATTACAACTTATGCACTATGCCTATATTGTAAACGCAGGGAGAGTTTTCCTTAAGGCCACGACTGACGATAGATAACTGTAAATAGTCATAACATTCAAAACCATAGATGAATCCAATTTGGAGGGAACATTAACGCTCGTGAAACATTTGTAAGTAGAATAATGAAGGTTTTATCTTTATTGTACTTTAACTCCAATTATGGTTTTAATTTCCACCCCTACTACCATAGTTACGGTAAATTTATGACACTATAATAAAGGAGAAAAACTTAAAACGAGCAATTTGAATATTATAAGATACAAAAACGTAAAAGTTTTTAAATTGAAAATCCACTCTCTTTAGACATAAAAAAAGAATAATCCAAAAACTCTTCCATCCAAAACGTAGCCAACTTCCCTCTTGAAACTCTTCCCTCGCATTATAACAATAAGTAAATAGAATTAATATTTCGTATCCCGAGAGCGGTTTGGGCTGATGCAGATTATTCGGAACGAGTAGGAGTCGAGTCGATAGTCACGTCCTGGCACTCGACGCCACTCGCCGCCGCTCGTTGCCACTGCATTTAGTTGAGCCCTCGCGACAGCATCGCCTTAACTACGCTAGACGGGACGGAAAATTGAAAATTATTAGTTTCTCTTTATGTAGGTGGGCGAATAAACAGAGCACTGCAAGTCTATTACGTCCATTTAGTTGACTTAATGAGTTGCTTGAGTACAGAGTTTTGGGTTACCCGATTTATAATTTGCATTGAAATGTTGATAATAAAGCCTGTATTCTGAAGAGTATTAGGTATACAAATGATGAACTAAATTAAGAAATCAACACCATGTTGAAATAAATGATAGCAAGCAATTAAGTTTATTAAACAGCAATAATTAAGATGAACACCGCATAAAATTAAAAGAGCGAAAGAATTTGAAGGGAGATCTACATATTTGCTTTATAATATAACTTACATGGTTTAAATTTTTCTTTGTAGATTTATAAATAATTAAATTTACTTACAACGAAAATAAAGCAATGTAAGTCACACTTAACATAAATCTTCTAAAGGTTCTCGCTAGGAAAACACGTGTTGTGAGTTCTTAACTTATACTTTCACTTGACTTTGGTTAAATGTTTTAAGTTATGCTGGCACTTCACATGGCCGTATTTGCCAAACATTTGTGTTTTATCCCTTTCATTCTGTATATATTATGATAGAGATGCAACACAAATGTTTGCCAAATACGGCCATGTAAAGTGCCAGTATTATGTATATATTCTGCGATCGAATTCCAATGGTATCGCTTTGAAATTAACATGAAATAATATATTAAGTTTTGTATTCTGTGCTGAATTTTCCACAACATAATTAGTTGAAGTTCCGCGAAGCTGCCGCGTACGTGTTAATTGTGTTCTCTCTCTTGTGGACTGTTTGTTATTGTTTAATTTGTAATAACATTTTAATTGGTATCGCTGCTGTTCGCATATTTACTCTATTTACAATTTATATATACACCGTGAGCAATCATTGTTTATAATGGCACATGTGTATAGAAATATTAATAAAACACAACAGCTAGGTCTGCAAAATATTTTTCTTATTTTGGCTGTGTAAGCAATTTGATAATAAAATATTAGTCATTACTCTATATAAAATAATAACTTAAATTTTCCGTTCCGAGTAGGTACTTGAGGCAAGCTGAAAATCTGCGATATAACTCTCCTATAATACCCTAACACAGAGCTGCATACCTCGTTGGGAAGTATAGGGGGGCTTAGTCAGCCCTTATAGCTCCAAAATTAAAGAGAGTGGCAATCTTAAACTTTTCAAGCTTTAAATTGAATATTTAAAGAGTAAAAATATATAAGCCAGTTCATTTAGGCGGTTATTTAACTTTGCCAGATGCTTGCAAAGCTGTTTTTGCAACGCCTACTTTAATTGCTGTAACAATGTTGCATCATTCCATTCGCATTGCTGCAAGCTAGCTGTATTTAATTTTTACTTCTGAATATGGCTATAAATAATAATAGGCTAGGTAAAGCCCGAAACATTATCACGAATTATTTTACTCTCTACGTGTGACTCGACTAAAAATACATCAATGGAGTGCTGTGGAGTTTATTTCGCCATTTATTCTCCATCTCAGAATAATTATAATAAATATTTAAGTAAAATAATTATATCGTCCCGAAATGGTGGTAGGATTTGGCGATTTAAAAGTACTTAGCAAAGTCCATTTAAATAAAGAGCTATTTCATTTCAATCAAAGACCGAAATCGAAATCTATTTCGGAGATTGTCGAAAACGTTAGGCAAACCTAGGATAAGCCTGTTATTCCGCGGAAAGGCTGCACATCGACCTCGACTCTAATATTATAAAGAGAAAATGTTCCAGACGACTGAAAAATTAAGTGTCAATTAATTATTGTGTTATGTACCAGTTTTAATTAATAGTTTTTATTATTGTGTTTTTATAACCCCAGAAATAAGTCATTTGTTTATTATGCATATATAATAGACAGTTTACATTTATAATTTTGTTAGTTACTTCCGTTTGAAATTGTTTGTTTTATATTAAGATACGTGTTATACTAGTATAGTATTATATTATCTGTGATAATACTATATAAATAGAATAAGATAATGTAATTAATGAATGCGTGTCAGCAAAGGCAGAGTAGAATATATCATCCGATAGGTGTCGTAGAAGACGACTAATGGATCAGCAAAGAGGTATTTATCACCTTATACTACGTCGACCAACCCTTATTGGCCAGGTGTGGTGGACTACTGCCTAAACCTCCTTCGATGAAAAGGAGAGACCTTATATCCTAGCAATGCGTCGAATTATAAAGGCTGATATAATGATTATGATGATATGCTCTATTTAAGTTTTTAAAAAAATCACACGGATGAAGTCGCTAGTGGACTTCTAATATGAATACAAAGTATAAAAAATATAGTACTAATTTCAATTTTCAGCTGATTTCATTATAAAATTTAGGTCTGTTAGCTTCTGTTCTATGTATATTTGGTTAATTACTCTCAAATATTTCGTAATTACCGTGTCCCTTCCTGTCTGTGGCTCTTGCTTACTCGGTGATCTGTACAGCAGCCGTCGAGAGGCTGGGAGCTCCATAATTGGATTTAGTCTGGACTATGAATACAACTTGGTTGCTACTGCTTTAAGATATTTGATATCTTAGATTATGATAGTGTATTCTTTTATTTATTAAGCTTACTTGAGCAAAATCGGTTCTGAAAATCTGCATTATTGCAAAGTTCTATAAAAAGAAATAAATATTGCAGTAATGTCAGTCCCTTTTTTATAATGAAATCTATTTTTACAGTACTAAAGGTCATATTCTAAAATTATTAGATAGAGAAAACCAATATCATATAAACAGTTGCGCGTGTCAGAGTTTTATTTACAATCCACCAATTTAAACAATTTGCGTAACTTTCTTCCGAAGTACAGGAAAAATATTATGTATTACCCATTATTTTACTATGCTTAGTATTATTATTATTGTAATCCTTAATAATTATAAAGCCTTTACGAAAACAGCTAAGTAATATGTACATATATAAGTAAAACATTGGGGCCGAACAGTCTACTTCACAGTTTCCAAGTAGGTTCCAGATAATTCTTATAAAATTTTTCAATTTAATGCTGAATAGGTAACCAAACTGAAGGTTTCGCTCAAATCTCCATAATTAAATCATTCAATATAATTGTGTATAAGACGAGCATGATTGATACAATGCAAAAATTTTATTTATGTAAATCTTTACTTCACGACCAAAACTGTGTAAAATCCTTATCAAATTGAAAAAAAACATGACAAATCAATATTTTAGTAGAGACGTTTAATAGTGTGCTACCAATAAGACCATACCTAAATCAAATAGGTAATAATATAAAGATCGCGAAAGTTACTCCATTCATGTTTTTATAACAATAACCAAAGAGCATAAACAATAAACAAAAGGCGAGCACAACCAACATAAAAGCTAGTTTCATAATATAATATGAAGAGAAACCCCGACAATAGCCTAGTTAAGCGAAACATCGCAATTCTGTACTCCGCGAAGATCTATTTAGTGGCATGCCAAGACACTGGTTAGACTGCGCAGCTTATAAACAAGAGCTCATCATCTTGGCCGCAGAGAGAATTTATTTTTCTCATAAATTCTTTGCCCGAAATACTCGTAGCTATGAATGAAACAAGGGATAAAAGTGTCGCAAATAGTCTTGCATTTTCGTTCTGTTCTGCCAAAAATATGGTAAAGATTTTTATAAGCTACGCCAACTTTTCTTGTGACATCTCGAAGCTACCATTTGGATAAGTTCCATTGTTTTTGTTAACACTCACATGCTTTAATCGATAATCTCAGAACTCTTTTTTGATTTTCATAAAAATTAAATATATTATGTCAACGAGTATCGACGCCGTCGTGGTGGAGTGGTGGAGTGGTCAGTAACGCTGCCTACACATCAAGCGGTCCGGGTTCGAGTCCTTATAGGAGCAAACGTTAGTGTGATGAACATGGACATTTGTTCACGAGTCATGGTTGTTTATGTATTTATTTAAGTTTATTTATAAAAATATCTATAATATTATGTATATTAAAGTCCGTTATCTAGTATCCATAACACAAGTTCTTAATGATACTTAATTTGGGCTAGATATTGGTGTGAGCCTGGAAATATATTATTATTATACAATTTTTTTTCTGAATAATAAAATATATAGTAGATTAACACTTTAGTATCAGAACTTATGCAGTAACAGTTGCCACTGTTACTTCATCGCAATTTTGTACATTTGACAGGGTATCTGGTAACTAAGATTACACTAAATTAATGTCTTTCTAAAGTCATGCCAAATGGATCCAAATTAATGAGTCATAATCTTAGTACATAAAAAGAAAAGTCCTGACTCACTGACTGCCTGATCTGATCAACGCCCTGTCCATACACTTAGACTTAGCTAGGTCTAAGGGTATGATATAGACTTTAGCTAGGCTGGGTAAATTTCAGATATCTAGCTGAAATTTTGCTCAGAGGTTACTTTTATGAGATAAGGCGGGATTTTTCGAAATTCAAGGGGTAAAATCGCGAATGAATGTTTGTATAGGGAAAAGATATTCTATTTCTATTTGATTCGAAACTTCACAGGAGTACTCCTATCGATAATTGAATAAACACGTGTTTCAGGTTTTTTTTCCGAATCAACCCCCAAAAGATGGAAATAGGGTGTCAAAGTCTAAAAATCAACATGTGTATTTTTTCGACATTATTTTTGAATTGATTGAAATTTCGAACTATATGGGGATGAAATGGAAGATGAGAGTTCGTATGGTAATCAAACCAAATCAATTACTAAACGTATACTTATTGGAAACGTGTGTATGACTACACTGATATTATCGGAGTATCCGAATCATAGATTTATAATTACTGACGGTACTGACGTTTATATGCACATGTAGGCGTGAAAAATAGTACTGCAAACTCAAACTCAAATTTCTTGATTCATTAGGTACAATTTGTACCTCAGACCAATCATTGGTCTGAGATTTGTACACTTATGAAAGTGAAATTTGATGGTGCAGTTGCTGTCTTTTCTACGTGACTGACAGGCCGACATAGACTGCCTGCGTGTTCGTGAAGGTAGTCTCGCCTATCTCGTTCTAATATACGTGTTAGTACGCTCTTTCTCTTTCACATTTCCCATCTACCGTTTCCTATATCTATCATCCGAGCGGTGCGAGTGCATAATGCACTTGCTAATAAATATACTATACGCAATTAGTATAAAAAAATTTAGGAAAATTATTCCATTGTTAGGTTAATTATAGTCTCAGACAATAAAGGAATATGTAGTCTGGAGCGCTCATTCCGAATCTTTAATGCAATTTATGGAAACTCATTGCACGCCGCTCACGTCCAAACTTAAGCTAACGATATAGTCTAGTGCAGTTTACAGAGCAATTAACAAAACGACAAGCGTGCGGACTCGCTACGTAATTGGATGACACTCGTGCGATTGGTATCGACGCAAAAAAGGTGTTGATAGGCCGCACGCGCCGCCCCTTGAATATTGATGAAGACTGGAGAGGTTTTGTCTGGGAGCCGTTCAACCGTGATTTCACGTCTTTTCGTGCCTCCACTGGCATTCAGCTTTCAACAAAACCACTTTTTCTTTTAATTGGAAAAAGAAAAATGCATAATTTTTATACTTCAATAAACAAGTAGAATATTAAACAAACTTAGCTTTAAACGACTAACGGCCGGTTTCATTGTCACTGATGGAGTTTTATGGCCAAGCACTGCTGTAATTTTTAGTAATTTAACAATAATTGTTTGGCAAAAAAACTTTAGTAAGCCTACTTTTATCTGCGAATAAAATGTTGAAACCGAACTAAATATGATACATAAATTAACAATAAAGAAGTTACACATATATAAAAGTGAATACTATTATAACTAACTACTAGGTAGTAAACCCATATGTAGGGTCGTCTGGGTAGGTACCACCGCCTTTTTTATTTTTGCCGTGAAGCAGTTCGCTGTGTTTCGGATTGACGGAAAAGGTAGCCATTGTAATTACTGGCCATGGAAAGCATATCACCTTAGTCCGGATGGCAATGCACTTGCAGTGTTAAGTGATTTACCCTTAATATTGCAAGTGTCTGTAGGCAACGGTAACCACTTAACACCAGGTCGCAAGCTTGTTTGCCATCTCGTAATATATATTTAAAAAAATCTGAAAGGGTAACAAGAACAGTACATTCTTTTATTTTTAAAAAATGCAATCTTTTTCTATTTTATTTGGTAACAATTGGTAACTTTATGAACTGCGTCTTTAAGAAAATTAAAAATCGGAAGTGGTCTCCCCTTGACTTTCTCGTATACCGGAAACGACTCAAAGGTTGATGGAAACCTTATATTTTGATGTCATACATGCATGTTTAATGTTGGTCACCCATCCGAGTACCGACCGCGCACTTGGTTGCTTAACTTTCGTGATCGACGGCTCAAAATTTGATAGAAACCTTATATTTCGATGTTATACACGTATGTTAAATTTGGTTGCAATAAGTTAAAGCATGCTCGGGTTATCGTGCTAACGCACAGACATAATTCCAAAAAAAAATATTTTTGGACTCAGAGAGGTCCAAAAAGTGTAAATCCGTCAAAATCTCGAGGTCGATTTTTTTTACGATTACAAGACTTCCTCTATTCTACGTACGAGAAAGTAAAAACATTGTGGAAAATTCTGCTGTATTCAAATAACACATAAATACTTCATTCATTTTACTTGTTTGTACATACATTGAATATTAATTTTAAAACTTCAATCTTTATTTCCTTTCTTCTTTCAATCAGTTCGCCAACCGTTATAGGGTATGCAGTATTTATTGCGAACAAATGTAAGTTGTCTGCGACTTTTCATTTATTCCCCTTCACACGCCACCCTCCCTAAAGTCTTGATACTTACCGTATCGTGCGTCACAATGACTATCACACTTGTAAACAAAGCTTACACAATAAGAGGCTTATTCTCTTGCATCCAACTGCCAGTACAATTTAAAATATATTTGTGTAGGTATATTATAATTTCATATATTTCCACGCACCCCAATTAATACTAATTTAAATGTGTTAATAAATTTTTATTTTTTTAAATAAATTTTCTCAATAAATGTGTCTTTACTAAAAAAGAACTAGAAAAAATGCACTGAAAAAAAATCGACTTGTCTCGACGTGGCTTTAGGCGTTTGTAAACGCAAAAATAAAATTCTTCCAAAATGTTTCTTTCTTACTTTCTGTCTTAATAATATTTTAAAAGTAAACTTAAACTAACCCGGAGTGCCGAGATGATTTTGAGTGAACCATCGGTCCTAATCTTTGGATTTGTTTGTTTGTTTACTGAGGAATTGTAACTTTTATTACTGTACCTTTTGTGTATTTGACAAGCTGGCAACTATTTTGGGGGTATTGTATGTCCCATACTGCCAGATGTGGGTTTATGTGTTACCAAATGTTACCGAAAGCTCCAACCCTTTTTGTATTATGAGTGTAATTATAAATGTATGTTAACTAACCCCCTTATTCATAAAAACAAGTGAATTTATTAGACATTTACAAATTGTTTGTCTCTGTCACTCTGGCACGAGATGATTGAGGCACAACACTTTTTAACAAGGTAATAACTAAAATAGGTTTATTGAGTGTTTATGAATAAGTCTGTTAAACTATAAGTATACTATTATGACTCATAAACAATTATTCATGTTCATCACACAAACATTTTTATACCTACCAAAATTCGATCGTTTGATATTAACCAGCGTTACTGCCCACCCCACCACGTCGACGCCAATATGATAAAGTTGCCACATTTCAAATTTACTTTTGTTTCACCCGAACCACCGGTTTTACAAAAACAATATGAAACACCGATGGCAAGTGAAGGCTGTCCGGCCCGCTACGCCACTCTCCTCTCAATCATCCGTTTTTCATTTTACCTGAAACATCTCACTGTCTATCAAGAACGAATAACGTTGAAAATTTTCAATTCAATTTTTGAACGGCAAATTTCAATCTTCTACGCAGACAATGTTTACGGAAAAGCTTAAAGGCTGTTTGGGAATAGAGAACTAAGGTATTTAAAAATAATGTTATAGCGTAACCTCTTTGAAAAGACACAGAGCACAACGATTTCACCGCTGGATTTTAGATTACGGGCATTTTCAATATTAATAATAATTTCAGATATTTTTATTAATAAACTTAAATAAATATTTAAAAAACCATGACTCGCAAACAAATATTCGTGTACCTCACACAAATATTTGCCTATACCAGGATTCGAACCCGGATTGCTTGATGTGTAAACATACTGACCACTGCCACGAGCGATGCCAGTGCGTAGCTTACGCATGTGCGGTGTGCAAAATTTATGCATGTTGCTCAATGATATTCTTTTTAAATATAATATCATTGATGTTGCTCGCGAACTTTTCAGGCACGCTTACGATGCTGTTGTGTATACTCAGAAGTGTACTCATCCTTATATTTGTTGTTGTAGGTAGAGGTTATACCCTAACTCACAATGCACGTTCATTTTGCCATATTTATTTGGAATAAAATAGTATAAAATACGTTAACTATGACAGACTCTTCTTTTGATGTTTCTTCTCCCTAAAACAAGCTTAGTCCTTTTTAATGAACAAAAACAAAAAACAAAAAGTGTAAAACACTGTAACCCGACTACGGAAAATAGAATAGAATGAAAGTCGTTAAAATCGGGAGTTACAAGGTAAAATCAAATGCACACGATTTCAATAGAAATCGACAATCAAACATCATTTTGACATGACACTCATAGTTCCATTTTTGGTTAGATTAGCAACCACAACAAGATTTTGTGAGACAAACTTCAAAGGAATTTAATTAAAATCGGTTACAAGGAAAAATTCTAAAACTTCTCCTTATATTAAAGTCGGTTAAAATGTAGCCTATATTGCTCGAATCTTAATAACGAATCGATTCATCAATCAAAATTCGATGAATAGCTTAGGCACTACGGTGGTCGTTAGGCAATACGTAAATACAAACATACACATACATATATACTACAAAAATCATTACCTTTTCTTTTGGCTTTGCCGCAGTCGGGTAAAAATATCAAACTTCAATAAGTTTTTTTTTGTTATAAACATAGGGCCAGTTTCACAAGTTCCGATTAAGAGATATCTGACAATTAAATTGTCATTTTTGTATGGACTACCTTTTTAATTAACGCTAATGCGTACCTAAATAACTCAGTAAAATCGTTAAAAAATAATTTTGTTCTTTAATTATCTTTATTTCAGGTTGTTGTATACTTTTTGAATGCAATTAAACTTTTCATTTTAAATTGGAATGGCAATAAACTTGTCTGTTTTTTATTTCTCATAGAGTGGATATTTTTTTAATTAATCTTTTATTCCGATACTGAAAGGATACAACAAACACTTCGTAAAATGCACAGTATCTTAAACTATCAAGCACTTAGCATAATATACAAGTACATATTAGATTTGCGTTGTTACATTTCAATCCGGTCAAAGCTCAAAGGAGACCTCAACTACAATCCTCAGGGAAAAGACGTGAATTCTGGAATTCATGTACTTATAGTTACTATTCCCACGGACCGCAACCTGGACTAGGAACACTCAATATTAACTTGTGAATAAATTACTCAGAGTTAGAACTAATACGGAGAGTTTGCTTGGCGAATAGTTATCTTTTAATAAATCACATTTGACATCGTCCATGATAGCTTTTGAAGTCTGTAATTGAATAAGGCTCTGTATGTAGAATAGTAAAGATAACTTGCATGGAAATAATCAGGTAAAACTTTTGATTTGTATATTTTGATGTTCTACTATAGGACATCACATCAAACACACATCAACAGCCCATATAATGTCCGCACCGAGGGGCTCGAGCCTACCCCACATAAGGGGCGATTAGGCCTTAGTCAACCACGCTGGCCAAGTGCGGGTTGGTCGACTTCACACACAACTTAAGAATTTCTTCATAGGTGTGCGCAGGTTTCCTCACGATGTTTTCCTTCACCGTAAAAGCGTCGATTAAACGTACATATGAATTCAAACAATGAAAACACATTGGTACGTGGCGGGGATCGAACCAGAACCACTGTTCATGCTAACTGTTAGCCTTCAATATGAATTTCAATATTACCCACATATTAGTTTATAAGAGTGATCGCTCAATATACCGCTGCATTCTATAGTCTACGAATTGACGGCGACTCGACCGGCTGCGTACTCGCTGATCCCGGTTTTTCCCGCTTTCTGGAACCTTCACGACCTGGGAGGTTTCTCACCGCTATTCTTAGGGTTTACGTACTTTAAACCCACCGCTAGTGCTGTGAACCTATAGTGCAGTGTCTTTAGTGCTTCATATATACTGTTGTGAAGTATACGCATACCACCCGCTGTCTTGGCGGATGCTCAGTCAAGGCTGGTCCTTCAAAATATCGCTCCATCTTCGAGGGCTGTTGAGAACGAGGAAGAGGTCTGCTCTGGCGTACATTGCCCGGGTAGTACTGGGTCGGTGTGGCTGCTAAAGGTGAGTTGCTGTTTTACTCTCGTTGATTGTAGAATGCAGTGATTCCCATAGGATCTCTATCTCCTTTTCAACAGACGCTAATATCAAACTATTCCGACCTATGGTGATACTCAAATTTGTGTTGAGTAGAATATACAAACCTTATAACTAGGTTTAGCGCTCACACCGTTCTTTTGGTCCTTCGAGCCGGATCAAAAGAACGGTGTGAGCGCTAAACCTAGTTATAAGGTTTGTATATTCTACTCAACACAAATTTGAGTATCACCATAGGTCGGAATAGTTTGATATTAGCGTCTGTTGAAAAGGAGATAGAGATCCTATGGGAATCACTGCATTCTACAATCAACGAGAGTAAAACAGCAACTCACCTTTAGCAGCCACACCGACCCAGTACTACCCGGGCAATGTACGCCAGAGCAGACCTCTTCCTCGTTCTCAACAGCCCTCGAAGATGGAGCGATATTTTGAAGGACCAGCCTTGACTGAGCATCCGCCAAGACAGCGGGTGGTATGCGTATACTTCACAACAGTATATATGAAGCACTAAAGACACTGCACTATAGGTTCACAGCACTAGCGGTGGGTTTAAAGTACGTAAACCCTAAGAATAGCGGTGAGAAACCTCCCAGGTCGTGAAGGTTCCAGAAAGCGGGAAAAACCGGGATCAGCGAGTACGCAGCCGGTCGAGTCGCCGTCAATTCGTAGACTATAGAATGCAGCGGTATATTGAGCGATCACTCTTATAAACTAATATGTGGGTAATATTGAAATTCATATTGAAGGCTAACAGTTAGCATGAACATTGCCCCCGGCCTTAAAACCTTCGGTTTTAATGAAAATGTAATTGAATATGAACAACGGGTAGGGGACAAGTAACTTAAGGTTAAGTCATTGAGATGGTAGCGTACAAAGACGCACGACTGGTCGTTTATAAACGCCCGTCGAAGTCTTTACAGAGGCAACTCTTATGATACCGTCCTTGCCTGGATAAGCAGCAACTACGACGCCAAGAGGCCAATGAAGCGGAGAGATATTGTCAGTAACAATGAGTACAACGGAACCGATACAGATTGGGTTAGAAGCGGTATTCCACTTTGTTCTGGACTGCAACAAGTGTAAATATTCTTGCTTCCATCGCTTCGCGAATGATTGTAACATTTGATCCAGTAAAGAATAGCGATTGCGTAAATTATTAGAATCTAATGACACGTCATAGGTAGGCAATTGTTTTAATGGGCTTGACATTAAAAAATGTGCAGGCGTTAACGCACTAGGTTCCGATGGATCATCACTAAGCAGCGTAAGTGGTCTTGAATTTATCACACATTCGATCTGTGTGAGCACAGTCAAGAGCTCCTCGTATGTAAGTAGCTGCGTACCTATAACTCTATAAAGATGCGTTTTAAAAGCCTTAATATAAATTTCATAATGACCACCAAAGTGTGGACTACGCGGCGGGTTAAGTTTCCACTCGATTCGATTGTTGACAAGTTCATTAGCGAAAGACGATTGGAAGTTTTCAGAATCTAAGAATTTGTAGATTTCAGAAAAACTATTTTTAGCACCAATAAAATTGGTTCCTCTATCCGAATACATGCAAGATACTGCACCGCGGCGAGATAGAAAACGTTTAAGTGCGGATAAGAAGGCATTAGTGGTTAAATCAGATGCTATTTCTACATGCACGGCTCGTGTCACCAAACACGCAAAAACGCATAAGTAACATTTTATGGAGCGAACACCACGCTTCCTATAGGGAATTATATTTATAGGGCCACAGTAGTCGACGGCAGTGTGAGTAAATGCCTTCGTTTCATTTACTCTGCAAGCAGGCAAGTCAGCCATCATAGGATAAGTAGGCTTAGGGTTCACTTTAAAGCAAAAGTTACATTTATGAATGCAAGTTCTAACAAGTCTTCTGCATGACAGAATCCAGTACCTCTGTCGCAGAATGGACATGAGAGCCACAGAACCTGTGTGACAATTAGAGCGGTGATAATGTATAATAATAAGCTCGACTACCTTGTCTTTACGAGGAAGTAGCACAGGGTGTCGTTGCTCGAAAGACAAGTCAGCGTGACGTAGTCGGCCACCAACCCTTACAAGGTTATTGGTGTCAAGGAAAGGAGCTAGGCGATTAATTGCGGGAGAACAACGATTGTTTCGTTGAAGAGAATTTATTTCACAAGCGAAGTAAGTATATTGAACAGCCTTTAATATTTCAATTTCAGCAGTTTGCATTTCACTGGCTGAAATTCTACTATTAGAGCGGGGAAGTTTTTTAATAAAGCGTAGAACATAAACTGTAGAGCGGAGCATCAACAGCCAAGAGGATACTCGCTGCGATAGCAAAAGGAGCGGATGAGTAGCATCATTTAAAATAGCGGTTAATGCAACTTTAGTTTCAGGTAAGTCAGCGGGAATATAATTATTTTCTATAGCGGTAATAGGCCAACTAGAATAATCTTTACTCAACCAGGACGGTCCAGTATACCAGGGAGTATAGTTAAGTATTTGTGCAGGTGACAACCCTCGCGACAAACAATCACTAATGTTGTCCTCTCCTGGCACATGATAAAAATAATAAGCGGGAAGTGAATTCAAAATTTTGGTAACACGGGTAGCAACAAAGGTTTTGAATTTATGAGGCGAGCCGTGGACCCAATGAAGAGCGACCATAGAATCTGATAAGCAATAAACCTTATCAATTTTATGACGTGATTCTATCATATTTATGACATGTCGAACCAGCTTCGACATCAACAGAATTGCACAAAGCTCAAGCCTTGCGACAGACTGAACAAGCAATGGTGCCACCTTGGATTTGGCACATACAAGTCTAACAGAAATTAATTCGTTTAAAGCGGATACAGAACGAATATACACTACACAACCGTAAGCTCGCTCGCTAGCATCGGCAAAGGCGATTATCGAAATATTTGAATTTTCATAAACTTCAAGGTGACGCGGTATACGTAATTGTTCTAGGCAAGGTAGTTCTGTAATGTAATTTGTCCATATTTTTAAAATATCAGCGGGCGGTTGTTCATCCCAATCAATTTTCAAAATAAACAATTGTTGGAGAATAAGTTTAGCAAATAAGAGTACTGGTGCTATGACACCCAGAACGTCGAACTGACGAGCAATAACAGAAAGAATGTTTCGCTTGGTACATGGGCGTGGAGTAAGCGAGACAGAAATTTTAAACTCGTCGGTAACTGGAGACCACTTCACACCCAGCACCTTCAAGTCATCACAGTCACTAAATGGAACATCAACTGAGTACCGGTGAGAGCTTGGCAGTGAATCAAGCAATTCAGGTGAATTGCTGGACCACTTTACTAGGTCAAAGCCTCCGGCCTTGAACATCCCTAACAACTCATTTCGGAGGCGTAAGGAATCCCGGACGGAGGGCATGGAGAAACAAATGTCATCCGTGTAACAATTGTTAGTAGCGACCTGAGCAGCTAGCGGGAACGAGTCGCGTTCATCCTGACAAAGTTGTCTTACCACACGGATCGCTAAGAAAGGGCTACAGCTCAAACCGAAGCAAACGCGGTTAAAACAGTACGTAGTAATCGGTTCACTAGAATCAAAGCGGTATAAAAACTTCATATATTTACGAAACCTTTCGTTAACTGAGACCTGCAAGTACATTTGTTTTATGTCTGAAGTGAAAGCTATTTTGTATATACGAAAATCAATTAATATAGACAGTAAATTATTTTGTAAGTTAGGTCCCGTATGTAAAACTTCATTCAACGAGACATTCGAGTCTGTCTTGGCACTAGCGTCCATTACCATGCGTATCTTAGTAGTAGTTTTATCATGTCGTAGTACAGCATGGTGCGGTATGAAGTAACCTGAATGATCACCAGTGTCAATAACGCGAGAGATATAATTTTTATCAATATATTCGCGGATAATATTGTCGTATTCTTGGCGTAATTCAACACTAGCATTAAGTTTGCGTTCCAGTGACAGGAATCGTTTTTTAGCGGTACAGTATGAATCACCCAAGGTGGAGGGATCATCCGAGAAAGGTAATGCGACAGAATAGCGGCCTGTGCTATCGCGCTTAGTATTATTAACAAAAATATTTTCGCACTCCCTTTCAGCCGAACTCAAGATAGGCTGACAAGGCAATACCTCCTCGAGCTGCCAAAAGGTGTGCAAAGTTTTGTCTAAGTTTGAATCAGTTTGTATAACAGCGGTTAAAGAAATAGAATTGTTATGAGCGGTGTTTACGGTATATGTATTACCTAGAATCATGTAACCAAAAATTGTATCAAAAGCGGTAGGCATGCCCGGTGGCCCGGTAACACGGCCTTGTAGTAAAATATCGGCGAAAAATGAAGCGCCTATGAGAATTTCAACCTCACCGGGAGAATGAAACTCATCATCAGCGAGACGAATATTTTGTAAATAAGAAAATAAAGTTTTGTCAATATTAACAGTCGGCAGATCGTCTGTAATGCGGTCAATAACACACACATCTATCGATATTGATATGTCATTAAAACGAGAAAATAAAACTAATTTTGTTGATCCCCTAATTGGATTAGGAGATGAACCAATGCCCTTGACAACAGCGCGCGGTAATTTATTAAAAGAAAGATTTAAGTTTTGACAGCATTTTGTAGTTATAAAGTTAGATTGAGAACCGGGATCGATAATTGCACGAACACAATTCAACTTGCCGCGCGAATCAGCTGCGTATACCTTGACTGTACCAAGTAAACAAGTAGTATCGTTTTTACTGAGCGGCGGCGACATATTACACAACGAAATATTTTGCGCGTTTGTGTTATCCTTCTCAGTAACAGGTTTCTGTCGCACGGCGTCATATGCGCAAGGAGTGGCGGTGGAGAAGCGTGTACGCTCCCGTGAGCCGACATCATGACTCACGTCAGCAGCGCGCGGGGCCGGCGGCTGCGCGGGATGTGACGGCGGCGCACCGCCGGCGCCGAGCGGGGCTCGTTTGCGACATAACAGCGTGTGATGTCTTGACGCACAATTTCGACAAAGACTATTTGAGTTACAAGTTGTAATTAAATGAGTTAAGCTTAAACAATTGGTGCATCCATTGTGAGATTTCACAACGTTATAGCGGTCTTCTATTGATAAATTTTTAAATGTCGTACAAAGAAACAATTTATTATGCGAATTTTGTTTACAAAACGCGCAGCGGCTATAATAATTACCGAAAGAAGTGTGAGTAGCGGCTACTAAAGAATGAGTAGGTTTATTACGAATTTGATATAAATTTTGTTTAGAAGTGACGGTATTCATGGACGAAGTGCGATCTAGTACCTTACATTGTTCGCGCACAAAGGCAACCAAATCATCGTATGAAGGAAAAGATGAGTCACGCTTATGCATTTCAAACTGACGAGCGGTTTCTGTATCGAGTTTTTTAAATGCGAGGTAAAATAAAATAAAATCCGATAAATTATTTAAATTTAGAGATTTAAGACTAGAAACAGCTCCACAAAATTTTTCCAAAAAGGATTCAAAATATTTAGTATTGGCGGAATTAAAACATTTAAAATTAAACATTTCATCTAAATACGCGGAAGCGAGACAACGCTTGTCTTCATATTTGTCGACTAGCGTCCGCCATATTATGTTGTAGTTAGTGGCGTTCGGTGTGATTCCCGCACAAACGGAAAGTGCCCGGCCAGACAGCTTACCAATCAAGTACTGCATACGTTCATGGTCAGTTAAGTCAGAGTTATTGTGAATCGTATTTTTAAATGATTCGTAAAACATAGGCCACTTAATAGGGTCACCAGAAAATCCTATCAAATCTAGCTTAGGCAGTTTTACAGCTGGTTTTTTATAACAACTATTTTTGGTGTCTGTAGAATCCGACTTGATTGTTGCTGCCGATGCAGACAACTTAGTTAAGGTGCGTTTACAAAAACAATAAAGTTCTTCAAATGCATTGACACTTTGATAATTAGGTTCAGAGTCAGGCTTTAATTGCAGTTCAGCATCAATTATTTGATCAGTAATTTCCTTAAACTCTGAGCGTAAATACTCTAAAGACTCAGTACTAGCAAGGAATATTTCCGTAGATGATTCATCAGAAAATGCGTGTGTAGCCTCGCTATAGATTTTTTGTAAGCGGGAAAATAAATTATTGCGTTTAGCATTATATTTTTTCAAGTCCATTTCTAACTTTTCAATTCCCTTTAAACCACCTGCACTTCCAGGCGGCATTATGAGCTATAATATAGGTAATAATAGACAAAGTGTGAAACGTCTGATTTGCGAAATGTGTCTGCAACACTGTGCAACGATAGGAGCAAGAATGTTCGGTGGCGTGATTATTTGCAATCTACCTTTTATTTACTTATTGCGTAAATACAAAAAATATGTGTAATTAAGTTATTTAAAGCGTAAGCGATGTAGTAAAATAGATATTAGGTTCAATGAATGCGGCTCGAAGGCCAAAAGAACGGTGTGAGCGCTAAACCTAGTTATAAGGTTTGTATGGTGATACTCAAATTTGTGTTGAGTAGAATATACAAACCTTATAACTAGGTTTAGCGCTCACAACCACCATAGGACATATTTTATATTAAATGGTTAGCAGACAAACTAGGGTTCCCAACTATACTGTTAAAAACAGTATTATACTGTTTTTCACATTATACTTTTTACTGTGTAAGGAAAGTAAGGAAAACGAAATACTGTTTTCAGCACTGATTGTATCGAGGCCTATGAGGCTTTTAAAAATAAAACTAAATTGATAAGTTGTGCGAGAAGCACTTAAAACGTCATAAACTATAGACATGTATTATTTCTTAGTTCTCTAATAACTGACATATATAATAATGTCATGACATGTTATAACGTCGTTTTATAAGAATAAATTCTTTAAAATGAAAACTTGTATTTAAATAAAATACTTACCTACTGTTAATTTTTCTAAAATTCTGTTTATTTTCCTTATCAGACCTAAATAAAACTTGCTAAAATGCTTTATTTCTTGTGAAAAAGTTGACATCCCTAAGACAAGCATACGGCTTGCCTGGTGATTAACAGTCACCATAGCCTATAGATGCTTGCAACACTGATATGATACTCGTACGTTGCCAACCCTAATCCAAGGGGATTAGGGTTGGCAACGTACGAGTATCATATCAGTCATATCCCTACCCCTTGGAGCTCTGTAGGCCTATTCACTAACTTTTTTTCACAGTTGAAAGTGATGATCACCGACTGAATTACATATCCATTGCTGTATTTACTCGACAAGTGCCATAATAGCGTGTCGTATAAAACAGCAATGGATATGTAATTCACTCGGTGATCATCACTTTTATCTGTTGAAAAAAGTTAGCGAATAGGGTCGGAAGAAGAAGATTTTTATATTCAAGATGATACTTGTACCCGAATATGCAATTCCACAAATGCAGTATCAATTTCAGTTTAAGTTCGGTATTAATTAAATGACGCTTGAAAGGCCAGTAGAGCTGTGAGCACCCCTAGAAACCTGAAGTATTGTTTCTTCTTAAAAATATATTTCATTATGGAATAATTTTATTTTTGCGTTTACAAACGCGTAAATATAATACTAGAAAAATGCACTGAAAAAAATCGACTTGCCTCAGGCGGGACTCGAACCCGCACCTTCCACAATCCGGGTGGACGCGTTGACCAATTTCGCCACCGAGGCACTGCTTTTCGCTGTCGAAATTTGTAAGTGCTTGGTGCTTATGTTTTTATGGTAAACATCGTTTCATCAGATCTTTGAAATTTGCACTTCCAAGACCCGAACGAAATATTTTTGCAAATATTTGACGCCCAGCTAAGATGAAACTACCTTACATTATGGAATAATTTTATTTTTGCGTTTACAAACGCGTAAATATAATACTAGAAAAATGCACTGAAAAAAATCGACTTGCCTCAGGCGGGACTCGAACCCGCACCTTCCACAATCCGGGTCGGGCTTAGCTGGGCGTCAAATATTTGCAAAAATATTTCGTTCGGGTCTTGGAAGTGCAAATTTCAAAGATCTGATGAAACGATGTTTACCATAAAAACATAAGCACCAAGCACTGACAAATTTCGACAGCGAAAAGCAGTGCCTCGGTGGCGAAATTGGTCAACGCGTCCACCCGGATTGTGGAAGGTGCGGGTTCGAGTCCCGCCTGAGGCAAGTCGATATATTTCATTGTTATTTTTGAATAGGTCATTTATGTCGTTGCTGATAAAATAATCCAAAAACATTTTATTTTTGAAAATTTTATACCTACACATTTTTTGTAGCTAAATACTTACTTCATGTTAAGTCATAAACAGTTTATATTTTAACTAAGAGCGCTTCATAATAAGAGTATTATAAAACTATGTCCATTGAAATGTACACCAGGAGCAAAAGGTTAATATCACCACGGTCTTCTTTAAAGAGAAATTGGAAAAGACGGAAAAAATACTTTGAAAGTTCATCTTAATCATTTTTTTTTTTGAGTACTCATATCATGATTGGCTAATACGCTGTACGCTACGTCTCTTTACTCAGGATAGCCGGTTAATATTATTCGACTTGAAAATCATTACCTCCTCCGTGGTTCACCCGCTGGAATTAAATCCAGAGGTGCCAAGGTTTGTGCTCTTTTTGGTTAGTGGTAGTACTTATTTCAGGCCGGTCTGGCTAGCTACCACCGTCCTTTCAAAATCTGTCAGCATAATAATATTTTCAACAGCATTATTTTGTTCCAACAGTTCATGATAAGACAATAAGTCCCTCAGTGATTGAAGGTTCCGGATGATACTTGATTGCACATTCGGCCTCAATCTATATTGCAGTGAAGCTCAAGAAATTCCCTGTCAAAAGCACACACAAGATGTTCTCGGATCGATCCGGTCATCCTCTCTAAAACTCCAGATAATACTTAGGTGGGAATTTTGAATCGTCTAATCGAAGGTGTCATAGAGTTTATAGTAGGTAAATCAACAATAGTCATACACATGGCAGGAAACTCAAGGAACTTAATTAGAAGAAGAAAAAATGTCAGTGTCAAAATCAATAAAAATGGTAAACATATAAAACACTGAGACAAATTCACTTGCACACAATATAAACAATGATTACGATATTATTCATAGCCGCATGTGTCATACAATAACTGAAACCCTTACGTCAATCTACGTCCCAATCTATTCGACTTAAAAGCCTAACATAAATAATAATTTATGTTAGGCTTTTTAGTGGAGGAGCGGTGGAGAAGTGGAGAAGCAACAAACTTGAAGAGTATGCAATAACAAACTACAACATTTATTTATCATACAATGTCCAAAATATATCGAATATACATTGTACAAATTTACTACTTATTATTAAATGCTTTCAATAATAAATTAATAAACACTGTAATAATTTGTTTCACTGAAACTGTCTGGCCAAAAAGTTTGTGATACTCTCGTTCATTTTACATTCTGCATTGGAAATGTAACAATGAAATGCTTTTAAATCCATTAAACAGTAGTTACACTCGTCAAGGGGAGCTGGTTGGGGGCGGACTGTCCCGCACGGAACTCGATCATTAGTCTGCTCACTCAATCCGAAAGCGATTCCATCCTCGAAGATTCCGCCTCTTTGAAACTGGCGCAATATTGTCGAAAGCGGGAAAACTCTTTTCCGCAAAAAAAATATTGCTCAAGTCGCAGCGAAATGAGAACGAAACGCCAGGAGCCAATCGGGCGAACGAGTCTTGCCGGCAATATACTCCCGAGTTTACGTTATCGATGACTTAGCTCTTGAATACCGCCCGCCCGTAAACGTAAACCTACGTCGCCCGCCGCCCGCGGTTGTAAACTCAAGCACTCGAAACAACTTCGTTACAACTCCTCTGTTTTGTTTCGGGCCCGCAATATTAGTTTTAGTCAAAAAGCTATTTTTCAACCCGCCGACGTCAGCCTGTAAAGTTTTCTAATTTAGTTAATTCGTACTCAACGTTTCGTGAAGCCCTCGCAATGCTTCCGGATTGGAGATAGCTCTTGAAATATTACTTGCTGAATTTCTCTGCGATTGTTAAGATAATATTGACATTGAATCGAACAGCTAACCCTTTAGGTCGAACGTCGAAGTTCTTAATGTAATTTATGAAAACTCTTAATGGAAATGTTCGATTTCTCGGCACCATTTGTAATGGAATGTTCTTTGTTTGCAGGTACTGTTGTTCCCTGAGGAGGGCTGGGCTCGAAGCGCTTCCTCGTCGTACTGGACGCTGCAGCCATGCTGGTGGCGAAGAACTCGCTGTAAAGTTGTCGAAGTCGCCGGGACTAGAAGGTATGAAAATCAACCTTATTAATTCCAGTATAAAAATAATTTTATTTATCAAAAAACACAAACCGATTTCAAGACTATACTTACCTACCTACATTATGCAACCAAAAAGGAAAAATCCAAAATAAACTTTTGAATCGACCTAAGATGAGAAAGCTTTAACAGAAATGACACGGTTGCGTAATCTTTCCAACAACTAAGTGGTTTTCTTTAAGAATTTGTAATAATGTATTATTATTATGATGGCGCCTACACATATACATATCTTAAAACAAAAATCGATAGTCCTCGTTAAAACTTGTGGGTAACCATAGACAAAAATCTCTAAATCAAATTCGACAAAATGTATGTCACAGGCGGATCGTATAACACGCCGCCATACAAGGTAGCCGCATTACATAACGGCGGCGTTTTACAATCCGGCGCGGCTTTTTATAATATGGTGTGTGTGATGTCTAACTAAATATGTGGGTAGTTGTGGAATAGACAATAAAGGTATATGCCGTAATGGCAGTGACGGCTCGGTTGAGTCAGTCGTGTTCCGACCGCCGGACCGAGCGGACGTTTGCCACCATAGTGTACAGTGAATCATAGAGTGACTTAGTGTTATAGCACAACCCTCTCCGGACACTCCGGAGGACACCACAAATGGCGACGAGGATAAAAAGTGAGTGAAATACTTGCACACAAAAAGTGAAATAAATTAAAAAAATTGTTTCGTACGACTACCTACAATGTTACCTGGAATCATCAGAAAAGTTGAAATTTACATTGTCGTATTTTAGTTAGCATAAAAATCTCAATTTTACAAAAGAAGGTGGAATAAGTGTAGATGAAACACGCCTGCCTTTGTAAATAAAACAACTTTTACGATTTAAATTTGCATGTAAGTAATTAGTTCCACGTGGTAAATCTAAGAGAACATTCCATGTTTAACTATTATTATATTATATCAATATCCTTGGTGATCGATTATAATTTCAATGGTGACCTACTTAGAAAAAAAAAAAACCTAATTTGGACGATATGATTTTTCTTTTAAAGGCGTCATATTCTCATGTAGCCTGTAACATCCGTTTATACTGAAAACGAAAGGTAACCAAGACGTAGTCGCAATCGCATTAATATATACATATTAAACCGTTCCATTGTTAGTGGCCAGTTATTGGCCAGGTTATAGGTGAAAATAAAACAAGACACTATAAGTACATGTTTATCATGAAAAAAAAAAACATTTCATTACAAATGAAAATTATAATTTTGTCATTATGTAAATTGAACATCACACTTGGCTTGGAGCTCAAAATTAGGTAAGTAGGTGGAATTATATGTAGCAAGCAGCAATGTTGTTTACCTACCTTACCTATGCATGATATAGAGAGTAAGTGTACACAAATTAATAAATCTAGTACCTAGCTAAATCTGCTAATTTCTGACTATCCATACAACAATATACTGTGCCTGTATCAATGGCCTGTATATATTAGTCAAATCGGGGGGGTGTTTTGACCCGACCGAGTAAAGTATACCGTACAATAGGCGAATGAGTGAAAACTCATCAAGGTTACCTACATGGATGGGCATTTTGAACGTGTGAGGTACTAGCACCTTTGAAATGTTTGTTTATGCAATTGGGTAGTAACATGGCCCAATATAAGGTCGTAATTTTGTTAACATATATGGGCGGCTTTGCTTAAATTAATGACCAGAAGTAATGAACAATTACTTCTTTACAACACAGAACCTCAGAGTCACAGAACACATGGATTCAACCCAAAATGCCAAATATGTATGAAATCACATATTCTTGAAAAAATTGTATATTATATACATAATACTAGAAAATTTAAATGTATATGCGATTTTATGTAGTTACATAAATGTAGTAAGTAGCAAATTGACAACGTCAATGGTGCTAGAGAAATATAAAATATGATGCGTATTTATGTACATACATAGTAGTAAGTTGACAACGTCAATTGGTACTAAGAAAATACAAAAAGTTTAATATGAATTTATGTTCATAATATAGTAGCAAATTGACAAGTCAATCGGTGCTAGAAAAATATAATATATGATATGAATTTATGTACATACATAGTAGTAAATTGACAACGTCAATTGGTACTAAGAAAACATAAAAAGTTTAATGTGAATTTATGTTCATAATATAGTAGTAAATTGACATCGTCAGTTGGTATTAGTGGAAAATATACCTATATACATATAAATATATATTTAGTAGTAAACCGGGTGTGTCGGTTGGTAATAGCAAAGTCAATTATCGTATTCAATAGTAGTAAACTGGACTGTACTAGTACATATTATAATGGAAGTAAACTCTCTCAAGACAGTCGTCAGGTGGCTAAGACGCTGAATTTCAAGGTAATCAAACCTCGAGACAAACACAATTGGATTGTGATAAGAACTAGACAATATATTAGTATTGACCAATATCCAAAATGCTAAACGAGGCAAGCTGTGAATTGTCAATCGGAATCTGGTATTATGGTGGTTTAACGTCTTAATTGCCGAAAGTTAATAATCAACTATGATAAAATTCGTAACGATTTCTTATAGCTTTATATAGTATAGCTAATGATTAAATTAACTTATAACAATATCTAGCCACATAAGTAAAATCTATGATAATGTGATACATACATACATGCCTTGAGTTGTTAAGTTGGTACAAATGTACCGTGGTTGAATGTCCCATGGTTGAGTTGGTACAAATGTACCGCGGTTGAATGGGTTCAAATGTCCTATGGTTGAGTTGGCACAAATATACCGCGAAAAAAAAAAAAAGCGCTGAAAGGTGCAGTGCTGAAAATTGGGTGTGCTAACCTATGTCATAGTAAATTGACTTCACTGGTAGGAATAGCACCAAAGGATTAACCATGTAACAAAATTAAAGTTATCTCCACGTGAAATCAAGGTGCTGGCAAAAGAGACAACAACTGCAATATGCCAATGTTATGGTACATTGTACAGTAGTAATGCAGTATACTTATGATTAAACAAATAAGAACAGGAATTAACGGATTCCTTCCTTTAGTACAATATATAAAGCGATTCCCACACTAACTCCAATTACTCATTAAGGTACGTACCTATTAGCCTACTTCATAAAACTGGGCTCGTGTACCTACCGAGTAGTAGAGTACCTAGTGAAAGTTACCAACACGGACTAGCAACGGTAACACTTATTTAATTTTGTTTACATACATATATACATGCTCGTTGTCCCAAAGGGGGTTGGGCGGAGCTTTGGGTGACACATGGTTGCACATGAAGCCGTATTCGGCGGTGTGGACCATGCAGTGCCTCCAATAGTGACAGAATATTGTCACCTATCTTTATGTATATTTATGAGTACCTATGTACCTATTTGTTAATAACTTGAATATTTACCTATTCATTTAAATCATTTGTTCCTATCCTGGTGACATACTGTTACCATATTATTGTTCCTCACGAATATTTGACTAATTTAGGTGTTATTACGATATAGTCAAACCTACTTGTTGTCCAAATATCGGACGACAATACAGACAAATACAGAGAATTGGTTCAAGAGGCTGGTTATAGCTTTATATTCCATTGAACCACAATTATATAACTCTTCAAAAGATATAATTAGTAAATGGAGACTGATAAAGATATTTACTTAGCGGAAATATTTTAAAGATGACTATAGGCATTAATGAATCAAGTATTACCTACTGCTAGTGTCTGTACCTAATTTGCAACAACCGTATAAGTACATATTTTATGGTCATGAATCCAAAACATTCTGATTTCACAGGCTTAGGAATCAGATTTTAATATCACGTTGTAATCGATGAATTCCCGTGAATGAGAGGTTAATATAACTCCTCCAGGTTAATATATTGAAGATTAGAGTTTCCTTAACTAGGTAAGCTGTAGTAGCTAAGGTACTATCACATACTAACGTGTAAAGCGCAAGTAAACCCATCACGTTAGATATAATAGAAAATGTGAGAAAATTGCAATGATTATTTTCTCATTTTACAATTATTATTATTGTAATTTATCTATGATTTAACATACCTAGTGATGCGGGAATGACACAAATAGACAAGATAAAAGGAGCTAACTTTTATTAACACTCATTGTGTAAATTATATGACTATGTTGTCCAGCATCCTAAGCGGTTTTTTTTGTAAAAGTAATTGTCAACAAAAGTACAAGGCTACAAGGAAGCCGTGTCGTTAGGAGCTCCTAGGCGAGGAAGTTAAGTGGAACGGTCTTGTTTGTGAATATATCATTCGTATTAAATAATGGAAGGAGGCAGTTATGACGCTGCCTAAACAATCAAACAATAGAACGCTGCTGCGTTTAGGAATTACTTTATGCTCACGAAAGAGTCTTTAAATTTGTGTGTGTGTGCAAATTCGCACACGGCAGGGGTGAAGCTTCTAAAAAGTGGCAAGGGTGATTTCGGAAGCTCCCAAGAAGCTCATATTTTGCTATATCTCCGTGGAAGCAACAGATGATTATTGGTTGTCAAAATGTTGAATAGCAATCTCTATGCATCAAAATACTATTGTTAAGTATCGCTGTTTGTTTCATCGGATTTTCAAATCACAACGGTGTTATGGAAGTTTGAAAAAAAAAAAAAAAAAAATAGTATGGCATAATTTTAGTAATTACCATAACCCAATATTTATTTATTTTTTGTTGTCCTAATATGTTTTGTTACTTAAATAGCTGTAAGTAATAATAATATGGACTATTAGCAAGTGACTCACTTGTTGATCTTGCAAAGAAAGATCATTGAAAAACATCATGTATATGCTTACCTAATTCTTACCTAAGTGTGACTTTTGTCATAAGTTGAAAGTTGCAAGTTGTTATAGATTTTATCTAAAAAAAAAATATATATATATATGAAAAAAGGGGGATATCGGTAAGACCTGTGACCTGTTGATCCAGAGTCACAGAAAGTTATCTTTAAAAAGACTTAAATAAGTAAATTAGTTAATTATTGCTTATTTTAATATTGTATACAATGAGATCACAAAGTTATGAATTAAATCAAATCAAATCAAAATAAATTTATTTGGTTTCAACAGACAATTAATACATATTCCTTGTTTAAAAAAAAAACGACAAAACAAAAAAATATACACATAAGAATAATTTAAACCAAAAAGGCCGCCGCTCAGCATTATGTTGCAGCATGCACAACACCTGCAATGCTGGTATTCTAGTAACTACAATAATTATTCGTTGACATATTTAATATCCATGTCATGTGAAATAAAATGAGACATTGAATATTTTCCTACTATTAAGTGGATGTAACAAATACATCAAATTATAAAAAAAGGAAGAGATGTGATGTCTAACTAAATATGTGGGTAGTTGTGGAATAGACAATAAAGGTATATGCCGTAATGGCAGTGACGGCTCGGTTGAGTCAGTCGTGTTCCGACCGCCGGACCGAGCGGACGTTTGCCACCATAGTGTACAGTGAATCATAGAGTGACTTAGTGTTATAGCACAACCCTCTCCGGACACTCCGGAGGACACCACAGTGTGTACGATATACGACCACCAGTAAAACATGACCTACCCAACACATAAATAATTATCAAAATCAATTCATAATTGGCAAAGTAATAACGTAACAAACAATGAGAAAAAACATCAATCGAATTGATAACCTCATCCTTTTAATTGAAGCTAAAAATCGTATTAAAACTTGCTTAATATGTCTGTTCTAATTTGCACTTGGGCTCGAATAGCAAAAATTTTCATTCTAAAATCAACTGAAACCAATTTTCGTGGCAGATAAATCCAGCTAAAGCCTTCAACAAAATATTAATTAAAACAACGAAATTGGAGCATTTAAGGCACGTCTGAGAGGAAACAGTTTATCATGTTTGTTGCACATTAACGTGCTTTTCGCAATTAACCGGCTCGGCTCAGGTGAGTGCGCTAAACCTTGTTTGACAAACGGCGGGAAGTGGCTGGGGGCGCCACTATCGCGCGATCGCAGCGCCGCCGCACGCCACCAACGTTGAGAAGTGGCGGGGACGTGCCGTAAATAAATATGGCGGACGGCTAGCTTACCGTGAGGACGAGAAGCTATTTATTAAAACAGTGCTAACATCAAGCTTTTATTGATGTTCAGTATTAGTCTTTTAAAAACTCATACATTCTCAATTTCAATTATTAAACAATAGCTCCAAATGATTTGTCTTTATGAAAGTTTTTGAATCATTTAATCTACTACCTCCTAGGGAGTGCTGACATTTAAAGTTTATATTTGTTTTATTAATTTTTAGAGAGGTTACACAAGAGTTTTAGCAGCGGGTTTGTTTATCCCCCATGATAACAAGACAGTATCCATTAGTAGTTTTTTGTTTCTGTCAGTTTCCTTTCTTTCTTGGTTGCCAGTTACACTCTGATGTCAATAAGGGACGGAAACAGCTTAAGCTTACTAGAAAAAATGCATTGAAAAAAATTGACTTGCCTCAGGCGGGACTCAAACCCGCATCTTCCACAATCCGGGCGGATGCGTTGACCAATTACGCCACCGAGACACTGGTTTTCGCTGTCGAAATTTGTCAGTGCTTGGTGCTTATGTTTTTATAGTAAACATCGTTTCATCAAATCTTTGAAATTTGCACTTCCAAGACCCGAACGAAATATTTTTGCAAATATTTGACGCCCAGCTAAGATGAAACTACCTTACATTATGGCATAAAATTTTTCCATAGCTTTAGCTTACCTGATGATAAAGACTTACTGTTAACCTTTTCAATTTCATGTATCTAATAAAGAAGATCTGTTAATAAACGAGTATCATGTCAACAAGTCCGGCACTTTTATATTCGATCCATTGATTTTGTATAATTAGTCTAGATAATTAGAATGAATAAATAAAGAAGTTAGCATCGGAACTGCCTAATTGAATAATTTATCACTTTATCCTAGTTTTCGTCGTGAAATCAGTGAAGTCTATGTAGGTACTATACTCTTAATGAGATTTTTTAGAGTCCATTAATATCGCAAGTTTTTCGATAACAAATAAAATTTTCTTACACATTGAATGCCAGACTAAAAACTATGTATCATAGTCCAGTGAGACCGCCGCGGACACCTCATGACCACCATCATGTCGGGTTCCGAGGACCGATACATATCTTCGATCACTTTAGATGCCTCTAAGGGGCCGACAGACTGCGTTTCGAGTCTTTTTACTTTCTCGTATAAGTAGTAGGTATAGAGGAAGTCTTGTAATCGTCAAAAAATTCGACCTCGAGATTTTGACGCATTTATACGTTTTGGTCCTCCCTGAGTCCAAAAATATTTTTTGGGGAATTATGTCTGTGTGTGTATGTGTCTGTGCGTTAGCACGATAACTCGAGCATGCTTTAACTTATTGCAACCAAATTTAACATACGTGTATGACATCAAAATATAAGGTTTCTATCAAATTTTGAGCCGTCGATCACGAAAGTTAAGCAACCAAGTGCGCGGTCGGTACTCGGATGGGTGACAAAAATTTAATATGCAGGTATGACATTAAAATATAAGGTTTCTATCAACCTTTGAGTCGTTTCTGGCAAACGAGAAAGTCAAGGGGAGACCACTCCCGATTTTGCTAGGGCAAATGACCCGCACGGCCCCATAGTATACTTTGGCCACAAGGCACAAAAAAATCGTAAGGACTTAGGATTTATAGACTTTTTAAGAAGTTGTGTCTAAAAATGACAATCATATCAATTTTAGACAAGTTTAATAAAAGAAAGAGATCAATATTTTATTTCTCATTTCTTTGTTTATTTTCAAAAATAAATAATAATAAAAAATAAAATTTATTATACTAGAAAAATGCACTGAAAAAAATCGACTTGCCTCAGGCGGGACTCGAACCCGCACCTTCCACAATCCGGGTGGACGCGTTGACCAATTTCGCCACCGAGGCACTGCTTTACGCTGTCGAAATTTGTCAGTGCTTGGTGCTTATGTTTTTATGGTAAACATCGTTTCATCAAATATTTGAAATTTGCACTTCCAAGACCCGAACGAAATATTTTTGCAAATATTTGACGCCCAGCTAAGATGAAACTACCTTACATTATGGAATAATTTTATTTTTGCGTTTACAAACGCGTAAATATAATACTAGAAAAATGCACTGAAAAAAAAATCAAAAATAAAATTATTCCATAAAATTTATTATATTAAAAATAAACAAATAAACACCGCAACAATTTTTGGACGATTCTCTATGTTTTGGCTTGGCCCGGGGGATAGTGAGCTGTGAAATACAAAGACATGGCGTCCGTCATGGCATTCAGCGACGGTGAAATTGATATTTTTACCCCTGAATATATAAACAGCTGTCACCGTTCAGTTAGTCGTTCTCATACAGCAGTTGTTCGTAATAAGTTGTATACCTACTAATAGGTACCTCTGCTTCTGTCGCTGTCTAATGTCGCTGAGTAGTGGGACTCCCCGTGGGTTATGTGGGGGTTTACCCACTAAAACCAACGTGTTCCGCTCTAGTGGAGGCTTCAGCGCACGGCAAGGTATTTTTCACAATCACTGCCATGAGTCAAAGACTAGACGACGTATAGCGCCCATTACTGTGCCCACCGGGGGTAGAGAACACCCGCGGAACAGCAAGATCGATTGTTGCAGGAGACAGCATAAACTAGATATTTCATAAATAAACTTACATAAATGTTAGTTAGTGGTTCTAATTACAATGATAAGAGAACCCGTCCCTCGGTGGTTGAAGATTCCGGGTGAAGCTTGTTTGCACCATCGCCTTTATTATCACTTACCATCAGCTGAGATGAAAACGAAGCAATTGGCACTCATCGTAGAATAAAATAAAACTTAATAAAAAAGTGCCTTTGTTCTACCAGCCTTAGTTTAAACCCTGCAAAATTTCAAATGGACGATCTTGGTCACCTAAAGCGAAGATATATCACGAGTTACTATAAATCATTCAGTATTACTGCAAGGTATTAAGCTTCCATTTCGTATCCTGGGTTTCCTGGGGCGATTAAGACCCCCGAGCCAGTAAAATTGCTAAAAAGATTCTTAACCCGCGGGCAAACGATACTACGACACACGGCTAAGCGGGAGCCATTAACGCTAACGGTTATAGCTAGCTCGCGCACTATTTTTCTTTAACGACCCTTACTTCATGATAACGCCGCCTAACTAGATCTGTTCCGACTATTAGCTTTCATCGTCTGTTAATTTGACCTTAATTTTAAAACTATCTCGATTAAAGTCGACTTTAATTGGTTCCTCCCATTCGAAATTTCGTGGGATCCTGCAAGTGGGCGATAATGCGGAAGAAAGTAGTGCAAAAGTGCGCATAAAGGTTTTTAATTTGTTCGTGCGAAGTTCCCGGGGGATGTTTGGGCTATTACAGGGCGGGCTGCCATTACTTCGGCCGTTAGGGCTTCGCGATGTACGTGTCAGAGCCGCGCCCTACTAACAGGGGACGTGCCGCGCGTACAGATGCGCCTATCTCCACGGATGCACCGCGAGGTGTGATGGGTGTCGGGGCCGTTTTTTGCTGACGCTTCTACGTCGATGTCAGTGTAAGCGATAGAGAACTGTTAACGTAAATTAAGAGAGGGTGCCGAGACACGAATCAATTTGGTGAAACTGAAACGTTTTCATGTTTTGTTTTTCAATTGCATTTCATATTTTTATCAAGATTTTTATTTTATAACTAGCTTTTGCCCGCGACTTCGTCCCCGAAGAATAGTTATTTCGGGCAGCATTTAAGTTTTCTTCTAATTTCTTCTAACCTAAGCACTATATACCAATTTTCATCGATTTTACTTTAAAAACTGAGAGATTTCCATACAAACTTCCAGCCCTTATTTTACCCCTTAGAGATTGAATTTTCAAAAACTCATCAATAACTCTTACTTAGTTCTTCTTAATAACTGCAAAGCCATACACCAATTTCTATAGATTTTACTTTTAAAACTTAGACAAAGAATCCTGTAGACTTTGCATGAGTGTTGACAGCTAAGTGTAAGAAAGATAGGTGCATACAAATACCTCTTAGACAAAGAATCCTTCTCTAAGTTTTAAAATGACTGATTTCCAAACAAACTTTGCACCCCCTTTTCACCACTTTAGAGGGTGAATTTCCAAAAATCCTTTTTCAGTGCACCCCTGGACCTCATAAGGAACCTACCTACCAAATTTAGAATCTCTAGACCCAGCAGTTTGGGCTGTGCGTTGATATGTCAGTCAGTCAGCCAGTCAGTATTCATTTTATATATTTATAGATTGATTTCATCACTTTATAAGTAACAAATTAACGTAACACTTTTCAGTTCATAACAATGAGAGAAAACTGCTGAAAATGTAGACATGATCAATAATCACGAGTCTTTACATTTTTTTCTTTGAAACCCACCAAAAGGAGCCCAAATTTCAGACAGGTGATAAAAAAGAATGGAAGAAAAAAACATATGCATCGATCTTAAAAAATTAATAGACTCAACAATATAAACTTCAGCAACATTGTTTGCAAAACACCATTTTGCTATAAAATAAAAACGGCTACAAAATATGACACTCTTCTAGACCTTAGGTAAATGAAAACATGAAACTACAATGAAAGCACTGTCGTCTCATAAAGTAGCCATACGATGAACAACGGGCATATATCAGTGGCTATAGTGACGTGTAACGCACGAGTCACACCGAACGCTGCGCGTATTTTAAATATACCTACAATTAATTGATGTTACTGTAAATGAAACTACAGTAGTATTCTGAATAAACAATTTTCTGTAACTTTTATTTTATTTAATAAATAAAAAATATCCTCACCAACCTATTCACAAGTTATACAGGACCACCTCTTTCTGTGTTCTGTGGGACCACCCGCTTCTGATAGACCCATGCTAAAATATTATAAAAATTAGACGGTGTCATCAAACATTCTAAATTGTACAATGAATTTAGAAAAATCCATTTTTTCTTTAGAATTCATCAATATGGGTATCAAATTCAAGGGCGTATCTTAAGGATTTTAAAAAGGTATATCATGGCCGTATTATTTAAATAACAGAAAAAATAAATATATAAAAAAAATAAAAAAACCGCCTGCATAAAAAGACACTGAAAATATGGAAACAAAATCAAATATTAAAGGCAAACTTAAAACATATTGATGGTAGTTATTAGAACTTTTGTTCAACATGCAGTCGGAGGCATAAAATTTAATAATAAGTAAAATCATTCATAATGTCAACAAATGAAACAAGATCAAATGATCTTGTTTCCATCGTTTCAGTGTATTTTTATGCAGGTGGGTTTCTTTTAATTTAATTTGTCATTTAAGGCATCCCAATCAGTTAAAAAACCAGTTTAATGTTCGTAAAGGTTTATAATAGCACATTTATCAGCTCGGAACCTTTACTATAAAAAAGAAGCAATGCGCTACGATCCGTAGCTGTTTCGTAGCCGCCTCTCCATAGCGTTCATAGTAAAAAAGAGGCGGTCCTTTTCCTAGCTGATAAGTGTGCTACGACCTTTTATCTACAAAATACGTTTCGCCACGCGCCGTTTGGTACGTACAATACTTAACAAGTTGTGACGTGCGCTACCTGTCGCCCGGCGCCTTCCGGTCTGCATGCAATTACGGAGACTCTTGTCATGCTTCAAGACCTCGCTCAACTGCATTATTTTTTATAATACATACATTGAAGTTATCTTTCATGTGGCTTGTATCAGAAACGGTTGGGAAACAAATAGTCATTTAAAAATTTAAGATTCTGTTGCTGACAAATCGATAGAAGCTACAGAGGTTAAGACTGACTTTAAAGAACTAGGTATCAGGGAATGTTTTTTATAATGCGTTCACTGCTAGGTATGCTTAAAATTATATGAAACTTCTCAAGTAAAAAGTGTGGCCATTTGATGTTGGCTTTATAAAACACTAAATTGTAAATAAAACATTTTTTGTAGGTACTTATAAAGAACGAAAACCTTTTTTTATACTACGAGATGCCAAACAAGCCTGCGGCCCACCTGGTGTTAAGTGGTTATTTTTTTATACTATTTTAAGGTGCCTTCTACGTATATTGTTCTATTCAGAATTAACCAAAGTATTTCTTTCAGGCACAGCACCCACGCAAGGATGGTGGTGAGTGGCGGCAACGCGGTGTACGTCGTAGGCACATTTAAGCACCTTGGTACCGACGCAGATTTTAAGGTAATAACTAACAACATCGGCCTACAGACTAAGGTCCGTACTACAGAATGACACTCAGAAATCAATCATGTCTTGAGAATCGTTTATAACTTTCTATCAAGCACAAAGTGATAGAGACGTAGAGACGTATGACGCTCAAGTCGGCGTTGATTCTTGAGACTCATTCTACATATATAGATAGAAGAGGACAATACTAGTCGATTTCACTATCACTTATCCGAAAGCGAACCGTTTCTGAGATATCAATTATTTTAGATTTTTATATCTCATACATTTCATATCAACTAGAGGTGTCAGCGAGCGCGCTATAAACAAGAGTTAGCAGAAACGAGGGGCTCAAACACCCCTCAGTCCGTTCCTGCGATTTATTGGACTTTTTATAAAATTCTAAAATAGTTAATATCTCAGAAACGGTTCGCTTTCGGATAGTACATCCAATAGTGAAATCGACTAGTATTGTCCTCTTCTATCTCCCCTTAACAGGTCCGACACTTATTACCAAAATCATCCAGTATAATACGTGCCTAAAAGAGGTAGGGCACAATTTATTACTTGCTCAAATTTGGAGTGTGTGTGTGTGTGTGTGTGTGTGTGTATGTGTGTGTGTGTGTGTGTGTGTGTGTGTGTGTGTGTGTGTGTGTGTGTGCGTGTGCGTGTCATTTATCATTGAGTTATGTTAACAGTTATTACTCTGTGTCAAGCCGATCAAATACTAGATTTTTAATTAAGTGGTTCTTACATTCTTTACTTAGTATAAGGTCACAATGGACACTTATTACAATAGTATTAATTAACCAGATGATAATCGTCAATAGGAAGGGTTAGTACTCACCGCACGCGTGCATTTCGCTCGCGGTTTCATCTACTATACACAGCGGTTTTGAAATTAGGCCGCGATTGCTATTGAATACCGACCACATCACTGCAGAAATAACATCAAAGCCCTCATAATTTATATATCGGTTCGATTTACTCATAGTTCAATGAAACCAATTTGTGGTGACCGTAAATGTTTGTCAGAATTATTAAGCTTCCAAGCAGTTGGTTTGAGTAAACCAGTGTTGCAGGTAAATTTAATATTGCATCAAAAGACTGCAATGCGTTCGGGTTATCAAGGTCAGTGTTATTATCATCACCATTTCAGCCGAGACTCCGAGAGACCTCTTTGATATACTCAAACTCTAATTTCTTTATTCATTTAAGTACAACTTGGACGCTTATGAAAGTCAACTTTAATGCCATCGGCTTAAGAGTCTAGTTCTGATCAGAAACGGCAAGAAACTCAACAAGTTTTTTCCTTCCTTTACAGTTTTCATAGTATTGATTTGGTCAGAGTCATAATTCACATTGTCAAGTCTAGTATATCATAGCTAGGCCACCCCCAACATGGTCAATTTTGATTCCGCATAAATCTCGATACCCTTTATGAAGACGCCGGTACCGATGATGCGACGTCTGTTTGTATTCGGGTTGCTTGGATTGGTCTCTCGGTTATTTTTATAGTTAATTGGAGATTAAGTAAAACATTCGTATTGCTCTTAGAATTGGTATATATTGACAATCACCAAGTTTGTTACATTGACACATATAAAAAATCCATAAACTAATAGAAAAGTTTTAATGAAATTAAACATGATTCCTGTAAAGTAGGTAATTCATTACTACTCTTTTCTTCCCATTTTATTTGCAATTGGCTATCTAATTTTGGTAACATAAGAAAAATAATTATTGTGTCCCATTGGTCTACAGGTAATTTCTGCAACTTGAGAGCACGAATATTCTTGGAAATATTATCATTAAATAAATTAAGATTCTGACTTGTTCGCTTGACATTCGGGAAATGACATAAAGATTTTAAATGACTTTGGACTAACAATTTGGGGTTATTGTAGCGATCGCAGAGGATATTCCATGCAATAGAATAGTATTCCGCTGAGAACTGTATAGATTCTACAGTTTCCTTTGCGTTGCCAAAAAGCGATTGTCGTAAATAGTGAAATTTTTGAATATCACCTAATGACTTATTGTCATTTATAAGGGCCTGAAATGTGTCGCGAAATTCTAACCAAATACTTAAATTGCCATCGAATTTTGGTAATGAAATTTCCGGCAACTTTACTTGCACTGATGACTGGCCAGTCGACTGATGACTACCTGTGGTATTACCACTAGTCACGTTGGAAAAACCCTGGTCAAATCTGTCACACAAATCCCTTGCCTTAGCAACGGTGTCAAAATACAAAATTTCGAAATTTTCTCGCTGCGCTAAACTTTCCTCTGGATTATCAATTAATAAATCTAAATCATTTTGGACAATATCGAATTCAGACAAAAGTTTAGTTATGCTAGAAATTCGTTCTTTTAAATTATGAAGTTGACTGTTAGAAATTTTATTATTGTCGGAAATTTTATTTAAGAATTTATCAAAATTTGTTATTTTTGCTTTGAGGCTTCCGCGTAACAAAATAAACTTTTTGATGTCCACCTCAGCCATATTAAATATACGTAATATTACTCCCTTTCGTGTTTTCCGTTCGGGGTCACCATGAAGACGCCGGTACCGATGATGCGACGTCTGTTTGTATTCGGGTTGCTTGGATTGGTCTCTCGGTTATTTTTATAGTTAATTGGAGATTAAGTAAAACATTCGTATTGCTCTTAGAATTGGTATATATTGACAATCACCAAGTTTGTTACATTGACACATATAAAAAATCCATAAACTAATAGAAAAGTTTTAATGAAATTAAACACTTTAATATCATAATTCAAGTCAAGATAGGATACATCACGTTAATACCTATTGTCTGTCTCTCATAATAGGGGAAATAATACGATTACCGTCTTGAAATTCGATTCGATAATATGATCATTTTGATTACCGTTCCAGAAATTGGAGAATTGTTTAATAATTGATTGCCATTACCTGTATTAGGGGAACTGGAACAAAGCAATTTTCGCCCTGATCGATCTAAGATTTATCAAGAAAACTTTAAGATGCTGACACGAGTCAACCATATAGTTAAATATACTGGGGGAAAGAGTCAACTAGCGTCACTAAGTAATATATAAAATCTAAAATACATTTTTTAGAACTCATCAATTCAATTTACTCGGTCTTTTTTAAACGCGTGTAAATTTTTTTCTGTTACATTATCTGTATAGTACTTTACATTGATCCGTTCAGTTTTAAAATCAATTGCCAACAATTGATTTAAGTTCCTAAACTACACGCCAACTGTAATTTGGTAGAGTGCATTGAAATAAGTATGGCTAATAAAGGCGGGTCCAGATATGATCATTTGCCCGATCCGATCAGTGCAGTCGTATCATGTATCAAGCCCCGTATCAAGTTGTGGACGCCTCGATTTGCTCCGATTTCACAATCGTATGAAACCGACATGACATGGCATGGGCCGTATCATAACGGCGTATCATGTTGCGCGTATCTTCACCCGTCCACATATGCGATCATGATACGCGGCGGCGATACGGATACGCTGATCGGATCGGGCAAATGATACATATCTGGACCCGGCTTTACATGTTTTCCTATGAAAGTATATAAATTATATTCCATACATTAAGGTTATGTACCACTTAGTCAACCAACAAACAAGCAGCTCAATGTAGCAATCGGTAAAATATAAAAAAACATGTTACATATATAAATTCAAATTCAAATAAATTTATTTCAGATATTTTATATCTATATTTTTATACAAAATCCATTCTTAATATTATAGAATAAAAATAATCAAAATACATACAGTTGAAATGCATTCCGTCTGGAGTCTTATTCTACTTCTGATGCTGATTGTAGTTTGGTGACAGAGTATTGCGATTAGGCCGCTGTACTAATCTATTCTTATAATAAATACTATTTTTTCCACAGTTATACCTCACCACGAACGTGACGCAAGCGGACTTCAACATGGGCTATACTATGACTGGGACCCTGGAGCGAGGTAGTCGTTCCACTAACACCTTCCAAATGACCCATTTTGCTGTGCTCCGCCGGTGCGACCACGACGCTCGCCATCTCAAGACCTCATAAGCACGCTGCTTTGAAGCCGAAGTAGATACCAAACATGCTTGCTACAGTATAAAAATTATTATTCCTATGTACGGCTCAAAAACTAAGGTCTACTGTCCACGGAGGCGTAGCTTCATAAACGCCTTCTTGCAGTTTACATACAAAACTATTAAACACTGTCGATCTCGGTCGACAGAGCGGCAATGTCGCGCTCGCGTCGCTACATGCACGCCTCATAACGGCTGCCATACTGCATGTCACACGCCATGCCTAAAGTGAACGGAACGGCAAAGAAAATGCAATATCTGTGTTTATACAAAAATAATCTTGCTGAATATAGTAGAAAAGATATATTGGAAAGGCTTGGAGGAGGTGGCGAATGAAATACAATGGCCGCTACGAACAATCTACGTACTATTATCATCATCATCATCATTTCAGCCGAGAGACGCCCACTATTGGACATAGGCCTCCAAACCGGTCGGTCCTGCGCTGCCCGCATCCAGCGGCTTCCCGCGACCTTTACTAGATCGTCAGATCACGATCGATCGAGAGACGTCGATCTACGTACAGGGATGCGTCCAGGATAATAGTCGAATTCGGCGACTTCGAACGTAGTAATGAGCCAAAATAACGTCTTCGTCGTCCGACGTCATTGTCACAAATTATTAAAAACGTACGCTTGCAATACGCCTCGAGGACAGAGTTCAGGGCTGTTCCAGCTGTTTGGCATATTCTGAAGCGTCTGTGAAGCTACGCCTCCGTGGACAGTAACACTAAATATGGACTCCATTGCTACATGTGATTCGTGTTTTACGACATTTTTTCGTGATTGTATAAAAAAAATCTCACGAACGGGCGTAAGCCATAACTATTAGATCTACGTGCTCATTGTCTCTGCGTTTCAATCAGGGAGCGATCAGTAAAAGTCGGTAAACATACTGTAAAAGATATAGCGAAGTTCATTTGGAAGGTTATTTTTGTAATTAAATGCTTCAAAAACAAAGATCTCTTAGAATTTGCTAGTCTAGTATTGTATAAGATTAATTTAAGAATATATTGCCAAGCGATATTGTGATTTCGAAAAACCGTAGAATTCTCGTCTTTAGTCATCGGTCTTGTAGCTAGATTTAAGCTGTGTTAAGCTGTAAGTGTAAATATCTATTTAATGTACAGATGCTTCGTCAATGGCAGTAGAACTAGTATATGTATTTATTTTTTTAAGAAAGTTATTTAATTGTAAATTTGGAAGTAATCGTGTTATTACTGAACGATTACTTTATTCTTGTTTCGAAGGAAATAGAGAACAAAGCAATCCTACATATTTTATTATTCACATAAACCAAATGGCTTTCCATTTGAATTATGAAAACATGTAAATTTCCTTAACATTAGAAAGTGCTCGCAAACATTGAATAATTAATTTTCAAATTCAAGTAAAAGAAAAGCATTATGTGATTGCTTTCTTTGGAAAGTAAATTTAAATATAATTTTAATTTAAGTTAGAATTGCTTTGAAGTCAGGAGTCAATGGTACCTGCCTTATAATTATTTTAGTGGTAGCATGATATCTGTAAGCAACCGAATACCTCTAGCGTAATTTCGGATTTTCCTGCTCATCGAAAATTTATAAATGAATTGATGTTCGTTTTAAAATGGCTGTGAGCGAAAATATTTTCGCGGGGCTGCTTCACGGGTGAGTGGATAAAATAATAATATATTGGCTAGCGTTTATATTGACCGGGTCGGACGAAAGGTATGACTTCAAAAGCGGCAGCGACATGGGCACATATTTAATTTACCACTAGTATAATTATCGTTTCCCGTTGGTCGGAATATTCTCCGCGGACTAATTTATTTTGATGAAGGATTAGTATTTTCTTTTTGGTTTGGGATGCCCATTTTATGTACGCAACAGGCTGGCAACCTATCACTATTTTAAGGCCAAATATCGTTCACTCTTCTATAAAGTGTTGAAATATCTTCAAAAGTGTATTCGTATAATAATATAAATTTTATTATTCTCAACCACTGCCACCTCGCTGCCGCCGGTCTCGAGATCACACATTTTACGTCTTAAACTGGTCAAGTTAAGGGCGATACTGCATGGTGCGTTATGAAATTTTAAGTCATCTATTAAACAATGTTTACTATCTGTTAACATTTAACAGTAATGTCTGAAATATAATTTGATAGGTACCATTTCTTTATTAATTTAGGTAATCGTCGGTTTTAACAAAATTCGCAAGCTACATTATTATAGTGTTAGAAACATTATAATTGCATGTGTTCGTGCAATTATAAATTATAAGGTGAACATTTATTTCTGATGTAACAGAAGCAGTGCAGTAACTTCACAACGCGCTATCATAAAAATCAAATAAAATTACTACGGGGCATGATATCGCGTTTTACTGACTACGAGGATGCGTATCGAAGCCAGCGTGTGATCACCAGCAAACGCCACAACGCGTCATGTGCAATCGCCCTTATGTAGTACCTACTTTTCGGTAATTATTGCATAGACTGGTAGACATTTTTGATAGTATTTTTTTTTTCAATTCTGTGAGGAAATACTATTACTTGTTAGTATTAACGACGAAGTAAGGAAATAAAATAAAATAACTTCAAATAACATCATCATAATTACTTCAAATAGGTACATAAATATCTAAATTCGCAGCGAAGTTTACTAATTTGTAGCCTAAAATGATTCCTATTTGTACCATAATTATTTCATACATTTCTAACTAATTACCCAATTAAAACCCAATGAAATTCATTATACCGTAATAAGTAGTATTGGAAAACGGCGTGAACTTAGCGTGATTATTAAATTACAAAATTATTAATTTCCTGTGTCAAAATTAACACCATTCAGTTCAAAATGGTATAAATTTTAATCAGTTTAAGTTTTTAATGGCCCACGTGTTCCTCCTTACCATCCTGGGCCATTCACAGAGGCATGAAGAAGCACCTTGCAGACTTGTGTGGGACTTACACATTATCTCTGGCAGTAGCTATCTTTGAATTTCGACTCTTCTTCTATTTACCAGCAGTTAGAAAAGAATCCTTTGATCTTTTTGTATAAAAAAAATACTTGTTATAACCACCTTAATAATGAAGGTTTGTTACTTACAACACTCGTGTCGCCTACTCCAAACTTCCAAGTAATAAGTAAGTCTGGCGATCTTAATCACCACAAAACGACACTTCACTTTTCTAGAAGGTAGATTCTAAAGTAAGTGCACTGCCCTTTAGTTGTCTAACTATAGCACTATCTCTGTAATTATCGTGTATCTAAAATACGTAACTATAATATATCCTGTTCTATTAGAATATGCAAATAGTGTAAATACAGCCTGGTATTATTTTAATTAATGACTTTATCTAATATGTAAAAATAAAAGTCCTGACTCACTGTCTGACTGATTAATGTTCCTTTTATGACCTATGCAAGGAATACCTAAGGATTTTTCGAAATCAACCCTTAAGGGGGTAAAATAAGAGATGAAAGTTTGTTATATTATTTTATTCTAAACTTCACAGGAGTTCTCCTATCAAATAATAGTAAATACGTGTTCCAGGTTTTTCAAAATTCAACCGCTAAAAAAGGGAATGGAGTAACAAAGTGGGATAATGAACATGACTATTTTTTCGTCATTATCGAAGATGAAACCATGAAACTTTGAATTAAGGAACTTGATAAATAACAAATCATATAAACATGTGTATGATTAGTAAAAAATTTAATACCTTAAAAAAAATATATGCTGCCGAAAGTTAGTACGTGATATTTATGAAAAAAAGATTTTTGACTTACTTATTTGTCTTATTAATTTTAATAATCAGGAATGTATGTCCTTTTTAAGGTCGAAATTGGTTAAAACAATTGTTCCTCACAAAGATAAGTTTAATTTTATTTTCACCAACAGAAAACTGTTAAAAAGAAAACCATTAAAAAATGGCAATTCAGATTTCGCGAGCTCAACATTTCTCTAACAATAAGACTTGCTCATATAATCAATATAATCCTTTCATTTTATGTATATTAGAAATAAAGTTTATAACTTACTATCATTTCTCGTTTTTTGATATTTGTTTAGAATGAAACTAATAATATAACCGTTTCTCAAAATGGTATTCGTTTTATACAAAATAAATATTATTAAAAACTAACACTGAGTATTAGAATGTGGTGTTTGAATGGAATAGATATTTATATCGAACAACACCATATTTCTCTCAAAAAATATGACCCTAATATTTCTTATATACCACCTGTTGATGCCAATGTCGAATATTGGCGGCATAAGGATAGCAGTAGAACAGTATGAGTTTTGATAGTTTTCGAATCAAACATATCGTCTCTTTTCATACATTTCCCAATGTTTCTGATAGTTTACGCTAGAGGCGCTAGTGGGCAATGTATGAAAAGAGACGATACGTTTGATCGAGCTCGAAAACTAACAAACTCATACTAGGAGTACAGTATAATTTAAGTAAAGACGACGGCAGATCAGGCCCTCACAAACTTCTTCAAAATAGACTTTGAACTCTATTTTCGTGGAGTAAGATTGAGAAGAAATTATAAGAAGTCTTGGCAAGCCTTATCTGTTGTCGTCTCCTGTATATGAAACTATGATGTCTAAAGGTCATAGCACACTCATCAGTTTGGAACGATTACGAATTAAAAAAGAGACGATGCGCTATGTTCCGTAGCTGTCTCGTAGCTTCTGGCCCGTATCGTTCATTCGAAAAGAAGTAGAGGCGTTTCCTAAGACCTTCATATCTTTGGTTTTTTATTGCGGTCAAACAGGAAGCTGTCACAAAATATCTTTTAAGCAAATTATTTTCAATGTCATACTTCTAAATGAACAGTGTATATTAAAACTAGTGTTAATAAAACTAATTTGAAACTAAGTAGGACGTATATTTAAGGTTATGTAAAAGGGTGGGTAAATATACAAACGTCCAGTATCACGCTCCCTCCAGTGTTTACACACGTCTTTTGTACAAAATTACATCGTATATTTTATTGTCTCCTATTTGGCTAAGGACTAATATACAGTAGAAGAGAACTTTTTTATAGAATAATTTTACGAACTTAACGTCAAGTTTGTGCGATTTCCAGCCGTATTAGCAAGGCCGAGAGTTTGTATTTAATTACTTATACGTATCCTTTGAAATAGTAGCCGTTTTAATAGTTCCCAAGTTGTTAAGGAATAGGGCCTTTAAAATTCACTTGCATAAAATAATGTAAAGTTAAAAAAAATGTCACATACGCGTCCTCTGCTTAACTCGTATCTTCTTCCTAGCCCTATAAAAACTACAATGGTAATAATCCACTTCATGTACCTAATAATGTTTATTATTTTTTTCTCCTGTGTAATATGTATGTAATGACTAATGATAATTAACAATGGTCTGACAAACCATGAATTTACATGAGCGGATCGAATAATTACCCAATATTCTTTGTGCTGATTACTAATTAAAATCGGACTAATACGGAACAATTATTGTTCTATTATGTTGTCTCTCGGGAAATACAGGCTAGTGTAGCTGTCGCAGCCGGATTGTATAACACGCCACGGCAGAATAACAGTTAAAGAGTAATGAGTGGCAATATTTCTACTCGCCTTGGTCATAAAAAAAAAACTTGAACCTACCAATAATAAGCGATCTCCATTCGATTATACAATTCTCATACACTACAAGCCGCCGCGCCATTTTGTAATGTGACGTGATATACGACCCGCCTGCGACATATCTACTGCTCATGAATAAAAATCATTTTTGAATATTGATTGTACTTAAATAATAAATACAATAAAACTGCAATAATTGAAATAATAAATAAAATACAATAACAATGTATATAGATTCCAACAAACAGATTTACAGACGGAATAATTGAACAGACAAGAAAAGACAACATGAAATACGTAGATAATATTAATTATTTATTTTTAGTTTAACATTTAATAAACTTGAAAACTGGCTTGAATCAGAAAGGAAAAATGAGATTTTTCATATTCTGAAATAGCTTGAGATTTTCTTCTAGTCTCTTATTGAAAACCAAACATGTAGGAACTATCATCTAGTCTTTAGTAAGTAGAACTTAGACGGCTTCACAAATAGATCTACAGGTCATTTATTGGTGTAAACTTTTTAATATATTTTACACATACCTTCATCAAGTATTATTGTAATGCAAGTGCCAAAGACAACTTAGGGAGCTTTTAGTATAAGTTTCAATTAATAAGTGTAACTGTAAATAGAATGCTTCAAATACACGTATAAATGTTGTTTTTCGTATATCGGATGACTCGAATAAATTGTATTAAAATGGATTGGTGTTTTATTTGAGTATATAACCTTCAAATGTTCTTAGTCATTCTATTCTTTTCTATTCTTATGCAAGGGGCTGAGGCTGTGTCTCAGAGAACTTCGACCCTATGGGATCTTTTGTGCTTCCCCTTTACTTATCACCCATCCCCGCCAACATCGAAAACATTTTGTATGAGTTTTACGATGTCTATGAAGTCCTCTGGCTTAGGGTAACCTAGACCCAGGACTTTTAGTCGCCTATTGGCTAGTGCATCGCAGTCACATAGTATGTGCTCCATGCCTATTGTACACATGTGTCTTTTAGTGGCAAAGTGGCCAGTGAGAGCACCTGAGAGGCAGCTGATTTGGGTCCTGCTGATTCTATTATTCTTCTGCCTATTCTTTTAAGGTAGCCTGTGTTTGAGGATCCTTAAAATTTCTTTGAGTGTGTGAGTTCTTAGTTATAGTCTGTCACCATTATAATACCTAATTAAAGCGCGTTTTATACAAAAGAGACATGTGGCCTGCGGCGTGCATCGGGTGGCGTTTGACGTGGCGCGAACATTTGTCACGTTACGGCACTTAGGCTAGGCGTATGCTGGGACGCAGGCGACGCAGCGCAGCACAGTACAGATTTAGGAGCGCAGGGCAGGCGAGACAGACATAGTCCACGAGCGTATGCACCACGCAGTTAACATACGCACGCATTCGCGTTCTAACTGGTACAAAGAATAAACTAATTCCAGTTTAACAATTTGAACACTTCTATGCTGGTAAACTAAAATTTTAATTAGAAATAATAAAATTAAAGTTCTTACCTTCCTAGTAGTTTAATTCCTTGGCAATTTTTATCTATAATACCTCTTTAAATGTCTTTTTCGAATAGTCTGGAAGATTAGTATCATACAAACAAGGTCATCGAACTAATTCTATTAAATGTTCTGTCATTGCAACAAAATTGTGTATTTTATCGTAAAAAACACGTCCCGACTCGCACGCATCGCGCAGGAATCTGTGCCGGCCGGCACTACAAGGGCGCAGAGCAGAGCAGACACATGTCTGCGTCGCACGTGCCCGCACCGCAACGTACGCAGCACACGGTACTTTCATGCATTACAAATCTGCTTTGGTCTGCGCTGCACAGACATTCGTCGCCTGCGTCCCAGCATAGTAGTTAGAGAGCCCACGACCAAAATTTTTGTCTCATAGCAATACGGCCAAAACCGCATCAAATCGATAGATACGATTATCCTGAACTCGAAAATACCAATATCAGACATTTTCCGCGTAGCGTTTGATCTGACCGAATTTTCAAAATTGTCAAAGAATTTTACCGAACTGCATCATAGCAATATGTCTGATTTGCAGACTGTAGTTAAATGATAGTTCTGAGATACCGGAAACATATTTTTCAGACGTTAGTGGTGTAGCGCAAACCCGTAAAATCATTTAAAAAAATTAAAAATGAGACAAAAAAAATGTCTCATAGCAATACGTCTGAAAATCTTTTTAATTAGTAAATTTTAGTTATTTGATGCGAACAAAACAATTTTCAGACGGAAATGTGAACGCATTAAATTTTGAGACCGTTTTGAAAATGTTAACAAATTTTACCGACGGTATCATAGCAATATGTCTGAAAATTGTTGGACATGATAAAATAAGTTGTCCACATGTGCAAAAAATTTATATCAGACAAATTAAGTGTAGCACCTTCTCTATCAGACAACTTTTCGATACTCAGATATCATTTAAAAATCGTATTGAGGCATCTTGAATTTTCTGTTACAAACCAATGAATACGTTGCGACCCTGAATTTATTAGATGATAATTAACAAAGAATTTACCCGAAACCGTAACATTGAAGTTGAAGGACTGAAATAAATCGCACAAAAGGAAACTGGGATGAAGTAGGGTTTTGGGAGTATATGCTACACTTAAAGTGTCTGAAAACAGGTTTTTGGTAATCATGGCAGCAATACGAAAAGTTGAAAAAAAAAATTATCCGTATTGCTATGATACAGGTCGGCTAAATTTGTTGACATTTTCAAAAATGCGCTCAGGCTATATGCTACGCGCAAAATGTCTGAAAACAAACTTTTTCGTAATACAATTATAAAATCTATGTACATTTTCACTATCAGACGTATTGCTATAATACCGACTGTCTTTTTTTTTTGACACAGCAGAAATGGCCTCCCACGCAGTTGCTACACTTTCGACCGTTACTACACACCTAGTCGGGTTCAGAATCATACAATCTAACGATTTTATAGGGTTTTTGCCGTATTGCTATGAGACATGGTTTTGGTCGTGGGCTCTCGTACTATAGGCTTTGCCTTATTACGGAGTTTGCGCGCGATGCGTTGCGGCGGGATTATGCAGTTGGATTTCTTTGCGAAAGCTCCGACGTGCTTATTGTCCTAGACGCGCGGCAATGGCAAGGCATCGCGCGCCATTTAGTGGTGGTGGCGCTTCACTAAGTGGCGTGCCGCCTGGAGGCGAAATTCTCTTTACGACAAAAATGACTCTATGCTGCGTAATATTAGGTTTACATTGTGTTTATTTGACTATCTGCCACCGCCAGACGTCCTCGCCACGTCTCTTCTGTATAAACCGCGCCTAGCACTGTTATGTTCCGGCAGTTAGTGATAAGATAGTCAGTCGCTCTATATAGCCACATCTGGCAGTATGAACCATAAGTACCCCCAAAGTTATGACAGGTTGCCTACACAAAAGGAGCAAACCCAAAAGCCACTAAACCTTCAGTGAACCGACCTACAAAAACCAACAACCAGGACAGATGTTACACTAAATTATTCAGCAGTCCGGTTTACCGAAAAATATCAATATTAGCACCATAGTCTGATTAATTGAATGATATATTATCTTGTTATTGGCATTTTCAAAGTTATCTATTACAAAAAATAACCTTGATTTTTTCCGACGTGTGGTCATCCATGCATAGTGGTATCACATAATAAGGTGATCGGGTATTTGTGAAATCAACGACAGACTTCTTGTAAAAATGATATTAAAATTTAACAAAAAGATTCCGTAGGATGGCAGCACACTTATCAGGTCGGAGCCGTAACGCCTAAAATAATTATCGCGAAGTCATTCAACAATGTCAAGTAAAAATGAATCTAAATATTACAATACATTTTACGGTAGATAAAAATGTAGTCTCAAGAGATAGTCACAACTCTAAAAACATAACGGAGACGAGTAGAACTATTCTCGTCACTCTTCGCAATCCGGGCGGCTGCGTCAACCACTACGCTACCAGGGCACTAATTTCGCTGTCGAAATTTAACTTTTTGCGTTAACGCAGCCGCCCGGATGCTGGGTTCGATTCCCGCTTGGGGCAGGTCGCTTATTTTCAGTGCATTTTTTCTAGTGTCAAAATGTATAAAAAATTAAAGAGTTTTGTTACGGTTTATACCTCCGACCAATAATTCTATTGGTCTGAGGTGAATTTATTCGCTATAAAAGTATCATTTAAAACTTCGGCAATGTGTCGTAAAATTGAGCATAAATAAAATTACTGTAGATGAACTAATTACTTCCTCACATCCTTCGCAACATCACAAGAACCAATTGACTTCAATAAAGGATTAATTGTTAACATCGAAAGCAAATAACGGGTTCCGTAGAGTTACTCCCGAGTTCTTGTTGTGAAAACACGTGTTAAGAGACTCCATTTTTAGCTCAATCTAGGTACCGTGCAATTGTTTGCACTTTAAGTACATTTTCACTTGACATTGGCCAAATCTAATCTAACGTAATCTTTATGTGTCACGAACGCCATTTATTAAAAGAAGGTTCCGTATTAGAGATATTTTAATAATAGAATTATAATCTTAACAATTTTCAAAAGTTAAAAGTCATGTCAAATGTTAAAAAATTTCAGAGAAATATTTCCTACAACATGAAACATCAATCAATATATTTTTTTAATTCATTACATTAAAATATTAGTATAACATTTGATTAATAAAGCGTATTAAGTAACATTGAAAGTGAGATATCTACAATCTAAACCAAATACAATGTTCTTTATTTGCGAATCGAAATTACTATTTTTTATATTTCAGCTAGTATTAATTACATTGATTTAGAAACGACTTAAAGACAAGTGAATACAAATTGAAAAATCATTTTGGAAACAATAATTCATTACAATATTTAACTTTGGATGTATCGACTTGAGCAATTATATAATGAATTATTTCATTCATAGTAACCAGATAAGTAGGTAAGTCTTATATTGTTTAAAAGGCTATTCTGTGAAGATAAAAAAAATATTAAGCAAATGTTGGTAATTTAATGAAGAATTGATATTGCAAAATGAAGACATAGTTTAAGAGTCTTAGATCCTAAGATTATGGCTTAATATCTCACAAAGGAAATGAGAAAATGTATTCCCCCGATGATAAGAAATATTACAACAACTTTTCTTGTTGAACCCTACAAATAATTTCTACATCCACACATAGTTCTAACGGACAGTCTATAAATAGACGCTACTGTCCTTGCGGGCTTCATTACTTAACAATCGATTCATATTACTGACTTAGTTTTACGCAACAATTAATACCACACAGGTTACCTGGGTTAGTCTGTACTTGGACACAGTAACAAATGGAGTTCGACAATAAAGTTGTAATAGTGACTGGTGCAAGCTCGGGCATCGGTGCCGCGTGTGCTGTGCACTTCGCCAAACTATCAGCAAAACTGGCCTTGGTCGGAAGGAACTCGGACAACCTGCAAAAAGTCGCAAACCAGTGCCTTAGACTTAATGGACTAGAACCGCTTATTATTATAGCTGATATAAGCATACCCGAAGACATTGATAGAATTGTCGAAGATACTATTGAAAATTTTGGGAGAATAGATGTCCTTGTCAACAATGCTGGTGTATGTCAAATGGCGAATATACAAAATGGAATAGCAGTTTATGACAGAATTATGGCTACCAATGTCAGAGGCACATTCCTCCTTACAGATAAAAGTATTCCACATTTGATAAAAACGAAAGGAAGCATCGTGAACATATCCAGTATTTTATCAACGAGGCCTATATCTTCCATGGCAGCGTACTGTATATCGAAAGCAGCAATTGACATGTTCACAAAATGTGCTGCTTTGGAGTTGGGACCGAAAGGAGTGAGAGTAAATTCTGTCAACCCTGGTGCAGTCAAAACTAATCTATTCGCATCGGCTGGCCTGAGTGAGGATGACAGTAAGAAGATTTTTCAATTCTATGAAAACGTCGCCCCATTGAGAAACGTGACGCAGGTTGAAGATGTGTCCAACTTAGTCGTGTTTCTTGCAAGTGATAAAGCGAAATGTGTTACTGGTAGTTGTTACGTGGTAGATTGTGGCGCTACAATTTCTGAAGACCACTAATCATAGCATAACAAATACAACAACTTAAAAATCTGTTTCTGATGCGACATTTGACTTATCATTATATCTTATATTATTTAAAATCTTACTTCTAACAATACATTTAACATTTCTCTTCGCAAACTTTGTCTTAAAACTTGTGTAAAACAAACAAACTCGCCTAATCCTATTGCCAATTACGCAAGACGTTATGTTCATTGCGTAGATATCTTTGTTTGAAGGAGCTAATTATGTTTGTGACAAGCTACTGAACAAAGCCAACACAATATTAAAACATGTAACGCGGTGCCTGAGACGGAGACGAGGCCTTATTATAACAAAGAAATGTTATAATACAATTCTCGTGGAATTCTCTTTAGATGCTCAGATGCCGCGGAACAACTTGGTGTTTCCAAGTAAATTTCAGTTCTTTCAGTACCTTTATTGTGGTAATATATTCGGTTATCTGGCCCCTAATCCTTCCCCAGGTGCGTCGCTAATTCCCTGTTATCTTGCGTTAATTTCCTCGGGTAATCTTGTAAATTGATTGTGCTCAACTGAAGTGCGCCAGATTACATTGTAAAAACAATTTTGTGGTGTAATTTTTGGGAAATAAGAATTAACCGTTAAGGCTCACGATGCGATGTGCGTTTTGATATGAAATCATTTGGGATATCGCGAGCGTCTTCTGATGCTATTGCTTCCTTAATATTCGTTTGAGCTTTAAATTACTTTGAAGGTAATTAAATTTTATAATCGAGATTTCTAGATAACAAAAATAAATTGTTTAAAAGAAATACCATTTGATTTTCGTACCTGTATCATGTAAACGAGTTTAACCAGCCAAAATAAAGGGGTACGATTTACTGTTAAATCTCGAAATTAATTCCTCGACTTCTAGACTAATCCGGGGAATACGTAAAGTGTAACGTTCACAAGAGCCCATTCCGTGAAATTCGTCGGAGTAACCTCGTTAGGTGTTCGGGTGTTATATGCGATTAATATAATTCCCTAATTTATACGCAGCGGTGGTGTAGCGACGCTCCCGTAGTAAGGATACAGCGATCAACACAAACGACGGGACTATAAAGAGCTTCAACCTCTTTTAAATGAAATGTATTAATGGAGACAATTATTTTAAATCTGATAGGTTCGTGGGTTGAGATAGAATTATTACCAAAATCTTCAAGAGGTATACCTACTTGTTTGCAACAAGTATAATTATGTACCTTCCTAAGGATTTATTACAGAGGTAGGTAAAAATAAATATCAGAACTTTCTTTATATAATGACGGTGGCTGGCACACAAGCATTCGGGGCGCCTAAAAGTAAATAGTTAACAAACAACACCCACTTGTACACGCCGAGAAACAGTGACTACCCTTCCAACGCGAACCTCAGACCAATATTGGTCTGAGACGCGAACTAAGAAATTTGGCAACTCATTCTATGTGGTACAATCAAGAAATGGGTTTCGCTGCTATCGTACATGTTCCCTCCTTCCTACAATCCTGGGTAATTCCAAAGAGGCGTGATGAAGAAGGTGCTTCATCACGCCTCACGCCCGCAGGTTGGCAAGACGAGAGTGGCTTGTGCGGGAGGTTTACCTCTCGCGCTAGCTATCTTCGCATTTGAACTCCACTACTGCTTACCTTATGTTGGAATGGAGACATTTCCTAGACCTTTTAAAAAACTTTTGCAGTTAGCAGTTAGTATAACGTGAGTTACCTACAGATTCTTACATCGCCCGGGCACTTCCATGCGCTACCAATCCTAATCTAATTTTTTTTCATCGATCTCTGGAAACTTTATTCTACCTACTATGAAATACAACACTACAAAAAGGAATCTTACGTATTCAATGTAATTTATTGCCAGCTTAAATATAAGCAATTCACAGTTACAGATCGCCTTACCAGGATAATTTAACAATAATTGCTAGGTAAGTAAACTTCAGTAAACTTACTACAGTGTAGAATATTTAAACTGGCTCTTAGACCTTGTCCAGAAGAGCGAATTTGCCGCGAATATTTTCGCGCGAACACATACTGAGTCTCAACGCGCAAAAGTGAAACTCGCGCGAAGCTTGTGGCAATGTATTTGAGTCCCAGTACCTCACCAACGCGCGTAGACATTCACGGTGAATTCACTCTTCTGGACAAGGTCTAGACTGCGGTAGCGTGTCGAAACAAGTGCATGACAAGAAAAAAAGGAGGATTTTATTCACTATCTGCCCTTTAGGCTTTCTTTTCCCTACCCTTGCTCCTCATTTATTTGGGTTCGGTGCAGATGTCTTGATATTGACAATATTGTCATTGGATTTGGTATTCGATTTTTTGCGGCCTTGCTTAGCAGCAACCATTCATGGGAACAATTGCTATCTTTCAACAGCACCCGGGCTTACCGTGCCTTCCGAAGAATGGAGGAAATCGAATTTGAAAAATTTCAGTCACTCTTCTGAGTAGTACTGACCCCGCACTTAGCATAGCTTTCGTGGCGCCATCGACCTTGTTCCGACGCCCTCTTGGTGGAGTGGTCAGTATAGCTGCCTACACATCAAGCGATCCGGGTTCGAATCCTGGTAGCGGCAAATGTTTGTGTGACGAACACGAAGATTTGTTTGCGAGTCAATGTTGTTTATATACTTATTTAAATTTATTAATAAAAATATCAAAAATTATTATGTATATTAAAAACAAGCTGTGCCCGTTTGTTCGCGTGTTGTGATGTTATATAGTCTATAGCCTTCCTCGATAAATGGACTATATAATTTTTCAATTTGATTCCTGAGATTAGCTCGTTCAAATAAGCAAACAAACTCTTCAGCTTTATAATATTAGCATAGATGTTATCTAGTATCCCTAACACAAGTTTTTAATTATACTTACTTTGGGCTAGATAATTGGTGTGAGCGTGTGTTTATATTTATTTATTTAGTATGTCGATTATTTATTGTATTCTATTCTTAATTCATGGCGTCGCGTCTCATTAAACGTACGCATTTTGCCAATGTCAAGTGAAAATGTAACTAAACTAACAAAAATTGTACGGTTGATTGAGGTTAAAAATGGAGTCTCTCAACACGTGTTTTTACAACAAGAACTCGGGAGAAAGTACATGTCAATTATTTTTAAGTGACAAATATCACCTACTCATAGTTTGTATTTATATTAAAGTATAATTTATGTAGGTACATAAATTGTTTTTCTTAAGAAAACAAATAAGTATGTCTAAGCAATTAACATTGGATACTCATTATCTGTGAGCGTTCTTAATGAGTGCGTTTAAGAAGAAATAATTACAACACATTACGAGAGGTTTGGGGAGGAAAAGTAATAGGTGCCTGGCTACTGCGGTTGCCAATAATAGTTAATTGTAATGGCGGAATGGTTGGCAACGCTTTTGCCAAATTTTCACGACATTATGCCTAGCTAGTCCGGCCATCAATACTAGAGAAAGATCATAAGCAAAGCGAGATATCAAAGTTATGGAAGACACTCGTGTACGTATGTTCAAGTTTTTCTATTGTTCACTCGGGGTAAGAAAAGATTCGTTCCACATTTGTGTACTACATTTGATTGATAGTTACTAACTTCTGCCCTCGACTTCGTCTGTGTAGGATTAAAATCTAACACGAAGAATCCAATAACAGGAAGAATCTAATACCCAATAACCTCCAAACAACGTCCAATGACCAACGTTCATCCAGCCCTCAGACCTATAATTTGGATATTTTTGTCAAAATCTAACAGAAATGTCTTCGTTGTGTGTAACTCCAACATATAGTTATCATAAACAGAAGAACTTTTATAAAGTTACTGTCAAGAGAACTAATAAAAGCAGGAAGATTAAATTTTTGACCCTTCTTAGAAATTTTTAAAACTGTTTTTCTAATCATAAAGTTCCAGTGTCTTCAACATGTAGCAGTGGCATACAAACAATAAAAAGAGAAAGTATGCCACTTCTGGTCAGATAATAGTGACAGAAAAATTACCACGATGTGCTGTGCCAAATTTATTGTAATGTCTACTAGAAGAAAATTTAGATAAGATAAGATAAGATAAGATAATCATTTATTGTTTCAACTGTGTACATGTGATCTTACATATAAAGTTTAATCTCAACAGTTTGCCCATTTCGGACGTACAATATTCTTAGTACCTAATATCAGTAGAACATAGTAATTCTTAAAAATACATTTGAGTTTAATGTCACCTAAAATATTCATTAAGATTATAGAAACATTCATTAATTAGCCATACTTTAAGCTGATTTTTAAATTTGTTGCCTTCTAAAGATTTAATGCGCGTAGGCAGTCTATTAAATATTCTGATTGCATTATTAATAGTACTTTTATTCGTAATATAACTATGAAATTCATACAAACATAAGTTGTGTTTATATTGCGATCGTACATTACTTTTTGTCGCTATTACTTTATTAAAATATTCTGGGCTATGTTTTACAAATGAACACGTTTCCAAAATGTAAATGCAAGTTAAAGTTAAGATTTTGTTGTTTTTGAACACATTCCGCAACGATTCCATTCTATCTATCTTATAAATTACTCTTAAACACTTTTTTTGTAATAAGAATGTTGAGTTTACATTAACAGAATTTCCCCAGAATATTATGCCATATGTCAAAATGGGGTACACATAACCATAGTAAGCATTTTTTGCAACATCCTTAGAGGCAACATTTGTCAATATGGATAATGCATAGCATTTGCTTGCAAGTCTCTTATTGGTTTTATTAATATGAGCCTTCTAGTTCAAATTTGGGTCAATCGTGAGTCCTAAGAAGTTTGTGTCATTTACACTATTAACCTTTGCATTGTTTATAACAATGTTTAAATCCAATGGTACTTGTTTGTAGTTTCTGAACTGAATAATTTTTGTCTTTTCTATATTAACTTTCAGATTGATTGAAGATAACCATTTTGTTACTCTATCAAGAGTATTATTTACTTTCTCGGTGAGTACAGAATTGTTAAGCTTTTCTTCAGAAATAAAAATAGTAGCATCATCGGCGAACATAACACACAGATGTGTCATTATTAGGGGTAATTCGTTAATATAAATTAAGAATAGTAGAGGTCCCAACACGCTACCTTGCGGAACACCTTGTAAAGTATTTTCATAATTTGATTGTATTCGTTCTATTGTTTTTGTTTTCTTGTCATATGATTCAACTATTGTAGCTTTTAATCTATTTGTAAGAAATGACTCAATAAGTTTTTGAGCATTACCACGAATTCCCACATGTTCGAGTTTTTTTATTAGAGTCGAGTGAATAACACAATCGAATGCCTTCGACAAGTCCAGGAAGATTCCAATACAGGTTCTTTGTTCATCTAGATCTGCCCACAACTGTTTTAAAAACCTAAAAACTGCAGACGTTGTATTTTTATTCTGTTGAAAACCAAATTGATTAGGATGTAATATTTTGTTTTTATCTAGAAATATTTTTATCCTTTCGTAAATTATTTTTTCAAAAACCTTTGAAAAATTAGGTAGTAGTGCAATAGGTCTATAATTATTCATTTCTATTTTTGACCCTGACTTATACAATGGTTTGATCAAACCTATTTTTAAATCGTCTGGAAAAACTCCTGTTACTAGTGTTAGGTTGATTATGTATTCTAAAGGTTTTGCTATGTACGTGGAACTCAATTTTATTATTTTTACTGGTATGTTGTCATATCCTGTACTTTTTTTGTTATTCAGTTTTTTTATTACCGCGATTATTTCTTGTGTCGTTACAGGGGCTAAAAATATGCTATTTGGGTTAATTTGACACGCTGTATTATATAAAATGTTAGAATTAGTATTATTTTGCTTAGGCTTAGTCAGATTAATAAAATATTGATTAAAATTGCTTGCAATGTCAAATGGATTAGTAATTAATTTATTGTCATTCTTTATGCTTGGTGTTGTAACTTTTATGGTATTTGTTTGTGAGGTATTTTGTTTGATCACCTGCCAAGCAGCTTGATTTTTGTTTTTACTTTTATATATGTAGTTAATATTTGATAGTTTTCTTGATTGTCTTGTAACGGTTTTCAATATATTACAGAATTTTTTATATTTCTCAGCTATAGATTTGTTATTACTGTTTTGTTTTTGTAAATATAATTGTCTTTTTATTTTACTAGATATAACTATGCCTTCAGTTTTCCAGTTTTGTATACGTTTGTATGTTATTTTAATTTTTTTCGTTGGAACACAAAGTTCGTATATAAGCGAGAACAAACTAATAAAAGATTTATATGCCTCATTTGCGTCTGTTTGCGTGTAAACTTCAGAAAATCCTATCTGCGATATATATTTTAAAAATATGTCTATACATCTGTCAGGATTTTTTGATGAACAAACCAGTAACGTTCGTTATAACTTAAATTTGACAAATATGATATTATTTGACAGGTATGATCAGACAAACCTAAGTCTGCTACTTCTACTTCATATTGCTTTAGGTTCGTAAATATATTATCTATACAGGTAGCCGACTGCTGTGCTATCCTAGTGGGTGCACTAACAGAGGGATATAGCTTGTACGATCGGAACATGTTAAGAAATTCTTCACTTCTGTTATTACTTTCAAGAATATTAATATTGAAATCACCTGCAATAAATACGTTCTTATAACGGTTTCTGGTCCTAGTCGTTATTTTACGGAGAAGATTTTCCATATTCAATAAAAAAATATCATAATTGCTATTTGGTGTTCTATAAACACAAACTACTAATTGATTTATTCCACACAGTACTAGGCCACAACACTCAAAGTGACTCTCTATGGACATATCTGATATCCATTGCAGGTTCTTATAGTCAATGGTATTTTTAACAAAAATTGCAACTCCACCTCGATTCTTTCGAGTTCGGCAAAAGTGTGCAGCTTTAGTATAACCGTCTATCTGTAATATGTCCACTTCTTCATTTTTCAAAAAAGTTTCGCTAAAGCAGCATATATCAAAATTTTTTTCGTGTGCTAATATTTCTAATTGGTCTATTTTCGATCTGATGCTTTGTACATTTAAATGCATGATATTAAACTTTTTGTTTTGGTATGATATTTTAAGATTGCATTTATTGACGAAAACACTTTTCTGCTTTATCTTTACCAGATTTATTTTTAAAATAGTTAGTAATTAATTTTTGTCCATATTTTTGTTTAGATATAATCTGATTTTCACTATAGTTACCTTTACATCTAATAAGGGAATTGGATTCTAAAATGTCATTCATAAGATTTTTTATGTCACTAAAAATAATTCGCATTCCATGATTATTTATTATACCAGAACTCTCACGAAACATGCTAAAGTCATACGTCAAGTTTTTATTGGAATCGAGAAAGTAAGCATACTCATGCCTTACAATGTCACTATGTAGCATTTTATTAAACCTTTCAATCCTCCAGTTGTACCTACATATTTTTAATATTTTTACATTTATAAGTAGGTGCACATATTATTACATTTGTGTGCAATACATTAAGCATTATTTGTCGTATGTAAGAAACTAGTTCATAATAGTTAGTAGTGGAATGGAAATCTTGATCACCTATAAATATAATACAAAAGTCATTTAGTGTAAATTCTAAAAGCTTAAGTTGAAGTTCGTGTAGTAGTGCTTTGATACCGCGACCAGCCAGCAGGTAATGACATATGTTATAGTTCTCGTTCATGTAGTTTTCAGCAATACGCAGAGTCTTTGTGAGCATATTTGTACTAATTAAGCATATCTTGTTTTTTTCTAATCCATAACTTGCTGCACCACTCTTCATCCCTTCCCGATTAGTTACCGAGATGCCTGATGGGGATGCAATTGTTTGTTTATCCATAGACGCTGGAACTTCATGGTTACTAATCAACATTGCTTTCTCTGTAATTTTTTGCTGGATTGGGGTTTCCAAAAAATTGCAACTCCCTATGTTAGGTTTGCTTTTTTTGTTGTTAGGCGTATTTAGATGCTTTTTGGGTGTGGTTTTTGGCGTTGAACAGCATATACGTGTTAACTGAGATATTTTTGAATCTCGTTTTGATAATTCCTGTTGTAACTGATAGTTTTGTAAAATGTCCTGTTTTCGGGGCAGCTTCGATTGAGTGTTATGTTCGGAGAAGACAATGTTTCGCTTAAGTCGAGCGATAATTGTGGGGTAACAGATGTCATAGTTTTGTGATAATTGTTAATTAATTTTGTACTCTCTTAAAACATGATTTGTGTTTATACTCCTCAAAACATTTAAAATTTTTTGCTCTTTTCTAAATTTCTATTAATTAATTAGCAATAAAGAGTCATTAAAGTTGAGTATAAATTTAAATATTTTTTATTTATTTGCCCATCATTTTGGGGTCGTGCAGACCGAGATAACAAGTTATGAAAGACACTATACGTATGCTCAAGTTTTTCTATTGTTCACTCGGGATAAGAAAAGATTCATGTTCACCGTTAGCTTACATTTGATTGATAATTACTAACTTCTGGAGTTTCTCTTGAGTTGTTGTTGTAAAAACACGTGTTGGGAGACTCCATTTTTAACGTACAATTTTTGTTACCATTAATTAAGAATAGATAGATACTAACTTCTGACCTTGAATTTGTCTGCGCAGGATTAGTATAAATTATTATAGTCTATATCCGCTCTCGCCTGTGCAGGCGCTCACTTATAGGCGTATGAGAAAATTTGAAAAAACGCCAAAAAGAAAAGCCGCATTGCGGAAGTTTCATTTTTGTAACTTCCTTTGTTTATTTAATACTACCAAGAGATATGAAGAGGTTGATGGCGTCGCGATAGTGCGCTGTTAGTAACGATCACCAAAGTGAAGCTACTAAGTGATGAGTGACCAAAAAATTTTCAGCTTGATTTTCCACGTTAAGCTGTTGGTCCCGGGTGCTGTGGAAAGATAGCAGTCGTTCCCAAGGAGAGTTGGTGACAGGCACACGGCCGTAAAAAATCGAATGCCTCGTACCCTGCTCCGACCGAAATAAATTACTTCCAGTCCAGATAAATTACTTCCGGCAGAGCCTTTACTTCCAGTCCCGCACCGGCGATTGCCCGCCTGCGTGGCTTGCACTTCACGCCTCCCCCCAGTGCGTGGAGGAGGCCTGAGGGTGACCGTGAGTGCTCGGCCACCCTCGCAAAACTCGGTGGTGAGCAGTGAATTGCGTGCGAGGGCACCCTCGCGCCTGTCACCCGCTGCTCATCACCGGCGCGCTTAGTACCTAACTTAACTACGACGATCGTTAAGACGCAAGGTCGTGGTGCCACCAACCTTCTTAAGTTCCACTGCTGTTTGTAATTATCTAAAGTCTTTGTCTATAGTAAATATGGAAGCTATTGCAAGCGCACGTACGAAGCTCATAAAATATTTCTCAATGTTTGAAGGTTTCCCTCTAAAACTACTTAAGCAAAGACTTGCTCTTCGCTGTTCAGATAGTACTAATGTACGAATTAGACAAACTTTATCGGGCAATAATTATAAGTTACCCGGCTTTTGCGCTTTATTGCTAACTACAGTAGAATGTTAAACTTACAGAATATTGTTCTAAGTACCACGAATATGCACCTTGCATTGGCTTGCCTCTGTTTTAAAATGTATCAAGGAATTCAAGGAAATAATTGAAGCCTAATAGTTGGGGATATATAATACTTTTTGTCGCGATAACCGACATTGACGTGAGCGAAGACGCTGGCGACCGCTAGTGTATATATATATTTTTTTTAATAAAAAAAAATTAACTGTAATTTTTTTATTTTTTTATTAATTCCTGATTGCGTGAACCTAATAACATATTAATGTGATATAGGCACCTTTGTTCAAAGTTTAAGTTACACATACACTGACTTTTGACTTTCAAATACATTCATATACTTAATTGCGGTGTGTTCTAATCATAGCTCCTTGAATGTATTGACGTTAACACACTAATTGTAGTGTGTACTCGATAATTACGCAGGTGTCACCTTTGTGTACATATTTATCTTACCTATGTGTGTGTATGAATAAAGAATATAGAAAACAGATTAACAAACCCACATTTTTAACAAGTTAAACTTTACAGGTTACTTACATAAATTGTAAACATCCTTCACTTCTTTATTCACTGAACTTATTTATAGGTAAAAGGTATCGAAAACTTGCTCACTGGATAGATTCGGCACAAATGACTATGCGGGCTTGTAGGAGCCGAGCAAATATCACTTTCTCCAAATACAGTCCGCTCTTTGATTTCGCATTCTCTTCTGCAAACTATTTCTGCTGGACCAATCAAATAAAACGCTTGAACTTTAATGAATTTGAACAAAGTTATTGTATTATACTAATAGGAATTTAATCTTATAATTTATGTTTGTAGTTGTGTACTTAAAGAATACATCAAACCTATTGGTTGATAATAACATAGTTTACAAAGCGGACTTCTCTATAAAAGAAATCCCTTCTAGTTAATCCATGAATATGTATTAAGATGTTAATAAGATAGGAAGCGAGTATACAATATTTAAATATCAATTAAAAACATAGTAAATAGCTACACGATATGTATTTGTTTGTAAGTATATCTACAATCACGAATAGGAGTGTTGTCTCTGAAGTCAGTTGAGATACTTTTTATTAGCTGTCAAAACAAAATTCTTTCTTAGATTTTGTATGCCATTATGAATTTGTGACGTCTTTTATTTTTATAGTCAACTGACTGAATATAAAATTATTTTTACACGCTTTAAAAATCAAATTATAGAGATAATTTGAAACGATGCAGATTTTTAGGCATCAATTGCCATCACCTTTCACGAATTTAACACAATGTGAATGGTGTCAACATCCCTAAATAATACTTTAACAAATATTCAGCTTAAGTGAAAAGAATCAATTAGCAGGGTTTAGAGCACACGTGTATTTTGAGCTTATTGTAATTGTTATTATGAGCATTTATTTTAACAACATGGCAATATTAGAGTTTTAATGGTTACATCCTCAAAGTCACATATCTCAAAGACCGCTTATTTTTAAATGTTTCCAACCAAAGTATTAAGTTTACCCAGAAAACCAGTCAAATATATTTATTACCAAATATAGTTCCCACATTTATCTATATTTTTTTACTTGTTATTCTTATTACCTGTATTTCCCCGTCTTTATTTGATTGAGATTCCCGCACGCGTCCAATATATTGGGCCTCTTAGACCCGAGAGAGCGCATAGTTGCTGGATCTTGATCATTTCTCATGTTATTATAAGAGCTTCACTGCTACAAATATAACCTTTACTCAAACGGTACAAAGTGTATTTTGCCCTAATCATATTTTACGTTTATTTTGATAGAAAAGGGGCTGGGACAATCGAAAGGCGGCTATTTAAGGGTTGAACAGATCGCTTTATTTGTAATTTGTATCGTTCGTGGTTGGAATATTTATTTAACCGTGGGCGAGTGCTTCGAGTCATAACATTAAAATAAAGTATTCACATTAAACCACTCATTTTTATAACTTCAACTAACAATAAATTTATTTCATTAATAATATTTGTAAGTATTTGTATTACAAGTTTTGTCTGTAGAACTTAACATTGAGTATAACAGGCTGGGAAGTACATGTAAAAATTATGATTTATCTTGTAAAAAACCGCCTTCAAAACTGGAAAGGGCGAAATCAAAATGTTATGTTTAAAAAAATCTAAATGTTTTTTGAGGTCGGTCCCTGAAACAAGTTTTGAGAAATATTTTAAGATTTGGAATCTTAAAATATTTCTCAACACTTATACTAATAATATTTACATGACTATGTTAGCATGCGTAGGTGCCGGTTTCATACCCCATGTACCAAACACCTTGTATATGGCAACAGACTCATGGTAGAGACTAATGAAAGTTTATCGTATAATTTATTTAAATCATCATCACCATTATTTCAGCGGAGAAACGCCCACTGTTGGACTTAGGCTGCCCCCAAGAATCTCAAACCCGATTGGTCCTGCGCTGCCCCTGTCCAGCGGCTTCCCGACCTTTACCAGACCGCCTCGGTCCACCTCTCTGTCAGCTGTTTATGTAAATGATTCCTCTTAATTAATCATCAAGGCATGCGTGTGCATCAACTACATTCACTGCACACAATCCACTCCTATTTTTCATTTTAAATTTTCCTTCAGTAGTAAGTCATACTTAGTAATCTAGCCCGTACAGGCCTCAGACCAAATAAAGAGGTACAGGCTTATCTTTTGTACATTTTGTTTTTTAACCTTCTATGAATTCCGCATTGTAATATGGATATATATGTCGTGGCCCGATCGTAAAATTGCCCAGAACATGAAATATGCGGCATATCATGAAATGTTACTGGACCCTAAAAATCTCGACCACTGGTCGAGTAGCCCATTATCTAAAAATGCTAGTGGTCAGCCCGCCTAGCATGACCGCCGAAACACGATATGATATAGCCATTTATCGCGTTGAAATCTTGAAAATTTATCGAAACTGCGAACTTGTATAAGCCTTATAAATGTTTGCAGTTTCGATAAAATTCCAAGTTGGCTATAACCTATCCAATAATTTTTGACAGTTCAACGCGATAAATGGCTATATCATATCGTGTTTCTGTGGTCATGCTAGGCAGGCAGGAGTGATCAGTAGGTTCAAGGTTTTTTTATGACCAATGGCATGTTAGGCGCGAAGCACACCGATCGGGTGTCGGGCGCGGACGTCATTCTGTTTCATTCAAATACCGTACCAAACACACGGCAATAAGGTTCCTAATTGAACAAATTTAACGCCGAAATGGCGTGCTATAGTACGTCCGATGAAGGCCGTTGAATTTGTTCAATTAATGACCTTATTGCCGTGTATTTAGTATTTGAATGATGTCCGCAGATTGGTATGCTTCGCAGCTTTTACGACATGGCTGCGAAATATATGTATATCAAAACTAAATTTATAACACCAATATTTAAAATCCACCCAGTACCAATTTACGAATTATTGAAAAAAAAATCTGAATAACTTTATGATACTCGTAGTGAAACAATCTGTTCCACCAAAACAAAATCGAACGCATTATGTTTGAATGCTCATCGAAAATCACGATCAGCCATTTTCCCATCGTAGCACGCTACCGGACAACCCTTCTAGCATCCAAATTTAATTCACTAAGCAGCAGATTGGAGGAAGCCTTAGAAATCCCACAATAACAGTTTTCAACAATAAAAAAGGTCAACTCGCAAAAGCAGTTCACGCGCAAAACAAACAAATTGTATAGTCGGGGTACAAAAACTTGCATTGTAGTCTCTAAAACTAAAGCAGCAAGTGTCTGGTCATGAGTTAGCGATAATTTAAAGTCATCAAATATACCTAATGTTATCGCTAACAACCTTTTTGGGTCAGCCACCTTTTTTTTAAAAAAAAGTAGTTTTTGATTAAATCGAACAATGTGTAAATTTAAATGCTTAAAAAGTCACTAAAAAGAAATGGTTACTTAATCCGGTTTTAGTCAAAAAATAAAATACCTACCTATTTTTTTAATTGTTCATAGATAGCACAAACTCTAGCACATTAAGGATATTTTTAGCTATAAAACCACACTAAAGTTATTGCTCTAACATAAATAACTATTGAGTTGTTGTTATTTGAGCAAAACCGCTAAATGTCGATTTTCTGAGATTGGAAAACTTGTGATAATTTTTATTATCATGCCATAATCAAATTAATTAAAAATTGCTGAAAATCCACCTCTATTCTGAAGACAGGCCATTACTATTATGGCCACTTGTCCTGTGGCCCTTGAAATCGCGTTAGGGTCATATCTAAACAAAAATAACTCAATAGTAATTAGAGTAAAGACTTTAAATTATCCTTTTTTATTTCTAAAATACAAAAAAATGTACCTTAATGAACTATTTTATGTGGTATTTAGAAATAATTCAAAAATTTGTTAAATTTTGACTAAACGCTTTAAACATTTAAATTAACACATTTTACTTATGTAATTATTATATTAAAACAAAATTTATATTATTAAAAAAATATATTTAATTCAAAATTTTATAATTTTGTATTAATAATATTTAAGTATTGTTTTGTTATAGTCAACTTCACTCTTTTATCACGTCAGGGATACTTGACCTGGGGTAATAGTTTACTTTTTAAGTTTCATGCATAACGATAAGTATTTATTATACCTATTTATAAATGTTACCTGTATCCTTTAAAATGAATAAAATAAAAAATAAAAGATAAAACTAAATGAAAAATATTTTAAAAGCGATAATCCAAAAACAGTGGGAGTTGACCCCCACAATAGGTTTTCTTATCGATAAAATTAAGTATAAATTTGATACCTTTACATTATCACTAATTTATGACCAAATACACTGTACAATATCAAAGTATCATTTAATAACCTCCCGAAGGCATTTACGCGCCAACAATAGCCTTTGAATAATATTAATTATCATTGAGAGTCAGTATCTCATATAAGTACCTATTTCATTTGTATATATCACTAGCGGACCCGACAGACTTCGTCCTGTCATAAAGAAATTATTCGAATTTTTCTCGCCGTAAAAACCATCCTTGAACTTCAACGAACATTTTAAAAAAAGAATTGGCCAAATTAGTCTCGGCGTTGTTGAGTTACGCGCTTACCAACACATTTTGCGATTCATTTTTATATTATAGATTTAAGTATTTCATTTGAAAATTTGAACTGAAATATTGGGATAACTGACCTTTGTAACAGTAAGGTAACGAACCTTTTCTTGCCCCGACTGTACTTCACTCACTACAGTTTGTTTTCCATCCCAACTGGGGTTAGCTCGACGCGTCATAAAAAAGATCGCACGCCATCATATTTTATCGAAAAAGCTATTTTTCGCAGGCGGATCCAGTGCGTTTATGTGAAACGCCTCAATTTTCTTCCAGCTACATAAAACTGCTTGTTAACAATAACGCCACTTCCTTATAGCATATATTTAAAGAGAGAGAAGGGTTTTGGGTTGTTTTCTGTCAATACATTTATACAGAGTTTTGTTTACTTCAATGTGATACAAATATGTTTGTTTATCTTATCAAGTATATTAACTATTAATATCCAGTTCCATTCACGACATCCACAGTCGCTGTATCAAAAATGTTTGACGAGTCACTGCATTGATAGTAAATCAAATCGATGGACCTTTTCGATACTTTTCCGGTCGATATTTGAAATCCAGCCGAAACCACGAGTTTTCTTTCATAAAAAGAGACAAGAATCAAAATCTTTCTCACACTCCAAACTCTACATACATTGTTTTAATCAATTTTGGGTGAGTATTTAGTAAGTACTATATTTAATTTACTTAATTACATAAAAGTACACGTATTAAGACAACCCAAAGAAAAGCAAGACTATAATGTCAGGGATCAGAAGGGATTCTCCCAAGACATTATTACTATTGAGAAACATAGGTGACATAGTTTTACATCTTTTTTACTCTAATTGAATGCATATAAATGGAAACTTCTACTCCAATGGAATCTTTTCTAACCAACTTATGTTGTAACCTTGTATGTGCAGTACTTATAAACTAATTATATTTTCTATCTATTGTTGCCTTGTGAATTTGACAATTCAAATTCGGAGATGAAGTAAAAGTGAAGACGGTGCACTGCGGAGTTTTTCTGACTACTGTTGGTTGCCGCTGATGACATTCCCAACGTCACCGGTCTTCTAAGAAGGCGAAGACCTTGGAGGGTCCTCAAGCCTGTAAGTCGAACGTTCCTATGGGATTACTGAGCGATTTAGCATCACTCTCTCGGTCTCTCGACCGCCTAGCGTCCCTATGACGTCCAAGTCGGAAGGGAGCGACATGCCTGAGGGTGCCTCTAAAGTCCCGGACCTCGGCTCGGTCACGCCGTGTGTGGGACCGGTTTTCAAAATATGTATTGGTAACGCCGGTAAATAAGGCGAGTAGTTTCGTTACATATATGTGTGCGTGTAACTGTGTACGTATACGGGCGAGGTGTAGTTTTAGTTTACTGACCTCAGCTGCATTCTTAGCAGAGCTCCATTCACGCTTTTTTACTTGGTCTGAGTGCAAATCATGCAAATCATTAAATATTTTACTAGGTGGTAGACTCATTAGGGTCGTCTGGGTAGGTACCACCGCCTTTCTTATTTCTGCCGTAAAGCAGTTCGCTGTGTTTCAGGTTGAAGGGAAAGGTAGCCAGTGTAATTACCGGTCATGGAGGGCATATCATCTTAGTCCCCAGGATGGCAAACGCACTTGCGGTGTTAAGTGATTTACACTTAATATTGCAAGTGTCTATAGGCGGCTGTGATCACTTAACATCAGGTGGGCCGCAAGCTTGTTTACCATCTCGTAACATAAAAAAAAATCAAAACTACATCTGCTGTCTAGGCAATTTACTATGTTGGAGTTACTCATTCAGAATTGTAGTTGTCACCCCTTGGTGCTCGGCACCCGGACGGCTACGGTCTGTCTTTTGGTAAGCAGTCAGTTTAAGTGGGAAACTCACTTTCACTCCAAGCCACATCACGCCAAGCCATCACTCCAAAACAAGCCAAAATCGTTCCGTGTGTTCGGAATCTCACGTGGCTTGAATGGCGTGACGAAAAATTTCGGACATCTAAATCCAAACCATCGCTCGATGCCACGTCCATTTCGCGACGTGTCAGAAGTCGCTGCGTAGAATTAAAGTAAATTGGTGTGTCGCAAATGGAGCGATTTTGTGTTCGATAAATTTTTGAATAAAGGGACCGTGAGTTCGCCACTTTAACCTATAGACACTTGCACTACTGACGTGACATTCGCGCGTTGCCAACCCTAATCCCCTTCCCTACCCCGTGGAAATCTGGCAAATTCAAAACAACACAAAAATGTACTGGTTGACTGTCTTCTATAAGGTGGAGGTATTACCCCAGTATAGGCGCTCCAAATTCGAACGGCAACTCCGCTGTGCTTGACTAAAAACTACAAAATTGAAAATTGTATGTAACCCTCGACATACATTTATAGCTAAGAACCATGTAGATCATATGTCAGCTTTCAAACAAAAAAAACTCATCAAAATTGGTCCATTCGTTTAGGAGCTAAGATGCCACATACAGACATACCGATACACAAACTTATAACACCCGTTGGGGGTTAAAAACTAAAAAAAGACTATATTTTAGTTGCGTTATGAGCTCAATATGTATCTATGGGATACACGATTAGCGCTCCTTTTTGTGACGATGGGAAATCCATTTACTGACCATACCGCACGCTGGCTGGGCGTACGGCGTGTGCGGGAGTCACCGGAAACAGCACCGGTCCTACTCCGCTAAAAACCACCGGTACCCTCCTAAGCCCTTGTGGGGGCATTTTGGGATCGACGCACATAGTGTGCGCCATTTCACCAAAACCAGCCAGTCCAGCAGTGAACCGGGTGACTCGCCTCAGGGGGATTGCGCTAGGGTACTAGGCAATCCCCAGACACGATTAGCGCTCCTAGCAGAAAGAAGTGCAAAGCACGTTTCCTATACAAATTGATCGTATACCGCACTAAAATGTTACTTTTTACACTAAAGAAACCGAGGGTTCCGTACAAATTTGTATCTTTTTGCGGCATAAACGGTCGTATCTTTTTTTACGTTAACTTATAAGTTCGATTTTTTTCACAGCTTAAAGGGACCGTAGATGTAGTAGTATATGGTTTTAATTTGAACACGATACCTCCACGAGTTCCCGAGATAAACGCAAACCTCGATGATCTATTACGTACTTTAAATAAAGACTATATTTTTTATAATTTAATTACAAATGTATAGTTTTCAGAATTTTTCCTGTCCCTGTGGTATAAGACGATATTACTTGCCAAATTTCATAGTACTAGGTCAACGGGAAGTACCATATGAATTTTGATTCCTTTGAAAGTATGTTTTCTGCAGCATAAATGGCCGTATCTTTTTTGCGTTAGCTAAAAAGTTTTATTTTTCACAACTTCAAGGGACCGTAGACCTGAGTATATGGTTTTAATTTCAACTCATTCCTGAGATAAAGGGTCTTTGCCCAAAGAAGGACAACAAAGTGACCCTATAAGAGTTCCGTTTTTTCCTTTTGAGGCACGAAAGCCTAAAAACATACCTATACTACTGGTACTGAAAACACCACCAATATGAACTTCACTTCACAGAACACGAAAACAATCAACAAATAAAACCTACAAGAAATAGGTATGTACAGGTCCATTTATTAAGGTTTGTTGTGTGGCTACGAGGGGAAAGGTATTTTATTTAGCCGTAGAGAACAGTTGTTACTCGACAGCCGGTGATCGAGAACAAACAGCCGAGGTAAACTTATTACGTAGCTTGATATATCGTAATTAACCGTCACTATTATAATTAATACTGGGTATTATTTTGAGGAGTAACGTGCTTGCTTTGATTTGGTTTGGTTGGAAAATAATAAGAATAAAGAAAGAAAAGAAAGACATTAAATCACGGTCTTGGTGGAATGATAATAATGCCTACACCAAGAGCTTCTGAATAGGAACGAACCTGTAAGAACTTCTCATACAGTGAAGTTAAAACTTTTTGATCTAAAACAACTTTATAATTATTACACTTGCATTTTAATTAAAAACATCATTACTACAGTCTAAATTTAAAAGTGAATACACGTAATTTAAGAAACAACTTAAAAATTAAACTTCCAAAAGTCCGAACTAATTACGGAAAGGAAACAATATTATTTGAAGAAGTCCAGCTGTTCAACAATTTGCCAAATGATCCCACACTCTCACCTGATCTTAAGCGAAGAGGTGGACTACGATGTTACATGCTTACCTAGAAGTAGCCTATTCACTTTCGCGTTAAAGGCACTCAGATTATAATTTTCAGGGGACACATCAGCAGGCAACAAGTTCCACTCCTTAGCTGTACGCCTTCAAAACGAGTTGTTATAAAATCGCTTCGTGCGGATGGTTGGGGTAACAACAATATAAGGGTGGTAATTTAACCTGCGTCTTGTGTCTCGTTAATGAAGAGGGGCTGGTGGAATTACTTTGTGCAATTTGTTCATTGAATATGTTTATTTTTACTTTCTCGTATACGTAGTATAGAGGAAGTCTTGTAATCGTCAAAAAATTCGACCTCGAGATTTTGACGGATATACACGTTTTGGACCTCCCTGAGTCCAAACAGACCGTTTTTGGAATTATGTCTGTGCGTTAGCACGATAACTTGAGTATGCTTTAACTTATTACAACCAAGTTTAACATGCATGTATGACATCAAAATATGAGGTTTCTATTAACTTTTGGGTCGTTTCCGGTATACGAGAAAGTCAAGGGGAGGCCACTGCCGATTTTTTTGTTTTCTATTTTATTTTGTATAATTTTCAATACTTTCTGTAAGTCCATTCATAATAAATATGGCAAATATTAATAATATGCACATACGGTCTGTCTATTGTTTCTTCCGGTCGTCGAACTTGTTTGTTAATATTTAATTTTTGTTATTTTTAGGGTTCCGTACCTCAAAAGGAAAAAACGGAACCCTTATAGAATCACTTTGTTGTCCGTCTGTCTGTCTGTCTGTCAAGACCCTTTATCTCAAGAACGCGTGGACGTATCAAGCTGAAATTCACATGAAATACGGTCTATTGTCCCTTTAAGCTGTGAAAATATCAAACTTCTAAGCCAAGCCAATCAAAAGATACAGCCGATTATGTCGATATTTTCAACAAATTTCCGACACTCACAAAGGAATCAAAACCTACAGGATACTTCCCGTAAACTCAGAATCTTGAAATTTGGCATGAAGCATTGTCATATAATGCAAATATAGGAAAAATTGCGAAAATTACTTTTTTTTAGTTATATAATATAATAAAAATATTTTAATAAAATGAAATTTACTACCTTATTTCTCACGAACGAATAAAGGTATCAAATTGAAATTTATACCAAATACCTAGGTCTATTGTCCCTTTAAGCAGTGAAAAAATCAAACCTCTAAGTTAACGCGATCAAAAGATACAGCAGTTTATACCGACACCTTAGACGAATTTCCGGTTTGAACGATATCTAGTAAGTAATTTGATTTAATACGTCATAAATTGTAAACCGCTACGTTTGTACGGCGGAACCCTCAGTGTGCGAGTCCGACTCGCACTTGGCCGGTTTTTTATTACTAGTTATGGTGCAAACGGCATTTTCTTTATAGAACAAGAAAAATAACAAGTCAAAAACAACGCGAGGTAAATCACATATAGCCAGCCATCTAACTACGAAAAGGTGGAATAAAACATCGCTCTCCGCCTCTTTTAAAATTATCATTGCCATCTTTTTGGATCGATTTACGTGCCTCGTCGATTTCCATGTTATTTTCTTGAAATTAAAAGGTAGGTAGTAAGGGAACTTCTTCCTTTTCCCGCCGACTTACTACTGACTCATAATCGTTACGGCCGGGATTGTACGAGCTACGTCTGTGAGCTTTTCCCCACTATTCAATAGAATGAGATTATAATTTGTGCTTCTTCCGAGTTGTTGTAATCTTTATGTGTCGCGAACTCCATTTATTTAAAGAAGAAGAGATGATAATTATTATCAATTTACTGGTAGAGTCATTGGCATTACTTGATGATCAAAAACAGAATTTCAAAATTTGTAAAAACAAAATTGTTTGCCGGAATGTGGAAATTATTAAGTCACTCGCTTTTATTTAATTTAATTTAATTATTAAGGCGCTCATCTTCCTAGTACTCGCATCATCAATCGATTGAGAAATAAAGCTTTTACAGTCATGGACAATTACCTTAGACGTGAGCTCTGCTAAACCCTGATACGCCATTGTCGTACACCTTTATTTTATCCCATGTTGTCAGAAAAACACCATAAATTTTCGTCGCAAAGACAAACATAAGCACTTGATATTACAAGCATATATTGCAAGGCAACATGTTTAATTTAACTATACCACCGTCGGTTGTAAATTACGGTACTGAGTCCCCTTTGTCGCGTACCTGCGTAAAATAATCTCAGGAGGATTCCTCTGCCGAAATGTATCATAATATCCATAATATCAGAGAAACGTGACCAGCTACCTACGAAATTACAGCGCAAGCAATAATTCAATCAAACGCGGCTTAACCGGCCTCTCTCCATGTTTACTAAACACGTACCCTTATCAAGTGCCATTGACGACCTTATCCTGCTCATACTAACGATATCATAATTGTAACGAAGCCAGCAAATCGAGAAATAAACTCTTTATGGTGCAAAACAAAGCACAAAATCGAACGTGATCTTCTCAGTGCTTCGTAGGTAATTGCTTGAATTGGTCGTGAAAACATGAAACGGTTTTTAGGAGTCTTTGTACATGTGTGCGTGATTTACGTACAAATGATTGTGTGTAGAGATGAAGACAAAATAATGAAGTGTGAGTGTAGAAACAACGTTTTTAAATCGCATTAACGTCAACTCGATTCTAACTCTCGTAAGCTTAAGGAATAAAGTTTCGTGATAAGTGGTATTGTAAGTCTGGCTAAGGCTCTCTTGGGATCTATAATGGACCTGTGGAAATGTCTGGAGAAAGAGGATGTGTACTGTCCGCATCTAGATTTAGAGCTTCTAAGTTATTTAACGCCTTTTAAGATTAATCGACTGTTTGTTCATAGACGCTGAATCTAAGACTTTAAGAGAATTGCTTGTTCACATTCTTCTTCGACCACATTTTAAGAAAGACATAAATAAGTCTTCGGTAGTCTGTATTTTAAATGTCCGAGTTTATTTTGTATAAATACGTCTTAAGTGAGGGCGTAAAAATGAAGAAGAAAATTATTATTCATTTTGGTCTTTAATATACCTACTTACTTCTTATAAATTTGGACAACATAATATATACAAAAATAACATATTTTCAAGGATATTTTTATTATAAATATAAAAACTATAAATTATAATGTAAATAATTATAATAACTTCTTGATTACACTAATAAATGTTTAATTCTTCGGATTTTTGTCCATCAATCACACGACAACGTTTCCACAATTTGGATGAAAAGAACATAAGTTGAAGCCTGGATTAAAATTGTCAATGGATTGGTCAACAGCGGAATTAACTGGAGTATTTCCTCCACCATACAGAAGACCACAGTCAAATAACACCAGTAGCTGTGCACCGTTCCCGAAACGTCCCCACTAAGGGCTAAAAATATATCTCATCATATAAAAATATATCCTCATAGCCGCTATAAGGATACCAATGTTTTTAGTGGGTATTCCCGGAACTCTCAGGGGAGTCCCACAATGGGGTACGACATGTAAAGATTTTCCATAAAAAAATCTCCCCTTGACTTTCTCGTATACCCTTCACGTGCCAACAAAGCACGGAGGAAAATCGATTTTTAAGAATTTTTGGTCACCCATCCGAGAACCGACCGCTCGGTCGGTTCTCGGATGATGGCTTAACTTTCATAATCGACGACTCAAAAGTTGATAGAAACCTTATTTATATTTTTATGTCATTATTCTTATTCTTATTCTTAAATAAGGGGCTGAGGCCGTATCTCAGAGCACTTCGACCCTATGGGATCTTTTGTGCTTCCCCTTTCCTTATCACCCATCCCCGCCAATATCGAAAACATTTTGTATGAGTTTCACGATGTTGGCGGGAATAAGGTCTATAAAGTCCTCTGGTTTAGGGTAAGCTAAACCTAGGACCCTTAGCCGCCTGTTGACTAGTGCATCGCAGTCACATAGTATGTGCTCCACGCTTTCTTCCTCCTCACCACACATTCTACAGATGGGGTCATCAGCTTTGCCTATTGTGCACAGGTGTCTTCTAGTGGCAAAGTGGCCAGTGAGAGCGCCTATGAGGCAGCGGATTTGGGTTCTGCTGATTCTTCCCATTCTTTTAAGGTAGCCTATGTGTGAGGATCCTAAAAATTTCTTTGAGTGTGTCAGTCGGGGAGTGGACAACCATTCCCTGAGGTGCCTCTTTTGACAATACTCCTTTAGTGCTATTTTTATGGTACTTCTAGATAATCCTACAAAAGGCTCGGGCCCATTGATGTTTTGAGCCGATCCTTTCCTTGCTAGTTTGTCAGCATTTTCGTTCGTTTTATGTCATACATGCATGTTAAATTTGGTTGCAGTAAGTTAAAGCATACTCGAGTTATCGTGCTAACGCACAGACACGCACACAGACATAATTCCAAAAACTGTATTTTTGGACTCAGGGAGGTTCAAAACGTGTAAATCCGTCAAAATCTCGAGGTCGTATTTGTTTTACGATTACAAGACTTCCTATATACTACGTATATTGGAAAAAGTAAAAATGGGTTAAATTCTTTCTCTGTTTCATAGTAAAACGACATTCAAAAGACAATGACTAAAGCTCGTAAGTTACTGTTTCAGCTTGCTACTGGTCCAACGAGGTGTTCGAGCCCTGTTTCGGTGGTTGCGCCGAGGTGTCGTGCGACAACCCCCGCAATCACCTGCGGCCTTGTTACCCGTACTGCGAGGCGGGCTGCGTCTGTGAGGAGCCTTATGTCCGGGACGACCGCACGCATCAGTGCGTGCTACCGCAGGACTGCTCGCCGTAAGACCCTAATTATAGCGAGATGATCAGCATTATTTCTTTTTTAAAAGATTAATTAATATTCTTTTTTAACATGATTTGAGTTTAAAATTTACCAGATAACATGGAAAATCAAAACTACAAAAAATAATCTTATCGTGTTCAAGTGCTAAGATGGAGCTTGAAGAGACTCGATCTGCACACGACAGGATATTTTCTACTTCTTTTACTTTTCATGTAATTTGTACAAATACTTCTTTTTTATTAAAATAGTAGTACTGAAATATGTATTTTTAAAGCATTTATTAGCCCATTACAGTTTATATAGGGAATGTTAATGCTTAAGAAAGGTGACATTACGAAGTGATATTAAAAACAAGTACCTAATTATTTTGTGTGATTTTCATCCAGTCTCCGTTTCTCTCTATTTCGTTCTGCTAACACATCGGTTCCTCTACGAGCGTTAACTATCTTAAGCCCAGAATGACACCCAGAAATCAATCATGTCTTGAGAATCGTTTGTCACTTTCTATCAAGCACAAACAGATAGAGACGTACGACGCTCAGTACAGCATTGATTCTTGAGACGCATTCTATAATACGAGACTTAATCTTCATAGGAACACTTCCATATAAAATGGAAGCTGGTTTGGCGGTTTTGACTGTATAGAATGAAGGTCTTAATGACCTTCATGCTGGAAGTATTTGACTAAACAAATAGGTCCTATACTTTCTCTTCAAACTCTAACTTAGACGTAAAGACAAACTCTTTATTGCACTTCACAGTTAATAACTAACAAACAAAGTAAGGTTTGCAAGGGCGAACTTATCTCTAAAAGAGGTCTCTTCCAATTACATACATAATTGTATTTTTTTCAGTACGCAGATGGGTATACCTGTACCTAAGAGGTCCGAAAAGACAGTCCTACCAAAATACGGCAGATCTGCCCAAGGCCACAGGAAACGCGATGACAGTCCCCTAGACTTCCTCGAGGCTGAGGGCACGTCTATCAACCACGTGGAAGACTTCAAGCGGCCTTCGGAAGTGTCAAGAATGGGGAACTACTTCAACATAGTCATAGCCCCTCCGCCTATAAAGGCGATGCAGCCAAGAAAGCTGCTGCAAAATGATGGGTTCAGATCAGCGTCCAAAAGAATTTAGTATCGTTAAAATTTGCCTGCCCTGCTCCCATTTCTTATGGGTTGGTCAACCCTTCTCGATCTCAACATTAACATCCTTCTTTGACATTCATCTTTAACATAGAGTATCCAACTTTTCTTCAATCTTCCTCTCCCTCTAGCAGATATATAAATAAATAAAATAAAATACTTATAAAGTCTATTTTTTTTAAGAAACGAGTACCGAACATTTTTACTGCGTCGCTATTGGTACACGTAATCAACATAAAGTCCGTTTCACACAAACGCCACAAAAGATCGGCTTTATGATAAATGTGCCATGAACAAATATTGTTAGAGCAGTTTATTATTCACGTGTCTGCAGAAAGTTCATCAGAAGGAAGTGACGACGATACTTTTAAGATTACAAGAATTATATAATAATTATTTAATTTATACGTTATAGTGCATAAAATATTAATACTATATATCTAATAATGTTTTAGTAGTAACGTTTATATTAACGTTCCTACACATCAAGTGGTCAAAGTTCGAGTCTAGTAGAGAAAAAAAATTATGTGACAAATACGAACTGTCATTCATAAGTCATAGTTGTACAAATATTTTATAAAAATTATTTACAAGTTTGTGTGTTTTTCTGTTGTATATTTATTTATTTAAGCTTTATTGTACACAAAAGGCTACAAATGGCGGACTTCTGAAATAAGACAAATTCTGAAATAAGAGCCGGTTGCACTGGTTCTTATTAGGATATCTGACAGTTAAATTTACAGATTTGTGTGGACTATCTGCCAAATAAACGCAAATGAGAACTACTTGGAATCTGTGAAATAGGTCCTTGTCTAAGGTCCTTAGGCTCGTATTAATCAATATGACGGACGACCAATATAAGGAGGTACAGTCAGCATCAGAAGTAGATTAACACTTTAGACTATGTCTTAGGAACGCCAGCAGTTTTGCAGTACTGGTTACCACTATTATATATTTTTCTTCTTCTCCATAATAGTGGCTTCGCTTCGGCATTTAGCCAATCATCATCAACAGCTCATATAAAGTCCCCAGCGAGGGGCTCGAGCCTGCCCCCAATAGGAGCGATTAGGCCTTAGTCAACCACTCTAGCCAAGTGCGGGTTGGTTGACTTCACACACAACCTAAGAATTTCTTCAAGGTCTGTGCAGGTTTCCTCACGATGTTTTCCTTCACCGTAAAAGCGTCGATTAAACGTACATATGAATTCAAAATTTGAAAACACATTGGTACGTGGCGGGGATCGAACCAGTGCCTCCCGGGTAGGAGACGACGCTCTTACGCACTACGCCACCGACGCTTTTATTTAGCCAATGTCGAGTAAAAATATATCTAAAGTGACAATAAATTCTACGGTAGACTGAATTTTAAATAGAGTCTCTCAATACGTGTTATTACAACAAGAACTCGGGATAAACTCCACCACCATTATGTAAACGAATGATTATTATGACAAGGTACGAGAAAAATAATCTACTTCTGATATTGACCGTAAGTGACCAATCTTGAGAGTGGAAACAGACGACAGATACTAATTCGGTAGGTATAGAAAATATCGATCTCGCTTCCTACCTTAAAAAATAGATAGTCCAAAAAATATACTGAGATTGAAAATGCATAGATTGCCTTTAATTATTAAAAGTTATGGCATGTTTTGTTGTAAACTCTTCAAAATACAAACACATTTTTGCCGTTTCCCACAAAACATGAATTTTGAGTTGAGTCACTTTCGTTCTGGGGGTGCGGTATGTCGCTTACATAAAATTAACAAACTTTCAGTGGTCTAATAATAAACACAAGACGACAACCAGGATAGATTTTTCACCCTTATTTATTCAGCTTAGCAGTCCGGTTGTTTATACTCGTTTCGAAATAATATTTTATAAATAACCGAAAATGAATGCATAATTTTCCATGATACTTGAACAGATGTTTGAATTCGTTCTTGGAAAGTTTGTTTCTACCAAGATTTAATCCCAGAACCTATTGATATGACGGTGGCGAGCGGCGGCGTAAGTATGACCACTCCACTAAAACGGTAACCTATTGTTTTTATATTCTCCTTTTCAATCGCGGCTAAGTTTCGGAAAAGAAATCTTATTCACTCATTTAAAACAGAGCAAATAAAAAACGCCAAATAGCGCAAAAATGTAAAACGGAACATTAGCATTTGTCTATTTTTACCAAACGAACAAACATCCTAAAACTGGCGAGCAGTTAAAAAGAGACGTAATTCTTTTTAAAACAAAGCCTCGCAATTTACGATTACTCCGCAACGATACGCAAAGTGAAACAGAATGGTAAGTCGGCCATATTGAAGCCAGAAGGAAAACATTATGCGTAAATTGTTATTACTCGCCCTACTACTTTGTAAGTGTTTCGCATTACCAAACGTTAAAGTTGATTTGAAACGACAAACTGACATCGGACGAAATTGTATTGCAGATAACATTATTGCTTTGGCGACCAGATCGAACAATTACGATTACGACGATGTCGAGAACAAGAGACACTCGCTTATTGACGATAGAAGAAATTGGAGAAAAAAGGTCCTGCTTGGCCCCAGCGAATTGGATCGCAAAGAGTACAACGTACGAAAGAGGCACGATTATGACGCGCCGAGATTTTTCGACGAACCCGATACTAAGCTATTCGGTGGAATCGAAAGGCATAGGGAAGCGGATCTCGTGAGTTACAGAAAGCGATATGAAGACATGGAAAAACAATCGTTAAAGAGCGGTGAATTGGGACACACATCCTCATATCTGTAATTATTTTAATCCTCATTCCATTTAAAACAGTAATATACAATTTAGCAAAACTTTAAATTCAATTCCAGGGAGGAAAAGAAATCTGCAGTTATTATGAACTGCGAGAGGCCACATGAAAGGTGAGTCGGCTTTATTTACAGTGTGATTTGCTAAGAAAAATTAAAATAAAAAATTTGAGATCACCCTGTTCTCAGATTTTTTTTGCAAGGAATGCCCCCATAGGTACTCTATGTAATAGTGAAGATTGCAATATCATATTTAACTCATCTATTTTTTAAGTTTTCATGTAAGTCACAAAATTGTGTTATTAGGTATAAAGATATTTGAACCGTATTTGCCACAAATCGAACAGTTTTATTTTTCCTTTATTAAATTTATTGTTAAAAATTTCAAAAAATAGCTAAACGGTTTTAGCTTACTTGCTTTTTTTAATATCTTCGCTTCCCCAAAAATACTCAAACAATCGAACAGATGTGTCGACCAAAGAAATTGGTCTTCCATTTCAGAGAACAACGGCAGTTAAATGGGCATAATTGCAGCGAATAGAATTTTATGAGCAATTCACCAAGCTTTCCTTTTCAATATATTCTTTTATGTTTCCTATTTATTCCATACCATACACAATACATGTGATGTGATATAAAACTTACTTACCTTCTGTTTGAGTAGCTCAAATACCGATTCGCAAAATCAATAATCCATTCAGTCTGTAATTTTCATAATTTTGAAACGAAAAAACGAACGATAATACGAGTAAGTAGCATTCTTGATACATGTTAATATGCTATTAAAATAAAGTTTAAATTATTTCTACACTTTTTTTTCTTTGACACCGTGATGGATTCAGTCTCGCTAGTAGGTAAATGTTTGTGTGATGAATACGAATATCTATTCACGAGTTATGATTGTTTATATATTTATCGAAATATCTAAATCAGTAGATGATAATTATTGTAATATTGAATATTGTCTTTCTACAGGTATACGCGTAGTAAAATTATGCCAAAAAGTATGCACTTTTATGCCATATGATAAACATACCTGCGCGTCACAGTGTCACCACCAAAAACACTAATAACTAAATGTACGATTTCGTCGTTTTACGCTTTTTCCTCGATAGCTTTAAAATAATCTTGTTATTCAATTCCAGGTACGAATCATGTTTCGCCGGCTGTGCAGCAATCAGTTGTGACAACCCTCGCGAGCGGCTGCGACCCTGCTACCCGTTCTGTGAGCCTGGCTGCATCTGTGTGCCGCCTTATGTGCGCGACGACCGGACCCACAAGTGTATACTACCCGAAGATTGTACTAAGTAAGAATATAATTCAAGTACTTAGTTCGTCGGAAGCTTTGGTGGCCTAGTGCGTAAGAGCGTTGTCTCCCGGGAGGCACCGGTTCGCACCCCGCCACGAACCAATGTGTTTTCAAATTTTGAATTCATATGTGCGTTTAATCGACGCTTCTACGGTGAAGAAAAACATCGTGAGAAAACCTGCACACACCTATGAAGAAATTCTTAAGTTGTGTGTGAACTCGACCAACCCGCACTTGGCCAGTGTGGTCTTAATCGCCCCTAATGTGGGGTAGGCTCGAGCTCCTCGGTGGGGACATTATACGAGCTATTGATGATGATGATGAATTAGTTGATGACTTTCTATGATAATTAGTGTCAGTTCCAAAACGTCGATATCTTTATGTAGCGGTATGTGAACGACTTTGGTTAAGGCCGGTCCACACTAGAACGGTTTATCGTAACGATTTGACTACGCAGTTCGTTTGTGCAAATCGATCCGTAGCCTTCATAGTAAAAAAGGCTTCCCTTTCCGAACTAATAAGTGTGCTAAGACCTTAAGAATACTGCCTGTAACAACCCTCGTAGTTTTTAAATTCTACCATTTTAGCGAAGCCAAAGGGGTCTAACCTAACCCTTATAACCATGTCTTTCGCTATTATTTTTATTTTTTAAATGCATATAACTAGGGAGTAGGTACAACAGACTTCACTTCCCAAGAACAACACAATAACACCATCCTACTTCCTACTAATATTATAAACGCGAAAGTTTGGATATCTGGATGCATGGATGTATGTTTCTTACTCTTTCACGCAAAAACTACTAAATGGATTTTAATGTAACTTTACCATAATATAGCTCAAGCATCAGAATGACATATAGGCTATAATTTATAATAATCCTGAAGATATTATTTTATAAATTCTTTATTGCACATATAAAATACTTAGCGTTAGTAATTACATTAAAAAAGACGTGTACGAAGGTGAGATAAGCTTACCTTTGCACCTTACTCATGCAATGATGTATTTACAATTGAGAACTTTAACTAAAGGCTGGCGCATTCAAAATGCCAACAATCCTTTGTGGTCCCTTAATGGGATTGCACATAACAAACTTTTGATGTGTGGTATCCAGAATCATGTAAACCTTTTTGCTATTTGTGATTATTAAGTTGATATGTTTTTAATTTTCAGAGGCCTCAAAGGAATACCTGACCTTGGTGACGAAGTATGATGAGACAAACACACCTTCAATGATACAAATATAGTCTAATAAATAGTATTTTGTGGTTTGGTTATTATTTCTTACAGTTGTTTGTGAAATGTATCAAATTAAATGTAACCAAAAATTAGAAAAAATGCACTGAAAAAAATCGACCTGCCCCAGGCGGGAAACGAACCCAGCCCCAGCATCTTCCGCAATCCGAGCGACAGCGTTAACCACTACGCCACCGGAGCACTGCTTTCGCTGTCGAAATTTGTCAGTGCTTGGTGCTTATGTGTTTATGGTAAACATTGTTTCATCAAATCTTTGAAATTTGCACTTCTAAGATCCGAACGAAATATTTGCAAAAATATTGCGTTGCCTGGGGCAGTTCTCAGTGCATTATTTCTAGTTTTAAAAATATTTACGCGTTTCTAAACGCAAAAATTATTCCATAGTAACCTACAATTTTTTTAAAAAAAATTCACCACAACTTTATGAACCATTTATCCGGATCTTCCAACTGAGCTACACAGACCTGTCAGTCGAAGTTGCGAGTCAATCAAAGTCATGGTTTCTTATTTTCTTATTCCGTTACAAGATGACGAAATAATATCGACGAAATTATTAACGTCCCTTCCCGTCATAATAATTTATATATTTTTGAAAATAAAATAATTAATATTTTTTGTAAAAAATATAAACAACCTAGACTCATGAACACATTTTCGTGTTAATCACACAAACTTTGCCACAACCGACACTCGAACCCGGATGTTTTGAAGTGTAGGCAGCGTTACTGACCACTCCACTACGACTTGTATTACTTAGAGGTCTTTCATCTGCGTTTATTGCGACTGAAACGTATTCTTTTTATAATTTTTTTTGTCCTGTTTTTATTCAGAGACATCAATATAACCTCTAGAATTGAACGAGCAATTTTGTGTAAGATAGATGGAAGCTTGTACAATCATTTACTCAAGGGAAAAAGTAGAGAAATTACTTTTGCATTGTAATCTTAGTCAACCATCTTCTATTAGTTAAATCGTTAAAATCTTTTCCAAATCCCATTAAAGTTAAACTACCTAAAGACCAAAGTACCTATCTTGTATTTACAGTTATGCAGACAAAATTTCTAAGTACATATACCGCATATAAATGTGTAATGGGACATATAGGCTTACATATCAATAAAGGTTTATGAAGTACAACATTGTTATTATTACTTTAATAGATAACTATTTCGGTATCCACTATCGTATATCTTGATAAGATATGAGGGTTCTGCAAATATAGAATATTTACGTAAGCATTTCCACATGCTAACATCTATCACCATAAGATTTAAATATTTTAGTCGCATTGAGATATATTTCCATATTTGGCACGAAATACTGCTCTACTCTGTAATAAAATTATTATCTTCATAAACGAACAATAACTTAATATAAATTTAACGAAAATCAAATATTTCAATTTCTCAAGAAAAACTCCATAAAATTGTACTTTTTACAAATTTCACCAAATTCAATGTCAGAAGGAGGTTACGTTTGTTCCAAGAATAAGCCAAAAAGTTAATTAAGACTTTCACAAAATTATGTACTAAGTTTACAACATAACTTAATAAGTAAACGACGCTTTGTAGAATAATTTCCACCTAACGAAAACCGTTAATTTTCTTTAAGTAGAAAATGGAAAATCCAGTTGGACTGCGTTTTAAAATGGAGCTGAATAATGAAAAAATTTCGTCCATAGAACACGACCCATCGCATCGCATCATTGACAACATCTGGCAAACGCCACGCATACAAAATGCACACGCTCCGTCTATAATTTCAATGCATCCATTGTGCAATTGTGTGTTGCTAAAACCAATAAATCAATGAGCAAATCTATTGTTCACTCGATTTGTTAGCGATTTCAATAAAGATCAGTTTTTGAGTTTACTTTCTGTTGATACCGTGGATAAAGCTACTTAGTTTGGTTATTTAAGTTTTATCTAGTGCAGTGGCATTCGTTTGCAGAGATGTTTTCGTGGACTTTTATATTACTTTGTGTTGTACGCGATATGTACGCCTCCAGTGAAGCTCATTATGGTATGAAATTATGGTATTTATCATAACAATCGTCTCATTAAGTGACAATGTGTACAAACCTTCTTAAAAACAATTGCTGTAATGTTAATAAAAAATGTTACAGAGTGTGGACCGCATGGCAAATTCGAATATTGTATCGATGGGATACCAGGTTGTATAGTAGGATGCCATTGTCACCCTGGGTATTACTTTGATACTGACACTAAAATATGTGAACCCAAGTAAGTCCAAATATTAAGTTAACGAGTTGACTTTTGAAGACCATACCCGTCTAACAACCCTTTCTTATACTTTCAGTATGAAACTAACTCAATTTAGACGCAGTTACAACGTAGAACCTACGCGCATTCCAATAATGAACATGGAAGCTGTCTCGGTACCAACCCCTACAACAATAAATGCTATAGACGAAAAAGTTGATGCTATAGCCAATGATGCAGACGATCTCGGAGATTGGCTTTACAATCAATTCTTCAAAACAATTGAAAATCAAGTAATCAATAACACTAATAGTGAGGCTCCAACCAGAAGAAGTGGTAATCATAACGTCAAAACGAAAAGAAGAACACGTAAGAAGAACAAAAAGTCTAAAAAGAAACACAAGAAAAAAAGCTTAAAAAATAAACTTCTACGTATTTCAGAAGATGATAGTTTATTCGATTCCAGTTCAAGTTCAAGCTCTGATGAAACCGATTCAAGTTCCAGTGAGAGTGAAAGTGACTCGTCTGATGACCACGATCATAGAAAAATACTCATGATCAACAAAAAACCTACACCGCCGTTACCGTCATTCATTTTTCTGCCAAACGTAGAAACACCGTACTTTCCGCCTATGAGCATACCAGCTCCGCCAGTTATGCCTATGTATCCAATGGTACCAGTACCCCCAATGGGGATAATGTATACAGGTACGTGTATCCTTTTCTTCAAAGTCAAGTGTTTATCTTTAATTACTTCCTATTATTCCTTCGAATGCATAATTAATCCCTCTAATATTTTTATTAAAGGTGAAAGTACAACTTGCTCGTCATCAGGAACTTCGATATCAACGACATCTTCTGTAGCGAGTTCTGTAGGGACGATAACATCAGGAGCTCCAGACCCAACTGTAGCAACTACAGCTTTTTCGGAAACAGAAACTACACCTCCGATAAAAACTACAACGTCCATAGATAAAGATGAAATACCAGTTCCTGAAGAAAGCAATGTAAACCAAGTTCGTGCGGGTCGAATACATAAACTGCCTGCAAATGATGGGTAAGTTTTATTATATTTAAAAAAATACATGGAAACATTATTATTTTCTAAATATGTGAAATTGGTCACTAATAAAACTCGATCACCGGTCTCTTTTTGTTCAATGATAGTACTAAGTTTTTGATGATCCCTAGAAGTACATAGCTCAAGACGTTCAATTAACACTATTTTAAATTTTCAGGAAGAAAATCTTGAACCGTAATAAACTTGTAAGTATTCAAAGATTTATTTTATACACTTACCTTATATAATGTCTTAATCCTTACTTGTTATTACGATTAAAAACAAATATTATTTCAGATGCAGAAAATCAGGGATAAAATGAAACGTAAAAACAAGAAACCGCCGATCCGAAATTTAATGGAAAACTTGCAAGAACTTGAAACTCCTTACGCTAATGAGCACGAACCATCTTTTGAATTGCGACAAAGTACGATCAATAACATGCCAAAATTGGAAGACGTTGATTTTAAATATCTTTCACAACTTATTCACAAAATTGATATAAACAGAACTGACCCAAGAGTACAATATAATCCTGTTGTTGATTTTCCTAACACTGCATTGGCACTGAGAAGAAATGACTTTCAAAGCAATATACCACAGCCGTTTATAAATCCTTCATATAAATTAAGACCAGCATCTAAAGCTGACGAAATCAATGATACTTTTTACACAGATTTAGGAAAACAAATAGCATCTCTGATAAGAAAACTCGATTCAAATGGCGAACGACAAATAGATATTGAAATCCAACAACAGAATACACAAAATTCTATGCAAGCTATATTCAACCAAAATAGATTTGCTCCTCGATCTTATTGGGAACGATTTGTAAGATCGCCATTGAAGTATTTTCAGTCTATTTTTACGAACCACCAAAAACATAGTAACGAAAACTTAATTGACATTGAAAATCAAGTTAACCTAGCTACAACTGTAGAAAGAACTCTAAGTCTGCAAGAATTGGAAAATATTGCAAATATGATGCAACAAGTACATGCCAAAAAGAAAAAATCAAAAACCCGACCATCTAAAAATATAATTCCTAGTAAAGGGATATCCAACTACGATAATAATTTAAACATTAACTTATTAACAGCTATGAGGCGAAGTGATCCTCGACAAGTACCAATAAAAAATATCCATAATCTTAATAAAGTAAGGAAAAGTACAGAAAGAAACTTAAATACTGCTAATAACATTGGTATATTTCGAAGACAGAATTTGCCTCGAGAGTACATTCAGAATCGTACTAACACATTGCATAAAAAATTTCCTGAAAGCATAAGAGACATTAACAAAATGAATCCCATAAGCAATATTTTAAAAACGCGGCATATAACTTCGCTCCATCACCAAGCGGATGCCGTTGAAAAAAACGAGACGCAAGCAAAACCAGTCGCAGCCGAGCAAATGATGAAGTATCAACTGAATCCAATTTTGCTTAATTACAAAAGTATAAATTACGTCAGCAATAATCGCAACAAGTACCACGTACAACGGTCATACGTTCCATTCCGAGTGCCATATTTCACTAAAACGCTACCTACACGGAATTCTCACAAGCCATCATATTTTCATCACGAACACCACTTCGATTTCTTTGATTAGTGACTTTTGAATATTAAAGCAAATTTAAGAAAATGTTTAGTTAAATTTTCCTGGCATAAGCTGTTCCAACCGATTTTGCATTTCGTAATCCAGCGAGCGCTTGCGATACACAAGTCGGGCAGCATAGCCGAGCCCCGGCCGGCTGCAGTGTACTGAATACGAGGATTACGAGCTGCCAGATGCTTTCAAATGCAGCGATAACTAAAACTGTACGGAATACACTGCCGCATCGCACCTACGATAAAAATTCCATTGCAGCCTCAGTAAGTAATGTAAAGCGCTCGCTTCTATCGAATCGAAATTTTGATAGGTGGGAATAAACGGTAATCCCGTTGTATTCTTCACAGACAATTTAATTCCCATTTCATAAGGTGGGACGAGTCCCAGCGTTGGTGCGGCCGATTTAGTGGGCGGTGGAGGCGCGATGCGGGTACTGCAGTGGGCCTGTTTGTGTACCATCAGCGAATGAAGCCAAGCGCGAGCGACGCTATCGCAGCGCTCTGCCTCTATAGACTTACTAGAGTTCCTATTATGACTTTAATCCCGCAAAGTGCTGCTCTCCGCTTCCATCCTCAGCATAATCGTTAATAGTTTCAACGCTCTGATCTGAAATACCTGTTAACACAAACATAAATTACATATTTAAGGGTGTATGGGAACAGTAAGCTGAAAATACTGCTGTAATAACCGTTACGGAACGGGAGGTCAGTTATGTAAATTCCTAATAGATTTTTACGGCTTCATATTTAAATTCGGCAGGCAAATTGAATTTCAATGACTTTTAAAACTAATTTTATTTTTGTAAAATCCTACACAAACTTGAGTTAGAATCATAATTGTGTTGGTCGTTTAAAAGATAAATATGTTTCTATGAAAAGTTTTTAAATAAATCATTTTGAATAGCGATCGCTTCATGATTTAAAACACTACAAAACCACACATAAAAAAGCAAGTATTGTTCTATTGAAAAACACTTTTGTCAAATAAAATCCTTTGGCAGACACAATTCAATTTTTGCAACGAACTTCATTTATGTCGTCGTGAAAAACTTTCGACATATTGTTTTATTTCATTTTAGCTGTCTTCTCAGAGATTCGATTTTCTCCTTCTGAAGCTTAGTCGCGTGACAATTCCTGTCTGTGTTATTTGATTTCATAAGGAATAAACGAGAGTGGCATACCGATTAGGTGTATAGTATTTCTTAGGATTGGCACACTACTATTCTTATTTGTTTACTTTTGAAGAACTGATGGAATAGTACATTATAATACAAGTGAGTAATGTTGAAAATTACGTTCGAGGCTGACATTGAGCACGAGCGCAGCGAGTATGTATTCAGCCGAGAATGTAATTTTTAACTGCTCACGAGTGTTATACGACGTTTTTCAACACCATTGCGAGTAATTAATACATAATGCAAAATAGTACTGAAAATAGAAAAATGGCGCGCTTTTACTTTTTTTTTTGGTTAAATTTTCCCTGTTACGGGACGGCAAAGGGATCTAGCCCATACAGCCAAGTCTTCAGTTTCATCTTTTTTCTTGATTTTTGCATTAAAATGTGGGTGCCTCACTTTTTAATGCATCTAGGGAGTGCTTGCTGAGAAATGCATGGTACAGACCTCATGATTGTGACTGACGAGAATTGTACAGTGGGATTTCCAACCACTATACAATTCTCAACGCCACATACACAAAACCTTTATTACAATGATTCCTCATAACTGTTCGTCAACACGGATGCTTATGCAACAAAACGACACCACTTTCACTGCACAAAATCCACTCCGAAGCAATTTTGAATTATCGAAATAAAGATCGACATCCAGACGCCATGATTTCCCGCCAAACACTCGCTTTTACTTTTTCATTGACGGCTTTATGCGCGAAAGACTAAGGTACCGACGCTTATACAGCCAAAACAGCAAATTATATAATTTTTACAAAATAAATATATTCTTTTAATATTTATGTATGACTTCTATTTAATAGTTGTAATTTTAAATAAGGTTTTTATAATTGTATATCTTTAAACAGAGTGTTTCTAAACGCCAAACTTATTTAATTTCCAATAATGTTTCAGCATTTTGCATATAAATTCTCTTTGGTTCCTATTTTTTTTTTCATCTTTTTTTTTGTTCCTTTTGTCCCTAACGGGACGGGCAAAGGATATCAAGTCCATACAGCCCTTTTTTTTCTTATAAATAAAAGCGTGACTTTTCTTTATGAAACTATTAACTTTTGATTACCAAACTGTGCGGTAATCGAATTTGAAATTCGAAAGATATTTTATGTTGGTAATATGTTACATTGTGAAACTAAAATTGGTGTAGTTACATACCAATTACGAGCAATGGTGTTGAAAAATTATTTATCTACAATCTACACTCATGTCATAATATTCGAATTACGATATCAAAGGTGAACATAAAATGACATACTTTTTAATACAGATAATCAAAATTAAAATTTAAAAAAACAACCTGTAACATAATGACCATTATAACACCGGTTCGACTCATTATGATACAGCAACCTGTAACATAATGACCATTATAACACCGGTTCGACTCATTATGATACAGATATTTTTCTTAAATACTCGGGAAGGCAAAGGGATCTAACCCATACAAAAAATTTGACTCCTAATAATTTGCAAAAAGCCACAACAAATAGTTTGTTGCCAGAAAAATCGGACGCCACTACTTTATCTTTACTAATGCAATTAATCAAACAACAAGAGTAAAAGCATTAGTGAAGATAAAGTAGTGTATGCAACTGCATATAACACGGGTATTAAAACACTCGTTACGATTATGAAACTCGCTGCGCTCGTTTCATAAACTCACACTCGTGTTTTAATACCCTTCATTATATGACAGTTGCATAAACTACTATTATTTAATAGTATGAACATCCCGGACTACTGAGATGATTTAAAAGAGAAAGAGCATATTAACGTGTATATTAGAGCGAGATAGATAGACGAGACCATTTCACGTACACTCAGGCGGCCTAGGTAGGCCTTTCAGTCATGTAGAAAAGACAGCAACTGCCAGACTGCGGTGCTATTTTTCACGCTCACATACGCATTACTCACACATTGGTGCATTTTTTTTTTGGTCTCGCCCTAGTCAATTCATTGCCAATCTATAAACGTCAGTAATTATAGATTTATGGTAATATCTGTCCTGGTTGTTGGCAATTTTTATTTATTTTTCAAGGGAAACATACATATTTTGTTCTCTTATAAATAATATACAGTTGATAATTCAAGTTACAATAAAGTTTCCACAGATATATAGCTCATAAGAAATAAGTTAGTTAAAAATAAGTACTATAAATATGTACAATGGGATTACAACATTACATTACTAAATCTTTGATTTCCTTTTTAAACTGTCCTTCTGACAAAAGAAATATATCAATATTTGAGAAAATTTCATTATAAGATCTGCATGCACGCGCTACAAAATTGTTACTGCCATACTTTGTATTCATTTTAGAATTACAAAACAGAAATTTATTTCTAGCACTAAGTCTTTGGCATCTGAAATTAATTTTGCTTAGAAGTGGAGTGGAATCTACTTTATTTTGTATTACTTTATACAAAAACATTTGGTCTCTGTAAGTACGAAGACACTTTAGGTTTGATTCTATATGGGACAAAGTGGAGGAAACGTTAAACGTCCTGTAGTTCAAATGTTTTAGGAATTTATTATGAATTCTTTCAATTAAATTTATGTAAATATTATACTGAGGGTTCCAAACAGTTGAGCAATATTCCAATTGCCGAAATAAAGCCTAATTAAAGGTGATCGAAATCGATTTCTTTGAAAATAATTATAGCCTACTATTATACTCATTTATTTACCGGTGAAAGAATTTTTAAAATCAGCCTCGCATTTTTGTGCCATCCTCATTCACTTTTTGACGTGATAACGTCTTATAATTCGATAGAGCCGGCTGCACGCACGAAAAAACATGACGTCATGCGGCGTTACCTCGCTCTGAATCTAATTCTCTAATTTGAATTTGGAATTATGTTCTTTAAAATTTAAACTTTCAATGATACCAAAACCAGCCAGATACAAATAGTATAGCCAAAGAGATTTTATTACAAGTTTATTCATACTATAATGCGAAATCTATTAAACAAATGAAATTAAATTTTTCTTTTGAAAAATGCTACCATTCCATCAGTATTTTCTTAAGACGTTGTCACGTTCAACTATCGTCAGTAAACCGACTTTACAGACAACCAATTTTTGTTTTATCCAGTAAGGCAAAGGGATCACAGCCCAATTTTCCATGCATGAAATCTCGTCTATAAATTCGTTAAATCAAACAGACACTAACATACAATTGTTACCTTTATAATAGTAGTGTCAGATTATAATACGTACCAAAAAGTGCTCACTTGCGTTATTTTATATAATAACTAAGCTATTCCCGACCGAATTGAAAGACGACAACCAAGAACAGAAAGAAGACTTTTTCGCACCCCAATCAAACAAGTGTCATTTGAAACCCAGGCTTTAGTGTAATCTTTTGAGCACTTTTGCGGCGCAGAATAACGCTGCCACTTGGAGTACAAGTCCAATCCGTTGTTTAAACACACCCTAAATCTTGCACGATACCAACGGAGCAAGTTTGGAATACTAAACAATATAGATACCTTTATAGTGCTCAAAGACACGTAGACTACCTGAGACGTGTATAATATTATGAAAACACTTTTTATATGGAGATTGTAAAATACAAAACTGTTTGTTACACTCTGGAAAAACATACGAAAGAAATTAACACGTACTTATAGACATGTACTTGTTAGGTGGTCAAATTGCTAATAAACAATTTCATTCTTTCAGGTAGCAGCAGGCATGTTTAAAATAAAGAATCTTCTTAAGTAAACAAAATAAATTTCTAAAAATTCAGTTGCAAGATTTGACCCGAAACACATACATATACGATCACGATCGTAATCCCATGTGGGGTTGAGCAGAGCCTAAAGCAACATTTCGTTATACATAAAGCCACATCTGGCAGCATGGGCCATGCATGCCTCGAAATAGTGATAGGTTGCCAACCTATGGCCTGTACAACTATATCGCTGAACAACATACTTTAATATAAGTATATAAACATTGCAAATTAAATAAAAATTATATAAAAAAATGATAAAACAAAATTAATGCTACTGTAATAAAAAATAATAATTATTATTTTAAAATTACAGGAATATGTGGATAGGAATAACGTCCTTTCAAAATAAAGTTACTCTCCAAACAAAATCTTGTTTTTCTTATTCTGTATTATTACAATACACATCTCTTCTGTCTGTCCTAGTCCTACCCATCTCACTAACGTATACTCCTACTAAAGAAGTCATCATCATCATAACGGCCTTTTTAAATCAACCCACTCCTGGGACACAAGGCCTCTCCTTGTTATCGAAGGAGGTTTAGGCAGTCCACTACACTTACCCAATAAGGATTGGTGGACGGAGTATAAGATGATCAATACTCTTTTGCAGTGACGGTAGTGTAAGTTTTTCGTCTAAAAAACGTTACTATTATAGTTGTGTTAAGAGCTCAATTTGTATGGGAATAATAATTTGCGCTTCTTTCCGCTAGGGGCGCTATTCACGTTTCCTATACAAATCGAGCTCTTAACGCAACTACATAGTTGCGTATTTTAAACGAAAAAACTTACACTACGAGTACTGATCCATTAGTCGCCTTCCACGACACCCCTTAGAGGATATGGTGTGATGCTACTCTAGTCTGCCGGCATCACACTGTTTTATTATTTATGATAAAACTTACAAATCACAAGAGCCTAGAATGTTACACAATATTTTTCATGAAACTCTCAAACAAATAATTGCTTTGCAACATAAGTGGATTTCACAATTAATTGAATTTGTGTAGAAAGGGTAAGAGCACATTAAACTCTAACGGCACGAACCTTCGCCCCACTTGACCCGAGACGGCCAAACAAGAGGCCTCCCTCAAACACAGAATGGTCACAAAGTAATTTAAATATTATGCTTATAACATTTTCATTTTACTCCCGTCTCTGAAACGTATAACTTAATTAGTCAACTTTTTTGAACACACTTAAAAATAACTCTGTTCTGGTCATAGATATAGGAAACTGTAGATCGGCAATGTGGAAGAGAAAGAGCATACTAACGCGTATATTAGAGCGAGATAGATAGACGAGACTATTTCAAGTATACACAGGCGGCCTAAGGAGGCCTGTCAGTCACGTAGAAATGACAGCAACTTCAGTTCCATGCACACATACGCATTACTCACACATTGTTACATTTTTTTGGTCTCGCCCTAGTCGATTCATTGCCAATCTTTAAACGTCAGTAATTATAAATCTATGGTTCTGGTCATATTATAATATTAAAGTACAGACAACAGCACGTTGGGTTAACACAAACTGTAAAATTTTCTCAATCGATTATGCACTTTATATTGAACAGCTTTAGGTTGAAAATCGTTTGGGGAAATTTGACATTGTTGTATAGCCCGGCGTGCTGTTGACTGTACATAATTTATATTACATTGTGTAAAAGTCATATAAAAGACGTAGAGAAGTTTATATAATCTCTATACTACAAGTCGTATAAAGATAAGAGGCGACCTTGCTCTAGTGAGCGAAGCATCTCGTATATCACACTCAGAAAACGAGTAACTTTTCCTAACAAGGCGCTTTTCTCATACGAATATTTAAATAATCATAATATCTACAACATTCATACATACGATCACGCTCGTTGTCTCAAGAAGTGTGTAGCAGAGCCTTAGGTAACGTTTCATTATACATAAATATCATTATTATTATCTACAAGACGAATAAAATTTTATAAACATAGCTTTAGTAGTCATTTTCTTTAATTTAGTAGGACTTATTTTCAATTTTTTTTTTAATAAAAATGTACAAATTTTCATACCGAGTTGTTGCGTAAGTAGTCTAGTAATACACGTATATTTTTTCAAAATTTATGGCGCGATGATAGTTTGAAAATCGGTACAAATGCATGTTACCACATACGTTGTTTTTATTTTAAATCGCGTTTTACTTATACAGCTGAAATAAGCTGGGGTAATTTTCTATATGTAGAATATTTTCAACATTTTAATTGTGTTAAACTTTTTCTATCGTTGAAATTAAATGTTCATCAAATTAAGATATGATTGTAGTTCGACAAGGGTTTCGGAAAATAATACTTTGTTTTTTATTTTATTTTATAACGTATATTTCGTAAGCACCTCACTCTGTCCTTTATTTTCCACTTTTTTTCCTTTCATCATTCAATACTATTTGGCAAATATAAATGAAGGTAACATTTCGCTAGAAATCTAAATTAACTTTTACACCAACAAATGGGTACCTATCAAAATACAGATTTTTTTGTCATGGAATTTCATTTCACCGAAAACTATTTCACGATTTTCAATATCTATTTTTCTTGATTGATCGACTAGCTAATGATCACTGTTTCATATTATCGAATAAACTTTCATAAAAAAAATGTTTCAAAGTTGTTTTGCTTACCAGAATAACGGTCTATCGAACTTACATTTCATATAAACTATTAAGTTATCGATAACACTATTTATAAAAACATGTTTTAATATTTAACGTTACACATTGTAATGTTTCGTTTAACAACTTTCCATCGCAGTAACGTTTCATCGAACGATACATTTGCCTGTTGACGTTTGACGATAAAAACTGTTGAGGTTAGTTCTTAATTTAAAAATTAATTCTTAATTTGCAAGTAGGTACACACCATGCAAGCAAGCATACAGCATGCAAGCAAGCATGCAGCATGCAAACAAGCATGCAACATGCAAGCAAACATGCAGCAAGCATGTTTGCTTGCATGTTGACTATGCTTGGTCACAAGTCTAACCTAACCTAACCTAGGTATATTTTTGTATTAATGGTTTTTCTTTATTGAGGGGGGCCTCGGCCCCCCGACCCCCCCGAGCAGCGGGGCCAGCATTCGAGGAAATGAAATTGCGATTCTAGGAGTTGTTAAGTATTCTATAAAAAGATCTGCGAATAGTTTTATGGGGAATGAAAATCGTTGAAGTTAATTGCGATAAAGTGATGGGTTCCCCTACAAATATACATTCGATTCAAATCGATATTTACTTTTATGTTTTAGAGGAATGAAAGGCTTTACATTTTTCATTTTATGTTGAATATTCGTAGCCGCAATTTTGCCATTGCTTCTAATGAAAAATTCCGTTAAAACAATTGTTAGCAAAAAGAATTTCAGGGAATAGTAAGTGTAACGGAAGGCACATAAAAACTTGTAGCCAAGAAACCAATCTATCAAGTGGAACCAGAAAAACATTTACGAATTCAATTTCCCAAAACTGCGCGCTGTCGACGCGTAGACGTTACGTTTTTACATAAAACAAAAAGTGTTGGAGTCCTTTTGTTGTTACAATCAGGTCCTGTGATGTTCCACGCCCAGATATTGGGTTTCGTTGCAAATAGCTCCTATATTTATTTGGCGTGCTTCGAGCCAACATCCAATTTTCATATTTCCCGGCCGGTGCTCGCGGCGCTATATACAAATCTCTTCCTGATATTTTTATGGATCGAAATTGATTTATACCAGATACGGAAAGTGAAGGTGTAATTTGCTGGGTTTTAAAAGGTTTGCGTGCACATTCCCCATTTGCGAATGAAATGTATGTAATCAAAATTGTAATGGGCATGTCTTTTGCACAAGGATGTCGTCTTGTAGTCGTCTGAGGATGTATTGATTAGATTTTTATTTGACTGACTCTGCTCTTGGCTGATATTTTTAAGGCTCATTTATACAGGGAAAGTAACTTACTTGCAAATTCGAGGAAATTCAGTATTGACTAGGAACTGATGTAGTGTAAATTGATTTAAATGAAAATTAGTTTTATTTCTTTAGCTTTGACAGTGGATGGGTCCTCCTAGTAAGTTAATAAGAAAACTTTTGTCAGGAGTACCCGCGCCCATTTGGAGTTAATACAGCTCTTTCACGTGAGCGCTTAATTTAATATTCCCGCTTAGTGAGTGCATAATAACATGTAGTTAGTTCACTGGCGCCTGTGACTGACTCTTTACTTACCCTGTGGAAATCAGCCTTTTAATAAAGGTGAGGTCATAGTCGTCAAGTGTATAGGGCGAACTTCCACCAGAGGATTTCTAATCATCAATATTCTCACAAATCTCTGTCTTCGGGGAGTTCCAATTGAAAGTGATCGGCAGTCCTGAGGGTGGGTGCCTGGAAATGCTCGAACTTCGGTTCCGAGAACGTGGAGTAGAAAAACGTGAGAGCTGGGCCCAGGTACATGTTTATATCTGGTAAATATTGACAAGTGCGGTGTGTAGCAAATATGTATTGAGTGGTCCTAGTCCTGATGGAGGTGAACGTTTTTGAGTATTCGGAACTTAGATAGGACATCACTATATGGGAAATAGTCCACCACTCTAACACCAAGAGGATTCAATTATGAGGATCCTTATCAAAGTAGGGCTTGTCACGTCCTTCATGGTTTCGTATATATCGCAGATGGGATTGATTAGAAGTAATTTTGTTTGCATATTTATATTTTAAAATACTAGAAAATTCGTAGCTGATGATTTCCACACCATATTTTTAAATGTTATCCTCTTTTTAAAATAAGCTGTAAAAACGAGTATCTCCAAAAGTCGTATTTTTAAATAAAATTACATGTTTTACTAAAAACTTTGAAAAACAAAGGCTGATTTTGGGACAATGTCTCACCGTTATCTTACTTTCTTGAAATAAACCTGAAGAAACTTGGAATGGCTTCGCTTGAAAATTCACAAAATATACATATTATGTGAAAGAAGAAACAACAAAGAACTGTAGGGCACGTAGGTACTACTTTTAAAATATGTTTAATGATTTGAAAAGCATACAGGAACTCTAACCCGAATTATATTCTACTCTTACATAAATATACTCTTTATATAATTTTATGGATTTAAAAACTTAATATATATAATATATAAAATTCTCGTGTCACAATGTTCGTTCCCGTACTCCTCCGAAACGGCTTGACCGATTCTCATGAAATTTTGTGAGCATATTGAGTAGGTCTGAGAATCGGCTAACATCTATTTTTCATACCCCTTAGTGATAAGGGTTGTCCACCCTTAATTTTTTTTTTTAATTTATAAGGCAAAACAACGTTTGCGGGGTCCGCTAGTAATCTTTATATAATTTTATGGTTTTAGGAACTTAATTATTTGTATATTTTGAACATTTTTTTTTATTTATTTTTTTATTTTTTATAAACTCAAAATTATAAATTGACGGTAGAAAACAATTTCGTCAAATAAGACAACCTACTTCTTTAGTCTTTCCGTGATCACGTCGGGCAATAATAACAAAATGTAAAATTTAATTACAAGTTGTTTTATTTACAACGTTTTCGTAGAGGTTGGTAGCCTATAGATACTTACATTAAATTACATTAAATTAGTAAGTTTTGTTAAATATATGCGATTGATTCCTATTTTTGTATGTCAACAACAGCCAAAACCAAAACAATTCCCCGTCATCAAGCTTTTTTTCCAACGCAAAAAGTTTTTTTTTTCGCATTTTCCCGATAAATATTTAGCAAGGAACGTCTTCGAAATAGCATCTTGAGTTTGGTTGTTTATCTGTGTACAGCCTAAATGCGCTCTTTGAAAGAATGCTGCTTACGAACTGGCACTGTAGTAAAGTGGTACAATATGCCGATGAGGGGGACCGCTTGTTCAGTTCAGCACGGGCCCACTGTAGGGTTGGCACATACAAACTTTTTTGTAAGTTGTGGAACAAACAAATGCTATCATCGCATTTGGCCTCCACTTGTGTTTACCATTAAGTTGAATGGAGTCATTTGGTTGACCTTTTTATATAAAAAAATGAAGAATAATAATAATTATTATATTTCCTCAAATTAAGTATCATTGTACAATGGATACTAGATAACGAACACATATACATAATAATCTAGATATTTTATAAATAAACTTAATTAAATATATAAAAATAAATAAATATATCCGGCCTGCGGAGATGATATTGAGTGTCCTGGTCGTTGGCTTTTAGTTGGTTTGTTTACTGAAGAATTGCTAAGTTTTGAGTTTGGTGCCTTTTTGTGTAGGCGACAGGCTGGCAACCTGTCACTATTTTGTGGTACTGTATGACCCATACTGCCAGATGTGGTTTTGTGTGTAGCCGAAAGTTACCTGAAGCTCTGCTCGACCTCTTTTGAGATTGTGAGCGTGATTATAATATGTATGTATGTCAATATAATCACAGAAACATTTGCCACTGCCAGGATTTGACCCCGAACCACTCCACCACGACAGCATCGTACGGTCACCAGGACACTTTGTTCTGAGAAGAGAGCAAGAAACTCAGAAAGTTCGTATCTCCCTTTACATTTTTCATGATAAATAAATGAATAAACGTTTATAATGATTACGAAAGGCTCATAATTCAAAGTTCAAATAATAATATTTTTTTATTAATGACGCCGTCGTGGTGGAGTTGTCATTATAGCTGCTCACATCTAGCAATCATGGTAGCGGCAAATATTTGTGTAACGAACACGAGTCGATGACGAGTCATGGTTGTTTAATATTTATTTAAGTTTATTTATAAAAATATCGAAAATTATTATATATAATGGGGGAGGTTGGGGAAAAAGTTTCTTCGCATTTTTTAAGAAAATTCAAAACATTTTTTAATATAGTTTATTTAACGCTCTTCAAATCTTTCTGTCAGTCCTTTTACACGTGTAGTCTGTGGGTCAACTACACGCAAAGGGCATACAACGCCATTCGCGTGCAATATAATAATGCGCTCAGAGTGTTGTTGCGGCTGCCGCGATTTTGCAGTGCTTCAGCAATGTTCGCGGAAGCGCGAGTTGACGGATTTCATGCCGTCATACGCAAGCGCAGCGCCTCCATGTTAGCACGCGTACGGGCCAGCCGCCACACTATTCTGAGCGTCATCGCCGACAGATGGGACTCGCCTATTTTACAGCACTGGATTCACATGCATGTTACCTAGTAGCCCCAATTTTGTTATTTACACACGTAGTTTTTATTGTATTAATTTTTCTGCTATTGCTCCATTTTTCATAATTAATTTGATATATTATTTATTTTATTTTTTGACATTTAATTTATTTAGGTAGTTTTGACATTCAATTTATTTTCGACATTCAATTTAATTTATATATCTTTGACATTCAATTTTATTAATTCACACATTTAATTAGTTAATTAATTACCTACTTAGAGTTGGTATCTAATAAATAATTTATCAAATTATCATTAAACCTATTGTATTTTTACTACTAACATCTAGTTTTAAGTATTTGAACTAACAAGAATGGATCTCTGTAATCTTTGAACAATAAATAATAATAATAATAATTATTTACATTTAACTAAAGTATGTAGGTACCATTTTGTTCGATAACTTTTTGCCATCTTGTAGGTAGGGACATGATCCCATTGCTATAGAAATTTTGGGACTTCTGGGGAATTTTGCGGCTTGCGTTGCATTTTTACCTTTTTTGTAGTAAAATTTTAAAATGTATCGAATTTCTTCATTAGATTCACTCATCTTGGCGGTACGAAAAACAAATGAAAATCACATATTTTCCTAATTTGAATTTGGAATTATGTTCTTTAAAATTTAAACTTTCAATGATACCAAAACCAGCCAGATACAAATAGTATAGCCAAAGAGATTTTATTACAAGTTTATACATACTATAATGCGAAAAGACTTTTTCCCCAACCTAATATTTAAAAAAATGTCCGTTATCTAGTATCAATAATTGGTTAATTTTCGTGAACAGAATAATTCTGTTCACGTTCATTAAACTCCTCTTAGACAGTTGGACCAATTTTGATGTAATTTATATTCGATCCACATAGTTTTTTGTGGTTTTTTTTTACAACGTCTATCGGACCGGTATTATCAATAAATTTTCTGAACTGGCAACCCTGTCCAGGTGTGTACGCAGCTAGGATTGCCTGTGCGTTCAGTATTTCCCCGAGGCGTTTTTACGAGGCACCCGAAGCGCGCAATCTCCTATCGCATCATCGCCTCCAAACCGGCTGCCGACTCCACAGTAATGAACAGACAGACAGTATTAGCGTTATGTTCTTTTGGAAAACTTTGGATTTCCCTCGGTACTATGATGAGAATTGTTTTCGGTGATTTTCGTAAAGGTTTTTTTTAATCTATGAGCGCGAAACGCTTGTCCTTTATCTCACTGGCATGCGTAGAACAAAAAAAGTCTTCGACAAAAAATTTCACGACCTATGAGACGATCGATTCTCGATTTCCTCTACATTTGACAGGTGAATTGACAGTTGAGACCGACATCAAAAAGAACTTTTGAGATATTTTGGTTTCTCCCGAGTTCTTGTTGTAAAAACACGTGTTGAGAGACTCAATTGTTATGTCAATCTACCGTACAATTTAGTGTAGAATAACTATTTTCACTCGACATTGGCTAAGGGCTGTTTTTTTTTTTCAGAATAACAAAACACTACAGTTCTTAACACTGTAAAATTTTCGGGTAATTAAATCGAGATTTTAATCTTTAAGGCAAAAAAAAATCATCGAAATTGGATAACAACTTTCGAAAATATCGACGCATAAAGTTGGAAAGTTGGAAACATTCATATTGCTACTGCGTATTTTCATCTTCTAAAAAAACTAACGAACTGATTCATGTAAATTCTTAATGGGATCATTTATAAAGTATATCCTTTCAAACAAAATAATATTTTCCAAATCTGTCCAGCGCGTCTTCGAATAATCGGGGACATTTAGGTATGTTCCCCGACGAAAAACGAAGTTGAATACGAATTGAGAATCTCCTCCTTTTTTGACGTTGGCTTAAAAGAGTACATACGTACGTATTACGTAAGTATACTTGTTACTATGGATACTTGCTTGTTGTAGTCTTCTATATTACTAGAAGACTATTATAAAGTAAAGAAAGTTTTATAAAGATGCCACGAACTAATATTTAACACAAAATGCATGCGTATTATATGGCAATAAAAATGTTTAATAAGCTACCTCAGAACATTCGTGATTTGCCTCTAACTCTTAGAAACAAATTGCATATTTTTTAATGTCTAAAATTTATTATAATAAGTTACAGAATATATAAATGACAAAATACATACGTACTGAGGAAATTGTAAAACCCTATTGTTTTATAATGTATATTATAAAACCTATATATAAAATGTCTGTAATGACCAACGAATTAGGAATTATAATTCGTTGGTAATGACATTTTATATTATTGAATAAATTCTTAATTAATTTTCTTTTGACATGTTATCCTGATTTATATGATTCATAATAATGATTGATTTTAATGTATTTTACATTCTGCGCTGTTAATTAAAATTTTTGCACGTCGATAATACGATCGATGTCGGAAAGTACCTATTTATTGTGAACACCATTTTGACCATATTCTGCAAATAAATGATTTACAATCGTGATTTATTATATAAAAAAGCTTTTAAAAACGTATTCATTTTTGTATAGTGACTCGGCCCAGACCACTAGCATCAAAATTTTATTTAATGAAATTGTCGCATTAAGCCCGCCATGTTCCCACCCGGCCTGTGTAAATCAGACCTAAACAAGACCCGGGCCAAATCCACCGACAAATTAGGATTAGATGAGGGTACACTGTTTTTGGACAAAAACATTAAATTGGAATTACCCATTGAAAACTCGGTCTGGTTCCGAGATTCAGATTGAAAGTCCCGAAATGTTTGTATCCGAAGTGAAGCCCCACGTTTTGAACTCATTAATTCATTGATCGAAAGTGTACTCACATTTTAATTGTGTCGAATGCAAATACGATGGAGAATATACTGTGAAGTGTTTCATAGAAAAACCAATTCAAGTAACTGTTTTTTTATCTTTATGCTACTCGCTTATATTATAACGCAATTCATTTATGACTGATATTGCACTTGGCTAAATAACAAACATTTTAAAAAAGAAAGTATTCAAAATACTACTTATAATTATAGGGACTGATATTCATCATCATCAACAGCTCATATAATGTCCCCACCGAGGGGCTCGAGCCTACCCCACATTAGGGGCGATTAGGCCTTAGACAACCACGCTGGCCAAGTGCGGGTTGGTCGACTTCACACACAACCTAAGAATTTCTTCATAGGTGTATGCAGGTTTCCTCACGATGTTTTCCTTCATCGTAAAAGCGTCGATTTAACGTACATATGAATTCAAAATTTGAAAACACATTGGTACGTGGCGGGACTCGAACCAGTGCCTCCCGGGTCGGAGACAACGCTCTTAATGGGACTGATATTGATCTTGATATGGATCTTGGCAAAACATCAAACATTTTAAAAAAGGAAGTCGTCAAAATACTACTTATTTACAGTTTTTTTACAATTATAAGGATAATTATTATCAAGGAATTAAATCAGTCAACTGACTGATTTAATTCCTTAATAATAATTCTTTTTTATTGATCATTAAGTACCTATATAAAAATATTGGATAGGTACGGAATACAAAATTAGTTGGAATGTGGAAGTCGTAAATTCTAATTTGGTTCGTAATTTGCTTGTGTCAGTGTAGGATAAAACGTGAGGTACGTAACGGTAATAAGGTTGTCAGGACGATAATTTTAATTGGATTGAACCTTTTTGACAACCCTACTTACTTCTGGTCTTCAACATTAGCAAAGTACAGTTACAAATGTCAATTTTTACAATCTTTGTATAGATATTTATGTAAATTTGACTTTAATTTAAGCAAATTATCCATTGCTCAACTAAACCAAAGCGTATATAGCCTTTGGTGCAAGACAATCTCAAATCAGAAAAAAAAATGTGGGTAAATCTCACAACACAGAAAAAGGTGTCGCTTTAGCGAACAGCAAAGCTCTAGCTTTGGTAATGTTATTGTCACGTGAAAATACCTAAATCATATTAAAACAAACCGTACTGACAATCAAAGAGTTCCACTGCCCCAGGAGCTGGGTCCCCCGGGAAGACCAATACCAGACAAAAGAGAAAAACAACTCCAATCGAGCCCACGAAACGTCTACTTTGCAAGTCTAACTGAATTAAGTACGATGGCGCATACGAAAGTTGGGAGATGTCTATGGCAAAACTTTTTATTCTGTGTCGCTTTCTTTTGTTTATTTTTTCTGTTGAGACTTTTAAATTCTCGAAGATGCAACTAAATACTATTATTTTTTTTTGGTAAAATTTTCCCTGTTATGGGACGGCAAAGGGATCTAGCCCATACAGCCAAGTCTTTAGTTTCATCTTCTTTCTTGATTTTTACATTAAAATGTGGGTGCCACACTTTTTAATGCATCTAGGGAGTGCTTGGCGAGAAATGCATGGTACAGACCTCATGATGGTGACTGATGAGAATTGTATAGTGGGATTTCCAACCACTATACAATTCTCAACGCCACATACACAAAACCTTTATTTCAATGATTCCTTATAACTGTTCGTCAACACGGATGCTTATGCAACAAAACGACACCACTTTCACTGCACAAAATCCACTCCGAAGCAATTTTGAATTATCGAAATAAAGATCGACATCTAGACGCCATGATTACCCGCCAAACACTCCTCCTAAATACTATTATTAAAGTTTTGTAGATATTTACGGCCAGTTGCACCAATTTTAAAAAAAAACCGGCCAAGTGCGAGTTGGACTCGCACACCGAGGGTTCCGCCGTACAAACGTAGCGGTTTACAATTTATGACGTATTAAATCAAATTCTGAGTTCACGGGAAGTACCTTGTAGGTTTTGATTCCCTAGCGTGTGACGGAAATTCGTCTAAGGTGTCGGTATAAACTGCTGTATCTTTTGATCGCGTTAACTTAGAAGTTTGATTTTTTCACTGCTTAAAGGGACAATAGACCTAGGTATTTGGTATAAATTTCAATTTGATACCTTTATTCGTTGGTGAAAAATAAGGTAGTAAGTTTCATTTTATTAAAATATTTTTATTATATTATATAACTAAAAAATGTGATTTTCGCAATTTTTCCTATATTTGCATTATATGACAATGCTTCATGCCAAATTTCAAGATTCTGAGTTTACGGGAAGTATCCTGTAGGTTTTGATTCCTTTGCGGGTGTCGGTTTGTCTAAGGTGTCGGTATAAACTGTTGTATCTTTTGATCACGTTAACTTAGAAGTTTGATTTTTTCACTGCTTAAAGGGACAATAGACCTAGGTATTTGGTATAAATTTCAATTTGATACCTTTATTCGTTCGTGAGAAATAAAGTAGTAAGTTTCATTTTATTAAAATATTTTTATTATATTACTAGCTGCCCGGCCACGCGTTGCTGTGGTAATTTCATACTACTGACCTGTAACATTGTATCTGCAGTAAAAAAAAATGACTACTTATCAAGATAAAAACTATCCTATCTCTCAAGTTGGATCAAACTGCACACGGTGTACAAATTTGATTGAAATCGGTTAAGTGGTTTAGGAGTCCATTGAGGACAAACATTGTGACACGAGATTTATATATATTAAGATATAACTAAAAAAATGTGATTTTCGCAATTTTTCCTATATTTGCATTATATGACAATGCTTCATGCCAAATTTCAAGATTCTGAGTTTACGGGAAGTATCCTGTAGGTTTTGATTCCTTTGCGAGTGTTGGAAATTTGTTGAAAATATTGACATAATCGGCTGTATCTTTTGATTGGCTTGGCTTAGAAGTTTGATATTTTCACAGCTTAAAGAGACAATAGATTTAGGTATTTGGTATAAATTTCAATTTGATACCTTTATTCGTTCGTGAGAAATAAGGTAGTAAGTTTCATTTTATTAAAATATTTTTATTATATTATATAACTAAAAAATGTGATTTTCGCAATTTTTCCTATATTTGCATTATATGACAATGCTTTATGCCAAATTTCAAGATTCTGAGTTTACGGGAAGTATCCTGTAGGTTTTGATTCCTTTGCGAGTGTCGGAAATTTGTCTAAGGTGTCGGTATAAACTGCTGTATCTTTTGATCGCGTTAACTTAGAAGTTTGATTTTTTCACTGCTTAAAGGGACAATAGACCTAGGTATTTGGTATAAATTTCAATTTGATACCTTTATTCGTTCGTGAGAAATAAGGTAGTAAGTTTCATTTTATTCAAATATTTTTATTATATTATATAACTAAAAAAATGTGTTTTTCGCAATTTTTCCTATATTTGCATTATATGACAATGCTTCATGCCAAATTTCAAGATTCTGAGTTTACGGGAAGTATCCTGTAGGTTTTGATTCCTTTGCGAGTGTCGGAAATTTGTTGAAAATATCGACATAATCGACTGTATCTTTTGATTGGCTTGGCTTAGAAGTTTGATATTTTCACAGCTTAAAGGGACAATAGACCTGAGTATTTCATGTGAATTTCAGCTTGATACGTCCACGCGTTCTTGAGATAAAGGGTCTTGACAGACAGACAGACAGACAGACAGACGGACGACAAAGTGATCCTATAAGGGTTCCGTTTTTTCCTTTTGAGGTACGGAACCCTAAAAAGGCACGTAAATGTCAACTCAATTTATAGGAATGGGTTGTTTGTTCCATTTTATTAGACACATGTTTAGTGTCTCGTAACACGTAGATAGTTAAGAAGGAGAAATACAGCGACAGAGATTAGTGGAGAATATTAACACGCAATAAAAATTCACAATACTATTTATTTCACAACACAAAGTATCTACCAGAGGAAAAAAGTCAAGAACAAAATCAAGTGACGTTTGTCAATCACGCATGATGTATTCTTGCTACTGGCCATATAGGAATAAAAAGTATGGTATCAAACCGAGTGCCTACATCACTCCCCCACAAGACCGTTACTACGGGCGATAAAGATCGGGAAATCGAACCGTACGGCCCGAACGTGTTATTTTGGGTTCTAAAGGAACTGGAACCTTAGCTGTGGGAATCAGATGTGGTGAAATTGTGGGTGGAATTGAGGGTTCAGGAAGTGGGTGTTGGATGCTAGTGGGTTCTGCCAGTAAATATGCAGGCTTTAAGCGGTCCACGGAAACTGTGACTTCCTTTCCCTTTACGATTAATTTAAAGGTTTTGTTATTTCGGTCCAAGACTTGATACGGACCGGAGTACGGAGGTTGTAGGGCTCCTCTCACTGTATCATCCCGTAAAAATACATGAGTTGATACAGAAAGATCCTTGTGAATAAAGATTTTATCTTTATTGTGTCGCGCGGCAGGGGATGGTTGCAACTTAGCTGCAAAACTTCGAATGCGTGTAGCAAAATTGGATACATCCGTGGTGTTGGGAGCTGCTGCCTGGAAAAATTCTCCTGGCATGCGTAATGGCTCACCATAAACTAACTCTGCAGATGAAGCTTGCAAGTCTTCTTTGAAGGCACTCCTTATGCCTAACAACACAAACGGTAACGTGTCAACCCAATTGCAATCAGCATGGCACATGATTGCAGCTTTTAATTGACGGTGAAATCTTTCCACTAAGCCGTTACAAGCAGGGTGATACGCGGTTGTTCTGCGATGCTTGAACCCAGTGACCTTTCCAAGATATTGGAAGAGTGCGGATTCAAACTGTCGTCCGCGATCGGTGACAATATCCGTTGGACAACCAAACCTGGATATCCACGATATTAATGCCTTCCCTACTGTTTCGGCCGTCATGTCTACCATTGGGATAACCTCGGGCCAACGCGTGAAACGATCCACAGCCGTAAAACAATAGCGGTAGCCTTGAGATGGTGGTAATGGTCCCACAATATCTACATGGATAAAAGAAAATCGCGCGCGGGGCAAGTTGAACGTGCCTAATGGTGAAGACACGTGACGATGCACCTTCGCACGCTGACAAGCTAGACAACTTCGCGACCATTCCCTGCAGTCTTTGCGTACACCAGGCCAGACAAAACGCTCTGCAACTAATTTTGCGGTTGCATTGGCACCTGGGTGGCTAAAACTGTGGAGGCTATTAAAAATTTGCTTCCGAAAAATTTTTGGGACAAATGGTCGTGGAGATGGGGTACTAATGTCACAGTACAAATCTATCTGTGAGTCGGGTAACGAAGTTTTAATTATGCGAAGCGAGTTTTCACTTCTGAGAAGATCAGCTAACTCTTGATCGGCATTTTGAGCTGAAGCAAGCTTGGTCAAGTCGACTGGCATCTGCAATTCATCGATACGGGATAATGTGTCAGCGACAACGTTGTCCCTGCCCGAAATATGACGAATGTCAGTTGTGAATTGCGAGATGAAGTCTAGGTGACGGTACTGACGAGGCGAACTGTTGGCTTTTCGTTCTCGAAATGCGTAACAGAGGGGCTTATGGTCAGTGTATACCACAAAATGTCTAGCTTCAAGCATATGACGAAAGTACTTTATGCTTTCGTATATGGCCAAGAGTTCGCGGTCATAAGGCGAATATTTAGTTTGCGCGGGGTTAAGCTTCTTCGAGAAGAAAGCGAGTGGTTGCCAGGCTCCATCTTTCAACTGCTGCAGTACTGCGCCCATAGCTGTGTCAGACGCATCTGTTACCAGAGCAAGTTGAGCTTGGCAGTCCGGGTGTGCAAGTAATGCAGCATTTGAAAGGCTTTCTTTACACTGGTCGAAAGCTGTTAAAGAATCACCGGAGATGTGAACTGGGTGGGATGCTTTTAACGAACCAGTTAATAGGGTGTTTAGTGGGGCTTGTATTTTTGCGGCTTGAGGTAAAAATCGCCTATAAAAGTTCATCATCCCTAAAAACCTTCTAAGCTGACGGACTGTCTTAGGTACTGGGAACTCTTTTATGGCCTGAATTTTGGTTTCTAGGGGTTTGGTACCGGCAGCGGATATCGAATAACCCAGAAATGTGACCTCACTTGCACCAAAAACGCATTTGCCTGTGTTGATCAGAACACCATATTCCTCCATACGAGTGAAGAGAAGTTCTAGATGGCGCTCGTGCTCCCGCTCATTCTCAGAAAATACGAGAATGTCGTCCACATAAGGAAAAACAAATGCCAAGCCCCGGGTCATCTCGTCGATAAACCGTTGAAATGTTTGGCCTGCATTTCGTAACCCAAAGGTCATGAAAGGGAATTCATACAGACCAAACGGTGTAGTAATGGCTGTCTTCGCTATGTCATCCGGATGAACAGGAATCTGATTATAGGCTTTCGTCAGATCTATGGTGGAAAATACCTTGCATCCAACTATGTTATGTGAGAAATCATGGATGTGCCTCAATGGATAACGATCGGGAATTGTACGCGCATTAAGTTGGCGGTAGTCACCACAGGGACGCCAATCGTTATTCTTTTTGGGAGCGAGGTGGAGAGGAGAGGCCCAGGGACTGTCTGAAGGACGTGCCGTGCCGTTGTTCAGCATCAGTTCAAATTCCCTCTTTGCAATCTTCATCTTATCAGGAGCCAGCCTACGAGGAGTCGATGAAATTGGAGGTCCAGGAGTAGTCCTGATGTAATGAACAGTATTGTGCCTTGGGGTAATAGGTGTGCCTGAAGGGCGTGTAATCTGAGGAAACTTATTTAAAATTTTGTGATAACGCGTATCGCCAGTCGCAAGCTTAACAGAAAATACATTAGCAAAGTTAGCATTCGAAGCAATAGATGACAATGAAGTTGTGTTATCAACGAGTCGTTGATTACGGCAATCCACAATTAAATTATAATGGCTAAGAAAGTCAACGCCAATAATTGCTTTTGTGACATCTATCTATCTATCTATACTATATAAAGCTGCAATACCACTCACTCACTGACTCACTCACTGATTGGGCCATTTTTTCGCATATTTAGAGGCTCTGGATCGCATTCGAGTGTATGGCCGACTTTAACTAGATTTTTTTCAACGCAGCTTTTTAACTTTAGTGAGTGTGAAATTCAAGATGGCGGCTCCGCTCGAAGGACAAACTTTTTCATTTCGAGTCCTGAATTTTTTCCTTTTCGGTTTTTGGTAGATTTGACAGATTTGAATATGATTTTTTTAGAAAATGTTGGAAATTCAAAATGGCCGCGCCGCCATGTCGACTCGAAGTCGGCCTCGCAGGCAGCAATTCGGAACGACACCACGCAGAGGTCAGACGCGCCGCTGGCGATTTTTCTTCGTCTTCTCTCTCCGGATACGGTCCTCTGTCCCGGATGAGCGGCGAAATTGCAAAATCCAAGATGGCGCCGAGGCCAGCGGCCATTTTGTGATTGCGAAAAAATGCACCATTTTTAGAGTCACTTTTCGGGGGCACGGCGACGTCGGAGCGGAACCGTAGTATGAGACCGGGGAAAGACCTCGGTGAGAGGTGTTGCCAGGTGCAAAAACTTTTTTGACATTTTCCCTTATTTTTGACAGATGGGGCAAAATGTGCCGTAAAAATTTTTAAACGATTAGCTCAAACCGAGTATGCAGTTTGGAGCGTAGGCCGGTACGCAGGTGGCCGAGGGTAATTTTATTTCAGTCCGCTGGCAACACCGCCAGCCAGGGGAAAAACATTTTTTCGATATGGTGTTGCGCCAAAGTTAGTTGAGGCGACTGGGTGGGTGCGAGAGGAGAGGTAAAAACGCCATCCCATCCGCTATATAGTCTAGAATATGGGAAAAATATGGAGGTTCCAAAAATCAAGATGGCGGCGCCGCTGGCGGCCATTTTGTGATTTTTTGAAAAATTCCATTTCGATTTTGGGAAATTAAAGGTGCTAGATGGTTTTTGATGCAGTCAATGTGTATATGTCGGTTGTGGAAGGTGATAGGATGTATAGCCACGTTTAAAAATTTTCCCCATTTTTCGGGTAATTTCCGAGATTTTTCCCGAAAACTTCGAAAATAGAAATAATGACATTTTGATTCATCCGAGTACTTTTTCCTATTGATCGGGACCTCCCAAATGACATTTGACCATTTTCAAGGCCGCAATGTGGCAACACTGGAAGTTATGGCTGGTTTCAGGTTTTGCAGTGTTTGGTCTCGTGGCGCTCTCCGGTGGGAGCTACGGGGATAGTAAAAACTGCGTTGCACTCGCCGTTCGATTGGCTATCCGCCATTGATGCTCTGGTTCCCAAAAACAAGATGGCGGTGGTGATGGCGGCCATTTTGTAAATTTCGAAATTTTTACTTTTTATTTGATTGGGTTTTTTTAGGGGGAAATAATTTTTTACCTGGGTAAGTTTGGTGTCATTCTGTAGTCGGATAGTGCGGCCACACTTTGGTATGCAGATTTTCCCCAATTTCGGGGTATTTTTTGAGTGATAAAGTTCGTAGTAAAAAAAAAAAAAATTTTTGCTTTTTTAAAATTTTTGCCTGAGAGTCGTTGTCTGGAATCTCTGATGGCCCAAAATGGTCATCTCGAGTCGATGTGATGGCAACACTGAGAGTTGTTGACGATTCAGTGAGAGCCGGTCACTTCGGTAGTTCCCCATACATTTACTATGAAATCTTTCTTGTATAAGTAGTACCTATAGAGGAAGTCTGGTACATTTAGTATGAAATCATCTTTTCGTTGTCTTTCCCGTTGGTCTTTCCTAAGGGAAAGTTATTATTATTTAGTATGAAATGAAAGAATCATCTCGTTGATGTGTTTTCTAAGGGATAGTTATTGATATTGCTTAGAATAAGAACATACTAGAAGTATAGTTCCATAAACATTATGCCGCTTCATTACTAAAGCAAAAAACTTGTTACGTGGGCTAACGCTTACACACAGATACACGCACACTACTAAAAATTGGTGTTGCCACTAAAATCTCGTCACCCCAAAAGCAGGTAATTTTATATAAAATATGAATACTACTTTTGATTTTGAAGTGAAACTTCTTTAGTATTTAAGATCCAAGATGGCGGACACAATTTTTTAACAATATATCAATATGGGTATCGTTTTCGTGGTTTTCGGGGGTCCTGATTCCGAATATAACATCCATTTTGAGATCCAAGATGGCGGACACAACTTTTGAACAATACCTCAATATGGGTATCGTTTTTGTGGTTTTCGGGGGTCCTGATTCCGAATACAACATTCATTTTGAGATCCAAGATGGCGGACACAACTTTTTCACAATATATCAATATGGGTATCGTTTTTGAGGTTTTCAGGGGTCCAGATTCCGAATTTAACATCCATTTTGAGATCCAAGATGGCGGACACAATTTTTCAACAATATATCAATATGGGTATCGTTGCCGTGGTTTTCGGGGGTCCAGATTCCGAATACAACATCCATTTTGAGATCCAAGATGGCGGACACAACTTTTTAACAATATATCAATGTGGATATCGTTTTCGTGGTTTTCGGGGGTCCAGATTCCGAATTCAACATCCATTTTGAGATCCAAGATGGCGGACACAACTTTTTAACAATATATCAATATGGGTATCGTTTTCGTGGTTTTCGGGGGTCCTGATTCCGAATACAACATTCATTTTGAGATCCAAGATGGCGGACACAACATTTTCACAATATATCAATATGGGTATCGTTTTTGAGGTTTTCAGGGGTCCAGATTCTGAACTTAACATCCATTTTAAGATCCAAGATGGCGGACACAATTTTTTAACAATATATCAATATGGGTATCGTTGCCGTGGTTTTCGGGGGTCCAGATTGCGAATACAACATCTATTTTGAGATCCAAGATGGCGGACACAATTTTTTAACAATATATCAATATGGGTATCATTTTCGAGGTTTTCGAGGGTCCAGATTCCGAATACAACATCCATTTTGAGGTCCAACATGGCGAACACAACGTTTTAGCAATATATCAATATGGGTAAGTAAAAACGCTATATGGTCTAGAATATGGGAAAAATAATTATGTTAACCCGTCATCCTTAGCAGATTATCACCCTATCTCTATCTTACCACTCACTCACTCACTGATTGGGCCATTTTGTCGGATATTTAGAGACTCTGGATCGCGATCGAGTGTATGGCCGACTTTAACTAGATTTTTTTTAACGAGGCTTTAGCGCGAGTGAAATCCAAGATGGCGGCTCCAGTCGAAGGACCAACTTTTTCATTTCGTGTCCTGAATTTTTTCCTTTTCGCTTGTCGGTAGATTTGACAATTTTAAGTACGATTTTTTTAGAAAAAGTCGGAAATTCAAAATGGCCTCGCCGCCATCTCGACTCAAATACAAAATAAATACAAATACAAATAATTTATTTGCTTTGAAACACGGTTAGCACAGGTAGTTTATAACATAAATTAATATTGTCGAGCAAGCGTGTTCTGCCAAAATTTGGCATGCAAAACTTATTTCATCATATTTACCTATTACAAAACTTTATTATCCATTACATATCATTTATATTAAAATTTACATTAATCATTATCATTATTAAAATTTCATTACAATAAGTCACATGTATTTAAAAATAATCGAAAAAAAAAGAAGAATAATACGTTAAATTAGTCATATAGAAATAATTATTGAATGTCAAAGTATTCGTTTAAGTCATAAAAACATTTTTCTGTTAACCATTTTTTCAGGGTGCGTAAAAACAATGCTGTCGGTAACTGTCTGATTTCTATGGGAATTCGATTATAGACACGTATCGGCATTATAAAGCAATTTTTACTGTGCAGAGTGCTATTGGACTGCGGTACTATTAGTTTATATGGGTCCCTCTTTCGTAGTCTCTGATTTTGGACACGGTTCTTAAAGAAGACTAAGTGGTTCCTAATGAAACTCCCTATTTCAAATATGTATAGTGAGGTCAATGTGAGTAGGCCATAATTCATAAACATTGGTCTACAACTGTCACGTGGACCTATACCACTAATGGCCCGGACACACTTCTTCTGAATCACAAATACTTTGTGTATGTCGGTAGAATTTCCCCACAATATTACACCGTCACTCGAAGTCGGCCTCGCAGGCGGCAATTCGGAACGACACCACAGAGGTGAGACGCGCCGCTGGCGATTTTCCTTCATCGTCTCTCTCTGCATACGGTCCTCTCTTTCGAGTGAGCGGCGAAATTGCAAAATCCAAGATGGTGCCGAGGCCAGCGGCCATTTTGTGACTGCGAAAAAATGCACCATTTTCAGAGTCACTATTCGGGGAGACGGCGACGTCGGAGCGGAACCTTAGTATGAAACCGGAGAGAGACCTTCGTGAGAGGTGTTGCCAGGTGCAAAAACTTTTTTGTCATTTTCCATACTTTTTGATAGATTGGGTAAAATGTGCCGTAAAAAATTTTTCACGTTTCGCTCAAACCGAGTATGCAGTTTGGAGCGCAGGCCGGTACGCAGGTGGCCGAGGGTAATTTTAGTTCAGTCCGCTGGCAACACCGCCAGCCAGGGGAAAAAAAATTTTTCGATATGGTATTGCGCCAAAGTTAGTTGAGGCGACTGGGTGGGTGCGAGAGTAGAGGTAAAAACGCTATTCCATCCGCTATATAGTCTAGAATATGGGAAAAATATGGACGTTTCAAGATTCAAGATGGCGGCCATTTTTGAGTTTTTTAAAAATTCCATTTCGTTTTTGGGAAATTAAATGTGCTAGATGCTTTTCGATGCAATCGATGTGTATGGGTCGGTTGTGTGTCTGAAGCTGGATGGGGTCTTGATAGCGAGCGTCACCCAGGCACGTGTCCTCGGGGTGACCCTTGACGAGACGAGGTCCTACGCGCCGCATGCTAGATGGCTTGGAGAGAACGAAAAAAAAAAAAAAAAAAAAAAAAACGCCACACGGTGTTTCGCCAAAGTATCCAGGATCTCGGCTTCCAGTTGGGGCGCGAGATTCCCGGCCCTTAGAGTCCTGTTTGCAGGGACCTATGTGACTGTTTTGACCTACGCTGCCGCCGTATGGTTCCATCGTTCGTCCGTATTTATCGTCAGAAGAGCATTGCTAAGTACACAGAGGATGACACTAATTCTGCTCACGAAAGCCTACAGGACGTGCAGTACCGCAGCGTTACCTCTGTTGGGCGGTGTTCTCCCTGCCGACCTGGAGGTTGTTCGTGCGGGACGATTTGCGGAGGAGGCAGTCCAGCTGGCCCCCAGGGAGCGCCGGAGATTGAGACGGACCATCACAGAAGAGATTGTTGCCATTTGGAAGGAGAGTTGGACCGCTAGCGAGGACGGATGCGAGTTGTATAGTTTCTTCCCCGACGTTGCTGTGAGGCTGACCCGAGACTGGGTGGAACCGGATTACGTCGTTTCGCAGCTACTCACGGGCCACGGATGTTTCAGGCAGCGTCTACACCTACTTACGTTGTGCGAGTCAGCCCTATGCCCGTGTAGAGCAGGAGTTGAGGAAAGCTGCGATCACGCGCTTTGGGAATGTGAATTGTACACTGACGCGAGAGAGACCCTGTGCAGCCGGATACAGAGGACGGAGCCCAGTCCCATATTTCACGAGGACCTCACCAGTAGCCGCAGTAACTTTGAAGCACTGCGCGAGTTCGCGCACTCCTGGCACACCATTCGACGAACTTTCGAGTAGGACAAAGGTAAAGAGACTGAGAGACGCCCGACGCGAAGTCACGTTACTGTATCGTTTCCAGCCCTAGAAGGGGGAGAGTTGGTATCAAGGGACAAAGGACGAAGAGTAAAAAATAACTTGTAGAGAGTCAAGACAGTGCGGAGGGGAAAGAGCCCAATGCAAGTACCACCGCACTCTCCCGACGATTGGGTCCGTACGCCGTGAGGCAGGAAGGACCATGGGTTGGTAGTGGGTTTGGGTCGGTTGTGGAAGGTTATGGGATGTATAGTAGAGTTTAAAAATTTTCCCCATTTTTCGGGTAATTTCCGAGATTTTTCCCGAAATCTTCGAAAATAGAAATAATGACATTTCGATTCATCCAAGTGCTATTCCCTATTGATCGGGACCTACCGAATGACATTTGACCATTTTTAAGGCCGCAATGTGGCAACACTGGAAATTGTGCATGTTTTCAGGTTATCCAGTGTTTGGTCTCGTGGCGCTCTCTGGTGGGAGCTACGGGGATAGTGAAAACTGCGTTGTACTTGCCATTCGATTGGCTATCCGCCATTGATGCTCCCGTTCCCGAAAACAAGGTGGCGGCGGTGATGGCGACCATTCTGTAAATTTCGAAATTTTTACTTTTCATTTGATTGGGTTTTATTAGGGGTAAATAATTTTTTACCTGGGTAAGTATGGTGTCATTCTGTAGTCAAATAATGCGGCCACATTTTGGTAGGTAGATTTTCCCCAATTTCGGGGTATTTTTTGAGTTATAAAGTTTGTATTAAAAAAAAATGGATGGCCCAGAATGGTCATCTCAAGTCGATGTGATGGCAACACTGAGAGTTGTTGACGATTCAGTGAGGGCCGGTTACTTCGGTAGTTCCCCATACATTTAGTTGTATACGTAGTATAGAGGAAGTCTTGTACATTTAGTATGAAATCATCTTTTTGTTGTCTTTCCCGTTGGTCTTTCCTAAGGGAAAGTTATTATTTAGCATGAAATCAAAGAATCATCTCGTTGGTGTGTTTTCTAAGGGATAGTTATTGATATTGCTTAGAATAAGAACATACTAGAAGTATAGTTCCATAAACATTATGCCGCTTCATTACTAAAGCAAAAAACTTGTTATGTGGGCTAACGCTTACACACAGATACACGCACACTACTAAAAATTGGTGTTGCCACTAAAATCTCGTCACCCCAAAAGCAGGTAATTTTATATAAAATATGAATACTACTTTTGATTTTGAAGTGAAACTTCTTTAGTATTTAAGATCCAAGATGGCGGACACAATTTTTTAACAATATATCAATATGGGTATCGTTTTCGTGGTTTTCGGGGGTCCTGATTCCGAATATAACATCCATTTTGAGATCCAAGATGGCGGACACAACTTTTGAACAATACCTCAATATGGGTATCGTTTTTGAGGTTTTCAGGGGTCCAGATTCCGAATTTAACATCCATTTTGAGATCCAAGATGGCGGACACAATTTTTCAACAATATATCAATATGGGTATCGTTGCCGCGGTTTTCGGGGGTCCAGATTCCGAATACAACATCCATTTTGAGATCCAAGATGGCGGACACAACTTTTTAACAATATATCAATGTGGATATCGTTTTCGTGGTTTTCGGGGGTCCAGATTCCGAATTCAACATCCATTTTGAGATCCAAGATGGCGGACACAACTTTTTAACAATATATCAATATGGGTATCGTTTTCGTGGTTTTCGGGGGTCCTGATTCCGAATACAACAACGATGTTTACCATAAAAACATAAGCACCAAGCACTGACAAATTTCGACAGCGAAAAGCAGTGCCTCGGTGGCGAAATTGGTTAACGCGTCCACCCGGATTGTGGAAGGTGCGGGTTCGAGTCACGCCTGAGGCAAGTCGATTTTTTCAGTGCATTTTTCTCGTATTATATTTACGCGTTTGTAAAAAACGCAAAAATAAAATTATTCCATAATGAATACTACTTTTGATTTTGAAGTGAAACTTCTTACACGCACACTACTAAAGACTGGTGTCGCCACTAAAATCTCGTCACCCCAAAACCAGGTAATTTAAATAAAACATGAATACCTACTACTTTTGATTTTGAAGTGAAAGTTCTTTAGAACTTACCTATCGTAATTTGTTAATTCTATGAAACGGAAAAGCCACACCAAAGTTTTTGACGGATTGTCTTAAATAGAATGTCAGTCACAACATTCATTTTGAGATCCAAGATGGCGGACACAACTTTTTAATAATATATCAATAAGGGGATCGTTTTCTTGGTTTTCGGGGATCCTGATTCCGAATACAACATCCATTTTGAGATCCAAGATGGCGGACACAACTTTTTAATTAAATATCAATATGATAGGTACCCACCTATCATTTTCGTGGGTTTCGGGGGTCCTGATTCTGAATTCAACATCCATTTTGAGATCCAAGATGGCGGACACAACTTTTTAATAATATATCAATATGGATATCATTTTCGTGGTTTTCGGGGGTCCTGATTCCGAATTCAATATCCATTTTGAGATCCAAGATGGCGGACACAACTTTTTAATAATATATCAATATTGGTATCATTTTCGAGGTTTTCGGGGGTCCAGATTCCGAATACAACATTCATTTTGAGATCCAAGATGGCGGACACAACTTTTTAATAAAATATCAATATGGGTATCGTTTTCATGGTTTTCGGAGGTCCCGATTCTCAATATAACATCCATTTTGTGAACTAAGATGGCGGCCGCGACTTTTTGATTTAATGTCAACATGGTTATAATTTTGGTGGTTTTTGGGGGTTCTGACTCCGAATACAACATCTATTTTGAAATCCAAGATTGCGGATGTGACTTATTGATATAAAATCGATATGGGTATCTTTTTGGTAGTTGGTGGGAATAGGGAGGTGTCGCTGCAGTGGCTAAGTATTGTGCCAGCGAGTGTGAACGACGTTGACTTTATGACGTAATGTTAAACACAATTCTTAAAAATAAAACAAAGTATTTCTAATGAATTCCGCTACCATTTTCACCGAATACGACCACGCTGGCGGGTATTAGAGGCCCACCATGCAGAGATGAAGCGTTGTGCCTACAATATCAACCGAAAAACCCCTACGCAACAACCCAACAGGCCGCACAACCTTTTCGCGGGCTGCTCGCAGCCCGCGCGCGCAAGCGACCTCTAGTTAGCTACTATAAAACGCCAAGGAAAGTCGCGTCTTAAGCCTAAATTTAACTTAAATTCTACGTAACCGAACGTGTCTATGGTCGTTCCGTTCGCGGCACAAAGTTTAAAGTCAGTAGCAGCTCGACGCTCCCGAAGCGCATTACGAGGGAACACACAAAGGTCACTACCCGTGTCCACCAAGAATTGGGTACTCGAATTGCGGTCAGTAACGAAGAGGCGACCAGAAGAGGCAGGGCAATCGTCAGTCGCCATTAGCGACTGCCCGTGATGTTTCCCGCCTTCTTGTAGTCACAAGGCTGCTGACATCTGTGGGCTTGCTCACCGAATCTGGCGTGGTACCAGCAGAGGGGATGCTTTCTATAGTTGGAACTTGACCGTCTTCGGGGGCTACGTGTTGAAGAACGACGACGTGGTCTGGAACGCTGCTCGGGACGGTAAGCAAATCGAGCTTGGTCGTCCAATTTCTTCTCCAGACGTTCTACCATCTTCTTGAGCTCAGCGATCTCATTCAACGGCGAAGAACAGTCTTGAGCTGGGGTTGAGGCCATCGCTGCAACGTTACACGGTGCCGTAAGCTCGTGAATGCGGTCAGCCAAATCAGCCAGCTGCTCCAATGAATGGGTGGGTTGTGACGCCAGAACAGGTTGTATGCTCTGAGGTAGACGGCTGCTCCATATAGATCGGATAAAGTCATTAGGAATCGAAGGTCCAGCCAGATCTCGAAGGTGTCTCAAAAACTGGGACGGCTTTCTGTCACCTAGCTCCTCATGGGTGAGCAACTGCTTCACTTTCTTCTCATGAGACGCAGAAAGTCTTCGAATCAGCTCACTCTTGATCTTCTCATAACGTCTCTTCTCCGGAGGATCAGTAATAATGTCCTTCACGGCCTTTGCATGAGGAAGATCAAGGTTGGTGATGACGCTCGTAAATTTGACGCAATCGTCTGTGATGTCAAAGGTATCAAATTGGGCTTCCAATAGGGCAAACCATATCTCGGGATCATCAGGAGAGAAAGATGGCACCTTCAATTTCATCTTCCGATTTACGGACGATTTTCCGTCGTGACGGACGTCGTCATTGGAAACATGCACTTTTTTATGACGTCGCAATCGCTTTGTGACGTTGTCTTTTGTGTCGGAATTAGTATGTGCAGACTCACCGCTGTCGCTCATTATGTACTCAGTGTTCTTATCGGGGTCACCAATTTAGTGTCTCGTAACACGTAGATAGTTAAGAAGGAGAAATACAGCGACAGAGATTAGTGGAGAATATTAACACGCAATAAAAATTCACAATACAATTTATTTCACAATACAAAGTACAAGAGGAAAAAGGTCAATAACAAAATCAAGTGACGTTTGTCAATCACGCATGATATATTCTTGCTACTGGCCATATAGGAATAAAAAGTATGGTATCAAACCGAGTGCCTACACATGCTTATTTTTTACGATTTTGTAAAAAGTATGACTTCCTGCAACCAGTCGTTAGTGTTTGTATGGATTTAAACATAAATATGAATTGAAAAAAAGAAAACTTTTATTGGTATGTTATAAAGTCAACATAATTACCACTGTCAAAACTATAACTTCTCATGTCCTTAGATGCAACTTGGGTGAGTCTTGTTTTCTTATTAGGTCATATTTGATTAAAAAAAATTAAATAACAAAAAACTTTTTTGAAACCGTTGAAATAAGTCTCCTGGCACGAAAGAACTGACTTACTAGTAACAGATTAGTGGTAGGGTTTGAGAATTCAATCATATTACACATCACAGTAGCTCAGAATGAAGTCTCTAAAAAATCTTTAAAATAAAGGCGTGTAGTGATTGCGTAGTGAGTGACTGTATTTTTAAAATTTACCATAAATTTTTAAAGCACTCAGATTGCTTGTTGTAAAAAATCTATTACTTTCTAAGAAAAATAATATTGTTTGTGTTAGAATGAATGAATTATACATGATACATAAAGTACACCTTTCTCCCATAGATATAGACCAAGATCAATTTTTCTCACAATCCGTATATTTTTTTTCACTTCATGTACTCTCCTTCATACGTCTAAATCAATTACAGCATCTTCTATTAAATTAGATGTAGCCAATTTCTTTCAAACCACCTAGCTTTTAGTATTAGATAGGTATCCATGAATGTTTTATGAAGTCGAGTTTCATCATAAAACAGAAGAGCTCTGAAGCAAGAAACACAAATCTTATCTTTGTTACTTATAGAGTTTTTTACTGACTACTTTAAAAATATCTTGAAAGAGCCGAGAGCGTCCATAAACCAAATTAATGAATGTTTATTTTTTTGAATACTTTAGATACACAAAGTATTTAGTAATATTTTGGTACTTGGACACAACTTGTAACATGGTACTTGGACCTAAATAAAGTATGCAATAATTTAAAATAAAATTGCGAGTTGGTACTTACCTCTTTGTTTATTCCATTTTTCTGTAGATAAGCAGTAACTACTACAATTACCAAAATAAATTATACGTTTAATAATAACCTTAATGTAAAAAAAATATCTACCAATGAGCTTAAACACTCGCTGATAGAAGTATTTCCCTTTTATGTAAATTTCGTAATATATGACTCCAAATTTTTGTATAAAGAGGCAAAGGTAATGATAAAGTACTTGAAATTTTACTCTCTTCGACTTAAATCCTTGATTTATTTGCTGTAAAGTTTGGAGTACGCGGATTCACCGGTTCACACAGAAGTTGGTAATATATGCTTTGAGATTTGCATTACAACTCTTTGAGAACAAATTTTAATAACTAATTGCGACATATGGCTCTACAGACACAGATAAACGCATACATTAACATTTGTCATTCACTGCTTGCTTTATTTATAATATAGACAAATTATCAATAAATTCAGAATGTCATACCTATGATCAGAATTTTGTACCTACCTATTTCACTTCAAAATAAAAGGTGCACTTTCAGATCAGCCTATTTTAGTAAATCCTTAAATTAATTTACAAAATAATTTATTTTATTATCTAACAACTTGATTACAAATCTTTAAAGTTTTTGCAGATATTACTGAAAAATAAAATAAAAATACTTCGTATTTTTTCAGATTTATTCACAAAGATACCTACATCACGATTCGTATAATAGCAATCCCAAAGCGACTAGCGATTTTTAGCGATCACAATTTTCTATATATACCTATCTAAGTATGAAGTGAAATACTTCATACTTTTCAAAAACAAAAGGTGCAGTTTCAGATACCTATTTTAGTAAATCCTTAAATTTATTTAAAAAATAATTTATTTTATTATCTACATCCAAACTACTTAACAATTTAATTACAAATCTTTAAAGTTTTTGCAGATATTACTGAAAAATAAAATAATAATACTTTGTAGTTTTTCAGACTTATTCACGATTCGTATAATAGCAATCGGTGCTGAATTTAAAAATAGTACTAAAATTCGTACCCTTCAGAGCTGATTAGAAGAAATAGTGCATTATTCATAGAGTACGAACGAAGTCGGAGCTTTGAAACGTTTCGAATTCTAACTAAAACCATTTATTCGTGGCTCTCTCATTACCAGTGTAATTATCGGAAAGTTATCAAGGACAGAGCCCATATTTACAATTCCCTAAAGGAGCCGAAGGAAGTTAATTCCTTCTCAGTATACGCGGGAGACCGCCGCACTCGATTTGCCCAAACGAAAGTTGCCTCGAGAATACGAAGTGACAAGATAAAAGGTTGAATCGGAAAAACTGCTTATTTTATTGCCTTGCCAAGTTGTAAGGCGAATGGAAGAGGCCGCCGGGATCGGCCCAACCTCAATTAGGTTTGCCTACACCCGGACGCGACCTACATTCCCTTTCAATGAAATGGTGTACTAAGCTTCCTCTGATGTTGTGTTCCTATTATAATTAATGGTCTAGACCTGGAAGCTGTAATTTTTGGAACACCGATTGTTAACTTTGTATATCGAATGTCAGTTCAAACCTCAAACAGTAGCAATTTGAATGGGGATAATCTTATTGTTTGTAGATTCAGAGTTATTTTTATGACAATGAAGTACAAGGTCCGTTATTGAAAAACTGAATAAAACTATTAGGGTGGATCAGCGCGGAGTCGAATAGAAGTGTTGATCTAAATATTGCCTTAATGACTCTACTTCCTAATGCCAGCGACCAGCTGACTCAACACAGTGGCATTTTTGCCTGCGAGAGTCGGCGGATTCATGTTAGACGTTGAAAAATTTTTTCGGCAGCACAAAATGACCATTTTTTGGCAGTTATAATAGTGATTACCGCGTATAAGCTAGGACGTGTATCTTCCGGTTTTGAATAAGATAACTCCTTTTTTATACAGTGGGTATCGTAATTTCTGAATTATTTGTAAATCATTGAACCCGGGTCACTCGCGAAGTGGCGAGTAGCAGTAGCTTACCCAAGAGGAATTGGTGTTAGGTAGGCGGCTGGTCATAAAATGCAATGTATAACCAGTCTATAAAACTTTAAATACATACATTTGGTTGCATAGGTTTTTATGGAACAACTGATTATTTTTTCGCGATTTCGATGTTGGTCCCATAGCAAGAGTAGTTTGTATTGACTGGCACTTTCACACCCTGGAATAATAAAACGGTTAAAAAATCAAGGTGTAGGTGTATACAATGCTCAACTTTTAGTCTAGTACTATTAGTCGTAGCGTCATGTCATGGAGGTATAGCCTATTTGAGGGTTTCCCAAACTTTGCGTCGCTTCGCCCTGGAGTGTCGCGGCATTATCCTAGGGGCATCTATACACCACTTAATTCTGCCAGGCGTGTGCCTGAGAATGCAAAATTGAGTGATACAGACAATAAGACGTGCCATCGTCATCATTTTCCTTCGCTGCTCTCCAATTTATCTGGGGTCGGTGCAGTATGCCTTGATATCGACAATACTGCATAAGTATTTGGCATTAGGTACATTTTTACGGCCGTGTGCCTGACACCAACCCTCCTTGGAAACGACTGCTATATTTTAACAGCACCCGGGACCACTTTAAAGTGCCTTCCGAAAGTTCCGAAGCACGAAAAAAATCGATTTAAAAAAATTTCGTTCACCCATCCGAGTACCGGCTTTCGTGATCGTTACTAAGAACGCGCGACCACGGTGCCATCGACCTCCTCAATAAGGCCTGTCATAATATCTTGTAATCTAAAGACAATAAATGAATTACTTACTTTTAATTTTAGAATGAAGTAACATAAAGTTTATCCTCTATTTAATTTTTTTATTAGGATATAATTTTACGCAGTTCCAAAACAAGCACTATATAGAATATTAGTAATAACCAAACAAAACAAGGCATAGAAATGATTGTTCATAAAAGGTCTCCAGCTCCGGGAATAGTTTACAATACTCTTCGGGTTCCAAGGAAACATAATTTTCCTTTTACATTTTTATTTTCTCCGTCGCACGAAAGGTGCTTACTCACTGCGTTGTATATGGTCCCTGGTATAGTGCGGCGAAATTTACCTATTTATCGATAAATAGTCAATTATGAAATGTTACAGAAAACAAAAAGTCAGACTGGAAAGGGGTCGTCCATTAATCACGTAAGGCTCCGAAAGGGGGGGGGAGGGGTGCGGCAAAAGTCACGAAATATCACAAGGGGGAGGGGGGTGTAGTAAGATATCACGTGTATTTATTTATTCGTCAAACACGTGATTTTTAAACAAAAGCGTCTTGCTCATCCGTGGTCCGAGGACAAATATATTCATTTTATGTCATGTTTTTCACATGATTACACCATTCCTTTAATATTCTTTTTAAGCCATTAAAAACAACCTTTATTTTCTAAGGTCTCGATATGACGAAAATAGTTTTATTGACATCGCGACTCATTGTATACGTTAGAGTAGGCTGTCAACTCATCTATGGAATCGAACATGGAGAAAATCGGTCATCATCAAAATTTTGCTGAATTTGGACATTGAAACATGGTCCTTATACTACACGAATAGCTTTGTATTTCCTACTAAACAAAACTATTAATCTTCTCTGTCTAGTACATTACATATCTCAACTAATAAAAAAAATTAGACCGAAGAGGTGAGGTAGCCGAGAAAGTGGTAGAATTTAGGAGTCAGTCCAATATTGGCTACTGTCCCCTAGGTACCTATATAAAAATCTAAGGGTTATAATCTTAAAAAATAATCGGGACACATACAATTAGCTAATTAGTAGCGTAACATACAATTTTAATGCATAGTAATTATTATTGAAATACAATAACTCATAGTTGGACTATGGAATATTTTTTGACAATATAAATAAAAAATAATACTTTTTTATTGTAATTACCCTTTATCGATACCATAACAAAGACATCACTATTAACACTACCACCTAGTGGCACGTAGGGCGAGTCATGCTCAACTCCCAATTCGTATGTGGAACATCTCCTCGGGGCAACGTCACTATTGATATGATTAAAGAAATTCGCTGTCTCATACTACATCTTGTGATGTCTTTCTTACCAAATGATATGGAGGTTGTGAAAAAATTTTTATAATACAAACCCCGTAGGTTATAAAGTTTTACGTCGATATTTCTGATGAGGGGGCTTCTCGTAGCCTCGTGGATTGCTTTCGAAAATAAATTAATCTGTCACCGAGGCTACGATGTATCATTAAAAATATAAATAATGCATTAAAGAGTTTTGAATAGCACTTTTTATCGTGAGATTTTAACTGAGAAAAACTATAAACAGATCTTACGATATTATATAACGTACGTATAGGGTCCATTATTTATTTAGCTTGTTTGTTTTATTTTCAGCTTATTATCACATACCTGATGGTAATAATGATGACAAATAATAGAACTGTTGTATTGTTTTTAGGTTCCAAGCCCTAAGTTGCACTATTTGTATTTTATCTTATAATTTTTTTCTCTTCTTTAGTTTAAAATTGCATGATAGCTATTAAGCCGCGTGCTTAATAGCTATCATGCAATTTTGCTAACCTATAATTGTCTGTTGCATTTATTTTAGATTATTTTTTATTGTTCATTATATTGTATTTGTATTATTGTTAACAGATGTTGGTTGGTGTAATAAATAAATAAATTACGAAGGTGGAAGCAAGCTTCACCCGGAACTCTCAAATACTAAAGGACTGTAGTAACCGTAATAAGGGCTATCTTCTATGTATACATAAGTAGTATAAAACAAAGTCTCTCTTTCTGTATACGTACGCTTAGAACTTTTAAACAACGCAACGGACTTCAATGCGTTTTCAACAGAAGATAGAGTGATTCAAGAGGAAGGTTTAGAATTATTATTGTTTAAGGTTAAATTAAGTTTGTACTCTAACTACTATCCGTGCGAAGCCGGGGCAGCTAGTATACCTAATTGGTGCAAGGAGTGCCTAGACTCGGTGTTAGTTGTGTTTGCACAGATCCCGAACCGCCTCGTAAAAGCGAGAAGGAGGTCAGGCCGGGGAGGATGTTTAGTGGGCAGCGAGGAAACGACTTTCCCTCGAGTCCCACATATCCCCTGCGGTTGGCATTTGACCTCCCAAAAAAAAGGTCGCTAGTATACATATACCCATGTAAATGTTATTTTTCAATGTTCAACCTAAATATAAATGTAAAAAATTCATCCCCTATTTTATCCCTTAGCGGTGGAATTTTGAAAAATCCTTTCTTAGTGGATGCCTACACTGTATAAGGTATCTATGTGCAAAATATCAAGTCTTTAGGTTCAGCAGCTTGGGCTGTGCGTTGATATCTCAGTCAGGACTTTAAATTTTGTATATATACTAGCTTTTGCCCGCGTCTTCGTCCGCGTAGAATAGTTATTTAGGGCAGCGTTTCAATTTGCTTCTTATTTCTCCACCTTTACCCAAGCGCCATATACCCAATATTCATCAAGTTCATACAAACTTTTATCCCTCATTTTACCCCCCTAGATTGAATTTCCAAAAATCTTAAAATACCTCTTTCTTAATTTCTAACTGAAAGGCCATCTACCAATTTTTATGGATTTTACTTTATTAATGACGGATTTCCGTACAAACTTTTGACCCCCTTTTCACCCCCTTAGAGGGTGAATTTCCAAAAATCCTTTCTTAGTGCACCCCTGGACCTCTTAAGGAACCTACGAACCAAATTTGGAATCTCTAGACCCAGCGGTTTGGGCTGTGCGTTGATATGTCTGTCAGTCAGTCGGTCAGTATTCATTTTTATATATATAGATAATGTGTTATTTATTCTGTTGCTTATAACGTTAATAAGTTGTATTTGTATTGTAATAGAATAATTACATAATTATTCTAGCTCGAACATACGTATTATAATATTGATATAAAATTAAGTAAAATAATCATACAATTGTATTATTATGCCCTATAAATGACCAACAATTTAAGTAACACCTTCTGTACTTTTATGGAATGCAATTAAGCATTTGAATTTGAGTTTAGGCAGTACGCTTATGTGCATTAAATTTATTCCGAAACTTTAGTATTAGAGAAGCTATTCCATTAAACTATAGGCAGATGTTATATGGCTTCACATGAGGCGACTCTTGAAGACAAGTTCTCGGCTCACTTACCTGCAGACAGCCGGTGCCAAGAACACCGCACATAAATTAGTAACACGAGACGCAGCTTGCTGTCTTTCACGATTCACTCTTAATTAAATCACTAATCAACTTCTATACAACCAACGTTGAGATATTTAACAAAATTACATGTTTACTTAGAACCCTAATAGGTTATTAGATATTTATTTCAAGTATACAAATATAGACATGTTTGTACTTTACACAAAATTCTGCATTCTTTACTCTAGTATGTACTACAAAATCAGAACCAGCAGTTTGTTTTTACAGGAGAGCTTTATAAAGATACTGCTGACCCGGCAAACGTTATTTTGCTTTACAAAAATGATTAAATTACTAAAATGGCTATAAATAAAATAGGGGTTGGTGATAAAAAAAAGTAAAAATTTAGGGTTGTATGTATTTTTTAATGCCACATAATAAAAAAATAAAAACAAAAAATTTCGTCCAAAAATTTAAAAAAAAAAATTAGGGGTGGATTACCCTTAACATTTAGGGGGATAAAAAATAGATGTCCGATTCTCAGACCTACCCTAATATGCACACAAAATTTCATGAGAATCGGGAAAGCCGTTTCGGAGGAGTTTAACCACAAACACCGCGACACGAGAATTTTATATATTAGATAACTTACCATTTTAATAAAATAACTTAAAAAAAACGCTTTTATGCTCTAAAAAGAAGAAAATAAAATTTTCCTTTAAAATTTTTAACTATATATAAACTTATAACCTTTTTTGCGTAAGTCCCTATAAGTATTTAATTAAACTGAAATTTTAAAAAAAACTTAACAGACCTAAGTTATCCAATTAAATAGGTATTAGTTTATTTACACAAGTAAATCGCGCGATAAGCTATTAAGATCATATAAATTGTGTATAATGAGGTTATAAGTTTATAGTTAAAATTTTAAAGGAAAATTTTATTTTCTTCTTTTTAGAGCATTTAAATAAAAGCTTTTTTTAAAAGGGTTTTTTTGCTTTTAATTTTATATAATATGGTGTAGCTTAATAGCTATTAAGATGGTAAGTCTAAATCTTTATTGCTCTCCTCACCTTTTTTAAAATTTTAATTATTTTTTTAAGTTTTAGCTATCGCTAGCTTGGTTTCTGAGTCTGTTCATCTCTTTTTTTTAACCGGCCTTTTTATTCTCAGCGAACCCTTTCATTTAACACTCATACTATAAAAAAGCATAAAAACTCTAAAAGTCTACCATATTGGATTAAGAGTGATGTCAGAATATTTTTTAAAATATTCTCGGCAAACCCTTTCATTTGATACCCATATTGCAGAAGTGTCGGTGGCGTAGTGCGTAAGAACATCGTCTCCCACCCGCCACGTACCAATGTGTTTTCAAATTTTGAATGCATATGTAGGTACGTTTAATCGACGCTTTTACGGTGAAGGAAAACATCGTGAGGAAACCTGCACACACCTATGAAGAAATTCTTAGGTTGTGTGTGAAGTCGACCAACCCGCACTTGGGCAGCGTGGTTGACTAAGGCCTAATCGCCCCTAATGTGGGGTAGGCTCCAGCCCCTCGGTGGGGACATTATATGAGGTGATGATGATTGCAGAAGTGTATTAAAAATAACTATACCGCCATCTTGGATGTTCCGCCATATTGGATTTACAATGACGTCACATTGTTTTTCGAGTTTCTCTTAACAAGCCCTTTCATTTGATATCCATATTGTAGAAATACAATCAAAATAACTATTCCGCCATCTTGGATGGTCCGCCATATTGGATTTAGAATGACGTGACACAGTATATCGTATATTGTCATCCAAACTAAACGTGTTTACAGAATTTTAGCTCAATCGGTGGAAGATATCTATTTCAAAATCGAGTAGCAAGATTCCACTCGAACAAACATACATACATTGCAAGTTAAATAAAAGCTTTTTTAAAACTTTTAATAGCATTTCATTTCATAGCAAGAGAGTTCACCATGTCTAACATTGTGTACCCAGGCTATCTTCCGAGTTCGGTATTTCAGTTTCATATCACTTAATTACTACTAGAACATCATCGTTGCACCGAAGTCATGCAAATTTTTCTACTCATCTTCCAAAGAAGTAACTAGTATTTTTTGAGGTTTTCACAATTCTATTTTTTTTGGGATAGATAATGAAAAGTTGGAAATTTCGGAAACTTTAACAATTCTATTTTGTAGCAGGTAGTACCAGTACTACAAACAGTATCTACCACCAGAGATGTGGCGGATTGTATTGAAAGCCTAAAGAGTTTCTCCCGAGTTCTTGTTGCAAAAACACGTGTTGAGAGACTCCATTTGAATCTCAATCTACCGTACAATTGTCGGTTACGTTTAAGTACATTTTCACCTGATATTGGCGCAATGCAAAATCTTTATGTTTCGCGATCGCAATTAACGTAAAAGAAGAAGAAGAGAAAACAAGTAGACAATCGACTCAAAGAAAGTGAAAATTTGTTTCATCATGATATGAATTTAAGGTAAATCTTAGATAATTATTAATGTAGGTACTCTCAATAAACGGTAAATCATACACGAGTACCTATATATTTTTGTCAATACTTTCGAAAATCTTATAATATAGAAACTGTAATTATTTGAAATTTGCACATCATGACAGATGTTTTTGAATTATAATTCAAGAACTAAGGAGACTCTTGATCACAATAATTTTAAAAAACTAAATAACAATAGGATCATCAGTTTGAAAGCTACGATCCCACAGACATATACACAGATTTACACGAAAAAATTATAACAAGGCTCTTTTTGCGTGGGGGTCTAAAAAGAGTTTGAAATAATTTCATTACTTATATTCGGTATATCTCACATATTTTAATGGTTTCCGTATATCAGAATTTCAAACGTTCTCTTCAAATACGTAATGTGTAATTAATCATGAAACGGATATATACTGTAAATATTCCATTTAGATGACACTCTGAATGAAGACGTAATGAAATTAAAACATTAACAACCAATACATGCAGCTGAAAGTTTAAATAAAATTTAAGCACCTTTTTGCAAAGTATTGTATTCATAAAGGAGTATCTGAATCCAAACCTACCCAAACGGCGCCAATTTGAAATCTCTTAAAATTTTATACTATGGGGGTAATTACAGGAGTTTTTATGCACCCGCGCCACTTATTGCAGTCTGGTGCAGAGTTATTTTAAAGTTGAACCACCACATTAATGGCCACTATACTGTGGCGGGGAAATTTGAATTTTTCAGCCGTTACCTGCGCCTATAAATCAAGTGCCAAGTCACCGTAAGCTCTTCGAGATCGTTGCCTCGAACGTTTTAAAATGTAAATTACTACGTCTCCGCACGAGGGTTATAATTTGTTCGTATTACGGTGTATAAATATTTTGTTCCGAGTTTCTGTCTTAGCTTGTTGCTTTCGGAGCATAAAACTTAATTGTTACCCCTTGTTTCGAAAGTACTCGACTGCCGAGAGTGTAACATCTGTCCCGGTAGCGGCTTTGTTTGTTGAATTACTGACGATTTGGTAAATTTGTAGGTTTTTGACGTCCCTCTTGTCCAGGCGAGGAGCTGGCAACCTGTCACTTTTTGAGTCACTACATGGTTTTAAATGTAACCAAAAGTTGATACACGTTGTATGTACCTATTATGTTGTGCGCGAGCCGGGTTTTTTTAGTAAAAGGCCAGGCGTAATTTCGTTACATGTGTGTGCGTGTAACTGTGTACACAAGCGACGGTCCAGGCGTAGTTTTATTTTACCGTCCTGAGTTTTTCCTTCGCAGAGCTCAATTTTCACTTTAATTTAGTACACAAATTATACATGACTGTTATGCAAAAAAGAAAATTATAACTGGACGCTGTTAGACTTCGATCACACTCGGAACTTTATCCGAAACCACTGAGGGACTGTTATCATATCTATGAGGGGTACATACAGAGTGTAAAAATACCTCAGACAAAGCCGAAGTCTACGCATAGTATACATTAAAACAAGAAACGTATAAAAAAATATTGCGAGGTGTTTGGCGGGAAACCATGGCGTCTGGATGATCTTTATTTCGTTAATTCAAAATTACTTCGGAGTGGATTTTGTGCAGTGAAAGTGGTGTCGTTTTGCTGCATAAGCATCCGTGTTGACGAACAGTCATGAGGAATCATTGAAATAAAGGTTTTGTGTATGTGGCGTTGAGAATTGTATAGTGATTGGAAATCCCACTATACAATTCTCATCAGTCACAATCATGAGGTCTGTTGCCATGCATTTCTTTCCAAGCACTCCCTAGATGCATTAAAATGTGTGACGCCCATACTTTAATGCAAAGATCATGAAAGAAGATAATAAAACCGAAGACTTGGCTGAATGGGCTAGATCCCTTTGCCGTCCCGTAAAAGGGAAAATTTAAGAAAAAAAAATATTGCTGTATACAAAAAAAAATATTGCTGTACCAATACCGAAAAGCGTTGGCAGAAGGGCCGGCAACCAGACAAAGTAACAAATGGAAACGATAAGGAAGTTCGATAAAAACAAAATGTATGGGATTGATTTAAATCACGTGGCCAATTGTAGCTCTAAGTAAGTTGGTAACGCAAGTTAAGACACTATAGATAACCAATCAATATGGCCGTTGATAACGAATTTCGATATCTTATCGTTATAAAACAATTGCCACTTGTCTAAGGCCCCAGCTCTCTTTATTACACGCTGTAACTGTCGAAGAACATCAAAGCTGTTAAAACTATTGTCATAGTGTCAAATTTTAATTAGATGGTGGTAGCTACCCAGACGGACTTAAAACATACAACACGCGTAAAGTTTTAAAACTAGAACTTTTTTTCAATGTATTTTTTCTTATCTCTACCACGAATCAAAATAGAATCAAACTGAAAACACATTGTAAACTTAATCAAAAAGGCATTAGCAAGATAAGTTTCGCGGTTTTATTCAAAAGCCTTATTCTCAGCGGAACTACTTAATTCAATGGCTCCTACTGCATTACGCCGACAATGTTATGAATGAACTCGCCTCATTCAATTGAAATTTCCTGACAATATAGAGTTAGTTTTATAATATAGTAGAAGAAATGTAATCTACTTCGTATATTTAAAGATATTTAAAGATGACATTTTATCGGGTACACACCCGATAAAATGTCAAATTGTATCCCTCAGACAGCCTCAGACCAATACTTTTTTATTGGTCTGGTATATAGGGTGATATAGATACTCTATCACTCAGCCATGTATGTAGTGTATAAATAGTTAGATAATCAATTACTTTACTCGTATGGAAGCCTATAGTTCCAAATAAGACTGTAGAGTGATTTAAAGGCACAAGACAAAAAAAATTGTTCTCGTGTGAAACATACAACTTTTCACCTCTCCAGCGATAAAATTGTTATAGGTGAAAAAAACACGACAATACTTTAATACATGTACATATTACGCTAAAAATAACACTGAAACCTAAATTGAAGTAAAGTGCTTCAATTTAGGTTTCAGTGTAATTTTTAGCGTTTTAGCGAAAGAACTTCCCTCTCAAAATTAAAAATAAGTTTGGGATTTCACAAAGCTCCAAAGGCAATCGCCATAACAAAAACCACCTTCAAAACTAAAAACGGCTAAAATTTTTAAAGGCTTTTATTTAAAAAATAATTTATTTTTAGGCTTTTTAGTGTTTTAAGTATGTATATTTTCAGGAAACTATCTCGTGATCTTTTAGACACACAAGTGATAATATTACGATATCTTCGATGTCAACTAAATAGCCATTATAAGGGATAACTCAAAAACTACTCGTCAGATGTCGATCAAATTTAAATGGGACCAAATAACAAGCACGAGCTTCCAAATATCGAAAAAATATTTAAAATCGGTACACCCGTAAAGAGTTATGAGGTAACAAACATAAAAAACATGTAGTCGACTTGATAACCTCCTCCTTATTGAAGTTGGTTGATAAAAATGTATGTAATCCGACAATGAATGATCATTTTTCTAATACCTCGGTGTTTGAAGGCTTCGTCATCATCACTTCCCTGGCGAGATGAAGACCTGCTTCCAATAAAAGATAGAAAAATACCCAGTAACATTTTAACCTGTTTTAACATTATCCTTATTTGAATTTTCCCCGGTAATTATTACCGGGGAAAGTTAAAGTTAGCCGAAGCGGTTGAGCGCTATCTTTCAATGAAGCAGTTAACTACCGAATCTAGTTACAGCAACAGCATAGATGTAGCAGAATCAAAGCTTTCGCTGTGGCGCGGTGCGGCAAAGTTCTCAACGTATCACATAGAGGTCGCTACTACACGTGCTTTTTATCAAAATTTATTTCCATGATAAGCTCATTCCTTTTATTTAGCAATACAAAATCTAAATACGTTTTTATATAAAGAGACTTAACAATTTATAAAAATTAGCTATGACTAACTAACTGACCCGTGCCCTCTTCGTAGCGTCAAACAATATTACTTGTATTACTTATGACATAGGTAGGTAAATGTGCGACCACCTTTAATAATTACAATCAAATATAGCATAAGTGACTCAGGGATAGTGTAGGTTTCTACGGGTGAAAGAACTTTCAAAATATTTTCAGTCTTTACTTATATGATCTGAGGTTTCAGTGGTTCCAGAGATCCTACAAACAAACTTACAAACTTTACCTCTTTATAACATTCGTGTAGAATTGTTTGAACTAGTATAGTCTAGATAGAGTATAGTATTATTATTATCTGTGGTGTAGCTTAGATAAACGAAATAATGTAAAAAGTAGGTGTTGAAAAATATGAGAAATGTAACCAAAACTGTTTAAAATTATCTACAGAAGACAGCGGAACCTAAAATCTAAAATTATCAAAGGAGACTGACAGAGACTGGCCGTTTATGTCTTTGTCTGAGGCTTATGTATGGAAGCTGGGCCAAGGAAACTGCCCAACAACGTCACATTGGTACATAATGTTCCCGACTAATACCTACTATATAGTCTATAACCCAAAGCACTTCAAAATCTATTTGAGGAGTACTTAGAAAAACATATGTTTATTGGTTGTAGGGTTTTTTTTACTGACCAAAAATTATTTGTTTATTCAGTTTATTGTTAAACTAAAACAGTAGTCAATTATAAAAAACAAAGGGCTGTATTATTACTAAAATCACATATTTTCTGAAAACATTCACGGCCAGTTTCACGTTTTACAATTTTGCAAAAAGTAACGTAAAAGTCAACTTGATTCATATAATATAGATTCATATGAATGGATTGTTCCATTTTTAAAAATATGTTAATTTTTTACGAAATTGTAAAAAGTAAAACTTGGTGCAACCGGTCGTCAGCCTTATCAGCTTCCCCGTAAAGGACCTTTAAAAAACGTGTAAACTTCAAGACAACGTCATACAATTAACTCAAAATATAAATTACATTTTATAATATGACAACCAATACCATACTCTTAATTTATTTACAGTAACAGTCTAGCAATTAAGTCCACAAAAATAGCCGTTGTTGATGGAGTGGAACAGCACGGCGCAGCAGTTCTCGCATGTTGATGAAAAGAAGACATAATTTTGTCACTTTAACGAACGTGTCGTAATTATATACCTGTCTGAAAGTGATGGATAGGTAAAGTAAAGAAAGAAAAAACATATTTTTAGATAAATTGTTATTCGTAAGAAAACCATTAAGATTTTTAAAGGAAAGTAATGAAGATTAATAATTTTTACCAATATTTTATAAACTATTTTTTCTGAAAGCTACATCTTTGAAAGAAAACTGCGTATTGTTTTTTTTATAATGATCAATTTCCTCTCCCTCTATCAGCATCCTCCCCACTACGCTACCAGTACCCGTAGAGTAAGTTTTTTCATATAAAAAACGTAACTATTATAGTTGCGTTAAGAGCTCAATTTGTATAGGAAACGCGAATAGCGCCCCTAGCGGAAAGAAGCGCAAATCATGTATCCCATACAAATTGAACTCTTAACGCAACTATATTAGTTACGTTTTTATACGAAAAAACTTACACTACGGGTACTGGGGCATTATCGCGCTATTTACAACGTTTTTACCAAAACCAAATCCTTATCGTTTTTAAACATTTTGACAACAGTTTGACAGCTGTCAGCTGTCAAAACGTATGAAAACTGTAACGATTTGGTTTTTGTAAAAACGTTGTAAATAGCGCTATCGGGGCGCAGGACACTGCTTTCGTGATTGGGCAGGATGCTGAGTTCGATTCCCGCCTGGGGCAGGTTGATAATATAATATTTCAGTGTATTTTTTTTAGTTTTAAAACTATTTACGCGCGTGTAAACGCAAAAATTATTCGCAAACATAAGGTAGTCTCACTATAACTGAGCGTTTGGATCCTGAAGTGCAAATTTCAAAGATTTGATGAAATAATGTTTACCATAAAAACATAAGCACCAAGCACTGACAAATTTCGACGGCGAAAGCAGTGCCCTAGTAGCATATTGTGTTTATTTTTTATTTTCAGTTAACAATTTACTAACAAATCTCTGTATTATAACAAGGACAGCTAGACAACGCTACTTATTCTTTACACTAGACTGAATTTCCTAGAGGTACAGAAAGAAAAATTATCTTCTCGGTTCTCGGCAGCTCAAGAATAGAGAAATAATGTTATGCTCAACTGTCAAACTCATTTGACAACGGTTCAATTGTTTTAGATGTAATTTGGTAGCTATACCAGTGTAGGTACCTACACTGGAAGATAATAGACCGAATTTAAGCCCTGAATAGTTTTGTTCCGTTAATTATGTTCCTGTGGGATGAATTCGAAACTTTAATAGGAAATCGACTCACATGCGAACCCACGGTCAAAAGCTAGTATGCAAATTTTTAAATCAAGCAGAATATGCCCACAACCACAAACGTTCTAATTGACTTAATTTTTAGGGTTCCGTACCCAAAGGGTAAAACGGTTACTATTACTAAGACTTCGCTTTAATAAACAGAATAAAATAAATATTTAAGGGGGCTCCCATACAACAAAAGTTGTTTTTGCTCGATATTACTGATAACGGCAACCAAGTAGACGTTTGAAATATTCACATAATATTTAGTTATATATTCACTTTAAAAATAAATAATTAAATTAAAATAACAAAGATTTAAGGGAGACACCCATATAACAAACGTGATTTTTTTATAGATAATGATACGGAACCCTTCGTGCGAGTCCGACTCGAACTTGGTCGGTTTTTAAATTAATCGGAACGAGCCATAGCTATTGTACACGTTAAATTACTACAAAAATCTATTTCTTATTTATTTCTTCATATAATACATTCATACGATCACGCCCATAGTCCCAAGTGGGATCGAGCAGAGCTTTAGGTAACATTTCGTTACCCATAAAGCCACATCTGCCATTATGGGCCATGCAGTGGCTAAAAATAGTGACAGAGGTGCAAGCCTTACATAAAAGGGACACCAAACCCAAAAAGTAGCAATACTCCAGTAAACAAACGAACAACTCTGCAGTTCGTGTAAATCTTCAAATTACGGGTATTTGATCAAATGAATATAAAACATGTCTTCTATTCGCGTAAGCCAATAGACATCCAGAATTATCTTTAATACAATTCAACTGGTAGTTTCGACATAAACAACAGTTAAACAGCTATTTAGTTCAATCAGTAAAAGGGAACGCCGCTGATTCAATTGATTAAGCAAATGATTTGTTCTATTATCATCGTGATAGTGACTTTTTATTGTTTATTGACACACTAATATGTTTGCAAAACTTACGATTAAGTAAAAGCATGGGAAAATGACTCTACCTTTACGGCCTCTATCTTATTAACTTATCACTTTGTTAAGTCAGTACTAAAACACTTTAATACAAGTATAACTTGAAATATTTATGATAGATGGTCGCCGTAGCATCACCTAATTATTCTAAGTAAATAAAAATTTTAGATGAGAAAATAATATTATCAATTGATCGATATGAAGGTGGACTGTAAAAATCTAATGTTACAATATTATATATGACTTCAGTGGTTGACTGAACTCTTATCTAAATTAATTATTACTACCCACATCTTGGGTTGCTCTGCGCAGGTGGTTTACAAATATAGAAGAGAAATGATTTATTACGCCATTAGGAGGTCTGATAACGAAAATACGAATACAACATAACTACAGAATTTAGGACTAACATCTGGTATTTCTCTACACTTGCACGCGATAACTGTGACGTCTGTGACAGAATATAAAAAATCATTATCTGTTGAATTAGCTAGCTGAACTTATTATGGTTTATAAAATTGCTTTTAAAAATATTTTTAAATAAAAAAACCGCCTTCATAACTAAAAAGGGAGAAAAAAAAATATTTAAAAAAAAATCTTAATTTTTTTCAGGTTAGTCCGAAATACAATTGACTACGTTTATTCCAAATATTAAGGTTGAAACCGACCTCAACAAAAATTTTAGATTTAGATTGAAATTTAATTGAGATTTTAATATTGGAGGTAATGGCTTTTTTTAAGACCAAGCCGGGCAGAATTCCAAAACCGATATTTGTAAAATCAACTACGGACTTTAGGAAAAATCGTTCTGTTTAACCGACTTCAAAAAAAGGAGGAAGTGTTCAAATCGACTGTGTGTGTGTGTTCTCATAACTCTTTACTGGGTGTACCGATTTTGAAGATTCTTTTAACACCTTTAAATGTTAAAAATGACTTAAATTACGCTTTAATCGTAGGTAGAAACTCCTAAAAACTTTTACGTTTCCTCAAACCATAAAGGGAGCTTTACGAAGGCGTTAAGTGTTAACATGTAATTTTCGAAGGATCATCACTCGTAAACATAAAGAGCGCAAAAAAATATAATTATGAAACTCGCCTACTTACACAACAAATCAGTGAGAATATTTCAAAATTTGTAAATTTTAGGCCTTTATTACAGAATGACACTCAGAAGTCAAACATGTCTTGAGAATCGTCTGTCACTTTCTATCACGCACAAAGTGATAGAGACGTAGGACGCTCAAGTCGGTATTCATTCTTGAAACTTATTCGAACATTAGTGTAATAATAAAAATCTTGAATAAAAGTTGAGCCAAAATAAAAAGTGAAATAACTCGGTAAACTATTTAAGATATTTTCATAAAACTTTATTTATCTTGTAGATAATTTCATTTTTTAAATATTCATATGAGAAAAAGTAGCATCTTGTTAAGAAAATTCAATATTTTTTTCGTTTTATGTGTGTTTTCTGAGTGTGCTATGCTGGCGCGTGAATGCTCTGCTCGTATTATCTGTACCTTAATTTAAATTTTCATTAAATTAATATACTGCATTAATTACTGGCCCTTATAATTTAATAATAATAGTGCTACAATTTAACATTATATTGAGTGCCTTCTACTTAATAATCTTCGAATATTTTCAATTCCTTGAGAAACTTGAAAAATTACATAACTATCGAAATGAAAATGAAAATGGAAAATGTCTTTATTGCAACAATCACCAATTTACAGGTTTTTAGCGTTGCCCTGGATTCTGAAGAAAGTAAACTTATGGTACAGTACAGTTCCTTCCTATTACATGTGACAAAACTTATTGGGTAATGGAATAATTTTATTTTTGCGTTTACAAACGCGTAAATATTAATACTAAAAAAATGCACTGAAAAAAATCGTATTGCCTCAGGCGGGACTCGAACCCGCATCTTCCGCTATCCGGGCGGCTGCTAATGTTGAGTTTAAATAGCTGGTAATGTTGGATTCCTTGTTTATGATCAAAGTCAGTTTCGTACTCCGTATTTGTGATCAATGACTATATAAAGTACTCCGTGTTTGTGATATACTATATTTAGCAATACCTATGTTAGTGGGCAATTATGTAGATACATAATTCTCTCGTGCGCTTCTCGACACCCGTCTTCAAATCGAGTTACCAATTATCAATCAGCAACGAAACTATCAAATGAAAGTAAAATGCACATGGTTCTATAGCGAATGGGTTACGTAAATGCGCAGTTGGGCGGCGCTAGAGGTGGCTAGGCGGGCGGCACAAACGCTCTGCCGCCCGCCCGACCTTGACGCTCTCGAGAGCATCACAAATTTACCGAAAAAGGTAAATACATTCAGTGCGCCACCAAGATATTTTAAACAACACCACTAATCAGGTAAGAGACAATCTAAAATTCTTCGTAACTATTTTCCTTTTAGTTGTTTTTCTAAAAGACAATTTGACAATCTTCATTGTATTTATAGGTTTTGTTAAAGCTTTTCATGCGTTGACTTTACGCTTTACAAAATCTCCTTGTCAAATAAAAACATACAAATACAAAATTAATAGATATTAAATATGTGATTATATAGATAGATTACATATTACTTACATTTTCGTTAGATAACGTAGAGTAAATATTGATAAAAATGTGTGTGTAAGGTATATCCATTCCTATGTATTACATTGTTACAATAATATGGGGGAAATGTTTCATGATTCCGTAACTAAACTAAATTAATTGATAGATCTATAGACACCTATTCGCTTCCTTCCTAAACAAGACTCTTAAATTTAAGACACAATTCTTTATAAAGAAAGCTTAATATTTTTTTCAATAATTATTTTTATTGTGTTTAGAGATAATATAGAAGGTAATTATATTTTTTCTAAAAAATGTTTTTTAGACTTAGATGTAACACAAAATGTTTGTTTTCTGTGCATAGATAGCGATATAAAATAAGTGATAAAGATAAAACTTTAGGGGTCCACGAAGGCTTTAGGGGTCTTGTGCGGATTTAGGTCAATGACCTCTCGTTTGGTCGATGCGGCGCGCGCCGTTCGGTACTAAAGATAAGGCTTTATTTTAGTACATACTGAAACTGATCCCACAACAAGAATGTTATTGAATAATTTCACAGTGAACACAATATAATGCAAAAAATAGCGTCAACATCCATTAAATAAGTTGTTAGAATAATTTTGAAATCTAAAATTTGTATCTATGTTGTACGGTTATTGCGGAATACAGGGCTATTATAAAAAAAAACAGCCTTCAAAAAACGGGAGAAATAAAAATTTTGTTTATAAAAATCTAAATGTTTTTTGAGGTCGGTGCCAAATACAAGTGACAACGTTTATTACAAATATTGAGGTTGGGACCGACCTCAAAAAACATTTAGATTTTTATAAACAAAATTTTTATTTCTCCCGTTTTTTGAAGGCGGTTTTTTTTTATTTAAATTTTTTTTCTGCTTTTTAGTGTTTTAAGTATAGAAATTTTCAGGAAACTACATCTCGATCTTTTAGACACACAAGTGATAAAATTACGATATCATCAATGTCAATTAAATAGGCATTATTAGGGATAACTCAAAAACTACTTGTCAGATGTCGATAAAATTTTTATGGAACCCCATGAGAAGCACTAGTTTCCAAAGGTCAAAAGAATCTTAAAAATCGGTCGACTCAGTAACGAGTTATGAGGTAACAAACATTAAAAAGAAATTGGTTGTCTGTAAAGTCGTTTTACTGAAGATTGTTGAACGTGACAACGTCTTAAGAAAATACTGATGGGATGGTAGCATTTTTCAAAAGAAAAATTTAATTTTATTTGTTTAATAGATTTCGCATTATAGTATGAATAAACTTGTAATAAAATCTCTTTGGCTATACTATTTGTATCTGGCTGGTTTTGGTATCATTGAAAGTTTAAATTTTAAAGAACATAATTCCAAATTCAAATTAGAGAACTAGATTCAGAGCGAGGTAACGCCGCATGACGTCATATTTTTTCGTGCGTGCAGCCGGCTCTATCGAATTATAAGACGTTGTCACGTCAAAAAACATACAGTCGAATTGATAACTTGTAAGGCCCACTTGCACGAGTCTGCGGGTTAAATGTATAAATAAAGAGTTTACTAACTCTGTGTTAAGTGGTTAACTCAATAACTCGATATTTGTCTTGCATCAACGAAAACTAACCCCGGGTTTGCTAACTCTGGCAGGACTGCCAACATTCACAAAAACCACAGAGCAAAACATTTTATTTGGTTCATTCTTTTACAACCCAGAAAAATTTAAAAGACTGAATGATAAATAAAATTATATCTCCATCACGCTCGCACTCCTACATTTTACTGTATCCGTCTCGCTACATTTGTTTGCATGGGCGGACCATATTTTTAGTCGTATCGTATGAAATATGACACCGTGACACGTGATTGTTTGTTTACATAGACCTGTCAATTTGTCAAGACGCATTATTTAAATGAAAAATATTGTGAATCCGTAATTAAGTACCTATATTGTGAATAATTATGAGTGTTATGTGAATTTATGAAAATGCAGTATTATCAGAAGATTGGTCCTAGTGCATCGAATTTTTTAAATAGTGAAACTGTTCGAAATTGCGATTGAGAAATATTTCCATGCTGATACGATACCTACATACAAAAATAAATAAGTAACGTGAATCGGCCGTAGAATCCGGAAGGTTTTTATCTTTATTTAGAATAAATGTATTATGTACCCGTTTATAAAATAAATCATCATTAAATTTAAAAGTGAATTTTCAAATTTAAATTAAAAAATAATGGATTATAGAAGCTTTAGAGAATCGTAATAATCGTAAAATAATTACTAATGTAGGTTTGCAATGCAAAATGCCTAAAATGTATCAAGTTTTGATAATCACACCGAGAGTTAACCATTTAACCCGCCGAATTGGCTGGGTTAAATATTTAAAGTTTTAACCCGGTGTTAACCTGTAACTCGTAATGGTGCAAGACAAGTTATCGTTTTAACTCTGAGTTAGTAACTAACACAGGGTTAAATGAGTAACTCTAGCTTAACTCTGGTTGATGCAAGTGGACCTAAGATGTAAAAAGTAAGATGAAAGTGTAACAAAAATAGTCATATCGGCGTTGACAATGTTCTGTAGGATTTTTCTTTTTATATATAATTTAAGTTATTTAACATACAGAACATTGTATTTAAGCAAAAATCAGGTTAAAAGCTTGAAACTTGTAGAGCTCGCTCAGACTCTGCGGAAAACACGCGCTTTAAGAATCGCATGCATGTGTTAGTACCTCTACTTATTAATCTACTATGCATGTCTGTCTTTTATATTCTGGAACTCGTATTGATGTCCACGATACAGGCTTGCCTAGTGTGGATTTCACAAGAAGTGTAATTTTGTTTTAATTGTTCTGGAAATTAAGCATATTACATTTTTTTATGTAAGTATGTACTCATATAAATGCTTAATTAGGGCTACTGTTGCTTGCGCATAGGTGCACCGAGGTGCACCTATAATAGTGGATTGTACAATCACCATGGTAACGGTGCCAACAAGCAACCAAGCATGTCACAGCGTCGCATGGCAGTCGCCACTCCTCTATGACAGACAGTCACACCCTTGACTATGCCGTAACAAATGGTCTTTGTTTTAATTAAAGTAACTGACATACGGCACTCGCTGACGGTTGTATCTTTCGAAGTAGTAAGAACACTGATCTATTTTTTATACCCCAGGGTGCCAAATAAGGATATGGTGCACTTGATGCTTATAATTAGTGATTTACAAAGCATGATTAATATTTATCTTATAACTGAACAGTATCCCGTGAGGACTGTATCCCATCTACATAAAATCCAAAATTTTTGGCTTTCTCACCTAAATTTTTTAACATTTGTTTACCTAACTCCTTTAACAACCGACAAGCTGTGTCACAGATGCACTCATAAGTTATGTTTAATAACTGTAACGTGGACATAAAGTGAAGAAAAAATAAATAACGTCAAGATCTTTAAAAATACGCATTAGATATGTTACAGGTCAAACCCGATTTTAGGATAAACTAATTTTCGCTAGGCCAAACCAGTTTACTAACCTACCCATCACTCAGTCATGGTAGGTGCTAAATCGCATAAAGGACTAATTGGTTTGGCCTAGGAAAAACTAGTTCGTCCTAAATTCGGGTTTGGCCGGTAACAGATACATTGTTGAAAAAATAAACATAGAAACTGTCCTTCAAAAGACTACAGTTACCTTTCTATTCAAATAGGATTACTTAAATAGTATACAGTTGCAATGACGTAATACTAACGTTCCCACGAAGCACCTTGTGCATTATTTAAATTCAACCGTCATACACTACAGCTGTATTTTGTACGTGGAACACGTTGCCAGCAATTTAAATTCAATAGTTATTTCTTTATCTATAACTGCTTTTCAATTGCGGTCAATTCCCCTATTTTTTTAATCAACACATTTATAAATATAAATTAATGGTTAGGTTCTGGTTTTCTACTTCGATATCGTGCTTGCACTGATAATTATATTGTTGTTCCTAACATGACAAAAAAACTGTGGTTCTTGTCGAAGTGATCAATCCAGATCGAATATGCAATTTGAAAAATATTGAAGATTTGAAACCTAGGTAATTTGTAAAAAATATGTATTTTTTTCTTATCTATGTGTTTTATCGAGTATCTGGTATTGGGATAGACTTGTGTCAGTCGTGTATTCATTCTCTACCGTTGCTAATATATTAGTACATTACTAGTCTAACAATTATTTTTTTATATGTATAAGTATAATTATTTCACTTATCCTACTGTGCGACTATACGTCTCATAGAATTTCATTTCTTTCCCAGTTTGCCTAGGAAGGAAGGAATTCCCAGGCCTAAGTTCTGTCAGGATACTCTGGCCGGACTGTTGACAATACACGGTGTCAACATGGATACCTATATTTTATTATTATTTGTTCTTTCTTTCCTTTTGTAACTTTAAAATTTGATACAATAATAATATGTTATTTAGAGACATTATTAATTTGTTACCCAACGTTAAATATTGTAAGGAGTAGAGCAATTTTATTTCATCATGTAATTAATGAAGCATGACATCTATCTTTTGAAAATTATGTAGTTTTGCATTTTTTAAAAGAGATGACTTAGCAACTACGTTAAGTGTGTGAAATGTTGTAACGTTATGATGTCACAAAAACGTATAAGCACAAACAACAATAACAAAAATTACGTAAACTCGGCAGACGGGTTGTTTGAGTTGACGATACGACAGCGCTCACTAACTCCGCGCAACACATTCGTGCGCACGTCGCGTATCGCAGAGTTATAATTATTCACACGGAAATATTACTTGTATTGACCGTACCTGTAAATTATCGGAACAATTAAAAAGGCTTAAAATAAAATATAACCTTTAAAAAGTTAGATACTATTTGAAGTTATTTAGTGTCGTATAACGGTTCAAAACTTTAATTTTCGGAAAACTGCGATCGTCAATTACAAATTAATGTAAGTTATTGATTGGAATATTTTTGACCTTCCTCGTTTATTTGATTGACCTTTGTCAGACATGTAGCAATGTTGGTATTATTACTAAGTTGTTACTTGTAGTAGTTATGTAGGTGTATGACATAGATTTTTTTACTGTGACAATTATGTGCTTACAATTATTATTTTCCATTGTTTTGCGTTTTCTACGTCGTGATTTACCTATGTATACGTATAAAATTTCCGCTATAAAAATATTTTGAGTTTTGTCCTTCCCTCCTTTTTAACTTCCTCGGCTAAAAATACTAACTTTTACTTTTTTTGATTAATAGTGTCTATAAATAAATAATTAGGTATGTAAAAATCTATGTAACTGGGTAGGTACTAAATAAATTTCAAAAACAGTAGGCACCATGAGAATATGCAAATAATTTTATATGCAAATTAATCAATCGTTGAAAAAACACTGCATAGTATTATTACACCTATCTACCTAATTTTTCTAAAAATATCATGTCACATTACCGTAAAATTTAAAGTTAAAAGTGATTGCATACAACTTAAAAGATTTCTTAACTTCTATCTTTGAATGCTAACTAAAGAATTTGGTAACAATTTCGTGGTACTGTCATCCACTTCCCACGCTAACCTCATACGAACACTTCACACTGTAGGAAACTGACCCTAGATATGAAGATGCCGTCTGACGGCTCCGTACTTACTTTTTTTCTGTCCTTTAAGGGCCCCGTAGAGCGCTACTCGTCGTTTCGATCAATCTGACGGAAATTGTAACGGTCGATCGCAAAGACCCATACACTGTCGATTCATCGTTACGATATTCATGATTATATGGGATTTTCCCACCATATTCGATGAAGTAAATCGTTAACGATCTTGACGATGTCTACACTAACGATTCGTCGTTTCGACCGGTCTGAAACGACAGATCGTACAGATCAATCGCACCGTATATGGGGCCCCTAAGCGATATAAACCAATGCATAGGTAGTAACTAATGTTTGTTTAGGTAGTAATCCTTAATTAGATTTGTCTTTTTTACTTATATAATCGTTTTCGAAGAATTAGATAAGATCATTTTTTAATTGAATTGCGCTCGGCATCAATGCCGAGCGCGACGCGCTGTGTGATACAGTTCAATATATTACCACAGATAATATAATACTATATTACAAACACTCGCGTCCCGCTAGCGTCGCGCCGACGTCGCGTCCCGCCAGCTGTGTGGCGAGACCTTTAGCGACTAACTGTTTCCTTTCTGGAAACTATTCGCATAATATAATTGGTTTAGATTCTAAACCAATGATATTATTGCGAATAATTTCTCTTTCTAAACTTTCGAAGTTATAAGGTCACATGTGTGGCCCATTAATATATCTAAAACCATAGCACCTAGCGACGAACTATCGTGCTAATCTAAAAGTTCTCACTTCGACGCTCACTTCTATTTCACCTGTCAAATTTTAGGACACATCCTTAATTTTTTTGGGCCCAGAAACGAAATTAGCATGGTATACTATATATACAGGGTGTAAAAGACATGAACAGTCAAACGAGAACCATGTATTCGGCTCACCATCATAACATTTTTCTTCCTTCAGACTATACCTAGGAAATTGATAGTTACGATTTTATTGAAGGTCAAAGTCGTAATTTTTTTTTCATTTTTTTATGAAAACGTATTCTATACGTTATTTATTAATTATTGTCCAAAGAAACATTATCATTTTTTTTAGTATTTCATAACAAAAAATGGCTTCAAAACGTTAGCGTTCAATGTAGCTCACTCGATACGCACGGACACTAACGAACGGGGCCGCCCCGTCTGGCAAAATTATTGCGGTTTTGCGAGTTGCGTGCGAGTTGAGCCCTTTACATTGCGCGGTTCAATTTGCAATTTTTTTTAACACCAAAAAATAAAAATCATTTCCCAGCAATATTTTTTTTGAAATATGTCTTATTTTGATTTATAGAATACGTGGTTTTCGTTTGACTGTGTCTTTTACACCCAGTATTAACGATGATTAATTCAGAGAATCATATTGTTAAAAAATATTCCCTTTTTAATACTAGACCAAATACACTGAAAAAAATCGACCTGCCTCAGGCGGGTATCGAACCCAGCATCTTCCGCAATCCGGGCGGCACCGAGGCTCTGCTTTCGCTGTCGAAATTTGTCAGTGCTTGGTGCTTATGTTTTTATGGTAAACATTGTGTTCATTCTGAAATACATTTTTATAGTGAAATCCAGACAAATTGATATATGGCTTTTCCGTTAAAAAATGAAAAAAAAATAATAAGAATGACCTATTTTAGGATTTCTCGAAATTCGGGTTGAAATTCGGTTGAAATCCTAAAATAGGTCATTCATTCTCTAAGGGGATGAAATAGGGGAAGAGAGTTTGTGTGGAAAATCCATCATTTTATAGTGAAATCCAAACAGATTGATATATAAGTAGTGGATTTTTTTTTTCAGTGCATTTTCTAGTATTTCTGGTATATAGCATTTCGGTTAAAAATTAAGAAAGTAGTATTTTAATTCAACACCTAAGGGGATGAAATAGGGGATGAAAGTTTGTATGCGAAATCCGTAATTTTAATAGTAAAATACATAACACTTGGCTTATCGGCTATAAATTAAGAATGATGTAGGTATGTTACGACTTGTCGAATTTTATCCCCACGGGGACGAAGTCGCGAGCAAAAGCTAATATTAAATAAAATATATACACCAAACGATCTTTGTTGTAACTGATTGACTGTTATTTAACCTATCTAAATGGTTTATCGATCGTTTTAAAATTAATTCTCATGTTCAGTCAGAGTGAACTCCGCCCAAAGGTCAGAACGTGTTCGATACAAAGTTGCCCGCAATTTCACGATCTCGTAAAGGTTAAAATTTATACATTTTTACAATTTTTACATTTTATTTCCTGATAAAGATTTAACTAGGTACAATCGAATCATAATAATGTTGCGTACTTACTAAAAAAATACAGAACATGTTCGCCATATAGGTAATACTTATTACAAATTTTGTAATATTTTATGTAGTTAATTTTCTGTAATACATAGCTAAGTCTATTGTGCGGTCATAGGAATAAAGGAAATTATTTGAAGCATTATCAAAAAATAAATATGTAATATAAGTAGGTACCTAAGTATTAACATGAACTGTTAGTAGCTGCTAGTATTATCCGTGAACATGCTATGGATTTTAAAACACCTTTCCTTATGCAATGAGCATGTACGAACAACAGCAGATCAGAGTACCCAAAGCTTTCCTATTTCTCAAATTGATTTTCAACCTTAAACATGTGATTATAATAGCACAAAATGGATTGAGAAAATTTGATAGTTTGTGGTAACTTGATGTGCTGTTGACTGTACCTACATTAAAAATGCAAAAACGATTGACCATTTTAAAATAACTATTTAGGTATTTTGCAATTATGTACGTTTTTTTTTCTTTTCTAAATATTATATATGTCACCGGAAGATAACAAATTCCGCAAGTTGAACAGTGAAAATAGTTTTTTTTGGCAAATCTGGTTGTATGTACCTAAGTCTCTGGACACACGCTTTGCCACTGTCAACATCGACAAATCAGAGAGCAGTGTGTTATTTGCCGTATTTTAAAAAAGCGTAAAATTAAAAGCTCTTCTGGGATTGGTCCGTTTAGAATCTTACGGATGGATAGCTGTTAGTTTATAAATTTACCACGAGACGTCGCAAATTGATAAATTTGTGAAAATGTGGGCGTAAAATAATGCAATTTATCTCTCGTTTAGAATCCTACGAAAGTTTATAAATTTCCTAGGAAATTTATAATTTATGTAGACATATATATTTTGATATGATTTCCTAAAAACTGTTCAGCTGTTTCTTTTAAATAGAACATCTAGGAAAAAACTGTAGAATAAAAACTATCCTTAGCACAAGTTTTTTAGTTTTGGGGCCAGATAATTGGTGTGAAACTTTGAAATAAAAGTCTGTCTCCAAAATGGTTATTCGATTGCTCCAACCGTGTCACGGTCGCCAAGTGTGTCGTTATGAGAGCACCGCTCAATAGATAGCAATATTGGCAAGGTTCCAATACACACAAAGTGCAACTATGACCGCTACGATGTCATACTCATCGACTGATCGTTTGAGATGAATTTACATCCTTAGTGCAAGTTTTTTCGTATTAAAAACGTAACTATCGTAGTTGCGTTAAGAGCTCGATTTGAAAAATTCAAATAGGAAACGTGAATAGCGCTAATCATGTTTCCCATACAAATTGAGCTCTTAACCCAACTACAATATAATAGGTTGGGGAAAAAGTTTCTTCGCATTTTTTAAGAAAATTCAAAACATTTTTTAATATAGTTTATTTACATTTAACTAAAGTATGTAGGTACCATTTTGTTCGATAACTTTTTGCCATCTTGTAGGTAGGGACATGATCCCATTGCTATAGAAATTTTGGGACTTCTGGTCAAAATACCGCGACAAGTGGTTTTGGCAGTCCTCTCGTGATGTTAACCTGACACTGCCTAAAGAATTCTGAAGAGACCGAAACAGGTGGAAATCTGAAGGTGCAAGGTCAGGACTATACGGCGGATGCATTAACACCTCCCAGCCAAACTCTCTTAATTTTTGCTGAGTGGCTAAAGATGTGTGAGGTCTAGCGTTATCATGATGAAAAACCACACCCCTTCTGTTGATTAATTCCGGCCGCTTTCTCTCAACTTCTTGCTTTAATCTCATCAGTTGTTCGCAGTAGAGTTCAGAATCGATGGTCCTGCCTGGTGGTAACAGCTCATAATGAATAATGCCCTTCCAATCCCACCACACACACAGCATCACCTTGTTGCGAGTTAACCCGGGTTTTGCCACAGTCTGTGAAGCCTGACCGGCCTTTGACCACGACCTTTTTCGCACGTTCTTGTCCTACGTGATCCACTTTTCATCACCAGTTATCAGCTTCTTCAAAAATGGTTCGGTTTCATTACGTCGTAATAAAGAATCACAAATGAGTACACGGTTCATTAGGTTTCTTTCAGTGAGCTCGTGAGGTACCCAAATGTCGAGCTTTTTTGTGTACCCAGTTTTTTTTCAAATGCGCCAAAACTGTTTTGTGGTCAATTCCTAGTTCTTCAGCTACGTCGTAACTACTGACATGCCGATCTTGCTCCACTTTTTCAAAAATGGCATCCATTTTATCTGCAATAGGGCGACCAGAGCGACGTGCATCTTTGACATCAAAATTTCCGGATTGAAAACGCTTAAACCAAATTTGTGCTACTCTCACAGACACTGCACTAGGTCCATAAACATCGCAAATTTTTTTCGCGGCTTGCGTTGCATTTTTACCTTTTTTGTAGTAAAATTTTAAAATGTATCGAATTTCTTCATTAGATTCACTCATCTTGGCGGTACGAAAAACAAATGAAAATCACACATTTTCCTAATTTGAATTTGGAATTATGTTCTTTAAAATTTAAACTTTCAATGATACCAAAACCAACCAGATACAAATAGTATAGCCAAAGAGATTTTATTACAAGTTTATACATACTATAATGCGAAAAGACTTTTTCCCCAACCTAATAGTTACATATTGCGTATTTTATAAAAAAAACTTACACTACGGGTACTGGAGTACATACGATGAAAAAAACGCATTAATACAAATACTCAATTAAAATTAATAATTGTGATAAGTTATGGTGTCAAATTCCGTGCGTGTCAGCTTGCCATGTATGTAGGTAACAAATCGACGAAACAGACATTTTAACTTAAAATATACACCTAAACAATAGCTTTTTTTGCTAAAGTAGCCAATAATTATTTCAAAATTTAGTTATCGCGAGCATAAAGCAAAACTGTGCCTTAGATGTTTGTTGCTCAATAACATCGTCTTTTTATAAATTTTATTTCTAAAGCAAAGCTGATTAAAATAAAATCGTAAAATAGACATTTACATCAGTAGCGCGTGTCAGCATTAGGTAATCTCCGCCCTAGTTTTATTTAGGTCACTGCGACATAACGACGATGGGACTTGGTACTGATAACAGGATATGCAGCGTGTAAGTACAATCGCAGATCACACACTGGTATAAAGTAGGTGCCTATATAAAATGATATATCTAAACAGATATTAAAAAGTCTACTACGTTCTGGCTTGCGCAATAATGACATGATCCTGCTATTATTAAAAACGTGAAAGTTTGTAAAGATGGATGTTAGTTACTCTTTTACCCAAAAACTACAGAATGGATTCTAATGAAACTTTACAATAACATAGCTCATACATCAGAATAACATATCCTACTAGATATTAATTATAAACTCGAAAGTTTGTATCGATGTTTGTTACTCTTTCACGCAAAAGTCGCGGGCAGAGGTTAAATAAAGGCACACTTTTACGAATTCGCTTTGTGTGTATTTCACTTAAATACGTAGTTGGTACTAGTACGTAGGTACTTAACTGAAGGAACCTTCTATTTCTATGTTGCTTCTATGCCTATTTCATTTGATTAATTGAAAGTTGTCGTGTTTGAAATCGCTAAAGGCATTACGAAATTTAGTCATATATAATCATAACATACTCGTACACATTGCCTATCCACCTGTACTTTTCTAACTAGGTACTTTTGACAGCAGATCAGACTACCCTAAACTGTCTTTCGCCATGTGATTTTCAACCTTAAACAGGCGTCATTTAAAGAGCAAATTCAAGACAGTTTGTGGTAGCCTGATGTCAGACTACAATTAATCAATTTAACCATACTCCGTGCCTATACCCCTAGTATAAGTTTGTTAGTTTTCGAGGTCGATCAAACATATCGTCCCTTTTCATACATTGCCCACTAGCGCCTCTAGCGTAAACTATGAGAAACAGTAGGCAATGTATGAAGAGAGACGATACGTTTGATCGAGCTCGAAAACTAACAAACTCGTACTAAGGCCTCAGTAGGTAGGTTAGATTACCACAAAATGATAATAAAATTCGAACCTAAAAGTAGGTATTTTGATAATTTGTGGTAACCTGATGTGCTGGTGTCGCGGTCCGGGTTTCGAATGCTGGTAGTAGCTGTTAATGTTTGTGTAATAAACACGAAAATTTGTTGACGGGTCATGGTTTTTTTATATTTTATTTAAATTTATTCATAAAATGTTTTGTTTGTTTAGATTTAGGATCCTCGATGAAGTGGACTGTATTTTCTTAATAAAATGTCTGTAGATTATTAAACTCACAAATTAGAACTCTCAAGAATTCAGATTCAGATTCAAGATCGGGGTAGAGAGAGAACCAGAGTTGCCATTATTACAATTAGTTAATAAACAAAAATTGTAAATCTAAATGTTGCCAGCAACAAGATACCTACCTATACAACATGTAAGTAATTTAAATAACCATCACCCTGAATACAGGTGGGTTAGGATCGGCTTCTGAGCTTATTTAAAAAAAAAACTTTTTTTTTTAATCTGTTTTTTTTACATGTTACTTACCTACGTTTAATTACATGTTGTAGATATATACATCTCTCTCTCTTGACCTTCCATCTCACCTGATGGTACTTAGGACGATTAAGACCGATGTAATCGAGCTTCACCCTGGAATCCTCAACCACAGAGGGGCTGGCTATCTTATCATTAATTAACGGAACACAATATTGCTGTTAACATTATTATTATGGCGACAGATTTTGATAAGATGGTGGTAGCTAGCCAAGCTTGAAAAATCCAAACAGTGTACAAGTAGGTACTGCCCAGGGGATCGAACCCCCCGACCTCTGGATTTAATTCCGGTGGGCCAACCACTAGACCACGGAGTCGGTTGAAGATCATTCATTACCTATGTAATATACAGGCTGAATTTTTCAAGTAGGCCTTCAGGGCCAAATCTTAAACTATAAGGAATTTCGAAAAATGGTGAAAGGAGTCGCGAGCCCTATTTTGATGAAAATAAAAACTGCATCATTGGATTTTTGAAAAAAATAATGATCATCGACTTAACATTTTCCATAAGTCTCCCATGTATCATTAGGTAGGTAAGAAATCGATTTTTAATTAACAACACAATCGAATGGTGTAATATTACAGGCTGTGTTTTTTTTTTATAATCATTGGGTTCGATTCCTGACAAGTATTATTGATTTTTCAAAAATCCAATGATGCAGTTTTTGTTTTCATCAAAATCGGGCTTCGGACTCCTTTGAGCAGTTTTCGATATTCCTTAGTTTAAGAAGTGGCCCTGAAGGCCCACTTGAAAAATTTCATCCTGTATACCTACATGTCCGTTAACTAACGGTGTCCATAACATGTGTTCAATTTGGGCTAGATACTAGGTGGGTGTGAGCGTTAAAGGAGATTGGTAAAAATGGGCCTAACCGTTACAAGAACGGGATAGTGATCAAAAATTATTATGTATTTTTTTAGAATTTACTGTAAAATATCAACATTTCTTTCTATGGGAGATTAATGTAACAAACAATAACTGTTTGAACGATATTTATTCTACTTCCGCCATCAAGGAACAAGGAAAAATATTGCCAACAGTAAAATTATATCATTTTTAATCGATTACTCTATTATATTTTTAGTTTTTTTTTTTAATTAAAAATATTAGCTGATATATTATTGAATTATTGAAATAAGATTAATGTATTACGACATAAAGTCTTTTATTTTTCCTGAATAAAAAAAAACTGAAGTTAATAATCTTAGCAAAAGATTAAAAATAATTCGAAAGTATCGAATACTTAATCGATAATCTTCATAAACTACTTTTTAAGCTGGCAACAATAAAACAAGCGGAAGCGTCATTTTGTCATTTATTTAAGATAAAAGTATGACATTTGGTTCGCTTTCCGGGTTGTTTATTTGTAAGTTTTACGCTTTTACGTGATTTTATTTTGATTCCTAATTACTATCTTCGACGATTCTCGCTACTTTCTACTTTATGAGCCCTTTATGATTGTATGGTTTGATTCATTTGGAGGTAGGTATAGTATCTTTACCATTCCATTATCTGTTAGTATTTTATTTAAAAATACATTTTTCACAAATAAGGAAGGAGGAGGAGGTTGTGGGTCATTTTCTCGCAATATGCCTATCGAGATTTAATAAATAAAAGCCTATAAATAAGGTGATTGTGCCTGTTTACATTTTTGGTATCGTATCTTTTAATATCTACATATCTTACTAACCCCATAGAAAAGCATTACAATATTAATACTAAAAGAATGTGTATTTCTCGCTCTATAAAACAGTCTAAAAATCATCAGTGTAACGCTTAGGCCCAGAGTTCTTAGAAAGTTTACCATTCTCCTTTAAAATTCGAATGCTGTAAAATTCAGTTCAGGTCCTAACCGAGGTCAACCTCTCCGCTTGACACCAATACTGGCGAGTGTGCGACTCGTGCATTTACTGTAAACAATAAGCACCCATTGTTTCTGTCACGCTCTCCTAATGCCAACGCAACTTAAACCACAAAGAAAGGATAATACAGAGTGAACTTTGTAAGTTTGAATGGTTGGCCAATACCACAAAACAGTTTCACAACTGGATAAAACCTATCTACCTACATATGACCTACATGCTGCCTACATGTAGATATCTATAATTCAACCTACTGAGTACCGAATACTTTGATGCAGTGTTTTTTATAGTTGTCAAAATAATCAAATGCTGAGAAATAAGTCATTGTGAGAAATCTGAGTGGGAAATATATATACCAAATCTACATCCAACACTTAAAAATCGCATAGTAAGTATAGAGGAAGTCTTGTAATCGTCAAAAATTCGACCTCGAGATTTTGACGGAATTATACGTTTTGGACCTCCCGGACAAAGAGTATATCGACGGTTAAAAGGTAATAGGGCATAAGCGACAAAAACCAAATTGTTCAGGAGATCAGTTTAAAGTTTCAAATTTTTGAAAAATGAACATAACTTTTTTGTTTATAGTCATAGGGTGAAAATTCAAACAGCTCTAGAATAAAAAAAATTAAAAGCATCATTTGACATTTATATTTATTTGATTCGACTTTGTTTCTTTGGGTTTTAATGTCGCTTAGATCAATTTACCTTATTTTGCAAAAGAGGTAATTAGGCATAAGTTACATCTACACGGAAGGAAACTAAGAGTAAAGAAGACTAAGCTACATTCGATATTCTCATGCAAAAAGGTAATAGGGCATAAGCGACATGACTGTAGAGTAAGTTAAATCGGTAAAATAGGACAAACGACAATTCATATCAATAAGCTAAATGGTAATGGAGCTTAAGAAGCAATTATTAGCAAAAACATCGTGAGGATGTAAGACATAAACAACAGCTTAAGTTGGTGGAAAAAATGGTAATGTGGTACAACACACATCAAGATTCATAATACCAAAGAGAAAACAAGGATATCCAACATACGGCATTATCTAAGTAAATGGTAACATGGATTAAACGTCACTTCTTATAATACTAGATACACAACCGACATGATTCTCCTTTTAAATAAGACCTAAGTAATTTCATTATTATGTTACCTATACAAAATCAAATTGTCATTTTTTTATGTAGGTAACGTATTATTTCAGCTTAATAGAATCGAAAAGGGTTGAAGGGGGTTCCGAACAACATTTTTTGGAACTCAAGTCAACCTCCCCCCAACACTGGGCCAGCGTGGTGGGGGAAGGCCCAAACCCCCCTATGATTTATCACCAAAACCGAAGGCCCCAAGTGGTCGGCGGTATCGGAGACCGTGCCGGCGGTGACAGACGTCGGCGAGGCGTCGGGACTAGGGGTGCGAAGAATCCCCGGGCGGCTGCGAACTCCCATCGAACGACCTTGGCCCTGACAACCTACAACACACGCAAACTGCGGACCGAGGAAAAGTTACTAGAACTGGAGGAAGAATTGAGCAGGATTTGCTGGAGTATAGTGGGATTATCTGAAGTCCGAAGACAGGGCGAGGATACGGTGATCCTTAAATCCGGCAACCTGCTCTGCAAAAAGAGGGCGAAAATCTGTCCAAAGGTGGTGTAGGATACATTGTTTACAACTCTCTCGTGAACAACATTGTACAGATTGGAAGTGTGTCGAATAGGGTGGCGTACCTTATACTCAGAATCACCAAACAGTATTCGTTGAAAGTCATGCAGGTATACGCCCGACCTCGATGGACCCCGACGAGGAAGTGGAAGTAATGTTTAAGGATATTTCTCGTGCAATACATGCTTTCAGGACACACTACACTGTTGTCATAGGTAACTTTAACGCAAGGATAGGCAAACGTGGCGATGATGAGTCGAAAGTGGGGCAATTTGGAACTGGAATCTGGAACTACCGTGGTCAAATGCTAGCTGAATATATGGAGTAGGATCGACTCTATATGATGAACTCCTTCTTCCTTCTCGGCCTGGGAAAGTCCGGATGGTGCAACAAAAAATGAGATTGACTTCGTCATGCCGACTAGTACTCGGATATTCAATGATGTCTCTGTGATCAATTCGTTTAGCACAGGGAGCGATCACTGAATAGGCACATTGAATCTACACGTAAAATCCGAACGATGTCGACTGATGAAGTCTACGCTCCGCTCTGAAGCCATCCAGATCCAACACCCCGAAAACTTTCAACTCCAGCTGCAAAATCTCTTCGATTGCCTGGAGGACTGCATAGATGTGGACACATACAACGACAGATTCATGGAAGCTGTCCGTACGGTAGGTTCAACGTTCTTCAAACCCAGCCGTAACAATAGAACGAAGAAAATGTCAGTGCCCACGTTAAAGCTTATGGAGGAAAGACATGGAATGGTTCTGCAGTCCCCTGAAGACAATCGTGAGGATCGGCAGCTCGGTAAAGAGATCTCCAAGTGCCTAACTCGCGACATGCGCCGATATAATACAAAATGTATTGAAGAGATTATAGAGTGGAGCAAAGGCTCCTAAGTTGCTAGAGATCTGTCGCTTGGAGAAAGCTTGCTGACGAAGCTGAAGACGGAGGATGACACAATCATTACATCGAACCTTGAGCTTTTAGCCGAGATTGAAAACTTCTATGAACAATTTTACGCCACATCACGTACACCTATCGTTCAGGCCGCCGATCCAACAGCCAAGTTGACCCGACACTATATCGAAGATATCCTCCGGAAGTATAAACTATACGAGATTAGTGTAGCTTTCAAACAGCTCAAGAACAACCTTCTGAAAGCAGGTGGCCGAAAGGTCCAGAAAGCTCTTCAGAGGCTATTTAACGCTGTTATACTCCAGGGTAAAACACCAACGGCATGGCACAGAGGCATGGTGGGACTTTTCTGGGAGGGCAAAAATCTGTCCAAAGGTGGTGTCGGATTCATTGTTCACAACTCTCTCGTGAACAACATTGTACAGATTAGAAGTGTATCGATGTCGCCTTTCTGGGACGATAGGATCCATTTGAAGAACTATAGACCCATCACGCTCCTGAGTCTTGTTTATAAGCTCTTTTCAAGAGTTATGACGAATCGTTTCGCAGGTTTGACGACTTCCAGCCTCAAGAACAAACCGAATTCCGAAAAGGCTTTAGTACCACAGACCACATAGGTACATACGCTGCGGCATGTATAACCATACAGAAGACCGAAGAGTATAATCTGCCATTACGCTAATCGTTTGTGGACAATAAGAGAGCCTTCGATTCTGTCGAGACCTAGGCCGTGCTCCAGTCACTCCAGATATACCAAATAGACTATCGATACATCCAAGTGCTGCGGTCACTGTACGAAAACGCTACTATGTCAGTCCGCCTCCAGGACCTGAACTCAAAACCCATACAGCTCCAGCGTGTTCTGAGACAGGGCGACGTTATGTCGCCGAAACTGTACACAGTTACGTTGGAGGACGCGCTTAAGCTTCTGGAATGGAGAGGACTTGGCATCAACATAAATGGCGAGTATATCGTTGTCATTCCTGAGATCTTGAAAGACATGGAGACAATGCTCGACCGTCAATCTCTGTAGAGTTTCCCAGCAAGTGGGTCTTTAAATGAAATGGACAAGACGAAAATTATGTCGAATTCCCATGTCATACCCACTCATGTACAGGTTGGAAGCTCTACATTGGAAATTGTCGACTATTGTGTTTACCTGGGACAAACAGGCCAACTTGGTCAGTCCAACTTTCAGAAAGAGTTCAATCGACGAATCTAACTCGGCTGGGCAGCGTTCGGGAAGCTACGCGGCATATCTCTGCCCATCTACCGCAGTGTCTTAAGACGAAAGTCTTCAATACATGTGTGTTGCCAGTGATGACATACGGAACCGAAACGTGGCTCCTTACAATGGACCTCATAAGAAGGCTCAAGGTCGCTCAAAGACCAATGAAGAGGGCTATGCTCGGAGTTTCTCCGCGTGATCATGAAATTATGAGATCCGCCAGAGAACCAAAGTCACCGATATAGACCAAAGAATTACAAACCGTAAGTGGCAGTGGGCAGGGCATATTGCGAGGAGAACTGACGGCTGTTGGGCCGGAAAGGTCCTCGGGGAGCGACTGCGTACCGGAAGACGCAGCGTAGGTAGGCCCCCCTCAAGGTGGGGTCCACGTCCGGAAGCCTCCCCCTGGCGGACCCTAGTAACATGGTGGGGAAACTTTCTCGGCGGGTTTGTGGCTTTTGATGTCAAGTGTGTCCCCTTGACATTCGAAGTCATGCCATCGTGATGGGAAAACAAAAACAACTCGTTTTTGTTTTCCCATCACGGCTAGTTCCGGACGGCCCTTTTCAGGGCCACGACCGCGCCGTAAGTCCCCCGGGTGCGGGCCGATGGCTGCTCCAGGTGTCCTCAGCAGGAGGACTCGCCAGTTCGAGCAGCTGTCGGTGGAGGAGTGGCTGATGGCCACTAATTGTTGGGACGGTCTCGGTTTAGTTCTCGCTCACGTGCGCAGATCCCGAGCCGTCCGATAATAGCGCACTGAAGGTCAGGCCGGGGAGGATGTTTAGTGGGTATGGGGGAACGCCTTTACCTCGAGTCGGCACCTGCGGTTGGCACCACCCCGCAGAGACGACACGTAAATGCATTTGACCTCCCTGTCAACAAAAAAAAGGCCTCCCACAAAGTGGAATGACGATTTGATAACGGTCGCGAGAAGCCGCTGGATGCGGACAGCGCAGAACCGATTAGGTTGGAGAACCTTGGGGGAGGCCTATGTCCAACAATGGATGTCTTTCGGCTGAAATAATGATGATGATGATAAAATCGTCAGAGAAAGTAAGCATCCATTTGGTAACTAAGCTAGCTAGGCTTCAGATATTAGGAAGGTACTTTTCAGTAGATATATTACTATTGTGTATCATGCTCACAATCACATCAACAATTAGGGCTTAGATACTTGATGTAATTTAATAAAACTAAAATAGGTTTTTCACTATTTATTGAAAAATATTACAGTTACCTAAAGGCAAAACAAGTTTTCACTTAGTTTGTCACTTAGGTTACCTATTTGTATCAGCTTAGTGTAACAAAAATAAAGTAGGAACTTAATGAAGTAACAGAATTGGTACTTTCTTAGTATTAACTTTCACTGTCCGCGGCTGAATAATTTTGGAACAAGCGACTCGTGCGATGCCTACTTGAGTACAACTAAGTGATAAATATTGGCATAAGCATCAAATAACAAATAATAATTGCAGAGTAATATTGTATAAGCGACGGAGTCTAATTAAAATTGTAAATGGTAGTAGGATATAACCGACATTTCAATATCAGATTTGATTTTAGTAATTGCGTATAACCGACAAAGTTGTATAAAAATAATAAAGAGTAATAAGGTATAAGCGACAGTTCACTATAAAATAAGATTTTGGTAATTGGGCATAAGCGCCAACTATATTGTATACTTGTAAAGAGTAGTATGGTTTAACCGACGCTCGATGATTTCAACAACAAAGGTAAAGAGGCATTAGCTCCAGTTTTCATAACAGGAGCTAAAGGTAAAGAGCTATAAGCGTCTGAAATCTTTACTCTAATAAAAAGTAAAAAGACATTACCGACTATTAACAAAAACTATGTCATTTTTACAGAGGTACAAACGCCTTTAGGGTAAAGAAGACCTAAAATTCAGTCGGTTATCCAAAATGACACTTCGAAAACGCATTTTTTTACTTGGGCATAAGCGACAAAAAAGTCATCGTAGAGCCATGGGAGTAAGCGCATTCGAAAGAGCGGAAAATTTTAAGTCGGATGGCATTCATAACTCATTTTCGACAAAAGTGTCGCTTATGCCCTATTACCTTTTAACCGTCGATATAATACACTACGTTTAAGAGTCGGGACTTCATACAAGCTTTTTGACTGCAGTTTAGGCTCAGATCTAGTACCAACAGAGACAGACAAAAAAAGTAATGCCAACATGACAAAATCAAACTAAGGATGTGGTGTACGCTACAGAATATGTCGATATCGATAAAAAAGAATGGGTACCCTGCCCTGCATTGCAGACAGGTTTTTTAATAATACAAAAGGAAAATAAAAACCTCTGTTAGTTTGGGAAATATTGAGTTTTATTCAATTACATGTAATTATTTTCATACAATGGAATAATTTTATTTTTGCGTTTACAAACGCGTAAATATTAATACTAGAAAAATGCACTGAAAAATCCCTCCTGTCCCGCCTTTATCTGAAATAATAAATAAACAGAGATTAGTAAATAGTATCGTTTGAGTTTACGGTGATCATCAATTCAAATTATAGTTCACCACTTACCATCGCGGACTATGGGTAACGCGTGCCTTGGTCTGGTGACCAATCAAAGTCACATCTGGTCCTGAAATAAATCACTCATTAGCTTCAGGAATTGAGCTATCATACCATGTCAGAAAAATAGGTTATGTAACTTACCAAAGGTGGAGTAGGAGCCGTGCTTATACGGTTGCAAGTAATAATCATACCCGACGGGCACCGTGTTCAAGGCGGCAGTCACGTTGAGATCTGAAAATATGGACGTGGGGTTAAACCCAGAAAAACTTTTGATGATGATAATGAGAGATGTTAATCTTCTGGCAATGCTTATCTTCTGTGCAATACATAGGCCAGCCCTCTGATCACGGGAAACCTCAATTAATTAGGAGGTTTAGTTATTTTGTTTTTCTTTGTATTTAATTTCCATTATTTTATACGATTAGATAAGGATTGAAAATATTTTATATGTATTAAACAAATGCAGTAGTAATGAAACATCTCAAATACATTTTATACTCAAATGTACGAATATAGTTTTATCGATAATTTAGTACGTAGTAAGGACATCACTACGGATCATATGGTTTTTGGTAATGATTTTAAGACAAAGTATTAAAGTGACCAGAAATTCTTTCTAATTACTTAGCGTCAATAAAATAACATGGAAAACTACTTACCGCTTCTCATCTAGTGGGAATTGAGCCATGAAAACCCGCTTTTGGTTAAATTTCCTACCAGATTTTAGTCCACATATTTCACATCTTGTGTAATACATTTTGCTGTTATGCACTTAAATAAATGATAAAAACCAGTATACACTTAATGATAATAGTCACCGAAAACAATAAATACGCACACAGATGGAAAAATAAACTAAAACGACGCTTTTTTAAAATTTTCAAGAACCTCCCGCCGCCATATTGACATTAGTGACACTCCAGCAGCGCGAGACAAGGAAGGGTAGATCTGCCGTCCGTTAACTAGAAGGGCGTTAACCCTCAGGGGGTCGATTTTGAGATTTTAATGCCATCGTATGTAGAAAAAAAATCTTTATCGATCTGTCTAGGAATCATCTTTGTAACGTTTATAGTTTTTGAAATAGTTTCAACAAATAAGTCGTTAAACACGAAAAAGATAACAGTTTACACAACTGAAAGTACGTTAACCATCGATGCCTAACAAAAAGGTCACATGCAGCCCTTAATGCTTTAATATTTTAGATATTTTTAAAGCGGTGCTTAGCAAAAAAGACGCTTTTCAAAAGTATTACACAAGAAAGTCGTAAAGATACTTTAATTACTTTTAAGCCAAGATTTAGTCTTGTAATTTACATTAAAATCCTAGGCTAAAAAGACGTTTTCTGAAAATACTACATTAGAAGGACGTTAAAATCTGATAACACCTTTTTAGCGTAGGATTCGTGTAAAGTTTAAATCAAGGAATACTTTTCACAAATATTATACCGCCTTTAGCTACTCAGATTATGGTACGAATCCTCCGTTAGAAGGACGCTAAGCTACAATACTTAGCTAAAAAGACGCAATCTGCTCTCGCCTCTCTTTCCGCCCCGGCGCACTGGGGAGTGTCCCTAGTTGCCACAAAGAGAGTATGTACTCGTATATGTTTGAAGACTAGCGCGTAGGCTGTCGTCGTAGGAGGACACGCACCGCATAGCGTGAGGAACCCGCCAAAACTTTACAATGGCTGACCAAACGCCTAGGTAGAATACTATTATTTTGAAGTATTGCATACTTCAAAATAATAGTATTCACTTAATAAATGCAGTAAATAATATATCTGTACGTATTATATTGAGGTGAAATTATGCACGTTTCTTTGTATTATGGAGGAATGGCTTAGACTAATAACCCGTTTTTAAAATTATTTGTTTGAATTATTTAATTATGACAATTTTATTGCTTGCTTCATCTCATCATGTTGGTACTGACCATGCTTTACTTTACCGACAGTCGACATGTTTTATTTTTTCCCTCTATCCCAATTCAATAGTACAAGAGGAAATTAACCGCATCTTACTCGGACAGCACGATATCTTGCCGTCAAACTTTACGCATGGCCAATATGGCCATACATCATCGATGTTTATGAAATTTTGTGAAACACAAACCACATAAAGTTGGCGCCACTTTCATGACCTAACAAAATATTTGAACGAGACGTTTCCCTTATATATCACTTGATATAACCACTTGCGAATGGTCACCTTCCCAAACACAACCAACGCCAACACCTGCGCTTGAAGTCCAGGATTTAACTTGTTACGAAGAAATGTCATCTGTACCTGAACAACAGCAACTATGTGAACTTAATAATGGGCAATCGGGCATAGTCCAACAAATAACAAAATAAACGATAATTTGCAATATTTTTAGTTCGCGTTGGAATCGTAGCCACAGTTTGTCGGTGACGTACGTAGTACAACGTAGACTAGCACGCGTAGTCCTTAAAAGGAAGGATGGTGGGAAAAAAGCTCCTCTGAGCACTCGCCGTAGTACAGACGCTAGAATGCGCTCAATGGGGCTCAAGAAGTTCAATCACCTCTTCGTAATCGATGATGCCAGCCGCGCGACGCTGCAACCTATCCAAAGCATCGAGTAAGTACTTGGCAGAGCCATCCCACAGGTGCGAGCAATACTCCACGCAGGACCGTACTTGCGTCTTGTAAAGCAAGCTCAGGTTGATTTGGCGTGACAAAACGCCGCACCTTGTTCAGGGCTTCAAGTTTCTGTGAAGCTGTTTTTATCAGCCTTTCGATGTAGTTCTTCGGATTCAAGTCGCTGCGAACCTCCATGCCGAGCAAAGTGATACTTCTCTATAGCGTTAGTGTTGTGCCCTGGAGAGAGGGAAAGGAAAGGAATGGCGAGTTTTAGCCTATACGCGCACAACTGAGCTTTCTTAACATTGAAGTCAACCAGATTTGCCGTACCTCATTAAGAATCAAGGTCGAGCTCTAGGTTGAGTTCAATGACAAGATTCTCATGACTCTCCACGGTTTCCGCTCATCCAGCTTTTGCGTCTCCGAAGTAGCCCGCATGCACTGTACTGTCGTCTGCAATTAGCAATGGATGTTACGAAGAGGAATCATATCATTGATATGCAGAAGAAACAGTGCAGGGGATAAAACGGATCCCTGGGGACACCGAACCGAAATATAATTTAGTACTTATTTCTTTCTAAAACATTTAAATGTTCAAGTAAAGGGCCAAAACGAGTTCTATAGATACCAAACTACTTAATTAATTACTAAGCTAAGTGATTTTTATGTCTTCGTTGTAATACCTTTTTAAAAATGTTATTTAAAGTTCGTGCTCATAAAGTTGTTGTTCATGCATGTTCACAAACAAAGTTTTAGTTATTTCCACAGATATATCAATCTAAGGAGATCGGTCGAATCGCCGAGTTCATAGGAAGACCGAGTGTCGTGATCAGCGTCCGTACTACATAACATGGTTCTAGTTGAGCATGCCGTAATATACACTATTCATTGCGCGCGTCATAAGGACTGCGAAGTAATTAAAGTTAAGCACAGCCGCAAGGGAGATTGATCAAATCGCTGAGTTCATAGAAAGTCCGAGTGACGCGATCAGCGGCCGTACTACATTAAATGGTTTAAGTTGAGCATGCCGTAATGTACACTATTGATTGCGCGCATATTAATATTGTTTTTTAAATATAAATCTAAGTTTTACGGTTCTTACGTGTGAAAAGTTATTCCATTACTTGATATATAACTGATTCACTGCAATGATTGCATGTTACAGTTGAACAGGATGGCATTTTGAAAGAAAAACGGATATTTCTTTCTGTCATACGTACGTATTCACTCGACTTTATCGGACGGCGAACTGGCGGCAATATATGCCTACTGGGCATAGACTTGTCACAAGTAAACCGCCAGCTTGGCCTATCTCCTTGTATTATTAATTCTGTGGTTATTTCAGAAAGGTCCTTATTGCGTTGCAGTTTTTTTTTTGTTTTATGTCGTAGGTGTAATAACTTTTTAAAAGTTTTATTTAAAGTTCATGTTATTTATTATATGTTGTTGTTCATGTTCCCAAACAAAGTTTTAGTTGTTTTACAAAAGTTCCTCTTGAGTTTTTATTTTTTTTAAATAAGTTTATTGATTCATTTCGTTTATCTTTGGGAATATTTAATCCCAAATACATAACTAAATAGTCGTTTATTGTCAAAGATTCAAAGCTTAACGGCTTTAAAGTGTAGTAATAGTGTCTTAAAACACTCCTAATAAAACAAAAAAAGACACTAAATTCAAATACTTGCCTAAAAAGACACTAACAGACTGTTGTGTTTATATAGTGAAGGTTGAATAATAAATGGAAATTAGCAATACATAACTTTAAAACCATTAAGTACCTTAACGCCATTTTAGTTAAGTAATTTCGAATAATTTTTTTACACAAAAAAATTAAATTTTATTTACGATGGAATCATAAACTATAAGGTCGCTAAGGGGTACTTAGCGACTTTCTAGTATAGTTTTTATATTCAATTCGCCAAAATATGCACTGCTAAAAAGCAAAAAAGCTATTTTTTTTACTTAAAAGTAGTTATTTTTAATCAAAACTATCACTATTTAGTAGTAAATGTAACAAGCTATATTTGGATGTTTATTTATTTTTTCTACGACCTATAGTTTTCAAGTGGCATATTTTTTAAAGTTTTCGCGCGTTTTTCGCTCATAACTCAAATTTAGATTTTGTGGCTTTGCGCCTTTTTAGTTAACGCACGGCAGAGATAGGAAGTAAGAGACAAAACACCAGTCGCCATTAAAAATTGCCTAAACTCCATACATTTTTTCTGCAGTATTGAGTTTCGGCAGGCTGCTCCCGGAGTCCAAAAATAGTTTTTTTTTGGAATTATGTCTGTGTGTGTGTGTCTATGTGTGTGTCTGTGCGTTAGCACGATAACTCGAGCATGCTTTAACTTATTGCAACCAAATTTAACATACGTGTATGATATCAAAATATAAGGTTTCTATCAAATTTTGAGCCGTCGATCACGAAAGTTAAGCAACCAAGTGCGCGGTCGGTACTCGGATGGGTGACCAAAATTTAATATGCATGTATGACATCAAAATATATAAGGTTTCTATCAACCTTTGAATCGTTTCCGGTACCCATACGAGAAAGTCAAGGGGAGACCACTCCCGATTTTTTTATGTTAAATGGCTGGCAGACAAGCAGGGCCTCCTTAATGATAAGCAGCCAGTCGACGTGACACTGGCGCACTACCAACCCCAAGAAGCTTATAGGTGAAAATAAGCTTCTTGACCAACCCTAATTCCACAATATACCAAGAACAGTTATACGTCTTCATACAAACTGGCCGCTATCCATTAGAATGTGTGCGTACACGGCGCCGAGTACGCACGCACTGTGACGCACACATTCTCATAAAAATATGGGGGCATAAGTTGGTCTCGCCGTCTCGGTGTGATCGCGCGTTTTTATGTCATTGCAAATTCGCTCGCCGCTTGTTCCCGCCCGGCACATTTACGATAGCCCTAGCGTCAACGCAGAGTAGGCTAATAACTCGCCGACAGCCCGCAGATAAACTACTGTTCTTGGTATACTGTGCTAATTCCCTACCCTACCCCGTGGTCTAGCGAACTTACTCACCGACAGAAACAAAACGCCACAAAAATGTAGTGCTATTTGACTGCGATCTTGAAAAGAAACAAACTTTTTGTCCACAGAATGACTTCGCCATCCATCACCAAGTCCCCAGACAACCAGAAGGGCGAGAAGAAGTCGCCGACCCATTCAGCGGCGGCAGTGGAGCGCGCGCCCTCGCGCCCAGAATCCCCAGCAGCTTCCACCTCGGCTCCGCAGCAGCCAGAACCGTTCAGCTGGCTACGAATCTTCAAGCTAGCAGACCTCATGATGAAACAAGGCTGCTAAATTATAGAACCGAATTTGTCAATCTATTCTAGTGATAACTCAATTTCATCAACGTTTTTTTTTATTAGAATTAGAAATGTTCAAGTAGCAATAAATGCGCCAAGAATGAGTTTTTTAAACGTTACTTTAATGTTGTATGTACTTTTTTTGTGAAACTCCTGAATTAGATAGTTATATAGATGGTAGTAGAAGTGTTGTGACAGTATTTCTCAGAAAATTCTAAGTGGGTAGGTCCCTAATTTCTCTATAAAAAAAAATGTTAGAACTCCAAGATGAAGCGAGAATAAAATTGTCAATATATATATTTTTTTTTGTAATAGGTAACTAGTTTAGTTGCATGAGAAATATACATAACTATGTACTAGGAATACTGTTATTTAGTTTCACATAAGTTTTATTAGCTTGGGTAATAGGCATTTATATAATTATAAATAATTAAAGATACCTTTTTAATTTTTTTAATTTCGTTTTAAAATACGTCAGAATTATTCAAAAACCAGTATTGAAGAGATAATATGAATACCTAATGAGGTACTCTACTTAAGTATATAATTTTTACAAAATATTTTAGAGGGCTGGTCCCAGATTGTTTTTAACGAAAATTATGTAACAAAACAATATAAAAATATGTAATAATTACAAAAGTAGGTGCGTCTTGCCCTACTAAGTGGAAATGTTCTATTCATATTGCATTTTAAACTCATTAGTTGTTAAATAAAAAGTTAACAATATATTTCTTGTTTTATTTATCTCTGCTCTGTCATAACAAACGCATGGTAGAAAGAAAGTAACCAAAACTATTATTATTATTCTAAGTGAAAATGTATGTAGGTACTATTGGTACTATTTAACATAGCTTTATAGGAAACTGTAGATGGCCAATGTAAAAGAGAAATAGCATACATATATTAGAATGAGATAGATAGAAGAGATCATTTCACCTACTATTTTTCACGCGCACATACGCATTACTGACACATTGGTGCATTTTTTTGGGCTCGCCCTAGTCAATTCATTGCCAGTCTAGTCAGTAATTATAAATCTATGTTACTTATGATATAAAACAATATATTGTATTGTAGTTAAAAATAGAGTCTCGTAACACGTGTTTTTTACAAGAACTCGGGTGAAACCATAGATTTATAATTACTGACGTTGATAGATTGGCAATGATTTACTAGGGCGAGGCCAAAAAAATGCAGCAATTTATGAGTAATGCGCATGTGTGCGTGAAAAATAGTAGGTACTGCAGCTGACATCTCTCAAAATTTTATGAAAATGGAGGGGGTTTCATCATAACATATAATATAATATATAATATATTTTCACGCTCACACCAATTATCTAGCCCGAGGTAAGTATCATTAAGAACTTGTGTTACGGGTATCATAGTTCTTGTTGTGTGTAAAAACACGTGTTGATTAAAGACTCCCATTTTTGTAACAATCTACCGTACAAAATAGAACAATATACTTACTATAAGTACTCAGCAATTCTAAATCTATGACTGTTTTCACTTTCGTTTGACTAAATGAAGATGAAAAACAGCAAATTCTGTGTGCACAAGGAGTAAACTCTCCAAAGCGTTTCTGTTCTGCGAGTAACTCTCCAAGGGCCGAAACTGTGTCACCAACACCTTTTAAGGTTTATACTAAACTTTACAGACTACATAATCATCAATATTATTATGTAACAATTATGGAACCGCGCGACCGTCCGTATAAACGCAGTTTCGGCCCTAAACATTAGATTAACACATCGTATGGTTAAAAAAACCATGCCGTGGACAAGAACAGTGCCCGCCCACGTCGATAATCGGAAACAATTTTTTTGTAGGGGGAAAATGGAACATATTGATTGCAATAATGAAACGCACACATCCTGCAAAAAGTCGGTCAGAAAATATAGCGAAAAAATCGGTCCGATTCTCGGTTCTACAAAAAGTCTGACGTGGGCGAGCGCCATACTAGATTTGCCACTTGTCTACGCTACTAGTTATAGGAACTTACAAGGTAAAGTTGAAATAAAAGACACATGTGTGTAATATTTTTTTAATAGTATTGGTAGGTAGGAGGTACATAACACGCAGGATCTGGGTTGTTTGGATAAAGGGAAGTAAAGATACAATACTATTATCAATATGTACAAAATATACAATTATCTCTATAACCTAGCTTTTAAAACTATAATTATGATCACAATATTTTTATATCCTTACACTCTGCTAGTATGGAAACCGTGCTCGGGCGGCGGCGGCTTCGGGGCGGGGTTGTTGCGTTATAACAGTATAACCCTCACTTTCACTTTTGCTGCACACTTGAGATCAAATGTTATTTTTACAATATTAAAAGTCTAACTCGCACACGGGCAACAACCGCGGCCCGAGGGCGCCCGAGCGACTTCCCCAACGACCAGCTTGGGGCCGTCCCCACGCCTCCAGTTTCCAATTAATCGTAAAACAAAACTATATTATACTTCTCACGTTAGTTTACAATAGTTAAAACTATTAAGTCTGCAGTAGCTTACGACTTAACCCCACTGAGGAAACAAACTATAAACATTTCAGTTTGAATAAAGAATTACGGAGCATGGAAAAATTTACGAAAATATGAAATATTTAGTAATTGACATTTCAATAGCATAATAATATATAGGTCTAATTGCTCCCCGAGCGTTTTAAAGTGGCTCTGGAAACAATTACACCACATATAACTAAGGAAAACGAGTAAATACCAATTTTACCATCATAAATACATATCTTTTATAATTCATTTGTGTTCCTTATCTCATAAAGTTAATATCGTGTCTAAATACTGTACTGCTATTTTCCATGAAGACATATTTACATTGAACCTCCTTTTTAAGGAATTCAACTTAGAATATATATAGTGTACATTATCGGGCATCTGTTCGCTAATAAAATTATACTTTAAAATTAATGGACGAAGTGACGAGTTCGTTAGTGTTCCTCCTAGCCAAGTCGAGAACTGTTTGCGACGGAAACATGACAAACAATTATTATATTATTATTTTTACATTCTACAATTTTAATCCTTAAAAGAATATACATAATATTACCTGTGCTATTATTTTCTATATCGTAAATATAAAATTACAATACATAAAATATTTTGTACTTTGTTTTTACGTACGACAGCACAGTCGCACCATTATCTAACTATACAATGTAATGCGAGATGCCAGTGAATCGAAACATTAACACGCTGCTGATAGCTTTGCACTAATCAAATGATCAACTTCATGCAGACGACCGAAACTTATGAGAAGTACAATATTGTTAGTTTTCGCTGTAACCAATTATTGCTATCGAGACATCAAAAAACACGGCAGGAAGATTTCTGATTATAATGTTAAGGTTGTCAGTATGAAGCAAAATGAAATGAAGGTGGCTACTACATATGGTATGGGATAACTAGAAAAAATTATAGCAAATGTATTTCTTCAAGGACAATTCACTTTCGAAATAGTAAGTATGCGAGGTGAAACCTAATAGAAACATGGCGGCTTACCCAGCATAGAGAGCACATCGGCAGCTCTGCTAACGGAACGAATGTGCAAAGTCTTTCTACTAACAGAACCTTTTACGTAACATTTTTGTCGATCATAACTATAATACAAAATACAAAAAGCAATTACAGCACATTAATGCTGGAAACCTAAATACAAATCTGGAAAGTTACATCTCAAATATGGAACTACTCTTCACAGGTATATTTGTCCAATTGTTTGCATTCGATCCGCTGTATCTGAGCTGTAACTTTGTACCTTTTAACAGTAACTAACAAATTAGAAAATCATAATTCACGAATGATGTCAAGAGAATTCTAGATCTAAAAGAGCATAGATAGGATTATTATTAATATTATCAAATAGTTTCGCTTACCGTTACAAGGTGCAAAGTAAATTTATAAAGTACTGATTGCTGGGTTGACTTCAATACTAATAAACAAAACACTACATTAAACGTTTTCCTACAAGAAATTATTCGTCTGTATTTTGCATTGCATCTGAAGCTCAACGGTGAACAAAATGGGTGTCTATAATGATAGGGCATAGGGTATTATGGAGTAGAAGAGTTGAAACAATGACGACGGCTTCTCGTCCACTAGTCACTCACGAGTCCGTTCACACATCATCAACTAGCTATCAAAACAATGTATTTCTGCTAATAGCGACACCACTCGTGCCACATTAGCTCGCAGCCCCGGGGTCAGCCTGAATCCATATCAAACAATATTCTAAGATTTTAGTGTCACCCCAAACGCCAACATGAAGTCACACCGGCCCCGGGGGTATTATTGCCCTTTATGCTCCATAAGAATAACTACAGTCTATATAAAAAAGTCAGAATCACAGTTTATTTTTCCACGTGTTTCCCTACTGTATGACGCTTCTCAACTATCGTATATTACAAATAAACAGTATTCATTCGACCCAGTAATCATGAGTTATCCATTACCTACCGTAATGACTTAAGCGAATAAATCGAATTTTAGTATAGATTCGGTATTTACAGAATTTAAATTACTTTAGACCTAATCGCTTAAAACAAAATAACAATTTACACTAACAATAAAAATGCTCGATAGATCGCCACTCATCTAATCGGAACCCAAAATTAAAAATATTTTTATCAACTGACTTTGCCATTTATAATCATATTTTTTTTATAAATTTAAACTCCGAATAACGTCGAACCCAGTCGACTATAACAAAAGTAATTTACAAATAAGCTATAACTTAGTTCTAAATCTTAAATAAGTGACGGCTTACCTACTTACGTGAGACTTTATACAGAAGGCGGCGCGTCTCCATCGCAGCGGGACGCGCCACATAACAATAAATAATCTAACGTTACATCACTAAACGAGCGTCCAGTTTCACAGAGGTAATCCAACTCAATTCCTACGAACTGTCATAGTACTAGGATCGAACGTCACCGCGGCGGTCACAAGAGCTCCACCAGGTCGACCGATAGCTTAGGTTAAAAATAAAACGTTTAAAAAAGTTTCACAACCTGGCCGTATTTACAATGCGTTAATTATTGGTTTAAGCGTCCGTGTCGGCGTTATTGTCACGTCCCGGTTTAGAGTCACTTTGGGGTAGGAGAGTCCGGTAAGTTGGGGGGTCAAGAGAGTGTGATATGTGGTGCTCACACTGTGGCGATGACGATGAGCAGATGCGCGATGTCAGCCACGCGGTGCATCAGGTCCGGCGCGATCCGGTTCAGGTTCTCGTTGGCGAAGTCGCACGACGGAAAGATGTGCACCGTGTACAGAGCCTGGGGACAACACACGTACTCTTACAAACATTGTCTTTAACATACATGACATTGGCTAAGGGAATTACTAAGGCAAACACTGTTAACGGAATGCATTGTAGAATGTCCTTCGCCGAAAAAATTCGCCGAGAAAATTGGGTTAAAATTAAAAATATTTCTCGACTGAAATGTGGAAAATCCGTTGATAGATAATAAAAACAATGAAGTAAATTGTGTTGTGTTAAATAAATACAAGGCATTTAACCTTTAAATACAAATATTAAAAAACCTCACGTGAGATAATGGTCGAACGAAATATCGTGCTTGGGGTCAGAAAATTGACGAATACGCGTCTTTGCAGGTACGTACGCGTGGACAGTGCGTACTTCAGCTCATATTTGAATGCTTTATTAACAGCCGCGCGGGAGTGGTGCAGTAATAAGTAGACCACGACTAGTGTTGCTATGCGTCCAGATTTGCGCGGCCGCCCAGATTTTTAGGGGTCTGGGGACGCGTTTCGATTTAAACCTGATCGGGACGCTAAATGTCCCGATAAATAAATGAAAATTAATAACCATTTTTATTACCAAAAACTAATATGTACATCAGTCGTATTCGTATCACTATGTCGAGTACGACAATGCGTTCAAAATCGCGCACATCACCACAATAGCTGGTTCTCTCTCTCAGCTTCTTCCGTCAGTATGTCTTCTGCTTCTGTTAGTCTGTTAGTCTTAAAATGAATGGAATTTCATTTTAGTTACAATAAAATATTTTGTCATTTATACCTACTAGTCCAGCAAGTTTAAATATTATTGAACGATTAAAATAAGATTTCCTAGTTAGTAATAGCAATATCTATTAGTTGCGAAAAGCAATAAATTAATCCTTTATTTTTTAAAAATAGTACATTGTTCACCGCGGGAAGAATCTGACAGGAAATCGAAATCAAAAGGAATCGAACTTTCTCCCAAGTGTTACTTAGTGCTTTATACTACACCTGTGAGGAACATTCAAAGACTTGTTTAATTGAAATAAGCAGTATAATAAAATTATAACATATTATTACATTTGTATGAGACTAATGTAAAAATTGAAGGCGTCGCATTGTTGGAGCAAGTTATGACTAAATTAAGTAATCTGTCACTTTCTTCCCTCGATGAACAATGTCCCGATGATCTAAAACCCTAAATCGTGATTTGTTTTACCATCTGCCTCGGTTGTAATGCAATCGGACCTGGCATTAACCAACGACCTTTTTACATAAAAATCTATGAAACCGAAGTGTACCTGTTGGTGTCCTGGCGGGGCGACGTTGACGATGCCGGCGGCCTGCTTGCGCTGCAGGTACGTGATGAAGCCGCCCGTCAGGTTGGTCGACTGCTGCAGCACGTCCATGTGGTCGCGACCACACGGCAGCGCCAGCAGGATGCAATGCTCGTTCTCCATCTGATAACGACATTGGCCGCTTTTATGTTAAGTGGTTGCACACAAGCATACGGTCTGCCTGATGGTAAACAGGCAGCGTAGCCTACAGTCGCTCACATAGTCCTTTAGTAGGGGTAAGGACCCCATTGAAATTGTTATTCCACGACCAATCGGTTTGGGGAGATGGAGGCCTTTTGTCCAAGACCGGACGTCTTTTTTTTAAGACATCGAAAAAAATTACTCCTTTCCACCTGATGGTAAGCAGAAGTGGACTCCAAATGCGAAGATAGCTAACGTGAGAGATAAACCAAGCACCGAGTAAGTACTTGGTGGAGTCATCCCACAAGTGCGAACAATATTCTACGCAGAATGGTACCGGGTGTAAAAAGACCTATGTCAAAGCCGAGAACTACGTATTACGTTCATCATTTAGACCATTTTTATCCTCAAGACTATACCTGGGGAAATAAAAGGTATAAAGTTATTGAAGGTCAAAGTTAGATTTTTTTCAAAATGTTTGTAAAAACAAATTGAAGATATTATTTCTTAATTTTTGTTCAAAGATACACTGCATAGTATTTTTTGGAGTTTTTTTTTTTAACACCAATAAATAAGAATCGTTTCCCAGCAATAATTTATTTATATCTTTCTTGGTTTGATGTATAGAATGCGTGGACTTCGGCTTTGTCTTAGGTGTTTTTACATCCTGTATAGCAAGCATAGTTGATCTGGCGTGAAAAAACGCGACACCATGTTCAGGACTGTGATGCACGTATTCACAAACAATACTTGTTTAAAGTAAAAAACAATGCTACGCAAAATAAGGCATCTCAGTGTGTATTATATGTCAAGGCTTTTGAGGTCTCACAGAGCGCGTGGACGCACAGGGTCGTAAAAACTTATTCATAGACAACACTTAAGTGGGTATCGGCGCTATGCGTACTTTAAAATAAACGCACAGCTAAGGTAGCTAGCTAGCTATATTACAAAACGCACAGGTCGAGATGTCAAAAGCAACGTCCAGATGTCAAAAGTTTGAAGTAATAAAACGTCAGTACATTCAACGATATGAACTAGGCAACAGAAACGAACCAATCACAGAGCTCTATTCAAAGCAATGCGCTTACTTATCCAAGAGTTGAGAAACCTCATAGTAATGTTTGTGAATACGGGTGTGAGTTTCCGTGATGCTGTTTTATCACGCTTTAGATGTGATCTTTCGGAGTGAAGTCGCTGCGAACCTCCATACGCGTCTCGGCTGAAATGATAGGTGTGTAGGTGCATACCTTCATCTTGCGGTGCACCTGGTCGAGCTGCGTGGGCTCGAGCCGCATGCGCTGCGCGATCCGCAGCAGCGGCGTGGAGCCGTCGGCGAGGCGCGGCAGCGTGTCGCCCGCCACCACGTGGTTGCCGCCCACGAAGTGCATCTGCACCGCCGCGGAGTCGTTCTTCAGCGCCAGCAGCCCTTGCCACATCACGGGGTACCGCTGCAACCACAACACACATATATTACCCAACTATTTACTGCTTAAACAGATATACGGTTGCGGTCAGAAAATGTTTACCCGTTCTGAAATTAGATTCTAAATCACACTTTTTTCACTAAAGTCTAAAATGCCATATTAAGTTACTTATTACCTTTCAAAGTTATTATGCGGAGTTTCTCCAGAGTTCTTGTTGTAAAAACACGTGTTGAGAGACTCCGTACAATTTTTGTTACTTTAGTTACATTTTCACTTGACATTGGCAAAATGCGACGCGACGCCATTAATTAATAATAGAATAGAATAGAAGTTATTATGCAAAATGACGCATTTTCAACTGTCAGACTGCAGTAGTATTTTTCAAAAGAGATAATCTATGGTCAATCAAATTATTATGAAATAGACATTTAGAACTTGTGACCTAAATGTGTGCATGCAATTGTGATCCTTATGGTAGTAAACATTTTCTAACCGCGACTGTACATACATACTATCACGCTCGTAATCTCATAAGGAGTTGAGTAGCCTCAGGTAACATTTTGTTATACATAAAGTTACATCTGGCAGAATGGAAATGAAATATATGGAATAACTGATTTTTTAGATCAATCGATTTGCTTCATATTTGGGGCAAGCACTATGAATCATGAGAAGAGTCTAATTTTAAAAAGATGCCAATATTTTCCCTTTTACCATAGATATAACTGTAGATCGGCAATGTGAAAGAGAAAAACCATGCTAACGAGTATATTAGAGCGAGATACATAGACGAGACCATTTCACGTACACGCGCCTGCCATGTAGAAAAGACAGCATTACTCACACATTGGTGCATTTTTTTTGGTCTCGCCCTAGTCGATTAAACGCCAATCTATAAAATGGCATGGCCAAATATTGTGCGATGAAAAGTCCATCGCGAATTCGCGATGTTATTGCGATACGTAAACTTAAAATTCAAAATGAACGCCGCGGTCGGTGTAAATTTTATATTGGTGAATAATTATTTTTTATTGTGACAAAAATTTGGCTCGGACACCATATTCACACGCTCACGATAGCCGCGAAGTGTGGCCACGCAATGTCCTTGCGACTTAGCACTAAATGCATTCGGGAATATTTGACTACACGCATTGCGATAGCGAGAATATTCAGCATAACAATAGTATACGGTGTGTGCACTCACCCTGAGCAGCATCTGTAGCGAGTCAGCCTCGCGCGGCACCTGCGAGGCGTGCGGCGGGCCGGGCGCGGCGGGCGGAGGCAGCGCGGCCGGCAGACGGGACGTGCCGTGCGCGGGAGGCGGGGACCGCCCGCACCCCACCGCGTACACTGACACACAACATTACTTACCACACCGCACAACCTCATGCTGCCACTTCACATGCCCATATTTGGCAAGCATTTGTGTTGCATCTCTTTCTTCTGTATATATTATGATAGAGATGCATCACAAATGTTTGCCAAATACGGCCATTTGAAGTGCCAGCATCACACTTCACTATGTACACTCGACAAAGTTCCCGGTGTTCCATTTAGCAAATAGGTTCCTGCACCAAGCTCCGCCCACTTTTTACTCCAGCCTATAGAATATTAATAAAATATGGCGCAGCGTCTTCTCTCTACTTCGTCTCTCCTCCGCGCAGCCACTCCAGCGTTGCCGACGACATTTTCTGCTCATAGATCTTGTCCAGAAGAGCGAATTCGCCGCAAATCTTTACGCGCGAACACATACGGAAGCTCAGCGAGCGAATTTAAAACTCGCGCGAGCTTGTGGACGCAATGTATTGAGCCCCAGTACCTCGCCAACGCGCGTTGTGTGTTCGCGAGTAGAGATTCGCGGCGAATTCACTCTTTTGGACAAGGTCTTATTGGCTCAATCCGATTGCCAGACGACCCGCCTCCCTTTTTACTTTCTCGTAGAAGTACGTAGCATAGAGGAAGTCTTGTAATCCTCAAAAAATTTGTCCTCGTGATTTTGACGGATTTACACGTTTTGGACCTCCCTGAGTCCAAAAATATCGATTTTGGAATTATTTCTGTGTGTCTGTGCTTTGGGGTCGACACACTTTACGAGCGCATTTTCATCAAAACGTCCAGACGACCCGCCTCCCTACTAGATTGACACGTCAGTGTGACGCGATTATCGCCTACAAGTGGAACACCGAGAACTTTGTGGAGTGTACATTGTGCAAAGTTCAATGTGAAAACATGACTCAAATCTCAGGAAAATAATTTATAATGGAGTCTACACACCAAAGCCGCCAACATGAGTTGTCGACTTTTTTGTCAGCGACACGAAATCAGCAACTTTTTTGGTAGTTATAGTTTTGGGTTTGGTGTGTAGACTCCATTACTTAGAATTTTATAAGGTAGCTAGAGCAAAACAATTGGAAAATTTTTAGGGCCCATTTCACAGGTTGTGATTAGAAAATATCTGATTGAATTGAGTTTTCTATGTCAAATAAACGCTTATGTGAACTTAATTGGAATTTTACATTTACATTTTATTCTTTATCGAATTTGGTTAAGTATAGTAGGTATAACTTAGGTTATATCTAGTCAAGGTTAGCCTTGACATATATCATTCTTCTTATCGCTTTTGCACAAATTCAAAAAAAATATGCTTAGATTTAAAGATATATAACAGACATTAAACTAACTCGCCTGTTCATGTTGAGAAAAGGGAAAGTTGAGGGTATAAAATCAATAGTCCGAATCTGTCCTATTAATTAGTACAGAAACCCCGTTTAGTACTTACTTATAAGTCTGTCAGATGGGGCGGGTGAATGAGCAGGGCGAGGCACACGCGCCGACGCCGGTCTCCGAAGTTCCAGCGGCGGCGTCGGAGCCTCGCAACCTTCCGCTTCCAAGTTCCTGCAAACAACACACATTTGCAGTATTTTACTAAATGAACGTGGGTGAGCTGATTGTGTAGATATACTGTACAGTGTACAGTTTACACCCATTTTATGATAGTTGATTGTTACCAGGACTGCGGAAATGCTTTAGAGCGGAATATCTGTCTTAGTTCTGCTCAACTCCTTTCGGGATTAAGAGCGTGATTATATGTATGTATGTTTGATAGAGAGAGTAATAAGTCTGGATTTGATAAATTGATAACTATATTGAGAAATCACTAAAATGATATGAATGACACAGTGAGAACTCGAGGCGAAATTGATGGCCGAAAACGAACTGGCATTGATTTCTATAATAATTTGCAAAATGCACTGTACGCGACAAAACACTGTAAGAGGTGTCTCTTACATGTTTCCACACTGACACCCCATGATGATACACAGTCATGGGAAACACTAGATATAAAAACATTAAATCTCCATCTGCAACTAACAACATTCAGAATACGATTCACATAATATCAATGCTAAAGATAAACTAAATTTTAAGCTGATCGTCAAATAAATAGTGACACGGACACGCAGAGTGTACACGACGGACGAATTCGTCGACATAGTATAGCACAAGAAAGAATACAGTGGGCTTTAATAATTGTCACAATACCCTTATGCTGCAATGGCTCATAATATTTAGGTTATGTGGCATCTCGTTACTTACTGGCTTTTTTAATATCGAGGAGAGTAAATTAACGTAACCGCGGATAAATAAGTCATATATATCAACAATATCTACACGTGTATGATATGCGTACTAAAAATGTTTTCTTGTGTTGAAGAATTAAGTGTTGGAATAACTTACCTCGTATAAGGTAAAGGAGAAGCCCTATGTTCATGTTGTGTAGCACGGAAATGCTGTTGGTAAACTTGATAATGCTGGTGTGAGAAGTGAGAGTACATTCCGTCGCCCTGTAAAATAATCAAAAAATTAGCACATTTGTCAGTTCTAATAAATTAATTAATACATATTATTTCATTAAAATATACCGAGGCTACTGGAGATGTTTGTTGGTGAGCCGGTGGTGGGCTTCTAACTAAATCCGCCGACTGTTCCCGGTTAGCATGAACAGAATTATATCATTTAAACATTCATAGCTTGAAAGCAATGAACAAGTTAAAACTGTATGTATAGAATCTAAAGCAAAAATTGCACTCACCAATCCAATTTGGCCTTGTGGACTGATAGATGGTACACTCGTAAGCGTGACTCGAGAAGCAGCACCTATTAAACAAAATAATTTATTACAGAAACAATTTCGTAATTACACATCTGATTGTATGTGGTCAATCTATCTATATATATAAAATAGGAAACTGACTGACTGACATATCAAGGCACAGCCCAAACCGCTGGGTTTAGAGATTCCAAATTATGCACGTAAGTTCCTTATGAGGTCTAGATGTGCACTAAGAAAGGAGTTTTCAAAATTTACTCCTTAAGGTGGTGAACCAGGGGTCCAAAATTTGTATGGGAAAACAAGATTAGTTAAGACTATTTTATTCGAAATTCACAGGAGTACTCCTATCAATAAATAAGTAAACACGTGTTTCAGCCTTTTCAAGCTTTCGACCTCTAAAAGGGGAAAATGAGGTGACAAAGTCGGAAAATGAACGTGGGGGATTTTGCCTTCATTATCAAAGATAAAATCAGACTTTGAATTTAGGCACTTGATGACAAATTAATAACTTAAGAAAATTTAAATGTTGCCCGAAGTAACTATTCCACGCGGACGAAGTCGCGGGAAAACGCTAGTAAATATAATATAATACATTTCCATGCTCACACCAATTATCTATCCCAAATTAAGTATCATTAAGAACTTGTGCTATGGATACTAGATAACGGACAAATATACATAATAATCTAGATATTTTTATATATAAACTTAAATAAATATATAAACAACCATGACTCATGAACAAATGATCATGTTCATCACACTAACATTTGCACAACCAGGACTCGAACCCGGACCGCCCGATGTGTAGGCAGCGTTACTGACCACTCCACGACGGCGGCGTCAAATAATAAAATATAATATAATACATTTCCACGCTCACACCAATTATCTATCAAAATTAAGTATCATTAAGAACTTGTGCTACGGATACTAGACAACGGAAAAATTTACACAGTAATCTAGATATTTCATAAATGAACTTAATGCCACTACCAGGACTCGAACCCGGACCGCCCGATGTGTATGTAGGCAGCGTTACTGACCACTCCACCGCGAACACGGCCGGCGTAAATAAACAAATGTAGTAGTTACCGGCTGGCGCATGCGGCACCGCGACTGGGAGCTGCTTGAGCGGGTGCGGCATCGGGAGGTGGGCGCCGCGCGGCAGGCTGGCGGGCCCCGCGTACGCGCCGCGGAACCGAGCCCCCGCACCCGCCCCCGCCCCCGCACCCACACCCGCACCACCCACACCCACGCCCTCGCCCTCGCCGCCCCTGCATACCAATTCAACATTAACACCCGTCATCATCATCAACAGCTCTTATAATGTCCCCACCGAGGGGCTCAAGCCTACCCCACATTAGGGGCGATTAGGCCTTAGTCAACCACGCTGGCCAAGTGCGGGTTGGTCGACTTCACACACAACATAAGAATTTCTTCATAGGTGTGTACAGGTTTCCTCGCGATATTTTCCTTCGCCGTAAAAGCGTCGATTACGACGACGAAGCGTCGACGTACATATGAATTCAAAATTTAAAAACACATTGGTACAGTCAACAGCAGCACGTCGGGCTATACAAAACTGTCAAATTTCTCCAAACGATTTTCAACCTAAGATTACTCAACATAGAGTGCATAATCGATGGGGGAAATTTGACAGTTTGTGGTAACCCAACGTGCTGTTGTCTGTACGTGGCTTCGTGGTTCGAACTAGTGCCTCCCGGGCGGAAGACGACGCTCTTACGCACTACGCCACCGACGCTTCTTCACAAACATAAACCCGTATTCACAAACATCACTATGAGGTTTCTCGACTCTTGGATATGTAAACGCATTGCATTGAATAGAGCTCTGTGATTGGTTCCATTCTGTTGCCTAGTTCACATCGTTGTAAATGCTGACGTTTTATTACTTCAAACTTTTAACTTTTGACATCTGGACATTTCTAGCTGTGCGTTGGCGTTGTGTAATATAAGCTAGCTAGCTACCTAAGCTGTGCGTTCATTTTAAAGTACGCATAGTTCCGATCCCCACTTAAGTATTGTCTATGAATAGATTTTTACAACCCTGTGCGTCCACGCGCACTATTAGACTTCAAAATCCTTGCCATATGGCACGCTCTGAGAAATTCCTTATTTTGCATAGCATTGTTTTTGACGTGACAACGTCTTATAATTCGATAGAGCCGGCTGCACGCACGAAAAAACATGACGTCATGCGGCGTTACCTCGCTCTGAATCTAATTCTCTAATTTGAATTTGGAATTATGTTCTTTAAAATTTAAACTTTCAATGATACCAAAACCAGCCAGATACAAATAGTATAGCCAAAGAGATTTTATTACAAGTTTATTCATACTATAATGCGAAATCTATTAAACAAATGAAATTAAATTTTTCTTTTGAAAAATGCTACCATTCCATCAGTATTTTCTTAAGAAGTTGTCACGTTCAACTATCGTCAGTAAACCGACTTTACAGACAACAATTTTTTTAGTTTTTTACTATTATAAGTATTGTTTGTGAATACGGGCGTAAGTGTTTGGCGGGAAACCATGGCGTCTGGATGTCTTCTTTATTTCGATAATTCAAAATTGCTTCGGAGTGGATTTTGTGCAGTGAAAGTGGTGTCGTTTCGTTTCATAAGCATCCGTGTTAACAAATAGTTATGAGGAATCATTGAAATAAAGGTTTTGTGGTGTAACTAGTGTGTATGACAGTGAGAATTGTAAATAATCTGAACCCGGTTTTAGTCATTAACGTCGCACGAAATTACAAATGACATGTTGAAAGAAATATTAGAACTTGAACGGAATCATCAATATCTAATTTGTACGAGCAGGCCACGGCGGTTGTAAGGCGACGCTTCCCGCAAGTACATGGAAAACATACTTTGAATATCTGGACCACAAGGATGCTTATACATTTTTATTTATTTTGCTTTTTTGCATTGCATTTCACAGCACTTAGTAAATTTATGATAGATAACCACAATCTCGAACTCTATCAAATGAGTGTTAAAAAGAATAGTTCCCACTCTCACAGCTTATGTTAAGTCATTGGCTTTCAATTTAAAACATAAAACATTATAATATTACAGCTAATTAAATAAATAGAAAATGGCGAACAATGAAAGAGGACTTACCGCATAAGAATCGGTGTAGCTCTGTCTGCGGGGCGGTGTGAGGAAGGCGGGCGGTGCGGCAGTGCGGGGGACTGCACGCGCGCGTCTGTGGCTTCGGTAGCGCCCACCGGCATCATGTTGGCAGGCACGTTGTCCACCAAGCGTCGCGAGACGTCGCCCAGCGCCTCGCGGAATTCGCTTGGCGGCGCCTCCACTGCGGCCGGCGCGCCTTGTGCAGGCTCCCTTAGAGGCAGTTTCTCAGTCGCCGGCTCCGCTTGCGCCTGCTGCGCCTGCGCCTGCTGCACCACCTGCGGCTGCTGGCTCATCGCCATGCGCACTGACGAGACCGTCGCCGCCTCAAATGCGCCCGCTAGTTTGGCGTTAATTTCTGAAATCATCTTCTTCGGCGGTTTCATGATAGGCGTCGGCGTCGGCGTCGGAGTCGGCGTCAGTGTCGGCGTCAGTGTCGGCGTCAGTGTCGGCGTCAGTGTCGGCGGTTGGTTGACGACGGCTGACTGCACGATGGTCGTGTGGACGATGGGCTGCGACACTACAGGCTGGGCGGCAGTTTGGAATACGACAGGCGTCGGGGCAGGTCTCGCGGCAGGCGCTGCTGGAGTCGGTTCTTGTACCACTTTCGCACCAACGCTAGTTTCTCCGAGTCTTGGAACTTTGGCGTCTTTAGCGCCGTCATCGCGCCGGAGAACCTTCTCGTCACCGCTGTCCATTGATGCGTCCGAGAAGCTCCTATCTCGAGTTCTTTTGGCACCACGCGGTGATTTACGTGTATCGGTTCCCGTTGCTTGATTCACTTTGGCACCCGCTTGACGAGTCGGCCTCCTTTTTCCAGACTTTGAAGACGGACCTCTCATAAATTCATCTATGTTATCGTCGACGGTAGTTTTTTGAACATCTTTCTCCTGCAACCTTCTCGATTTACGTGTGTTAGTCGATGGAGATGCGAAATCTTCAACTTTTTCTTCTTTGCCAGTCTTCTCCGTAATTTTAGAGTTCTCTTTTTGAGTGATACTGAGTGTAGATGTAGGTGTTGCATTAGTTTGGCCAGAAAGAGGACTTTTGATCGTTAAAATAAGTCTGGGCCGAGTTTCAGTTTTATTCGGAGATTCCGATTCATCACCAGAATCTTCATGAAAATCATACACATCTCCTGGGATATTGTTGACATTAGTATTTACCATGCTTTTAATTCTCTTATCGACTTTAGCTCTTCCTCTTCCACGTTTGCCGGAACCCATACCCCTAGCGGGTTTCGAAATTTGACGAGTTTGCACCCTCTCTTGATTTTTGTCTGCTCTCTTACCTCTCGCACTTCTCCCACCTCTCTTGCTAGTTGTAGTTTTGTATGGGCTTGGAGTAGATAATTCTTCTGCGCTACTTGTTTCCATGGAAGATTCAGTTAAAACGTCGGCAGCTTTTGTAGGCTCTGGTTGGGAACTAGGTTTATTGGTTAAAGATTTAGAATCTATTTGATTGGCAATGTCAAATTCAACTGGATTTTTACTGTTATTCACAATTCGATCCTCTCTTTTCTCTCTAATGTCATTAATTTCGTTACATAAGGAGTCAACCTTTTTGATTACAGAGTCTATATTCACATCTTTAGCACTCCACGAATCATTCTCATCCATGGTTTTCTGACTATCACAACTTTCAGAGTCCTTTGACATTAGGGTAAAAATATTATCTTCATTACTTTTAGTTACTTTCTCGTGGGGTTTCTCTTCTGGTTTCAATATATTGTTAAGAATAACCGATCTCACATTATCGGTATTTGCATTATCAGTGGTAATTATTTCTTTAGTTGGTTTTGATTCAGTACCAACATCACCCATTCTTGTACTATTCTCAATATTTACGGATTCTCTGTTCTCCTTATCTATTTGATGATTTATTAGACTTTGCTCCTCAGTTTTACGAAGCAAGATATTATTATCGATAACAGATTTTTCGGAAACTGGGCTGCTCTTCAAAGTGTCTTCTTTTTTACTATTATCAGTGCTAAGTTTCCTTTCGTGATGAGTCGGAATTAATGTAACTGTTTTACCCACATTAATTTCCAACTTCTTATCAGGATCATTAGTGACTTTTATTTCATTAGTAGTGTCTTTCAGTAGCTCCTCAAAATCTGTCTCGCAATTAGGTTTTTCTGCTGGTGTTGTTGTAGTTTTATAATAATCCTTGGCTTTTTCTTTTGAATCGTGATTGAATGTTGGGACTTTACTGTCGAGCTTTTCATCGCGTTTATTTTCTTCTCTTTCTCGGGAAATTTGATTAGGTAAAATATTTGCAGAGTAACTTTCTGGTGTATCTTTATCATTTTTGCTATTTAGCATTATTGCGTTGGGTGTAGTTTTCAATAAAAGTGGCGTCATTACAACATTAGTAAAGCATGTAGTTGTAGCTGCGATAGAATTTGTCATATCCACTTTAGTTAAAACTGTCGGTGGTCTAATTGTTGCCATTGATAATACGGATGGCGGACCTTTATTGAGATCTGTTTGAATCACATTAGTAATCGGTGCCGTTGTCAATAATCTTTGTGAATTCAGAGTATGAATAACATTGGAGCCTTGTGTTCTCACAATGTTAGGTTCTTGAAGTATGACGGGCTTACTGCCAGACTGAATGATTGATGGTGATGAGTGATTTACACCAGCGACGTGAATTATTGGTGTCGTACCAAAGGGTAAATGGTTCAAGTGCTCTGATTTTTGAATTTGGTTTTCTCGTTTATCATGAATTTGATTCAGATTATTTAGCAATACTTTGTTGGTCATATGTAAATTAGAATTCATATTGCCCACATGTACTGCATGTTGCATAGTTATCAATCGATTCTGAGCCATAACTGTCGCATTTGTATTCTGTGATAAGCTAGTAGGAGATAGTATAACTTTACAATTTTCGTTAACATTCTCAATAGGTCGTTGATCATTTTTCCGACTATCTGTAGACATTATCTTTTGTTGATGAACAACAGACGAAGCACTTACGCCGATTGATTTATTTTGCTGAAGTACATTCGTTACATTTAATTGCTTCGAAATGGGGGCCAAAACAGGTGCAACTGGTAATCTATTGTAATGTATAGGTGCTCCTTGTGTCTGAACCAATACTGAATTTGGCCTATTAGGTGATACCATAGTCCTTGCACCATGTGGCATATGCATTGCCTGAATAGGACTGAGAGGCGGTTGTTGCATTCGTACCACAGTCACTTGCCCTGGGGATCTCTGTTGTAATGCATTCGGAGAAGCTAACCCAACAGAGTTTAAATTTTGTGGTGATGTACTCAGTATTGCCATGTTCGATAATCTTGGTGAAGTTATTACCTCTCCTTGTGAAGGGGTTTTCGGACTATGCAATCTTGGGTCATTCGAGATTCTAGGTGATATTACAATACCAGGTGGTTTTTGGTATAATATATGCGGTTCAGGAATCTTTATAGTCGGAGGCTGCATGTTAGATGGTGGACGGATCATGTGGTTTATCACTTGGTATGGTGCACTTACTCTCGTCGGGGAAATTATCGGTCTCATTGCATTATTTATGGGCATATTTTGATTTTGAGGTGGTTTTATTTGAATAATATTGGCAGTAATATGAGTAGGCTTGTTTTCGTTCTTATCCCTATGTGGTAAAGGATTTGTCTGGATATTTACCATGTGTGGTTCAATTAGTTTATTATTAGTTAGTGACCAGGGTGTTATGACTGATGTCGCTGTAGATGTTATCTGATGAACATTTTCTCTCTTATTAGTCGGCTTATTTTCTGGTTCGCTGACTTTAATATTTACTTCATTACTTTCAGAGGTGACAACTTGAACAATTGTTGGTTTGTGCTTCGCGGTATTTGACACCTCGATAGGTTTCGGTTGCTCAGTGTTAGTGTTCAATGACTGATTAGTGGCTATAATGTTCACAGGTAAACGTTCTATGGCCTCTTGTGGTGTTTCTTCTGTTTCTTCGGTATCAGTATCAATTAGTAATAAATCACTATCGGAAACAGGAGTATCTGGTTTCATTTCCATTTCACTTGCATTTAAATTCTGTACGGCACGTCTCATTTCTTCTGCATCTTCTTCGGGAATTATCTCTGTTTCAATGGCAGCGCTTTCTATTTCAGTTTGATGTGTTGATTCATTCTCAGATTGTTCATAATCAGGAAATGTTACCTTCCCACCAAAGCTCTCACCTAAAAGAGCGGCTACAGCATCCGCAGTTTCTTCTTGAGATATGACAGCTCTTGGTTTCTCATCTACTTTCTTTTCAACTTTGCTCGGAGGTGGACTTTCAGCTTTTTCGGGTGATTTCTCTGTATCTACTGTTACATTTGGTATACTACGAACAGCATTCTCACTTTTTTCAATATCGTCATCAAGTGAAGCGATAAAAGATTCTAATTTGGGTGGTGGTTCCTTAGGTGGATCCTCTGGTAAAGGTACTTCACTAATATCTATACTTTCAATTGGAGGTGGCATTGGTATATTATCTACTTCAACTTGTTTTGTTTCAGGATAATCAATTTCCATACTAATATTCGAAGATGACCGAACAGGACTGTCTTCACTATGTTTGACATCTGTGTCATTTTGTTCAATTGGAGGACTATCAGTTAATCTTGGTAAACTGGATGATTCTGAAGGCGATTTGCATCCATCAGATTTATTGGGTACAGTTGTAGTTGGCACGTCACTAGGCAACGGTATGTCTAACAACATATCCTTAGATGATATATCGATAATTGTCTTCTCAAGTAGAGCTTCAGGTTTTTCCAATCTGTCATTATTGTAATAGTGATGATGATCTTTTCGGTTCTGTCTGTCCTCCCTATTCTTCTTCTTTTTCTTTCTTTTCTCTCTACACTCCTTTTTGACCTTTTCGATGTGCTTATCATTTTTATAATTGTCACTCAATATATCGTCCAAACTTTTTGTTTCGGTTTCTTCTAATTTCTTTAAATATTCTGGTAATGTTTCTATACTTGTCCGGTTACTATCATCAGCAATGGCTTCTGCAAATAGACGTGCCTCGATTTGTTTACTAACAGCATCTACATCTAAGCTATTATCGTCTTCTTTTATGAGGTACCTCTTTTCTTTACGTTTCTTCTCTTTTCTACGCTTTATGTCATCCCGTTCTTTGAATTTCCCATCGTCGCAATTTGATTCACAGTTGGTTTGTTCGTTAGCGTGAAGTGAGGATTCGTAATTTAGCATAGAAAATTCGGATTTGTTTAATTGAGGGGCTTTAGTTTCTTTATCAGATTCATCAGATAGGGGACCGAAAATGTCTTCCATCTTACCGTCTTTTTTAGAAACGGTGTCGGACTGCAAATCAAATGTATTATTAGATACTTTCTTATCCCTTTTTGGTTTAGCTTTTTCTTCTCGAGGTTCGTCGGTGTCAACGCTCTCGCGTATTTTATCTTTCCGTTTTTCTTTTTTGGTGCTATGGCGGCGAACTTTTTCAATAACTTTATGTTTAATTTCTCCTTCGTGATTAACGATATCATTTTCGGTTTTATTTTCGCAATCCGATGAGAAAATTTTATGTTTCTTTTGCTTTTTCTTGTGCTTTTTACGAACTTCTCCAGTATTTCTATTACACATTGCAGATTCACTCTCTGAAGAGAATTCATTTGAAATTGTTTTATTGAAAAGGGCTTTATAATCAGATTCAATTTCTAAGCCCGATTTCAATTTGCTATCATCACTATCACTTTTACCAAACAGATTTAGCAACGAATTCTTCTTAATTTTATCGTCAAAAGATTCCTTCACGTGTGTTGCATTTTCTCTATACATCTCAGAATCTGAGATGAATTCCTTTTTAATGAAAATAGGGCTTTTACTTGAGCTTCGTTTGGATGTTTCATCATCGGAAGTATCTGACATTATTCGGGTTCTTGAATTTTTTCTTGCTAATTTGTTACGCAAATCTTCTTCTGTGGTCGGCACACTACAATAATTATTAGTTTTATTTGTATCGTACTCCAAAATGTGCATTTTCTCTCGTTTTTTATTATGAATTACCATATTTTCCTCATCACTAGAAGTATCCATAGATGTTTTTTGAGATTTTTTCCTATCATGTTCAGAGTCACTATCTTCATCCCAACTAGATCTTTTCTTCTCTTCTCTTTTAGCTCTACTCTGTTTTAACTGGCTAAACTTGGCTTTTATCTTTTCCTGTCTTTTCTCTTCTTCCTGCTTCTGCATATTTTTACATGACCGTGCTTTGACTTTGTCATACATTGAAATATAAGTAGGTCCATCATCGATTATGTCAAAAATAGAATGTTTTTTAGGTTCATCTGAGTCCGAACTATCAGTACTCTGCATTTGTTTTCTATTCTTACGCTGCTTATTACTGTCACTCTTTTCGTCTCTGCTTTTGCGATCGGTTGAAAGGCGTTTATCGCGAGCAGCTTCTTTCTTCTTTTCGTCTGTTTTTAACTTTTTATCTTCTTTTAATTTATTTAAAAGTTCTGCTTGTTGCATAGCATCTTGCTGCATTTGGAGTTGTTGAATTTGTTGCAGTTGTTGAATACGTTTCTTTTCTTTCATCTCCTTTCTAAGAGCTTTTTGTTTTTCATCTTCCTCGCTCGATCGGAGTTCTAAGGTTGCTAAAAAATCAAGGTCATTCTGTAATCCTTCATTGTGTTGATCAGTGTGTACTTTGTCATCGTCGTCTAGAGATTTCTTTAAATTCTTTTGTTTATCATTATTCAGCTTGTGCTCTTTAGTCTCACTATCTTTTAAGTCGTAAACTTCGTCGGGTGGTTTGACTTGATTCTTTTTATCATCCTTTGTTTTACTTTCTATAATTTTAGCAAAATGACCTTTATTAAACTTCGTCGTTTTATGCCTTTCGTTATTTCGCGAATCCTTAGAATCTCGGCGTTCGATACTTTTGTTTTCGGCTCTAGATTTCTTTAAGTCTTCATTAAAGGAGTCTATGCTATCTTGAGAAGACATTCTACGTTTGTGTCCAATATTAGAGGGTAAACTTGAACAAGAATTCAAACGTTCTTTACGTTTGGAGTCAACACTTGGTGAATCTAAAGAATAGTGCCTTTGTTTTTCAACTTCTCCTTTAATCTTGACTGTATGATCGGATGTACTATCATTTTTAATTTTCGTTATTTGTTCAGAGTCCTTTTCTTCCTTGCTTTCTATTTTTATTTTAGAGAGAGCTTCAAACTTTATAAAGTCAGCACATTTCGATGAGGAATCCTTATCTATTTCTTGTTTATTATAGAAATCATTATGTTTTATCTTAGATTTACTTTCTTCTTTCACATCGTTAATATCAATTTCTTTTAATTTGGATGAGTCATGAGAAGTTCTGGAAGAAGTTGAAGAGTCAGTAGAATCTTTTCGACTCAATTCTCTCGATGATTCATCTCTGGAAGACTTTCGGGACTTTGCAAAATCACTATCCTTTTTATTGTCACGTTTAGAGTCGGTGCTGTCTTTCTTCTTATCATGTTTCGATTTCTCTTCTTTCTTCGATTTTGTATCGCTTTCTGTTGAATCTTTCCTTTTATCTTTTTCTAACTTATCTTTCCTGTGATGATCGTATCTAGAAGACTTTTCATCTGAATGTTTGGAACGTTCAGAATCTCGTTCATTTCTTTCCTTATGATTTTTATCATTCTCTCTGCTACTTTTGTCAGATTTTTCAGTATGTACTTTGTCATTACTGCTTTCGTCTTTTAGTTTCTTATCTTTGTCATGCTTGTTAGATTTTGTCTTATCTTTATCATTCTCATTTTTTTCTTTGTCATGTCGGTCTTTACCGTGACGAGATTTATCATTTCTGGTACGATCGTCATGATTTTTTTCATTATCTAAAAGTTTCTTTTCCCCAAAAAAAAGGTTGTTGGTGATGATTTTATCTTTATCGAAACATTTTTCAAATTCTATATTTTCTTTTTCCAATTTTGTGTTATGTAAAGCCTCCAGAATGACATTTTGGTTGAACCTGTCCTTTCCATTCTTTTCATTGCTTTTTATAAATTCGGTACTGACTTCAGAAACCTCTTTCGTTTTCACTGAATTGAGTAAGTTTAAATGGTTGTTTACTTGAGGGTCTAGTTCAACATTTTCTTTCTTTATTTGATTTTGCGTGAAAAGTTCTATACATTTGTCGGAATCACTATTTGACTGAGAACTGATATTTTCTAATTTTATTTCCCCATCTAGTTTAAATTTTATTTCTTCATCAATATGAGCGGGTAAATCAGATTGGGCATTAAATTCCTCTGTTGAATTCTTCAGTGGTAATTCAGTCTTGATGCTAAATTCCTCTATTGACTTCTTCAGTGGTAATTCAGTCTTGATGCTAAATTCCTCTATTGACTTCTTCCGAGGTAATTCAGTCTTGATGTTAAATTCCTCTATTGACTTCTTCCGTGGTAATTCAGTCTTGATACTAAATTCGTCTATAGACTTCCTTGGTAATTCAGTTTTGATGTTAAAGTCGTCTATAGACTTTCGTCGTAAGTCAGATTTAATATTGAATTCTTCCAAAGATTTTCTTTTATCTCCAATTCGCTTTAACAACATAATTTCTACTTCTCTAACTCTTGGAGGGTTATTGTCTTCGTAGCGATTAGGTTCAGTCGGTTTGTCTTCATTTTGACTCGATAGATCCTTTCTTTCCAAGGTATTCGCCACTGTTTTGTCCGTAACATTTTCCTGATTCTTTCCTATCGACTGACGTCTCTCAACGGTAGGAGTTTTACATTTATCTTTAGAGCGTATATCAAAATCGATCATTTCTGAAACACTCGCCTCGACGTCAACGTCGCCATCGAGTAAAGTTTTGCCGATTCCGTGTAACGAGTCTCTTCTTCTCCTCTCACTGGGCGTTCTGGGATCTGCGTCGACTTCTATCTCGGTTTTCGGGGATTTTCCTTCAGTCAAATCGGGCTGCGATCTGTCCGTCGAGGGCGTCCTCGGACGGACTCTCGATTCGAGCCTGAAGTCGATCTCGTTAAACTTTCCATGTCGGTCGGTCGGCTGGGCCGTCCTGTCGGGCCTGTTGAGGCGCGGGTCGCTGGGCCTCTCGGGGTGGTCGGGCTCGAGGTCGGGCGGCGGCGCGTGCGGCGGCTGCGGCGGGTGCGTCGGGAACGGGTACCGCAGCACTCGCGGCGTGGCGGCCGTCGCGCGCGCCCGGGGGCTGCCGCCGGGACTCGGCGCCCGGACCGCGCCCTCCAGTCTCTCCGAATCCTCGTCGAACACCGACCGCTTCGCGAGCAGCGAGCGCACCACCTCTGAAGGTTTCACCTCGTTGATGTCGACCTCGAGGAGGCGGTGCCTCAGCCTGGCGCGATCGGGCGCATCCGCGAGCGCCCGGGAGCCGCTCCACTTCTCGTACTTCTCGTCCAAACTCCGGATGCGTTCCTCGAGCGAGGGCGAGTGCGGCGCGGAGCCGCCGCTCGACGATGACACGGAGGGCGGGCGCGGCGGCGAGTCTGGCGCCGGCGCGGGGGCGGGGGTGGGGCGCTGCGCGGGCGGCGCGGCTCGCAGCAGCTGCACGGCAAACTTGGGCAAGGGCAGGCTCATGGGCAGCGGCGGGCGCTCGCGCGGCGGGCGGCGCGGCTCGGTGGGCGGCGCGTCGGGTTCGTCCCGCAGCGGCGTGCCGGCGCGCGAGCCGGAGCCGTCGCGCCGCCGCCGGTGCCGCCGCCGGCCGGCGTGCCTCTCGCCCCCGCGGGACCCGGACCGCGACCGGCGCCCGCTCGCCCCGACCACCGAGCACCCCGCGCTAGTGCTGCCGCCGACGCTTCGATGACGTTCCTACCAGAAACCATCATGTACGATTAATACAACTATCATCATTACTGTAATCTTTTGTAGTTTCTTTCAGCTAGGCGATCAGCAACTTTACCTTCTATGTTTTGAATATACTTACTGTATTGATTATGCGTCGAAATAAAAAAAGTTTAATAAAATAATTATTACAGTAGTTACTCACTTTTGAGTGTTTACGGTCTTCTGGACTGGAATCGCGACGATGCCGCCTAGCACGATGAGGGGAAACGACGACAGATTGTAATCTCTCTTCGAACGGGGTATCCTCAGTCTGCGGGCTTGATCCTAGTTCGTCGTATACCCTACAAAAAAAGAACATAGTTTTAGAAACTGTTCAATTCAAATATAGCTTACTTTAGTGCTCATGAAACGAACTGAGGGTCCGCCTCATACCTGTACCTCCGTTCCGCCGAGTAGTCCGTCGCATCGTACGGGTCGATACTGGGGTACCGCGGCGTTCGTGAAGTTGCTCTCCCGTAGCTCGGCGCACGCGACCGTGAAGTACAGCCGTCGTATCTGTACGAAAGCATGACATTAACGTGAAGTCAAATTGCGGTGAAAATCGTCAGAAAGAAACATGCTACAAATCTTCAGCTCACCGAAGAGGATCGTGGCGTGGCGTCGTTGTTACGAACCGCGCAGACATATCGCCGCCCAATCTATCGAGGCCGTTCAATGTCACCGCGTTCCCTTTCTTGTCGAGCTGCTCGTAAAATGCCTCCTGGAGGACAAAAGAAACAGGATGATTAATACAGACATATGAACCAAGTTCTACATATTAATGCTACGGATAAAATATAATATCTAATTGGCGATCTCCAAACTTACTTATAACAATAGCATTTAAAAAAATCTGAGATTGTGCATTTCAGTCCCAGTTTAGGCATTTTATCATTTCTGTAAATTTATTTACATATATGTAATTATAATAAGTGTTTTGTTGCTAAAGTGATCTCTAAAGTCTAGCTAGACTATCAATGTTTTTGAAGATAATAATAATTATTACTACGCTGTACGAGTAGAAATGGCGCAACATTTAATGTGCTGCACCGGAACACATGGAATGTATAAAAAATACATTAATAATTTAACTTACTTACATATTGAAAAATTTGCTATGCATTTAAATATTTTACAAAATTCCTTCCTTCCTGTTTGTAGTATTTTTGGACTTGATTTACTTTTTTACATAACAAGAATTCAATCTCGGTAACAATATCATAGCAATAAATAAAGGTAAAAGATTATGGTATCCTTTTTAGTCCGTACTCATCCATATACATCTATTTAGTTCATAAATATATTTAATACATTAACTGTGTCTTGATTATTGAATTACGACGCGCAGGCATTCTCCGTAATTTCGTAAAAGTCGCGAGATTCCCCATCGGTGAAGAAATAAGAGTTATAGTACAAGGTCCACGTGACTTGCATGCAGGTAGAGTGATGTGGACCCAGTAACAATTTAACAATCACTATTTTTGTCAGACTGAGTTGAATCACTTCGAGTATTCACAAAACTCGGCTTGCGAACTAACGTCCAAGTTGACAATAACCGGTTCAACATCCCGGTTGCAAAATCGGTCCCGTCGTAAATCGGCAAAAAACTTGCGAGTGTGAGCACATAGCTTTAAATTTGGAAAATTGTACGGACAATATTGAATAATCTCTTATTCTAGATAAATAAGTCCAAAGATTTGCCGGTTACGTCACTAGTACCTGGCACTCGCGGGAGGCGTAATCGACGCAGAGGCGCTTTGGGTCGTGTTCCGGAGTGGCACCGGCAGCGACGGCGGCGGCGGAAGCCGAGGCGGCGACGCGGCGCAGCTCGCGCACGGCCGTGCCCGCGGCCGCCGCCTGCTCGAAGTGCACCAGCGCCGAGCCCGCCGCGCGGTCCACGCACACAGACGTCGCCGCACCGCACCGCGATATCGCCCCCAACACCTGCCACCAACCACACGCCACGGTCACTCCCGGCTACTCTCACCTCCCTCTAGTTAGCCTCGACCGCTTTGAGGCTCATTTTACATTGATCCAGTATCCCGATCCGTTTTGATTCAGTCCAGTGATCCGAGAGACTGGACGAGTTGGTATGGATCCAGCAGTGCTGGTGGAGGCCGGGTGCGGGATTGAAAAATAGCGGCTTCTCTACTTCAAATCCAACGTTGCATACTACATCCTGGACTAGATTGAGATGTGCTCACAATGACCCATCCAGCGGTACCGAGTTCCAACGTCGGATTGAAATACTGGATCAACGTAAATCAGCCTTTATTCTTTTCAAATTCATGCGACTCTTTTCATATACGCGTCTCACGAGCGAGTGCATCCATTTGCAATATAGTACTAGCGTCCGTGTAGAAAAAAAATGTAATAGTTACACAGTTGTTGTCGACTTTTCTGTGAACCCTTCAAAGTAGACTTGGTACACTTGTATCTAGAGTAGATCCACATTTTAATGCATTATCATACAGTCAGATAATAGATTGATGTTTTCCATAATTTGGTCAGTAACATCTTAAGTGATGTTTCCAATCACATCTCCAGCGTTGAATTTACGTGACATCCAGTACCAATTTATTATAATTCAGCTACAGTTGACCATAAGGCTAGTATACACGCGACCAATTAATGCTTCCTCAAGCAGTGACCGTGGCGTAGCGCGATTTGACTCGGTCGTGTCACTTTGAGGTCATAATGTAAACATTATGACCTCAAAGTCAAGACACATTCTCTGATACCATTTTATATAGATCAAAAAGTCTTACGCGCTAACGCCACGCCGCGTTACGCTACGCCCACTATTTGCCTAAGTCAACCAATACCCTGGCTGGGTATTGGTTGACTTTTTTTTGAAAAATTCCAGCTTTCGACTAGACGAAATTGGTAAATAGATTTATTTTTAAGAGATTAGTTTAACTTCCTGGTTATATTTAATTTTCGCGAGAAGTTTGATTTGACAAGCACGGACCCTCAATTTCCTTAAGCGAAAACCAAGTTTTAGAACTCAAATTATACAAAAATGATAGTGTGATTATTAAATGAAATTAGGATTTTCTCCCGAATTTTTGTTGTAATATGTTGCGAGACTCCATTTTTAACTCCATCCGTACAATTTATTGTTAATATACATTTTCACTTGACATTGGCAAAATGTGTAACCTTTGTGAGTCGCAAGGCCATTAATTAAGAATTGAATAAATAAAATTAGAAGGATAGTAAGGTAATGTACCTGCTTTTCTGTGTGTTCGGTAAGGCCGTCGACCCAGACGCAAGTGGTGGCGACGGGTTTGCCGAAGCCCAGCTTGACGCGCGACCCGCCGACATACTCGCCGTCCATCGCTCGGATCGCCTCCACGACGCTCGATATCGACGCATACTGACAGAACGCGTAACCAGCACCTCCACCACTGCCTTTCTTTATATCGATCTCTATTATTCGCCCATAATGTTTGAACTTCTCTCTCAACTGCTGTTGCGTCACGTCCTTTTCTAAGTTACCGATAAATAATGTCCTAGTTGCCTGCAACAAAGGAAAAGGTCTTTTTAATTTTTTCCTAAGAAAACGCAAACAGTAAGGTGAAGCACTGATTTATTATTACACATCATTGTCTAGATAGACAACGACATATCAAATGAAGGAGATTCTGCAAATGCAAATAAAATGCTATTAGGATTTCTCCATAGACAAGACAACAACTTACTTTCGGATGGTATTCGTCGATATCAGTCTCGTAAGGTTTTGCCGAATCGGCATCTTCATCGCAACTTTGGTGAGCAGCAACTGAGATCTTGCATCCAAAAAAAAGTTTGTCTTGTGAGACCTCGAGCGCCTTTTCTACATCGGACGGCTTTTTAAAGCGAACCACCGCGTACCTGTCGGCATTTTGACCGACTACTTTAACCCACACCACTTTCCCGTGTTTCTTATACTCGTGGTAGAGACCATCTTTCAGCGAAGTATCAGTCGATCGCGTGGGTAAATTTCTCACGCAAATAGCTAATGGTCTACCGCTCGCTGTAGACGACCACTGTGAAATAAATAGGAAAATAAAGATTTTTGCTTAGGTAATTATGTATTTATTGAATAGAAATAAAAAGGGGTTCAATAAAGGTTTTGAAATATATATCTAATTTTTAAACTAAAACGAAACATGCTTGCACAAAAAAGGAAATTTGTAATTTAACCCCCGGAATCGTAACGGCCTATTCATGCGACACCCAACCACTATCACATAATTTCTTAAGATATGAGAAATAATTTGGTTTGTTTGCTGTGTAAATATGAAAGTAGGTAATGTTTCAAGAGAGATTCCCTTTAAAAATAATTAAATGATTGATGACTAATTGAGATAATTAGTTAAATATTTCAAAGACAAAATCCTTGGATACACCAGATTTAAAAAATAAAGGAAGATCATAAAATCAGAATGAGAGCAAAATAAAACAATAAAAATAGGGGTGATTTCACAGTGCGCGACAGTGAGAATGTTTTCGATTTTTTAGAATGTGACAAATTTGCTATCAAATATTCAAATTGGTCATGGCCAGTTTCGATATCTGTTGCATTTAGTATCTTCAACAAGTAAAAAGTTTAAAAGAAACGGCTTGTATTTAAATGAACACCATACTAACCTAACCTAACCTCCAAAAAAGTATAAATGCTCACCCAAAAAGTGTAGTCTCACCAAAAGTTGTTTTTGGTGAGCAAAATATCCATTTTGGTAAGCAATGTACTATTTTTTTGGTGGGCACTAAATTTGTTCCCAAAGAAAACTGTATACCCGACTACAGAACTACAAAAAGAAAGATATGAAATCGGTTAAAATCGGGGCTTACAAGATAAAATCGACTACTCCTATTGTAAAATCGGTAAAATATAACCTATTTTACTCGATCCATAATAACGAATCGATTGACACCTAAGTCATCAAAATCGGACGAACATACCCAATAGTTTTGGCGCTACGGAGGAACATACGTAAATACAAACATACAGACATAGAGTGCTAAAATCATAACCCTTCCTTTTGGCTTCACCGTAGTCGGTAAAACCAGTGGTGATCAACGCACCTGGTGGTGATGTGAGGGCGTGGAAGGTGCGCGGTGGTTGGCGTGGTGCGGTGGCGGCGGCGGCGGCGCCTGCGGCGTGGACGCGCGCGAGGTGTCGCTGGGCTCCGGCGACGAGGACTCGGAGCGCGACGAGCCAGAGCCGGAGGGCCGCCGCCGCCGCCCGCCCTCGGTACCGCCGCCCGGCGTGCTCGGCGTACTCTCCCCGCCCGTCGCGCCCCCGCCCCCGCCGCCCCGCTCCCCGCTCGCGTACCACCGATGGTGAGGAGTCGTCCTAAAATTATAAAATAAAAAAATTATGTTAATAAAAATTGTATTCCTACCGGCTCTAGCGTTCTAGACAAATCGACGCATCACAGCGCCGTGTGATGCCGGCCGAGTAGAATAGCATCACCCCATATATCTTCCAATGGGTGTCGTAGAAGGCGACTTATGGATCAGCAAAGGGGTATTGATCACCTTATACTACGCCCACCAATCCGCATTGGGCAAGCGTGGTGGACTACTGCCTAAAGCTCCTTCAATGACAAGGAGAGACCTTGTGTCCCAACAGCGGGTCGAATTATAAAGGCTGTTATGATAGTACCGTATTTTCAATAAAAAACAATATTAAAGTTTTTATTTTGAAAATTGGGTTTCGTAATGGCAATGGCGGCTTGCCAATGACTCGTGTGATGTCACAACCTAGTAAACAACAGGTAAAGTTCATTCTGCTGCTGAAGTGAATTTCTTTAATTTTATTATATAAAATGGTGTATTAATGGTGTTTAGTGCCACAATGTACAAATACACACAAACTGTAGTTAATCCTAAAAGACGAAAAATGTGGTTAAAATTAGCTCGAACCCTCAAGAGCATTTTATAGCAAACAAATGTTTTTATGTGTGAAGATCACATGGAAGTATTAGAAGGTAGCTAAATATATTGGTTATTATATAAATCCTACCAGGGGCGGCGCTAGACGTCGGCGACGTCGGCCACCGCCGACTGCCTTCTTTTGTAAACTTTTTTGGGGGCCTCGAAAAAAAGTTTAGGAACGAAAGAAAAAAAATTATGAACATACTGATGAACCAGTTCAATCTCCTGAAATACAGTTCAGAGTGAACTTTTTTAACACAATGATAGATGCTATAATCTTAGATTAAAGCAATTGCTTCAGTCTAAGGCTATCATAGTCGACACCGAATGTCGATTTAAAGCGCTCAATGAATATTTTGAGCAATTTGGGTTCCCCCCATATTATAATCGCGAAAGTTTGTATAGATGTACGGATGTATGTTTGCTACTCTTTCACGCAAAAACAACAATAAAGCTCATACATTAGAATAACATATAGGCTATAGCATACTTCGTCTCCGTAGATGGCGTAGTATCAGTATAAATTGTAATTTATACTGATACTACGCAGACAAAGTTGCGGGCAGAAGTTAATAAGCTCATAATACGTGTTAATCTAACAGATTATAAGCTGCAAGGATCCTTTTCAATTATACAATAATATTATCCCACTCTGCAGGATTTATATGTTTTATTAAGTTTGTCTCACATGTTTATAGTTTTCTTTACTGTCTTGTTAAATTACAGATGGAAAAGACATACCTAATTAACTGCATGTAGTACAGAATGGGATTCAGTTAGAAAGTAATTTTGGCAGATGCGGAAAAAGACTAGAAAATTGTTGTAAGGATCTTGTAACAATGTTTGCAAAGTGAAATAGCTACTGAAACCTATGCTGAAAGCTCAAAACAAAAGGATGACCATATTATTATGGTACTTACAGGAAAATATTTACGCGTGTGGGGATGAAAGGTCGTAAATAATTCCAAAAAAAGTCACCCTTTCACGCCTAACAGTCGAAGCGATTGTGATGTAATTTGGTACAAAAATAGACTAGTATCCCTTGAGATAGGACAGCTATATTTTTTTTTTAAAAAAAAGGCACGTACCTCATTATCGTAGTTAAATCCATGAAACTTTGTATTTAGGCACTAGATAAGTAGTAAATAAATATCTGTTCTAGCGTTTTTGAAATTTCGTCAAATGAAAGGGCGTAAAGAAGTCCAAACAAAGTCGCGCTGTTGCGCCTCACGCCGGAGCCGATTATGGTGACATTAGGTAAGGTAGAAGTACGTAATGTCGACAGTGTCCCAGTACTCGTCAGTTTTCCAAAAAATGCAAATATCACTGATATCCTACCACACAAAGCTCTATTTTTGTTGGCAACACATTCTAAGAAATATTTAGCATAATTATAATGTGAACATTCTTTTGAAAAACATATAGCGACTACAACACACGCGTTCGAAGGTAAGCATTGCCGATTTTTTAATTTTTTTGCTAATTTAGGTACTAGAACTGACGTCTACCAGCTTATGTTTCTTCCTCTGTCGTACAGTGTTTTTTATTTACAGGGAGAGTGCAAATACTTTTTGTAATAGATAAGTAAATTGTCTAGCAATATAACCTATAAAATTAATCATTTTTAATATTTAGATTATGTTTTTTGTAAGTGACATATATTGGGTCACAAAAACCGTCACATGAGCCAATAGCCGTCAGTTTACCCATTGATCTGACGGTAATTAGGACACGCTTCAAGTATGAACCTAATTCCGTCGTCACAGGAATTTAGCTCTTATCACTGTGGAATAAAAACTAAAGTTAATTGTAATTCTGCCGGTTACCAGGACACGTTTTAAAATTTGATCCTGTTTCCGTCATTAAAGTAATTTAGATTTAATGTGCCGGCAATACGATCTAAAGTTGATTGCAATCTGTCGGTAACAGGGACATATCTGGAAGTTTGAACATAAATCCGTCATTATATCGAATTTAAATCTTTATAACCATGCAATACGGACTAAATTAAATTAAATAATAGCATTAGTCGTACAAAGTGGTTCGGGCTTTGGTTTTATGTGCATTAACTTATAATTTCGTGATTAAAATTTTCGTTTCTATTTTTTGAAGTCGGAAGATACCAGTTCTTTAATTTTGAGTAGTTGTAAGTCGTATTGTTGTGCTCCAAGAAATTCCGGTTGGTGCGCTTGCTTAATCTGATATGAGTCATATAGCAACTTTCAGGAGTAAGACAAAACATTATTTTTCTACCGCTTTGCGCATGTTTTTTTTTGTATTCATTTTTAGGCATACTTAGGTAAATCAGATTGCAACATATTTATAATGTGTAGTAACACATTCATTAATGACTCACTAATTCACTAATTAATTAAAACAGAGCGCATGCGGGAACGGCACTTGTAATTAGAACTAACCTCAAACACTCAATCATGGAACCGTACTCTACATCTCACCTACAGGCCACTTCAATAAAACTGTAAGACCGTGCTGGTAGCATTACGCTCTCCTCAATATACTGCCCGCCAAGACATAGAATAACAACCCAAATGTTTGGTGACTTCTTTCAAACCTTGGGCCCAAGATTCGTAGCTGGTGGTGATCGGAATGGCAAACATACCGTTGGGGCTCTCGCTGTACCAACACCAGAGGTCGAGAACTGAAACGTTGCATTAACATAAATCATCTTGAGCCGATCTCGACCGGTGAACCGACATACTGGCCAAGTGATCAACGGAGAGTACCCGATCTTCTCGACTTCTTTATCGAGAAATATTTAAATACAGCTGTTGAGTCTAGTCTAGATGGACTTCAGACCACACGCCAGTCATTCTGGACTTGGGCACTTGCCTATTTACACGAAAAACTTCGGAGACATTACCAAATCGTAAAACAGATTGGGAAGGTTTCAAAAGCTACATTGACGAAAACATTACTCTGTCAATCCCTTTTAAGGACCAAAATGAGGTGGATGAGGCCTGCAGATATATCACCAACCTAATTCAAGTTGCGGCCTGGATTAACACACCGACTCAAAATGTAAAAAGTATGATCTCTAACAATTCACTTGCCATTAAACAAATTATCCTGGAAAAGCATAGGTTAAGAAGGGTCTGATCCTCGTCCGGAAGCATACTCGTGGCGGACCCTGGTAACGTGGTGGGGAAACTTTCTGGGGGACTTGACATCAAAATCCACACACCCCGTGTGGATTTTGATGTCAAGTCCCCTTGGCATTCGAAGTCACATGCCATCATCGAGTTTTTTTTGTTTCCCCACCACAGCTAGTTCCGGACGGCCATTTCAGGGCCACGACCTATCATTTCAAGTGAAATAGGGAGAGGCACGACCAAATCTATACAGAATACAAGCAGAAGTTCCGCAGGGTTCAGTTCTTGGTCCAGTACTGTATAACATCTTCACTTCAGACCTTCCTGCCGTAAGACTAGGCGATGATATACTGCCACACAGAGACTGCGTGGAGTACCTGGGATTTCACCTTGATAGGAGACTGACCTGGAAGCAACATATCAAACAGAAGAGAGACTAAATAAATCACAAGTTCCGAAACTTACACTGGCTCATGGGGAGAAACTCGGTACTATCAGTTGATAATAAGCTTCTAATTTACAACGTCGTATTGAAACCAATTTGGACCTACGGCATCCAAATGTGGAGCCTTGCTAGTAAGACCAATATACTCTGCATTCAGCGTGCGCAGAATGGTATTCTTAGTGGTACCGTTGTGAACCTAATTAAATAATGTTTGTTTGTTAGAGTATAATAATGTTTGGTAACATCATCATCATCATCATCATTTCAGTCGAGAGACGCCCACTGTTGGACATAGGCCTCCCCCAAGGATCTCTAAACCGGTCGGTCCTGCGCGGTCCGCATCCAGCGGCTTCCCGCGACCTTTACCAGATCGTCAGTCCACCTTGTGGGAGGCCTACCAACGCTGCGTTTCCCGGTACGTGGTCGCCACTCAAGGACCTTTCCGCCCCAGCGGCCGTTAGTCCTTCTCGCAATCTACCCTACCCACTGCCACTTAAGGTTCGCAATTCTTTGGGCTATATCGGTGACCTTGGTTCTCCTGTGGATCTCATCATTTCTGATCTCTCCATTGCCCTTTGGGTGACTTTGAGCCTTCTTATGAGGCCCATTGTAAGCGGCCACGTTTCGGTTCCATAAGTCATCACTGGCAACACACACGAATCAAAGACTTTCATCTTAAGATACTGCGGTAGATGGGCCGAGAATATGCCGCGTAGCTTTCCGAACGCTGCCCAGCCGAGTTGGATTCGTCGATTGACCTCTTTCTGGAAGTTGGACTTACCCAGTTGAACTGTTTGTCCCAGATAAACATAATGGTCGACAACTTCCAGTGTAGAGCTTCCAACCTTTACAGGAGTGGGTGCGACATGGATATTAAACATGATTTTCGTCTTATCCATGTTCATTTTAAGACCCACTTGTTGGGAGACTCTACAGAGATCGCTGAGCATTGTGCCTAGCTCTTCCAAGGTCCAAGCCATAACTACGATATCATCGGCAAAGCGAAGGTGAGTCATGTACTCGCCATTTATGTTGATGCCAAGTCCTCTCCAGTCCAGAAGCTTAAACGCGTCCTCCAACGCAGCTGTGAACAGTTTCGGCGATATAACATCACCCTGTCTGACGCCTCGCTGGAGCTGTATGGGTTTTGAGTTCTGGTCCTGAAGGCGGACTGAAATAGTGGTGTTTTCGTACAGTGACCGCAACACTTGGATGTATCGATAGTCTATGTGGCACCTCTGGAGTGACTGGAGCACGGCCCAGGTCTCGACAGAAACGAAGGCTTTCTCATAGTCCACAAACGCTAAGCATAATGGCAGATTATACTCTTCGGTCTTCTGTATAAACTGCCGCAGCGTATGCATGTGATCTATGGTACTGAAGCCTTTTCGGAATCCGGCTTGTTCGGGAGGCGTGAAGTCGTCAAACCTGCGTGCGAGACGATTCGTAACAACCCTCGAAAACAGCTTATAAACATGACTCAGGAGCGTGATGGGTCTATAATTCTGCAATTGGGCCTTATGTTTGGTAGATGTATGTTAAATATGAAGAGTATAACTAGAGTTCCGTATTACCTAAGTTCCTGAATTGAGAGACTGGTTAAGTAGGTACTCAGTAGATTACAGAAAATCTTTTTTATTTCTTAATGGAAATTTTTAACAGTAGATATTTTATTGTTTTGTAGATGTCCATATAAAGAGGTACATATAAAGTCTGAATTAATTAAAACTAGTTGTTTTATGTTCCACTGACCTAACTGCAGCTAGCACATTCTTTAAAATAATATGTTTCGGTTCAAAGCTGAGAAGTAATTTCTACAGTTTGTGAAACTTATCTGTAAGGGCGTAGAGATCAATTTGGTATCAAAAAATTGACGACTTCTGGGTCATTTTGACGATTAATGGGACAAACCTGTCGAGTACTGGTACAAATCGTCTTTTTTTCATATTGATGGAGTTTTATTATATTTCTTAATTATTTTGACTTAAAATTAATATTTAAATAAAAACTAAGATACATTTTGCACCTAGTCATGCAATACACCTTTCATTATCTGATATACTTTCAGCACAGCATCACTGCAAAGTCAGCCAAGTTCAGAAACTGACGGATACTGGGACGTTTACCTTACAATAATTGACTTGACCTTGAAATAGGTCATAAGCTACAAAGGGCATGAAGGAATTGAAATAAGTGATGAAGTTTGTATGCGATTCCTCAATATCGAAGATAAAACCATGAAAGGAGATTGCTCAGATCCCATACATGTTTTGCCCTAGAACCAACAATCATGAAAAAATATTTTCTGGGTTCGAAATTATAAGTAAATGACTGTATAAACGTTGATTATTGACGGACACTTCTGAGAACTTAATTATTAGCATACTACTTACCGATATTGAGGTTATGTTTCCAAACAAATGTAAAAATAATAAAAAAAGAAACTAGTAAGTAAACTAGGAAAATCATGCAAAAACTTATTTACAAAGTCCGTAGTTCAAAAAGATATCAAGTCCGTTGTCCGAAAGGCTAACAAATGTTAGAAATAAAAAATCGCATCGAACACCGTAAACAAACACAAACAACAAACACAAGCACCTTATATTTTAAAATTCTCCCTATTAGGGGAAGGTAAAGGGATCTAGGTCATACAGCCATGCCTTCAGTAGTTTTATTTCTTTTTTAGGTTTGTATTAAAATATTTTTATTGTGAAACACCTTTTAACGTATCTAGGTAGTGCTTGGCGAAAAATGTATGACAATAAACTTCATGGTGGCGACTACCATCTTTATTTTTGGCTTTGCATGTTTGCATTTAGCGTAAATAATGTTGAAAATAATAATATTGTTATTGATTGATTAATAAAATGTAATTTCATTTTAATCAATCCAAGGAATCAATCTCTACCAAAGAGATTGTATTTTTGTAAATTAAACAACTTCGATAAATCTTTGGCTGTATGTTAGAACACCAAAGCCATTAAAAAGGTGATCTTATGGTTTCTAAAACGGTAGAATGATAAAGTCTTTTTTAAAATGAATTTAATATTCAGAAGTGTCCGTTAAAATCTAATGACTGTTAATTATAGCATAAATTATAACAAGAATTGTCAAATATTCCAATATTTTGTTGGTTCTGAGGCAAATTTGAGCAATCTCCTTTATATTTAGATTGATAATAATCATAATTTAGATTGATAGACTTAATAAGAAGTAAATAAGTGTTTTTTAGCTTTTTGAATTTTGAACTATGTGGGATTGGAATAGAGGATGAAAGGTCGTGAAGACGTCTAAACAAAGTAACACTTTCACGCCTAACACCCGAACCGATTTTGATGAAATTTAGTACAAAAATAAACTAGACCTTGAGATAGAATATAAGCTAAATTTTGTTGTAAATATAGCATGAAGGGGTTGATATAAGGGATGAAAGTTTGTATGGGATTCCTCAATATAGAAGATAAAACCACGAAACTTCGTATGTATTTAAGCACGTCATAAGAAGTAAAAAAAATTGTAGCGTTTTAAATTTTGAGACCCGTGTGGGGGATGAAATAGGGAATGAAAGGTCGTATAGAAGAAAAGAAAAACATAAAACGTATTAAAAAGCTATTTACAGTAATCTACAGCAGTTTAATGTGTATTATATTATAGTACCCCATAATCTAGACGCAGACTTAAATTAAGCATAGCTTTTTGGTAAATAGGTACATAGTAAATTGATCGATAAAAAATTGAAGCCTTGATTTCTCTGATGTAATTTTGACAGTCTATACCAGAAGAATACTGCATTTTTTCTCGAGACGGAGACTATAAAAAAAATTCTCTAATATTCAATAGTAACTATGTTCAACTTTAAGATTGATTACGTAACAATTTAGCATTGAATAGAGTACTAGCACGGGTTTTGAAACTGTGAGCTGCTACGATCTAATAGCGAAAGTCAATGACCTAACATAATCATGAGCATGACACAACATGTAATGCAATCAAATCAAACCAATTATCAAGTATCGTTACTGATTATGTAGTTGTAGATGTATGTATAGTATGTGTAAGATATATTTATGTCCCACTTTTTATATGTTCCCTTAAATACCAAAACAATGACACTGCAACAAAAAAAATGGTTATTTATAGTATACACTCAGTCAAAAAAGTATCGGGAATGGATGATTTGTTTATGGTTCCTAATTCAACATTTTGTTTTTTTTTTGTTGTTATTAGGTACAACTGTTTTCCATTTTGGCGCGGAATTGGAGTTGCATATGTTATTTTTATTAAATACAGTGCTGTTTTTAGTTATATCATATGTATCTGTATTGGGAATTTCATAATGGACAAAAACATCGAACAAAGAGTTGTCTTAAATTCTGCATCGCCAATGGAATTTCGTGTTCTGATCGGAGTCACTGAAATCGTAACAGAACGCTTACGGTGAATCGACTTTATCAAAAACACGTGCTTTTGAGTGGTACAAATTGTTCAAAAGCTGTCGAGATAGCAACTGAAGTTACTATCGCAAAAGTGAAGGAAATAGTAACTGAAAATCCTGGTATGTGAAACATGGAAGGACTCACAGCCGAGGACACGACACACCAAATTTGAAAAGGATCTAAACCTAGATATCGTCCCAGCGATGACAAGCGATGTAAACCAACCATCGTTTGTATCTAGGGGATCGTAAGGACATGTTAGAACGAGTCAAGTCCGACCCAACATTCATGAAACTCATTGGTCCTGGTGACGAGACGTGGGTTTACGAGTTTGACATGCAAACTAGTCAACAAGCTTCGGAGTGGTGCCTTCCAACTGAACCGAGACTGAAAAAACCACGCCAAAGTTGATCAAAAGTCAAAGTCATGTTGACTGTTTTCTTTGACTCTCGCGGTCTTGTGCACTCTGAATTCTTGCCGAAAGGTCAAACAGTAAATAAAGAATATTATTTGAGCGTTATGCAGCGTTAAAGAGAGCAAATTCGACGAAAATGGTTTGATGATTTGTGGAAAGAAAATTCACCACGATAATGCGCCTTCCCACAAGGCCATCATTGTGAACGAATTTTTGACCAAACACTCAACAAATCCCATCGAGCAACCATCATATTCACCACATATGGCTCCAGACGACTTCTTCCTCCTTCCTAAACTCAAATTAATTCGCGGCGAGAACTGAACTCAATTCCGGAAACAGCGTTTTAAAAATGTTTTTGATGATTGGATTATTCATAAATCGTTTCTGATGGATTGAAGGTGATAAAATAAGACATAATTTTGTTAGAGAAATAGTGTTATAATTAAATTTTTTAATTTTATTTCGATTTGTAATGTTCGTCAATATACTCGTTTTGAGTTCTATATTTTAAATTTTACTTGTGTCTGAAATCTTTGATTGTATTATCTAGATGTTTCGTATAATTAATATGAATTAAAAACGTCGTGATTTAAAACGTCTCCTCATATACGGGATATCAGGACGGGCGAATCGAGTGTACTCGGTAGTACTCGGTACAGAGCCGCGTGTAATTGCTCTGAAGCAGCCAGAAAGCTCTCATAGTTATAATTACATTCACTCCATAAGGAATCGTTCGATACAAAAACATTAAATGAAACAAAAACCAACCCGATCAGGAAGGGCCTAAAGGTGAGACGTCTTGCACCCTGCATGCTGTCACATAACAAACTCCTCTAATTAGATATATGGATGAATCTTAATTATTTATACTAAATAATCTTTAGACATTGACCAACTAGATATAATTAATAAAATTAAACAACGCAGAGGAATCGGTGGCAAAATGTTAAAGAAAACATCACCAATTTACAAGGATTGATAAAAATATCAGTCGTCAATAGGATCTATATCACGATTTTTATTATAATATTCCTTTTTTAAATATTGTTAAAATATACTAGGTACTAATTAATAACATTAGGGACCACGATCTACAAGTCATGAACAGTTTGGATTCGTATAAAGAAAAATCTAGATCGACCGCATAAATTACCTTTCAACGGTCGAAGGTGGTGTTGAGTAGGGAGTGTTGGAGTTGGTCCGCTGATAGCGACTATAAGCTGCCGGCGTGTTCCCACGACGACAGTACTCAGTTGCGCTATCGTTGGTGCCGCGCCAGTTAGCTGGAGCAGCAGCGGTGGCAGCTAAAGGACACGCGCTGCCCGTACTTTCTTCGCCGCCACTGTAAATAAACAAAAGCATACGTTGTAGCATGAGAAATGTAGATCTTGTTTACACTAAATAGATAACGCTGCATTAATGTATAAAAAGATACATTAAAACTTCTCAAACAATGCGTAATTATTTCAAAATCTCGACTTTGTGTGAAGATCAAAAAATATTCAAGAAACGGGTATAGTATTTGTATATTATAAATATTATTGTAGCTTTTACATACACTAATAACTTTATTTTTTGGGATACCCAAAATGTATATTCGATAAAATACCAAAAAATCCATGTTGTTTTGGTTTTCAGACTATTATTGGTAAGAATTAAAATTTTGTTTATGTTGAACATTTGCAATTTTTCGTTCGTAGCAGAGAGATGCGAGCCTCCAATTAGACTGAGAGGTGGCAGGATTTTTCATAACGATCATGGATACGGTTAGATTTACTTTTATAGTTTGTAGAGTAGTCCCCTAATGTGAATTATGTCGGTCTGGCTGCTCTCAGTGGTAGCAACTTCGAGTTATATAGCTTACAAGAGGCTTCATCGTTGCGAAAAAAAAACGATAACAGAAATGGTCAGTTTTAGTACCTATTCGAAGAATAACGTCTCCGCAGATGAAAAACGTTGGTCTGGCGGCTCTCAGTGGTTGCGTTTCAGAGTTATGATGCGCGAAAGTCAGTGCATTGTTGCGAAAAAAAAATGATAACAGAAATGGTCAGTTTTAGTACCTATTCGAAGAATGGGATCTCTACAGGTGAAAAAAGTTGGTCTGGCTGTTCTCAGTGGTTGCTTTTCAGAGAAAAAAAAATAACAGTAATCAGCAAAATAAACAATTAAATCGAACAAATCCAAATTTTATTAATTAAACTTTTATAATTTTATCATCTTTGGGTAAAATCAGACATTAATCATTTTGTAGAATATTGCTAAGGCCTGAAGAGTTAAATATTTACATACTTATCTCCAATATTCTTTTAATGTTTTTTTGAGCTTTTTCATTAGTCACATTAAAATCTATACTAAACCACAAAATAAAGTTTTGAATTCAGTTTTTTTATAAATATTTAGCTTTCAATTTAATATAATAAAGTGCATAAAGTATCAAAAATGATACTTGTTTTATTTTCATTTAAGAATTCATACTAATTGACTGATTCAATAAAACTCACATACATAAAATTCCTTTACCTTTTAAAAAAATTTTTTTGAAAAAAATTTAAAAAAATGCAAATTACTCTCGAAATTGTACTTTTTATCCGGTTATGTAATCTAAATCTATTGATAAATATACTTTGAAAATTGAAAATTACGAAGGTATGTGTATATAATTGCTGATAATGCAATAATTTTTATTGATATTTGTATTGGTTGTAAAATTTTTATCATGCTCTTGCTGGTGTCAAAAATGATACTCCATGCAGTTAGGCTATCTTGGTTATTGAGATTATTCTTTACGATATTTTCTATGAATTTGTAAGCTTTTGCTTCAATTTTTCAACATAATAACTACAAAAATAATATATGGAATCGATATAGACGATTTGGTTACGCAGTCAGAAGGCAGCAATTACTCGGAAGATGATGCGGTATCAGATGACGTATATTAACTTTAGTTATGAGAAAATTAGTGTACCTACTATCTTACTCGTCAACAATTGCAAGCTGTACTCGAAGATGATCAGATACAGTACACTTTGGAAAATCATGACCATGTTTTTTATAAATACTTACCTTGCAATCATTACAACAGCTCATATAATGTCCCTACCGACGGGCTCGAACCTACCCCACATTTTTTTTATTTATTGTCCTCTCTACATCCTCATTTTTATTTGAGGAGACTACCTACCGCCCCTAATATGGGGTGTAAACATTAGGCCTTAGTCAACCACGCTGGCTAAGTGAATGTTGGCCGACTTCACACACAACCTAAGAATTTCTTCATAGGTGTGTGCAGGTTTGCTCACGATGTTTTCCTTCACCGTAAAAGCGTCGATTAAACGTACATAATTATGAATTCAAAATTTGAAAATACATTGGTACGTGGCGGTTCGAACCAGTGGGATGATTCCCTTACGACTTTTGGGCATGGAATGGCCCTCTTCCATTTCTCAGCTTTTTCATACCTGTCACGGATCCTACAGATATGAAGTTCCTGTCCAGTCTATACAGTAAATCCGGGGAGAAAAACATGAAAATAACTGATAAGGAGTTGTTAAAGCTCTAATGTCTTCCGGAAAAGTGGTAGAACCTTTGAATAGAATCTGGTCTTCAGAAAACAACATTGACTGCTTTTTCCACCTAAGTTTTGATATAATGATTTGAAAAATAACACAATTTGTGCCACTGTCTGAAACATTCTCACCTTTATTTACTAAATGAGTATCAGGGGGATCCAAATCATGGTCATGAATAGTCATGATTTTCCAAAGTGTACTGTATCTAATCATCTTCGAGTACAGCTTGCAATTGTTGACGAGTAAGACAGTAGGTACACTAATTTTCTCATAACTAAAGTTAATATACGTCATCTGATACCGCATCATCGTCCGAGTAATTGCTGCCTTCTGACTGCGTAACCAAATCGTCTAGGTATATCGTTTCCATATAATATTTTTGTAGTTATTATGTTGAAAAATTGAAGAAAAAGCTTACAAATTCATAGAAAATATCGTAAAGAATAATCTCAATAACCAAGATAGCCTAACTGCATGGAGTATCATTTTTGACACCAGCAAGAGCATGATAAAAATGTTACAACCAATACAAATATCAATAAAAATTATTGCATTATCAGCAATTATATACACATACCTTCGTAATTTTCAATTTTCTAAGTATATTTATCAATAGATTTAGATTACATGACCGGATAAAAAGTACAATTTCGAGAGTAATTTGCATTTTTTTAGACAGCTAAAAGGTAAAGGAATTTTATGTATGTGAATTTTATTGAATCAGTCAATTAGTATGAATTCTTAAATGAAAATAAAACAAGTATCATTTTTGATACTTTATGCACTTTATTATATTAAATTGAAAGCTAAATATTTATAAAAAAACTGAATTCAAAACTTTATTTTGGTTTAGTATAGATTTTAATGTGACTAATGAAAAAGATCAAAAAAACATTAAAAGAATATTGGAGATAAGTATGTAAATATTTAACTCTTCAGGCCTTAGCAATATTCTACAAAATGATTAATGTCTGATTTTACCCAAAGATGATAAAATTATAAAAGTTTAATTAATAAAATTTGGATTTGTTCGATTTAATTGTTTATTTTGCTGATTACTGTTATTTTTTTTTCTCTGAAAAGCAACCACTGAGAACAGCCAGACCAACTTTTTTCACCTGTAGAGATCCCATTCTTCGAATGGGTACTAAAACTGACCTTTTCTGTTATCGTTTTTTTTTCGCAACAATGCACTGACTTTCGCGCATCATAACTCTGAAACGCAACCACTGAGAGCCGCCAGACCAACGTTTTTCATCTGCGGAGACGTTATTCTTCGAATAGGTACTAAAACTGACCATTTCTGTTATTGTTTTTTTTTCGCAACGATGAAGCCTCTTGTAAGCTATATAACTCGAAGTTGCAACCACTGAGAGCAGCCAGACCGACATAATTCACATTAGGGGACTACTCTACAAACTATAAATGTAAATCTAACCGTATCCATGATCGTTATGAAAAATCCCGTGACCTCTTAGACTAAATGCTACGAGGACGCCGTGTCCTCGTAGCACCGGCTGCAGCGGAACCTGTCCAGAGAGCAGTACATAGCGATTGCGCTATGCTTGATGCACATAACAAAATACAAAGTTTTCTATAACAAGTCTATTTTAATTTTATTTATCATTTTTTTTTTCAGAATAGGTAAAACAGACTTGTTTGCTTATTATACGAGGCGTCCCACGGCTATGCCACATGGAGGGAAAGTATCTTAAATATTGTAGATAGAAAATTTTACTGAAAGAAGTATTCATTTTAATTTTAAAAAACTATTTAAATTGCATTCAAAGATTCATTTCATTCGCCTGGCTGAACCGGGAATCAAATCTGCCAAACGAAGAGAAAAAAAACACCTATAATTTTACAATAACTATCGAAAGGCTCAATCGTAAGCATTATCTTATTCCAAATAACATAACATCTGAAATAAAAGGAAGGCCATGAAATTTTACAATTATTTAAAACTAGCTTTTGCTCGTGACTTCGTCCCCGTGGAATAGTTTTTGGCATGTTATTAATCGAACTTTTAATAATTATCAATATTGTCCTCTGAAAATCGGACCTGCCTTCTAAATTAATTAGTCAGCCACAATTCATGCGCTTCTAAAAATGGCTATATTAGCCGCAAATATAATTGATTTATGCTTCTATAAATATGACTTAGTACGATATTAATTTTTAAAGATAAAACCATGAAAATATGAATTTAGACACTTGATAAGAAATAAATAAATATTTGGTCTAGCGTTTTTGAAATATTGACCCATGTGGGGATGAAAGGTTGCATGTAAGTTAGCAAAGGATGGAAAAACATAAAATGGTAGATTGTAAAAATGCCGTTTACAGTAGTGCACGGCAGTTTGTAATCTGTATTTTTTTGCAAAATAAGTACCTACACAAAAAATAAATAAAACACTGCATAAAGTAACTATTCCACGCGGACGAAGTCGAGGGCAAAAGCTAGTTTGAAATAAACGGAAAATAATAAATTTTGATTTTCGGAGCTTTCGTTGCGTGCGCTGCGTAAACTGTTAAATTTCCGCAAAAAAATCATGTATATTGACGGAATTATTCTCCTTTAAAAGAAAAAAAGTTCCAGACAAAATTTACCTATCTTTTAAGGTTGACTCGCTGTACCCTATTTTTGTTAATAAAATTTGTTTGAAAATAATGCATTATATGCGAAAGTACTTTTGTAAACATAATATTATTCCTTATCAAAATCAATACGTTATTCACCACAAGTATTTAATTTTGTACAAAATTGTTCTTGACATCATGAGATTTCAATGAATATCTTCAGAGGTATCATAGTTTTAAAATAGCTCCGCAGCAAAATAAATCAAGTGCTACGCACGCATCTATACTGAGTTGTTTTTTTGTTTTTTTGAACGCGCTTATCTCAGAAACTACTGATCCCGTCAGATTCGGACGCCTTAGAGACTCCAATAGGTTCAGAGACTCCTCTGAGGGAGATGCTCACCGTCAGGAATCCTCTCTGGAGTGATTCGACCTTAAAGCTTGAGGACCCACCGAGGTCCTCTCCTTTACTAAAAGCCCCGGTGACTCAAAGAAGATCATCAGAGACATCCTGCAAAAATAGTAAAAAAAAAAACTGCCAACTGCAAGTCGGATGCGCTCACGAAGGGTTCCGTGCTATAGATTTTATCAAAACTGTCCGAAAATTATTTGAATTTAAAATTAAATATTTCGCTAATATTTCAAGTTTCTACCTGTTATCGTTATTAAGACCGAGAAATAAATCACGTTTGTTGTAGGTATGGGAGCCCCCTTAAATATTAATTTTATTTTAATTATTTATTTTTAAAGTTTATGACTAAATGTTCTGTGAATATTTCAAGCGTCTATCTGTCGACGTTATCAAAATCGAGCAAAAAAAAATCATGTTTATTCTATGGGAGCCCCTTCAATATTTATTTTATTCTATTTATTAGTATTTTTTGTTATAGCGGCACCTGAACTACGTCATCTGAGAAAATTTCAACTGTCTAACTATCATGGTTCATGAGATACAGCCTGGTGACAGATGTACAGACGGACGGACGGATGGACAGCGGTGTCTTAGTAATAGGATTCCGTTTTACCCTTTGGGTGCAGAAACCTAAAAAGGGGAACTACTGATTCAAATTGAAAAATTCTTTGATTGTCTATTTATCGAGGAAGACTATAGGGCAGGACTTCCCAAACTTATTTTCATAGTGACGCCCTTGTGCAAATTTCAATTGTATACAATCATAATAATAATTTAATATTTAGAAATATAATTTTGTATGTATTTTAAATGAAATAAAATGGAAATAATAATAATTCATAATAAATCGATTCACATCAATAACACAATATTAGATTAAGCTATGTCAAAACTTTATATTATTAATTACAATTTAATATGTTAATTAATACTTATCATAAAATACATTCATTAATTAGATGTACAAGTAATTTTCCATGTATTCTTTAATATTATAAAAACACTTTTCCATCAACCAATTTGACAGTGTAGTTCTAAATATATTGCCTTGTAATTTTTTTTATATATTCTGGTAGTCTATTATATAGAAGGATGCACGCACATATTAAAGACATTGTTCTTGTAAATATATGTGTGACATGGTGTGGTTGGTGTAACAAATGTATGTATTGTGATCTAGCTGGTCTTCGTGTAACTTCAGTACCTATACTTTGTAAAGTAGTGAAAGTGAGATTTTACAAAGCAGCAAACTTCTCTTGTGTACATACATGGCAAAGAAAGTACGTTAAATTTTCGAAATAAAGGTTTACAGCTATCCGTGATCCATGCGCCACTAATTGCTCGCATGCATTTTTTTGCAGTTTGAATGCTTTATCTATTTCTACACAATTTCCCCATATGATCAAACCATAACTAAGAACGGATGACACATAACCGTGATAGGCGGTCAACGCAGCTTTCGTCGAGATGGTTTTTCTTAAGCGCCTAAGCGCATACCGCTCTAGCCTACTGTAAACATAATTTGTATGATCCTTCCAGTTCAAGTGTTTGTCAATAATTATACCTAAATATTTATAAATGTCAACTTTATTAATTTTATTACTATCATGTTTTAAATCAAGTATTAATTCATTAGTGTTATAGCTACGGTATTCCAATATTTTAGTTTTTGTGAGGTTAATATGTAAGTTATTCGATTGCAACCATTCTAATATCTCTAAGGGCTTTATTTATTATTTCATCCATTTTTTTCGCATTTAATAATTAATGTTGTATCGTCAGCGAAGAGTAAAGATCTATGAATCGTAGAATGCGGCAGGTCATTTATTTAAGCTAGAAAAACTTGACAGCACACTTTCCTGGGGAACTCCAGTGTTATTTCTGATCCACGTTGACCGAAACTGTTTTTTTAATAAATTCTTTTTATAATACTGCATTTGAGTAATTTCAGAACATTGTCTCAAATAATCCTGTATCCAGTTGTATGCTTTGGCCCTAATACCGTATTTTTCCAGTTTGGATAACAAGTTAACTTTAATGACTAACAAAATCAAATGCCTTGGACATGTCGAGAAAGATTGAGACTATCGGGATTTTATTATTCAGTGTTTCTGATACAAATTTTATTAGGTCAAAGCAAGCAAGTGTTGTTGAACTTCCTTTACGAAATCCAAATTGTCGAGGACTTAACACTTCACTCACTATTGAAAAAATCCATTATTCTTTTAAACATTGCCTTTTCCAATACTTTCGACAAAATTGGTATAATTGTTATCGGTCTATAATTATTAGGATCTTTCTTATCTGCTTTTTTATGCAAAGGTTTTACTATAGATTGTTTCAGTTGGTCAGGAAAAGAACCTAAGTTTATAAATTTCCTAGGAAATTTATAAACTTTCGTAGGATTCTAAACGAGAGATAAATTGTATTATTTTACGCCCACATTTTCGCAACTTTATCAAATTATAAACTAACGGCTATCCATTCGTAAGATTCTAAACGGTTCGACCAATCACAGAAGAGCTTTTAATTTTACGCTTTTTTAAAATACGGCAATTAACACACTGCTCTCTGATTGGTCGATGTTGACAGTGGCAATGCATGTGTCCAGAAACTTAGGTAAGTACAGATTTGCAAAAAAACAATTTTCACAGTTTGTTGTAACTGTATTAACACAGTTACAACATTAAAAACTTTACAAAAACACACGAGCAACCGGTTTGTTTATGTTCCGTGGAACAAGTAACTTATTCAACCAACCAGAGCGCACATGACGTTTGGTTATTGCTTACTTATTAATTTACGCATGAGTTCGGTAAGTTTAAAAATGTGGGCGTAAAATAATACAATTTACCTCTCGTTTAGAATCCTACGAAAGTTTATAAATTTCCTTAGAAATTTATAAACTTGCGGATCTTGTTATTTCCCAGTGACATATAAGTACATAATTACGTTTTGATTACAATTAAGTAATTTAATTTAGGAAATTATCACAATATGTCGCATTTGGTAGTATACACATTCGAACTCTTTTAACAATTTCGCTACATGTTGATTTTTTTTTTTTCATTTTGAATGTTTATAATGATACGTCAAGTTCAGTTTTGTTTTGTTTAATGTGTAAGTAAAGTAACTCCTGCAAATTTTCTTATCCAGACTAAAATAAATCCAGAGTTTATTTATCACATTATTTTTTTATCATGCACTGTTAAGGGAAATAACATGTATTTCTCAAGTAGCCCAAGTGGGTACCTAACTATTAGTAATAATTTTTGAATGAATCAGTTGATAGAAACACGGCAAAGTCAAAGAAAACGCTAATTATTAATTCTCTTGGAATCATGAATGTAAAATTTAATGGTCTTCCTTTAGATGCTATGTTATCTGGAAAACAAATCTTAGCAATTGAGCTTGTCGATTGGTATAGTAAAGTTACGGATGGTGTGTATTTTTTTTACTATTTGTCGGGTTTGATTCCCGGTTCAAGCAGGCGATTATTCAAAAATCTTAGCATGCAGTTTTAATTGTTTTTAAAATTTAATTAAAATTAAGTCTCCTTTCGGAGAAGTTTTCTATCTGCAATATTTAAGATACTTTCCCTCCATGTGGCATAGCCGTGGGACGCCTTGTATATACTCCGAGTTAAACATAATTTTTACTATGTATTTTGTATCAACCGCAATATCTTCTACATATAAAACGTAGTTCACAAGGCTAAAAAAATTTTAATAATAATGTAAATATTTACGAAACAGCAACAACTCTAAAAACCGAAGTGAACTTCAAAGAGCCAATAAAAAGATATCATCATAACACGACAAAAGGCAGACACTGTCAGACAGTATTTAACGGTTTCCCTTGACATTTATAACATCAAATGTTGCTCTGCCCTTTGTATTAAAAGCACGTTGTTAGGCAATAAAAACCAGTTATCAGGTGCAAAAATAGGTAAAGTGTTTCAAAAAGGCGGTCTGTTGTTTAAAACATATACGTTCTTATTTCTTAGTGCATAAACAATGTTCGTTTATTACTAATTCAAGCTGTTGTTCATTGCATTAAAATAGATTGGAGGACATCCGGCCCACTCCAAATCTGGTTTTGTCATTCGATAAACGAAACAACTTTCAAGATCGAAAACCTTCGAAAAACAAGGGCTATAATATTATTATAATTAATTAACATATACACTTCGATTGTTTCCCGTTTTGTTCATTAAAATAAATATAAGAACAAATTATGTACATAAAAACTTGAGTATTCAGCCGCCGCATGCATTACCTAATACGTACAGTAAAAAAAAATAACATTCAGAATTCCTAATGATTGCAGCCGATTAACACCTTTTTAACCCCCGACGCAAAAAGAGGGGTGTTATTTATAAGTTTGACCTGACTGTCTATCTGTATGTCTGTGTCTGTCTGTGGCATCGTAGCTCCTAAACGAATGGACCAATTCTGATGCGTTTTTTTTTAGTTTGAAAGCTGACGTGATCGGGATGGTTCTTAGCTATAAATTTATTTATTTACTAGTTTTTTATTGCGGTGTCAGTTTCGAAAAAATTAGACGAGGTGTTTTTTTTTTGTCTTGCAACAAATTATGTATTAGAAAATGATGCTATTGACTACATACCTACTTCGTTTATAACACTTTTAAAAGAACGTTTTTATGCGGACAATTATTGTTTATTACAAAACAGGAGGCAAATTTCTCAGTTTCAATACCGGTTGTGAGTATCTGGATCGTCAACGATTCTAACGGCTCGTCTTTGAAACGCATCGATTAATTATTTAATTTACCGCAAATCCCTACCATTTTGTGTACCTATTTGGGGGCACGGCATTGCACCCGCCAAGGCGAACAAAACAAAGAGGCACGGCCGTACCATCCTTTACTCGAAGCCAGTCAGGCCATTTTCAACATCATGTAATTTTGTGCTGGCTGAAGCAAGAACCCTGAATTTTCAGTACAAATATTGCTTAATATGGCTAATGGCTCGCGTACACCTTACATTATTGGACGAACTATGCTCAATCGTCATTGGCCGAAATCTGCCGATCGAATCAAACGTGTAAAAGGAAGAGAGCGCGTAGGGCGTTTGTGCACTACCAGGAATTTTACTGTCCAGCAGTCCAATTTTTTACAGTCCTTTGTGGAATGAAAAAAACGGATGATTGGCTTGTATATACTTGTACATCTTTACTCAGATCGGTGCGGCGCAGTTTAGGGTAGTTTTCTTTGAAACTAAACGCCAAGTATACGCGTAATTAAGCTAGGAACGATGAGTATTTCGGACCGTCGGTAGTTGCTTGCATTATTACTCTACGTCCGAAGACGTAGAAGACAAAAATAATTTTGCGTACATCCCCCTGTAAGTGAAAGGTACCTGACAGGGACATTTTACATATACTAAAATAAATTGAGGCAGGATGAAATAATTTTTCATTTCTCGTACTCGGGAAGTTTCATTTGTTGGACCTGATTCTTGGGTGGAACTGGTCAGGAAAAACTCATAGTAATTGCTTCCTACCCTAGAGCGGGAATGAATTTTAAAAATAGAACTATATCTAACTGATTAGTGAGTATTCTCTCAAATTTGACGGGATGATTAACGGTGGTGGTGAGTATTCTTTATACATTAGGTTTGTTGGCACCATTCACAAATAATTACAAGGTGTTAAAAGTGTTAAATTGGTAAAAGGTGATGTCATTTCATGCCAGAAAATCACCATCGTGTCAAATTAGCTCTAGATTTTGATTTTTAAGCGTATCATAAACATTTTACATTCAGTCAGTAGACTATTAGCGCAAATTCGTAATGACATATAAAATCTATTAAAACTAATTCACCCGCGCCCGAAAACTCATCTGGATTTTTAAGTATCTTATAAACAATTATTAATAACTTACATATTTATAACACTTGTCCAATCTATACTCTTATATTGTATACCTACCGGTATGGAGCGGCACCTCTAAAACCAAATTTATAAACATAGAACGCACGCAAAGATTTATATAAAAGCAATGCTACATAAGAAAAAACAATTCTGTACGCACAGTCTATATTCTGAAGCTAATATCTTAAAAGTGAGACAAATTTATAAATTAAAATGCATAATGTAGTCACACGGAAAAAAAACAGAGTCTAACTTTCATATAAAATGAACACAAAGATCAGTCATTACATACCCTGTAACTAATACCGTCTTTTCCACAAAACAGTTTTATATAAATTCTTTAACTGTAAAAAATTGCTATACTTAACATGACTCACCTGCAATGCAAAAATAATCTATCTGACTGGTTGAAGTCACTTACATATCAAGAAACTGAGGAACTCCTAAAATGACTGAAAATTACAAATTAAATCACGCTCGTAATCCCGTGAGAGGCTGAGCTAAGCATTAGGTAACATTTTGTTATGCATAAAGCCACGTCTACGTATAGGCTATGCAGTGCCTCCAAATAGTGACAGGTATATACAGAATGAGTTTTTTTTTCGGGACACTATGGGGAAATTCTAAACTATAAGAGATAGAGAAAAACTCTCTTAGGAACCGTGATCTTAATTTTAGATAGAATAAAAATGGTATTTTAAAAAAAAATTAAATCTTAATAGATTTGGATATCGGATTTTTTTTTTAAATCAATCTTAAGAATTTTTCCTGCAAAGCTAGTCTCCAATTATTTACTAGCCAAGAACAATGTGGAGAATCGAATCACTTCTTCTTCCCTATAGGTAACTCACACAAATAACCCTTCGTCTCATACGCACACACACACATACAAACACACTTACACGTTAATAAGTTATTTTCTTTTTATTGGTATTTATTTAAATGTTTTTGTTTTTTCTCTTGTTCTTGTTACTAGCTTACCGATATTATTTGTACCCCAATTGTAACCCCATCTAGTGAGTAGAGTGCTGGTGCTCTGTAACACGGGCTCTTAGCCTAGCTCAGACGCCAGTCTCTCACAATGTTATTTGATCCTTGGTAAAGGGTGTTTTTTATAAAGGGGCACAAGTCTTAATCATAATAAAACAAAGAAATATATTTTTAATATCAACAAAGCGGGCTTTATTTGAAAGAATTTTTTATGTCATTAATGTTTAAATATGATTTTGGCCATGTGGCTGCCACGGCTGGCGCGTACAAGACGCAATCTGGAACACCAATTTTCAAAAACAATTTGCAGCATTGCGGCCAAATTTCGCCAATAACTCTTCGAATGTTGATTTCCAGGTGTTCAATTGTCTCTGGTTTATCGATGTAGACAAGTGACTTTACATAACCCCAAAGACAATAATCCAATGGGGTTAAATCACACGATCTTGGTGGCCAATTTAATTGAACCATTACGCGAAATTATTCTTTGATCAAAAGTTTCTTTGAGTAAATCAATTGTAGCGCGCGCTGTGTGGCATGTGGCTCCGTCCTGTTGGAACCACATGTCTGCAAGATTATTGCCAGCTAATCGAGGTACGAAAAAAATTCTAATCATGTCCCTATACCTAAACATTGACAGTAACATTCTGACCATCATCGTTTTTTGAAGACATTTGGTTGGAGCAATGACTCCGCCAGCCTATAAAGCGCACCAAACAGTAATTTTCTGTGGAAGTAATGAGGTTTCGACAAAAGCTTGTGGATTATCCTCACTTGTCTACATCGAGAAATCAGAGACATTAACACCCGTATTCACAAACATTACTATGAGATCACTCGCCACTTGGATAAGAAACGAATTGTTTGCGATTGCTCAGATAATTTTTGATCCTGAGCCCAAGGGGGAAAACCCTTATCCCATAATTAAATATATAATTTTTGAAGCAGTTTCTGATGGTCTACTAAATCAAATGGTTTTGTCATATCGAAGTATACTGACACTAGCGACTCTTTGTTATTTATACTTTCTGTAACAGTTTTAACTGAGTCAAAGCATGCAAGGGCAGTATAGATCTTCCCTTACGAAATCTGTATTGTTGTGGATGAAAAACCTGAGATTTAATAAAAAAAATCGTTGTCTTATAAACTTTCTCTAATATTTTTGATATTTTGGGAATGATTGTAATAGGTTGTTGTATGGGTCCGTTTTGTCTCCTTTTTTATATAGTGCTTTGACTTTAGACAGTTTGAGTTCGTCTGGGAAGAATCCTTGTTCAAATGTTAAGTTCATTATGTGAGAAATAGGAGAACTCAACATGTAGCAGTGAATTTTAATAATTTTGTGGTTATGCCGTCACGACCAGCAGCTTTACTATTTCACAGTGACATTATGATATTATTTTCATTTACCGGGTTTATGTAAGTACATTGTATTAGTAAGAGCTTTAATTGTAATACTAGAAAAAATACACTGAAAAAAAATCTACCTGCCTCAGGCGGGAATCGAAACCAGCATCTTCCGCAATCCGGGCGGCTGCTTTAACCACTACACCACCGAGGCTCTGCTTTCGCTGTCGAAATTTGTCAGTGCTTGGTGCTTATGTTTTTATGGTAAACATTGTTTCATCAGTCATTGTTAGTTGATAAAATCTTGGATGACCCGGGAAAATGTAAAAGGACACTAAAAAAATTTTTTATTTATCAGTGTGTCGGTGAGTGATAGCAGCAATACATAAAACCTTTTACGGTTTCTCTTGCTGCTAATCAAATGTATGTATTATATTGGAGATCTGTGTTAACATGAATAATTAATTAAAAAATAAAAAAAATCAAATCTTTAAAATTTGCACTTCTAAGATCCGAACGAAATATTTTTGCAAATATTTGATTCCCGCCTGAGGCAAGACGATATTTTTTCAGTGTACTTTTTTTAGTATTAAAAATGTCTCTCTTGTAGTCAAACCAGGTAGTCAACGTTTTTAATTTATTCGTTTTTATGGTCAAAGTGTCATGTCCGAAAGACCGAGATGCAGTATTTCCGATTTGTCATTTTTTATATTACTTGCTATCTGATCAATGCATGAGTTTAATCTAATTGGTGACTGCATATGAGGTATAAAATTGTACTCTTTCAAAATCTCTATTAATTGTTTAGTAAAGAACAACTGGTAATTTTGTATTTATTTATTTCTTACTAGATGACCCGGCATACTTTGTATCACCTACCCACGGAGTACCTACTAAACTTCTTTGCACCTATCCTAACGACATTAAAACTCTCCCTTCGCTAAAATGGCTGAAAATTTTGATGCGTAATATCAGGCATTACCATTTTAAAAGTTTTCAATCTCGGCCAAATGTGTGAAATAACACAATAAAGACTTTTTTCTATTTACATCCCAAACATTGACAACCATCAAAATAATTAGGTATGTCAATACAATGACAAAATTTTCTGAACGAATCAACAATGACAACCATCAAAATATTAAAAATTAAATACGCCTTAAATTAAGAAATACGCGATAATCTGAGTAATGTGGATATATGTTGTCGATTCAAAACCCTTAATTTAATACGTGCTTCATTTCGAGTGTATCCGAGTCTACCGTATCGAAACGACGAACGTCAAATGTTTGACAGGAAAGTAGGCAGAACAGTTTATATGGGAAAATGAAATTGTTGTTTTTCCTATCTTCCTCGAAATTTTTCCATATTTTCTCACCTTTTAAACCTTCCCTGGACTACGACAAACATTTCAAGACCAAGATAAGATAAATCCGTTCAGCCGTTCTCGAGTTTTAGCGAGACTAACGAACACCAATTCATTTTTATATATATAGATTTGTTTCAGAAATATCTATATAATTTGTTAGTAACAATGCACTTAAGAACTATGTTAGTACGACAGAATATAGGATAACTTAATAACTCTACATCCAGTACTTCATGCACCAAGGACATGAAGCCGGATCCAATGCTTCAGCATAGGGCAGTCCACTCGACCAGCCAGAACTCTTAGAATGCTGTTGGTGCTGCCGCGCACTCGATGGAGCAGGGAAGCCACTTGCTTCCTCATGACGGCCGGGAACCCGTTCGTACGCGCCTCCGCGAACATCCCGGATGCGCTACACCACCTCGACAGCCCCAACAACATTCTAAAGCCGTTATTATACTAAACACGAAGGGCGTTGTATGTTTTCTGCGTATAGTTGCCCCATAGATTCTACATGTAGACTGGTCATCTTTACTCCAATCTGATAACATCGACAATATGGTAGAACTATTTACGAAGGAGTTGATCGGAGTATACGACACCCATGCTCCAATACGCCCAGTTCGAGTCAGGCATGTACCGGCTCCCTGGTTAACGCCATATATCAGGAAGGCAATGGCTTTGAGGGATAGAGCAAAAAAACGCAACAAAGAAAATCCGTGCTCCGTTAATCTCGATGCCTATAAGATTTTGCGTAATCGGTGCAATAGATTGTGTAGAGACGCCAAACGCAACTACATTCATGATAAAGTCACTAACATGGACACCAACCTTACGTGGAAATTTCTAAGGTCTTTTGGAGTGGGCAAGCCCACGGTTTCACATCAGTGTACCGTGGATCTTAACATGTTAAACAATCACTTTTCTTGTCCTCCTGTAATTTTAAGCACGCATTCAAAATTGGCTTCACTTTCCTATCTCTCTAGTCTTGTCCCACCGGACTGCTCTTCCTTTTCTTTTCATCCTGTTACTAAGGATACCGTGGCGAGGAGTATCAGAAGTATCAGTACCAAGGCTACTGGAAGCGATGGCCTCAGTCTGGACATGATTCTTCCCGTGTTGGATGACATTGTGTTTATTATTACACATATTATAAATTTTTCACTAACGCATAATGTTTTTCCAACATCGTGGAAGAAAGCTACTGTCATACCTTTACCGAAATCCCCAAATCCGTCATCCTTTTCTGATTATCGACCTATATCAATTTTGCCCCTCCTTTCCAAAGTCCTCGAGTCCGTGGTACATCAACAATTATACTCCTATTTTACCTCCAACTCCTTACTTTGTCCTCTCCAATCCGGGTTTCGGCCGTCGCACAGTACTGTTGGTGCGCTGCTGAATGTAACGGAGGATATACGCTTAGCCATGGACAATACGAAACTCACTGTTATTTGTCTTCTGGATTTCAGTAGCGCATTCAACTCTGTGGACTTCGACATACTTCTTGGTATTCTTCGCTCGGCTAACGTCTCTCATACTACCATTCAATGGTTTCGTTCCTACCTTTTTGGCCGCCAACAATGTGTGAAAGTAGATGATACTACTTCTAATTGGTGCCACTTAGCCGCTGGTGTACCTCAAGGTGGCGTACTTTCCCCGCTGTTGTTTTCCATATTTATCAACGGAATTTCCAATGTCATCTCCTCCTCTTTCCATCTGTATGCTGACGATCTGCAGATCTATAGACATTCGGGATTAACTGAGGTAGCACAGTCTATTTCTGCCTTAAACAGAGATCTAGTAGCAGTTCAATTTTGGGCTAAATCTTTTGGCTTACTTGTAAACCCGATAAAATCGCAGGCTATGATTGTGGGTAGTAGTAGATTCCGTAACAAGCTTGATTTCAGTACGTTGCCTTCTCTTATATATGACGGTACAGTCATTACCTATACTGACAAAGTAAAAAATCTTGGCATAACGATGGACTGTAATATGTCGTGGATACCTCAAGTCAATGACGTCAGTAAGCGTATGCACTTTTCCTATCATTCTCTCAAGCGGCTCCAATATTTTCTCCCATTCAAAACCAAAATGATGCTTGCGCAATCTCTCCTTCTTCCCATTCTCGACTACGCTGATATTTGCTATTTGGATGTAACTGAAGACCTACTTAACAAACTCGAGCGTCTACAGAATCTAGCCATTCGATTCGTTTATGGCCTGCGCAAATATGATCGTGTATCGGCTTTTCGCGCTAATCTAAAATGGCTTCCGATTCGAGACCGTCGTAATGTGCACATCCTTTCCACTCTATATAAAATCCTGAATGATCCTAAAGCCCCCTCCTTCCTCCGTTCCCGATTCCAGCTGTGTCCACCTCCCACTCGTTCAAGACGCCCCTGTGTCATTAAAATGCTGGAGCTGCCTAACGGCAACACAAATTTTCTCGTCCATTCATTTTCTTTTCGCGCCGCACAGCTGTGGAATAGTCTTCCCTATTTTATCCAAGATAGTCCGTCCATCACTAGCTTCAAAAATAGACTAAAGAAGCATTTTTTAACACAAGTTTCCCAATAATCATCACAATTATATCCTATCAATTTATCATATTTATTATATGTATTTGTTTATTTTATATGTATGTATTCTTATTTTGAATTATTTATGTAGGTATGTAAGATATATGTATATGTATTTTGTTTTTAATTTTGAACAAATTTTAGTTTTTAACTCTTGCATTTTGAGTCGCCTACTATATTTGACATGTTCTCGTACATTCATGGGTTGACTGGAAGAGATCTCTTCTAGAGATAAGTTCGCCCTTGCAAACTATGTACTGTTACTTGTATTTTTGATGTAATTTTCAAGTGCAATAAAGAGTATTATAGACTGCACGTATACAAATTCTGTCAGTAGGCTTTAAAAAGAGTTATTTGTATGAGACCTGTAACCACTTTGTAGCAAATTGGGACTTATTACCATTCGAAAGATCTTTTAAAATACATAAATATTTTGTATTGGGATACTTATAAAATGGAATGTGGTGTGAGACAGGGTGGGTTACCGTCACCCACACGATTCAATTTCTATATTAATGGATTGATTGGCTCTATAAAGACATAGAGATAAAGGTCGATTTTCCCTATTACGGGGCTATAATCAGGGCAAGAGCCAATTAAGGCGGTACTCGTTTCGTAATACGGAGCAAGGACTAGTTAAAATATTATTTTGATTCATTTTCTGGAATAACAAACTGAAAAATGTCGAAAACACGACAGCTGAGTTTCGCGTGTGGACAATTTACAAAGGGATTTCGGCATATTTTAAAGTCCAATAACTTTTGTCTCCCATGAGTAACAGAGTTGTTGCCATACAAAATATTTATTTATCTGTCGAATGGTATTTTTTTTTATGCTTCGAGATGGCAAACATGCTTGCGGCCCTCCTGATGTTAAGTGGTCACCGCCGCCTATAGACACTTGCAATATCAAGTGTAAATCACTTAACACCGCAAGTGCGTTTGCCATCCTGGGGACATGAATCGAATGGTATATGTCTCAATAGCTTGTAGCAAAAGCTGGGTACGTTTTGTCAGTTGTTCTTTATTTTCAGCTAAAATGTCAATGTTCTAGTCACTACAAATAACAATATTTTTCCTCCTATACTTGTTACTTAAATAAATTAAAAGAAAGTCTAGTTTATGAAAGAAAACTCCTACATGTGATTTGATCTTACATGGAATTCTGTAGATAACTATGACTATCAGGCCCATACCAGTCAATTCAATGCCACAACATTCAAAAAAATAATTCGCAGCTAGTCACTCGGGCAAGACCAACCGTTTCACTTCCATACTCTTCTTTACAAGGATACAAGTTCCTCCACTACCTTTTTCGGAACAGCATGAGGATCCTAATTTGTAGTCGTTAAATTTTATATTGGTTTCAGAGCCACGCTTGACGTTTGTTTCCGAAAAGCACAATATGTCATACTCTCCTGCGCCCCTCCTTAAATTACACATAACTAATTCCAATATGTCTGTTTTCCTACATAAACCAGCTATATTTTGGTGAAATATTGTTACAGTATTCATATCTACAGCACACATGTTACAACCTTGATCTAAAATATCATTACATTTTTGGGACGCGTAAACAAGTGGCATTATTTTTTATTTGTATGTTTTCTTCATAATAATAAATTGTAATGTTCTCAGTCAATAGTTCCTGATAACTGATCGTCAACACGGATGCTTAGGTATCGAAATACCACCATTTTCACTGCACAAAATCCACCCCGAAGCAATTTGGAATTTACAAAACAAAGATCGACACCCAGACGCCGTGGTTTCCACCAAAATACTACTGAATAAGTCGATATATTTTATGCTTCACATTTTTTAAATGTTTTTTTATTAAATTCTGCCTATTATGGGAAGTAAAGAGGATCTAGCCCATACAGCCTTGTCTTCAGTATTTTATTCTTGAAGTTTACATTCAAATGTGACTGTTACACATTTTCCATAACAACACCCGAACCTGACGCCACGACAGCGCGATAACTCAGCCAACTGTGTATTGAGCTGAGCTCATGAATACTATAGTGTTTTCGAAATAATGAGGGGACGGTAAAGAACAACTGACAAAGCGTGCCGAGTTTGTAGCAAATTGAGACATATACCATTCGAAAGATCCTTAACAATACATAAATATTTTGAATGGCGACAACTCAGTTACTCATGGGAGAAAAAAGTTATTGGACTTTGAAAAATGCCAAAATACCTTTGTAAATTCTCCTCACACGCCATTCAGCAGTCGTGTTTCCGCCATTTTTTAGTTTGTTATCTCTGGAAATGAAACAATACAATATTTTAAGTAGTCCGTGCTCCGTATTAGAAGTTCACTACCGCCGAAATAACTCTGAAATGGGGAAATTCGACAATTTTAATATCTGTAGGTAAATGTATTTATAGAGCCAATCAATCCTAGCTAGTAATCGGTTAAATGGCCATGAGAGTACTCTAATGTTTGGAAAATAGAATGTGAGACAGGGTTTATCGTCACCCAAACTATTCAATATCTATGTTAATGGATTGATTGGGTCTATAAATACATTTACCTACAGATATTAAAATTGTCGAATTTCCCCATTTCAGAGTTACATATTTCGGCGGTAGTGAACTTCTAATACGGAGCACGGACTACTTAAAATATTGTATTGTTTCATTTTGATTCATTCCTTCATTTTGATTCGACAATTGATTCATCGCTTAAGTCAGACGTGTCTTAATTTTACAGAAAAAATTAAATAATCGAAATTGCTAAATAGTGACCTCGTTTATAACAATAGCCGGTAGTAAAACAATCTATGTCAAATGTTAGTGTAATATGTGTATAGTGATTAAGTGAAAAATGAATAAGTGACAGTTTTCTATTAAACTATAAATAATTATATTTAATTATGGAAGGCAGTCCTTTTAATCGGAGTGCCAGGACTACGCGTACTCCTCCCCCTACGCCTCCGCCCGCGCCCACGCCTGTGCCCGCACCCGTCCCTCGTTCAAGACCTCCGATACAAGAAAATGAGCTCGAAGTTATCCCTACTCCTGAAATCCAAAATTGGATGATTTCAATTGAACAGTGTTTGAATGAAGTATGCCATATTGCCACAGAGGGCAAGCTTAACTCTGACCAAAAACTACGCATCAGCAATCTGTGTAGAAAAGTAAGTCACGGGACTTCGCAAATGGCAGTTCAGTATCAGTCGATCAAGTTAAAAACTGTACAAGCCCATTCGACTATACAAACTCTGGAAGACCAATATGACTTAGCTAAACAACTACAGGACCTCAAATTAAATATTGCCGAATCCACAAAACCAGTCCTTGGAACTTCCTTTTCCGATATGGTGAAGAAAGGCACGAACAATTATATACAGCCGCTAAATATCAGCTCAGTGGCCATTTACCCATCTAACAAGCTTCAGTCAAGCGAGGACACAAAAAGCCTTGTGCAAAAAATTATATGCCCTGAACAGATGAAGCTACACGTGAGAGGGCTACGCAAAACCAGGAATGGCGGAGTTATAATTAGTACAGAATCCAAGGACGACATAGAAAAATTAAAATGCTCAGAGAAAATAAAGAACTCAGGCCTAACTCTCGACGAGCCTTATAAAAGAAAGCCAAGAGTAGTTATTATCGGTGTGCCCTCATCCATGCACGAAAAAGAAGTTTTCACATGTTTATACCACCAAAACGTAGCCGACGTACTTCAGAACTCCACCCTTGACACATTTTTATCTAGCATAAAATTAAGTCATAAGTCCGGCAAGAAGGACGCTGAGACCTGCAATTTTATAATAGAGGTTTCTGCAATTGTGCGGAAAGCCCTTATATCAAAAGAAAGAGTATTCCTAAATTGGTCATCTTGTCCAGTAAGAGATTTTACTCTGGTCACTCGGTGCTACAAATGCCAGCAGTACGGTCATGCGGCTAAGTCGTGTAGGGACTCATCATACACCTGCGGACACTGCGGTATTCAAGGCCACTCAATAAAAGAGTGTACAAAAACAGCCGAAAATGGGAAGTGCGCTACGTGCTTGCACTTTAAGAAACCTAGTAACCATAGTACAGGTGCTGCTGATTGTCCTGCGAAATTAATGGCCGAGAAGAGGTATATTAACTCTATTGATTTTGGGGGCGCCTAAGAGCGCCGTATTTATAGGGTATTTACGACCTTTTATTCTATTTATTTATTTAAATACTACTTTAGTTTTAATTTTTATATCTCTTTCCCTTTTTATTATCTTAATATTTTTAATGATTAATAATTTAATTAATGATTTAGATAACTTCTCTGTATCTGAGTCTAAACTTTGTGACGTCGAAAACTGCAAGCAATATTTTTCATCTTACCGCAACCCACTAACAATATTAACGCAAAATATACGTAGTATTTTTAAGAATTTTGATGAATTTTGCATTTTTCAAGGCAGGTTAAACATTAGTTGTGACGTACTCGTTCTAACTGAGTGCTGGACTTCTAAAGATTATAACATTCCTACACTGTCGGGTTATAACGCATTCAGAAGTAAAACCAGTTATAACAAAAATGACGGCGTAATAGTATATGTAAAAAATAAATTTAATGTAAACTTTGAAGAACCAATTATCCATGACTGCAATAGATTGTTAATAAAAATAGGAACAGAATATGCAATACTAGCTTTATACAGATCTCCCTCTTTTAGAAACATAAGTTATTTTACGGAATCTCTAAACGATTGCCTTAGTGACATATCTTCGTTTAGAAACATAATTTTAGTTGGGGATTTAAATATCAATATTATCTCGGATAGTTTAGATACATGTGCCCATGACTACCTCAATTTGTGTTCTTTTCATGGGTTGCTTCCCGCACACACTCTTCCCACGCACCAGAGTGGCTCATGCTTGGACCATATCATGCTAAAAACAAATTACCCATCTCTGACGCTTGTAACTAACTCCTCAATTACAGATCATAGTGCTGCCCTACTAACCCTTGACTGTAAGATGCCTAAGGTAGCCAATAACCGCACAACATCTAGATTAAACATAAATAAACTCGAAAATGACTTACGCGGCATAAACTTCGACCCAGTGTATATTTCTGCTGATCCGCAATATTGCATGTTGTACCTAATAGAGAACGTTCAACTTGCAATTCAGAACAATACAACTACTATTCAATTATGTAATAAATATAATAATATCAAACCGTGGATTACGCCAGGTCTCGTAAGGAGTATGCGTCATAGGGATAAATTGCATATTAAAGCGAAGTCTAACCCAAGTAATTTAATATTGCAATTATCATACAAACGTTATCGCAATTTTTGTAATGATCTACTGAAAAAAGTTAAAAATAATTACGATAAAGCCATGTTGCAAATGGCAGGAACTAATAATAGAAAGATATGGCAACACGTAAAAAAGATTACTTATAGTTCCACACCGAGTGAGTCATGTTCAGGTTTATTTCAAGCACATTCTTCTCATTTAACAACAGCTAACCTAGTAAATAATTTCTTTATAAATATTGGTAAAAATCTGGCAGAATAACACCAAATACAGCCAAATCACACAACAAATTCCACAATTAATTTCAGCACTAGCCTGACCTCTTTCGCGTTACTTGACACCGACGAAGACGAGGTGTAGAGAACAATAATTGCTTTAAAAGATGATTGCGCGGTTGGATGGGATGGCTTATCAAATAAAATTATAAAGCAATTCAAACATATTTTGGTGCCTCCACTTACACATATTTTTCGAAAGTGTTTAACCACAGGTCATTTTCCAAAGTGTCTCAAAAAAGCCATTGTCATTCCCGTATATAAGTCTGGAGATAAAAATCTAGTCTCAAATTACAGGCCTATTTCTTTACTACCGAGTATATCCAAAATATTAGAAAAACTCATAAACAAGAGGCTAGTATCATATTTAGAGAGTAAAAGGATTTTGTCTAAGACATAGTTTGGTTTTAGAGCAAAAGTTTCAACTGCTGATGCTGTCCATAAATTAACTGATCACTTAGTACAAAATCTTGATACAGGTAAGCACACAATTGGAATCTTCTTGGACGTCGCCAAAGCCTTCGACACAATTTCAATCCCTGTCCTTTTGCGCAAGCTTGAAACGTTAGGTATAAGAGGAGTTCAGCTGAAACTTTTCTCGAGCTATTTAGAAGAACGTACCCAATGTGTAAGGATGGACAGTATTCTCAGTTCTGAGTCAAAAAATACTACCTTTGGCGTTCCCCAAGGAAGTATTTTAGGACCTACTCTGTTCCTGATTTATATAAACGATCTCTGTAATCTAAATCTAGAGCATGGTACAATCATATCGTACGCTGACGACACTGCTCTCCTTTTTGCGGCGGACACAGAGGAAGACGTATACAGGTATGCGCAAAAAGGATTTAACATTGTGAATAATTGGCTTCAGCACAATCTATTAACATTAAACGCAGAAAAAACGAAATACATTAGGTTTTCTATTCGGAAAAAAGTATATCAAACTAACCTACATTTGCATGCTCACTACTGTAATCTTTCCAGCAACGAACGATGCCAATGCCCAGACATAAAAGTCACTAATTCAATAAAATACTTGGGTATTATATTAGATGACACTTTGTCATTTAAACAACATATAGAAGCATTAAATAATAGAATGCGGAAGATGATATATGTCTTCAAAAAATTACGTAACGTCGCTGACTGGACATTAATAAAACAAATATATTTCGCTTTATGTCAGTCCATACTAACCTATTGTATTACAACTTGGGGTGGAGCGGGCAAAACTTTGCTACTTACAATCGAGCGAGCTCAGAGAGCGATTCTCAAAGTATCTACTTTCCGGCCTTTTCTTTTCCCCACCAGCCTTCTCTATAAAAATTGTAAAGTATTAACAGTCCGACAACTCTTCATTCTTCACATAGCACTAAAACAGCACGCAACCCTGTATAATGAACAAAAGACGGAAAGATATTGTTTGCACCCAAATACTAGCGAAACACGCTTTTTCGGCCAAATTTTATAAATTTTTAGGTCCTCTTCTTTATAATAGACTAAATTCTATATTCAAGATTTATCCCATGAATTACAAAAACTGTAAGAAAGCCCTTCAAGATGGCTTTCAAAACATGTCCTATGAAGATACAGAGAACTTATTAACTGTATTTAAATAGTTTTAACTTATTTCAATCACTAATTTGTTTTATTTATTTTATTTTATCGGCACACATTATGTTATTTTATAATTAGATTGTAATTTGTAATATAGTGAAATTTCCGAAAATTATTTATATATTTTACACTTATTTTAGACGTAATCGCCTGAAACACAGGATTATCCTAGTTCAGGCTCCTAGATCATAAATTTTACCTTTGTAGTTACATTTGTATTCTATTTGTATGTATTGTGCTCATCTTTATTGGAAATAAATTATTATTATTATATATTATTATTATTATATATTATTTCCAGAGATAACAAACTAAAAAATGGCGGACCCATATGTAGGGTCGTCTGGGTAGGTACCACCGCCTTTCTTATTTCTGCCGTGAAGCAGTTCGCTGTGTTTCGGATTGAAGGGAAAGGTAGCCAGTTTAATTACTGGGCATGGAGGGCATACATATATACTTAGTCCCCAGGATGGCAAACGCACTTGCGGTGTTAAGTGATTTAGTGAGTTTTATATATCTTCATACCATAAATCTCCAATTACATATACACGATTAAAATGATCTTTTATATGTACGCATCGTAACTGTTCATTGGTATCTAAGCATTCAGAGTACTCATAAATATCTTCACTTACATAGATTATTCCATTTTCAATAGATTGAAAGTTAGACATTAAGGGCCTTCGCAGATTTTTCTTTAAATTGATATTTTTGCGATTGGTTATGTTTTAATTTAGTACAATTTTCAGACGGAAAATTTGTCATGGGAACTCTCCCACGGTAACAACAAATTTTTATGACTACTTCTGTCAGCGATTTTGTGAGCAATTTTGTTAGCAAGTTAATTTCCGCTCATTCTTTTTTACAGCGACAATCGCTTCGCCCGGGATACAGACCGAATTTAATGATGAGCAACTTTTTCTAGCAACTAGGCGTTTCAGTATTGAACTCTGATTATTTTATATTCTATAACAAAATAGCTCAGCGATTGTCGCTCGTGGACGAACTCCCTAAACGATTTTGAATTGATGTTATCAGAGATTGATAACCCAAGATAACAAAATATAACGCAACAGCAACAAAAAAGATCATCAATATTATTTTAAATAGTTTAAACTAGAGGGGACAAAATATTTTAATTGAGACTCTCAGCAGTGTCATAGCAGATGATTGCATTATCGTGATCAAATTTATCCTAAAAGATGAGGAAAAAATGTATGTAGTATTTAATTGCATTGATGATTTAACATACAGAATAATAAAATAAACTAAGCCTATAGTAAAAGTTCTCAAACAATACATATTGTAAATTCAACCTTTCATTTGTAAAAGCAGACACTTAAAAGTTATAATCGGATAAGGTCCCTTAATCGTGACTGACAGGTATCCATATCTTATAATAATAATAATATATTAAATATCACACCGTCCTGTTCACTGAATAAAAAGATTAGCATGCAGAAGGTGGTCTCTAGATCGAACGCCATAAGTTCATATTAAGTGGGAACCACAATAATATTTGAAATACCTAAATTATAAGATATGAATACCTGTCTGTCACGATTGAGGGACCACCTTCAACCGTTTATAAATTTTGAGTGTCTTCTTTTACAAATGAAAGGTTGAATTTACAATTGTTTGTGACATTTTACTACAGGCTGACGCATTCAAAAGCTTAAAATTCCAATGTGGACCCTCAACGGGAACGCAAACGACCAACCCGCACTTGGCCAGCGTGGTTGACTAAGGTCTAATCGCCCCTAATGTAGGGTAGGCTTGATGATTTATTCATGACCCATGACATATTAAATTCGAATAAATATGCAACCTTTTATCCAAAAACATGTCTAATTTGGAATGGAAAATTGCATTTAAATCTGTAAATATTTTCTTTTCATTTTAATCAGCATTTAATTTCAGCATTTTAGCTATTAATTTATATTAATAAATATAATGATTTGTAGAATTTGGTAAAATTAATACCTTAGATTTAGAGCCCCTGCATTTGTCATAATTATGACATATGCATATGACAGCTCTGATTAGTTTACCTTTGTTTACAGGAAGGGAGTATATGGACCGCAATACCCCAGATTAGCGTTTACTTTTCTTTACTACGAATATATTTTTGATAACTTTGCGTGCTTAGACACCATTGAATAGTTATTCGCGAATATATCTTCACACTCTTGGTCATCTTAACACATTACATAATATTGGAATTGTGTTGTTTAGATAATATTGACTACTCTGGATGGTTACAACAATAAGATACTCTAGTAGCGCATATAATATTGAAGTTTTGTCTGTTAGATAATTTTGATCAGTCTTGACACTCAGATATTTATGAAGCTGACCCAGCTAGTAATTCATACAATTTGCGTTCGATTTCTATGAATGATATATGTCCTAAATTCAAATCTCTTTTACGCCCGCTAAAAAGTTCTTATCGGAAAAGCGCTATTTTGCTCCCACTTATACGTATATTATGAAGAGGAACAAAGCGACACTTTTCGAATAGAAGGGATAAAAACCTATTTTGGAGCCCATGACAAAAATTAATAGCATCAAAATATAATTTGTGAATTTTTTTGTGGATAATCTTCCTAGAGTAGTACGCCAGTTCACAAACTCAGTTAGTGGCGCCAATTTTTTTTACAACACGATGCGTGAAAGTGAAGACAAAGTAAATATCTTTCAAAACTTTAGGGAAAATATATAATCTTTACTGAGTTTTATTTAAAAACGACAGATATTCTGGGATTTTTAATGGTTTTGGTGATTAGCATATTAAAATAAAAAATCAGAAATGTTAGAAAAAGTGTAGTGGCAGATAAAAATGTCCAAAGATGTCGCAATTTTCGAAGGCTATGTCAATGTTTTTTTTATTAAAATTAAAAGTGGAGTTGCATTTTTTGCTTTTTGTGCCCGCTTACCGTTGAATTTTGGACACGTTGTTGTATAGACATTGTTTACGCGCTTTTCTATGGTTGTAATATTTTGGCAGCAAGCGAACGGTTACATGCACTTATTTTGATACTGGCACTATGCTTCACACAACCTCCTTGGTAGCAGCATGCAGCGGTTGAGCCTCTGTCACCTTCCGCTGATTTTTTTTTTACCGTTTCTGTCGAGGTCTGCCTAACACTGCCTAGCACTCTTTGGGGCAGTTCCTAATACCATATCCTTTCTATACAGAGGCGAATTATAAATGATGTACTTAAAGAAAATTAATACGATTAATAGCCTCAATAGACTTTATTTATTTATTCAATAAAATCTCAAAAGCTAACAGAATTATCCAATACGCTTAGAAGATTAGATTACATAACTACATAAGAAACAAAATAAATTAATTCCCATACAATAATAAAGAATGCAAATCATGATAAAATTATAAGTAAGCCTGGTCAGATATTAAATTGTCAAGGTCAAAACTTAATGTTGTCCATAATATAATAATATACTATAATATTTCCACGCTCACACCAATTATCTAGCCCAAATTAAGTATCATTAAGAACTTATGAAAATGAAAATTGTGAAAAGGAAAAATTTAAAAATGATTATTCGAAAACCCTAACTAGGCTGTACCAACAACGGTCGTTTTTGACCAGTTTTTGACATAATTAGAATTTGTGGCCACCGTGTTGTCTAATCTTACCCAATCAAAACTTATTTATACAATAAAAATTTTAATCTTGTTTTCTGCAATATTAAATGAATCTTTCAAATTACTAGTGCCAATTTATTCCAGATTTTTTTCTTTTCACAAAAACAGAATACCTTAGTTTTCTCAAAGAGTGTTTAGTTTACCAGTTACAGGTGGGCCCTCAATCTTCACATAGAGGATTGAGGGCCCAACTTTTCAGCCCTTAACTCGCCTTTCACAAGGTTCACAGTCTTTTCAAGCTTTCACATTTCTTTTAGAACGTACACTAAATCATAGCTACATTTTTAAGAGAATATGACAAGTGGCCCTCAAACCTCACACACATACTGTTTGAATAAGAACATAATTTTCAAAAGTAACATTTGATCACGTTCTGCCTCTAAGAGTTTAACTTAAGTTAGACGCTCCACCCCAAACTGGGATGCAGTAGGTCATGATTGATTAGGGTCCACGTCCGGAAGCCTCCTCGTGGCGGACCCTGGTAACGTGGTGGGGAAACTTTCTCGGCGGGTGTGTGGCTTTTGATGTCAAGTGTCCCTTGGCATTCGAAGTCACATGCCATCGTCGAGTTGTTTTTGTTTTCCCACCACGGCTAGTTACGGACGGCCCTTTTCAGGGCCACGACTGCGCCCGGGATCCCCCCGGATGCGGTCGGATGGCTGCTCCCGGTGTCCTCGTCAGGAGGACGCGCCAGGTCGAACAGCCGTCGGTGAGGAGGCGGCCTATAAGGCCGGCGTCGGCCAGCGGCCCACAGGGGCTGGCGTCAGTCGGTAGCCCCTGTGGGCTGCTGACGATCAATTGGTGCACAAGGAGTGCCTAGACGGGCAGCGTTGGGACGGTCTCGGTGTAGTTGCGCTCACGTGCGCAGATCCCGAGCCATCCCGCAATAGCTTATTGGAGGTCAGGCCGGGGAGGATGTTTAGTGGGTATGGAGGGAACGCCTTTACCTCGAGTCCTACATATCCCCTGCTGTTGGAACCACCCCGCAGGGACGATGCGTAAATGCATTTGACCTCCCCGACAAAAAAAGGTCATGATTGATTGTGCTAAGACAACATTGATTCTTTTAAGAAGATCTTCACTACAGGAATGTTTAAGGCGCTAAGCACTGGTCTGGCGACCAAACACACGGCAATATGGTCATTAATTTAACAAATTCAACGGCCCTCATCGGGCGCGCTATACTTAGCACGCCATTTCGACAGAACAGAATGATGTCCAGATCGGTGTGCTTCTCGCCTAAGGCGCAAAAATCACTGATCTGGCGTCCGGAAAGGTGTTGTACTTCCTGGCAATGGAGGTTTTCCTAATATTATTATCTTTAGACAGTAAAAAATAGTCAGTAATTTTTACTATATTTTACCACTGTTTTGAAATTTTCTACCTACAAGGTCTAGGAGATACGATGGTCGTGCTGAGAAGAATACTTCCTAGCACGACCACAAAGAATTAACACGTGTTATTACAATTTTTTAAAATGGTATTAAATACACTCACCAGCACGGAATTTTGGCCAAGCCCTTATTTTGCGGCGGCAAAAAATTTAAGTGACACTTTATTTTTTTGCCGCCGCGCCACAAATTATGCTTAAAGAGGTTGGTCAAAAAAATGTTTAGCGTTTAACTTATTGAAGGAAAATAATTCATAATGTTTGAGAGTATTAAGGGGCCAGTTTTTAAGTTTCTGTCGAATCGGGACATTTTGAGCTCAAATAAGTTCAAGTTTTCAAGTCGTTACTGTAAGGCTTAGGCCGCATTACGGTTTTTTCCCGGGAGCGGTTAACGGAGGGGCGCGCCATGTTATCGTATCGTAGTTTATCTCTATCTTGTCATATAGCCTACCTACCACATAAAAATATTTGGTTTTTAAATTCGTTATAAGTTTAGATTGGTTTTGGTTGGATTTGGTTGGTTTTGGTTGAGTACTGGTTGGGTATTGGTTGGTTTTGGTTGGTTTTGGTTGATTTTGTGTGACTTTGGTTGGTTTTGGTTGGTATTGCGTCTTTCATTATTTCCTCACATTTATTGAGAAAAGCACCATACATCGGCGGGAATCGGCTTGCCGGACTCGTAGTTATTGTCAAGGCCTCGCTGAACTCATCCGGCCATCCCTAACTTCTCGGCCTCTGCAGTAATATACTATTCCGTTACCACGGTAATAGATAACATTACCGTGCCGTTGCGGTGGTCACCATCCGTCCAGATAAGTCCGGACAATTTTCCGGACTATTTCTGACCTTTTATTGTTTTCGTGGTTTTCGGTGGTCCCAATTCCGAATGAAACATTTATTTTGAGATTCAAAATGGCGGACGCGATTTTTTGGTATAATATCAATATGGTTATCATTTTCGTGGTTTTCGGGTGTCCCGATTCCAAATACAACATCCATTTTGAGATCCAAGATGGCGGACACAACTTTTTAATAAAATATTAATATGGGTATCATTTTCGTGGTTTTCGGGGGTCCCGATTCCGAATTCAACATCCATTTTGAGATCCAAGATGGCGGACACAATTTTATTATAAAATATCAATATGGGTATCATATTCGTGATTTTCTGGGGTCCTGATTCCGAATACAACATCCATTTTGAGATCCAAGATGTCGGACACAACTTTTTAATAAAATATCAATATGGGTATCATTTTCGTGGTTTTCTGGGGTCCTGGTTCCGAATATAACATCCATTTTGAGATCCAAGATGGCGGACACAACTTTTTAATAAAATATCAATATGGGTATCATTTTTGTTGTTTTTGGGGGTCCCGATTACGTGTACAATATCCATTTTGAGATCCAAGATGGCGGACGTGACTTATTAATTGAATATCAATATGGGTACTTATCATCTTCGTGGTTTTCGGAGGTGCCGATTCAGGATACAACATCTGTTTCGAGATCCTAGATTGGTAACGCGACTTTCAATACACAATTGATGTGGGTATTATTTTCATGGTTTTTGGGGCTCCCGATTCTAAATACCTATAACATCTGTTTCAAGATCCAAGACAGCAGACACGCCATTTTATATAAGATCAATATGGGTATTCGTAATCGGGCCCCCCGAAACCCACGAAAATGATGCGCATATTGATATTTTATTAAAAAGTTGTGTTCGCCATCTTGGATCTCAAAATGAATGTTTTATTCGAAATCAGGGCCCCCGAAAACCACGAAAATGATACCCATATTGATATTTTATTATAAAGTTGTGTCCGCCATCTTGGATCTCAAAATGGATGTTGAATTCGGAATTAGGACCACCGAGAACCACGAAAATGATATCCATATTAATATTTTATTAAAAAGTTGTGTCCGCCATTTTGGTTCTCAAAATGGATGTTGTATTCGGAATTAGGACCCCCGAAAACCACAAAATGATACCCATATTGATATATTATTAAAAAATTGTGTCCGCCATATTGGATTTCAAAATTAATGTTATATTTGGTATCTGGACCCCCGAAAACCACGAAAATGATACCCTGATATTCCATTTAAAACTATCCGTCAAAAACTTTGGTGTGGCTTTTCCGTTTCATCGAATTTACAAATTACGATAGGTACTCAAAAAGTTTCACTTCAAAATCAAAAGTAGTATTCATGTTTTATTTAAATTACCTGGTTTTGGGGTGACAAGATTTTAGTGGCGACACCAACTTTTAGTAGTGTGCGTGTATCTGTGTAAGCGTTAGCACACAACAAATTTTCTGCGTCTGTTTTGAAGCGGCGCGGCGTATTGTATGGAACTATCCTTCTAGTATGTTTTTATTCTAAGCGTAAATAACCAAAGAATTTGAAAGGGCGCAATAACATAAGGTATCTCTAGGTGGGTAAAAATATTGTGTAAAATTATATAAAAAATTGGGTAAAATTATATCATTTTAAAATTGTTATAAAATAAGAATATTTATACCCGACTACGTTACCACTTTTCAAAACGTAAGATCTTAATGATAAAAAAACATGTTGGCACATTAGAAGTTTTGGAGCCTATTCAATACAAACAAACAAACAATAAAATCTTTCCTCTTTATAATATTAGTATGGATTAGCCACAGAAATAACAATAAAGAGGATAGAATTGCTGTGGTTCGCATTTACTACCGGAACCAGTGTCGCCGCTCTATCTCCTATCTACTTACTATTAATGCACGCACTAAAAGGAACGAAACCGTACTACGCAATCACGCCTACAATTTACAATTATGAACCTTACGTTTAAGAGACAGGGTTGAGTTCTCTCACCATAAGTCACACTCACACTTACACAATGTCGCTCTTCATTGGTCGCGTCGGCATTATGGCTGTTATCATGTCCGTCCGTAACTTTTGTGTTAAAGAGAAGGAATATCGAAAATCGCAATACATTGCTGCGTAAAACGCTCTGCGTTTTAAAAGGCATGAGCAGCAATGGTTATGAAGTTTTATGTTAAGAGGAAACACCACGGGCTAGAGAAATGAAAAATAGGTAGGTATTTGTAAAATCTATTGCTGTCGCGCAGTGCCCGGCCGCACGAGCTATCTATGTGTGAGTGTGACTGTCAATGTTGCGTGGCGCCGCGTCCGCCTGCGCTCGGCACGCTCCCAGAGACTTTCGTTACTCTGCCTTGCAGTCGACAAGTTGATTTCGGCGCTTACGGAGTATTTGTTTCGTGTAATTATTGTATTACCATATATTGTATTATTTCACTGTTTTATATCGGCTTGTGTATTGGATTTTGAGATTTTGAGACCGTTTTATTCTCCTTAACTTTTCGGTCTGTTTCCCCGTCGAGAAGTGAGCAAGAAACGAATCGAAGACCTTCCGGATCCTGATGGAAGAAGGTGGTGTTATCCTCATGGATACCTGAAGGACGGCCTTCGGGTTATGTCGGACTCTTACCGACTAAGCACCCCTTGCCTAGTGTGGTGGCTATAAGGCTATCGGAAGCAGCAGCCCCCTCAGGAGAGGGGAAGGTGCACGCGCTTTCCTAGATAGACCAGCCCGCCTAGCATGAGCACCGAAACACGATATGATATAGCCATTTATCGCTTTGAACTGTCAAAAATCATTGGATATAACCGCCAACTTGAAATTTTATCGAAACTGCGAACATGTAATCACAATACAACAAAGCTTAAACATGTTCGCAGCTTGTATAAAATTTCAAGGCGACTGTTATATCCTATTCCATTATCTATACTAATCTATACTAATAATAAAGCTGAAGAGTTTGTTTGTTTGGTTGAACCCTAAGATCTCAGCAACTACTGACTCAAATTGAAAAATTCCTTTTCCGTTGGATAGTCCATTTATCTAGGAAGGCTATAGGCTATATAATATCACGGTACGTCCAATAGGAGCTGAGCATCAATGAAGAATGTTGCAAAAACGGGAGAAAAATATTTCTTTTCAAAGCTTTCACTGCGTGCGCTGCGTAAACGGTTAAAGTTACGTAAAAATCATGTATAACGGAATTGTTCTCCATTAAAATTTCAAATAAAAAGTCCGCGACAGCATATGTCTACTATATTTTAAGGTTGTCATTATAACCTGTCTTTTTGGTAAACAAATTTGTTCTAAAATAATGCATTATCTGCGATGGTGTTTTTGTATGCATGATATTATTCCTTATCAAAATAAATACATTATTTATCACAAGTATTTAATTTTGCACAAAATTGTTCATGACTTCATTTGATTTCAATGAATATCTTAAGAGATATCGTAGTTTGAAATAAACGGAAAATAATAAATTTTGATTTTCAGAGTTTTCTTTGCGTGCGCTGCGTAAACGGTTAAAGTTACGCAAAAAATCTGTATCATGGAATTATTCTCCGTTAAAAGTTCTAAAAAAAAGTTTCAGAGAGCATTTATCTATCTCATAAGGTTGACTCGCCATAACCTATTTTTGTTAATAAATTTTGTTCTAAAATAATGCATTAGATGCGAAGGTATTTTTGTAAACATAATATTATTCCTTATAAAAATAAATACATTATTCATCACAAGTATTTAATTTTGTACAAAATTGTTTTTACATCATTAGATTTCAATGAATATCTTCAGAGATATCATAGTTTTAACATAAGCAGCTAAATAATGATTAAGTACTGCGCACGCATCTATACTGAGTTGTTTTTTGTTTGGTTGAACGCGCTTATCTTAGGAACTACTGATCCCGTCAGATTCGGACGCCTTAGAAACTCTAATAGGTTCAGAGACTCCTCCGAGGGATGCTCACCGGTCAGGAATCCTCTCTGGAGTGATTCGACCTTAAAGTTTGAGGACCCACCGAGGTCCTCTCTTTTACTAAAAGCCCTGGTGACTCAAAGAAGGTCATCAGAGACATCCTGTAAAAAAAGTAAAAAAAAAACCGCCTAGAAGGAGTGGAATGAGTGAACGAAGGGTTCCGTGCCATAGATTTTATGAAACTGTCCGAAAAAAATTTTTTTCGCCCGCCCTAGGCAGTCGATCCGGGCTCAAGTTTTGAAATCGCGACTTTCATTTCTTTCTCTGTATTTATTTTCGTTCGACTAGCTCGCATAGCAGCTAGACAGACATTCTATGTGGATCGTCTCACTACGCCCGCCCCCGGGATAGAACCGCGAACCCTGGGGTGCCAGGGCATCGCGACGCGCAGTATGGCAAAACCCTGATATAGGCCTATATACCTCCATAGCATCACTCTACGACTAATAGGAGTTGAGCATAAATGAAAAATGTTGCATAAATGCGAAGTCGCGGGCACAGCTAGTCCTAAGACAGTTCAAAGCGATAAATGGCTATATCATATCGTGTTTCGGTGGTCATGCTAGGCGGACAGGGTATGAACGCGGAAGGCGAACGGAACCCATAGTGGGGGCGATGGGATTAGTTTTCGCAGTGGCGGAAGGCCGCGTGATAATCCTAAGTTGCCAAAGGGGCAGTGAAGTTAATTTGAGCAGTAGCATCTGCGCAGTCGAGCTAACAATCGAACATCATAATGTGTTAAACTGCACTGCACGCAAAATATTCATCTAGAAATATCGATATCGATGAACAACACTAGGTTAAATCGATAAAATTATCGACTACATGTCACGTCATGAGTGTATACGTGTTAGTCCGCGTCTCCCTAACCTCAAGCCTCCCCCCGCAGAGCGCGATAGAGACAACGGCAGCTTGGACTCAAAATACCTATTAAAAGAACAGAAAATCAACGATTCGTAGTCCCCTGATTTCTTCTCCAAAACTTAACCGATTTAAGTACTTTTTTCATAAAAAAAAATAACAAAGGCTTGAGCTGTGTTCCTATGTTTTAATTTTTTAATATAATTTAGTTAAATTTGTTTCCTGGATGTTTGAACACAGAGAAAAATTTGGCCATTTTTTTAGGTTTTTGAACGTTCATATATCTTTTAATAGTTAATTTATGAAAAAAACGAAAACATAGGGACATGTTAATAGTGACCATAGATATTCAGGAAAAAAATTGGTTGTCTGTAAAGTCGGTTTACTGACGATAGTTGAACGTGACAACGTGTTAAGAAAATACTGATGGAATAGTAGCATTTTTCAAAAGAAAAATTTAATTTCATTTGTTTTGCCGGCCTTACACGAGGTAACGCCGTCATGTTTTTTCGTGCGTGCAGCCGGCTCTATCGAATTATAAGACGTTGTCACGTCAAAAATTATAACTCTACCGGCATTGTCCAGGGAGGAAACAGGGGACTACGTTTGTATGGAAAAACGGGCCTTGTGTTTCCTCTTAATAACGTATAGACCAATATTTCATAGTGAAAGATTTTCTCAAGATGTATTTTGATAAAAACAGCATTATTACATTAAAATAATACATTCAAATGAAACGTGATCCCCTTATTAGTGTAATGACACACTCTGTATGAGTTTCCTCAAAACACCATTTTAAGGCATTTTTGACACTGACGGTGCGAGCAGCACTGAGGCGCAAGTCGCGCGTTTGTGTCCTAAAAAGACACAAGTGCGGCATCGAGGTCACGCGACTAAGGCAATTCTATCCTCTTTATGATTATTTCTGTAGGACTAACTTTTTTGTGTTTATAAAATATGTTTAGATTTGTTATATTGTGACTCGGCCCTGTCCTTGAAATAACTGCCTACGCCCGAGCTGGGCGTAAACAGGCGATAGGGCTGCGCCCGCCGACATTATTTTAATTTCATCTACATAATTGAGATTCTTTCAGGAAATCACATATTATTCAACTCAATCACAATTATCAACAAACAAAATACTTTTTTTTAAACTCTGCACAAAACATCTCCCTATTTTAAAGCTATTTTATAATTTTCCATCTATCTATTCCAGTCAACATCCGTCTCTTTTCCAAATTAATAACCTGCCAGTATACCTAAACCAAAGAGATGCGATCACTACAATACCTACCTACTATTTATTAAGGTCGTAAATTATTTCATAAATTTATTTCTTCTTATTCAATAATATAGTAAGTAGATAGCCTAGTCTAGGAAACTACCTACCTCTTATGTAGTTTTTTTTTATCGCGAGCGTAGGTAGATTATTTGTTTGTCTCTTTTTTTACCCTATCCACTTAAATATTTATTATTCATTCAAGATACTTTGCCCGATGGAAAACGCGAAATACCTACATATTAAAAACCAACGCCGTACCTACTAGTAGATAGGTATATAGAAAAAATATTATATAGTCTTACTTTTCGGATAGTCCAGGTAATTTAAAAAATGTGATCTCTGGGTGCGGTAAAGAAGAGTTCAAGCACAGATATATCAGTCTAAGGAGATCGGTCGAATCGCCGAGTTCATAGGAAGACAGAGTGTCGAGATCAGCGGCCGAACTCATAACATGGTTCTAGTTGAGCATGCCGTAATATAAACTATTCATTGCGCGCGTCTAAGGACTGCGAAGCGATGAAAGTTAAGCACAGCCGCAAAGGAGATCGGTCGAATCGCTGAGTTACGTATTCACTTGACTTTATCGGAAGGCGGAGTGGCGGAAATGTATGCCCACAGGGCACACACTTGTCGCAAGTGAAACGCCGGCTTGGCCTATCTCCTTGTACATATTATTAAATCTGTGAGTTCAAGTAACCAAAAACAGCACATTATCAAACAGATATGAGCCCTATTTCTTGGCATTATGTAATGTTTAGGAAACAATCTATTCTATATTTTTTTACACAACTCAAGTTACGTTAAGAATTAAAAAACCAACTTCAATTTCTTTGCTTCGGCCACACACAAAACAAATGAATGAAGAAAATAATTAATAAGCGATAGTTCAGATACGAAAATCCGACGACGCGGGGAATCCCCGCTATTGACGTTAAGTGGCACGTTCCGACACACGCTGTCGTTGAATGCGACAAATAACAAGTGGAAAATATTTTTCGATTATCTTGATAATTATCAACCTATATTTATCTTGATAATTATCACTTCAAACCTTGATTAGTAGCTACTTAATTCAATCAAATATTCACCACAAAATAAATCTCACGTTTAGGTACTGCATAAAAAACAATCACTCCGTTCGTTAGTCGCTGCGGCGCATTCGCGACTAGATGCCCACCGAACTCTAGGCGCGTAGGTCTGAAGCGCTTTCCGACCGTTTGTATGAAGATAGAATACTGTATAGATAACATTACCGTGGCGAGGGGTTACGACGGGGCGCGGCGATGCCTAAACTTCTCGGAAATACTCGCCATAATATACAGGTTGTAAAAGACATAAACAGTCAAACGAGAACCATGTATTCTATACATCAAAATAAGCAACATTTCAAAAAATAATTGCTAGGAAATGATTTTTATTATTTTGTGTTAAAAAAAATTGCAAATTGTACCGCGCAATGTAAAGCGCGCAACTCGCAAAACCTCGATCATTTTGCCAGACGGCGCGGCGGCCGCGTTCGTTTGTGTCCGTGCGCATAGAGTGAGCTACATTGAACGCTAACGTTTGGAAGTCATTTTTTGTTATGAAGTACTAATAAAATTAATAATGTTTTTTTGAACATATTAAGAAATAATGTTTAAAATATGTTTTCATAAAAAAAACGAAAAAAAAATATGACTTAGACTTTGTTTTGCCGCTGCGTGTCCGAAATATCCCGCATGCACTGTACTGTCGTCTGCATAGCAATGGATGTTCCCAAGAGGGATCTTATAGTATTGATATGCAGAAGAAACAGTGTAAACACGAGTGAGGACACGAATTTTACGCTCATGCAGGAAGTCGGCCACCCAGGTACAGAGCTGCACGGGCAGACCATATGCCGGAAGCTTCGAAAGAAGATTTTTGTACCAGACCCTACCAAAAGCTTTGGCGATATCAAGGCTGACAGCCAAGGACTCGCCACGCTTGTCCATGGCTTCACCCCAGAAATGCGTCATGTACGCTAGAAAGTCACCCGTCGATCGTTTCGGCCTAAAGTCGTCGTTGATCAGAGAGTGACCCTCTAGGTAACGGACCAGGTGATTGTTGAGGATCCTTTCCATAACTTTGCAAAGTACTGAGGTGACTGCTATTGGCCGGGTCTGAGCGGTCCCCATTTTTAGGAACAGGCTGCACATTAGCCTCTCTCCAAGCTTCCGGCACATGTCCAGAAGAGTAAGAGAGCTGGTAAAGGCGCGTGAGTACGGGAGACAACTCCGCTGCACATTTCTTAAGTACAGCGCCCGGGATGCCATCGGGTCCACTAGCTTTACGGATGTCGAGTGATTGCAGTTCCGCACGAGCTTCACGCTGCCTGATTTTAATGTCAGGCATCGAGGAGCCACAATTAGGTAGTCACGGCATTGCAATCATCGACTTGGGAATTAGCCACAAAAAGTCTTGCCAGAAGATCGGCTTTCTCCTGCGGCTTATGAGCTAAAGACCCATCCGGACATCTCAGGGGTAGCAGCGAGGGTTGGCGGAAGTTGCTTTGCACGGCTTTGGCCAGACGCCAGTAACTGCGGGAGACCGTAGGATGCGTTACAAATTTGTGGCCAATGCGTGCGACGCGCTGGGCATCCCGCTCTTGGGCGCAACGCAAACAGAAGGCGGCAAGGCGAAGATACGGCGCGGACATCATTTATTTTCATTCAAATAGCGTCCCAAACACACGGCAATAAGGTAATAAATTGAATTTAAATAATAAATTCAACGCCAAAATGTGCGCGTCCGATGAGACTTTTATTTTAAACTAATATATGTAAAACTAGCATCTGCCTGCGGCTTTGTCTGGATGGAATAGTTACTTTGGGTAGCATTTTTATATTATTACTATATTTAGGTATTTATTTTACAAATAATAAACATCCAAACTGCTGTAGATTACACGGTAAATAGCTTATTTTAATACCTTTTCCATACGACTTTTCATTCCCAATTTCAACCCCACATGGGTGTCAAAATTTTAAAAACGCTGCAACATTTTTTTTACTTCTTATAACGTGCTAAAATACAATGTTTCGTGGCTTTATCTTCGATAGTGAGGAATCCCATGCAAACTTTATTTCATACCCTTCATGCCCTATTTCCAAAAAGAACTTATATTCTATCTCAAGGTCTAGTCTATTTTTGTACCAAATTTAATCAACGTCGGTTCGGCTGTTAAGCGTGAAAACGGGGCCTTGTTTGGACTTCTTTACGACCCTTCATCCCCATTCCATCCCCAAACGCGTCAAAATTTCAAAAACGCTAGAACAGATATTTATTTACTTCTTAGCAAGTTTCTAAATACAAAGTTTCATGGTTTTTATCGTCAATATTGAGGAATCGCATCCCTTATTTCAACCCCTTTATGCCCTCTTTTATAGCTATCTTAAGGGGTAGTCTATTTTTGTGCCTATTTCATCAAAATCAGTTCATGTGTTAGGCGCGAAAGCGTGACTTTTCTTGCACTTCCTTACGTACTTTCATCCTCTATTTCATCCCCATATGAGTAAATATTTCAAAAACGCTCGAACAAATATTTATTTATAGTTAAGTGCCTAAATTCAAAAGTTTCATGGTTTTATCTTTAAAAATGAATTCTCATAAAAACTTTCATCCCCTATTTCACTCCCACACAGGTTAAACATTTCAAAAATCCTAGAACAAATATTTCTTTTTTTATTATTAAGTGCCTAAATTCAAAGTTTCATGGTTCTATCTTCAAAAATCACGATCTTCCATAAAAACTATCATCCCCTACTTCAACCCTCTTTTTCGCGATAAAAAGTAGCCTATGTCCTTCCCCGAGCTCTAGTCTATATTTTTACTAAATTTCATTAAAATCGGTTCTGTGGTTTACACGTGAAAGCTTAACAGACAGACAGACAGACAGAGTTACTTTCGCATTTATATAGTAGGGAAGTAGGGATAGTACATTACACAAACATTATCCACGTACAGTATAGCGATCTCGGAATAATTTGGTAGTTTATTAATTGCTATTTGTAGTGGTTGCTAAGCAACGAGAAAATATTTATCTAACAATTTTTTGCAGCCTTGTATCTGTCGTGCCGAACTATTCCGAGATATGTGTAACCACATTATCGAGCACATAACCAATAGTGGTAATACGCGCCCTCCGCCTCCGAAACAGGTAGCGCTTTTGCGCTAACGTCAAACTGTCAATCTCACCTAAAACAGTATATTACTAGTGTTGCACATGTTGCAAGCAAGCAAGTTTAGATTTATGTTATTGCACTATCTAAACTTGTATCAATATTTGTAGTTCAATAACACGCTATCACTTGGAAATAGATTTATTTTTTCGTTGTAAGTAACATTTATTTGTAAAAAATATTATGAAAACTGTTTGAACTTAAATCGCGTTTTATGTAACTAATTCACTTTTTAGCACTGCCCAGTGGTAGTATAAAATCAGTGAGTGGTAAAGTATCAGTATACTTTACCACTTTTCACTGATTTGATATGTGTTACTTTCTGTATTATTTTATACTATAGCTAGCTACGATTTTCTAATTTTATGTTTACTTATTTGACTGACAATGTAAAACTTTGTTTATCATCAATTCTTTACTTTGTATTTTTTGTCAAGGTCGCCCTCTGGTACTTTTTTCTGAAAAGATTATAATGAATTTAGATTTACTGTAAAATTTATAAAGAAAATAAATAGGTTTGTTTTAATTTAGTATTTTTGTTTTATTAAGTATTTATTTTCATAGCTAGGTAACGATAGCGATAAAAACATAATTATGCATGCCTGTGTATCCCCATCTCGTGAAACTGTCGTAATTCGTGCAAACTGTGTAGTGAATAAAGAATCAACATTTTATTGCTTATTTTTGTGTATTTGTGTATATCTCAATAATTCAGTAAATAAAAGCAATACCTATCAGTTATTTTTAATTACCTCAGAGTGAAGAAAGGTCAGATTTACTTTTTTTAAAGTCCACTAATATTATAAATGCGAAATATTGTATTGACGTGTAGGTCAACGAACTCGTCGATATCAAAATCAGTAGGTAATCAAATACATAAACTACCATCACGAGTTGTTAAAGGGTCAAAAGTAGCGCGAAAGGGTTCGTGTAAAATTTTCATGTAAACATGTACGGTGAAGGGAAACCTGCGCACATCTATGATGAAATTCTTAGGTTGTGTGTGAAGTCGGAACAAGCCACACTTGGCCAGCGTGGTTGACTAAGGCCTAATCGCCTAATGTGCGGTAGGCTCGAGCCCCTCTATGGGGACATTATATGAGCTGTTGATGATGTAAATTAGTGTGTTGGTTTACTAATAATATAACTTGTTATTAAATTCAAATAAAACTAAATGTATTTTCTTTACCCAATGTCACGCAGGTCAGTATAAATATTAAAATTAATGAAGAAACAATACAATGTGTTGACTCAACAGTATTTTTAGGAATAACTATAGATTCACGTCTACAGTGGAATCCTCATATTACAACCCTATCAGGAAGGCTTAGTTTTGCTGCTTTTGCTGTTAAAAAAATAGATTAGTGTTTGATGTTGAGACCGCAAGGCTGTATATTTCAGTTACTTCCATAGTGTTATGTCATAATTATGGTATATTGCTGTGGGGATCAGCAGCTGATATTCAGGACATTTTTGTATTACAAAAGAGAGCCGTACGCGCCATTATTAGGCCTCGTGACTTTCTTAAGGTGGCAGTTCGCGCCGCGACCGCGACAGGAGACCGAGACGGGTAATTCATCAACTCGTCCCACATACCTACGGCCCATTTGGGACGAGTTGAACAAAATCAAAATAAATAATATTTTCGTTGTGCAACTCGTCCCATCTCAATATTAAATTGAGGAAAGATACAATTAGTAGCAAAAGTGTTAGCGTGGAAAAAATAAAAACGGGTTTGTTAGAAAATCTTTCATGATCACAACCATACTTATTATAAAAATTCATAAAATTTTAAATTGTTTAAGAATAAAAAATATAAACGGAAAAGTTTAGTTTTAGTTCTAATAGGTAATTTTTAGGAGTTGTTATGAGTAGGTACATTCGATATAACTAAAATCACGTTTCTAAAATCAGTCATACAATTTATTTAAAAATAACAAATTCTACTTGTTTAATTTCCGACTGTCATAGATGATAGAATAATTAACAATAAAAAAATCAACAATTGTGAAAGATACATTTCACAACTACAACTAAAAGTATAAGTCTTTCTAAGATGTATCACATAGTAATATAATTTAAAATTGAAAATAATTATTAAAAGTTGCTAAGATTTATAATATTTTTTTGTACATCAGTCTTACTACTATACTATACTTAACCTTAAAATGACAAACTTTTTCTTCTTTTAAATTAATGGCGATCGCAGATTATGCATTGCGCCAACATCAAGTGAAAATGTACATACATAAAGTAACCGACAATTGTACGATAGATTTAGTTTAAGATGGAGTCTCTCAACATGTGTTTTTGCAACAAGAACTCTCGGAAGAAACTCCTAAAATGACAATAATTCTACACATATTTCAACAGTAATTTCAGAATTCCCGAGATCTTTTAATATTTCCACAATAAATTAACAATTTCTTGAGTTTCTCTTTTCAAAAATGCTTTTTCAGGAAGCCACGTCTCAACAAAGTAATTGCTGAATTTCGGAACCTATCCTTTGCTAGGACTACGAGACATAATATGCAGGAAACTATCGGCCATTACATAACGAGGTAGATGTGCTAAAGCAGTACATTTTCGGATATGTTTTTCACGAACTGGAAAAATTTAAATACATATATTATGTATTCCAATTTTATTTTATTTTTGCTTTTCTCCACAACCTTTTTACTTCAAAAGTAACCGACATAACCATTGTTTAATTTCGTCAACTGAAAGCCATAAATCTTTACCTTGGTCAAAGATAGATAATAGGTACCTAAATAATAACTAAACCTGGATTGCCAACTCCCTTATACTAATAAATGTAGTTGTATGATAAATAATTTGTTGAGTTATTCATCTATGCTTTAGTATACCTTCTGAAAATAGTTAAATAATATCGTGTGTGAATTAAATTAAAAAACAATTATATTGATATACTTAGTCTTTCTTTGACAAAAAAAAAACCAATCTAAAAAGATATATTTTATGTGGGTATTTTCGTACTCACTGTACAATGTGTTGATAAAGGTTAAATTTATATACAGAAATTAGCCTGGGACGAATTGCAGAACAGATTTTTTATTATTTTTGGTTTTCTTCAACTCGTCCCAAATGGGCCGTAGGTATGTGGGACCAGATGACGAAGTACCCACCGAGACAGGAGACGGCGACAAGTGACTCGGTCTCTTCTGTATGTACTGCGGGCCGAGACCGAGACCAGAGACGAGACCGCGAGACCGCAACCACCTCAGTATCGTAGAGTCTCTTGATTGAGTGAATTGTGTTTTAATGTAACAGTATTTAATGTGTCATTAAATACTGTCATGGAACGCCATGTAGAGCAGGGATGTTACGGAGCTTCGACTCCGGTTCCGTTAAGTCGGAACTTCCGATTATTATTACACCTTCGGTTCCGACTTCGGCTCCGACACTTTTAAATCGGAGGCTTTAATCGGAGGTCGAAGCATAACATAGCGGCGACGGCGGCCTGTGTCGACTGTTATGAAAGGTTTTTTTTCATAGTTTGTGTTTTATTTTATAATTTTAAAAAAATTGATTTAAGAATGTTTTATTTGTCTGTAAATAAAAATTATTTCTCATGCCACCACTTCTGACCCTGCCTCCGACTCCGATTCCGATAAATCAAATTTAAATACTCCGACTCCGACTTCGGTTCCGATAAAACTACCTCCGTTACATCCCTGATGTAGAGTTATTGGAGGAAGAAGTAGACGATGATTTGCTTTTGTATTATTAAGTACTACAAAACTAAAAAGGAGTATTTATTCACGAATTATATTCAACTAAAGGCCAAGAAGGATCATCAATTAGCTTTTCACAGTCTTCAATTTCATCAGAAAATTCAGTCATTTTTTTTTATATAAACAACATGCATTTCGGGCGCGACACGATACACTACCGGTTCGGGGCTACGACCGTCTCGCTGTCTTCGGTCTCGCGTCTCTGTCGCACGCGCGAACTGTCGCCCGTACAAATCTAAAGAACAGGTGCCGGTGGCGGTCTCCTGTCTCCGCCTCTCGTCTCGGTCTCCGGTCGCGGTCGCGGCGCGAACCGCCGCCTAGAACAAGTGCCGGTGGCGGTCTCCTGTCTCTGTCTCTCGTCTCGGTCTCCGGTCGCGGTCGCTGGCATCGGAAGGCTTTGGGTCGCCCCGCGACAGGCGACCATGGTCGCGTCGTTTAATGGTCGCAGTCGCGCGTCGCGGTCGCTAACAACCGAATGCTACCTTAAGGAGTATGAAAAATAGATGTTAGCCGATTCTCAGACCTACTCAATATGCTCACGCTGTACAATATGTCGGACAATTTATCCGCAGCTAGGAAAAAACTACCTATAAGGGTTGTCCACCCTTAATTTTTTTTTTAATTTATAAGGCAAAACATCGTTTGCGGGGTCAGCTAGTAATAATATGACAACATTGGGCAACTTCTCGGCCCATCTACCGCAGTGTCTCAAGACCAAAAGTCTTTAATTCGTGTGTGTTGCCAGTGATGACCTGCGGAACCGAAACGTGGCCGCTTACAATGGGCCTCTTAACACTACAGCGCACGCGCCCTTCTTTGGTACACGAGTGCTCGTGTGGGAGACATATGACCCCAATCTCAAAAATCAATTTATGTAGATATTTGATGTGGTAAATACAACAATAGCAATAAATATAAACCAGTAACTTTTTAATTGTCATATAACATAAAGAATTTTTACTTATATTATGTTTATAATTACGAAACAAACAAAAAACATAAATCAACAAAATTTTAATTAACTTTTTTCTTTTTTTGGGTTTATAATTAGGAATACGTAAACAAAAGCAATTAGTTTAAATTTTAATTATTTTGATGGCAGTCTGGACATCTAATCACTTAATCTCTCCGCTAAATGAGCCCTGTGTACCCTTAGTATGAGTTTGTTAGTTTTCGAGCGCCATCTAACGTATCGTCTCTTATCATACATTGCCCACTAGCGCCTCTAGCGTAAACTACCAGAAACAGTGGGCAATATATGAAAAGAGACGATACGTTTGATCGAGCTCGAAAACTATCAAAACTCATACTAAGGATCATTATCACTCTCATCTTGATCCGTATTTGAATCATGCGGGGAATGGCTGATATGCTCTTCCTCCAGTAAATATTCCTCTACTTTGCTCTCACTGTCTACATCGTTATTTAGTGTCTCATTATGCCATTTTTCTACAATTCTATCTGAGGGTAGTAGCATATTTTATGTTTAAAACATCCAAGATTCCGCTAAAAAAAACTTCCGAGATCGCACGAGTGGGGTCATGTGTACCCCATGTAACTTTGAAGACTAACTACGTACGCGTCTATGCAGTCCGGTCGCCCAGCGAACACTGAACACACAGATTATTCATAAAGAATAAAGTCTCAACCTGTCTCAACAGTATTATGTAGACTAAAATTAAAAGCTGTTTATTAAGGGAATGATTGGTTAATAACATTCACACGCTTTTTCTGCTTTTAAGATGAATTCTGCTGAGCGAAAAATGAAATCTAGAGCATATTTGAAAATTGATGAAAGTAGTGGCAGACTCCTCTAGATAACAAAAAAAAATATATGATCAAAAAAGAAGAGATAAGGTTAAAGCTTTATGTGAAACTAAGTAGACTGCTAAAATTCAGTGGAGTGAGACAGTGAGCCTACGTAAAAAAAAAAGTTAGAGAGTATTAAGAAGACGTGTGTTTCGCTGTTGGGTTCATATAAGACAATAAATACCTTGAAAAAAGCGGTTGGCAAAATTAAAAAAGCTCTTCCTACAAGTCCAACCAAAAAATCAGCTGTACCAATACAAACGGGATCATCTAAGTACTAAAACGGTTAACACTATAGCCATAACGGATGAGACAAAGAAGTTAGTCATACATATCATTTAAGAAAATGACTGAAAGCTATTGCATTAACTTGGTATTAGAAAGTACTATGTTGCTTCAAAGATTTTGATAATACCTAATTGTTAATTCGCTATAATATTAGTTTCATATTTAATAAAATATTCCAAATATGAGATAAAAAGGAGTAAATATTTTGGCCAATTTCGTACTTGTCCCGCCAGTCACAACACGATGTCCCACCAGTCACTATTTCTACTTTCCATATTTTCTTGTAGAAATTAAATTTGGTGATAATTTTTAGTTTCTGTTGTAGTCTATTTAATCATTTTCATAGTATAGTAAAAGACATCTGGCTATGTATTGTATTTGGGCTAAAATCTCTTTTGACAGTGAAGAAGGCGGAGGTGAGGTATTTTTGACTGTCCCACCAGTCCCACTCCTTTAACCACGAAAATATCTCGAAAATATTTATCTAGATTATTTTTTTCAGTGATAGTTTTATAAGTCGGTTCTTAACCTATTGTAAATATCTATTTGATCATTATATTAGATCATAATACAAAGTAACAGGTCTAAATATTAGGGATACTGGAGTAAATTGTCCCACCAGTCACTATGGAATGCCCCCCACGCTTTTCTCTAAATAGTAATTACTTATACTTTTCGTTCATCTAAAATAAATTAATAAAATAATTTGTTAAGGTTTTTCATAATATTTAGTACAATTTTCTGCAAAAATATAACATATTAAATAAAGAACAAAAGGGCTTTCGTAAACAGACTTCGATAAACACCGCTATCTACGATTTGATGCAAAGAGCCATCTTATGTATGGATAAAAGAATTGCGTCATGTGCCATTTACATGGACACGAAAAAACCATTTGATCACGTTGATCATAAAAATTTGATAGAAAAATTAAAACGTTAAGGAATCCGTGGCAACGCTTTATTGTTTATTGTCTACTAGCGACCCGCCCCGGCTTCGCACGGGTGCAATGCTTATGTAAATATGCATGTATTATACATATAAACCTTCCTTAAGAATCACTCTATCTATTTAAAAAACCGCATCAAAATCCGTTGCGTAGTTTTAAAGATCTAATTGGGGATTGAATTAATCAGCCGATTTCCAGGTACCATTTTGTTGCTGGCACTTTAGAGACGTCTCAGTGATATCCAATGTAACAAGAAATGGATTCACATTATTTGAAGTCAGAAAATCGCGGTTCAAGGTAGCATGACCCGGAAAATCGTTGGTGATTGAATTAACCAGCCGATTTCCAGGTACTATTTTGTTGCTGGCACTGTAGAGGCGTCTCAGGGATATCCAGTGTAGTATTAAGGTGTTTTGAGCTCAGAAAATCGCGGTTCAAGGTAGCATGACCCGGAAAATCGATGGCGATTGAATAATCAGCTGATCTCCAGGTACTATTTCGTTGCTGGCACTTTTCAAGTCTCTCAGCGATATTCTACGTAGCCACTAATTGATTAAGGTGTTTTGAGCTCAGAACATCGCGGTTCAAGGTAGCATGACCCAGAAAATCGATGGCGATTGAATTAATCAGCCGATCTCCAGGTACTATTTTGTTGCTGGCACTTTAGAGACGTCTCAGTGATATCCAGTGTAGCAACAAATGGATTCACATTTTTTTTTTATTTTTTTTTCAGAGGTTTTTGTTATTTTGTCAGTTTTTAATGGTTTTGTTGGACTTAGGGTCGATTACAACTTTCCTAATGTCTGTGGCCTACATGCGTCTCAGGGCTAATGACTACACCTTATGACTACATGTACGCCACAAGTTTTACAATGTTATATTTACTGTTAACAATGTTATATAGAAGCAGTTCCTCAAGCTGCTTGGTATATGTTATATTTTATGGTATTGTGTTGTATTTAAAGTGTTCTTGTTACATAGTGTGGGCTTATAATTAAGTTTACTACAGTTAAAAGTTTTGTTGTGTGTGTTTGTGTTGTTTGTAAAGGTGTTTTGTGTTATGTTGTGTGTGTAGTTTTGTTCAGAAAATCGCGGTTCAAGGTAGCATGACCCGGAAAATCGTCGGCAATTGAATTAATCAGCCGATCTTCAGGTACTATTTTGTTGCTGGCAATTTAGAGGCGTCTCAGAGATATCCAGTTAGCAACTAACTGATTAAGGTGTTTTGAGCTCAGAAAATCGAGGTTCAAGGTAGCATAGACTTGTTTTTTTTTTCTTTCTTTCAATTTTCTAATTACTACCCTGTGGCAACAAATTAGCAACAAATTCATGTGTGACAATCGATTAGATATTTATCATTTACGCGGTTTCCTTGCTACCTTTATATGAACCTGGCACCATTTTCTATTTTCAACGATCGGTTCGAGCAATAAAATCGTCTTTTTAGCAACTAATTAGCAACAATTTACCTACAAATTTTCGTGAATTTTATATCGATTTATGCCGATTTTCCCCTGCCAGCTTAATAGACCTTATAACGAGACCAGTAATTAAAATTGCTTATGATGGCAATAAAATAGAGGAAGTAAATACAACTAAGTTTTTAGGTACTTTTATAATCAGCAACATGTCGTGGGAGACACATTCGATAGAAGTTTGTAAGAAACTTTACAAACTCTTCGTGAATCTAATGAAGAAATTCGATACATTTTAAAATTTTACTACAAAAAAGGTAAAAATGCAACGCAAGCCGCGAAAAAAATTTGCGATGTTTATGGACCTAGTGCAGTGTCTGTGAGAGTAGCACAAATTTGGTTTAAGCGTTTTCAATCCGGAAATTTTGATGTCAAAGATGCACGTCGCTCTGGTCGCCCTATTACACATAAAATGGATGCAATTTTTGAAAAAGTGGAGAAAGATCGGCATGTCAGTAGTTACGACGTAGCTGAAGAACTGGGAATTGACCACAAAACAGTTTTGGCGCATTTGAAAAAAACTGGGTACACAAAAAAGCTCGACATTTGGGTACCTCACGAGCTCACTGAAAGAAACCTAATGAACCGTGTACTCATTTGTGATTCTTTATTACGACGTAATGAAACCGAACCATTTTTGAAGAAGCTGATAACTGGTGATGAAAAGTGGATCACGTACGACAAGAACGTGCGAAAAAGGTCGTGGTCAAAGGCCGGTCAGGCTTCACAGACTGTGGCGAAACCCGGGTTAACTCGCAACAAGGTGATGCTGTGTGTGTGGTGGGATTGGAAGGGCATTATTCATTACGACCTGTTACCACTAGGCAGGATCATCGATTCTGAACTCTACTGCGAACAACTGATGAGATTAAAGCAAGAAGTTGAGAGAAAGCGGCCGGAATTAATCAACAGAAGGGGTGTGGTTTTTCATCATGATAACGCTAGACCTCACACATCTTTAGCCACTCAGCAAAAATTAAGAGAGTTTGGCTGGGAGGTGTTAATGCATCCGCCGTATAGTCCTGACCTTGCACCTTCAGATTTCCACCTGTTTCGGTCTCTTCAGAATTCTTTAGGCAGTGTCAGGTTAACATCACGAGAGGACTGCCAAAACCACTTGTCGCGGTATTTTGACCAGAAGTCCCAAAATTTCTATAGCAATGGGATCATGTCCCTACCTACAAGATGGCAAAAAGTTATCGAACAAAATGGTACCTACATACTTTAGTTAAATGTAAATAAATTATATTAAAAAATGTTTTGAATTTTCTTAAAAAATGCGAAGAAACTTTTTCCCCAACCTATTACAATACAAGTTATTTAAATTGAATACTATGGAAAATTAACGGTTACACATTTAAGTAATAATAACATCTGGTGGCCACCGGCCACCCTTGTCGCACCTATCATATAGTACATGGGTATAGTAGTTCATGTTACTGTCACGTAATAGGGTTTATTAAAACACGAGCGGGCTTTTAAAAAACGAGCCTTGGCGAGTTTTTTAATAATACCCCGCAAGTGTTTTAATACCTAATTATGTGCAGTACATAAACTAGCGTCCCTTTGGCTCCCTTTGCCGTCCTGTTTTGCTCTAAGTTTTTGATTTTTGAGAAAAATAACTGTAACGTATTAAGCCGAACATGTTGCACAATGGTCATTAATTATGCAACAGGTAAATGACCTTTATTTTCATTTCAATTATCTTTGTTAAAAAGAATATCATTTGAGGTATATCATTGAGATAATAATTTTAATATTATGTCATGAGTGTAGATATTTTTTTGTGTTGGCTATTGCATTTATCGAGGAAGGCTCTAGGCTATTTTATAACCGACATTAACGCGAGCGAAGCCGCTGGCGGCCACTAGTATGATATAAATACTTGTCGCGAGATTTACTTGTGTATATCAGCGATTGAATAAATAAAGAGATATAAATAATAGAAGCAAATATTGCCACAAACATATAAATCATATAACTAGCACTCAGCCCGTAGCTTCTTTTGCGTATTGTTGGTTATTATATAGTTAGCCTTTCTAGATGCATCGTCTTTCTCACACAAAAACAATTTTCAAAATTGGTTCAGTAGATCCAGCAATTACCTCCTACAACGTCACAAAAAAACAATTCACAAAATTTTATCATCACAGCCTATAATTCATTTCACTACTGGAAGACAAGACCTCTCCTTTTCAATGAAGGAGGTATAGGCAGTAGTCCACCACGCTTGCATAATGTGGATTGGTAGTCAATACCCCTTTGCTGGCCTATTAGTCGCCGTCTACGACACCCATTGGAGCATATGGGGTGATGCTATTCTACTCTGCCGGTATCACGTATGGCTATTCACAAACTTACATAAACTATTTACAAACTTTAACTCTTTATCATATTAGTACATACTTACCTATATTTTTTTTAAATGCAATTTAAGTTTACTTTCTTGTTTTTAGAGCAATTAAGTAAAATCTTTGTTTTTAAAGTTTTTTATCAGTAATTTATTGTATAGTTATTTTGACACGGTTCATTCGCATTTTCTCTACAGAGCCTTTCATTTGATACCCATATTATGGTAGTGCTAAAAGTAACAAATCTTGGGTAGTCGACAATTCTGCATTTAAAGTCATTTTATGTATTATAAAAGTATTTAGCAAAAACCATTGACTTTGCTAAGTAAAAAATACATAGATTGGAAAATAGAACCTCCTTTTGAAGTTCGTGTATAACCTGAAAGAATACATAAGGACAAACAAACATAGGGACAAGAACGAACAGTACAACAAAATTGTACAGAATCAAGGTGTGGAGGGGAAGCCAAAGCAAGGACCACTGGTATATCGTTCTGTACATACCTATGATATTTTAAAGAATTATTCTCCATCTCTTAACCGTTACCGAATATTACTATGTGGACCATAATATTAAAAGAATAATCCTCAAACTCCTAACTTTTGCAGTTTTACCCTCCATCATCAGCTCACCTGAAAAACCTGATAGAATAGAAATAGAAAGAAAAAACTTAATTTAACTGTCGATCTATACGAAGGTACACATAATATTTAAGGAATTATCATCCAACTCCTAACTATTAGGAGTTTTTTTTTTCATCGTCAGCTTACCTGAATAACATAAAATGATACAACTATCGGCTTATAAATACATATATTAATTCAAGAATTATCATTCAACTCCTAATCATGGAGGAGTTTTACCTACCATCACCAGCTCATTAACATGATATGATGACTACCAGACGTAAATACTTCAATAGCTTCAGGAAATAAGATATGAAGCATATAATACCTGCATATAAAATTTGAGAGTTGCTCTCGATTTCCTCGGAATCTCATCATCAGATCCTGACTTGGTGACAATGGCACCATATCAGAAGTATTTAGAAAATAGGTCCACAATTAACAGAGATATCCGTGAACATTCATAAAATAATACATAGAGTGCAACATAGAACTTTATATGAAGTCGGTTATCAATACTAAAAGTATCAACACCATCGTTCGTTCTGTAGTAGCATTACGAATATTTACGCGTGATCACGGAGCTAGCACCGAGCGACGTGACCTCTCTCCGAAAAGCCTCATGGGCGACTGATTTGAAAGCGATTGCGCGGACTGTTTTATACTGATTTTTAAATAATTGTTATAAATATATTATAGTTTGTTCAGATATCATTTTTATACCAAAATTTAGAGTATATATTCTTCTTTTAAATTACATCATTTGTTTCTTCATATAAGGGATATTAATTGTTAGAAATAGCAATTTTCCAAATCGTATTTTCGTAATACTTGCAATGTGATTTGATTTTTCTTTAATTAGTAATTCTATGAAATTAAATTTTTTTTCTTTACAACTATTTTGTTCGGGATATTGTCAGTTACACAGTATTTTTTATTTTATTGTAATATTAGCCTTTTCGGATATTAAGGGCTTCGAAATTGCATCTAAACGTATAATTTTAAAAATGCTGTTAAGATATTTTGTTATAATTTATGAATAAAGAATTAAATGAAATATTTTCCTTTACAACTTTTTGCGAAAGAATATTATCTAGTAGTTTTTATAACATTTATATTGATAGAATAAGAATTCATGGAAATTAAGAAGCTCAAAAAGTGCCAATTTTTGCAAAATACGCGTAAACGCTCTTAAGGGTAATTCACCCCTAATTTTTTTTTTTTAATTTTTAAACGAAATTTTTGTTTTTTTTTTTATTATGTGGCATTAAAAATACATACAACCCTAAATTTTTACTTTTTTTTATCACCAACCCCTATTTTTTTATATGCATTTTAGTAATTAGTACCATTTACAAAACTGAAACTGGTTTCATCTGGCCCCCCCTCCATGTTAATCAAAATCTTTAATCACCTTCCAAGTAGCATAAAACAATTGGAAAGCTATACACAGTTTAATCTACAATTGGGGTCTTTTCTCAGAACTAAATCCTATTACAATATGAAAGAATATTTTGACGAAAAATGGGTATAAGAAATTAAAATAAGAATGTTTGGACTCTACACCTGACTTTGACTTTAATTTATAATTTATACGAGTAACTTAGATTTATAATCTCAGAGGAAGGACTATAATCGTATATAACTGACAATTATTTGATTGACAAGAAATATTCTAATTGACAATTTAAATTTTGAACATCTTTAATTTTATAATGAATAATTAAAATTATAATGTTAATTGACAAGGATTTGATTGATAATATATGAATTTATTTATTTTTTAATTTGCACAATATAAAATTCATTTAATTTCTAATAAATATAAAATTAATTTTAAAATTGTAATTCAATAGCTGGGATAAATTGTTGTTAATTCGATTACCTACTGTTCATAGCTTATAATAAATTTGTTAAAAATGTAAATTTTATTAGGTTAGTAAGTAATTTATACCTAGCCCTGAATTAATTGCCATGCCCTTGCAGGGCGTCACATGTATACCTTTATAAATGTACCACCATATATTTTTGTAATGTGACATGCAATAAATAATTTGAATTTGAATTTGAATTTAATTTAATCATTTTTGTAAGGCAAAATAACGTTTGCTGGGTCAGCTAGTTATTTTATAAAATTGATTGAAATATTGTACAATAAAGTGATGAATTGACCTATGATAAATAATATTATAATAAGAGCGACTACTTTGAGAAAATTTGACATAAAATTGTAATTATTGATGAAATAGAACTTTATTGAAATTATTATTAGTGAAATGAAGTTATGATTTCATTAATTAAAATATTGTATGTACAATTTTGTGATGAACTTACCATGTGTAAATTTGCATGCCAAATGTATAAGGCAGTATATAACACATATGCAAAACCTCTGTATAACCCATATTACGCAAATAAATGATTTGATTTTGATTTAAATGAAAGAAAACGGGATTTAACCGTGGTCACTATCATTTAAATGAAAGAAACCGGGATTTAAACCACGTGCCTTTGATTTTTGGTTAATCCGATATTCAGTCATCTAGTTCAACCAACAATCAAAGGTGCGTGGTTTAAATCCCGGTTTCTTTCATTTAAATGATAGTGACCACGTTAGTTTAAAGCAATATATTTTCGTTCATCATTTAGTTTCTATACTAAAAAGTTATTTTTTATCCCTTCTATTCGAAAAGTGTCGCTTTGTTCCTCTATAAGTGGGATCAAAATAGCTCTTTTCCGATAAGTTCTTTTTAGCGGGCGTAAAAGAGATTTGAATTTAGAATATATATCATTCATAGAAATCGAACGCAAATTGTATGAATTACTGGCTAGTACGTGTCGGCTGTACGTCGCAAACTAAAAAAAAAAAAACAAAAGCGCGCGATATACTTTTCTGTTCTTGTATTTTATTTTTTATTCTATATTTTTTATTTTATATTTCTTCATATTTTATTGTATTTTGCAAAAATAATGAGTCTACTACCTCGATATTTGAAAGTGATAATTCATTAACTCCTGAAACAATAACTATGAAGCTAACAACGTCGTACAAAACTTATTACCCACGAAATCCCGGGAGAAATATTTAAGGGCCTATGACAATTTCATTCTATGGAAAAACAGGAAAGGAGCGAAAACGTATTCGAAAAAATAAATTTCTAATTATTTTTACTTCATTTCACATGTCTTCTTTTGATTAAATATATTCATTAATTACATAACAGCGTCTCTTATTTATTTTCTCATAGAAAGGGGATGAAAAGTAGAGTATATAACTCGAGAGCAAATTATTTTTCCCTCGGGCGATGTACTTTGAATCCCTTACTGCGCTCAGGATTCTACGTTAGAATCCTTCGCTTCGCTCGTGCTTCAAAATAGCGCCCTCGCCATAAAAATACTATTTTGCTCCCTTGTTATACAATCTACTATTATACTACACCTGATCGGAACAGTAGCTATTATTCCCTCAAATTGAAAAGAGAAAGTTGATCTTTTCTTCGACCTAAATATGCTAGAGGAAAAGTTGTATGAAATTCCATTTCTAACGTGTTTAGCGGGAGGAAAAGTTGTATCAAAATCTATTTTTAACGCGGCGCCGTCCCGTCGCCGTCAGCGGGGCGCACGCGTAGCGGCGATGCTCGGCAGCAGACCGCCAGCTGCGACACAGCTACAGGCCATTGGTTCGACATTGGTTGGCCGGTGTTTCGCAGAACATCTGCAACTAGTGTTGCATAATCATAATCTCTTTAGAATTTTATTATAGGTACTTACTGCTTATTTCAATTTAACAAGTCTTTGAATGTTACTCACAGGTGTAGTATAAAGCACTACGTAACACTTGGGAGAAAGTTCCATTCCCAACTCGGGAGTATTGTGTATACACAAACTGCTCCCTCGTTGGTAATCTGTCACTTTCGTCCCGCGGTGAACAATATACTAATTTACTTTTTAGTCCGATTTAACATAAAAGCGTGTTTTTTAGTTTTTAAAACTATTATTTTATTTTCCACTTTTTAGTGCGAATTATACCCGCCTTGAAAGTACTTACTTATATTATTTAAAAAAAACTCTTAACAATGACAACGCCATCTAGTGACGTATAGCTGAACTAACATTCCAAACGTTTAAATTATTAGTCCTGGAGATTCTAACAGGATAATGGGATATTCTTATCGAATTATTGTAATGTCTTTGATAAGTCTATAAAGTTTAAATGAAATCTGACCGATAAAGTGGGTCAAAATCGAGTACAAACGAGTCAGTTACATACATACAAACAAACAAACATACAGGTGAAACTAATATAAGCGTGTTAAAAACATTGACAGGTCGTGTGTATTGGTTCATTCAAATAAAGAGCTTTTATTTGTTGATATTCGTTCTATGTTTAGTTTTGTGTTTTGTAACAACTAATATTATTTCAGAGTCCTCATCTAAAAATCATGTTGGATTGCAGTAAGGAGAAATGTTCACCGGCAAACTCTGCAAGATACTTTTAGATCTATTGTATAGATAAGGTATCAATGCTAATTCGTTGAGATAAAGTACATTCGAACTGTATAGGTATGTCTAAGGCCGTGCGCTGCGTTAAGCGGGTGTCTGCGCCGGACACCCACGCGGCGGGCTGTTTCATGCCATCTCCATAGAGCAGCGCTGCGTCTCCCGTCGGTAAGTGCCGGTATTCAGACGCGTTTGTGCCGTCACCGTGAAATAATGTCTTCGTCAGATGAAGATATCGTTGCGTGTTACATGTATTTACGATTGCGTAGAAGAAGGATGTATTGGGTACACCCGTATATTGCCAAAAATGTTTCTAGCAGACTTCAATTTTGTTTTATTGGCAATTTCTGTCCACGCTTTTTCCGTCAGGTCCTTCCTTGAATATTAGTAGTTATACTGGGTGTAAAAGACATGAACAGTCAAACGAGAACCATGTATTCTATACATCAAAATAAGACATTTTTCAAAAAAAATATTGCTGGGAAATGATTTTTATTTTTTGGTGTTAAAAAAAATTGCAAATTGTACCGCGCAATGTAAAGGGCTCAACTCGCACGCAACTCGCAAAACCGCGATATTTTTGTTTGACGCTGGCCCCGTTCGTTAGTGTCCGTGCCCATCGAGTGAGCTACATTGAACGCTAGCGTTTTGAAGCCATTTTTTGTTATGAAATACTAAAAAAAATGATAATGTTTTGTCGGACAATAATTAATAAATAACGTATAGAATACGTTTTCATAAAAAAATGAAAAAACAAATTATGACTTTGACCTTCAATAAAATCGCAACTATCAATTTCCCAGGTATAGTCTAAAGGAAAAAAAATGTTATGATGGTGAGCAGAATACATGGTTTTCGTTTGACTGTTCATGTCTTTTACACCCTGTATAAAAGTTCATATTTTTAGGTTATAGTGAGTCAACGTATTTTTAGGTTATAGTTTTAAAGGAGAACAAATCCGTCATACAATATTTTTCGGTGACTTAAATAGTTTACGCAGCGCACGTTATTTTTCAATTTGACTTAGTAGTTGCCGAGATCTTAGGGTTCATTCAACCAAACAAACAAACTCTTCGGCTTTATTATTAATAATATAAAAATTTAAAACGACATAACCCCATCGAGTATGGGCTCATTTGATTCATCTTGACGAGTACTTTGTTGTTAGATGGTAACGAGAGTCTGATGATGGAGCTGGAAGGTGACCATAGGAACTCGGTAATTTAGCGACACAACCGCGTCGAGTTTGATTTGTCTTAATGGTTAGACCTTTATTGGTGGGTGGTGAGTGGTGGTGGTTTGCTGGACGTGAATATGCGACCCCCTCTCTGGGAAATAAAGTTCGGTAGTTCCTTTTGTTATGAATGTGAATTCCACAGAACACAGAAGTGGTGAATTCTGTCTTAAATGCATGGATGACCCAATGCCGAGGTGAACATGAGCCGACGGCTGAAGGTGTATTAAAGGCTTGTTGTTAAAGTTTTTTTTTCTTTTAATTTCTTGTTTTGTTCCTACGTGGTTAAGCACAACGTAACGCAACGCAAGCACGACGCTCCTGTCGGCGATCCGACATTATATGTAAAATATAGTAATTATGTATTTAAGTATGTTATAAATAGAAGATAAGAATGTACTCGTATTATTGTACTTATATTATACGTATTTTTTAATATAACTTATGAATGTATAGTATATTATAACTGTATTGTATTTAAAACATCATTTATAGGGGATCTATATATTGCACGGTCCATTCAAAGGTTGTCTGGAAGAGATCGCTAATATAGCGATAAGACCGCCCATTGCACATTTAATTATTGTTTCTGGTGTTTTTATGCATGTTCCTGATATAGATGACGTACAATAAAGAATATTCTACCTCTATCTATCTATCATAATTTGAAAAGAATAATTTTCAAAAACATTCAAAGATAACACTAAATTTTCATGGTGGAACAACTGACTTTTTTTCGTTCTATTATTTTAATAAACAGCGGTATATAATTGTCCAAGTATGTACGTACGTAGTGTAACTAATTGCGTGCATATCAACATGCAAGGTCGAAGTAAAACGGTTATCTACATATTATCAAATGACCTGGCATTTGTAAGAGTCGACTTCAATTACATTGCATTTAAAGTCCTTATAAAGATAGTAAACCTTCAGTTAAATCTATTGAATATTTATTTTAATTAGAGTGGTAGATTGTGGTGGTTTTCGATTGGGGTGATTTTCGTGAAAATAGATGTCTTCTAGCATCTATTATATTTAACTATCATTCAAATGCACATATGCCACACATAACTAATTATATGCCTAAAAAATATAGGGGAAATAATATTGGTTCCGTCAAACCAATTAAGGGGTCCGCGCCGTCACCAGCACCACACGCGGCGCACGCATCGCATCGTCGGCCACATTATTGCCCAAGTAGCACAAGTATAGCAGTTTAAATAAAGCGTGGCTTTTGATGAACATCGGAATATCAAACCGGAGGCGCGGAGGGAGAGCAGCCCCCGCCCGCCGTAACAAAACGCACGCAACGAGGGACGCGGAGCGGCTGAGGCTGTTTTTTTTTTATCAGACGTAATATTTTTGTATTAAATTTTAATCAAAATCGTAAATATAAACTAATCAGGTGGCACCGCGGCCGTGTGTAGAATTATACTTGAAAGAGCAAAGAAGCGTTGTAGACAAATAAAGTATATTTTATTAAAGTTAATGAATTATCTTATATATAAAATTCTCGTATCACAATGTTCGTTCCCGTACTCCTCCGAAACGGCTTGACTGATTCTCATGAAATTTTGCGAGCATATTGAGTAGGTCTGAGAATCGGCTAACATCTCTTTTTCATACCCCTTAGTGATAAAGGTGGTTTTTTTTTTTAATTTATAAGGCAAAACAACGTTTGCGGGGTCAGCTAGTCTTATATGTATATAAAATTCTCGTGTCACAACGTCGTGCGTCACTTGCGGCTCACGTGGCCATGCGGCTGTTATGTATTTTGAATTAAAGGAGTCGATGGAACCCTTTCCGAGCGATGCCACACGGCCGCATGCGACGATGCGCGATCCGGAGCCGCACGGCTATGACGCATCGAGACAAGTATCGTCGCATTATCCGCGCGGCTTCATCACTGGTTGGTTTGTGTTTTGTTTCAAAATGGATGTATTTTCGGCTCAAGAGGAGGAGAGTTTAATTAATTTAGTCGCTGGACATCCCTGTCTGTATGATATACGCACTTAGCAATTACAAAAATCCAAATATTAGGTAAAATGTCTGGCGAAAAAATAGGGTCCATATTTAAATAAAAACGGTAGGTATTCTTTAAGTTATTTATTTTAACGATGTTAATTAAAGTCTACTTACAATATTTTCCTGCCATGGAACTGTACCGAAGTCTGAGCAAAAGTAATATAACCACAGATATATCAATCTAAGGAGATCGGTCGAATCGCCGAGTTCATAGGAAGACCGAGTGTCGCGATCGGCGTCCGTACTACATAACATACCTAACTAACACTATAGGTACGTGTGTGGGGATATAATTATACTTGAAAGAGCAAAGAAGCGTTGTAGACAAATGAAGTATATTTTATTCAAGTTAATGAATTATTCTTTATAAAAGTAACAAATATATATTGAATTATAATTCTTGATAGAGCTATCTAGATACATTGAAAATAGTTTTTCTACTACTAATTATAGCAAATAAAAAATAAACAAAGTTTAATCTCTCAGCGCAATGGAGTGTACAATATTTTTGGTTAGTCCGTCTTACGCCCCCTACACGGGGGCGTAAGACGGACTAACCAAAAATAAAAAATTAACTACAATCCGATTCAGATAGAAACGCATGCAAATTGACTCCATGAGAACTCTGTTTATTATAAAAATATTACATATCAGGCATCCTGTAAGGTAAAAGTTTTCACGAAAAGTCCACCGAAAAAAATTGAAAGATATGATATAACGGCATGGAGATACCGTTTTTTTGCGTACAATTGTTATTAAACATATAGAAGGCAATGAAATTGTCTACCTAGGAAAGTTATGCTCATCATCATTTTTTTAGGGTAGTTATTTTACAAATAATACACATATAAACTGCGGTAGATTACTGTAAATAGCTTATTTTAATACGTTTTTATAAACTACGTTTTCTGTTTAATTCCATCCTTTGCTAATTTCCTTACGACCCTTCATTCTCTATTTCATTCCCACACGGTGTCAAAATATCAAAAACGCTACTACATTTTTTTACTTCTTATCGCGTGCTTAAATACAATGTTTCGTGGCTTTATCTTCGATAATGAGGAATCCCATGCAAACTTTCATGCCTTATTTCAACCCCTTCATGCCATTTTTACAACAAAATTTAGCTTATATTCTATATCAAGATCTAGTCTATTTTTGTACCAAATTTCATCATCATCTTGTGTTAAGCGTGAAAGCGCGATTCTGTTTGGTCTTCTTTACGACCTTTTATCCCCATCCCCACATGGGTCATAATTCAAAAGAGCTAGACATGATATTTATTTACTTCTTATCAAGTATCTGAATAGAAAGTTTCATGGTTTTATCTTCGATATTGAGGAATCGCATACAAACTTTCATCCCTTATTTCAACCCCTTCATGCCCTTTGTAGCATATGACCTATCTCAATCAAATCCATTATTAAACAAAATTTCACCATAATCGGCTCAGGTGTGAGGCATGACAGCGCGACTTTTTTTGGACTTCTTTACGCCCTTTCATCCTATATTCTATCCCCACACGGGGCAAAATTTCAAAAAACGTTAGAACTGATATTCATTTACTTTTTATCAGGCACTTGATATAAGTACAAAGATATAAATACAAAGTTTCATGGATTTATCTTCGATAATGAGGAATCCCGTACAAACTTTCATCCCGAACCTGATAACAAAAATTTCAAAGTTTATTTGGCACAAAAACACAACACACAAAGTAACAAAAAAAATAATAAGTACACAAATTATCAAAGATAATTATCACTCCAATTCCTGAAATATAATACTGTAGAATGTGATTAATCCGACGATTCGTCATCAGATGCTAGGTATGATTTCGTAGCCGACTGTACGCAGCAGCAGCAGACGTGTCGCCCGCGTTGTGTCGCGGCGACGCGTCGTGGCATCATGTTGCTGCAGTCATGATTTCGAACCCGACTGCACGCGACAACTGCAGACGGTAGCGCCGTATTCAGTTTTTTCCGAGTAATAAGTATTTCATCCAGAAAAGTTCCGTAGGTACTTACTACTTTTAAAGAATAGGTACAGTCAGCTTCATAAATATCGTAATGTCAAGACTGATTAAAATTATCTAACAGACACAAATTCAATATTTTATGCGCTGTTAGACTATTTGTTGTAGTTACCTTTTTGTTGTAACCATCACCACCAGAGTAGGCAATATTATCTAAACAACACAATTCCAATATTATTATTATAAGTAGGTATTAAGACTTAAGATGACCAATTATATATATTCGCGAATAACTATTCCATCGTAATGGCCCCTAATGTGGGGTAGGCTCGAGCCCCTCGCTGGGGACACTATATGAGCTGTTGATGATGATAAATCCAAGGACTGCTTTGGTTTCCCCTCCACACCTTAATTCTCTACAATTTTGTTGTACTCTTTGTCCTTGTCCCTATGTTTGTATTCTTACAGGTATAAACTGACTTGCAACAAAGGATCTATGTTCCAATCTATGTATTTTTACTTAGCAAAGTCAATGGTTTTTGCTAAATCTTAATATATGCATATAAATTACGTGTCACGTTGTTTGCGCGCGATGGACACCTAAACCACTTAACCGATTTTAATCAAATTTGTACACCGTGTGCAGTTTGATCCAACTTGAAAGATAGGATAGTTTTTATCTTGATAAGTAGTCCTCATTTTTTTACTGTAAATTCAATGTTATAGGACAGTAGTATGTAATTACCACAGCAACGCGTGGCCGGGACAGCTAGTACCTTATATAGATTATTTTTTTATTTTGATGGGTGTCAAATGAAAGGGTATGCATGCTGTGAAGAATAGGTACGAAAAATAAGATGACTTGTTACTTTTAACACTACTATAATATGGGTATCAAATGAAAGGCTTTGTAGAGAAGAATGTGAATGAACCGAGTCAAAACAACTATACAATAAATTTCTAGTAAAAACTTTTTAATACCGAAGATTTTACGTAACTGCTCTAATAACAAAAAAATTTAGTTAAATTATTAGGTATTGACTACCAATCCGCATTCGGCAAGCGTGGTGGACTACTGCCTATGTACCTCTTTCGTTGAAAAAGAGATGCCTTGTGTGGCAGTAGTGGATCGAATTATAAAGGCTGTGATGGCTTGTTTTAAAATATGTTCTTACTAAAATTATTCAGCAACCCGATTATTAGTGGCTTACTTAAGATAATATTGAGATTAAGATAATTTTGAGTGTAACATCTTTCCCGGTCGTTGGCTTTTACATTTGATTGTTTACTGAAGGATTGTTACCTTATAGGTAGTTTGATGCCACATTTATGTAGGCGCCAGGCTGTTTGACAACTGAGACTATTTGTAAGCGGCACATGGCTCATACTGCCAGATGTGGCTTTGTGTGCACCAAAAAGTTACCTAAAGCTCTGTTCAATCCTTCATGTGACTATGAGCGTGATCATAATATGTATGTATAATTCGATAGAGTATACTCTTAAGGTAGTCAATTTGTCACCAAGACAGGATGTGACTCCAGTGAAATCGTGGGAATCCCTCAAATTTTATAGGCATATGTTTCATATTTTTTCGAAAGCTATTCAATTAATATTAATATATATAAGCTTTTACTTCGACGTGGACTCCAAAGATTCAGTTCTATTGTAATTAATAATTCGATTCTCTGATTGTGTTATTTTCCAGCCAGACTTATCTCGTTCTTTAAATTGTTTCCTTTTTGTATTTTTCTGCCATATAATATTATCTTTCTAAATTTGGTAGGTATGCTATAACTGCTATGATATTGCTGATAATGAAGCTACATCCGGGGAATTAAGGGTATATTAATGGTAAATCACTTAACACTGCAAGTGCGTTGCTATCCTGGGGACTAAGATGATTTTCCTTCCATGCCCAGTAAGTACACAGCGAACTGCTTTACGACAGAAATAATAAAGGCGGTGGTATCTACCCAGATGACCCTATATTATGGGTCTACCACTTAGTAAGGTTGGTTTATATAGAATCTATATTTCTATATTATAGATGAATTGATAGAATACTCTTTATTTGCAACTATCATGGTTTACTAGGACGACAGTATTTGTAACAGATCTACATGACTCGCTGCCAGTAGCATGCAAATGTTTATATGTATTTATAAAGAAATGATAGTGATCAGAACCTCGTATGTAATGGATCAAGAAAGAGGAAGTCCTCAGGGTCTTTGGGTATTATTTTAAATATAATTCTTGTTATATCTTGTTAAATTAACGACTTTGGTGTGTTAAGCGTTGGTATTTTCGGTGTAAATATGAATGTTCTAAAACGTACCCATGTACTATAGTGTGACAATAGGATAGGTGCAACAAGCGTGGCTGGTGGCCACCAGATGTTAATGTTACAAATATTCAAAAATAATTCATTTTAAATATGTAACCGTTAATTTTCCATAGTATTATTCAATTTAAATAACTTGTATTATATATTTTATTTTTCTGTTAAGTATCAATTTTATTTTGTGCTCTGTACCTGGACGGCACCGCGAGTAATGCGAGGCTTAGACAATCTAACACGGGACGTGGCATAGCGCAGATTTAGTATTGTAAACATTCTGCCGTTTTTCGCGGGGGATGAGGCAAACACGCATAGCACACATTTACTCACTCGTGCACACTGTTGCAAAAATTTTAATCGCTATTATGAGCGCACACTCGCGCGTCTGCCTAACCCGCGTACCACCATATGGCCTCGTTGTTATATCGTTGTTTCTGACACAAAATTTGTAGATGAAAAATTGTATTGTTATGTGAAACAGTAGTTTAATTGAATAGAAAATTACTTCCGTGTGATAAGCAACTCCGTTTTAGGATAACTTTAATGTTTCTGATCGTAGTCTACAAGAAAACACTCCGCAATCCGCAACGAATAATTTTTACGAGGTCCGCTTAGCGACAGATACAAATTCAAAATGGCGGTCGGTCGTCGCGGTGAACTAGTTTTTATAAACTGACATGAACGTTTGTTTATGTACTTTGGCAGAGGGGAACGCGTTAGCTTCTTGCCACGTCCCGTGTTAAATGGTCTAAGGCGCAAACCACACTGATCTGGCAGACGGCAAAGATACGGCGCGGACATCATTCTGTTTCATTCAAATACCGTACCAAAAAACACACGGCAATAAGGTCATTTCCAAATTCAATGGCCCTCATCGGACGCGCACATTTCGTCGTTGAATTTGTTCAATTAATTACCTTATTGCCGTGTGTTTGGTACGATATTTGAATGAAACAGAATGATGTCCGCGCCGTATCCTTGCCGTCTGCCAGATCAGTGTGCTTCGCGCCTAAGGCAAGAGGGAATGACCGCACAGCGTAAAAATACCTAAACTTGGAGTGTGCTGTACGGCGTAAACGCTCTAAGTATTTGAAAAGTATACTTATTATAGGTTTCTTTACTAGTCTTATCAGTAGCTGATTTATATTGATACCTACTGCAATAATAAAACGTACAAAGTCTGTGGTCATAGAGCCCACCTATGTTTTTTTAATAGTATATTATTATATTTTAATAATGTATAGTATCTTATATCAGAATTTAGGTAGGGCTAGAACTAAAGTTAAGGACATTTATTTAAACTAACTTACAAACAAGTACGACATTGTCTGCCTAACAGAAACTAACTTTGATAGTAGTGTGTATAGTTGCGAATCTATAGATAGCCGTTACAATGTCTTTAGGAGAGACCGCGAAATCTCTTGCTCAAAGAAAGGTGGTGGGGGAGATATTCTTGTGACTGTGCATAGTAAAATTAACGTTATCCGCTACAAATTATGGGAGAGTCATGCTGAGAATCTTTGGCTCACTATTTTACCCACTGCACCAAGTGACCCTGCTCTTCATCTTTGTTACTTGCCTCCTGATCTTCCTATCGATGACCTCACTTTACTTTATAATGCATTGCAAAAAGTGCTACTGAATTCGGACTCTCGCGACAACTTTCTTTTACTGGGAGATTTCAATATTTGTTGGGAACATAACATGGGAAAAGCATGGTCAATCTAACACACTTACACCTTCTTATCCTCAAGACCGTAAAGCCGTTTTACTGTTAGAAGCACTTGACACCTGCAATCTAACTCAATTTAACACCATTCCAAATATAAACAATCGTTTCCTAGATCTTATATTTTCAACACTACCGGCTACTACCAGCACCACTTACCATATTGTATTGAAATCACCAAAATTTAACACTGTAAAACCAATAAAACCTCATTGCCGGAAACGCTACAACTTCAACAAATCTGGTTACACTAGAATTAGGCTCCACAGACTGGGAGAAGAAACTGTTAATGGGCGATGTCAACGAATGTGTTGATACATTTTACGTGCAAATTAATGACATTATATCTATCTAAACACACCCGTTACTAGAGACACCTCTCCTAAATTCCCGTGTTGGTATAGCCAGGCTCTGATTCGGTGTACTAAGGAAAAAAACAAATATCATAAGCGCTACAAAAAGTATAACAACCCTCGTGACTATGACTCATTTGCACCACTATTAGCGAGGTGTAAAGCGCTAATGAAAAATTTTCATAATAAGTAGCTAGTCACAGTTGAAGACTCCGTGGTCGACGATCCAAAGGTTTTCTGGCCGTCAATAGTAAAAAGGACAGGGTTACAATCTCTCATACCATAGAGCACGAGAACAAAACATCATCTGACGGTGCAGGGATATGCGAACTCTTTTCTATCTACTTTGGGTCAGTGTACGTAGATTCATCTCAACTAAACAGCACAGCCTCGTTAGAAGAAGATCTATTATTAGCAATCTTTTAGTATTTAAGAAGTATATCTGCGAGCCATTTGCTTCAGGTGGTCAGGTCGATGCAGTCTATTTAGACTTTAGCAAGGCTCTTGACACAGTCAATCATTTTATGTTATGTCACAAACTTTCTTACTACGGCATACATGGAAATCTATTAAGATGGATAAAGTCTTACTTATCCAATCGTAATCAGTTAGTGAATATCAAAGGTCAGGTATCAATCATCATCATCCGTACATGTCCCTTATGGCGTTCCCCAGGGGTCTCACTTGGGTCCGCTCCTGTTCGTAGTCTTCATTAACAACATAGTTGACCGGTTGTCATGTCACGCTCTGTTGTATGCGGACGATCTGAAGATCTTCTATGATATCAGAGACATTATACACTATACCTTGCTTCAAAATTATTTGAAAATCGTTGCAGATTGGTGTTCTGCCAATAGAAAGTCTCTTAACATATATAAATGTTGAGTGATTTCCTACACAAGAAAGTGGAATAAATTGATTATTCGTATCACATAAACGACAAAACTCTTACAAGGAAGGATGTTGTGAAAGACCTAGGTGTGTACTTTGACGAGCAATTGACATTCCGCACACATTACGACAACATTGTTAAAAGAAGCAGGAAGCTCCTGGGATTCATAAGGACGACTAAAGATTTTAAGAATTCCCATAGTATTATGAGTATTTATTTCAGCCTTGTAAGGAGTATTTTAGAATATTGCTGTCCTATATGGTCTCCATTCTATAATGTTCATATCGATAACATAGAAAGAGTTCAAAGAAGGTTCCTCAAACATCTTGCGTATAAACTCGGTCTCGGTCGCTTGCATACGCGTCGTGATAGATATGACCTGCTTTATCTCCATAAGATTACTATCTTATTATATATATTACTATATTCTCTAAATATTAACACTCGATTTAAATTACACCGTCCCCACACTTTCCATATTCAGGTATACAAAAACAACACTTCCTACTATAATCCCATAGTAAGAATGTGTCGGAGTTATAATGGACTGACTAATGGTAACAAAGACATTGATGTATTCGATAGCAGGTTTTCTGTGTATAAAAAGAAGGTTTCAAAATTAATAAGTGATAACTTGCTCTACAAACTGTAATTTTGTCTATATTCTGAGACCACAATGTTAATACGAGTAAAAACGGGAATTAACGCGATAAAATTACCTTTTAAATGCCTGACGTTTCAGCCGGGTTACACCGACCGTGGTCACAGGCGGACTGGAGAACTGCGATGTCTTCACTCCGTATGTGAGGTAGATTCATACTCGTCTACCCACAGGATGTTTCTTCTGCTACCGTCACACACCACACTTACTGTGTCCCTATTCTGTAAACCGACCGACGCGTCCATATTCTGGCGAGTTCTCGTCTGCGTAATGTTTATCATTGGATTCCACGTCGCTGATAGTGTGTGGTGTGTGACGGTAGCAGAAGAAACATCCTGTGGGTAGACGAGTATGAATCTACCTCATATACGGAGTGAAGACATCGCAGTTCTCCAGTCCGCCTATTACCACGGTCGGTGTAACCCGGCTGAAACGTCAGGCATTTAAAAGGTAATTTTATCGCGTTAATTCCCGTTTTTACTCGTATTAATCATGCAACGCGAAAGTTTGAAAGTGATTACCACAATGTTATATTGATAGTTAATTTTATTTTATTGTGTGTTTATTTTAGTCATTTAATTTATGTTAAAAAAATCCGTTTAATTCTTTGCATGTTGTGTACACTAACTCTAGATTTCTGTCTTGAATTGTTTACGGTATAAGTACTTAATTTTGTCTTGTAATGATGGTGATCTTTTGGTGTATCCATTTTAAATAAATAAATCTTGACACAATCTCTAAATAATTAATAAGTTTTAACTGCAAAGGCATTATAGTAAATTAAAGTTAACTTTTTAACAGGTAACACCAAATGAACCTATTTGTGCAAGATGTTTTGAAGAAACGCAAGAGGTTCTAGCAAGGAGACAAGAAAGACTACTCCGTGATCAAAAAATTACTCTGTCTAATTTAAAAAGAGTGTCAGAGTCACCCAGATACTGCTTATTCAGAGAATGTGAAAATGCTGAACGTATTTATGTCCCAGACAGCAAACGTCGACGAGAGCTAACTGAGTACAATGTTTTTTATACCGAGGGAGTCTCGCATATGTGCCTATCATTTAGGTCGCAATCTCTACGCAGATTTATATACTGCTGATTATGCATTGGATTTCTTTAAACCCAACCAAATTGAAGACATTTCATGATCTTTATTTTGACAGAGAATTGTAACAATTTTCAATTTGATGATATTGAGACACTTCCGGACCATTGGGTGCATTATTGGATTGGGATTAATAAAGAGCAACATAATTCAATATTACAAGACTTCACAATATGCGCAGGGGAAGTCTTGCTCTTACTGCTTTATTAAGCAAATTGCGAACTGGAGACTCCAAAGAGAGACTCAGCACTATTTCAGATACCTAGACGTACCTTAGAAACATTATTGAATGTGGCTAGGGAGATTTTGGTGTCAGATTTTGTGCCCTTCATTTAGGGATGGGGCATATATCTGGAGAGGAAGTTGCGAGGAAAAATTCTAGGATTGCAGAGGGATTATTTGGCAATCCAGATTTACCCAACAATATATTAAAAATGGAATAGTAATTGCTAATGGGACCTACATATACACACAAAAAAGCTCCATTTACCTATTTCAAAAGAAAATGTATTCTATCCGAAAGTACAGGAACCTAGAACCATTTCTGATTGTTTGCTGTGATGGATTTATATTAGATGTGTTTGGCCTCTATGCTGCCACCACAAATTATGCCACTATATTAAATGATTTATTAGATATATATTTTTTTTTATAATGAGGATGTTTTCATTTTGGACCATGGTTTCAGGGACTCCATGAATAAAATGCAGAGGTCTATTAGGATATATGCCGGAAACTTTGTCTTCTGGTCATTCACAATTTACTACTTTGGAAGGGAATCTGTCACGTTGTGTGACGATTATTAGATGGGAAAAGGAGAATGCCCAATTTACTATAGGATTTGGGCCATGATTACGCTTTAATGAAAATAGTGCCAAAGACTGGGAAAAATCTATAATTTATGTGGGGAAAATATCATGAAATTATTTTTGGGGAGTTTTGAGAAATCATAATTGTTATTAGTCATTTCGAGGTTATATTACTCTTACAATATATTCAAATAATTGACAGAATGACAGCTGTAGTTTTTATTAGTCTTACAATATATTCAAATAATTGACAGAATGACAGCTGTAGTTTTTATTACTCTTACAATATATTCTAATAATTGACAGAATGACAGCTGTAGTTTTTTGTTTTTAAATTCTCCCTACTCAAGAGAAGGCAAAGGGGTCTACTAGCCCATACAGCCACGCCTTCGGTATTTTTTTTCTTGAATTTTGTATTTAAAAGTTCTTTTTGCTAGATGACTCCAGGATAAAAAACATAATTAAGCTTAATTGCATAGCTGTTTGGCCAATATTTTAAACAAGATCGTTTTTTAATGAAACTAACTAATCATGCGGCTGTATACACATAAATTCTTTTGCCTTCCAAGTAAAGGGTAAATAATATTTAGTAGGAAGTCAGTGCAGCATTAAAATAAAAATATTACTTTTTAACAACACACAGCTTTGATATAAAAATAAACAATAAGAAACCATAATTCGTCAGATTATTTTTGAAGTATATTTGGTTATTGCAAATTGTGGGCAGGTTTGGGCATTCTCCTTTTAAAGTTGCATGTGTTATTAAATGCATATGGCACCCGGTTCACCAATCCCGAAAATGCTGAAACTATATTATATATTATTAATGACAGGTTATTTATGGACAATCAGTTATCTGCTATTGTATCTATGGAGCGTCTGAATCGACGACGTAATGTTTGGTGTACAAACATAAATGCAGCAAATATATAATTTCGACGGCTCTCAATTGAAGAATTGGTGTTGTTTGTATGTGGACATATCAGATCAGGCAAGCTAGGTCACATGTTGGAGAGCATTTTCGATTTCACGGTATATACAATAAAGGTTAGAAATTGGTCGAGACCAATTGGACCTGAGTGCTTTAGGAGGAAAGGATTATTTTTAATTAAATGTCGGCATGTTGGGCGTAGAACTTATTTTGTATTCATAGCTGTTGATACGGTACAGCAAGGTCGTAACACCATCATCGGTTACTGCTGTAATTGCAATGTTGGACTAAGAACAGGGTTTTATTTTCCCAAGCTTAGGTCTTGTTGTCACTTACCATCAGGTCAGATGAAGGCCAAGAGCATATTTGTCGAGAATAAAAAAAGTAAATAAATATTCAATAAAAATAGGTACTAACGAACACTACTGAACAATCCTCCCATAACTATAGGTACTATACTATAATATTTTATTGCTGAAAAGTTTGTTTGTCTGGTTGAATATACTAATCTCGGGAAATACTGATTGGAATTTAAAAAAATACTTTCGTGTAGTATAGTCCATTTATCGAGGAAGGCTTATAGGTTGTAGTATATAAACGCGAGAGAAAGTGCGGGCGACCACTAGTCTGGAATTTAACCAATAGTACAAAAAAAAAATTGGTAACATTATAGGTCAGTAGGTATTCATAAAGATCTCAAAGATACTATGGGCTAGATGTTTTGGTTTGAGTGCCAGCATATTATTTAAGTAAGTACTTATAGTTTTTTCAATCATTTATAGGTAGGTACACTATTTAAATAATATCATTTCTCGTTGGCAGAAAAAAGAAAGAATACCTACCTACCATGACCACAATGACATGTTGATCTTCAATGATAGTTACCAAGTTAATGCTAAGGTGACCTTTGAACAATAAAGCAAATACTAATCAAAAGATATTATGAAATTAAATCTTAAGTCATAGATAATAAAAAAAAGTTTTTTATTGAAATATGTAGGTATGTAGACGGGAACTAAATTATTTTGAGGTATATGTTTTATAACTTTTGATCCCCAACTTGTATATGGGTAATTCTACAATAAGAGGTAACATGTGCGGCAATCAGTTTAAAATACAAATTTTCTTCTATATGTGGTTATTTTTTGCAATGAAGCACATCACCTTAATGTACTTTATTAAATAACGTCACAATTAAATGCCCAATTAAAGTACATTTTTCTGAAATTCCTTATAAACTCTAAAAAAGTCTCTACCCTGGCCTGTCCCCTTGTTGGTTTCAATTTAATTTGCAGACAATACATACCTTCTTTGTATCAGTTACTAAACTAAAGTATGTTAAACACAAATTTCAATAAATATATTTAAGTATTATTAGGGAAAAATAGAACAATATTTATTTTTTTGCAATAATTTTGATACTTAATTTTTGTCCAACTTTTTTTGTGTATCTACCCTGGCAAATTTCATTTCGCTACCAAAATCATAAATATAAAACGGCCCTTTTCAAATAGCGCTCAAGATCATCTATCGACCTGAAGTTAGCAATGCAAAACACGTGAGCCGTTAAGAGCGCCGTCATTTGTTAGTTATTGCGACGTGTTAGTGCAGTATAGTGGTTTCGCGAGGTCATTGCGTCTCTCCACTGGTAAGTCAAAAAAGTTATATTATTCATTTAATTTATTTGCATTTACTAGTCTAATTTAAAAATCATGTAAGAGTTTAAGTGTGATACATAATGTACCGAAATATTTGCTATGTCAACTAGAACAATAAAATTTACCATGAAAACATCTCTCCCCTGCCATATTTCCCCTGGCAAGATAACTGTCAGGGGAGAGATTTGTTGACCAGGGGAGATAATTTTAGTGCAAACTAACTTTGATATAGGCAATTTCTATCAACGTTACAGTTTTAAATAATTTAAATAATTCTGGTAAATTCTTAAGACTGAAAAATAAAGGCGGTTCTCAGTTCATATTACTATTATATTATTGTCTAATATTGTTACAGATCATGGCGTCACGGGAAAAGTTAACACGTGAAGAAAGACTACAGAAGAAACGTGAAGCAGAGAGACTACGATACGAACAGATTAAAAATGATCCCGAAAATATGAATGCAGAAATAAAAAGACAAAATATTTAAAAAAGAAGAAGAAAGTAATTACAAAGACTGTCGACCAAATGACTTCTAGAGAGCAACGAAAGATAATATGGAAAAAGAAAGCAAGAGAGCGTAGGCAACGACTTGCGCTTCTAAATATAACAAATTTTTCGGAAATGCCATGGATGTCAGATGTTAACGATCAAAGTTTAATTCTCATAGAAGAGTTATAGCTACCAAACCTAAATCCGACCGAGTCAGAAGAAAGATATTTAATTATTAAGAAAAAAGATGACAGTAAAATAAACTTAAGTTTATGTGGATACTCTAAGAAATCCTCACAAATCCTTCATGAAGAACTGTCATATCGAGATATCATAGGCGTCTCTACCCTGCCCAATGTATTTACCCTGGCCTTGTAAAAAGTAATAAAATATGCATAAAGTGACTTGCCCTTACGTGAAAAGATACATAAATAGGACAAAAATCATAATATAAGTGTTTAATGTCAAAACTGCAACTTTTCTCCGTGGCCGTATCCTCTAAGGACTTGAAACCTCTTATCGTAGAATTACCCATATACATCTTGCCATTACATATTTTGTTAAGTTTTTTACGACTATTACAATTCTAATACTAGCTTCATGAAACGCTAAGTTTTTATGTCGTTCTGAAAACATACGGGTTTCTGTCATTCTCCTTTATGTTTAATTAAGGAGCCCCTTGGTAGGGACATTATATGACCTGTTGATGATTTATTTATTTAATTATTTTAGGACAACCAACAAATGATGATGATGATGAAGGAAACTAAAGGTAAAATATTTTTTTAGTTACATACAAAATATCAGGTATCTAGACCTGATATTTTGTATGTATGTTAAACAATTATTGTATATTGACTGTTTGTTTCTGAAATAAATAAATAGAAAATAATTTTACCGCTCTACTGATATTTAACTGACAATTTTTAAATTTATTTTTGGTAATCATTCAACGCCGAAATGGCGTGCTACGCGTCCGATGAGGGCCGTTGAATTTGTTAAATTAATGATCTTATTACCGTGTGTTTGGTACGGTATTTGAATGAAACAGAATGATGTCCGCGCCGTGTCCTTGCTAGACGTCAGATCGGTGTGCTTCTCGCCTTAGTTCGATCACGGAATAGGTGTATTCGAGCCGCAATAATTCTTTAGTCCTTGTAACCATGTTACCCGTTGGTAAGTAGGTACAACAAAATACTCATCACAGTGATGAAACGAAAATAGGTCCACGTACGAAGAAAGTAAACAATAAGGTTAGCTACAGATTTGAAATATGAGTCCATGAAATAATTATTAATTAGTTTAGTTAATAAAGTTTATGATTAATATAGCGAAGCTTTGCCCAATGAAGGATAGAACTGTTTAAAAATTTAATATAAATAGCAGATTGTGTAGATGGCGAAGTGAGTTTACAATTACTTCGATAAATAGGTCTCTAGAATATCGAAAAGGAATCCTAATCAATGTTAGAAAAGATACGATAGTTGAATGTTAACTGCAAGTGTTCCAGAATAGATATTGTACCCAGCTATAAACAAAATATGAAATGGCTACAAGCCGAAAGTAAAATTGTTAAATAGTGTTTGAAATATCTTAAGTAATTATAAATTAGTAAAAAAAATAATACACAATGCTAATTTCTAAAACAATTTAAGTCTTGAATAAGGGTCAGGTCATAATCGGCAATTTAAGGCGCAAAGCACACCGATCTGGAGCGGATGCGGACATCATTCGGTTTCATTCAAATACCGTCCCAAACACATGGCAATAAGATCCCTAATTGAACAAATTCAACGCCGAAATGGCGTGCTATAGCGCGTCCGATGAGGGCCGTTGAATTTGTTCAATTAATGACCTTATTGCCGTGTGTTTAGTACGGTATTTGAATGATGTCCGCGCGCGTCCTTGCCGTACGCCAGATTGGTGTGCTTCGCGGCTTACAAAGAAAAAATAGTAAATTATATATTAATTTTATTTCAATGGCCTATAAATAAAAAAATATTGAACGGAACATTGCGTGTCCACACAGTACAAGTCGCAAGTGTGTGAACGTGATACAAAATGGTAAAGTAACAATCAATCGGCATGCGACATGCATATAGAGCGCCCGCCGTTTTCGCTTCAATAAAAGACTGTCCAGTAAGAAAGAATGCTAAATGTAGAACGGGCTTAATCGTACCTACTCTATACTGACTATGATTCAGTAATAAAGCACACGCCTACACAACGCCAAAGGAAGTATATTTTTCTTAACATTTAATGATGATCGTTATTAAAAAACAGATGTTAAAACAGTGCTCTTACAAAACACACAGCGTATTAATAACAAAGTGCACAAAAACCAAATGGAGCCGCCGCCAGCCATATCTACGTGATTTTTATCGGATTTCTTCAAATTCACTGCACTCTTCCAGATAGCACTGTTATTCGGCACTGTCACATTTCACTGCACTGTGTCACTTTTCCGGAAGTGTTCCGCACTGCAATCCAAATAAATCACTGCAATCCATGTGGCAATCCATCTTGGCCTAAGTGAGGCAGGGCGGCGGCACCCAATAAAGTGCGAAGACTAAGTTTAACAACATGCTCACTCTCCACAAGAGTTAGAAATATCACGACAATGCAATGAAGCTATTCGGTCCAGTGTCGAATTTAGACAAAGGCCGTACATCCACCAACACTGAATCGCTTACCAGTCTGAAGGCAAATCGCAGTGATGGAATACATTTAATTTAAAGCTTTAACCTGCGTACCTCATGTTTATTCGAAGATAATGTAAAAATATTTTATTTTACCTTTTCTAAAACAACCCAACAAAAGAGCAAGAATAAACCAAAAGAATTGTCTATTATATGTCTTAAAAACATGAAATACGCAAGATTAACATGATGTACATTGAAGAGACAAAAATGACTCACGATAGATGGTAACGCGAGACGGTGGAAGGCGCAGGTGTTGAGTTCACGGAGGACGAAGAGCCAGAGTAACCAGAACCAGCGGGTGACGATCCGGCCGAGGGCGCACCCGCTGACGATGGTATCGCGGCCGGCTCGTAATATTCAGTGGTGAGTGTACGCTCATCCAGCACGTGCTCCGCGTTATGCGCTTTCGACGCCGACTTGATATCCATGAAAGCAACCGTTGCGCAAACTCCACTGTTCGATGTTCCGCTCGCGGTAGCACTTGTGTTCCCACTCTCCGTTCTACCCAACAGCTTGACATTTTGGACTCGGCCATAGCTGCAAAGTTAAAAAATATGTGATAGGGAAGCTTGAAATAGAAATATCTTCTGAAGTAAATTACAAAATTCGCAGTTGAATTAAACATTGCCTGACAAATAAAAGAAACAACACGACAGTAAACATTTAACAAGACCGCCCATATCCGACAAAAGTAAAGCAAGAAGACAGCAAATCAATAATATATTTAAATTAAAGAAATTCTTGAACACCAAGGAGTCATTCTGTTACATAAAGGTTTCTGTGATAAGTTTGTAGGTATGTATATGTCGCAGGCGGATCGTATCGTATAACACGCCGTATAACAAAACGGCGCCCCAGCCCGGCGGGCGGATTGAAGTGTGTGAGAATTATTAACCAAATAAACTATTTGTTGATAAATCCGTAGTAGATTCTATCAATATAAGTCTGTATAATCGAATGGAGATCACTTATTATTGGTAGGTTTAGGTTATTTTTTATGACCAAGCAGATAGGGGAAGTATTGTTACTCATCACTCTCAGTCGCGAAGCACACCAATCTGCCAGGCCAGGACGCGGCGCGGACATCATTCAAATACCCTACTAAATACACGGCAATAAGGCCATTAATTGAACAAATGCCCTCGTCGAACGCGTTATAGCACGCCATTTCGGCGTTGCATTTGTTCAATTAAGGACCTCTTATTGCCGTAAGTTTGGTACGGTATTTGAATGAAACAGAATGATGTCCGCGCCCGATGCCCGATCGGTGTGCTTTGCGCTTCACACACTACAATCGGCCGCGCCGTTTTGTAATACGGCGTGTTAAATAATCCGACTGCGACATATGCATTAAAAAGAGTCTGTAATTTGGGAAACATTATAAGCAAGAAAGGTACACAGGTAACATGCAAGTACATCCAAAAATAATTTGTATTCTTTTAAGCGGTTGCTATTTGATAAGATAACCTATATCGAATTAGTGCCGGTTGATAACTGATTATTTTTGAAAATTATGTCTATACTATTTACGCCTTGTTGGCTCGAATTAACGAAATATTATTTGCGCGGCACAAACTTTTAAAATATTATACATATTTAGTATTTACAACCTAATTTTTGCATAATTATATTGTCAACCGCCTCAAAAATTTAGAATTTATATACCTAGTAGATATGTAGGTATAATGTTTCATGTTTTAGTATTAGATTTACGAAATAAAATTGATTGTTTCCTCCGAACGTCTACGAAGATTTCAAAACTTATGCACCAATGTGTGAGTAATGCGAATGTGTGCGTGAAAAATAGTACTGCAGTCTGACAGTAACTATCTTTTCTACGTGACTGACAGGCCTACTTAGGCCACCTGCGTGTGCGTGAAATGGTATCGTATCTATCTCTAATATACGCGTAATTTTGCTCTTTCTCTTTCACATTGCCGATTATGGTTTCCTATATCTATTATTCCTATTAACATTGAAAATTACCTAGCCCTTCAAGTATACCACGGATACTTATGGAGCGTTCGCGTGGCAATGTAGTGTTAACTAAAAATTAGTACATATTTAAGAAAGTAGGTAGATAAAAGTCATTAAATAAATTGATACAAGGATAAAATAGCTGGAGGTGTATTTTTGGGACATTATTAAGCTCGATCCACACATGTCCGTGCCGTGACCGGGACGTGTTCCCTCGGTGGTTGTCAAAAATATAATTGCGTACATTTTATATGAACTCGTTCACACACGTCCGTGTCCGGGGGCCGGCGTCGGAGCTTCAGACAACGAGCGAGCGTCCGTTCGAAACGGCCCGGCCACGTCCCGGATGTGTGTGCACAGTATAGCAAGAACAGTAGTTCATCTGCGGGCTGTCGGCGAATTATTAGGCTACTCTGCGTTGTGAGCGAATGTGCGATGACATAAAAACGCGCGATCACACCGAGACGACAAGACCACCCTATGTCCCCATATTTTATGTCATGTGTTCGTCACAGTGCGTGCGTACACGGAGCCGAGTACGCACGCACACATTCTAATGGATAGCGGCCAGTTTGTATGAAGACGTACTACTGTTCTTGATATAGTGTGGTGTGTGGGTGGATATACCAAACAATAAAATACCTACTTCTTTAATGAAATACATTGAATAAATAATAGTGTCAGAGAAAGCTATTTTGGTTTTATCCGACTCTGTCATTGCGATAGTACAATTATAAAAAAAAGGGAAATAATAAACCGAGCAACTAAAAAATCAAATAATATATTGCCTAATGTTCAATGATAAGACAAATGTCTTACATATAACAAGGAGTAACGGAAGTAACGCACACGGTCGGTACGTATACTTAACTGCCCAGACTATACGTTTGTAATGAGGACAATTAGTTTTAATAAGTATCGTTGTTAAAATATCTAAATAAAAAATACATAATTTGCATATCAGTAACAAACTACTTTCAGGATTTGAGTTATTTCTGTAACACGTAGTAGGTATAATTAATTATTACACATATACATTTACTTAATACAGATAGTATGGACTTTATAAATTAAACACATGAGTTTGTAAATGTTAACTTTGTACAATCAAGGAACTAGAATCTTAAATTCCTAATAGGGATGACGACTGGGTTAAAATATATTACTACTTATTTTTACTTAAACCCATTTTTGACCACTGTGCCAATTTGGGAACACTTAGTTATTGAGGGTAGAAAAAACGATCTTTGTTCGTATCTAATGTTCTGTTATATTATTATGAAGTTAAAGGTGCAGTGCTTATACGTAAAACAAATTAGTTTTGATATCGTAAGTAATCTTCAAGTGATTATCAATTTTATTTGAACAAATAATTAGGCTTGGACGTAAGTATACTTTTATAATTTTATTACAGAGAGCAATAAAAACAATATTTAGGTTTATCTGATTTAAATTTGAGTATATTTCGAAGCATTTAGATATATTTGTAGTCATATAATTTATACTATCCGCCACCGCGACATGTCCGTGTCACGTCTCTTCTGTGTAAGCCGAGAGATGTTAAATAAAACAAAAAGTTTTGACGTAGTTTTATTAATATTGTACAGTCAAATGCCAATTAATTTTTACATGGCTCTTCGATTTTAATGAATTCTATTGCATGAGTTAACGTGACTTAACCTTCGTTTTTAATTTATTTATATTATAACATACCTAAAATGAATAAACGATCGCTAAATATTTGAAGTAATGACGATGGTTCAGAAATAACATACTTAGTTACTTGAAGAAGTTACTAAAAATAATCGAATTATACGCGAGTTAAATCCGTAAAAGTGGTTTTACTTACAAAAAACAGTCATCAACAGTTGTATATGATTATTATTACTCGATTGATCCTTTATTATTATAAAGAAACAAAACTACATTGAAGATTTTTGAAAATCCGTTTCGCACACCCAGATATCGAACCGACACATTAGTGGGAGTTCGATTTGTAGGTAAAAATTTCTTATAAAAAATCTGTACAATTATACTGCCGTCCAAGCCATAAATGCAGTAAGGAATTTTTTTTCGTGAAATGAGTTTATAATAGATTCGGAATGGTTTCGTTTTGGAGATTCCGAATCTATTACGAACTCATCAAACGAATAAGAGAAAAAATTTGATGCCTAGATATCAAAATTATGGTTCTTAAATTAAAGAAGAAGCTCTTTTATTCAGGGACCTATCCAATTTACTTAGTAATTATTATCTCTGAAGTGACTGATGGTGAATGTTTTAAGATTTAAAAATAAATGTTTAAATAATAATTGCAAAACACTATAAACTTTTACGAAATAAACGAACAAAGTCGAGCATCCAACTAAATTGACCTCATTTTGAGTAAATTTGTTTATAAAGTTCTGCGTTATCTTTCTAACAAATTATGATAACTAAATAGAAACAATAATAATTAATAGGCTGCTTAGTCTACTAATTATTTCTATTTAGGTAGTTAACATAATTATATTGTTAAAGATGTTATTAATGAATTATTAAGATACCTACATGTACAGGATATTGTTTTATTTTTGAATAAGATTCGTTCAAAAATTCATAACTTTAATACACTTTTGCTTCTTTTGAAAAATGAGAGAATGTGTCGTTTCACTAAAATAAAAAAGCTCATTCATATGTTATATTCCCTAAAAACGGATTTTAAAACAAATCGGTCTGTGGATAGGCAAAGAAGATTATGCTGACAAATGGCAGGAAACCTTCCGCGGTTAAATTATAATGAAACCGTGAATAATAGTTACTTTTTCATTTAGTGTTAACCTTTACCAACCTTTTCAAAAAGAAAACCTGAGCCGTTTGCACGAATACCAAATAGCGAAAATGAAAAAAAAAAATTTTTTACTTGTTTTATAGATATAAATAAATCAATACTGGGATTAGTTTATGTAAAATAAAGGGTATTTCGAGGTGCTATTTCTTTAACAAAAATAAACTTTGTTTCGACCTAATTAACAATTTTGAAACTAATTAAAATATTTTAAATGCGTGTACAGTAAATGCATGCAACATCGAAATAAATATAACAAATACAACGCATTTATTTTTGTAGTAAGTTTGATAAATTCTTATATTATTGAACCTGGTTAGATTTTTTTTCTTTGCTTTTGGTATTTATTCAATAGAAGTAGATATGCCTCCATATAATTTTATATTTAATATTAAAAAACAAGCGAAAAATATAACAATAATAGCAAATAAAAATATGTCTTAAGTTACAAAAGTTCGATAAACTTTCACTGTATTATGTAGATTATTGCCCTTTTATATAATATAAAAATCCTTAAGGAAAAATAAAGATTATTTATTTTATTAATCTTAGCTTAGGCCATTACGAACATCTCGATTTCATAAGCTTTGCTAAAGTATTGGTAATTCTAAAAAAATGCAGAAGTTGCAAACAACCTAAACTGAAAACAACATAACACAGTGTCAATATAACGAGACACATTTACTTACTAAAATTACATTTTTATAAATCATTCTCTCATAACTAAAAATCAGAAAGTGTCGAAAATAACGTCTTAGCTGTGTGTCACATCACATTCAGTAGGAGAAACAATGACATGAAAATGTCACTGTCGTAGTTACTCCAGTCCAGACAACGGTAAATATTATGAATTATTCATAATTACCTTACTGTTGCACAGCTCCGAAAGTTGTCCTTCGCTTCACAAATTAGGACACTCAGTATCAGATTAGTCTATCACGTATGAAGAATTTCAATTCGTAGTAGTCATCTTATAGTTAGACTCTATGGCGTTAAAATAAAAAGTGAACATAGATTTAAAATAAAACATTTAAAAATTAAGTAGTCTTTTTATGTTTCATTTATATAAACGCAAATAATACCAACGAATTGTATAATAAAAAGTGGTACATCACGTCTAAAAAGAAATACAGATATCCTAAACTTGGGTTAATGTCGAACTGAAGAAAGTTTGACAATAGTTTCTCTATATTGTGTCAGTGGCAAGCAGTAAACAATCAGCTTTACAAAAATTTGTATTCATGGACTTTATATATTCTTTACCATTGTTTAGTTACTATTAATCAAGTAATGGATACACATTTTTAAGGGGTTGGTGTGGTGTAGAGTAGCTTACTTATAAAAGAAAATACATATTGTTTTTAGGTTCCGAAATAGTGATATCCCCAAATAGTACAGTTATCTAATTCAACCAGGGATTTTTACAATTGCACCACTCGATTTTGGAAGTAAATGGGAAAGGGAAAGAGTATAGGTACCTAGTCACAGCTTAAAAACTGAAATACTGGCTTATCATCATGTGATCCCAGACTCAAGATATTTACAGAAGCAAGTTTTTTTTATTAGTGAACGCAAGGACATGAAGTGAACTAATGTGCTATCATATAAGTAACTGTGAGGATTTAGGATTTTATCCCTACACATTTATAAACCATAAAGTATCATCCAAGTACCAAGAGGTAAGGGATATAGCTTTTAATTTGAGGCGTTCTGCTAGAATGCTAGTTTTGAAGGTGTATTTCCCCGTAACAAGATACATGAAGGTAAGAACTACTAGGTACCAACTGACACCACAGAGAAAAATAACTTTTCAGATTTGAATACACTTGGAAATTTGAATTTGAAAGGAAAACCTGAAAAGGAAAACCTGCCCACAATGCGCAATAACTAAATACATATACCTCAAAAATATCTGACGAATTATTGTTTCTTATTGTTTATTTTTGATCCAAATATATGTGCTTTGCCATTACGTCAGCGCGTTTGACTTTGCCAGCAGATTTACGCAAACTGTTTCCGTAATTAGGCAACTAAGTAACATTTTCCTTGTTCGGATAGGTAGGTGGCGTTTTAATTGAAGTTTAAATACAACACACCCATAAAGGATGTTTGGTAAATAAAATAGGTAGTACCTATTTTAGCAATTTTAACGTTTTCAATTGATCGTAACTAATAATAATAGCTAATACTTATAGGAATAATTGTTAAAAGAAACATATCGCCAATATGTCGCTGTAATAAATGATTCAAACTTAACAATAACTACATAATAGTAAATTCAAATATTATATTCAACAAAACCAACTTATGAAAAGAAATAATCGAATAACTGAACTAATTTCAAATTTAAAGTTACCTACCAAGCTCGAGGTAAATAATATATAGCTATGATGAATTTTTTAACTCCATAAAATATAAAAAATACATAAACACGTCTAACCGGATAAGGAGCGCGCCCGGCCTGAGCTGAGTGACTCGTGAGAGCGAGTCAGGCCGGCCATAAAAAATGCGCAGTTGCCGCGTTGTTGGTCGCAGTATCGGGCAAACATGCGGCGTTGCCGTTCTGTCAGACATGTTTTATCTACCTACGAATATGTATGACGACAGAGCGCTTCATATTGTTGCAGCCGTTTAGAAATTTCGTCAAGCAAGAAAGACCGCGTCCATATTTAGCTTTTTAGTTTGTGTCTAATAAACGGAGAAACATACATAAGACATTATCTTAATTTTTTTAATTTGGTTAATGGTAGGTATATCAAAATTAAGAACGATTGAAGTTAAAATACAGATTCAATTATATACCCAATAGAAAGGTATGTAGGTACGTGTATTCAGTGTTTATTCATGTACTTAGTGCCTACTTATATCGTTACTTACCTAAAGTTAGATTACTTAATAGGTATTTGGTTAAAAAGTTTCATATAAGTATAATTGTTAAATAATTGTTTTTACTGGCATTTAAGTACAGCCAAACGCGTGGTTTCTCCGTTTTATCTGTATTATGTAGTCATAATTTGTAAAAAGATATGTTTCTGCACAAGTTTCATTTCGGAATAATTTACTACAACTATAATTACAAATATGTATAATCAACGGAGAGTGATTAAATCGGTCGATGTCTGACGCGACGTTGCCACATTTACTCTTACAACATGGCCGCGCTCGCTGTACCCGTTTCCGTGTGAAACTCAACAACTGCGTCTGTGTGTTTGAGGTGGCAGTGGCAGTCAGCGGCGCGCTTCGAGGTGAAGCGGGTGGTGGTAGGGTGCGAGGGGGAAGGAGATACCACCGGCTTGGTGACGTCAGTTTACTTTCCGAACACAACCACAATTATTATTACCTAGTCGTTTTGTTTGTACGTTGAATTAACATTTTTTTTTAACATTTAATTAATACTCCAATTAGTAATATAAATAATAATTGGAATTTTGTAAGGACGTCAAATTTAAAAGATACAACTGGCGAAAACGTTCTTATAATTTCAAGGTTACCTACATACAAACTGTATAGGAATGTACTTGTATACCCATTTACAATTGAATATTTTAACTTTATAGGTTACCTCCGTTGTATTGTATTTTTCTTAACACTGTGATTTTTGATCGAAGTTAGTAAACTTACTCCCATAAAATATTTTATATAATTATAAAGTTTTCTAATACCATGAAATTTAATTACCTACTGTATAGGTAGAGGTACCTATCCAATGTAGTTTAGACGTTCCAAAGCATAATTATCTACATAGGTACTTAAAAATATTTAAACACAACAACAGTAAACAGTTTACGAAAATTCTACAATATTGTCTCACAATGTTCAAATAAAACTTTTCAATTGATTTAGGTACAGACTGAGAACTGTCAAATTTTCTCAATCGATTTTGCGCTTTATAAAGTTGAAAATCAATTGGAAAAGTCAGTTTTGTGTAGTCTGGTCTGCTGTCGTCTGTACTTACCTATCTCACCGTGCTAACAAAAATTATATTCTAACTAAGGCTTTAAAATAATTCGAATAGGTATATACAATGACCTAGTAGTCATCGTTTTTCGCAGGTTCAATTGTGCAGGTACGGTTTTAGTGTTTAATGTAAGTGTGACGTTAGCATAAGTACCGTTGGTTTTGGCGTTTGCTGTAACCAGGCCGTGTTACCGTTACTAGTATAGGTATTGAATACGATTTATTGCGACTTCGTAATAAATAATTGAAGATAAATTTCTTTTATAAGACTTTTAAATGAGTTTTGCAGAGTAATTCTCTACCTAGCTCGATATTAGATACTGTAATATAATCCAACTCATTCGATTTACTTGAAATAAATAAATAACTTTAGAATAACTAAGCAACTAAAGAAACCGATAATTATGAAATGAACATTTATGGTGTTGATTAGCGCAGCAAGTCCAGGAAATTACCAATTCTACTGTCACAATAAATTTACTTAACACAAATATTTTACTTTACTGACAATAATATCTATAATTTAGATATTTTTAAAATATAAGTACTCAAACTCTAGGAACGAAACTCATTTGCCTGTCTTCCTATCAATTTTATTTGGGGTCGATGTAATTTGTTTTTCTATTCTATGCTGTTGTATTTAATTTGCTATAAATTAAATAGATATTTTATTGTTGAAAGAGCTTTTTATTTTATTTTAACAACTAAGAGTTGCTAAGCAACCTATAGATTATAGTATACAACACCCAACCTTAATCTGTAGGTCATACATATTAGTTTGGCTAACTGTACTTACAATTATAACATAAGTTATAATAAACCACAATAAGTACATCTTTACAAACTAAAAAAAAAAAAACTAAAAACAAAGCAAATCTGAACAAAACTACAGTATAAAACTTATGAACTATACGTGCAGAGTTATATAGCCATAATGAGATTAAACTTATTTGTCCTATACCTGAAACACAACTACCTATTTAACATAAGACGAGGAAGGCCTTTTGCCAAAACATCTGCAAGCATTATTTTTCGAACTATTGAGAACCTTCGCATAAGTAACTGGTTCATCATCAATTCCATCGTCATTCATTACAATTAGTAGAATGGCAATAATTTACCTTATTCCTTTTCCGTAAATTATACCTGGATTTGGGCATAGAAGTGCTAGAAGTTGACGGAGCAGGTTCTGCTCAGTACAGTACAGTTCAGTTGCTATTTAACTCGAAAATGTACAGAGACGTTCAAAACTCTCACGAAAGAATTTATTATTAGCGACCCGCCCCAGCTTCGCACGGATAGTACAGTCCTTACTTTAACCTTACCAAAATATACTTTTAAACCTTCCTCTTAAATCACTCTATCTATTGATGAAAACCGCATGAAAATCCGTTGCCTAGTTTAAAAGTTCTTAAAGTAGAAAGAGCGACTTAGTTTTATACTATGCATAGATAGATAATCAGACTGAGAACAAACAGTTAAACGTATATTTCCAACCTAATGTACCAGGCAGGCTATACATAGGTCACACTAAAAGTTGCTGAAATTGTCCACTTCTATAAACAATATTTAAAAAGTAATTACATCATTTGAAAATGGAACTTTTTGGCTATAGAATGCGGTTGGTTTCATTAGACTGTCAATTGTTTTTACATAGTGGGGCCATTTTAAAAATTGCGTGTCTACTACATTAACATGGATTTAACTCAGGAAAATTTTCGTAGTATGATTTTCTACGATTTTAAGTGTAATTTGCCTCGGCTTCAATCTGCTTTTGACGATGAAGCACCATGCAAGACGACTATTTATAGCTGGTTTGCAAAATTAAAGCGCGGTCGTGTAAATATCAGTGACGAATCTCGCGATGGTCGCCCGTCCACCGCTCTGTGAACAACAAAAACATCGATGCTGTGCGCCGTATAATTGAAACAGACAGGCATGTGACCTACCATGAGATTCGCGCATCCTTAGACATAGGCAGGAGTTGAATACAATCAAATTTGACCGAGTCTCAAAATTGGTTTAGTCAAATGAAAAAGCGCATTTACGCAAAGGGAGAATATTTTGAGAAACAATGAATTAATTTTTTACCTTTTATAGTATCTTTTTCTTATTCATTCCGGAAAGTTTTAGTGCGCCCCACGTATAATTAGGAGATCATGTGGTGTCATAATAGTAATAAATAATATTTTATAATAAATAACCTCTTTTGCCGTCTGGTGATTTAAATTGAACAATGATTATCTCTTCTCATTACATGTCCATACCATGCTAATCGCTCCTTTAAATTTTTCTGTCACTGGTGTTACTTTCAGACTGCCTCTATAATATTCATTCTTGACTTTGACTACACACCGGAAACGCATCTCTGTCACGTGCATAACTCTCATCCATCCGCTGTGTCGCCTAACTTTCTGATACGTACAAAGCAACAGGCCTTATTATGGTCTTTTATATTTTCCCTTTTAATTTAAGGGTAATTCGGGGGCCACGTATGACCACGGATGACGCCATTTCATCCACTTTGAGCTGATTCGATATTTGACGTTTCGGTCGAGCTCGTCGTTGTGATGTTTATTTGAACCCAGGTATCGGTAATTAGGAACGAAACTATGGGATGTTAATTTAAACGTGTAAGTAAATACTTGCTTATTAAAGAAACACGTTAAAGAATGCTATAGAATGATTGTGAGACCTAGTAGGTGAAAAATAACACAATATTAACTATATAAGGTTATTGACCTGAACAATCAACCGGTGAGTAATCACGAACATTGCAATGCAATGCTGTGTATCTAATACCTCGTGTTACAAAAATGTACCCAGTATTTCAACTTTCACCTGATAGTTCGCTAACATTGTTTCGTAAATTAAGCAACAACCGTATCGATCCTATCCGCACTGACAATCATTCGTGTCGTCTTAGCATGTAACATTATAAGTATTATCATTAAATTAATTATAATATTTAACGTAAAAAAGATATCTAAAATATTGAAATCACTAATGGGTATGTATTTATTTGTATAACAATGGCATTACATTAATATTAAAAACTCCAATATTTGAAACTTCAAATTATTACTATCTAAAATGGACATGGGTAAAACTTATATTAAAGTTTTTACCATGTTCATTTTAAACAGACTATAAATCACAACACACATCTCCTACCTGACAAGTATCACGAGAAATCTATGAACAATGTCAATATGACTTTCTTTTCACATAACTTTTTCAGGGGATTGTACAGAAGCACAGTTATATTTCTTTTAACCTACGTAACTGTTCTAACAATATTATTACTGTATATTTAAAATTATATCTGTAATAAAATTTATTACGTAACTGGAATAAAATAAGCGCCAATATATTCACAAAAAAGTGTGAAATAGTGTCTACACTGAATCAGCTGTAATGTTGGATAATTTTAATACGAACAGTATGTCTGACTTACATAGTGCATATTGAAAATATTTCATGATAATTACAAAATAATAACTTTATTTCTGTATTGAGTCTGACTAATGCGGCGCCTAAGAGTCGAATTGGATGAAACACACTAGTGCGTGGTAGGGGTGGGAGGATAGGGGTTCAATTTGGTCGGGTCGGTCGCAAAAGCCCGTATCCGCGGCGGACGGGGTTGCCCGCGCAGGTCGATAGAGCGAGGGCCGTAGGTGGGGCCGAGCAATACTGCACGGGGTGGTGCCCTCGCTCTCACCCTGTAGACCCATCACCGGCAGGCAGCAACTTTCGCGTTGCATAATAATGTTACAACACCTAACGTCCGTGCCGCCACCACCACAGTCTTTACTTTTCCATATTGACATTGGTTTGCCATAAGACGAGAAGACTGAAATATAATATTAACGTATCAGTCTAAAACCTCGTCAAGAAAACTGCAGGATTTGGATTTCTCTTGATTCTAATAGCAAAACACGTTCTGATTTTTTAACTTTACTATCTAACCTTGCTATTTCGACCTAATATAAATTATATTATAATAGGTAAAAAGTGAAGAACAATGAAAAATAAATAAATTAAAAAAACTAAAAAACCCGCCTACATAAAAAGACAATTAGTCAACTGAAAATATCAAATATTAAAGGCAAACCTAAAACATGTTGATTGATGGTAGTTTTTAGAACTTTTTTTCAACATAATAACATGCAGTCGGAGGCATGGCATTATGAATGATTTGACTTATTATTAAATTCTATGCCTGCGACTGCATGTTATTAGATGTTGAACAAGTTCTTAAAACTACCATTAATGTGTTTTAAGTATGCCTTTAATATTTGATATTTTCAGTTGACTAATTGTCTTTTTATGTAGGCGAGATTTGTTTTTTTAATTAATTTATTTTAATTTATATCTTTTTAGTTATACTTAGACCTTATAAATTACTTAAGCGGTCAAATTCTTTGAAAGAATTTTTTTCATGTAGTTTATGCCTGCCTATTAAACCACGTATGGCCTGACCTTTAGCAAATAGGTGACTGCTCAAATCGACAACTGCCCGGTCTAAAGTTGTCCCTTGCAATTTATACACTCATTGTCACTGCCCAGCATTAAATTAAAGGTAACATATGTCGCCCTTTCTTGCATTTGCCGCGTAAGCCATCAAACTCCGAAGTAGAAGTACAAACACCAATACCAGGTTAGTTGCTTGTTATACTTGGGTAATCAAACGCCCAATATAGGTACGGCTTGTAGTCGTGTTTTTTAATACAAGATAGACTATTAGAAGATTTTTATAATAATTTATTGGTTTATTCAGTCATGATTTTTATGAAATTAAATTAAAAGGCATACGGCAGTAAATCTTCAGTCCTTCAAAGCTCTTACAAATATATCTAGTATATTTTACACATGAGGTGTAAAGCACTGATGTTGTATATATGTTACGGTAAATGTGATTAGTATCGTTATTATTAATAATAACCAGTAATTATTAATACTTACCTCATGATGGTAGGTGCATAAAACACTACTCTCCCAAAACCATTGCACTCCGCCTGGCCATAAAAAATAACCCTAACCTACCCATCACTCAGTCACAAGGTTCGAAAAGATAAATCAATAAAGTTTGATAATTATTAATAATAACCGGTAAAAGTAAATAATTAATTACTTTTGCCTTCAATTTTGGTAATTATTCATAATTTTCAATTAATCACACCGTAACATATACTTGGATTTGGAGCATACCAGACAAGTCTTTTTGGTTTAGTAATTTTATTTATAAATAAATGAAAAAATATATACAACATGTAAATTAAATAACCAACACCCTGAATACAGGTGGTTTGGGATCGGCTTCTGAGTTGAATTCAAATTTTTTTTTTTTTTTCAAAAAAACGTTTTTTTTATAAAAAAAAAAGTACCCAGAAAATGTTGTACAATATTTTCTGGGTACTTTTTGTTATTTTAAAAAAAAAATTATTGAAATCAACTCGGAAGCCGATCCCAAACATTAATTTACATGTTGTATATATACTACATTGAGAACGTCTAGATTATCCAACAGATATTTTTTTTTTCGAGAACATTTAGCTACCTATTAAATCGATCCAGATAGTTTTAATGAAATTCCTGTTTCGTGGTTCTCAGAAGGTTGATTTGATACCCATATTGATGAATTCTAAAGATTTTTTTTTACTTCATCAAAAACACTTGGGCTGTCAAGACAAATCTAACGATACCTTAATTATAGGCAATAAATAATATCACATATTTAAACAAATATACCTACAAGATACGCGCGAAAAATAAGTCGGCAGGTTATGAACTTACCACAAATTTACCCAATCCGATTTTGCGCTTTATAACACACATTAGGTTGTACATAATGCCATCTCTTCAGATGGCCGCGAAGAGAAGTTGGGACAAGGCCGTTGGTTGAGACTACGACTGATATGATCTCAGTGGATGGCACTTGCCACATGTCAGTCAATAACCTCGTGTGCCAGGTTCCTATTCCTTTAGGTATTAAATATTCGGTATTGGCCAGTACAACACATCCGGAAGTAATATGCCTGAGTGACTCTCCGGATTGGAGATAGGCTCTACATAAGTCCACTGTCCCATCCTTCAGAATATACTTCCGGTAGTCAGGTACGGGTCATGATGACCTTTTTTTTTGTGACGATGGCAAATCCATTTACGGACCATAGCGCACGCTGGCTGGCGTGTGCGGGACTCACCGCCGAAGAACAGCGCCGGTCCTACTCCGCTAAAACCCACCGGTACCCTCCTTATTATTATTTATATGTAGTAGTTTATTAAATCTCGGTTTTTAGCCGGTTGTGATGTTATTTACGGGCGATTGCCAAGTGAATAACATTGTAAATAATCCCGGTCAGTGTTCTGGGTTATATGATATCGTTGGGCATAAATTGTGAGTTGATATTTCATTATCGTCTATTTGCATAAATTTCCTAACATGTATTGAGTATTGCAGCTTTTTGCAACCTTATGTATATATGGTCTTCAATGTTTAGTAATTTAAGGCCTTAGGAATGACGCCAGTTGTGGATAAAACTATTGGGACTATATAAACCTTCTCTTGTCTCCAAATTCTTGTGATTTCATCTTTTTTGTCTGCATATTTGTGTACTTTTTCTAGAATGGTTTTTGTCATATTGTGTTATTATTAAAATGGTGTTATGAAGGTCAATAACACGAATGTAATTTTCTGTAGTGATTTCTCTTTTATTGAATTTAACATACACAAACACATAAGTAATAATGACGAATTTTCCGAAAGATCAAATGGCATATACTTCTGCCATTAGAACTATCATATCATAATTAATAGTCCAGAGAAGCACGTATAAATATTATATACCTATCTATATTTAGATATTGAGGCGCTAGAATGCGTGTAGTGCATAAATAGAAAGGTTTCTTGAAATATCCGTTCATTTCTTCATATACCTAACCCAGAGCAACTACGTTATGGGACTTACTTACGTCACAGGAATAAATAGTGCTTATGTTATCTGCGCTGCGACTGCGCACTCGGCGCTGCATTTGTGTAGTGCATGATTGAGTCTTTGTGCAGTCTTCTTTTCGCTTACACCAATGATTTAATTTAATGATAAGTGTGTATAAAGCTCAAAGTGGTGGGTCAACGACCTGAGACTATCATCGCCGCTTACGAAACGGGCGAACGCTACGCCAGTCTAAATAAATCAATTTATATTCTGTAGGTAGATAATCAACAAAAATATAATTAAAATTTTTAAAGTAACCCCGACATAAAAAAAGCTAAAAAGAAAAAAATCTCTCGGCCTTTTAGCTTCATTAAAAGAACCTATTAATATTTTTAAGATGAACGTCACCGCTATCTATTTTTAGATACGGGTGTGAAGTCGACCAACCCGCACTTGGCCAGCGTGGTTGACTAAGGCCTTAATCGCCCCTAATTTGGGGTAGGCTCGAGCCCCTCAGTGGGGACTTCTATGAGCTGTTGATGATGATGATGATGATATACATACATATGAAAAGTATCGAAAGACTTAATAAAATAAAATAAAAACTACCTAATAAAAAATACGAAATCCACATATCAACCGGTTCTATTTTAAAACTAGCACACTAGATTAATGATCTAAATAAGTAATACAAAACACGTTCACTAACAAAATTAAAGTTCTATCAGGAATTGCCCTTCTCGCTTCTTAAATACCAACTAGTTTTGTATGCAATCGAAAAGCGCATTAATCGGATGCAGGTTCAAATCGTGCATGAACTCTTCTATAGTGGTATTTTGAAAAGTTCAAATAATGCAAATGTCTAGCCAATTTTTGAAGAGTATAAAACAATATTGCTTAGATAAAGTCACACACACCGGAGGAATGTTGTCATAATTAAATAATAATAATAATGCTCGCAGAAGAGCGCACCACCCGCATAAGGTATCGTCGGCGCAACAGTACTGTGCGCAATGCCCCTTTACCCCTCGCTACAGAGCCGGAGGGGTGTCGGACGGCCAACCCAACATCGATCGCAGTAGCTACTGCGTCCTGCAACCAAATAGGGGTCGTTCGTTGATGGCCCATTGCGTCCGTCGTAACAATTCCGGACTCTATGTTGTTCCAATAATAATAGCACGAGCGTATTTAAGGCAGGTGCAGCGTGTGTGCATTGTAGTGCGTAAAAACATTGTAAGAACTACTATTTTACATCAATATAATCGAATTATCATAAGTTTTATTAGCATTTGCAGAGTAAAAATTAAGTACTATTTTGTTATATAAATTAATCATACAAATTAAAACAGCATGGAGTACTCCAGATACAAACACTAGTGGCAATATATTATATAAAAAAAAAATTCATATTAAATTTACGGTAGTAATATTTATTTGCGTAAGAACAGTGTTTGATATAAATTTCATTCACCATTAGAATATATCAGTCCAAATTAATATAAACTAGCACGCTACAGATCATTTTCAAATTACAAAAATGTATGGCTAAATATTGTGGAATGAAAATATTCGTATGCATGTTGGGTGAGTTATATTTATCCACTGCATCAGCGAGTCTGCTTTTCATTAATGATAATCGATGTTTTTCTCCCTCCTAGTTTCTGCGCCCGCACAATGTTACAATATTTTTTTTTGTATTTTATCATAGAACTGACATTGGCTGGAGTGTAAAATAGTTAAATAAAAAAAATAAAACTAAACATACATAGACGAACACAGAACCTCTTCCTTTTTGAAAGTAGGCGAATTTACGTAGCAGTGTGAGGGCCCGTTGTTTAATCGATAGTTGACTCTACTATTAGTTAAAAACCGTTAGTTAAAATAACAAATGGTTAAAAATAACAAAATACTGTTGTTTGATGAATAGGTAAACTTACTATGGTTAACCACTCATGGACGGGGTAAGTAACTTTGACCATTTGTTAGAAAGTCATTACGTAACGTGTTTTTAAATAGAATAAAATGAATTAAATGAAGTAAGACACTGAAGATTCAGAAAGCCCCTCTGACTAGGAAATTATTATAGAGTATTTATTAAATGGCTGGCTCTAAAAGTCAGAATTGGTTAGTTATACCACAGATAATATAATACTATACTAGTAGTTATACGGTCGCTTATAACTACAAGAAGAAATAAGAAAAAAACTAACACCATTTTTTTTTTACAAATAAAAAAACATCTTTGTCTTCAACATAAGTAGTGGTGCTATCCACCATAGCCGTTTAAGAATCCCAGAATGCCTGTAGTTGTTACTCAAAAAATTGACATAATATGACTGAAGAACCTAAGACGTCACGCCGCGCCGTAATGGCGGTCATAAAATAACCGATCCCCTGTACGCGTATTTACGTGCATTCTCTACTCCCGAAAGCTCCGGAATTATTATTGTTGTTTGTGACTTTTGACTTGGCGATTAGAACTGACTTTGAATAAATGCCACGGTCACTTTTAACATGTGTTGCAAGCTGTAATAATATCTACGTACCCCACATAATTTTTTACTTTATGCTGGCTTATTTTTACGTAAAATCCATGAAATTTTGTAGGTATATGACGCTTGGGTTAGAAGAAATAATAAGAAAATGTAACTGCTGCCCGAAGTAACTATTATATGCGGACGAAGTCGCGGGCATAAGCTAGTCAGCATATAAAAATGCAGTTACAATTAAGAAAACATCGCATTACGTCATTAATAAAAATAGATATTAAAGAGAAGAGAACCAAGATGGGACGCCTGCGGGAAATTGAAGTAATCGGTACAGAAGTAGCTATATGTAACCTTTGATCGCTACTGCCCTAGATCTATCACGCAGCTTTATCTATAATAATAGATATAGCCTACATCCTTTCTTAAAATATTTGTTTTAACATTTTTTAAATTTATACCAGTAGGAATGGGGAAGAAAGGTCACATGGAGGTCAAAACAAAGTCCAAAAAATGCTGCCCAAAGTAACTATTTCAAGGGGGCGAAATCGCGGCTAGGATATATATTATGTAGGTATAGGATTAAAATTATAAATTTTTGTAAGGAAAATATAAACTGTATTTGAAAAAAAACCAAACTGCTTTTTCAAATACTATTCTAAGTCTTGTATAAAGATATATTTACTCTACGTTTATCTCAAAATTTTTATAAAATAAAATTGTCCACCCGTGCGAAGCCGTGACGGGCCACTATCAGATATCCCCTTCTGATTCGGACTCCCTATGGTCGCTAGGCGGTCAAGAGACTCCCGAGAGGGAGATGCTCGGTCACCCTAGGAACGTTCGACTTACAGGCTTGAGAACCCCCCCAAGGTCTTCGTCTTCTTAAAAAAACCGGTGACTATGGAAATGTCATCAGCGACAACCTGCAGTAGACATATAAAAAACTAACATAGTACCTAAATACCTATGTACATTACATTTAGCTCTGTTTCTGTTCCACTAATTTATTTAAATTATTAGTCCCTCCCTACATAATGGAAATGTGCAAAAAGCTTAATGTGCCTGAAGGTATATTGAATAGAATATTTTGAAGCCATATTTAATGTAATATTCATAGGTATAAGAATCGACGTAAACACAAAAAAGAACATTCCGACAACATTCAAGCTCTAGCTAGGTAGCTAGAAGATACCATAATAATTTAAAATTAGTATTACTAGATTATACCAAGTTTTGAATCAGCAGAACATGTTTTAATTCATATCATAATCAAATTTTAAATAATTTACAAGTTTCTGACGTAAATTTAAATGTTGCGTAACTAAATACGCCACGAGCATTCCCCTTTATTACTTGAATTAAAATTATTTTCAACATTAGATAATGTACTTGTTTGTTAAATAAACATTGAATCAACTATTTACAGCTATTTAATTAATTGTTGCCTTTAACTGCGTTAAACTAAATAGATAAATATATTAGAACCGGATATACCGTTCGGTTCCACAGCAGCCACGTTCTCATAAACAGTACCAAGATAAAATGGCCGACCAGAGTACCTTCCAACAGCACAAATTCCACGCATACGAACTCATAGATGCAAATTTAGAATCTCAGCGTGTGCGAAAGGTGGTTTATCTATTAACAAAGAACCAAAATGGTACAGTTTGATAATTTTTACCGAAAACTGATAATAATAATAGCAAAAGATAAATAACCACAAATATGTAGCCTATGCACCATTTAAATAGTCACTAACCTATAAAAACGTCTACATTATCGCTAAAATCCACACAAATTCGTATTATAACGTTGTGCAGCTCCACAATAAATTTTATCTATGTATCCATCTATATTTGAATCACTCCGACACTACAAAACACGAATGCGACGTTGCCAACTTTCTTGTCGGGCGCCCGCCGCTGCCTGCCTACGTATAGCCAAGGCGAACAGACTAGTGTGCGTGGATCATCGGTCGGTTGAAACGAGTGGCAAGCGAACCAATTCAATTCGTTCAAACTAGTACCTGCGTAGTTACGAAGAATATTCAGTATTTTTTTTATTGTTTTTCACGATATCAGATATGAAAATTATATAATGAACCTATTACAGAACTTACTGATAAGCTAATGATATATATTTAATAGTGGTCAAGAAACCTATATTATACTCGTACAACAAAATCGTATTTTCAAACAATTCTTGGTTTAATCTCCTTAAAATAACCAAAACTGTTAATCTTATTATTGTTAATGTTAATCAAAATTAGTCTCATTTGCCAAAAAATATGTTGCCCTTTCCTCATGTTACTGACATCAACATCTTTCAAAATGAACAATATCTCGGGCGAGGGGTTATCTATTGAAAATTATTTAAATGGTATTAATCTATTTTTAATTGAGTAAGACGTTTAATTTAATTATGTAAGGCTTTTAAAGAGGAAAAAATAGCTATCTTGTCTAAATCCCAACTTGGTGGTTTTAAAAACAAAACGATTTAAAATAAAATAGTCCTACATAAATTATATAAAAAAACTGTTTAGTTGCCGACATGCTGAGAGTAAGCTCAGGTAATTTTTAACCAAACAAGTTCCACTTCACATGTTTAGTAAATAAAGACCATGACGTAGACCAGATTTAATTAAACACAGTTTTCTTTTCTATTCTTATATTAGGCTGTTAAAATTTTTAAACAAAACACTTCTGTATAATTTTACGGCGACGATATTGAGTTTATCCCACTTTAGGATGGATTTCTAGGTAACTTTGGAATGGTCTGCATAAAGGGTTGATGGTGATATTATGAAATGAAATGAAATGAAAAAGCTCTTTATTTAAATGGACTTTGCTAAGTACTTTTAAATCGTCAAAAGCCCTACCACCATTTCGGGACGAATAATTATTATTATGCTGAGATGGAGAAGAAATGGAAAAAGAAACTCCACAACTTACAATTTCGTAATGATTTCAAAACATCAATACAAGTCAATAAATAATTATCAATATAATTTAAGTTACATTTTAGCACGCGTAAATTTTGGGTAGTTATTACTCCCACGCATTTGGATTATTTATCATGTGAAAAGCTTTTCTATATAATTCAATTAATCATATTGAACTAAGCAATTTAAATTTTGATACCCACTACCATATTATGTTATTGTTAGATAGGTACTCACAGATATTTCTTGCAATTTAAGTGCTAAGCATACATTTAAGATCCTACGGTAACAATGTTATAAGAATACAATGTGTGGTATACAAAAAAAAATCCAATAATGCATTAGTTATTTACACACTATTATTCACGAAGACAAAATTATCCCATTATTGCATGTGTCATACAATTGTCCATCTAATTTATACAGACCATTTCAAAGTTACCTAGAGATCCATCCTAAAAGTGGTATAAACTCAATATCGTCACCCTAAAATTATATAGAAGTGTTTTGTTTGAAATTTTTAACAGCTCAATATAAGTACAATGAAGTTGTGTTGTATTCCAAACAAAAAGGAAAAAATATATTTTTTGCCTTTACAAACGCGTAAATATTTTTTCTAGTATCAAAAAGAAAATTTCACTGTTGTCTCCACAACAAACGTTACAAACATAGAAAGTTACGTGAACACATTGAACAAAGATTACTTATGTGTTAATGTACTTTGACACTGCTTCGGACTTTACCCATATTAACAACTCATATATAAACTCTTTCCAATTTGATTGCTAATGAATTATTAAGTCCACATTCGCAAAGAGTACCTACTACATGTATGTATACACTTAACAGCAAAACACTGGGTCATCTACAAGATTTTGTTTCAAGTTCTTTTAGTTTTACAACATAGTTGCCTTTAATTATAATAGTTTTTTTTTTAGAAATATAATTTAATTGGCTTTCTAGCAATGCTACTTTTTCATTCACGAATATAAAAGATTTGCGAAATTGATGAAATATGGAAACCAAAATATTACTGGTGGTCCAGATTTATTGCTGCCACAGATATATCAATCTAAGGAGATCGGTCGAATCGCCGAGTTCATATGAAGACGATTGTCGCGATCAGCCTCCGTACTACATAACATGGTTCTAGTTGAGTCGGACTATTTGTTTAAATATTGTTTTTTAAATATAAATCTAAGTTTTTCGGTTCTTATCGTGTGAAAAGTTATTACATTACTTGATAAATAATTGATTTACTGCAATGATTGTATGTTACAGTAGAACAGGACGGCATTTTGAAAGAAAAACGGATATTTCTTTCTGACATACGTACGTATTTACTCGACATTATCGGACGGCGAACTAGCAGCAATGTATACCCACTGGGCATACGCTTGTCACAAGTTAAACGCCGGCTCGGCCTATCTCCTTGTATTATTAAATCTGTGATTGCTACCAAGTGTATTATGTTATGATCACGAGCCGTACTTGTTTTTAGATACGCATCTTCCTGATTACTTTCTTTCAGAAAACATTCACCATGACGAATTTAACCTCAAGCAACGCATCATTGCATTTAAAGTTTCACTGTAAGTACATAATAGTAGTTACTATAGTTCTAGGAAACAGCTTTGGTTTTAAATTTATTTTAAACTAGATATTTTACCAAGTTGCAAGTACTGCAGTGGCATTGCAGTGGCTTTGGAAATTTGCCAGCTACGCCGCCACGGTGATTAGCGTATAGTATTGTATGTTATAGTCAAACCCCAAAGCTCGGCACTCCTAGGTTTGACTAGGAGCTTTAGTCAAAGTTCAAAATATAGCGTATTTAGACCTTCGGTCAATCCTAGGAGAGACTTCTTTGATCAGACAAACGCCGGAACTTGAATTGAGCAAATCGGGATTTGACCAGTCGAACGTAGATAAGGTATAGGAATATGTTAAATGTTGCAATATGTAGGTAGGTTAAGGGTTATTTTTTATGACCAATCGAGACCGACCTTTAAGGGAGAGAGTCTAATGTAGGTGATACATTTACATAAACAAATCGACGTCCTCTTTGGTCATAAAAAAATAACCTTGAACCTACCGATCATACAAATATTCAATTTACCCTCAAATATTTCATTCATTCCAAAGGTTGTTTTATATTTTTAAAAAGTAGAACAAGTGAGACTTTTTATTCTCTCCAATATCCAATTATTACACTCCTATACTTAATTATAGTGTGACTGGTCAAAGCCCGATCTTATCAAGTGCATCACAATCACAAATCGACGTTTGACAGAATCTCATCAAGTACATTAGAAATCGACGTTTGACCTAACTTCTCAGTCACTCTACTAGGATAGACTAGGCAAAGCCCGAAACAGATTATTTTACTTTCTACGTTTGACTAAGGCTGAGGCTCATCTATCTAGGTTTGACTAAAAATATATCAGTCAAAGGCCGAAATCGGCATCTATTTCGGGGTTTTACTAAAGGCGTTGTTCAAACCTAGGATCAACCGGTCGTTCCGCAGAAAGACTGCATATCGACCTTTGAACATAACATAATTAGATAAAACAAGAGAAATATAATGGTGTCATATTTTCATCAACACTACATTATCGTCATTGGGATTTTTACAGACATACAATATAAAATGTACAGCTGCAAACTGATTTAAACAGTTTGTATAAAACACCAGTGTGTTTCAATTACGTCTCGTAAACACCTCACAATTTTAATGTACAGACAGTAAAACGTCAGGTTACATAAACTGTCCAATTTTGTCATTACATTTTGCACCTTATACCAAACACTCAAGTCGAGATAGGGCACAGCGGATTAGCCACTCGAATTTGGAGCAGCCCGACCTGGGGTAGGTACCTTCACCTTACAGAAGACCTCTGTCAAATAGCACTACATTTTTGTTGTGTTGTGTTTCTGTGAGTAAGGTAGCCAGAGCTCCACGGGGTATGGAAGGGGTAGCTTAATTTTGTGAGTTATGAATCTCGGATCATCGGTCAAACAATTTCCGCTGCATTACGTTTCATACAAAAGCTCTGGTCGTGGCACACAGTGACGGAAAATGAGTTGGTTAATTCTAAAGGCGAATAATTCCAAAACCGAAAGAAAATACGCGACCCGCAACTAACGAAATTACGTTTGTTGGCCTCATTCTAACCCCTAACTAGACATAATATAGGCACAGGTGTAGAATTAGAACAAAATTTAAATGTATCACCAATTCATATTCACTACTTGAGAATTGAATGTAGAGTAGTCTGGTTGGAATAATTATTAATATCTTGTTTTTCTCAGGTATGAATGGTTATCAAAGCATACATCCGTATATCTAATTATACTTGTAAGTCCACTTGTCATATATTTTGCCTGAGCCATAGTCCGACCACAATAAAAATGTGCATAAATTCATATTGTTCTAAAATAGTGAATAGTACATAGTTTTTTGCTGGTGACATGCAATATTTGGGAGGTCGAAACATCGTGAAAATCAGCAACGCGATTTTTAATTCTGAATTTAAAATATTCCAAATCTGGATCCAAATACGTGTTACATTGTATCTATTCATCGTTGATTCATCGAGTGTTCGATGTATCTATTGCACAGATTGCACCCTGTTAAACATTTGCACCTCAAAAGAGACAACACTTTGTTAATTTTCTAGGTAGGTAAAAGTCTAATCATTTCATGTTATACATTTTTCGTGTGAAAATATGAGCTAATTTAAAATGTTTTAAATCTTGGCGCAAATGCAACAATATTATGTCGTTCTACCTGATCCCGCCACACGCCAAGATGGTGGGATCATTAAAGCCAGTCACGGGCTCATACAGTTCCCTTAGTGTAAAAAAATAACTATTTTAGTTGCATTAAGAGCTCAATTTGTATAGGAAACGTGGTTTCCGCTTCTATTAACTAGGGTCGCACTTTTCTATACAAATTACGCTCTTAACGAAACTAAAATAGTTACGTTTTTACAGTAAAAACTTACATTAAAAACTGCGATCATAATGGGGTACAGGGTTTAGAGATACGTATAAAGTATCAGTGTAGTACCATGCAATGCTAGATATTTCAAAATATAGGTACTTTACCATTACAGCAACAACTAAGGCGCGAAGCACACCGATCTGGAGTCTGGCACTGGCAAAGACGCGGCCGCGCTATAGCACGCCATTTCGGCGGTGAATTTGAACAATTAATGACCTTATTGCCGTATGTTTGGTACGGTATTTGAATGAAACAGAATAATGTCTACGCCATGTCCTTGCCAGACGCTAGATCGGTGTGCTTCGCGCCTAACGCCGTGAAAACGAATCCATAGTCAATTGAAAATACAAACTAATCTCTCCACAATTTCCATCCAGCGCATTCTTAAACTTTTCAGACCCATCGCTAAATATTAGTTTTTTTTTTATATATATGAAAAGGTCTAGTATTTACTCAGCCCGATTTTAATGCGGATTTTTTTTTAAAGTTGACGTGATCGTGTTGTTCCTTAGCTATTTTTATATCAGGGGTTACATAAAGTTTTCAATATTGTAGTTTTTTACGTAAAAAGACCGTAATAGCACAATCTAAGATGGTTATTTTTACACATGCATGAGAGGAGCATTAATAAAATCACCTAGAGATACTTAATAAAGAAAGTAAACGTCATATCACACAGCAACAAAGTATCGACCGAGGAGGCTTAATTGTTATAACACAGGCCCCATCGTGTTGACGATTCCTAATGTTACTTTCATTACAGGAAAACCCTTAAAAGTCGAACTTAGACGAAAGTTGTACTCAGCAATGAAATATCGACCGAGTAGACTTAATTGTTACAACACAGGCCCCGCTGTTTTCACGATTCATAATGTTACTTTCATTACTCATTATAGGAAAACCTTAATGGTCGAACTTGTCGACAGTTCTAGAAAAATGCACTGAAAAAAATCGACTTGCCTCAGGCGGGACTCGAACCCGCATCTTCCGCAATCCGGGCGGCTGCGTTGACCAATTACGCCACCGAGACACTTGTAAAAACCAACAACAGTTTTCAGACAGTTCTAAAAACCAACAACAGTTTTCAGCATTAATTTTCTACCTTATTTATAGTTTTATACCCATGTTTAGACATTGCTAAACTATATTTCATTCTATAGGTACAGATTAGGTATAGATTCGGTCGGGGTCCACATCCGGAAGTCTCCTCGTGGCGGACCCTGGTAACGTGGTGGTAACTTTCTCGGCGGGTGTGTGGCTTTTGATGCCAAGTGTGTCCGCTTGGCATTTGAAGTCACATGCCATCGTCTAGTTGTTTTTGTTTTCCCACCACGGCTAGTTCCCGAAGGGCCACGACCGCGCCCGATGACCTCGGGTGCGGTCCGATGGCTGCTCCCGGTGACCTCGTCAGGAGGACGCGCCAGGTCGAGCAGCCATCGGTGAGGAGGCGGCCTATAAGGCCGGCGTCGGCCAGCGACCCACACGGGCTGGCGTTAGTCGGTAGCCCGTGGGCTGCTGGACACCAATTGGTGCACAAGGAGTGCCTAGACTGGCAGCGTTGGGACGGTCTCGGTGTAGTTGCGCTCACGTGCGCAGATCCCGAGCCGTCCCGCAATAGCGCACTGAAGCCAGGCCGGGGAGGATGTATAGTGGGTATGGAGGGAACACCTTTACCTCGAGTCCCACATATCCCCTGCGGTTGGCACCACCCCGCAGGGACGATGCGTAAATGCATTTGACCTCCCCGACAACCAAAAAAAGGTATAGATTCGGTACCTACCGGTAATCTGGGGTGAATCACAACTGCGGGTTGTATAAAACAACATTTTTGAAAAAAAATAAACATAACGGCCTTTTTTAGTCGTACCTCTTGGAGGAAATTTTTGTAAAAGGTTATATAAGAACTTTATTTTTTCAAATAGGCAACACTTTCTTTTGACAGTTTCATATTTTACGGCAGTTTCGTTGTCATAGTAAGACGAGTTTTTGAGACTGAATTACATGGTGATTAACTTTGCAAGTATCATCACGGTAACTACGACAACCAACTTTTTATACTTAAATTATCGTAGTTTGTTTATTTTTTTAATAAAATCAGCAATATATTAGCTATAAATCAATTAAATTTTGAGTCAGGGATAATTTATTATTTGTATTGAAAATGGGGTGACAACGACATGAAGGGTGATACACAACAACTAATGGGGATATTCGCAGCACCTGTGGAGGTTGTTTACATAGGGGCATTCCACGGGAAATGGGAAAAGGAGTTATTTTCTTAAATTGATATGATTATAACCAATTTATTCTTAACGCAATGTATATTAGTTAAATTTACATGATCTGTACAAATTAGTTAGAAAAAAACAAGATTAAGTATTTTTTTTACTATGATAAGTTGTTGTTTATTGTGAACAAGTCATAGGATTTATTTGCACCATATTGGCAATACTGTTTTTGGACATTTTGATAAACATTTTCTAGCAAACAGCATCAGAGAGTGATAAGTATTTCTTGAATTTTAATTTGGACTAAAAATGCAGCGGAAAAGGTAACAATTTTACTCTAAAACCTATAAATACAAAGAGCATGTAGCATGTCCCACCAGTCACAGGAACACATTCAAAGGTGTATTTCTAGCCTCAAAATGCGTTTTACTGAAAAGGAGCTTGCTGGAAAGTAAGAATTGACTAATTGTTAAACTAATTAGCATATTTTTCTGGTGCAATGTGTTAAAGGGTGGGAAAGAGGTGGTTTTCATTTTTGTCCCACCAGTCACTGTGACTAGTGGGACATTTTTGTAAAACTTGTTATGGACTGTTCTAAACATTTCTAGCCTGTTTATATGCTTTTTTGTGAGCTGTGATGGCTTTTTCTGCTTTTAAGATCAATTCTGCTGAGCGAAAAATGAAATCTAGAGCATATTTTTTAAATTGATGAAAGTAGTGGCAGACTGCTCTAGATAACAAAAAAAATATATGATCAAAAAAGACGAGATAAGGGTAAAGTTTATGTGAAACTAATTAGACTGCTAAAATTCAGAGGAGAGAGACAGTGAGCCTATGTAAAAAAAAAAGATAAAGTTAGAGGGTATTAAGAAGACATGTGTTTCGCTGTTGGGTTCATATAAGACAATAAATATGTACCTTAAAAAAAGCAGTCGGCAAAATTAAAAAAGCTCTTCCTACAAGTCCAACCAAAAAATCAGCTGTACCAATACCGACGGAGGCTATTCATCTAAGTACTAAAACGGTTAACACTATAGCCATTACGGATAAGACAAAGAAGTTGGTCATACATATCATTTAAGAAAATGACTGAAAGCTGGTATAAGAAAGTACTATGTTGATTTCTTCAAAGATTTTGATAATAATTGTTAATTCACTAAAATATTAGTTTCATAATTAATGAAATATTCCAAATATGAAATAAAAAGGAGTAAATTTTTTGGCCAATTTCGTACTAACTGTCCCACCAGTCACTACTTCTACTTTCTATATGTTCTTGTAGAAATTAAATTTGGTGCTAATTTTTAGTTTCTGTTGTAGTCTATTTAATTATTTTCATAGTATAGTAAAAGACATCTGGCTTGTTTGTATTTGGGCTAAAATCTCGATTGACAGTGAAGAAGGCGGAGGTGAGGTATTTTGGACTGTACCACCAGTCACACTCCTTTAACCACGAAAATATCACCAAAATATTTATATAGGATCTTTTTTTCGGTAATAGTTTTATAAGTCTGTTCATAATCTATTGTAAAATATCTATTTGATCAATATATTAGATCAAAATACAAAGTTACAGGTCTAAATATTAGGGATTCTGGAGTAAAATGTCCTACCAGTCACTATGGAATGCCCCTTTAGTGGATTTATATTACATTACAAATAGAAACTATTGACTATAGTACACTACCTACCAGCATAGTAAAGTAAACATTTCTATTATATTCTTAATTAATGGCTTTGCGAAAACCAAAGTATGTAGGTATAACACATTTGCGCAATTTGAAGTGAAAGAGTATAAAAATTTAAATAAAATTATAATAAAATAAAAAGCCTTTTATATTTCGCAAATTTTGAAGTTTTAGTAATTGTTTGATATGTAATTAACCTATTTAGATTGCAAGAATCCCTCCTTGGGTGAAGGCCTCCTCCAAAGAATTCCACTTTTCTCTGAAGAGTATATAGTAAGAACCTATAAACTTTACAGCAGATTAAGTTAAAAATGTACTCTAACATAATGTGTTATAACAACTAGGACAAATGTGAAATTCAAAGTTTGCCCACATCTGTTTTTATTGTTTGTAGGAATGACAATCAGGTTGATTTTTTCATTACTTGTAATTTAATTACATTTTCTGACTGATATGTTCCGTTTCTCCTACAAAAAATCAATTACTAACTATCGGATGCGTGTGGGAGGGCAACCTAACATTGATATTCGAAGTAGGTAAGCCACTTTGATTAAAATTGTCTTGATCAGCCCCCTTGTGTTATTGTATAAATGATAATATAAAACAGATCAATACCATGTTAATTATTTTAAAACAAGGGTATTCTTGCTTTTTAAAATGTGTATCAATTTCATAAACTAGTGATTTTGACTATTCATTATGAATGAACATTATAGCTGCAAATAACAATAAATGAAGTAGGTAGAATTCTACCTTCAAATATTTAATTTTATTTAATTATACCAATTTGAGTAAGTACATATTTTATTAATGTATGCATGGGTAAAGCGGATGGGTACCTAGTTACTAGGTATTTTGCAATAAATAACATGATCTGTCTAGGTAAGTATCTACTCATTGGTTGTTTTGGACATTGGAATATTCAAAGACGCAAAATACTAAGGTACCTATAATAATAACAAGTTTGTCTAGACAATGTGTTTTAGCACGTAATTGAAACAAACCAAGTAGGAGGATCTACGTGAGTGGTGCAATCTAAAGAAAGTATTGATACACAAAACTGGGTGGATATGTATGTGGGCGTTGTCGTATAAACGATGATGCAGTTCACCAGCGTACATTCATTTCAATTCGGGCCCGTTCACCCGAAGGCGCCTTGTATTCGATTTGGATCATGCGACGTTGCAGCATACCGTCACTGACGTGCCGGCCCGCCCGGCTGATTCGATAACTACCGCAAGCATAATCATGCTTGTTTGTTACATAGCGACAAACACAAAATTTAAACAACGGATATGTATTACCAACTATCGGGAGAAGACCAACACGGTGATCTATTCGTAATACCTTAAATTCGTATAGTAAACATAACGATCCACACCTCATACCCAGGAACGAATTAAAATTATATATTATGTGAAACTCTCAAACTCTATTATGGCTTTGGTTTAAGTCTCTAATACATAATTGTTGCATTCAGAATTAAGGTGTAAAAGCAATCTTAAGACTAAGGTATATAACGAAATAAATATTACCGTTTAAAGTGCTCCCTTATTCGATCTTCACGAATGTTATCGGGTAAATTGCCAACCCACAGGTGCCGAGTCTCTCTAACCATCTTGCTTCAAGCTCCACATTAGGAATCATTACCCGTTCGCGTCACTACGTGGCAAAAATCAATTTTGCACAAAACGGTGCTTCACACATTTTGATTAATCACTTAAAAAAACCCATAAACATTGTTCCAGACACACAAGTTACACTACGACAAAAAAAAACAACACTATCTTTCACTTCACGACATTCGATAATCTAATCACAAAATCCACTTCACCATAAACACAACACGTAACGTAATAGAGAGACGCGAGCGTACTCTTCGCAGCTCTCGAATTGACAGTGAGCTCAGCTTCGACGCGAGTTTGCCGATAAGCTCCGCCTTCTGACCGCTGCCGCGCAAAGTGGAGTAGGGTGCCTAGTACTAATTAGCAAGTTTACCCTATAGTTGATTTTTTTCATGCTATGAAAGGTTGTTTAAACATATTTTAATTAAAACATAATTTTATGATATATTTTTCTTTTCATTTACTAAAATAAAAAATAAAATACCTATTCGTCTTATTTCCTTAGTTATACTTTTTTGAATAGAGTAAATGGTTCTAGGACTAAGTCAATTTATTGATTTTTATATTCATATTCTCAAAATACACACGAGCATAAGTATTTAAAGAAAATTAGGAAATAATCAGAACAAAAAGCAATGTTATTAAAGGTCCGCTGGCTAGCTCTCCCCACAGTTTTCTTTCTCATTCATATCGGCATGTATTTCTCTCGCTCCCACATACACCACAACGCGCTCAGTGTGGCTGTAGTAAAAAATCTCCTAGGGATTTGGGTATTATTTTACTTTTACTCTTCATGCAACATAGGTAGTTACTTACTTGAAAAGTTTATAAACGAAATTAGGTATTTTATATGTATTGTATGAATGTAGTATTAATAAATGTAACTATGTATAAATGTAGCATATACTAAAAAAACAACAATATGAATTAATGGTTAAATAAGAAATTTTATGTTTTTTTTTAGATTTACATTGATTTTTAATCTTTGACTTTTAATATATTCATATAATAACTAAATATAGCGATTGTAAATAACTAACATTTGTGGATAATAATGTTGGCCGAATTAATTTTAGAAAAAAATTATGTAAACGGTACCGCCTACAAGTTATGGGTCATTATCGAATAACTCAGTATCCGCCTATAAAACCGACTTTCTTTGGTGTGTCCCTCTCACACAATTGCCATCATATAATATTAGTACAATCATGAGTAGAATGTCATTCTGATACGTATTTTGGACGGATATTGATACTACCATACAAATAGGTTTGTTGGAGTGTAAATTCGGTTGCTAACTAGAACTCTAATTTTTGATTGAATATTCAATCCATTGCTAGCTTAATTGCTTGATTAGTGATTAGTTTTGTTGCGATGACATAATAAACATAGGAGCAATGGAATTTCAGTCAAAAGTGACAGTTCATGTGAGCAATCGAAGTTAAATAATCAAGGGGGATCTGAGTTTTTGTATGGTGTTTGACATGGTTTCACTTATCAATATATTTTAAATGAAACATACTTTTCGGATTTACTCGCGTTTATTTGGTTTAAACACATTTTTAATATTTAGTCTGAAGTTTGTGTGGAATGTGTGAGTGTTTTATTTAAATGTGTAGTGCTCGTGCACGTGAACCGCAGTATTGTCAATAACTGTTCAAAATCATCCTTTAAATTCATTGAGGTGCTTTTCAATGTCATTCTGTATGTAAAAATATGTTCGATGATTGTTCAACGGCAACACGAAAAAAAATCCTATACATGCTTATATAGTTCACATGGTTTCCCTGTTCAGACAAGGACAGACAAAGTTATTTAATTAAACCTCTCTTTCGGCTCACTTTCCGAAACCAGTCTATCTTCTAGTTGTACGTAGTACTTAATAGTTCCATGGTAAAGCATTAGCTTGAGGATGATCTAACCGGATAACCGAAAAACCAGGATAACCGATGGATTTTTTTTTTATCAGAAAACCGGGTTTTACAGTTTTTTCGGGTTTTGTAATTCTTGACATAAAAACATTTTTCTTAGATTATAAGTGAACTAAAAACAAATAAATACAGGACTATCATGTAAATAGGTAGTTTATGGTATTGGTATTTGTGGTAACTTGTAGAATATTTAGGGTCGGCGTGTTATGTTTTCTTCTTCCACTCTCCTCGATCAGGCGTCATTTCAACATTAATACCCCTTTTTGCCATATCACCTTTCACACAGTCTAACCATCTTTTCTTCGGTCTTCTAATCCCTATCAATCCATCCACATTCCATACTTTCTTTGTTACATGCTCATCTCTTCTCAGTATATTGCCAATCTGTCACCTCAGTCTTTCTTATGCTACTTTCAAACTTCCTCTAATGTAGATTCCTCTCTTTGTCCATTCTTGTTAGGTACTACACACATCCATCGTAGCACTCTCGTCTCTCAACCACATGTAGTCGATTTACCTACTCTCTGATCCATACAGGTCGACGACGGTCTCATCTTAGGACTTTTATTTTTCCCTCTTCGTCCTTCTTGCGTCGTATTCATTAAGGGTTAAGGGTCGTGACCTCCCTTTTGCATCACTTTCTCACTATGGTCTTTCTCCACCTGTTTATGTCTCCGGCGGAGTGGGGGGATCTTGACAGACTAACGCATTGGGCAGCGTATTCTCCATAGGCATTGAACAGAATGGGCGATAAAATGCACCCCTGGTGTACTCCTTGGTGAATTTAAAAGGTTTGAGGTTGGTTTATCAACTCTTACGAGTTACTCTTACGTGCAAAGCTTCCGACTGTGTCAACTGGGGTTGCTCGCTTGCTTATGAAAGATCCTACAACAACATGGAGTATCAAATCATGTCATCGCCTTACTTCGCGCCCTGTATGGCTCAAGCTCCCCAGCTATAGTCGACGAAACACATGGCGTACCAAACTCATACCTTCTCAACGAGCCACCTGACATTGAGAATCTACTCTCGAGTGCCACACTTACCCTTCACGAAAACCCCCTTTCTCCTGCGGTATTTGCCAATCCAGATGAAAGCGGATGCGATTGTTGAGAATATGGAGTAAGATTTTGCTGCCATGTGAGATGAGGGGCAAGGTTCGATAATTACCGCAGCTCTTGGTTGACCTTTTCTTGTGCGGTCGCAATCTTTAATACTGCCGCTGCACAACTTGTGCAGCGGCAGTATTAAAGATTGCGACCATTATTGCGGGTCAATCACCATTTTGCCAGATGTGTGAGCAGATCTTGAAGAGTATCTCTGACGTTTCCTGGCGCCATCTTCTTGAGAGACTGTAAAGCATTAAATGTTTCGGAACGAGGAATCGTGGGTTCTAGTTATAGATCCCGCCAGTCTAAGTTAGCTCCGGGCGAAGAAAGGGGATCTGTGTACAACTGCTCACATCCAACCATTTCATCCATCCTGAGCTAACTCGATGATTAACATCTCGGTGCTGTATGTATGAGCCCAGGTATTCAGAGCAGACTGGTCCATTCGACCGAGTCCGCTAATGACTCTCAGAGGAAGTGGGTTTTTAAGCATTGCCTAGCCTGGTTCTTTGAAATGCAAGAGAAAGGCTAGCTCATCGGCCATTTCGTTACCGATGACCAAACGTCCAAAGAATCACTTAGTGAAAAAATAAATTCCAACATTAATGTCCCTTTTATGTGAAAGTAGGTATATAAGGGAAGTAGTAATTTTACTGGCTTGCGTGATACATTGCGTAGCATCATTTTATCAAATGGGTTTGAATATAAGAAAAAAAAAATAGGCAGTCTCCCCTTGACTTTCTCGTATACCGGAAACGACTCAAAGGTTGATAGAATCCTTATATTTTGATGTCATACATGCATGTTAAATTTTGGTTACCCATCCGAGTACCTACTGACCGCGCACTTGGTTGCTTAACTTTCGTGATCGACGGCTCAAAAGTTGATAGAAATCTTATATTTTGATGCCACGCATGTTAAATTTGGTTGCAATAAGTTAAAGCATACTCGAGTTATCGTGCTAATGCACAGACATACCGACACACACACAGATATTATTCCAAAAACGGTATTTTTTGACTCATCGAGGTCCAAAACGTGTAAATCCGTCAAAATCTCGAGGTCGAATTTTTTGACGATTACAAGACTTCCTCTATACTACGTATACGAGAAAGTAACAAGGACAAACGCTCGACTCATTCAAAGATATGATATGATACCTATAGCGGCACTAGCGGCATGGAGACACCGTTTTTTTTGTGGACAATTGCTACTAGACATAGGAAGGTAAAGAAATTGTCTATCTAGGAAAGTTATGCTCATCAGAACCATAAATCCAAGAAGTCAAGGTCCATCCACAAGTGGTACGGTACTGTTACAAATATCTCTTCGGGAAAAAATGCCCTTCTATTCAGTACAAAATCAAAAAATGCAAACTATCATCAAGATATGAATCCCACAATTTTATTAAATGGATATCTGAAAAACTGATTCCAAATTTAAGTGAGCCCAGTGTGGTCGTGATGGATAATGCAATTTAGCACTGTATTCAGGTCAATAAAGCTCCGACCACTAATACTAGAAAATTTGATATCCAAGCATGGCTCTCTTCAAATGGTGTTCCATATGAAGATTATCTATCAAGAGAAGAACTATGAGTATTGGTATAAACAAGCGCCAGTTTACTCATGTGATGAACTTCTAAAGCATCATGGTCATGAAGTGTTGTGACTCCCACTGTGATATATACCTGCCCCCCTAGCACGGGCCGTGGACAAATTCTCCTCGGGGAAAACAAAATATTTTCCTCTCGCTCTAACTCTCACTAAATCCTGAGAAGAAATAGTGTCAAGTGGTGGAGAGAGATTTTGTCCACGTCCCGTGCTAGGGGGGCTGATAGAATTTATATGGAGTTTGACAAAACGCAAAGTTGCCAATATGAATAATATTTAGTTTACTTGCAGTGGCTATGGCAAGATTAATAGAAGTAAGGCCATGTCCGTACAGTGATATTTCACCGCACGTATTTTTCTCGCAAAATTCTGTGACACATGGGATCTTATAGGACTATCCGCACATGCCATATAAAAATTGCGCGAAAAAATCTGTGGTTTGATGCAAATTGAACGCGATACGGAGCGGAATTATTTCCGTACTGTTGTTTTTCCAAAAAACAACAAATCAAGTGATTCAAATATTAAACATAAAAATAAAAATTACAAGTATCAAAACTATATTTCCAACTATAATCAGAGTTGCCATGTCATGTCTTTTTGCCAATTTGTCGCTCTTTTACCAGCCAAACTTGGCGCAATGCATAATCTCTATGTGTCGCGATCGCCATTAATTTAAAAGAAGAAGAAGAGAAAGTGTTTGGCGGGAAACCATGGCGTCTGGATGGCGATCTTTCAATGACGTAGGAATTCTAATTCCTACGTCATTGCGATCTTTGTTTAAATTTAAATAATTCAAAATTGCTTCGCAGTGGATTCTGTGCAGTGAAAGTGATGTCGTTTCGTTGCATAAGCATCCGTGTTGTCGATCAGTAATGAGAAATCATTGAAATAAAGGTTTTGTGGTGCGAATTTGATTGAGAATTTTATAGTGGGATTTCCACCTCATCAGTCACCATTACGAGGTCTGTACCATGCATTTCTCGCCAAGCACTCCCTAGATGCATTAAAATGTGTGTATTACAAAAATCAAGAAAGAAGAAATATAAAACTGAAGACTTGGCTGTATGGGCTACATCCCTTTGCCGTCCGGTAATAGGGAAAATTTAAGAAAAAAAAGAAGCATTCATTGCCTAGTAGGGGTGTGACAGTACGTAAAAATTCGATTTTTAATTGTAGCATGTAAAATCGATTAATAAATAATCGATTTTTCTTTAGTAAATAATCGATTTTGTTATATTAATCGATTTTTTCCTAATTTGTCCATTAATTTCAAAATAAACGCCATAAAAATAAACAACAGAAATAGTAAGTTTTTATATACATAATCAACATTTATTTTATTTAGGTACCTAATTAAATTGATACATAGGAAAAGAATAAGGGCTTTAATTAACTAAAAATTACAGATATAATTATAACGACACTGACAATATAAATTCACTTAAAGACAATATATATATATATATATATATATATATATATATATATATATATATATATATACCGGGTGTAAAAGACATGAACAGTCAAACGAGAACCATGTATTCTATACATCAAAATAAGCAGAGTTGTGACTTATTTAAAATACTTGTATTTAAAATACAAATACCAAATACAAAATACGTATTTTGTATTTTGTACTAAAATACTTTTTTTAAAAAGTATTTTGTATTTTATTTGAAATACTATACGAGACGCATTTTGTATTTGTAGAATACAGTGTAAAATACAAAATACTTTTTGACTTAAAGTAGGTACTGCAGCACTGCTAAGTTTAAGTACGGGGAGCGATCACCGATTGGTAAGAGGCACATTGAATCTCAAGGTCAAATCCGAAAGGTCCCAAACCCCGAACACTTTCAACTCGAACTACAAAATTGTTTCGAATGCCTGGAGAACTGCATAGATGTGGACACATGCAATGAAAGGTTCGTAGAAGCTGTCCTTACGGTGGGTTCAAAGATCTTTAATCCCCGCTGTGCCACAAAGACAAGATAATCTCAGAGCTTACGTTAAGGCTGATGGAGAAAGTGAAATGGTTCTGCAGTGCTCTGAAGACGCTCGTCGGCGCCGGCAGCTCACTAAACAGATCTTCAAGTTCCTAACTCTCGACATACGCCAATTTCATACGGAACGTATTAAAGAGGTCTTCGAGCAGAACAAAGGCTCCAAAGTGTTCGATAGAGATCTGGCGCGTGGAGAGAGCTTGCTGACGAAGCTGAAGACAGAGGATGGCAGAATCGTTTTATCAAAACCTAAGCTTTTGGCCGCGATTTAAAACGTTTATGGGCAGCTTTACGTGACATCAACCACACCTGTTCCTTGTTTTTTCAAGAGCCAAATTAAACAGAAGACCGAATCGTATAGTCTACCATTATGCTTAGCGTTTGTGGACTATGAGAAAGCCTTCGATTCTGTCGAGACCTGGGCCAGAAAGAGGTCAATCGACGAATCCAACTCGGCTGGGCAGCGTTCGGGAAGCTACGCGGCATATTCTCGGCCCATCTACCGCAGTGTCTCAAGACGAAAGTCTTCAATTCGTGTGTGTTGCCAGTGATGACCTATGGAACCGAAACGTGGCCGCTTACAATAAGCCTCGTAAGAAGGCTCAAGGTCACCCAAAGGGCAGTGGAGAGAGCTATGCTCGGAGTTTCTCTGCGTGATCATATCAGAAATGTTGAGATTCGCAGGAGAATCAAGATCACCAAGATCATCACATAGCCCAAAGAATTGCGAACCTTAAGTGGCAGTGGGCAGGGCACATTGCGAGGAGTACTGACGGCCGTTGAGGCGGAAAGGTCCTCGAGTGGCGACCACGTACCGGGAAACGCAGCGTTGGGAGGCCCTCCAGAAGGTGGACTGACGATATGGTAAAGGTCGCGGGAAGCCGCTGGATGCGGGCAGCGCAGGACCGACCGGTTTGGAGGTCTTTGGGGGAGGCCTATGTCCAATAGTTAAATTATTATTAAATATTATCATTCCATATGAAAGTATTTTATTTGAATAAAGTATTTTGAAAATACCTATTTTGTATTTAGTATTTAAATACAAAAAGTAAAAGTATTTTGTATTTTGCATTTGAAATACTAAATTAGAAAAGTATTTGCATTTTGTATTTAAATACATTTTTAAAAGTATTTTGTACATCTCTGAAAATAAGTAACATTTCAAAAAATAATTGCTGGGAAATGATTTAATTTTTTTGGTGTTAAAAAAAATTGCAAATTGTACCGCGCAATGTAAAGCGCTCAACGCGCACGCATCGCAAGACCGCGATAATTTTGCCAGACGGCCACGAAGTTCACAATGTAGGTTAACATAAATGTCAGTAAAAATTTTTGTTTCAATACGCCTAACAATTAATCTAGGTACTTAGGTACCTACTGTTCATTAATTTTCATCTACGATAGGCCTTTCGAAAGGGTGAGGTGCGGTTCAAACTGGCGACCTTCGACGTGTAGACACATGCACGCACGATACCTACAGCGTTTCTTCGTGAACTCGCTCCAGGATTCCCTCTCGTAGCGACTGCTGCTTATGTTCCTCGAATACGTCAATGATTTTTTGACGCATCTCAACAGCCGTTTCGCAAGGGCGGTCAAAAACTCTGTCCTTGACGAACCCCTTACAAAAAAAATCTAGAGGGGTTATCTGGCGATCGTGCATAGGCCCATACCGCCCAATCCCTTGGTCACCGAACAGCTCCGTCAGCCGCTCCCGAACGGGTATCACAATGTGTGTTTGGGGGGGGGGTCGCCGTCGGTCGTGCTGGTACCATCTATCTCGCAGCTGAGTTAGTGGCATGTTGTCCAGAGCGTCTGAAATGTACCCGTTTAACAGATCCAGGTAAGATCGTCCATCCATTCTTTGCGGCAAGAAAACGGGACCAAGTATAACAGTAAACCATGTTCACATGTTCGCGGGCGTTATAAACATGCCCGGGATCTTGTTTCTAACACTCACTAAATCACCACGATCACAACACAAACTGCACTGAAAATTGCGCTGAAGCCTTAGAACCGCTTATTACTCGGACGGCAAGATATTATACCATAAAACCGGTTTGATTACGCAACCTCATTTACACGAGTTCGAAAGCATTCGATCATAAGCGTGCTGCTACCGTGGCGCTACGCTAGCGACTAGCGGTAGCGAAGTAGGTAGAGAACTTCCAAATAAATCACACGGAGTGTTGCCAGCTACTGATATAAAAATTCCGCAACCAAACATACTTATTTTTAGTACTACAATACATTTTCATTATCTGAATTTATCTGAAAATAAAATAGTACCAACCAAAAAAAGGAACTAAAATAAACACACTTGTGGTAGACAATCTTGAAAAACTTTCCAATACTTTAACCACAATGTATGAGCTAATTGTCGTTAAAAATCTACTAATCCCATCGTCATGACGGTGACCTTAGACCATTTAACACGGGACGTGGCATAACGCAGATTTAGTACAGAAAACATTCTGCCGTTTTTTGCGGGGGGTGAGGCAAACACGCATAGCACACATTTACTCACTAGTGCACACTGTTGCAAAAATTATAATCGCTATTATGAGCGCACACTCGGCGTACCACCATATCGCCTAACGTTGTTATATCGTTGTTTCTGTCGCAAAATTTGTAGATGACAAATTGTATTGTTATGTGAAACAGTAGTTGATGTGAATAGAAAATTACTTTCGTATGATAAGCAACTCCGTTTTAGGATAACTTTAATGTTTCTGGTGGTCGTTTACAAGAAAACACTCCGCAACCAATAATTTTTACGAGGCCCGCTTAGCGGCAGATACGAATTCAATATGGCGGTCGGTCGTCGCGGCGAACTATTTTTTATAAACTGACATGAACGTTTATTCATGTACTTTGGCAGTTTTTAATGTAAAAGAAACCAATCTGCTATTACGACCTTTATAACAAAAAAAAAAAAAAAATTGTCGTAATCGTTTCAGATTTGGCGCAGATACAATAAATAACTCAACTTAGGTATGTAAAAAAAAACATTTAACCAAATAAATCAATCGCTATCAGAGTGCCAATTTACCAGTGATGGTGTGTGTAGTACACTTGCCATATCTCACCAGTAATTACTGATTTAATAATTATTGATTAACAAAACGTGTTAATTCCTGTTTTAACATTACCGTTTATTCATGCAACGCGAAGTAAAAAGTAATTACTGCTTTGGTGCTCGGTTATGACGTTAAACAGTAAACATTGAATTAAATTATCGCATACAACACAATGAACAAAAAAAATTTTACTAGGTTTAGAGCAAACACTAAGTTGGCAACATTGTATGCAAGCGCAGTACGTAGGTAATTCTTTTGAGCTCGCGCCGCCCGCGCCGGCCGCCGGCCAAAGCGCCTGCCGCGACACGAGTTTCCCGCGCGTTGCTAGGTTACGAAGCAATGCTTGATTGAATGTAGGTATTTTATTTTCTGTACCTTTCTTCATTGTTATTAAATTTTATAACAAGTGTAAAATAAGTAATCATGCCTTAATTCATTTAAAGCTTTCTTCAAAATGTTATCGTCTCTGGAACTTGAAGAAATTGTCAGTCCTTACTAACATACCTACACATCTACGTAGGAACTAAAGTCAAAGCGTAAATTCTTACATTATTATGGAATAAATTTGAAATTGTGGGTCCTATCCTATCTGGATATGTTTTCTCGCTATCCTAAGTTTATACCAAATTGAACGTAAAAGAAAACTCATTTTTTTACAGGCACTGTGATTTTAAAAATGTAAAAGAATGAGAAGTAACTTTTTTGATGTGTATGAAATTGAAATCACCGTTTTATGTAGGTAGTTATTCAATACCTATCTGTTACTTGTATGGTAAATCAACAAAGTACCTACGTAGGTAATTCTTTATCAGTGATAAAAGACTTAATAACCAGGTAATGTAGATGCTTACTACTGGGCGGTCTGAGCTTGACGGCAGGTTATTGGATGGTTGATCGTTTATTACTTTGTTCAACCAGGTAGTAGGTAGATCTAATAATTTATTAGTCAGCTGACTGCGGGTCCAATACTTAAATAAATTAAGTTTTAACACGTTGATTAGGTAATTTAATCATTAACTCATCAGCTGATCATTATTTTGCCTACCCTGCTCCAAATTTATAAATTTTCGGTCACCCATCCGAGTGCCGACCGCGCACTTGGTAGCTTAACTTTCGTGATTATTACTAATAATGCACGACTGCGGCGCTATCGATCTCATTCTCCTCATAATCAACTGTTAAAGGGTAATAAATGTTAGTCGCCCGCGTCGCAATTTTTTGCACTCAGGATGCACGCGCACGGAGTTCAATGGCCCCGTTCGTTAGTGTCTGCGCGGATCGAGTGATCTACGTTGAACGCTAACGCTTTGAAGCCATTTTTTATTATGAAATACTAAAAAAAATGATAATGTTTCTTTGGACAAAAATTAAGAAATAATGTTTAGAATATGTTTTCATAAAAAAATGAAAAAAAAAATTATGACTTTGACCTTCAATAAAACCGTAACTATCAATTTCCCAGGTATAGTCTGAAGGAAAAAAAATGTTATGATGGTGAGTAGAATACATGGTTTTCGTTTGACTGCTCATGTCTTTTACACCCGTTATATATATATATATATATATATATATATATATATATATATATATATATATATATATATATAAGACAATATAAATACGGGCTCCGGGTCAAAAGACCAAACTTAATGTCCTTACATTAAGTTTGGTCTGCAACCCCCTTGGGTTGCAGATGAAAAATCGATAATAATTGATTGAATGATTATAAAAAATATCGATTACTAATAGATTATTTATAAAAATAAAATCGCGTATTAAAATCGATATTGACTTCAATAAAATCGATTATTAATCGATTATTTCCAAAACCGATTATTTTTACATCCCTATTCCATCCAACCTTTAGACATATAGGTACTCTTTAATCTGTGCATCCAACAAAACGTCAAAAATAGTGATTTTCTGAGGATTTTCTTATATTCCCTTCCCACTACTTTTGTGCTACTTTTGTTTTGTACGCAGTAAATCTTGTCTTGTGGATAAAGTAAGAAAATTGTAAAGATTATGTTCTTAAAGCATAAGTATTTGGTAAAAGCTATTTGCACCAATGTCCGTGCAGGCTATACTTATTCTACACAAAATGCAACTATAAAATCTACTCTCAATGAAGGAATCGTAATAAGTGAAAACTGTACCGCAAAGTTAAAACAATTGTGTGAAGGAAACGAAAAAAACTTTTTAAGATTGTGTGTGGAAAGTGGAGGATGTTCTGGATTCCAATATAAATTCGATATCGACAATAAAGTAGCCGCTGACGACAGGTGAGTTGCAATTTTTCACACTATTTTTGGTACATAATTAGATTCGTTAAAATTTATGTCGGTGCTTACTATAACCACAATACTGGATATAACCAAACCAATAATAGGATTATCAATCTTTATACCTTAGGTCATACTCATTGTGATTTATTTTTGTGGAGCAGTCAGTACCCATATGTTTATTAGTAGGTATGTAATTATGTTATTGGAAACAAAGACACTAGGTACTTCCTTACTTACTCAAATATATTGAGAGGTACAATATTATTTTATCCCCTAAAAACTAATTGATCTATTTTAAATGAGCACTTTTAAAATAAATTATGTTTTTTTTTATGTTTAATCTTCATATTATATATTGCGGGTTGGACTTCGAAATAAGTCGCCTGAATCTGAGGAAACTGAATGTGTAGGGGGCTCAAAGAAGCTCCGTAAGATCAGCTTCAGCCCCTTGCATAAGAATAAGATTTTCAGCTGCAAGTTACATGTGTAACAAAATAAGATCATTGCCCAAGAACGCCAGTTTGGACGTGTCGTGTTTTCTTCGATCAATTTTCCAACAAACGCGATCTGCGTGATAAGTTGTCTGATTATTTTTGAATCTGCTTGATTGTTATTAGAGAATAAGACTGATTTTATCTCTGAGATTGTGATATTTGTGCCAATGAAACAATATAAATAGTTCTAAGACCATCATACATACCGTATTTTCTTTATTATTTTTGATCCCCTTTATTTTAATACCTCATTTTGTGGTTTCTAGGAAGCAATAAAGCGTCAAAAACTTTTTTAATCACTCTCCCGAAACATGACTTACCGTTATTGTAATCATTTAAATAGTAATTATATAACAACAGTTAGTATTTAAAAAATACTGAAAAAATATCGAAATTTCTATTTACCGGTAATTGAAATTTCAATACTGGTATGAAAATAATTCCGGTATTCCATGCCCTATCGATAGGCAATACAAAAGGTAGTCTGTGTGACATGTAGTTTGTGTGACTAGTGGCCTGTGTGACTAGTGGCCTGTGTGACTAGTGATCTTTGTGACTAGTGGTCTGTGTGACAGGCCGTCTGTGTGACAAGCCGTCTGTGTGAAAGGTCGTCTGTGTGAGAAGCCGTTTCGTTTGTGTGACACCTGTATGTATGCCTTTGTTCATCTAGTCTTGTGTTATTTGATGTCAGACTGGCAGAGCTCGAGTACAGCAATCAAATGCAATCTTATCTTTTGCAGATTATAACCACAAGTAAGACATGAGGATGTGTGATGATGCAGGATGGCCATTGACGGCACTTTGACATTATTAGGTTCAATTGTTATTGAATTTGTTATTTTCATTGGAAATAGTCTACGTGGTATTGCGAGTGACGTCAGCGCTGCACGAGCTATCGTGCAATGTGGCGGTGCGGGTTTGACAGAGCTCAGTCTAGTTTGAGGTGTCGCTGAGTGCGGACGTTTGTATGGTTGTATTAGGATTGCTTGTGGAAGCTATGTCCGATAGTTGTGTGATAATAGTTAGGGAGAAGTGAAGGCGAGTGCCCTAGGTAAACCTAAACACTGGGTCACAAGTCCCAGGCCCTACTCTGGTTTTCCTCTTTGTGATAAATGGACTCTGCATTGGTATGTGAGATCGTGATTCGAGCTAAATCCTGACGACATCCCCGACATATATATAGATTATAGTAGGGGGGCCCAAGAAGGGATTTTGGGATTGGTTCAAGCGTGGCAGTTTAATAGTAAGGGAGAATCCTTGTACCTTGTTAGGTACTTTCAGCAGGTATGAGCCCTCAATATAGTGTCGTATGTTCTGAGCCATTGATCAGATTAGTAAAAAAAAATCGAACCTCAGAACTGCTCGAGCGCGTCAGATTAAAACAATTTAGGTTTATAATATACAGAAAATGATATTATTATAAAAATCTGAGGATTTGACCGTGACGGAAGTGATCGAGAGAATTTCAAAGTTGCAAAAAAAAATCGTAACCTTGAAATGTTCGAGCGCGGTTCTTTTTTTTTTTTCAAAGGAAATAACTTAAAAATTATAAAAATATTATAATCTGACGATTTCGACAAGCCGAAACATCGAAAATAATAAATAAAGTGTTGCAAAATTTTATTCAAAATTTGTATGAAATTTTGAATTTGATCACATAGTATTCTCAATATGCTCTATACAACTCAAAAAACATCAATTACCGTCAACTGCGTAAAAATCTGTTGATTTATTTAAAAGTTATGACAGTTTAAAATTTCAATAAATTGTGTTTTATCCAACTTGTATCGAACTTTTTTGCTCAATAAACTCATAAGTATAGACTAGCTTTCTTTTTGAGCTTAAAAAAGCTCAATAATAGTGTAATAAGCAAAATTTAGAGCGTTCGGAATTTGCAGAAAATTACAGCAATGGCCTGTGCTATGAACGTTTTTTTTAATTCTTTCAAATTGTCAGATTTAACAAATCCCTTCACAAAATAGTCAGATTAAGGCTGGGTACTACTAGTTTGTCGAGTTGAACCATCTGTATGAAAATCTGACACGCGCGAGTATTGCAAAGTCACAATTTTTTTTTGCATTTGCAAAAATTGATTAGGGACTTTTAGTCACGTCCAAATCGTCAGATTAAGTAAGACGACACTTGTGACGGCTTAAATAATAAGTCCCTATAATTACTGACACGCTGGAGAAAATACATTTTTTTTTTTTTGCTTATATCGCTATTCGTTACGAGCGATCCGGCAGATTAATATTTCTCCGTGGACACAAGTTTGTGGGCTATCTACACTTCCAAAATCCGACGCGCTCAAACATTTTTTTTTTCATCACTTTTTTTTACATTTTTTAAAATTCATACACGCTCTCCCCACCACTAAAATGGTTAACTTCATAGGAGCTTTTTTATTATTTAGCATCTAATCTTTGCAATCCAATAGATCTTCTAACCGCTGGAGACACTACAAATTTAGCACTCTGGGCTCCCCTACTATTACTTACCTACTCATTGTATCATAAAAAAAATTAAAGTGTGGATACCAATAAGTAACAGACCACTCTATCTTGGTTTTATTGACTACACCAAGGCATTTGATAGTGTATCACATGAATCAATATGGAATGCATTGGAATACTTTAATGTGGAACAGCAATATATACAAATATTAAAAAACATTTAAAGTGTTAGCACCCAGCTCTGTACGCCTGGAGTCAAAGGGAGAAAATATATCATTGGGTAGAGGGGTGAGACAGGGAGACCCACTATCACCAAAATTATTTATTGCCATTCTGGAACATATTTTCATAAAATTAAACTGGAGGAAGCAAGGTATCCTAATAGACAACAAGTACTTGAGCCACTTGAGGTTTGCAGACGATATTGTCATATTTGCTGATAACTACAAAATGTTACAAGACATGATACAACAACTTGACAAGCAAAGTAGAACAGTAGGACTGGAAATGAATGCCAAGAAAACAAAAGTTATGACCAACAACAAAAAATCTAAGATATATACACAAAATACAGAGATAGAATATGTTGAAGAATATATATATCTTGGAAAACAGGTTTCATTTAAAGATAACAACCACCAAAAAGAAGTAGAAAGAAGAATTAATACAAGTTGGAAGCGCTTCTGGTCACAAAAAGAAATATTAAAAGGCTCATACGATATGGAGGAAAAGAAAATCATAATGGACACATGCATACTTCCTTGTCTTACGTACGGATGCCAAACATGGACATATAGTAACAAAATAAGAAACAAATTTAACACTTGCCAAAGAGCGATGGAACGGAGCATACTGAAAATCAGGAAAATAGACAAAATAAACAGTAAAGTAATTAGAAAGAAAACGAAAATAACAGATGCCCTAAATCAAGCTCTAAAACTAAAATGGCAATGGGCGGGTCATCTAGCAAGACAAAAAGATCACAGGTGGACATTAAAAGCTACAATTTGGCCAGGACCTAAATCAGGGAAAAGAAAAGTGGGAAGACCCAGATTACGTTGGAAAGATGACTTGGAAGCAATGGCAGGGAAAAACTGGGTCAATATTGCTGGAGACAGGGAGAAATGGAAGAAGATGGAGGAGGCTTTCACCCACCATGGGATCCCAGACTAACTTTCATTAAATATTAGTGAATTCTTTTAATAATAAAAAAAAAACATTGTTAAATGGGAAATAAAAAAGCTTTATTATTATTATTATTATTATACCAATAGGTAGGTTTAGGTTATCTTTTCTATGAGCAAGCGGACTGGAATGATTGTCATTCATCACCAGGGTTGCCAGGTGTTTGGTATTCTACCGAACCGTTCGGTATTTTTGCACCGTGTTCGGTATGACAAAAATTCCGAAGTAAGGGAGGCTCGGTATTTTTACTTTCTCTTATACGTAGTATAGAGGAAGTCTTGTAATCGTAAAAAAATTAGACCTCGGGATTTTGACTGATTTACACGTTTTGGACCTCCCTGAGTACAAAAATATTTTTTTTTTAATTATGTCTGTGTGTGTCTGTGCGTTAGCACGATAACTCGAGTATGTTTTAACTTATTGCATTCAAATTGAACATGCATGTATGAAATCAAAATATAAAATTTCTATCAACTTTTGAGACGTCGATCACGAAAGTTAAGCAACCAAGTGCGCGGTCGGTACTCGGATGGGTGACCAAAATTTAACATGCATGTATGACAACAAAATATAAGGTTTCTATCAACTTTTGAGTCGTTTATTGTATACGAGAAAGTCAAGAAGAGACCACTCCCGATTTTTTCTGATTAATTTTTCCCCTAATAAACGAATCGATTGTCAAATTTTACGCAATCGACATCGATGTTGCGTAGTATCCCTACTTATGGGCCAGCCACACTCTCTACGAGTGAAGAAGACGAGAGAAGAGATGAGAAAGGAGGCAGAGACGTAGTATGGCAACCTTACTTGTCACGCTGCACGCAAGGAACTTAGCCGCACGTCATGCTCCTCGTCCTGCCCAGCGCTCCCTATTTTGTCGGTTTTTTGTGCGTGAGTGAAAGGATCAGCAATACGACAAGTAAAGACCTTTTTTCTTTTTGCTCACTGTTGAAAAAGACCTGGCAACCCTGCTCATCACTGTGAGAGTGTGAGAGGACTTCTATAGACTGGTGAGAGTGTGTGAGACACTACAATCCGCGCCGCCGTTTTGTAATAGGTACGGCGTATTATACGATACGCTCGCGACCAACTCACGACATATAAATATTTTATTAACATTAATTCTTTTTTTTACAGGGTCTTCGAAAGAGATGGTGTAAAAGTGGTTGTTGATGAAACTTCTCTGGAGTATATAAAAGGAGCCACTATTGATTACCACACAGAACTAATAAGGTCTGCCTTTCGAGTAGTACAAAACCCAAATGCAGATTTAGGTTGTTCATGTGGAGCAAGTTTTTCTATAAAAATTGATTAGTAATCATTATTAGTCCAAACATCAGTATAAAACATAAGGCGAAGGAAAATATTGTCATATTATAATAATGTTTGAACTCGAATTTTAAGTGCTGGTCATTAGTTTAAAGTATGTCATCCAAATTTAGTTACGATTTGGATACAGTACAGTTGTAGTAACAAACAGAACTCTAGTATGATTATTAGATGTTAAATACAAATTTATAATTGACCTGTATCAAAAAAATACTAATTATAGTCTACAAATAAATAAAATATTGGCGTTTTACCCTCGAGTGTTACGGAGTTGAATAGCCTCTGAAGAGCTTTCAGGATCGTCCACCTGCTTTCAGAAGCTCCGCTGTAACTCCGTCATCCATCACCCGACGCCTTGATGTGATGTGATAAAGTAGTTTTAGATATTATTACATCATTTTATTTTATTTGACAAAGATATTAAGGTTTACGAGGGTGGAGTGAAAAGTTCTCAGCCTAGTAAAGAAAACAAAATAAAAATTTTCGACGTAATCTCTATCTAGCTCTATTCATTTCATCCGCCTGCTTTCCAAATGTTCTAATATACCAATTTAAAAAAAAAGTTTCATTCAAAATTCCTCAGTCTTAAAAATACAGATAACCAGGTCTTTACTATCTTTATTCGAAGAAAATTCCTAATCACTGGTGTTTTTTTAGTTTGACAAAACGTGATAGCTCCAGAGTGCCGAATCAGGAAAATTACCCAAAAGAGCACAACCATGAATTTTAACCCTCCATCAACAGACGCCTGAACGCCATATTAAAGAACACTTTCGTTCGTTTGGAGTGAACGTTTCTCTTTAATTTCCATACGTTTTTGACGTAAAATAATGCTATAGTAGGTATCTACTATATCATTATTTTACGCCAAAAACTTATAAGTATGCTGAGTTTATTGTTTCGCTGTTTCGCCTTTCACGAGGTAGTCTATCATACCACCCTTCCAGCATCCCAAAAAAACGTGTCAGCGGCCATAATTGCCTTTGCTGCCTCTGGGGTCGGCTTACTAAAATTTTTCCAGGGCTTGGATTGTTGCTTTGAGTCTGTAGTGAAGTGATGAACCATAACCTTCATCCACTGTCACAAATTCGCCAAAAGAATGTGGTTAGCCTCAAGGAGTCGCGAGAAGTGCGAGTCAAATTTGTTTTTGTTCAACTGGAAACAATCTGAGGACTTACGCGGTGGGTACCCTGGAAAATCCAAATTAATTGACAATAATGTCCGTTCATAAAAGATACCTATAGTGTCTTCTATCTTCCTGATACTCAATTTGCAGTCTTTTATTACAAGATCCACTCGGTACTGTTGCCTTATAACATAACACCGTAAGCTTTCCAATCTATATGTACTTATGTCTACAACTAAGGTACTTAATTATATTATATTATTTTGGTTCAAACATTGTTTATAATAATATAATGTATCATATATTTTTGTTCAACTATGAGTAGCAATAATAAATTCAAAAACTTTTTCTACCATTTGAATGAAAGAAAACGGGATTTAAACCACGTACCTTTGATTATTTAATTGGTGTAAAAACATCAAAAAAACTGTGTTTTCATTAAACTATTGTTTTTATTTTATAATTTTCTTTTAAAGTCATTAGGAATAAGTATGTAGTACCTAGTAAAAGTACTTTATTGTTATTTCTGTGATAATAATAAATAACAATGTGTATGTATATTTTTAGGTGGGTAACGTTTGTAAATAAAAATAACGATGAATTAATTTCAACCCATTTTATTCATAATTAATTAACACAAAGAGATTCTCTCGTGCTATATCATATTTCATCAACTGAATACAGTACCTATCTATTTATTCAAAAAACTACTTATTGTGTTCTACAGAAATGGTTATATTTTGTCAATTATCATAACTTATCTAATTGAATTATAAACAGTCAAATATTTAAAAATATCTAAAATAGTATCTACCTACAACATGTTACGTAATAATAATAATAAGTTTAGAAAATTAATGAGATTGAGATACGTTCATAGCAGCCCAGACATTGTCCAAGCCGGCTGGAGGCAGACTTATCATCGGTTCGCCCTTGTTAGTGGGATTGGCAGCAGATCTGAAAAAAAAATTATAATAGATTAGATTTTATATACTAAATATAAAAAATATTTTTAGCAAAAAAATAGGAAAACCGACTTCAATGCGTACAAATTTAAACTAAAAAGTAAGAAATAAATAATATTTTTATGAAGTAGTTGAAAAGAGCGTCATAGAAAACCAAGGAAAGTATTGATACACATTTATAATTCTTTATTTATAATTCATACTCCGATATATTTGGAGCCGGTGCCAGCTAGCCAAGGAGGATAGTGTTTGCAATTTTCGAACTTCACGGAGCGGCGGATTATTTCTCATCTTCATCATTCATTATTATGTGTAGTTAATGAATTAATCAAGTTCGTATCTATTAGGTAAGTTTATTTTGCTTAGGCTGGCACCGACTCCAAATATATCGGAGTATGAATTATAAATAAAGAATTATAAATGTGTATCAATACTTTCCTTGGTTTTCTATGACGCTCTTTTCAACTACTTCATAAAAATATTATTTATTTCTTACTTTTTAGTTTAAATTTGTACGCATTGAAGTCGGTTTTCCTATTTTTTTGCTAAAAATATTTTATTTTATTATTTTTAGTGGAAACCACTACATAGTATAAAACAAAGTCGCTATCCGCCGTCTGTCTGTCCCTATGTATGCTTAGATCTTTAAAACTACACATAAGCATTGCACCCGTGCGAAGCCGGGGCGGGTCGCTAGTTAAGTATATTTTATTGAAAATGGATAGGCCTACTGGATAAATGGATAGGCGCTCATTAAAACTTAACGGAAACGTAAACAATTTTTTTTTTGTTATTAATGTTCTGTTCATAAAGGGTCGAATTTATATCGATACAATTTATACGGGCCATCTCTGATTTTGACGTAGCTAAATAAAGAATCACTAAAATCGAGTCGTAATACTCATAATTGACGGAGTATCAGGTAACAAACACAAAAAAACAGTCGGATAGAGAACTTCCTCTTTTTTTTAAGTCGGTTAACAAATAATATCACGTCTCAGACCTATAGCTCATTACAAAGGCCTACCATTCATTCAGAATGCATGGTATAGTTTTAATGGTAAGTTAATGAACTATGAAACTTGAAGAGAAACTAGTTATTAAACTTAAGTTCATAAAATAATTTGTCATAGTTTATGTGTTGACTATTGGACCTACTAACCAAATTTTCACTATTGCATATTAGGTAATAGCAAGTTCAAAAAAAAATTTGTCATTATTTTTGTGTTCGTGGACGATGTTATTGTTTCATCCCCAATGAAATTATCATTTCAACAAAAAAGTACTGAACCAATTTCGGTATAATTTATACGGGACCACCTTTGAAGTATGACCTTCTTAACGAAAAAAGAATCATCAAAATCGATTCATTATTGGCGGAGTAATCGCGGAACATACATACAAAAAAAAAAAAAAAAAAAAAAAAAAAAAAAAAAAAAAAAAAACATACAGTCGAATAGAGAACCTCCTCCTTTTTTTGTTTGAAGTCGGTTAACAAGTTTTAAGAAAGGTAGATTCCATGCATCGCGGCCCATTGCAGCCGCGCGCGTTTTTTTCGCATGTGGTTGACGTGCGCGGCTATCCGGGCGTTGAGTTGACTGACGCGAGAATGACGTGAGCGGTTAGACGATCAGCCCCCCGATCGCGCTATCTACAACGTTTTTCGTTGTAGATTGTTGTCAAAATCTGTTGTCAAAATGTATAAAAAATGAAAAAGATAACGGTTTTGTTAAAAACGTTGTAAATACCGCGATAAGGCGATCTAGCCATTTCGCCACACTGGGCAAAAGCCAAAAGCAATTGAAAAGATTCGCAACTAGACTACTAATACAACAAATTAGTATGAGAAAATTTTAATCATCTCCGCGTCGGGCTCGATTTTCATTTTTGCCGCCCTTAATTCTCAATTTTGCCGCTCTGGACTAGTCCGGGCCCTGCGTGTAACCTCCCTTGTCTCCGTCTAACGCGCGCGGTCGACGCCATACTTTTTCATACTTTGAGTCTGGGGGCTTAGACAAGTGGCAATCGTTTCATTACGAAAAGATATCGAAATCCATCATAGATTTATAGGCCATGTTGCTTGGTTATTTACAGTGTCTTAGCTTGCGCTACTTACGTAGAGATGACGATTGACCACGTGATATAACGACGGCATACCTAAGTCAATCTCATACATTTTGTTCTTATCGAACTTCGTTATTGTTTTAAAATTTGTTAGGTAGGTACTTTGTCTGCGGGTCCGTACTCGTAGTGAAGTTTTTTCGTTTACAAAACGTAACTCTTGTAGTTGCGTTAAGAGCTCGATTTGTATGGAAACGTGAATAGCGCCCCTAGCGGAAAGAAGCGGAAATCATGTTTCCTATAAAAATTGAGTTTTTAACGCAACTACATACCCACATTAATGATTATTAAAGTGCCTCTATATTTTTGAAAACTAAGATAAAAAGTAAATTACCCAAAGTGTAGGATATTTTTTGTATAAAACTTAACTATTTTAGTTGCGTTTGGAGCAAAATTTTTACAAGAAACGTGATTAGCACCCGCGGCCCGCGGAACATAGAAAGAGGTTAGCGCCCCCAAGGAAAGACGCGTAAATCAATTTCCCATACAAATTGAGATCATAACGCAATTTAAATATGTACCTAGTATGTTCTTAATCTAAGGTACCTAGTTACGTTTTTTGTTAAGGAAAAACTTACAAAGTGATGTAACCGCTTAGCCTCACTGTATCAAGACGGAGCGCTGGCGGTGAATATATCATGTAGTGTGTGAGCCGGCTTTTTAGTATAAGGTAAGGCGTAGTTTCGTTACACGTGTGTGAGTGTAACTGTGCACGTACACAAGGAGTGACGGGCGAGGCGTAGTTTTGTTTTACCGGCCTCAGTTTTTTCTTAGCAGCGCTCTGTCTTCACTTTTTTATGGTTTGAGGTACACAGTGAGCTAACTAATAGACTTATAATTACTGACGTTTACAGTTTGGCAATGAATCGACTAGGGCGAGACCAAAAAATGGGCTTCGGTTTAGTAGCACTTTGCTGGAATTCGTATAAACTGAAATTGCTAGTGTATTGTAAAACAAATAGTGATTCTAATTTATATTTTCATTAAGTGAGGAATCACATAGTTTTTGAGATATAAGTCTTAGAACTTAAGTAATTTTAACAACAAAAAAACTATACTTGACATTTGCAATGACAACTGGACATTCAGAAACGTAATAGATTTTCAAAAACTAACAAAATTACACTAACGATGTTGATTAAAGGTACGTTTAAACTGAATAAAGTGTTTTCAAAATTTTATAACTAATAAAATATATGAAGTAAATAAAAATGTTATTTACATTTTACGACATAATTAATAATTTCTAGCAATCAATAATTTTTGACGTGACAACGTCTTATAATTCGATAGAGCCGGCTGCACGCACGAAAAAACATGACGTCATGCGGCGTTACCTCGCTCTGAATCTAATTCTCTAATTTGAATTTGGAATTATGTTCTTAAAATTTAAACTTTCAATGATACCAAAACCAGCCAGATACAAATAGTATAGCCAAAGAGATTTTATTACAAGTTTATTCATACTATAATACGAAATCTATTAAACAAATGAAATTAAATTTTTCTTTTGAAAAATGCTACCATTCCATCAGTATTTTCTTAAGACGTTGTCACGTTCAACTATCGTCAGTAAACCGACTTTACAGACAACCAATTTTTAATCATATAATTATATTTGACAAGTGTGTCTGAACGTACAGACAACATCACGTTGGGTTACCACAAACTGTCAAATTTTCCCAATCGATTATGCACTTTATTTTGAATAGTCTTAAATTGAAAATCGTTTGGAGAAATTTGACAGTTTTTTCGACGTGCTGTTGACTGTACAATTTGCCGTCCGCCATTTTATTTCGCCATTAATTACTTAATTTCCTTTATGTAAGGTTTATGTAAAATCAGTCACGTACCTACCTAATTCTATTTTAGTCACAAAACAGAATCTGTCAACCCCGACTCTACCCGGTACTTGTCGGTCTTACCCCTAGTTTTTTATAAGCCGTTGGAGTGGAGGGAGAGCAGCCTTCGCCCGCCGTAACTGAGCAAGCCGAAGCTGCGAAGCCAACCGAAGGTGACTGTGTTTTGATACGCAAGGGCGAAGGGGCTGCACTTCCTGCAGCGCCAGAGACCCGCATTTACAAATTACTTAGGAAAACTATGCTACTTTTGAGGTTAGTTTTGACAAATTTCAAATGCTCGTATCTCTGGAAGTATGATATTCCCCACCCTGGGAGTGACACCAAACGGGAGCCCTCCCCCTCCCCTTCTCCCCCAAATTCCAGCACAGTGGTACTAAACATCAACCATTTATCTATGTAGGTAAATCTGCTTTCGAAAACATACGAGATTTACCTATATCTTAGTAGGTGCAATTTTACTAGGGCTTTCAATACCGGTATTCCGGGATCCCGTAATACCGTAATCACGTTTTTTTCTTGGTATTTTTCAATACCGGTATTGATCAGTTGATACCGTGATTTTACGGTATTACAAATCAATAATTTTTTACTAGAGTTATATGAATATAAGACGAAATGTTAGGCATGAACCTTACCTCAAAGTACAACTACAACTAGAGGCACTGGTTTTAAATCAATAATAACAGTAGAGATGTGTGTATTCGAAACCGGTGGGGGTGGTCAGGAAATATTTTCATCTGCAGCTTACAAATATTTACTATCTGTAGTACAGACAACAGCACGTTGGGTTACCACAAACTGTCAAATTTTCCCAATCGATTATGCACTTTATATTCAATAAGTCTTAGGTTGAAAATCGTTTGGAGAAATTTGACAGTTTTGTATAGCCCGACGTGCTGTTGACTGTATCTACAAGTGTAGAAGCTGAGTGAGCTTTTTCTTCAGTCAGCTATTTATGTAACAAATTGAAAAGTTCGCTATCTGATAAGTCATTAAACGCTCTGTCCTTTTTAAGATCACACTTTCAGTTACATAAAATTTCAAAATTAATTATATTTATGTTTTTTTTTTTTTTATGTTACGAGATGGCAAACAAGCTTGCGGCCCACCTGATGTTAAGTGGTCACCGCCGCGTATAGACACTTGCAATATTAGGTATAAATCACTTAACACCGCAAGTGCGTTTGCCATCCTGGGGAATAAGATGCCCTCCAATTATTTTCGTTTCTTTCGAATATTGTTATTTAGGATTGTTTTATTAGTAATTATGAATGTTACAAGGTAAATGAATAGATGATTGTTTAGTAATATACCTACCTATAATAATTATTTTTAATGTTGATTGCCATGCGAGGTTTAATTAATGGGAGGGTATTTTTGTTGTATTTTATTTTATTGTAATAGTTTATATTTTGTTTGATAAAAAATTTTGGGTGTTTAATTTTTAGTTCCGCCGAACTATTAATAAAATACTACCCGGGAAGGGTAGAAAAAATAATGTATGTTTAATATTAGGTTGGGGAAAAAGTCTTTTCGCATTATAGTATGTATAAACTTGTAATAAAATCTCTTTGGCTATACTATTTGTATCTGGCTGGTTTTGGTATCATTGAAAGTTAAAATTTTAAAGAACATAATTCCAAATTCAAATTAGGAAAATGTGTGACTTTCATTTGTTTTTCGTACCGCCAAGATGAGTGAATCTAATGAAGAAATTCGATACATTTTAAAATTTTACTACAAAAAAGGTAAAAATGCAACGCAAGCCGCGAAAAAAATTTGCGATGTTTATGGACCTAGTGCAGTGTCTGTGAGAGTAGCACAAATTTGGTTTAAGCGTTTTCAATCCGGAAATTTTGATGTCAAAGATGCACGTCGCTCTGGTCGCCCTAGTACAGATAAAATGAATGCCATTTTTGAAAAAGGGGAGCAAGATCGGCATGTCATTAGTTACGACGTAGCTGAAGAACTGGGAATTGACCACAAAACAGTTTTGGCGCATTTGAAAAAAACTGGGTACACAAAAAAGCTCGACATTTGGGTACCTCACGAGCTCACTGAAAGAAACCTAATGAACCGTGTACTATTCTTTATTATGACGTAATGAAACCGAACCATTTTTGAAGAAGCTGATAACTGGTGATGAAAAGTGGATCACGTACGACAAGAACGTGCGAAAAAGGTCGTGGTCAAAGGCCGGTCAGGCTTCACAGACTGTGGCGAAACCCGGGTTAACTCGCAACAAGGTGATGCTGTGTGTGTGGTGGGATTGGAAGGGCATTATTCATTGAGCTGTTACCACCAGGCAGGACCATCGATTCTGAACTCTACTGCGAACAACTGATGAGATTTAAGCAAGAAGTTGAGAGAAAGCGGCCGGAATTAATCAACAGAAGGGGTGTGGTTTTTCATCATGATAACGCTAGACCTCACACATCTTTAGCCACTCAGCAAAAATTAAGAGAGTTTGGCTGGGAGGTGTTAATGCATCCGCCGTATAGTCCTGACCTTGCACCTTCAGATTTCCACCTGTTTCGGTCTCTTCAGAATTCTTTAGGCAGTGTCAGGTTAACATCACGAGAGGACTGACAAAACCACTTGTCGCGGTATTTTGACCAGAAGTCCCAAAATTTCTATAGCAATGGGATCATGTCCCTACCTACAAGATGGCAAAAAGTTATCGAACAAAATGGTACCTATAAACTATATTAAAAAATGTTTTGAATTTTCTTAAAAAAATGCGAAGAAACTTTTTCCCCAACCTATTATTTTGTTAGCCTGTTTTCATGTCTTTATTAGGTACCTATGTAACAGAAATAAAGACTGATTAGGAATAAAACGGGCGTTTTGAGTCCATATTTAATGCATAATAGCATGTTCAATACCGTGATCACGGGATCACGGTATTGAACATGCTAATACCGGTATTGATACCGGTATCGAAAAAATCCGGTATTTGAAAGCCCTATTTTACTCATCATTTGCTCGTGTTGGACTTAGGATTATGAAGCTGTTGTTTAGTCTGTTTGATAAGAATATTATAAACAATTGTAATCTGTTGCTTGCTGACGTGGTTGCGGGAATAGGTATGAGTACCTACCAAATGACAATGGTTATCATACTTAGGTACAGGCAGCATGTAATTTTGCACAACTTTTCAACCTTATAATCATAGCGTTTGAAGTCTTGTTACCATCATCACACACCAAATCAGCTTGGTTTGGTTCACATAATAGTCCACTCTCCTTAGTTATAACTTGGTCCTTCGAGCCGGACCAAATGTATCTTTTGTAAATTGAATAGTAATTTACTTACTGCTGCAAATCCCCGTTGAAAACAAAAGCTTCATTAACTTTCTTCACGTTATGCGGAGAGTAGCGATTATAAAAACCCCAGATGCTGTTCATCAACTTGCTATTGTATTTTAGCGGAGTTAATTCGCCAACTGAAATTATAAAAATATCAAATGATTAATAAATAAATTATTTTTAAGGATTTAACTCCGTCTATTTGGGATTTAACTTGTTTGTAGTTTCAACCTAACGTAAAAATACCTAAATGAGATGAGAGAAGTCCTAATATCGGGAACAATAGGCATATGGGAAGAACTAGAATAAATTCTACTTCCTTTTTAATATTTTAAAGTTAATTTCGATATAAGTACAGGCTGGTCCAAATATTGACGTAAAAAATTTTTTACATACCTACCCTCAGAATATGTTATTATCTTAGAATCTGAAAACCTGTTCTTAATTAAATCTATAATGTAGATAGCTAGGTATATTATGTCGCTTGTAAAAAAAAGTGTGTTCCTTGCCACGTATGACTACAGCCTGTTTGTGAACTTATAATAAAAGTAACGAAGTAAAAACATTTTTTATAAGTCACTATTTTGGACCAACTCTACAAGGTGACAATATATTTTTAAAAAACTAAATTATAAAAAATACAAAGCAATTTTGCATTTCTTCTACATAATTTTCTAATTCGAAAGTATAAGTAGAAGAGATAAACAATAACGTCATCAATGCTGTGAGGTCAAAACGTTGAAGATAACAACTTTTAAATGTTGATTAAACTTTGGTGTGGATCAGTCTTCGTTATCTGTCGCAAGGCAATATTTTATTTATATTTTTAGACCTCAATTGCCATGGTTTACTTCGTTAGTTCCGCCTCCATTCCGTCAACAGCACGTCGGGCTATACAAAACTGTCAAATTTCTCCAAACGATTTTCAATATAAGGCTATTGAATATAAAGTGCATAATCGATTGGGAAAATTTGACAGTTTGTGGTAACCCAACGTGCTGTTGTCTGTACTTAATATGTACCTATTATTTCTATATATTTCATAACTAATTCACTCGCGAATAGGTACCATACACCGTGCTTTTACATAAGTCCAACACCTACGCAACCGAACTGTATGAAGCAGCTGATTTTTTTTTTGCGATTTCGATGATGGAACCATAACAAGTTGCTTGTATTGACTGGTACTTTTACACTTTGAATTATTTAAGACGGTTAAAAAAGCTCGATTTATAATAAAGACATTCGTCCACGCCACGTCAGCCTTTGTATGTACTTACAACCGACAATCTGGCCGATTTTTTCGCTACTTGAAATGGATAAAATTTTCTGACCGACTTTTTTTTAGGACGTGTGCGTTTCACTGTTGGAATCAATACGTTCGACTATCGGAATTGAAAAATACGGAATTGATAAATTCCACGCTGTATAACCTAGTGTTGCCGGCTGTCAGTCGTAAAGTTACATTAACGATTAGGAAAATTATTTTGCATTGAGGACTCTTAGTTGATGCTATAGAATTATCTGCTTACTTAAATCGACTTGTTTTATTACAGATTATGTTAGTCACTGCTGTGACCTCCGTTGTGACTTTACAGTGACAGCATCATTTAAAGCAGACGTCTACGAGCGAGCGTGCCGCAATTTGTACCGGTAGTGTAAGTTTTTTTAGTATAAAAAACGTTGCTATTGTAGTTGCGTTAAGAGCTCGATTTGTATGAGAAACATGATTTACGCTTCTCTCCGCTAGACGCGCTATTCGCGTTTCCTATACAAATTGAGCTCTTAACGCAACTACAATACCACCACCCGGATAGTGGAAGGTGCGGGTTCGAGTCCCGCCTGAGGCAAGTCGATTTTTTTTCAGTGCATTTTTCTAGTATTATATTTACGCGTTTGTAAACGCAAAAATAAAATTATTCCATAATGTAAGGTAGTTTCATCTTAGCTGGGCGTCAAATATTTGCAAAAATATTTCGTTCGGGTCTTGGAAGTGCAAATTTCAAAGATTTGATGAAACGATGTTTACCATAAAACATAAGCACCAAGCACTGACAAATTTCGACAGCGAAAAGCAGTGCCTCGGTGGCGAAATTGGTTAACGCGTCCACCCGGATAGTGGAAGGTGCGGGTTCGAGTCCCGCCTGAGGCAAGTCGATTTTTTTTTCAGTGCATTTTTCTAGTATTATATTTACGCGTTTGTAAACGCAAAAATAAAATTATTCCGCAACTACAATAGTTACGTAATTTATACGAAAAAAACTTACACTACGAACTTTGCCCATAAGGCATGGATGCCTGTGACAGACTCAAAATATATTCGAACCTGTAGCAATGAGGAGAAGGATCTCACAATAAGTTATTGCTCAAATAGGCAATTCTATACTCACACATTGTTTCAAAGAACTTGAATTCTTTAACTTTTGGCAGTGTCTTGGCCACCTTCAAGTTTTCGGCGCGCTGTGATTCGCGTACACGTCCTGCGGTGAAGGTGCAAGGGGGAATAGCTGCCATGGTCCTCGCTTGACAGGCTGTTAGAGTAAAAGAAATTTAGACAGTGGGCAATGATTATAATGTTATTAATATTACTTGCTATGCTATTATCTAAGGGATTTTTAAAAAATATTAACCATATTCTTCTACGCACTTTTTGTGGTAACTTCATGCTCCGTTCGTTACACTCTTATCGATCTAAAAGTAAATTCCATTAACATCGGTCATGATCATGTCTTTATTGCATGACGCAGTCTTCATACAAATTCATAAAAGCCGATTCCATACAAACATCCCACCATCGCCCTTCCTTTTAAGGACTACGCGTGCTGGTTGGCTAATTCCAACGCGAACTAAGAAAAACTCGTTTCTTTGTTGCACAATCGAGAATTGGAATTCACTGCCAGCACACGTGTTCTCGCCTTCCTGCAATCTTGGGCCATTCAAAAGAGGCGTGAAGAAGCACCTTGCAGGTCGGCAAGGCTAGAATGGCTAGCGCGGCCATTTATTTCTCGCACTAGCTATCTTCGTATTTGAACTCCACTTCTGCTTACCATCAAGTGGAATGGAATCATTTGCTTGACCTATTTTATAAAAAAAAAAACAACGTAATCCATCAGTATCAATGAAAAATTATATGTGTGGCATTGGTCTGAGGTGTGGCATAGTTTCATTTTGTACGACGGTCTCCGTAAACGTCAGTGCGTAATCTACCTGTGCCTTTTTTTTTCTTTGATGGAAAATCATTTACGGACCGTTCCGCACTGTGGGCTAGACAGTGCGGCGTGTGTGGGGCTCTCCCGGGGGTTCCCGGGAATACCCACTAAAAACCATCGGCACCCTCAAAGCCCTTTGTGGGGACGTTTCGGGAACGGCGCACGGCCGGTGTACGTCTCGACTCCGAAAAGAATCTACCTGTGCCTAAGACTTAGTGTACTCCGTGACCATGCGTACCTACTCCACCTGCGCCTAAGGCCAATTTTTTCAACAAACTTCCTAGACATCTCTAACTAGTCTGTGAGTGAAACAACGTTTTGGCGTACGTAGATACCCAAATAAGTAGGATACCTACTCAACAGTAAAACAGATTTTATTATCAACAAGACATAATTATTTGGAAATAATGTCATAAAAAATGCAAAAATAGGATTGGTATTATCAATTCGTCCTTGATAAGAATATTGATAAGGAATGTTCAAGAAAAACATTTTTTGTTTATCATTACTTATCATGTATAAATAAGAAGGGTTTAGTGATAGTGTATACTAAGTATACCTATATATTATACCTAGGGTAGTTTGTACATAAAAATGGTTAAACAAAAACCCGTTGTCAAGATGGCCGCCATATGCCTCTCGATTCACCACACCACCTTTCCACAGCCTGAGTCCACAGCAAAGTACTTATAAGTTTTTGGAATTGCGAATTTTGCGATGTTGAGTAGGTAAATTTTTTTATTGCACTCAAAACAGTTTCTACGTTATTAAAAATGTATTTCATAACCTTTTTCTAAAATTGTTAATGTCTTTGCATAAGTACCTACCTACTTATATTATCATAATAGGATAAAAAATGCGCGTTCACTGAACAAAGCTAGAATGAATGCATACTGAACAGTAATTGGTAAAGAATGTAGTACCTACTTAAAGAAGTCTTTATTGAACATTATTAATTAAAGTATTGATTACAAAAGAAAACGTAACAAAGGCTATCTCGCTATAATGAACGGTTATGTCGCTTAATGTGGGTACACAAGGGATGTCTTCCAGTTATCTTTGGTTGTATAAGACGTGGAAGTGAGAAGTTATTGGTGTACCTACCAATTGCTAAATTATTTATTTCCTATCTTTATCGATTATTGTAAGCTGTTCATAGGTACATATATATACATAATATAGATACAATAATGAGTAAATAAAAATAAACTAGGTAGATACTAATAGTCCATGATTCTGAGCTGACAGACGTGAGCAACAGCACGGTAATTTATAGATAATATTACCGTGGCAATAGGTAGGTACTCCATCCAGTCGATTCTACAAAATTATTAGTGTGAATCAGCGAATAGTGATAGATACCTACCTAATTATTGGTGGGTTTTGGCCACAAAACACATTTAAGTAGGTACCCAAGGTTTCGGTCCCAGAACATATTTATTTTATATGCCCAAGAATTATGGTTATTTTATAGCCAAGCGTAAGCGAGTTTTTGTTAAGTTATTGGGGTATTTGTAATGACCTTTTTTTCAAACGTACTAATTCTGGAAAGAGTTATACGAACTTGTATAGACTGGTTATACGGTCACCAATAGTAGTGTAAGTTTTTTAGTATAAAAATGTAGCTATTTTAGTTGCTCAAGAGCTCAATATTTGTATGGGAATCACAATTTGCGCTTCTTTCCGCTAGGGGCGCTATTCACGTTTCCTATACAAATTGAGACTTATCGCAACAATAATTGTTACGGTAAACAAAAAAACTTACACTAAAAGTATCTACAGACGTGCTTTATTGTCTGAAAGATGAAATGCCAGACATTTCATCTTTCAGACAATGTAGGCAGTGTTTCTTTCTATATAAATAGGGAGGTTGATTGCAAGCATACTTGCTTTGTTGGTCATTATCTACTGCCAATCGACAGGTAGATGCTAAGGTTAAGGTAAGTAAAAATCAGAGTTATTTTTATTATATGTCATTCAGGGACCTATTTCAATACTATATACATTCAGACAGAAAGTCTGAATGTATATAGTATTGAATATAAAATGAGACAGACAATCCTCAGATACTCAGGTATCTGAGGATGGTCTGTCTCATTTTATATGGGCCAACTCCTGCCATACACAAAAACATTTTTAATGTCTAACTCCTACACGAACCGTACTAGCAATGTCGTTAAGCAACAACAGTTTGTGTATAGAAAATTATAAGTGATATTTGCCACTGTACCTACCTATTATGTATGTACTGCTGCGTGTGTAGGTACCTACTTCGATATAATTATGTGTAAATGCATTATAATAGGTATTTACAGACGCCAGATATGTTGATATTTTATTCTAGCATACAAGTTCCAAAATGAGCATTGTTCTCAAAAGATATACATAGACATACACATTGAATTTTCAATATTCGATGCTTAAATGTGTTTCGTTTTGGCAGATAAATACATCTATACTAATATTATCTACCTACTTACAAAAAGGAAATATTTGATATTTTGTTTGCATTGCATAGGCTCCGAAACTATGACCGATTTTGACGAAATTTGGTACGGAGATATTTTGAGATACTAGGAAGGATATTTGATACTTTTTGGCGCATTAACCGGTATTATCGCGAGCGAACCCCCGGACGACCGCTAGATAGATAAATAAAGCCAGCAGTAGCAGTAATGTGTCTATGATTTTTATACCTACTACCACAGAACACAGACCTCTTTCTGTGTTCTGTGCCTACAACGCACAATAAGTAATGTATATCTAACTGTTCTGAATATCTATCATGCAGACTTACAAATTAAGTTGATACTTTGATTTTGTTCTAAGATCAATTTCTACGTAGGTACCTACCTACGCGCCTGTTGTAATGTGATTGTGTGGCGCTAATTGAAACTATTTTGAAAACTAGCGTCATAAAAGTAAATAAAATCTTAATCTATCACAAACATGAAAGCATGCATGACAAAGGAGAACGGCAAGTAAAATTTACCTTTACACAGATTGAACAGAATATTCCTAAGCGAGCGACTACTCAGTTTGTCAATGTTGAAAGTCACCGGGACTCCCTTGCAGCGGCCGTAATCGCGTGACAAATTGTTTGCTCCAAGCAGCACCATGAAACCGCACAGTTTGGGAACTCGAAGGTTAAGAGCCTTTGCAGACACGAAAAACAAGTGTAGCAAATGACGCCAGAGATGCCACTGTTCAAAATGGCTGCGCCGCCGAATGACCCCGTGGGGTTATCAGTCGCTAGGAGCGAATTTCTTAATATAAGCCCAAGACTAACTACTTTGTGATAACGCTTGGCTCATTAGAGGTCCCAAAACGTTTTAAATTACTTTAATTGCATAAAGTTCAATTGGAAATATTCCACTAGTGGTTTCGAATAGGCAGAGCGCATTTTTTTTCTTAGTTATTTCCTGCGTGGTAAGTAGATAGTTAATGTAACATCGCGATACATTAGGTAGGTAGGTACATACGTAACATGGGTAGGTACTTAGGTAATTTAAAATTTTATTTACCTTACTCAGACCAATGGTCTGAGTTACCTTATTATATAGGTAATTATTGGGCGAATTTATTCTGAAATAGGTATTTATCTGTCTACGGAGCGTATGCCGTTCGTCATTTTATACGTTTGATATGCGCCTGCTTGCAGCTTGCATACAAGAGGCGAGCGCGCGTTGTAGCTCTGTCAACAGTGTTTCTTAGTTTTGTATGTAAGCTGCAAGCAGGCATACTCCGAACGTATAATGACGAATACGCGCATACGACGATACGCCTCCCCGTGGCCAATGGTGACACTGACCACAGATTAGAAAGAATATGTCTAAAGAACACTGACACTCGACGTTCGCGATGCAGCGACGCGAGCGCGACGTTGCAGCTCCGTCGACATTGTTTCGAAGTTTTGTAATCTATACTAATAATAAAGCTGAAGAGTTTGTTTGTTTGTTTGTTTGTTTGATTGTTTGTTTGTTTGTTTGTTTGTTTGTTTGTTTGTTTGTTTGTTTGTTTGGTTGAACCCTAAGATCTCAGCAACTACTGACTCAAATTGAAAAATTCTTTTTTCGTTGGATAGTCCATTTATCTTGGAAGGCTATAGGCTATAAAACATCACGGTAAGTCCAATAGGAGCCGAGCATCAATGAAGAATGTTGCAAAAACGGGTGAAAAATATTTCTTTTCAAAGCTTTCACTGCGTGCGCTGCGTAAACGGTTAAAGTTACGTAAAAATTATGTATGACGAAATTGTTCTCCATTAAATTTTCTAAAGAAAAATCCGCGACAGCATATGTCTATCTTTTATTGTTGGCTCATTATAACCTTTCTTTTTGGTAATCAAATTTGTTTTTAAATAATGCATTATCTGCGATGGTGTTTTTGTATGCATGATATTGTTCCTTATCAAAATAAATGCATTATTTATCACAAGCATTAAATTTTGAACAAAATTGTTCATGACTTCATTTGATTTCAATGAATATCTTAAGAGTTATCATAGTTTGCAATAAACGGAAAATAATAAATCTTAATTTTCTGAGCTTTTGTTGCGTGCGCTGCGTAAACGGTTAAAGTTACGCAAAAATCATGTAGGACAGAATTATTCTCCTTTAAAAGTTCTAAAAAAAAGTTGCAGACAGCATTTATCTATCTCTTAAGGTTGACTCGCTATAACCTATTTTTGTTAATAAAATTTGTTCTAAAATAATGCATTAGATGCGAAGGTATTTTTGTAAAAATGATATCATTCCTTATCAAAATTAATACGTTATTCATCACAAGTATTTAATTTTGTACAAAATTGTTCTTTACATTATTAGATTTCAATGAATATCTTCAGAGATATCATAGTTTTTACATAACTCCGCAGCTAAATAATGATCAAGTACTACGCACGCATCTATACTGAGTTATTTTTTTTGTTTAGTTGAACGCGCTTATCTTAGGAACTATTGATCCCGTCAGATTTGGACACCTTAGAGACTAATAGATTCAGAGACTCCTCCGAGGGAGATGCTCACCGGTCAGGAATCCTCTCTGAAGTGATTCGACCTTAATGCTTGAGGACCCATCCTTTTACTAAAAGCCCTGGTGACTCTAAGAAGGTCATCAGAGACATCCTGCAAAAATAGTAAAAAAACCGCCTAGAACGAGTCGGACGCGCGAACGAAGGATTCCGTGCCATAGATTTTATCAAAACTCTCCGAAAATTATTTGAATTTTAAATTAAATATTTTGTTAATATTTCAAGTTACTACCTGTTATCGTTAATAAGACCGAGAAATAAATCACGTTTGTTGTTGAGGCCCCTTAAATATTAATTTTATTTTAAAAGTGAATAATATAACTAAATATTCTGTGAATATTTTCAGCGTCTATCTGTTGCCGTTATCAAAATAGACCAAAAAAGTCACGCTTATTTTATGGGAGCCCCTTCAATATTTATTTTATTCCATTTATTAGTATTTGTTGTTACAGCGGCACCAGAACTACGTCATCTAAGAAAATTTCAACTGTCTAACTATCATGGCTCATGATATACAGCCTGGTGACAGATGGACAGACGGACGGACAGCGGAGTCTTAGTAATAGGATCCCGTTTTACCCTGTGGGTACAGAACCCTAAAAAGGGGAACTACTGATTCAAATTGTAAAATTCTTTGATTGTCTATTTTATCGAGGAACACTATAGGCCAGGGCTTCCCAAACTTATTTTCATAGTGACGGCCTTAGGAATTTTCCCATTTTTATGAGGCCTCCCCCCGTTATAGTAACAGCCAAGTTAAGTACATACCTACAAAAACAAAAACATAGCTTTTTAGGAATTATTTAGGCGTTTACGAATGCGCAAATATTTTAAAATTAGAAAATAGACTGAAAAAAATTACCATAAAAACATAAGTAGCACCGACAAATTTCGACGGCGAAAGCAATGTCCCGGTAGCGTAGTGGTTCACGCAGCCGCCCGGATTGCGGAAGATGCTGTAGGTATTCGATTTTTTCGTATTGTATGTAAGTAAGCTGCAAGCAGGCGTACGTACGTAGGAAAACCAACGTAGGTATAATAATGAACAGTGGCGTAACTATAGGGTGGCAAAATGCCACCGGCCCCCGAGGAATAGGGGCCCCGGTAGTGTCACTGACATTTTTGACGTGACAACGTCTTATAATTCGATAGAGCCGGCTGCACGCACGAAAAAACATGACGCATGCGGCGTTACCTCGCTCTGAGGCGTTCCATGTAAGGCCGGCAAAACAAATGAAATTAAATTTTTCTTTTGAAAAATGCTACCATTCCATCAGTATTTTCTTAAGACGTTGTCACGTTCAACTATCGTCAGTAAACCGACTTTACAGACAACCAATTTTTTTTAAATTTAAAGTATAGTTACGCCACGATAATGAATACGCGCGTCTATGCAGCTACGCCGCCGTGGACAGTGCACCTTAGTGTTGAAATGTTTCTTTAAAATTTATGGAGGATGTGACTTTGTGCCCATGCATTATTTTAAGTACAGTAAACCTAACACCCAATTGTAATTAGTTAGGGGTTTGTTTGGGTTTATTTTGGTATAGTATCACTGAAGTGAAATTAATAAAACTCAACAATAAGGTTTTACAGATAGGTACGACACAACAATAGTAGGTACGACAGGTAGCTAACCTAAAAGACAATGATAACTTGGAAATTTTACTAATAGATATCATATGCCTATTCTAAGTAAAATTATGTCTATATTTAACATTTCAACAACACCTATAGAAGATAACGCGAGTCAATAATGCGAAGAATTTATTTTTGTCACTTCCAATTGGTCTTAAAACTCTTAAAAACTTCAGGGGACCCAAATGTTAGACAATCATGTTCATAACTGCCCAAATTAAGCCAAACAGGTCACTGCTATGAAATAGAATGTTGGCATAAAATTATCAATTAATGTGATCCGATGCGGTGCGCTAAATTTGCGTCTAGGCGGCTTTTGATAAGCTTGCTCACTACTTCACGTCGAAGGCCAGGGGGCAGCGGTTCAACGGACAACATACATCAATTTGCAACATTTTATTTTGACGTGACTAAGTAATTCAGTTTAGGTCAATTTTATTCGGGTAACAGACGGTTGCTAAGTTAAAAAGATTATGGATGGGAAGATAAATTCTTTGTCTCAGGAAGATAATTGTACACGAGGACGTTACACGCCACTATAGGTATATGGAACCTTAGTAACGTGTAACTTTTACCCATTTTCGAATTGATCATCACGCTTTGACAACAGCGTAAATTTTGAAAAATAAACTTGCATCTGAAACTACACTAGATACACAACAAATTAGTATGAAGACATTTCAAAATTTTTACATTATATTGTATTTTATAAATTGCTACATCGTCATCTTCCCTCACGGTTATGATTTTTAATTCCTGTCCATACTTAGGTTGCCTAGAAGAGATCGCTCTTAGCGATGAGGGCTCAAACACATAAACACGATACGATGTCGTATTGTAGACACTAACAGTGGTGTCGAAGTAAATCTCGAAAAATGGACCGCACTAGATGAGTTCTTCACCTTCTGGTATTAAGAAGACGTAATAAAGAAGAAAAAAATACACCAAAAATAATGAATGCTGCACAGGAATGCACCGTTAGTTTCTACGACGTCGCATGGTGATACGACATCGCGTAAGTGGGCGAGGTTAGCGCCACCAAACCAAACAAACAGAGAATGGCCAATTTAGTACGGGTCTTGGGCCATGATTGCGCTTTAAATGAGTGCCAAAGACTGGGAAAAATCTATAATTTATGTGGAGAAAATATCATTGAATTATTTTTGGTGACTAGAGAATAATATCATAATTTTTATTAGTCATTTCGAGGCTACATTAAATTTAAATAATTGAAAGCATGACAGCTGCAGTTTTTTGTTCTTAAATTCTCCCTATAAAGGGAAGGTCAGAGGGTCTAGCCCATACAGTCACACCTTCGGTGTTTTTTATTTGAATTTTGTATTTTAAAGTTTGTTTTGTGAAACACTATGTAAAACAACATTATTATCTAAGCTTGGTTGGATAGCATTGTGGCCAACAATTTAAACAAGATAGTTTTTTAATGAAACTAACTAAACATGCGGCTGTTTGTACATAAATTCTTTTGCCTTAGAAGTAAAGGGTAAATAAAACTAATCTTAAGAGTCTAAAGGCCCGTAAAATATAAGCTTCTTGAAGGCCCGTATTACAGGAATGACACTCAGAAGTCAAACATGTCTTGAGAATCGTCTGTCACTTTCTATCCGCACAAAGTGATAGAGACGTAGGACGCTCAAGTCGGCGTTCATTCTTGAAACTTATTCTATAATACAAACATAAGTCTGGTGGACCTCATGCCGCAGTGCTGCCACCTGGCCAATACTATTTTTAATAAAACACTTACTGATTTGTCTTAAATTTGGGGTGAATTACAGAACAGATAAAAGAGGTTTTTTATCTGTTCTGTGGGGTGAAGCATGAGTAGAGTGGGTCGAAGTGCTCCGAAAAGAGACGTATGGCCCGCTATGAGATAACATACTAATTATTCTGCTAAATGAAATAAAACAAATTTTCGTATCAGTTCAATATATTCAAATCTGTATCCTTAAATCTACAAACTTGTACATTATTTAATTTCATTTTTATTAGAACATGATCTTTATTACATCTACTTTTGCTGTAAAAGTTGCCAGCTAAGTATTAAAATACAAATGGTAATTAACTAACATTGAGTTTGTGAGTACCTATAAAGACATTTCACTTAAATTATTATGCATCTTCATAACTCGACATATCGTTAAAATCAATTTGTACGACGTATTTAAAACAATATTTAAAATAGATTATTCAAAAATTTACATCACAATAAAGGAATTCCGTGCGTTCACGACAGACAGCCACAGTTGGCAACAATTAAAATTTAATTTAAACATACATTTTTAAGTACCATGGTGCTACTGAGACCACAAATAAAATATTAAAATTATAATAAATGCTGTACTCTAAATGTAAATAAATACACAACATGCTATTGGAGAATACAAGCTTTCATTTATGAACGGTAACCATTATTAGGCACATCCTTATTTTGTACATTTCCGAGTTGAGCCGTAGGAGACGATAATATTTATATACCATAATGATAGTATAGACAACAATCTCGATAAAGATATAATTACATAATAAATTGCCACTCTTTTTCCTTACAAGCAATTTTGACTTTCATCGTCTTTATTTTGTTAGCAATAAGACTCACAGTTGACTGTACTTTAAACATTATCGCCTTAAGTATTAATACACACTCTTGAAAACATCAACAAGGATATCATTATGAGGTATTTGTAAATAGTATACACAACACAACGGCTCGATTGTATCACTGCAATGGTGGGAGGATTCTTGAATTTGTTATGTACTTACTTAACGAGGCTACGCTAAAATAAATAGATGTAAATGATACATAAATAACTCATGGAGGATGAATACCGCGTGGACAGAGCCGATCGGTAGCAGTAATACTGGTGGGAACAGTACCCGCCGACACTTGACACATCTGAAACAAATGCTTGAATTAACTATTATTCCCGTGGTAAAATTATCAATTGTTTGAAAGCGATCTCTGAGATAAGCTTAGATTAAAGCAAAAAATGGAAGATACGGCATCCTCCTTATCGCATTTATCAAAAAGTAGGCCTCGTCAACCAAATAGACACACCCCACTCTGTCAATGAAGGTTACGTACAGCATCGTTAAGGTACCGAATAGTGTCGATCGAGAAAGCGAGATAGAGTGATCACTTACTACGTAAGCGCGAGCGAGTCAGCGAGTCTCGAGACGTCTGCACTACACTACAAAGTAGCGTCAGCGTATTTTTTGTTTCGTTTACTTAAAACATCCGAATAATATGTATTTTCTAATAGGAATCTTCTTGAAAATATTACTGTTTAGTGTACTTATGCGTGAAAAGTTATTCATTGAGTTCATTGAGTGATTTGTGCACTGTATACATACACAGGAAGGCATTTTTCTAAGCTATTAGTAATATTGCTCACAATATAGCAAGGACGTACAGACGATTCACCGTTCTATTGGAGACTGAGACGTAGTAGGGTCATTTGTCTGACTTTTGTAGGCACACGCGCGGTACTCGGGTAACGTATCTTCCCTTTTTTGCTTTAATCTAAGGAGATAAGCTATCCTTTGTACAGACAACGTTAGAACAAGCTCCTGGGTCGATCAACTTTTAGTTGTCCCTCTAACTATCTACCTTGTCCCCATAAATAAAATAAAGAAAACTCGAAAATTAAAATCTTTTAAGTAACAAAAACTAGCAAGGCTTATACTTAATACTTTAAGTCGCACTTATGTGCCAAAAAGAAATAATTAATTTATGTTTTTTAATAATATTAAAATGGTTGTCCAATCGACGTCCAAGTCTTTTCATAGTAATGAAGGTTGTCCCACAGCAAAAGTCTTTATGTAAATTGTAAGTTACGAAAAAACTTTATATGGTGATGATCATTAATAATACATACATAAGCAGTATTATACATCTAGTTTTAGAAAAACGCAGTGAAATATTTTTTGTTTAAATATTTTCAATTATTTTTTGCTTGTTAAAGTTGTCCCCATAAAATGCGATAAGTTAAAGTCACTTGGACAACCGCTCAGAATTTCGAATTATATACATAGATGACGCTACAAGTTAATAGACAATCAAGCTGATGGCCTTTCCCGCCAAACCCAACAAATCGACATTTTATTTTGACGATATTCACGCCGTCAGTCGTCCGAGATCCCGCCGTGAGAGTGGGTGGCTTTATTGTGTGTCCGCTGAACGACCGCAGCTAAATGTAAGTAAATTGTTATTTAATTAAAAATTATATTTGATAAGAATGCTTTTGATCTTGGTTTCAGTTTACATATTCGCTAATGTGAAATAAAGACAGTCTTTTTAACAAAAGAGCTCAAAACTCATTAAATGTCTTTGGGACAACCAGTCACTTGGACAACTAAAATGGTTGTCTAAGAGACAATATTGGTTGCCCAATGGACAGTTGAATAAAACCAGGCTAATAAAGTTGTTAAGGCCACTATTTTTCTTTCTTTGTTGTTTTACCGATATAATTATGTATGAGAAACAATTTTATAGCGTGTGTCATCTTTTATTAATGCCATTATTTTATCTCGCTCACAGATACTTTGATATTGATTTTATTTTTTTGTTTTAGAGAATGGGAATGGCATCGATAGAATTTAACTTAAACACTAAGGCACACGTACGGTCGCCAACGTGTAGCGCAGTTCATTAGGCAGTCGTCCTCGAACACGTCGAAAAACGATTCCTTCCGGCCAGAACTCCTCTTTCATGAGAGTCTGCAGATGATGGGTTGTCTCTCTCTCTCACCACAAAAGAAGAAAAGTACTTTGTGGCGAGACTCCAATCGCTCGACTCTCAGCTTCCAGGTGGTCTTCTTTCTGGCATAGTCTACGACCTCCTCCGCCTTCGTAGACCAGTGCTAACGGGACAATTACAGCTGCGTCGTTTTTGGGTACAGGCTGCACATTAGCCTCTCGCCAAGCCTCCGGCTAAGGTATAGGCGCGTAAGTACGGCACTTTTTTTAAGAACAACCCTCGGGATGCCATCAGGACCACTAGCTTTCCGGACTTCGAGTGATTGCAGTTCCGCACGAACTTCACGCTGCCTAATTTAAATTTCAGGTCATCGTGGAGCCACAATGAGGTACTGATGGTGGTTGTGCGTTGCAATCATCGACTAGAGAATTAGTCGCAAAGAGTCTTGCCAGAAAATCGGCTTTCTTCTGCGGCTTGTGAGCAAGTGACGCATCTAAAGATCTCAGGGGTGGCAACGATGGCTGGCAGAAATTACTTTGCACAGCTTTGGCCAGCCGCCAGTAACTACGGGGGCCCGTGGGATGCATCACCAATTCATGGCCAATGCGTGCGACACGCTGGGCATTTGCTCTTATGTCAGCCTTCTTACAGTACTTGGAAGCCTTATTATAGGCTGCTTTCAGTGACTCAATATCAGGAGCTTTAAGAGCCCGACCTCTGATCCAAGTGCGATACGCCGCCTGTTTATTTGAGACAATATCGGCACAATCGCGGTTAAACCAAAGGTCATGTCTGCCCTTGCTGATGAGATTTGGATGTGGAATGTAGTATTCCATACCCTATACAATATCCTCCGTACTGGCAGCGGCGCAGGCTGATGTATCGTTCTCACTGAAGCACAGTTGCTTCTAAGGAATAGACGCAAAGTAGTCTCGCATACCATCCCAATCTGCTGACCCATACATAATGCCAGAGTGTTATCGGATCTGAGACTTGGGTGACTACCAAAGTGATTCTCCAGAGGCTCATGGTCACTCAAAGAGCGATGGAACGTAGGCTAGTAGGAGTAACTTTAAAAGACCGCAGGACTAACAAGTGGCTGAGAAAACAGAGCAAAGTTTCAGATATTGTGAAGCGAATAGCCAAACTGAAGTGGCAATGGGAAGGTCATATAGCCCGTAAAACAGATTCGTAGTACAAGGCTTTAATAGAATGGAGGCCGAGGGGCTTCAAAAGACCAGTTGGCAGACTGCAAATGAGATGGAAAGATGACATCAGAAAAGTAGCGGGCCAAAATTGGATACTGACAGTCCAAAATAGGGGAAAGTGGAGGGGGTTGAAGGAGGCCTACACCAAATTGGTTGAGGAAGGCTTAAGATGATGATGATGATGAAGTGAAAGTATCCAAAAAAGTGTTTATAATTTAATACAAAGTCGATATTTATCCATTTCTAGATACTGTCGATTATAATGTTTATGTTACTTATATATTGAAATTTTGAAAGATTTTGTTTTTAAGTTTATTACCTTTTTAGGTTTATTTTGGGTTATAAAAAATTATCACTACACTATAATATACGTGTTTTCAACAAATACGGTCTTTTCATTATTTAATCATTAGTAATGAGCCTTAAAACCTGACTAAAAATTAGAAGTTGAAGGTGTGTCGTGTCTTTTGGACAACCAAATTGTCTGTTGGACAACTGCATTGTCCCCTATTTTAAAAACTTTAGATCGCTGTTTCGTCAAGGAATGATCGAATAATATTATTTTATTCAAATAGTCAACTATTATCACGTAAGTGTATTCAAATCCAAGTGATTTTTTACAGATAGTAACCTGAATTAGCGGTTTTAATTTACTTTTCCCTAAGTTTTAGGACAATGGTTGTCCAAGAGACACTTATAATAGAAATATCTGCTGAAATATTACATAAAGTAGTAATTTATAAAAAGCCAAATGTAGTTTTTGATATGTTCATTGATGAGAAGTGAGCTAGTTAAATTTTCATCAATATTTACTCGATCAAAAAAAATTCGAAAGTGGTTGTCCAAGGGACGCTTTTTTCTTGCCGGTTTGGACATTTTCGATCAAAACTGTACATAGAATATGAAAAAGTGCGCTGCTCGATATCGGAATAAAAAATTTAATTAATAAACTACAATCTTACATAAAATTCTGAGTGAAATTTAAATATTAATAAAAAAGTACAAAATATCACAAACGGGACACTTAAAAGTTGATTGACCCTCCTACAAATTGACAAATTTCTTCAATACACCTGTGTGTGTGTGTGTGTGTGTGTGTGTGTGTGTGTGTGTGTGTGTGTGTGCGTGCGTGCGTGCGTGTGCGTGCGCACATGTGTGTAAGAGTATATGTGCGCGTTTGTGTGTGTGTATCTGTGTGTGGGCATTCCACTCCTTCACAAGTCCGTTTTACAAATAATTGTGGAAAATATTTACTCCTATGAAGGGCTCACTGATTTATAAGGGTAAAACTTTATTTTCCTTCGTAGTCTTAGTTCCAACACATACGAAGAGTTACAAATATAAAGAAATGAGAAACGGAAATCTCCACAGATTTATTGACAATAAGATCTGGTTTATTTATGAATGACTGACACACTTTAACGTGTGTATAAAAATAAAACCACAGAATTATTTTGTTTTGATTTTGACCCAAAATAATTTCTGCGATAACAATTATTAGAAAGATTCGTTAACAATCGCGTAATACAACGAACATGATTTGGGACAAAATATTTTAGACATCTATTAGTTTTTCGTAAAAATTATACAACCCTCATATGGACGCCATGTCTACTTTGCGAAGGAAGGTCCTCATAGTCTAGACTTTTAGGAGGATATTTATAGAGCTTTCCCTTCTTATTCTTTATCACTCTCCTAAGATGTTTTGCAAAAAATTTCAAGCGAAAAATCGGACGGACAAAAATTGTAAAATTTATATCCTGTTTTCGGTTCATTATCATTTCAGCCTAGGCCTCAAGAAAGAACGCTACATCGACCGTTCTGCACATACTTGACCAGCAACTTTAATCAAGTCGTTAGTTCCCCTAGTAGGGGCTTTATCCACTGTGTCGTCCGCTGCGTGGTCGCCACTCTGAACTCTTCGGCCCCATCGGCCTCAGAGCAATGCGCCCCGCCCACCGGTACTTAAGTTTTGGAATTATTTGGGCTATGTCGTACTTTAGTTCTTCTACACTGTCGTACTTTAGTTCTTCTACACTATGTCGTACTTTAGTTCTTCTACAGTATTCCATATCTATACTGTGCTATTGGGCCTATTAACACGTATAATCCGATTTTCATACAAAGGTTCTAGAACCTTTTTAAAACCTTTCTAAAACCTAAAATGTTACTTGCGTCCCAAGCAGTGATTGCATTTAACACTACAATGCATTTGGAGAGTTATGTATAAGGGATGCTTATCTAATCGGCCGCTATTAATGTGTTTACTACCAGTATAATTCACGGCTGTACGTGCATCTCCGCACGTTAAGTGAGACAAAGTAAACAATTGATTTCAAGAAATAACTATCTTTTTAGATATCGAAACAAACAAGTTCAACTTATTTAAAAATATGTTATAATTTATAAGGAAAATGTTATATTATATTGTCCTTGGACTAAAATATTCATTGTTATCAGATTTTTAACGTGCTCTGAAATTGTTTGCTTGTTTAAAAATAGAACAGTAATTTCCAACACGACAATAATAATAATAGATAAATAGCTTTTTGTACATTAATATGAATTGAGTGTTTTTGTACTGTTACTTTGTTAAAATGGCAGAATGGTTCTTTAAAAAAAATTAATATCCGCGCCCGGTGAATAGAATTGGCACGGACGAAAATTTGCTGGCACGACGGTTTAGTTAGACCATGTCCAGAAGAGTGAATTCGCCGCGAATCTTTACGCGCGAGCACATACTGAGGTTCTACGTGCGAATTTGAAACTCGCGCGAATCTTGTATATACGTAATCCAGGCGGCTGCGTTAACCACTACGCTACCAGTAGCCCAATTCACGTATTAAAACCGTTGGGATATCGCAGCGATTTAGTCGTTAAAACATTTTTTCGTATTCACGTACGTCAAATAAACCGATTTTGAAGTAGCTCGATCGCAATGTCGTTGAACCATCGTCGAACCGTATTCAGCTAATAAATCGTTTTAAAATCGCACCTGAAATGTCAACTGAGAGGTATTCAGCTAAAATATTCTCATATCACGTTCTATGTTAAATAATATCGATATTGTTTAATTTAATTTGATTAATTTATCGTAAATCACTGTATTTGAAATATAAAGTATATTTGAACCTTTTAGTAGAAAATCAAATAATTTTATAGGCATCTTTTTTGTTTCGTTGACAAGTCGTTCAGATGTGCTTTAGTTCCGATCCTATTGAGTTGTCGTCCTATCGAAATGTAGCTGAGTAGCACGTGAATACCAAAATTGGATAGGACTACGATCGAACGATTTCTAAACTACAACGATTTTTAGATCGAATGTATTTACATGAATTGGGCCACATGGCACTGTATTCGCTGTCGAAATTTGTCAGTGCTTGGTGCTTATGTTTTTATGGTAAACATTGTTTCATCAAATCTTTGAAATTTTCACTTCTAAGATCCAGTTTACAATTCCGATCTTTTTACAATTTGGTCGACTAAATGAAAACAACCAAACGAATACAAGGTGCAAATCTAGTAATACAAACAAGCTTGACAATATTCATTATTGTAATACTAACACCTACCTTTCACAAATAAATCTTTCTATTCTATTCTAAATATAAATACTTCCTTACTGCACGTTACTGGCAAGTGATAAAATTTTGAAGGTTTTTTAATAAAAGTATCGACGTCGCCATACTTCGAGTTATATACTGACATAGCTCAGATCATGAACCGGTTTCCAGCGTAGTTAGTTTTACAACGTGGAAGAGCAAATGTAGATCTAGCACGCATGTCGGATCTCGGACATTTCAATAGAATGCCACCAGTGTAGCGAGCATTTTAAGTCTACGGCTAAGATGCTTATAAAGTATAAATATGCCAGTATAGCACCAGCTCGAGAATGGCAACGAAAAAGTCAGGTAATTGCCGGATTTGTATTCAGTCGAGTACTCTCTCGCGTCTCGGCTAGTAGCTTCATTGCAACGCTTTGAGTTATCGCTCGAAAAAATGTTTTCTTGTGTTTTAAGGTGGTGTACAAATTAAATCAAATATCTTTATTGCGTATCACATAACATTCACATAGCATTCATTACCACTGTTACAGACAAGAAAAACATGTCATTTAATTCGAAAGTACGTTTTTTTTATTAAAACAATTTCAATTTCATTTAGTTATTCAATTTGACTGTTGTGTACAAAACTGCGCGAACATATGCGTTATCGGTAATGGTGCGCGCTCGCGCCAATGAGCGCTGTACCCGTAGTGTAAGTTTTTTAGTATAAAAAACGCAACTACTTTAGTTGCGTTAAGAGCTCAATTTGTATAGGAAACGTGAACGGCGCCCCTAGCGGAGAGAAGCGCAAATCATGTTTCCCATACAAATTAAGCTCTTAACGCAACTACAATCGTTGCATTTTGTATACTAAAAAACTTACACTACGGGTACTGCAGCAATCGATATGTAACTCATGAGGTATATTTATCTCTTTCTAATAACAGCTTTGCCTAATCATTTGTCACTTTCTTTTCGCTAAATAACAGTACGTAGAAATAAGACTACTTGCGCCACTTTAAAATATTAGGTTGGGGAAAAAGTCTTTTCGCATTATAGTATGTATAAACTTGTAATAAAATCTCTTTGGCTATACTATTTGTATCTGGCTGGTTTTGGTATCATTGAAAGTTTAAATTTTAAAGAACATAATTCCAAATTAAAATTAGGAAAATGTGTGATTTTCATTTGTTTTTCGTACCGCCAAGATGAGTGAATCTAATGAAGAAATTCGATACGTTTTAAAATTTTACTACAAAAAAGGTAGAAATGCAACGCAAGCCGCGAAAAAAATTTGCGATGTTGATGGACCTAGTGCAGTGTCTGTGAGAGTAGCACAAATTTGGTTTAAGCGTTTTCAATCCGGAAATTTTGATGTCAAAGATGCACGTCGCTCTGGTCGCCCTATTACAGATAAAATGGATACCATTTTTGAAAAAGTGGAGCAAGATCGGCATGTCAGTAGTTACGACGTAGCTGAAGAACTGGGAATTGACCACAAAACAGTTTTGGCGCATTTGAAAAAAACTGGGTACACAAAAAAGCTCGACATTTGGGTACCTCACGAGCTCACTGAAAGAAACCTAATGAACCGTGTACTCATTTGTGATTCTTTATTACGACGTAATGAAACCGAACCATTTTTGAAGAAGCTGATAAGTGGTGATGAAAAGTGGATCACGTACGACAAGAACGTGTGAAAAAGGTCGTGGTCAAAGGCCGGTCAGGCTTCACAGACTGTGGCGAAACCCGGGTTAACTCGCAACAAGGTGATGCTGTGTGTGTGGTGGGATTGGAAGGGCATTATTCATTATGAGCTGTTATCACTCGGCAGGACCATCGATTCTGAACTCTACTGCGAACAACTGATGAGATTAAAGCAAGAAGTTGAGAGAAAGCGGCCGGAATTAATCAACAGAAGGGGTGTGGTTTTTCATCATGATAACGCTAGACCTCACACATATTTAGCCACTCAGCAAAAATTAAGAGAGTTTGGCTGGGAGGTGTTAATGCATCCGCCGTTTAGTCCTGACCTTGCACCTTCAGATTTCCACCTGTTTCGGTCTCTTCAGAATTCTTTAGGCAGTGTCAGGTTAACATCACGAGAGGACTGCCAAAACCACTTGTCGCGGTATTTTGACCAGAAGTCCCAAAATTTCTATAGCAATGGGATCATGTGCCTACCTACAAGATGGCAAAAAGTTATCGAACAAAATGGTACCTACAGACTTTAGTTAAATATAAATAAACTATATTAAAAAATGTTTTGAATTTTCTTAAAAAATGCGAAGAAACTTTTTCCCCAACCTATTACAATTATTTTCGTGTGTAACCTGTCTATATTTTTTAACGTCATTGGGTTACCACCAGGCAGGCCTTGCCAACATGGGGTCCACGTCCGGGGACCCTGGTAACGTGGTGGGGAAACTTTCTCAGCGGGTGTGTGGCTTTTGATATCAAGTCCCCTTGGCATTCGAAGTCACATGCCATCGTCGAGTTGTTTTTGTTTTTCCACCACGGCTAGTTCCAGTTTCAAGGCCACGACGCGCCAAGTCGAGCAGCCGTTGGTGAGGAGGCGGCCTATAAGGCCGGCGTCGGCCAGCGGCCCACAGGGGCTGGCGTTAGTCGGTAGGCCCTGTGGGCTGCTGGCCACCAATTGTTGCACAAGGAGTCGCGCTCACGTGCGCAGATCCCGAGCCGTCCCGCAATAGCGCACTGAAGCCAGGCCGGGGAGGATGTTTAGTGGGTATGGAGGGAACGCCTTTACCTCGAGTCCCACATTTCCGATGCGTAAATGCATTTGACCCCTCCGTCAAAAAAAAGGCCTTGCCAACATAGCCTGCTTATCTACCTAGCTAATAACATAAAAAAAATTCTTACCTATGATAAGGTTTAGTACGTCCTGATGATCGGTGGTACCGTCTTGCACTCCTGCTGGTCGAGTGTGGAGTCGATCACGGGTCTGTATATCAGTTTGGTGGCTCCGGTTGCTGTGTCTGTCTCCGCTAGTGTGTGCTTTCTCCAGTGTTTCTCGAACGGCAGTTTAGTCTTAAACCAATGACATATTTTTTCATAGGTTAATAATCATACGAGCCAACTAAGTAAGCGGTTGCTCTACTCTTTATGCGGTTGTAGAAACAAAGATCTTAATGTTTTTCTTTAGGTTGTGGACATAAGTAATAACAAGTTTCTAATGATACTTATACAACATGTAAATTAAATACCAACACCCTGAATACAGGTGGTTTGGGAGCGATTTGGTTTGGGATATTGTACAATGTTTTCTGGGTACTTTTGTTTTTTTTTTTTCAAAAAAGTCGTTTTTCTTAAAAAAAAAAAATTTGAAATCATGTATTCAGGGTGTTGGTTATTTAATTTACATGTTGTATACCTTAATTGGGACTAGATAATTATGTGCTTGAAAATGTTGAAAATTAAATATCTAGCGATGGGCCCGGGCCTATTATTATTATTCAGTTTTATAGATGCAATTCAGAGTAACATTAAATCTGAACCATTATAGTACATTTACAAAATACCGAATAGGTAACGAATATTCAGCAAAATATTGGGTTTGCTGAAACTACAGTTATGTTTCTATATATTTCACTAGCTTGTTCTTTTTCTTTAGCTTTCACTTTAGTAGAGTGTTCAAAGGTTGTGTTCCTTTGATCACTCTGAAGTGAAGTGGCCAAATTCACCAATTACCCTGTAATTTTTAATTTGATTTGGAGCCAAAGGCATTTTAATATGAAAATAATATACAAACATACAGGATGTAAAAAGACCTAAGACAAAGCTGATGCGTAGACTACGCATTATACTGGATTTCTGGGAAGTAATGATATACGGGAAACTTATAGAAAATATTAAATTTTAATAAAATATTTCTTGTTCCACGTTGGTTGAAGCGATAATCAAAGCGATGATCATTATTTTATCAATCAATCTAATGATACAGTTTTTGTTTTCATCAAAATCGGACTCGCGACTCCTTTGAGCATTTTTAGTTATTCCTTATAGTTTAGGATTTGGCCTTGAAGGCCCTCTTGAATAATTCGGCAATAGTAATAAGTATACAGGGCAAATTTTTCAAGTGGGCCAATAAATATAATTATAAAATAATGTATTGCTAAAACTAAAAGTATTGCTAAAACAAGAAAGATATAAAAAAATATAAATGATTTTTATTATTTTGTGTAAAAAAAAAAACTCCAAAAAATACCGCGCAATGTATACAGCGCGCAAGTCGCGCGGCGCTTAGCAACTTGGAGACGTGCGCGACATTTGGTCGGCTGATTGAATAGCCTCGATATCGGGTGGTTACATTGAGCGCTGACGTTTTAAATCCAGTTTTGGTATGAAATACTTAAAATTTTGATAATGATTTTGAAAGAAAAATTGATAACAAATTGAGAAATTATGTTTTTAATCTTTCATAAAAATCTTAAAATAGTTATTTGTTCAACAACTGAGCAAAGTTATTTTTTGCTGCGAGTGCCGATATTCAATGACGAGCCAGTGAAGTAGTTAAGAATTAGACTACTGAGCGCAGTGAGTGATTTAAAGGCACGAGACTAAAAAAAATTGCTCTCGTCTGAAACACAACTTTTCACCTCTCCAGCGAAAATATTGTTATATTTGAGAAAAACAAGACAATACTTTAATATAGGTTGGCACATGTTTATTATCTTAAAAATAATTATTGAAAATTAAAAGTAAGATTAGATTGAATGTTATTGTCTTGTTCAGAGCTCGGTTTTTCCTTCGAGATTTTACGAAGAAAAAGGTCTTTTGGTGATAGAGAGATGAAAAAATATTTCCAACTTTTACCTTTAGAAATATTTTTTCAAAATCATTTTGACTAGTTAATGGCGGTCTACTAAAAATTATTATACATACCTATGCAAAAACTAATAAAAAAATCACCGTGAATATGCTCGGCATATCAAGAATATCACATCCTTGATTGAAGTCACTCACCTGTCCATCCAAAGGTTTAGAGTAATCGTATTCATCGCGCCTAGTCTTGAAGTCCTCTCGAGCGTGAGCGCCGCGACTCTCTTCACGAGCCAACGCGCCTTCGACAATTTGTACGGAGTTGATCAGCAGATTTTGCAGCTCAAGAGTCTCGATCAAATCACTGTTCCAAATCATGGATCGGTCTGATATTTTCACGTCGCTGAACTGGTTGTAGATTTCGTGGATTTGTCGTTGGGCTGTGTTGAGAGATGTTACATTAGTAGACACTTTCAATTGTAGACTAAACACTCTCTATGTCTAATTTTCTAATCCCGTGAGCCTAGCGGAGACGAGTAGCTTTTTATGTCTATCATAGAGTTGTCTGATTCCGAATAAAAATTGTGAGCAAAAATATACCATACCTTCCTCAAGGGTGTCCTTCTGTCTAAACACGGCAGCGTTCTTTTGCATACATTTCTGCATGCTAAGGCGCAAGTCTGCGGTCGATGTTTGTCCATTGGCGAATCTCACGCGGTCTAAGTTTGCGATGCTTTCTTCGCCAGTAGACTAAAAAAAAATATAACGCGAAACTTAGACATTTCAATTCTATAATTCATAGATGTTGTTAGTTTGCTATTTTAGTATATTTGGATATGATTATTTAGGATAAAATCTATTCGTGAAATTAAATCGTTTTATTAATAATATCGGGAGTTAATTAAGTCCGGCTCGAAGGACCACTATTAGGCGGTTAATAAATTAGGGATTATACAATTGTTATATGCTTTACGTCTATAAACGTTATATCAAACTAGAATATGTTGTAAGGATCCTTGCACTAAAATAATATTCTAGTGGCTGGTAGAACGAATACTTACATCCTTAAGAGGCGCTTGAGTATCGCCCGGCTTGGCGATATCCTTGATAGTCAATGCGCAGGCGCGTCCGAAAACGACAATATCGAGAAGAGAATTTGCGCCTAGTCTGTTAGCACCGTGGACTGATGCGCAGGAAGCTTCACCGGCAGCGAAGAGTCCGGGGACAACTTTATCTTGTCCGTTGTGATGGGTGATCACCTGAACAAAAAACAGGAAACTATATTCATATTCGCGATTTTCAGTAAAATACCTATGTCGCGGGGGAATCTTATAACACGTTGTATTACACAACGGCGCGTTGGATTGTAGTGTATGAGAGTGATGAGGGACAATAATTCCACTCCACTTGGTCATAAAAAAATAACCTGAATGTACCAATAATAAGCGATCTCCATTTGATTATTGAATCTACTACGGATTTATTAACAAACTGTTTGTAATACAGCGGTTATACGATTCACCTGCGACATCTACATTGTAAAGAAAACAGACGTGTTTGTACTGAATATGCTTAAAACCTATTTAAATTATTTCATTAGTAGAATATTTTATTTTCATAAAATTAAGGATTTCTACAAAAACTAACCCTGTCTGTTACCTTCACACGCTTACATAGTTGAGGGGCTATTCTCCTCGGAGAACTGAAATCACCGAACAACCAAAAAAATATCCACTAAGTGTCACTGTCCACGGAGCTACTATTAGGTACTAGGATGGGGTCTGTATGTAGGGTCGTCTGGGTAGGTACCATCACCTTTCCTATTTCAGCCATGAAACAGTTTTCCGTGTTCCGGATTGAATGGAAAGGACAGTGAAATGACAGTGCACCTGCAATACCAAGTGATTTTTCCCTTGATATTGCAGGTGTTTATAGGCGGCGGTATCCACTTAACACCAGGGTGGGCCGTCAGCTTGTTTGTCATTTAGTTGTATAAAAAAAGCTAGCTTCATAGACGTGTATTCGTCATTATAAGCTTGGTGTACGCCTGCTTGCTGCTTACATACAAAGTTGTTGCGCGCTGCAGCTCTGTCGACAGTGTTTCATACTTTTGTATTCTTATCTTATATTGACCAATTCACTTAGCTAGACCAAAAACGAAATGCACTAATGCAGTGGTTTCCAAACTTGACTAACACAAACAATTATTATGAAAAAATTAAAATCTCTCATTTTTGAGATAACATTTTTTAAATGTAAGATAAAATTTTTTTTACTTGTCACAATTTTCGCGGCTCCCTTTAGACTAGTTCGCGTCTCCCAGTTTGGAAAACGCTGCACTAATGTGTGAGTATTCTGCATTTGTGTGAGTGAAAAATGACTGAGTCTTTCTATCTCGCTCTAATATACGCGTTAGTATGCTCTTTCTTTTTCACATTGCTGATCTACAGTTTCTATATCTATGGATTTCATCAATTCTTTGTTATTATCATAACCCTGCGACATTTAACATTGTACGGGCCAACCGCGCATAACTTTAACGTCATTTTAATGTGACCTAGATTTAATTTTATTTAGCGTGTCTTGTATGACGTCGCGCGCTGTTATTAAGCAATATTGGTGATAACAATAAAGCAGTAATCAACACTCGTCGGTTTCGGTTATTTAGCGCTCACGGAGGAACGGGGGGTTCCTCCGTGAGCGCTAAATAACCGAAAGTTCAGCGTCTCTTAGCGTTAGCGTTAGCATACCGTGTGTGGTTTACCATACATACGTAGATAGTAGTGGAAAAGAATGGAACTGAAGTCCGCAGCAAGACGACAGATTCTTTTTTATTTTATAACTTAACTAGCTAAGAATCTGCTTTTGGACTACACTACGAGCATGACATGGGGTGGGTGTCATCCCTACTTCCCTACTAATATTATAAATGTGAAAGTAACTCTGTCTGTCTGTCTGTTAAGCTTTCACGTCTAAACCACTGATCCGATTTTGATGAAAGGAGATTGCTCAGATCCCATACATGTTTTGCCTAAGAACCAACAATCATGAAAAATTATTTTCTAGGTTCGAAATTATAAGTAAATAAAATTATTGACGGACACTTATGAGAACTTTATTATTAGCATAATACTTACTGATATTGAGGTTATGTTTCCAAACAAATGTAAAATAATAAAAAAAGAAACTAGTAAGTAAACTAGGGAAATCATGCAAAAACTCATTTACAAAGTCCGTAGTTCAAAAAGATATCAAGTCCGTTGTCCGAAAGGCCAAGTAAAGTTAGAAATAAAAAATCGCATCGAACACCGTAAACAAACACAAACAACAAACACAAGCACCTTATATTTTTAAAATTCTCCCTATTAGGGGAAGGTAAAGGTATCTAGGTCATACAGCCATGCCTTCAGTAGTTTTATTTCTTTTTTAGGTTTGTATTAAAACATTTTTATTGTGTAACACCTTTTAACGTATCTAGGTAGTGCTTGGCGAAAAATGTATGACAATAAACTTCATGGTGGCGACTACCATCTTTATTTTTGGCTTTGCACGTTTGCATTTAGCGTAAATAATGTTGAAAATAATAATATTGTTATTGATTGATTAATAAAATGTAATTTCATTTTAATCAATCTCTACCAAAGAGATTGTATTTTTGTAAATTAAACAACTTCGATAAATCTTTGGCTGTATGTTAGAACACCAAAGCCATTAAAAAGGTGATCTTATGGTTTCAAAACGGTAGAATAATAAAGTCCTTTTTAAAATGAATATGATATGCAGAAGTGTCCGTTAGAATCTAATGGCTGTTAATTATAGCATAAATTATACCAAGAATTATCAAATATCCCAATATTTTATTGGTTCTTAGGCCAATTTGAGCAATCTCCTTTGGGATAGATATAGATTAGATCTCGGGGAAGGACATAGGCTACTTGTTATCGCGAAAAAAAGGTTGAATGGGTTGAAATAGGGGTTGAAAGTTTGTATGGAATTTCGTCATTTTTGAAGATAGTACCATGAAACTTTGAATTTAGGCACTTAATAAGAAAGAAAGAAATATTTGTTCTAGGATTTTTGAAATTTAGGCCCGTGTAGGGATGAAATTGGGGATGAAAATTTGTATGGAAGTCAAAATAAAGTTACGCATTCACGTTTAACATCCGACCCGGTTATGATGAAATTTGGTACAAAAATTGATCCAAGATGGCGACGTGACTTTTTAACATTGTCAATATAGGTATCGTGTTCGTGGTTTTTGGGGGTCCGGATTACGAATACGACATCTATTTCGAGATCCAAGATGGCGGACGCGACTTTTGACATTATGTCAATATGGGTATCATTTTCGTGGTTTTCGGGGGTCCCGATTTCGAATACGACATCTATTTCGAGATCCAAGATGGCGGTTGTGACTTTTTAATATAATATCGATATGGGTATCATTTTCGTGGTTTTCGGTGATCCCGATTCCCAATACAACAACCATTTTGAGACCCAAGATGGCGGACGCGACTATTGCACATAATGTCAATGTAAGTATCGTTTTCGTGGTTTTTGGGGGGTCCGGATTTCGAATACGACATCTATTTCGAGATCCAAGATGAAGGTTGTGACTTTTTAATATAATATCGATATGGGTATCATTTTCGTGGTTTTCGGAGATTCCGATTTCCAATACACTATTAACACTATTTTTCATTACACAACTAGACTAAACCTAAATATTATTATTATTATTACTATCCATTTTTGAGATCCAAGATGGCGGACGCTACTTTTTAACATGTCAATATGGGTATCGTTTTCGTGGTTTTTGGGGGTCCGGATTACGACTAATATCTCTATTACGAAATCCAAGATGGTGGATGCATCTTTTTAACAAAATGTCAATATGTGTATCATTTTCGTAGTTTTCGAGTGTCCCGATTCCGAATACGACATCTATTTCCAGATCCAAGATGGCGGTTGCGACTTTTTAATATAAAATCGATATGGGTATCATTTTCGTGGTTTTCGGAGGCCCCGATTCCTACTACACCATCCATTTTGAGATCCAAGATGGCGGACGCGACTTTTTAACATAATGTCAATATGGGTATCGTTTTCGTGGTTTTTGGGGGTTCCGACTCCGAATAAAATATCGATTTTGAGATCCAAGATTGTGGACGTGACTTTTTAACTTAATAGGAATATGGGTATCATTTTCGAGGTTTATGGGGGTCCTGATTCCAAATACATCATCTATGTCGAGATCCAAGATGACAGATGCGACTTTTTAACATACAATCGAAATGGGTACCTATCATTTTCGTAGTTTTCGGGGGTCGCGATTCCAAATACATTATCAATTTCTAGATCCAAGATGGCCGACGCTACTTTTTAACTTATTATTAATATGAATATCATTTTCGTGGTGTACAGTGTTCGGATTATCCATTTTAAGATCCAAGATGGCGGACGCGAATTTTTAACTTGATATCAATATGGGTATCATTTTTGTAGTTTTCGGTGTCTCAAAATGGATGCTGTATTCGGAATCAGGATTCAGAAAACAGCATCCATATTGAGATCCAAGATGGTGGACGTGACTTTTTAACTTAATCGCTTTCACGCCCTATACCTGAACCGATTTTGATGAAATTTGGTACAAAAATAGACTAAACCTCGAAATGGAATAAAAGCTACCTTTTTTGTAAAAATGGGAATGAAGGGGTTGAAATATGAGATGGAGTTTTTTTATGGGATTCCTCATTACCAAAGATAAAACCATGAAATTTTTAATAGCACGCGATAAGAAATAAGCAAGTATTTGTTCTAGCGTTTTTTAAATATTGACCCATGTGGGGATGAAAGGTTGCATGTAAGTTAGCGAAGGATGGGAAAACATAAAATAGTAGATTGTAAAAATGCCATTTACAGTAGTGTACGGCAGTTTGTATGTGTATTTTTTGCAATAAATAATATGCTGCCTAAAGTAACTATTCCACGCGGACGAAGTCGCGGGCAAAAGCTAGTTTGATATAATACTCATATTCTATAACAACTTTATCTATAACGCTGTTTTGGTATAATAATCATCTATTGTATATAATTCCCGTGTCACGATGTTTGTCCGGGATGAACCCCGAAACTAACAATACGATTTTAACTTTTTTTTAAATAGTTTTTATCTTGATAAGTAGTCCTCATTTTTTGTTTGCTGCAAATTCAATGTTATAGGAAAGTAGTATGAAATTACCACAGCAACACGTGGCAAAGACAGCTAGTATTCAATAAATTTCATGTGATATAATAATGTTGTGTTACAGAAATCAGTGAGGTTCTTCTTGGACGTTAATTTGCTGAGATTCTAGTTCCAAAGGTAATGAAAATGTTCTCTTAAAAAACTTAGTTTTCCTCCATTGATGCAACAATAGTTATTTTCTCAAACATGCATGGAAATATTGTCATTATTTCGAAAAACGGACAAAGAAAACCAAATCCATTGCTGGAGCGTTTTTTGAATTTGGGACATTACAACGCTCCAGCAATGTTGTATGAAACGGCGTGCTGGAGTTATTAAAACTCTTTGATTGGACCTCTTTTATCAATCTTGACATACCGTAAAATGGGGGGAATGGGGTCTAAGGGGCGAATAGGGACTAAAGTCTCTTTGCTTAGTACAAATTGCGTTCACGTGGCTGTATAGCCTACATGCATTTGCTTTCGTGATAAAAAGAAAATTGGCGGCAAAGCTGAAAAATCGTCTTGATTTGTTAAACTTATTAATATATTTATAAATTTAATAATTAAAATGAGTTCCGACGGTTCAGATAGTGAAATGGAGATTAATTGTACTCCACCTGATTTAAACGACCATCGACCGGATTCAAAGGCAATTTTTAATTAAAGCCCCAGATGACATATATTTAGTGACAACGGTAAAGTATATTTTATTTCCCGGCATTCTTTTGAGAAAAGCACTATATATGCCTCGGCCGAAATGGCAAATGCCTGTCTCGTATTAGTGAAGTCTTCGCCTGCGGCTCGGCCTTCAAACTCATACTCGACCTGCAATTGCCTATTTCGCGGCCTTTGCAATAATGTACTATTGTTCAACAAGTGAGCAAAGTTATTTTTTGTTGCGAGTGCTGATATAAAATCACGAACCAGCGAAGTAGTCTAGAATTGAGTAGTAGGATTAAGTAGTCATAAATAGACTACTGAGAGAAGTGTGATTTAAAGTCACGAGACAAAAAAAAATTGCTCTCGTGAGAAACATACAACTTTTCACCTCTCCAGCGAGAAAATAGTTTTAGATGACAAAAACAAGGCAATACTTTAACACATGTTTATTATATTAAAAATAATTATTGAAAATTAAAAGTAAGATTACTAAAATAATTTAGATTGAATGTTACAGTCTTGTTCAGAGCTCGCAGCAAAAAGCGTTTTTCCTTCGAGATTTTATGAAGCAAAAGAGGTCTTTTTATGCTGGAGAGGTGAAAATGTTTTTTACAACAATCTTCAACTAAATACCTAATAATAAAATTAGCACCAGTTATCATGACCTTCCTATTTGGCATATTTGTTGCACAGCACTTTATCAAGATTCGCATTGAGTTCGCGTGCCGCCCACATGGTTAATGCTTAATTACCCGTTACACCCGTTTGGACCCGTCTGTACACGGAACATTACATTACCGGTTACACCCATTTGAACCTGGCTTTACACGGTACATTACATTACAGGTTACACCCATCTGTACCTGGTTTTACACGGTAAATTACATTACCCGTTAAGCCCGTCTGGACCCGGCTGTACACGGTACATTATACTACACATCTGGGCAGGGCTTTACACGGTACGTTATACTACCGGTTACACCCATCTGGACCTAGCTTTAGACGGTACATTATATTACTCGTTACATCCGTCTGGACCCGGCTGTACACGATACATTACATTACCCGTTACACCTATCTGGACCCGGCTGTACACAGTACATTACATTACACGTACACCCGTCTGGACCCGGCTTTACGCGGTACTTTACATTACACGTTACACTCGTCTGGACCAGGCTTTACGCGGTACTTTACATTACACGCTAGACTCGTCTGGACCCGGCTTTACATTATACCAATCTGGCCCCGGCTGTAAATGGTACATTACATTTCACCCGTCTGGCCCCGGCTTTAAACGAAACATTACATTACACGTCACACCCATCTGGACCCGGCTGTACATGGTAGATTACATTACACACATCTGGACCCGGCTTTACACGGAACATTACATTACACGTTACACCCGTCTGGGCCCTTACACGTTACACCCGTCTGGACTCGGTTTTACACACAACTAACCTCGCCTCTGAAGTTGGTCGGAGTACCCCCCATGTTGTAGTGCACGGTGGGCAGCACCGGGATGGGTTCCTTGGTGACGTCGACTCCCGCGAAGATCATGGCCGTCTCGGAGATACCGGGCAGCCTCTGCTTCAGCTGGTCCGGGGGCAGGTGGTGCAGCTGCAGGTACACGTGGTCTTTGTCCGGTCCGCAGCCACGACCTGCAAAGGAACGTTACTTGAGTGCATTGCTTTAAACTTACGTAGGCTAGGCACTAACATTAAATTGTGAGAAAATGTACAGTGGCAGACCGAATGAAGGAGCACATAAAGAGCACAGAAATCGGCTGTCGCGGAGCATTTAATAGCCTCCGGGCAGAATCACTGGATAAAGTTGCACAACCTTCAAGTCTTCTCGACAGAATGCCACTCAATATGTACCAAGATGGTTTAGGGAAGCAATACCATACCAAATTTCATCATAATCAGTTCAGAGGTTTAGGCGTGAAAGCATAACAGACAGACAGACAGAGTTACTTTCACATTTATATTATTACGGTAGAAATTAGTAGTGACAATAAACGTTATCTGATTGACATTGGTTGTGTTAATTTATTCTTACAAAATAAATTAACAAAAATATACACATTGGATGACTCATAACTCATAGCTACTTTTTGGTTTAGGCGGCGGGCGCAGCGACGGGCTGCCAACCCTTTGCTATTTTGAGGCACAAATAATTTTACAATTTTTGATAACATCACAGCATACCTCTTAACTGTGATGTGGCAGAAATCAACCGGAAAAAGATATAGCGCGTCTGTGGGATGGCTGAATTCTGCCATCACCAAAGGGTCGCGGCACAGGTTTGTACGTTTGATTAGCTAGTAATAATGCGGTAAGGACATGAGTGTTTGGCTTAGAAATTTGCCTGTAGGTTACATTTTCATAGTAGAAGTATTTTAGAAGAAAAAAAACAACAACATCTGTCGTTTTAGACATGCGCTTTGGAAGCGAACAATGCATTGGCAAGTTTTAAATAGTTTTCTTAAAAAATATATATGAACTAGCGTCCGCCCGCGACTTCGTCCGCGTGGACATTTTACCCCCTTAGGGGTGGAATTTCCACAAAACCTTTCTTAGCGGATGCCTACGTCATAACATCTACCTGCATGCCAAATTTCAGCCCGATCCGTCCAGTGGTTTGTGCTGTGCGTTGATAGATCACTATGTCAGTCAGTCAGCTTAGAATTATATATATTTAGATTATGTAGATTTTTTGTGATAGATCTATTAAAATATGTTATGTAGACGTAATTAAATGTTCATTATAGTCAAAAATATGCTTAGATAGTTCAAGATTATTAAAATATTATTATAGTTCAATTAGATAGATAAACCAATTCAGAGAAACAATTAAGTAGATAAAGTAATTCAAAGTAATAAATGACTAAAAGAAAGCCTTAATTCATAATAAAACTGGAGATATTATTACAGTGTTTATAAATTTGGTCCAAAAAACCCCTGTTTGAGACGTGACGGACTGAATTCAGTATCACAGGAAAGGAAATTTTCTGCAATAATTTTTGCGTTTACAAACGCGTAAATATCTTTAAAAATAGAAAACCACTACGCTACCAGGGCCCTGGTAGCATAGTGGTTAAAGCAGCCGCCCGGAATGCGAACGATGCTGGGTTCGATTCCCGCTTGGGGCAGGTAAATTTTTTTCAGTGTATTTTTCTAGGACATTTTCTTTTTTGAAATTCCACACGTGTGAGGTGACTTGTTATAGCATATACCAAGCAGCCTGTAACATTATGAGGATTATTTTATTACCTTCCATGATTTCTACAGTCATAGCCCTGGAGACGACGTCTCGGCTGGCGAGGTCTTTAGCGACGGGGGCGTAGCGCTCCATGAAACGTTCGCCCTTCGCGTTCACCAGGAAACCACCCTCGCCGCGGCAACCTTCAGTCATCAGGCAACCAGCGCCGTAGATACCTGGAAAATATTAATTTTCATTCATCACCATCATAACAGCTTTTATACTTTGACCCACTGCTGGGACACAAGGCGTCTTGTCATCGAAGGAGGTTTAGGCAGTAGTCCACCACGCTTGCCTAATGCGGTTCGCCAGACGGAGTATAAGGTGATCAATACCCATTTGCTGACCCATTAGTCGCCTTCTACGACACCCGTTGGAGGATATGGGTGATACTATTCTACTCTGCCCGCATCACACGGCTACAGATATTTTCATTATTGAATTATAAATGTATTACTGAGAGGATAGTATGACAAGCACCATCTTTATCTTACTAATATTATAAACGTGAAAGTTTGTATGGATGTATACTTAGATGTATGTGTGTTTGTTACTTTTCCCCGCAAAAACTATTGCAACGGATTTTAATGAAACTACAATAACACTGGGTGTAAAAGACATGAACAGTCAAACGAGAACCATGTATTCTATACATCAAAATAAGACATATTTCAAAAAAAATATTGCTGGGAAATGATTTTTATTTATTGGTGTTAAAAAATATTGCAAATTATACCACGCAATGTCAAGGGCTCAACTCGCACGCAACTCACAAAACCGCGATAATTTTGTCAGACGGCGGCCCCGTTCGTTAATGTCCTTGCGCATCGAGTGAGCTACATTGAACGCTGACGTTTTGAAGCCATTTTTTGTTATGAAATACTAAAAAAAATGATAATGTTTCTTTGGACAATAATTAAGAAATAACGTATAGAATACGTTTTCATAAAAAAATGAAAAAAAAAATTATGACTTTGACCTTCAATAAAATCGTAACTATCAATTTCCCAGGTATAGTCTCCAGGAAGAAAAATGTTATGATGGTGAGCAGAATACATGGTTCTCGTTTGACTGTTCATGTCTTTTACCTGTATAATAGCGTATATGATGCGTGTTCCTTGATTCATAGGAACACACATCATAATACACTCACTCACTTACATACATTCGCATGTACAGACGGACAATTATAATTCACACACAATTAATATAGAAGTACTTATACTATAATAATAATTTAGACTGTAACATAATGCATGCTGTGTTCACCTTTGAGTACTTGTGTGTTAAATTAAATACATTGCAAGTAATACTATAAGTATATAACTGTCATATGTTCGTATTATAGAAAAAGATTCAAGAATGAACGCCGACTTGAGCGTCCTACGTCTCTATCACTTTGTGCGTAATAGAAAGTGACAGACGATTCTCAAGACATGTTTGACTTCTGAGTGTCATTCTGTAATAAGGACCTTAATGTAATAACTGTTGGTGATCCAAGTAATATCGAACAATCATTAAGAGGAATTATCTGCTAGCACACGTTTTCCCTCCCTCACCTTATGTACTAATAATAATAATGAATTATAATTTAGCAGACACTGATTTTGGCAACACTGAAAAGATTTAGATATTGTATTTTTCTGCAAGATGTAGGTCAATTGCTCGAGGCGGCGTGCATAAAATCAACAGACTTCCTCCTTAAATTCTAAGCAAAAAAAATATCTTGCGCACTTATTGGAACACTTACTTTGGCAACGTAGAACTTTTAGTAATTATTAGTACACTAGCTTCTGCCCGCGACTTTCTCCGCGCAGTATCAGTATAAATTATAGCCTATATGTTATTCTGATGTATGAGCTATATTACCATAAAGTTTCATTAAAATCCATTCAGTAGCTTTTTCGTGAAAGAGTAACAAACTCACATCCATCCATACATCTATACAAACTTTCGCGTTTATAATATTAGCAGGATTGTGTCCGCGTCTTTATGCAAGATGGAGGGCAAATAACTGAGACACTACTGTGGATATAATCAATTCCTGATTTTATCAAATTGGAGTAAGTCTTGGCGTGTCTTGCGCTCTAGGCTCTAGCCTAATCAGGCCCAGGGTATAATCAGCAAATAAATTGAAATGAAAATGAAATGAAATGAAAAGCTCTTTATTTAAATGGACTTTGCTAAGTACTTTTAAATCGTCAAAACCCTACCACCATTTGGGGACGAAATAAAGCAGCAGTTCCCTACCTCCCTAATTATTCTTAGTACCTGTACTTGAGCCAAATCCGGTAAAGAATTAACGTGAACAAACTACTACCATTTTGAAAGAGTGATGAGCAAGAACCTATAGAAAATGACATTTGGTTTATACTTTTGACAAATTCGACAATAAATGTTTAGAGAATTTGGAACAAGTATAAGAGAGGACAAAATGTTCCCTTACCAGTAGGGTGAAACTGGACAAACTCCATATCCTCGTTCTGGAGACCAGCTCTCGCGGCCATAGCGGTTCCGTCGCCGGTGCAAGTGTGCGCAGATGTGCAACTGAAGTACGAGCGGCCGGTGCCTCCGGTAGCTAAGATCGTATTCTTGGCTTGGAACCTGATTATAGAATGCGTCTTTAACAACTACGTAGACGGGATTGGTGATATATTTTTGTATTGGGCTTTGTAATAAAAATTACATTAGGCCGCAAAGCAAAAAAGGCAGTATCAAAAACCTCTATAACTTCCAAAATATTAAACTAAGTTTATGAAATTATTAATGTATTATATACAACTAGCTTCTGCCCGCGACTCGTCTGCGCTGGATAAGTACTTACTCAATAGCTCAATAACTCTAGGGACAAGGGGGTAAGGCGTGACGCCTAAACTTGTTTCCCTGTACCTCTAGTAACTTCTTTGACGACAGAAACAGTACCTACTATGAAAATTAAATGTTATTTAACTACACCATTCATCAGACACTGTAAATATACGAACATTTTTTAATTATCATAATACCTGTGCAAAGTTCCATCTTCCAAGTTGACGGCAATGCATCCTTTGCAAACGCCATCTTCCATTAATAGATCGAGAGCGAAGTACTCAATAAAGTACTCGCAATTGTAGCGGAGCGATTGGCCATACAATGTATGAAGTAGGGAATGACCAGTTCTGTAAGAAAATAATATATCTTAAAAGTATACTCTGACTATATGTCATTCATATTCATTACGTCAATATGGTCTCTCGAAGTAAGTAGACGGTAGTTTCAAAAAAAGAAGTAATTTTAATATTACGTTTTCTTAAAATAGATAACCATGTGCCATTATTACATCGAACGTAACAGATCCAGAGGACACGAGTTCTATCTCCAAAGTGGTATAAATTCGCAAAGTTCGCAGGTTACCGTGCAGACATATACAGGGTTCCTCGCAAGGCACATTGGCATGCGTAGAGAACATCGACGGTTTCTAGTGGGTATGCTGGAGTTCCAGAGAGCCCCACGTAACCCTAGTGCGGCCGCTTATCGCGACTAGGGTAGATATAAAATCTTTTCTCTTCTCAGTCGCACAAAAGAGAGGGTACATTAGTATAAATTAGTTCTCTGCTTGATTGGTGGTAGGGCTCGTTTGAGTCTTCATGACTAGCTATCAAGATCTTTCTAAGGTTAAGTCTGACGCAGCTGATGCTAATAGTCATAAGAGAATTGTCGTGTTCCGCCGGTTAGTGATAAAATGGTCATTCCCTCAATTGTTGAAGGATCCAGGGGAAGTTCGCTTCTACCCTCACCTTTATCATTTACCATGGTGTGATAAAGGCCAGTTTTAAAAATTAAAAAAGAAAAGCAAATAATACACAGCTATAATACCTGTCAGCGACGGCACAGCATCTGTGGGCTTGTCCACCTTTTCCGAATTTCAATGATTGTCCTCCAAAAGCTCTTTGGTAAATTTTGCCCTCCGGAGTGCGGGAGAATGGTACACCATAGTTATCAAGTTCGATTACAGCGTGAGGGGCTTCTCTTGTCATGTAGTGGATAGCATCCTAATAAAACAATTTTTGTTGTTAATAAATTAAATTTATGTATATTGTTTTTTGGTGTAGGCACCGAGCTGGCAACCTGTCAATATTTGGAGGCACTGCATGGCCCATACTACCAGATGAGGCTTTCTGTGTATCTTGGGACTACGAGAATGATCATGGGTGTGTGTGTGTGCGCGTGAAGCAGCGCTGGCGGCGGCTCGGAATCGTGGCGCTAGAGAAAAGCGTTATACTTGCGGTACTTTTTCATTCACATTTTTCATGTTCAACCAAGTACAACAAACTCTTACTACAATGTAGCTACGTAGGATTTTCAAAGTCATTCCACGGTATCATTATTATAATTACCAGTGGCATTGACAAAGCAGCGTCGATGAATTGCTTAATAGTGTAGTGGGAGATTTGGTACTCTAAACTTACAGTCACTTACCATGCTCAAGATATTTCAAATAGCAATATCTCAAGCTTCATATTGTCTGTTGTCTAACCACAGTAGTTAATGTTTAGTTACAATATTAATCCTGTGAAGGCACTGAGTAATATTGCTCATAACAAATTATTACTATAAACAAATGCATGCCAAAGGTTTCCTTCTAGACATCTAATTACAATTTTGGTGAAGTTAGCTGTTAGGATGCTTACGGAATTATAAGTGCAATTAGCTAAATAAATCATTGTAAATCGGTAAGGTATTAATACTATGAATGTTTACTTACTTATGCTAATTCCATTCTTAATAATGGTAATAAGTACATTTTTTATTCATCATCAAATACTAATATTCGTCTGCTAAGTATTATGTTTACTTATTTAGCATTAATTCACACATCATTTAGCACTGCAGTGGCATATTAATTGTGTGATTAAATATCTAGATGGTACATTCATAAAAATATTGACATATAACTAGGATTGTTATGGATAGCTCAGTTTAATTGTTAGGGGGCGAGTGAATATTTCAACTATATGTGTATATTATTTTATCAATTTTATAAATATTTAATTAACTAATAATATCGGTTCCATCAGTTTTTACAGACAAGCCCCCAAAAAGTACAACTTCTTTTTAATAGAAAATAGCCAATCTCGCCTTAATTACGCGAGATACTACGTCGCGGTGATGGGCGCCGCACTACCGATTTTGGCGTTGCTTTGGCGCACCATTATCTGGCCTCTAACGTGCTTTCGACAATGGAAATCCTTAACTCATCATACCTTCTAAAGCACAGGGAAGATTGAGTGGGAATATTTTTGGTACACTTTTATTAAAATAGAACCTCCATCAGGGCGCGAATTACGATCTTAGTTGCTTAATTACTCTAGCAGATGATGTGCATTGATAACTTATTTTAGAATGACTCAAGTTTCAGCAACCAACTTACAGACTATTTGCTTATGAAGCTGCGTGTTTTAATTATACTCTACTACTACTAATACTTGCATAAGCTACATTTTTGTTCTAGTATTTACTCACATCAATATGACGATTGTTGATGTGATTAAAAAGATTTCATTCAAAATTTTACTTTAATCCATTGAGTGCCAAGCATATAAGAATTGCATTTGCAGGATTGATTTTTATTGTTAAAAATTAAAGGAGAATGCCCAAACCTGCCCACAATGCGCAATAACCAAATATACCTCAAAAATAAACTAACAAATTATGGTTTTATCTTATTATAAATTGAAACAGGATGGTGTTTAAAAGTTATATTTTTAATGAAATTCTGCACTAAATTTCTATTACAGTATTATTTACTGTTTAATTGGAAGACAAAAGAATTTATGTGTATACAGCCGCATGTATAGGTTTCATTAATAAATTGATCTTGTTTAAATTATAGACCACAAGTCTATCCATAATGCAAAATTGATCTAGATCAGATCCCTTTCCCCTAAAAAGGGAGTTTAAGAACCAAAAACTAGAGCTATCATTCTGTCAATTATTTGAATACAATATGTATAACCTCGAAATGACTAATAACAATTATGAATTCTCAAAACTCCCCAAAAATAATTTAATGATTTTTCCCCACATATGTATATAATAGATTTTTCCCAGTCTTTGACACTTATTTCATTAAAGCACAATGATAGCCTATATTGGCCTATATCCTATATCCCATACTAAATTGGGCATTCTCCTTTCATTTCTTACACTTTCAAACATTTAAAATAATTATGACAAAATGTAATAATATTCTAAAATAAAGCACATGCATAAAAAAATAAAAAACTGATTACAATGAAGAAAAAACTAATGGCTTTACAATACCTGATCTCCAAGCCAATCAGACCCCTTCACTGTATCATACATGTGCCATAACCAACTGTCATCTTCCATGTTACCTAAAATATAAAAATACAACTAGTTTACTTTATGACCTTAGGCTACAAAATTATGAATACAAATTTCTTTTACATGTATCCTAATTGAATAGAGTACTACAAAATCTAAAAACTGGTAATTATTTGTTTCTTTTCAATAAAAATACTACTAACAACACCAACTTATATTGAATTAGTCAGGCACAGTGCCAGTACCTCCACCTTACAGAGGACCATATTCATAAACACTATATTTTCTGGTATTGTATTTCTGTTGGTGAGTGAGGTCAGAGAGTTCCATGGGATGGGGTAGGGAAGGGGATAAGGGTTGGCAGCACACGAATGTCATGTCAGTGTTGCAAGCCTCTATAGGTTACGGTGGCTTCTTAGCACCAGGCAGGCTGTATGCTTCTCTGCCATCCATAGACAGTAGGGCTTCGATAGTCCGAACACTCAAAATAATAAACCCTGTTCAGCAGCGTTTGGAGTATAGTATGAACATTTTTTTATAGAAATGTCTTCAGATTCGAATAACAAGGGCCAATAACGATTTCCCCGTGGCACTGCGGGACGGATAAACTATGTTAGTGCAGGGGAAGAGTGGGGTCGTTCAGATTATAGAAACATTCAGATTAGCTAAAGTTCGGACCATTGAGGCCCTACTGTAATATAAAAAGAATACTTTCACGGTATTTTTTAAAGTTTTACAGTTTAAATATAAAAATAATGATCAGTAATTCTACCTAATGCAGCATTGATGCCTCCTTGTGCAGCGACGGTATGTGACCTAGTGGGGAAAAGTTTAGTTACTACAGCAGTCTTGAATCCTTCCTGCACCAGCCCAAAGGCAGCCCGAAGGCCGGCACCACCAGCTCCAATAACGAGAGCATCATGTTTATGATCAGTTACAGTGTATGCTTTAGTAGTATTTGTATTTGATGAGGCGTTTCTTTGTATACCCACTGAGGTAAGACGGAGATTTCTATATAAGTGTGTAGCCTGGAAAGTAATACATATTATAACATAGAATTGAAAATTTTGAGTCTACTTCTGTAAATTTCTAATTTTGGAATTACAATGATTTCATGTTCCAATCATATAATTGGAGAAGACGTGTACAGTTAGTAATACATTAACAACATTAAATGTTGCCTTTTTACATAATTTTAGTGAGATTATTAATAAGACTAAAAGACATTTGTTTAGAAATTGAGCTGTCCCTCTACACTATTTAACTGTGTAATATTTAATTCCTATGGAAAGTAAATTAAACCTACATTGGAAATACGATTGTTCCATGCAAATTTTGAAAATTGAACAGCTTAACTCGTTCGAAGAAAATTGGCCAAAACATATTACATAACAAAATTTTCTCCAAAATAGGTAATAATAATTTGAGCTCACCAATGATGCAGGGCTACGAGACATTGCTGCTTTCATAATTACACTCATGACGGAATCTTTTTGATACCGCACCCGGAGTACAAACAAATTTTAAACAATTTTCGATAAAATCACACCATTCATGAAGAAAAGACAAGAACAATTTTTGATTTTGACTGTTTGACTGTCAGTCATGACGCAGTCATGTCATCCATCAGTCAAACCACAGAGTACAAAGAAAGTTCTGAATTTTTTAATGTTCCCTATTACGGGACGGCAAAGAAATCTCACCCATACAACCAAGTCTTCGGTTTTCTTCTTTCTTGATGATTGCATTAAAGTGTACGTGTCACACATTTCAATGCATCTAGGGAGTGTTTGGCGTGAAATGCATGGCGACAGACCTTATGATGGCGTCTTATGAGCTGGAAATCTAACTATAAATTTCTCAACGTCATACACACCAGTCACACCACAAAACCATTATATCAATGATTTCTCTGCTCGTCAACACGGATGCTTTTGCTCGATGCTCGTCAGCACTTTTATTCACAAAATACACTGTGAAGCAATTTTGAATTTTAGAAACAAAGAGCTACATGCCACGTCACGCCACCAGATATTTAGACGTATTCGCGTAAAATGAAAGCATGTCCATGCTAATTTCTTTTAAATAAGGTTGGTAATCCACTACGAAAAAATCCCTTGCCATGCCGTGCCGTGCCGCACCGTCGATGTGCGCAGGCCCTAATGAAATGTGTAATTATATTCTCTTTGGAGATAATCCAATGACGTAGGAATTCCTACGTCATTGAGATAATCAAAATCTCAGAGGAAGGACTCCTTGAGGACTCCTTCCTCTGAGATCAAAATGCTCATTGAGTGTGTCCATGTAGCAGCGTCCCCACTAGAGCCACGCGGCTTTTTGTGGCCGCGCGGCCCGGCCTCGCGAGGCTTAATTGTCATATTGTTTTAGGCCCCGCTCACGTACACACTCACGAGGCTTGGCCGCGCGGCCCTAGTCTCACGGCCTCCTAGGGTCACGGCTTGAGCGCTGTCTCTTTAGACATATTCTTTCTAATCTGTGGCGCTGTCAGCGTTGTCAATCTGTGCTGTAATCTGTGGTTGTAATCTGATTCGGACCGCGACCTATGTATGTTATTGTAGTTTGAATTGAACAAATAAATAATTTCAATTCAAAATTACCTTTAATTTCATCTTCTGTGTGATTGCCGTCCTATTGTTGATAATTAATAAACAATTAAACTTAAGGCTAATTTATTTTAGTGATCTCAATATACTATTATGGCGGAAAATCCTAGCAGTGATGGTTTATCTGAAGCAGATAGATTGAGAGGTAGGTGTTATCCCTCTATTTAAAATATACTTCAAAACAATTAATGTTTTATGAATACCATTGTGTATTTTAGAAGACGAGCTTGCTAGAGAATTAGAACACAGCGATTCTAACGAAGAAGATTCGCAAGAAATATCTTTAGAGATTGAAGAAAAACTGTTGAAAGATGAACCAGAGTGTAAGTAAAATAAATAAATAATATGTATTATTTATTATTATAAGTAAACATGATAGTGTATAGATTTGAACTCACTAAAGCGACTTCCTTTTTAGATTAATTAACAAAATTAAAAGTATGTTTTTTATTAACAAAGCTATAGTGATTTGTTAATTTGCAGATACTACTTTGATGAACTATGGTGAGAGTGCAGAGTCAATTAATTTGGAAAGTGAAATAGTTGAAACTTACTCTGATAGCTCTTTAAATGTAGAAACTGTTCACCGCAATGATGAACTTGGCAATGATTTTGAAAATTCGGATAATTTCATTGGTTCAAACACAGATGGAATTAATGATCAGTATGATACATACATGGGTGAATACGCATTTGATTCTACTGTTATAACTGACAACCAGCCTCAGACTGATGGCTTTGATAGTAATAAAGAACTAGAGCATGAAACACAGTCTGCAACCCTTTCAGATTTAAATGATTATGGACAAAATGAATATGCAAGGAATTTAGAATCTCAAACAGCAGAAGACATGTTACTTAGTGAGAAAGAAAGAGAGAAAAAAACTAAAAAAGAATTGGAGGAAGAGGAGAGGGAAAAAATGCAGTATGTTTTACTCTGTTGTCTTACTCTGTACTCACTTAGAATAATGTAGGAATATGCGAATGAAAATAAGTACACATAAAAATTGTTTTTTTTTATTTTACAGAGTATTGGTATCCAATTTTACAGAGGGGCAACTGGATAGGTATGAGATGTACAGGCGAGCTGCATTCCCTAAAGCCGCTGTGAAACGACTGATGCAGAATATAACAGGGGGATCTGTAGGACAAAATGTTGTAATAGCAATGTCTGGTATTGCAAAAGTTTTTGTAGGAGAGGTGGTGGAAGAAGGTATAACTCTTATTATTATATAGTTATCTATGTATTTCTTTTTATTATTCTTGACAAGAAGAAAAAGTCGCAGTCGAAGAAGCGTCGGTGGCATAGTGCATCTCACCTGATGGTAAGTGATGATAAGACTGCAGATGGCGTCGTTCTTCACCTGGAACCATCAACCACAGAAAGACTGGCTGTCTTATTATTCAGAACACATTAATTCTGTTAACATTATTATTAGAGATGAAACGGATAGTTGTTTGGCCGGATACCGAATACCGGATATCATCGTTGCATGTCGTGGCAATTCAGGCGGTTTCTACTAAAAGTTTTTTGTTTAGATATTTACTACTTATGTAATTTATCATTAAATTGTATAACTCGGAAGAAAAAAATTGATTTTTGGAAGCTTTTTGTTACTTTCGACTTTAATATAACTAACGACTTTAAATAAAAGCCGTCATTATTATAAGCCATTTTATTGATATTTACCTCATAAAGATTAATGTATTGCATTTTATTATAGGAAACTATCGTAGTTGTTGAATATCTGGTATCCGACCGGATAGCAAATTTAGACCGGATATCCGTTTCGTCTCTAATGATTATTACTAGAGATAAAACGGATATCCGGTAACTATTCGGTAATCGGCCTATCCGGCCTAAATTTACTATCCGGCCGGATACCAAATAGTAACTCAATATCCGGCTGGATACTAAAAAACTACGACAATTTCCTATAATAAAATGCAATACATTAATCTTTGTGAGGTGAATATTAATAAAATGATAATTATGACTGCTTTTATTTAAAGTCGAAAAAGTTACATAAAAGTCATAAGACCTACCAAAAAACTAAAATTTTCTTTGATATTCACTCTAATGATAAATACATAAATAGTAATTTTAAAAACCACTTTAGTCAAATTTGTTAGTTTTATACCAGAGTAAAAAAACTTCTTCACATCTTCACACTTACTGAGTAAGTATATTTTATTTGCTATTTATTATGATTAGCACTATAATATTATCTATCATTTTTCATATTTTGGACTTTTTCAAATACTACGAACTTACGAATTTCTCTACAAGATGGCGTAAATAACTCATATCATGAAATTTTTGACAAAGGTGGTTTTTTAAATACGTGACAATGGGCTAAATATCCGGCCGCCGGATATCCGGCCATCTGGCCTCGCAGCTCTCTGGTTATTCGGTATCCGGCCAAACAACTATCCGTTTCATCTCTAATTATTACGGCGACAGATTTTGTCAAGACGGCTGTAGTTAGCTAGCCAGGCGGGCTTGAAAAATGTCCTACCATCAACCAGTGTAGGTACAAATTTGAACTGCCCTGGGAATCAAACCTGGTGCCTATCTATGGATCTAATTCCGGTGGGCGAGCCAATAAACTATGGGGGGGTTGAAATTGTATGCATGTCAATAACACAACTAGGGTTGTTGAAAATCTACGAGATGTCCTTGTCTTCGCCTTATGCCTCCTCTTCTTCTTCCTTTATTTCATAGATTTATTATGGTTTATTTAATGGCAATTAGACGGTTTATTAGGGGAACAACATTTCTGCCAATCTCAAGTTAGAAAAAACCATAGATTTATTATTAGCTACTGACATTTATAGATTGGCAATGTGTTACGTTTCAAATACCTATAGGTAAAATATTCTAGTCCTGAACATCATTCCTTCTATCATTCCATCACATTCTTAATAAAAGACGAAACGGAGGTAGGAGGTGCTAACGAACAAGACGAACATCTGACGTTACTTACGACCTCTAGAACCAGCGCCGTAAGTAGTCTTTTACTTCCTTTTGTCCTGCACAAAATGAATCGACTAGGGTGAGACCAAAAAATACACCGAGATGTGGTGGGAAAACAAAAACAACTCGCCGATGGCATGTGACTTCGAATGACACACTTGACATCAAAAGCCACACACCCGCCGAGAAAGTTTTCCCACCGCGTTACCAGGGTCCGTCACGAGGAGCCTTCCGAACGTGGACCCAAACCTTTTAGTCCTTTTGACAAAATTTTCGTTATATCGTGGACCACCCAGTTGGTTTATTGATTTGAAGGTAATATTGAGTAAATACTATACTGAGAAGAGACGGCGGCGCTGCCGTATGTACTGTTTACTCTGTCACACGTATGGCAGGTGTTCTCCCTAGCATTCACGACTGTGCATTCACGCACCTCGAGTCCACGTCATCGAGTCTCAGTCGGGCGTGTTACGCGCTCGGGTTATGTTGTGTGGACCTATTATTAGCATGACTCGCGGACCACTTGAAATGTGGCCCGCGGACCACCACCGGTTAAGAGCCATTGACTAGGGAGTGCTTGGAAAGAAATGCATGGCAACAGACCACAAAACCTTTATTTCAATGATTCCTCATAACTGATCGTCAATACGGATGCTTATGCAACAAACGACACCACTTTCACCGCACAAAATCCACTCAGAAACAATTTTGAATCATCGATATAAAGATCGACACCCAGACGCCATAGTTTCCCGCCAAACACTCCCTATACCTCTGTATAATTCGCACCTTGAAGTGTGTTACCAAAATATTGTGTGTGTCAGCTCCGACGCACGACTGGAGTTTACTCCGAGACAGGTGAGATGGCGCACCTGCTGTCATCCGTGTTTTGACAATTAGAAAGTTGCGCGACATAGGATGCGCACCAATTATGACTTTGACCTTCAAAAACGTAACGAGGTCATTCATCGATAGATTTTACTCCTCACATTTTTCTCATACCGGGCCCCTTATATATGCAAATCGATTCTTAAGGAGTAAACTCCAATAATAAATATGTAGTGTTAATTATTAATATGATGTTTTAGTTAGAAAAATTCTGTTACAGCACTTGAAGTACTAGAAAAATCTGGAGAGGCAGGTCCCTTGCAGCCCAAACATTTGAGGGAGGCATTGAGAAGATTGCGCGTAAGAGGAGCGCTGCCCACTAGAAAAGCATACAAAAGCACATTTAGATTGTAGAAAACTGTCTAGTCAATTATTCTGCATACAGAATGGCAGTTGATTTGATAGCTACGAGGATTACTAATAAATAAATCGACTGTTGCATCTAAAATTATATATTTTTTTATTTAAGTATAGATAAAGATATAGCGACATTTTTTTTGTTAAATACTATTTCTTTTTCTTGTACAAATGCTTATGTAAGATTTATTTGTGTGATAGATTTATTTGCGATTTTTTCGTTTTATTTTCTCAGACAATGACAATGTTTATTCACTTCCCATTGTCATCATTTGTGACCTCGTGTTTGACTCAAATTGTAAATACAAACAAATCTGTTAATTACTAATTTTTAATTATTAATAAGATAGTATTTTATACTAAGTAATTAACTATTGTTTTTTCTTTTTATATTCACAATAAAAAAAGGAAATAAAATACTTGGCTTTGAGTTTTTGTGTCAAGGATGAGAAAGGAAACCACGGTTTAAAAAAATGTTAATTTATTACATGATAAATTGTTATTTTATTAAAAACAATATACAACAGTAACTAAGGTTTATTCGTAGTTCGAAAAACATGAAAATAAATCAGTCTTGTTAAAATGGCCAACTACAAGGAGATTGGAAATCTTTGAAAGGTAATATTTCTATCAAACAAAAATGTAGTTACCATGTGAAAATATAAATAAAAAATACACAAGATTCACTTTTAAATTCAAGAGTGGGGAATTGGCACTCAGTATTTCAGAAATTCATTACTCATTTTACGTCTAGACATGTTTGATATTTCACAAATATCACAGACAAACGATTTTGAAAACTATGTGGTTGGCCTTAGTCTGAATATTAAATAAAATCGACTTTAACCAAGACAACACAACAAAAGCGATAACCACCCGATCCTACTTAATTTTAGGAAGGCACAAATAATTAGATATAGTTTTGGTAACATTTCCTAAAATAAAACATTCATATATTACTATATTACAGAAAAATAGACATTAATCATTACCTATTATCAGCGCGAGAATAGCTCTCATATCTTAAATAAACAATAATAAGCAACGGTCCAACATTGTCAATTTGTGCAAATACCTTCGTGCATAGAAACTACCTAAATAATCATGGGCAAGTTCTTCGCACTATAATAGACAATTTTATTTGGTCACGTCTCAAAGCAATATTATTATGCGAGTAAATGCGTTGATGTTTGTATGCTAGTCCAAGTTACAAGCTGCTTTTCTCGAAGCGTAAATTGTCAAATTCTTTAAACAAAAACTAAGATTTAATACTTTAAAAAAAGTATTAAAAAATATTTTCTAGTATTAAAAATTATTACGCGTTTGTAAAGGCAAAAAATGTTCAATGAAAACTAAGATTGGTGATACGTTGCCGTTTAACAATAACACAGAGAACCGAAATAGAATGAAGTTGAAAATATATAATATAAATAATAAACATTGTATTTTTAACATGAATATAAATTGGCTGTAAACATTCTGGTTTGTCACTAAAACTAGCTACGACTAGATTATACAAACAATGCCATGTTATGTTTTAAATTTACCCTCATCTAGTGTTAAATCGGTCACGTAACTTCAGTATTACCTAAGTTCTTTCTTATGCGTGTTAAAATAGTTCTTTTGTATAAACTATGTAATTAGTATAAATTACATATCACTTCAAGCAAATCAACATTACCTACCTACTTAAATTTTTATAAGGTCACTAATTGTCATTTAGAATAAAACTAATTAATGATTAAAATTCATTTGTTAAGTAATTAAAAGTTAACTTTAGTTGGTCTTTGTGTAATTTTCTGTATCCATAATTGTAATTATTTTTGTTCAAATCCGAAATGAACAATCGATACCAAAAAAGTTTGGTACATCGTCTATTTCATAAACTTCATTACAACACGTAAATGTATAAAAATCTGAGAAACAGTTCATCGGATTTCAGGGAAAAACGTCTGGTTCAGATCTTGCGGACATGAAAGAGCTAAGTCATCGACATTAACGGACTAGAATGTTCTCACTCGTTTAAACTAAGAGCCGTTTGACGCCGCACTCGATGCAAAACTTGGCTGTGTCGACGGGGAACTTGCTGCCGCATTCGTGGCAGAAGCGGGAAAGGCGCGGGGCGGAGTCTCGCCGGGGCCGGTGGAGAGACGCCTCGGAACCGCTAGAACTGACGCCTCCGCCACGCCACGTCGGACTGTGGCGAGACGACGCCCGCGAGCAACCACGTTTCTCTGACAACATGATGTTCTCGTCAAACTTGCCGACAGAACCAGCTGGTTCGACTATTGGGGACAAGAAGGAAGATTCGTGAGAAGTGAGTTCAGCGCATGCATATTAATTTGGTGTTAGTTTGTAATTTATCAACAATACACAGGAGAATATTTAAACCATCCAAATGAAAATCTTTCCCCAATTTATTTATAATATATTGTTCTTCTGGTTTAAATCACAAAATATTCTTGATAAATTACAAATTACCCTCTATACATGCTCTAATAATGACCACTTTACTTTAGAAATGTTAAGCAACACAATTTAATTTAGAAAACAGTGCTAATGATATTAATTAAAGTAAAGCAATCCAAATAATTTTAATTTTGGTGCACACTCTCTTACAGAAATATTCAAAGTTGAAGACGAGATGTTTAAAGTATGAAAAATATAAATTACCAGTAATAGGATGGGTTTCTATTTCTTTGTACGTTATATCAGGTTGAGGCAGCGGCTCATCGAGTTCTGTTGATCTCTCCATCGCCAAAAACTCTTCACTGGAAACTGATCGAATTTCTTCTTTTCCGCTAGAATCTGACCCTGCGGGGATTTGCTCCAAAGAAGCCAGCCCGTTGTGTTCTTTCGAATTACAAATAGAAAGCTTCGAAGGAGATATTCTGTTTAGGCTGAAACAGATTTATATATTAAAACACACATTATGTCCATGCTTTAAAAACGCGAACATTATCTCTCTTCAAATTAATATTGATTACCTGACTAACCTGCTATAAGCTGAATCGTTGCTGGCTTTCCCATTAGGTGTGTAGTTTCCATTAGAAATCATTTCGTTCTTCTTGTTCTTCCGCTCAGACTTCAGGCGTGCGTCCCTTTTCGCTGTACCATTATGAACTTGCACATTATAGCTAGCAATTTCTTTAGGTTGACTATTTTCATTTCTGTCATTTTCATAAAATTTGTCGAAGTCTTTCAGTGACTGCATCAAATCCTGCTCCAGTTGGTCAACCTTGTGACGGCTTTTCATGCTATCCGTCTTGTGAACATGCTTTTTTTGAATGGAATCAAGGAGGGAAGTGGAACGTTTCACGGATGATGGGAATAGTTTTTCGCTTGAAATATTGTTACTGCTAAAAGTAAGAGACATTGATTTATTAACTGGAATCAAACCGTTACTATTCACATTCTTTGGAGTTGAACAAACGCTGTTCTTTTTTGAAGACCTATTACTATTGACAAGTTCCGAATGTTTAACAATTCTAGTAGTAGAACTGCAAGTTCTTTTGTTGTCTAGTTTATGTTTAATAATTTCTTCGTCAAATGACGTTATAAATTCTTCAAGATCAAAATCTTCGCAAACTGATGCTTCACGCGACGCTTTCGATACTATACTATTTTCTAGAGAAGACATTATCCTATCATATTGTGCACTTAAATCATCAATAATTGGGGCAGTGTTTTTATTTAAGTTATTATTATCCTTATTATTATTACTTTCTATTTTATTAGTACTATTCTTTAAAACATCCAAATTATTATTAGAACTATTGTTATTATTTTGGTTAGTGCTAAATGATTCAAATTTCGCAGGCAGATTTTCTGTAGTAAGTAAAGATTCCATACTGCTTATAATATCTGGATTATTTAAAATTGTATTTACATTTATAGGTAAATTGTCATTTTCGTTAATCAACCGGGGATCTATGTAATTACTATCAGTCATTGAAGAATTGTCGTCGGCCAAAATAGAATCTAAGTTTACGAAATCTTTTTTGTCATCATCTCTTTTAATTTTATCGAGTTTTACTGGTTGGTTTATCGTAGTTCTTTGGAAACTATGGTACATCGAAGTAGTTATTTTTGGAATTTTGTCTTTTGGTTTTGGTGTACTATAACTAGACGCTGTATAACTTGAGAAGGACCGGTTTAAATTGCTGTTACGATTAAAATATGTCTTTTCAGTGGCAGTAACATTTTCTTTGCTAGATTTTGTAAAAGTAGAGTTGAGTTTTTGACTAGATTTTTTGTCGTTTCGATTAACCCTAAACGAACTACACCTATTACCGAACGAAGTATTATTATTATCGTTAGTTGTGCTGCCAAACGATTTCATTCTTTGTAAAGTAGGAGTTTTTTGATAACTCTTATTAAGCGTGTCTTTCATCATTTTAGTATTATCAGTGCGAAGATATGCGGGAAGCGTTTTTTCTTTACCGGTTCGTAAAATAGGAAGGGTTCTATTGGGGTCTTTGGAAGAGTTTTGGAGTTTTTTAGGAATGTTGGTCTCTGAAGACATAAGTTCCTTCATTTGTCTAGCGGCTGATACGAATGGGTCGTAATTGTCGTCTAACCTGTAAAACAATTGTGTACAACTATGTGACAAAATACATAAAAATGTTAAATACAACAACAGATTAATTAAACAATATCTAATTTTTTAGGTTTTGGTGTTAGTTGTTACTAGAGATGAAACGGATATCCGGTAACTATCCGGTATCCGGACTAAATTTAATGCAATATCTTTATTAGGTAAATATCAATAAAATGGCTTATAATTATGACGACTTTTATTTAAAGTCGAAAATGTTACAAAAAAGCTTTTTAAGAAACCAAAATTCTGAGATATTCCCTCTAATGATAAATACATAAAAAGTAAATATCTAAACAATTTTTTTATTTTGTAAAAACTTAGCGAAACCGCCCGAATTGAACTGATTGCGTTTGCGGCGCTAAACTCGTCACGACATGCAACGAGACAATGGACCAAATATCCGGCCAAACAACTATCCGTTTCATCTCTAGTTGTTATCAACACATCACACGATTTTTATTATCAGAATAAATTACTAATACGATTCCAACTTTTCTTTTTTTCAATTCCGATATTAGATCTCAATATCGGAATAGTATCGGAATTGGAGATATTCGGTTTGAAGTCGGATTGAGTCATCATATCAGCCAACAGCCCTCTGCTGGACATAGGCCTTTCCTCAAGGATCGCCAACTCTATCGGTCCTGCGCTGCCCGCGGCTTCCCGCGTCAGTCCTCTTCGCTTTGTGTCCTGCCAACTGGCACTTAAGGTTGGCAATTCTTTCTTTCTTTGCGAATCTTATCATTTCAGATATCACTACGCAGAGAAACTCCATTACCCTTTGAGTGTCCTTCAGCCTTCTTATGAGGCCTATTGTAAGCGGCCACGTTTCGGTTCCGTAGGTCATAACTGGCAACACACACGTATTGTCTTGTAAACATTATAATAATAACAATAATATATTTCCACAGCTTGTAAACATTACTCAGGGCAGGAACCTGATGGGTCTATAGTTCTCCAATTGTGTCCTATTGCCCTTTTTGAAGAAGAGTCACCACGCCTTTTATTTACCCTCGAATATAACGGAGTTGAATGTCTTAGAGATAAAAGATATTCAACTCTGAACAGTTCGTCCACTTGCTTTCAGAAGTGCCGCTGTAACTCCGTGATCAACCGGCGCCGTGTTATTTTTCAGTTGTTTAAGTAAAGAGAGTGAGAGAGACAACACGTACACCAAAAATGTTGAATTCGTGTGTGTAAATAAATAAACCTTTATCTTAACCTAAAATATAAGTTTATATCAAAACTCAAATAGAAATATTTGTCTGATTCCGAATTCCGATATTGGATCACTCAATATCGGTATTGTAATATCGGAACTCACGGTCCGAGATTACGATATTCCGAGATTCATACTTACTACTTCATATCTTGGTTAATAGTAGTCATGAAGACATTTCATATTTATTTGAAAAAGGATCTTTGTTTGTATATAATGATATACTTTATCATATGAAACAAAGTAATGACTAGTTTTATTTCGTTTCTTGTTAATACTTACACAGTATTTTTTTAAAGGATGGTGAATAGGGCTGTGCGAGAAAATGATACTCTAACCTTTTATTTTCAATACGAGGTAACTTAAGTGGCGGTGCTATTTCATATTTATTTGAAAAAGGATCTTTGTTTGTATATAATGATATACTTTATCATATGAAACGAAGTAATGACTAGTTTTATTTCGTTTCTTGTTAATACTTACACAGTATTTTTTTAAAGGATGGTGAATAGGGCTGTGCGAGAAAATGATACTCTAACCTTTTATTTTCAATACGAGGTAACTTAAGTGGCGGTGCTTCGAAGGTTATTGATTGTCCATCGCTGTCAGCATTATTTGCATCTTTCATGATAAAAGTTTGATACTCCATATTAGCTCGTTTCTGTTCTCCTAACATTTTATATTTTCTATTAGGTTTGTATAATCTTTGTAATCGATTTTTGTTGCAAGTCAGTTTAGTTTCTGGTTTATTAGTATCTGTTATAGACGGTAATTTAAATTCTGATGACACCGGTTTTAGAGGTTTATAGACAAATTTACTTTCTTCCTCAAGTTTTAGTTGGTAGACAGTAATATGTGCCATGTCACAAACTTTCCTATTTCCATCCAATTTATCATCAATGAGTATTTCAGTTTCTTTCCTAAGACCTGCGCTATTCATAAGTTCTTTTAACTCATTTTTCAAATTGTGAAATCCATCGGAAAAATTAAACTTCATATTTTTTGCATTGTCGGTTTGTATATTTTCCAATTTTATTGTATCTATAGCTTCGAGTGAGTTAGTATTTGGCGTGTGAAGGTTTATTAAATCCTTTTCTAAACTTTCTACTTGCTGTTCGCTATTACTATCCATAATTTTATTAGTAATATTGATAAATTCATCTAAATCTGCAGGGTTTTCTGTAAATTTCGTGTACGTTTCACCGCTTCCGTGTCGACACATTATATCTTGTTCAGTGTCGTTATTTTCATCAAATTTATTTTCATAGTTACCGATATCATCACTCAAATCGTATTCTTCATTGTCTTCAAAGTGTTCGGATAGTTCCTTGTTCTCGTCATCTATATTATTTTCAGTTGAAATTATCATATTTTTTGTTATGTCTTCTAAAATTGAGTTGCTCGTTTGTAGAGTATTTGTTTTACGCACATTAGATATTGATTCAATAGAGTCGGAAGTACAATTTTCTGAATTACTGGTTGTAGTACTGTCTGTATTGCAATTTAATTCGGCAAACTCCGCTTTGGAATCTGATTCTATACTTGGAAAATGTTGAGATCCAATATCTGTAGAACTTACCATAGTTACGTTCTTATATAATAATTCAACTTTGGGTTCAATCGTGGTTCTGTCGTCATTATCTTTAGTAATTTTAGGTTTTTTGGCACTTTTCTGATCAGAGTTACCATATATAACACAAGGAATACACGGACAAACTAATTCGGTATTGATTCCAATAGATTGACAGTTTTTATCTCTTTTGGTGTTACATTGATCATCTTCTAGGCTATCTATGCTCATACTGCTCTCTTTTATAAGTTTAGAATGTTTAGTGTCCATTTTCTTGGAATTCTTTTTGTTTTCGTGTTCATTATTCTGTTTCTTATCAATAATTTTTAGTTTTTGATTTGTTTCTGTGAATTTTGTTACAGTTTTACTTTTTTTTGTGCATATTTTTGCATCTAGCAATTTATTATCTTCTTCAATAACGTCACAACTGTTTAATTCAACATCTAATTGAGATTTCACATTTTTTAAATAATTTCTTTTAGGAACAGGTATTTGGCTTCTATCTGCACTTCTTTTATCTAATTGTTTATGCTTCTCTATAATCTTCTGATTTCTTTCGCTATATTTATTAGCAAGTTCTTCTAACTTTTTCAGTTGTTGTTGTTTTTTAGCTGCTATTTTGTTTATCGATTTGGGCAAACTTTTCTTTATATTGGGGTCAGTATTATTTGATTGTACAGGCGTGGGATAGGACTCTTGGACATTTCTAAGGAAGGGGAAAGGAAGGTAAGTTATCGGATAATGAAAATAAAACCGACAAATAAGGAGACAGGAACGTTAAGCGAAAAAGAAACAAAGTACAGATAACAAAATAAATAACAAAAATATAGACATTACCACCTTCCTTTCCCCTTATTTGCTAACTTAATTATAAAATGTGTGACTTACCTAGAGCTGCTAAGATCTCTTGCAAGCCTGGCTTGCCTTGCTTTAACATTGGCATCTCCTGAAAAGCCATTTTGAGAATTCCGTGTGTTCCTAATAACTGGCACGTGGGGTGAGGCTTCATCATGACAATCGTTACTGGATACAGATTCTGCTAGAAGAACAATATATTGAATTAATGTTAGATGGGTTTATGTCGTCAATTTAATAACAAAATAAGGAAACCAAATATACCTGAAGCTCTTGTGCGGGTGTGTTTATTATAATCACCGTATTCACGAGGAGGGGGTGGTGAAACGCCTCGTGATGAATCAACTGACGCAGAGCGGCTATTTGAGGACTTATCTCGGGATTGGGAAGACCTAGGCAATATTTAAAAATTAGTTACAATTGCTGAAAGTCGAGAAGGAATTTCTGAAGGAACTTTCTTCGACATGATCACCCACCGTCTGCCTCGTACAGGTGGCGCCTTGTACTGAGTGCGTGCGTTAAGCCGCTGTTTGGCGTCGGCTATGTGTGGCGGTGGTTGTGCGGGTGCTGCAGGTAAGATCTTTGCTTTATCAGCACACCATTCCACGTGTCTCTCGAAGGCTCGCACACCGAACGCTCGACTGCAATGTGGGCATTTTTGTAGTTCTGCCATTGGCTGAAATAGTACAATGCTTCAGTAGATTTTGAAAATAATGTAAAAAACATTGTTTATATTTTGTTTTTTGTTCAGAGGGTTTCCAATATTTAAGTAGGTAATGGTAGATATAAATATACTGGTGACCTATACAATTTTATAGGTTTTATGTTAATGGTGTAGAGCACGGATTGACTCTCGCATCATAAGTGAGAAATAGATATGGTACCTACAGATTCTTACTCACATTCACATGTACTATAACATGTACAAGGCTAGTTCTACTAGCCTTGTTAACTTTATCAAAATGTAAATATTGTTGACATCTTATCGTTCATTCGATTACTAAATTAATCTTATATTTTTGTTCTCTTAGATTTGCGAGAGCACTACACATTATAAATAAAACAACTTTTAAGGATTTAACTCGCGTGTAATTAGACGGGATGACATCCCGTGACCACGAACGCTTAAAAGTGTTACGAAACGTCGGGCAATAATAATAACTTGTAAAATCTAATTACACGCGAGTTAAATCCGTAAAAGTTGTCTCATATTTTTATTTACTTTTTACTAAAAGAGTAAGAGTAAATAAAAATATAAGATGTAAAAAAAATTATGATGTGAGTGTATGAAAATGTACGATGTGTCACGTTCACACGGTCTCCTAGATTTAAAATATTTAATAATTTACCTATATCTAAATATAGCGAGCTAAACAGCGACCGCGAGGTATCGCAGTGAGGCATCTCCGGCATGTTCCTACCCTAAGGCTCTCAATGACAAAGGCAATTTTGTTGTTCAGAACGCAGGGTAGGTCGCCTAAAAACTAAATCCAGCTGGACTAAAATTGTCTTCACAACAAATGTATCCCGAGAAAACAAAAAATATGCCGTTAAGTGCAAGATTCGGAGCGTTATGAAGAGAAAATCTCTGTCCGGCAGTGCGAATATCCTCAAAAATCCGGCTCCTGAAGATCTTTGGGATGTGCTTCGTATACACACTGCACGTAAACATGTTTGCTCCATAAATCTTTGCTTGGTATGTGAGATCGAGCGTCTAATTATCATCTCAAAGTGACCTTAAGACAAAACGCTTCAAATTTGCATAAAAATAACACACTACACTGTATGTTTATTTCATGGACGCGGACTCGCACATAATTGCTCGTATGACACGACTATGCTAATTAGATTGTGAGATGTTTTAGTTCATATTTACTCTGAACTAGAACGTAGTGATAAAAAGATAAAATCTATTTTACGGGTATTTAACAAAACCAGCTTGTACCTAAACTGGTCTATGACGTGGTTGTAAATGATAAGAAATTACCTTTGTAACAGTGCTTCTTATAGACTGAGTCTTAGGTTTCGGCGTAACTTTGGCAGTATTTGGAGGACTTTTCTCAAGAAACGGGCTGTTCTCTGGAAGACCGAAGTTCTTTGGCAGATACTGTTCCAAGTCTGTACCTGGAATCACAGTCGAAAAATTTGTATGAGTTTCTGTACTATATACATTGGTTAAACTGGTTCTATTTACATTTTCTAATAAGACCTTGATTTTTAAATACGCATGCTGTTACAACATAGGCAAATCTATCTAATATCAAATTTCGTGTTAGCGATCTATAAGATTCTATTACGTAGGTATTATTAAAATATTTTTTTTGTTGTAAAAATCCAATCCATCCATATGTTTGTAAGCACATATTTCTTTAGATAAGATCGGATATATCAATATATATTTACGTTAATTTTATTAACTTTGTAATTGGACAAGCCACCGTCAACGCGCTGGAACATGTCGTATCTCCTTTTCAATTTTATTTGGAGTGGAGTAGTATGTTTTCGTCTTCAATACCTCCATCAGCCGAATTTTCTTTGCCATATTATTTTTGTCGCAGTCTAAGTATCCATGTTTTGTTTGGTCTTCTTCTCCCAGCCATCTACATTTTATGCACATCGCTTTGTGAGATGCTCATCATTTCGTATTATTACTTGTCCGTACCACACGATAGCCTGTAGCTTCTCAATCTTTCTGTCACTATAATAGTGCCACTTTCAAACTCATTCATTGTGTTTTTTTTAACCAGAATATTTCCCTTTCTTTCATCTTTACATAGCCCGGGGACGAGCAAACATATTAAGAGGGATTCTTTTTTGGAACATTTGCTGTCAACTGGATTATTAAGAAAGCCTTGGAGGGTCCTCATGCCTGCAAGGCGATCCTCCATTTATCCGATTAGTCAAAGAGTTAACTAAAGTCAATTAGGTCGAGCTGGAAGAGTATGGCGACGGTGTATTTATTTAAGTTATAATTATTTATCTATAACATTATTGGACCTCATAGATGTTTTGGGAATATCGAAACACAACTTTGTAAGGTTAGAGTCTTATTGAATAGTAAAATCACAAATCTATGTTTTATTGAATTCGTAGTAGATATAGATAATGCAACAAATGAAGGGAGACATTTCGTTTAACAGTGTAACATTTCATTGATGTGAAAGACGTGACAGACATAACCCATGCGTATAATTAGTGGACTTAATTAGAGTAAAGACAAAAACCACAGTGACTGTTAAGCAAGTTTTAATGAGATGTAGGCGTGTGTTACTAAATATACTAAGAAAATATTCTATGTAAATAAGAGGCGTTGAGACACACTTGTTAGTGGGTACAATATTTGCATACGGGTAAACATGTTACTAAGATATTGCAGCGTGCACTGTCAACCAATTTGAAAAGTAAACCTATTTAGAACTTTGGAATATCTGACGGCATCGATGAATGAGTTTGGCCTAATAGATGAATATTGATAACGCGAACACGCTTGCAAGGTCTAAGCTGGCCGTTAATACGACTAGTGTGCCTTGTTTTAAAACTAACATAATTAAATTTTCTTTTGTGAAAATCACAGCCCGATGTGGCTTTGGGTTGTGTAACGAAATGTTACCTAAGGCTCTGCTCAACCCCCTTTCTTTTGGAACTACAAGCGGTAACATGATCATATGTATGTATATACATATACCTATGTAATAAAATCACTAAGACAAATAAGATGAGTTATATACATCAATTTCCAACAGATTTCGGGATAGCTTTTAGTCTTACTTTACTACAGTCACGCGGTGTGGGTCTGTTAACTTTAAATTAGGTTCTAATAAGCATTTTATGGAGGTAATACCAACTACAGTATTTTTAGTAAACATTAAAATTAATAAGTTGAAATTGTACATTTTCAATACACCTAATTAATTTATCAGCGTCCGATTAAAATGAGCCGGAGAAAGAAAGCACGGATGAAGCAAGGGTGGCTATATATAGTTTTATAGCCATTAAAAACTTATGGCAGTCTAGCATCGTAATAATTACGTAAAATATGTTAGTCTACTGTGATATAGCGGAATCAAAACTTTAAATTTATTTCTACATTTACCAAATTTGACGTAAATTGCAATCTCATCTAAACATAGTCTAGCTGGATGTTGTAACGGACGGATACCAATTTCATAATTAAAATAATTGATTACAGTCAATCTAAATCATTAGAAAGATTACCGATTTTGAATCGCTTGGACACCAAATATCCGTAGCTGCAAGTACTAATATCACTTCGATAATAATTTTCAAGAATTTTAGTACCAAGAAAGATATGTTAGTAAACAAACACAGAGCACGAGGCCACGGCGCACGGGATGCTAATTTATAAGCAAACTGTCTATCACTCACCAGAATTAACACCATTCTCCGACGACAGCCCTTTTTACCCACAAAAATAAAATATTCATGATGAATAACAGAAATATCATGCTCTATGTATAAGCTACATGTAATTAAATAAATAATACGAAATATAAAGTGGATGATGATTCAAAAATGGGGTAACGCTAAAGATACTACAAAATACGAGTATCACAAAAATAAACAGTAAATATAATGTTTGTATTAGTACTAAACCCAATAACCATAACAAATACAATGCCCAAAAGAATTTAATGCTTCTTTACCTTCTCGTCTTTGTCGGGAGGAATCGAAGGTCTTCCGCTTTTTGACTGTCATTTTCTCGCATATTTTGACATGTTTTGCGAGCGATTGTGGGACGAAGGTGCGGCTGCAGACGGGGCATGGCAGGAGAGGGAGGGGACCGGAAGGCTCAGGGGGGACTGGGGCTATTGGGTGTGTTGGAACTGGGGGAGACGGCGGCGGGCCAACGCGACTCGGCGGAGGAGTCCTCGACAGCGGCCGGAATGATTCGTTGTTGGGCGTCTGCGGCTCCCCCGCCGGCTCTGGTGTTGACGACCGCGAACACTTCGAAGATTGCTGTTGGAGTAGTCGTTTTTCTGAAAATAAAACGGCGAGTAATTAGAAAAATGAAGCAATCCTTACACATTCTGAATTTACGTCGGATATAGTTATATAGGTAGGTACATATATTATGTTTATTATTATTTGTAGTATAGAGGGAGATACTGCATAGAAAAAAGGTAGTCTGCAAATAACTAGGTACCTAAGCATGTCAACATGTACTTATGATAGACACAAGTCTTGCTTCAGTAGGTAGGTACGTAACCTAATACAAAAAATCATATTGAATATCCGAAACAATATCAAGTATTTCCGTAACGAAATAATAGCAATCTATAAGTATAAAATTCAAAGTCCTGACTAACTGACTGAGATATCAATGCACAGCCCAAACCGCTAAACCTAGAGACTTGAAAATTTGCATATCACCTGCACCTTATACAGTGTAGGCATCCACTAAAAAAGGATTTTTGGAAATTCCACCCCTAAGGGAGTAAAATGTCCACGCGGACGAAGTTGCGGGCGGAAGCTAGAACAATATTATGAAGTACCAAAATCTATAATCCTACTATAAATGAATGTGCTTGGAACTTTATTGGTCAGAGCCTCAGACCAATGAAAAAGTTATTGGTCTGAGGTCTGAGCTTGGAACTTTTAAACTACGTTACGGACTCCAATGCGTCTTTCAGCAATAGATAGAGTGCATCAGGAGGAGTCATAGTAGAGAAAAGCCGCGAAGTTCCGTGCGGGTCGCTAGTAAATAAAATATAGGCAAATAGGTATACACTATTGATACTGAAGCTATTAAAAAAATAACAGCAGTATTTGAGTGTCAACGAATTCAAGGGCGCGTGGTAAGTAAATATGACGCAACGGTCGACCACAACCTCCATATTGATTAGGTAAATTACAGCCTCGGTCACGCGATTATACTCTTACTTCACAATTTTTATAAAGTATTTAGTTGTCATTGCATTTAGAACAATAATAAGTATTACGTAACCTTTTCTAAGACAGTCAACAATGTGAATGAATTAGGCGTGGGCGACAAATGTGGTAGGGGATACCTGACCTTAAGACAAGTAGAATTCGTAGCATATGTCACCTTAATTCTGTTGAATAAAACATTGGCTTTGGAATTTTAATAGCTGTTTTGGATATGTTTATCTATTAGTTTTGTAGCTATGAAGATGTGGAAGAAAAGAATAACCATCCGAAGTCATCTGGTCACCTTAGTTTATATAATACCTATTAGAATGAATACCATTATGGCAAATGCAGACTTTAATGAAATAGGCAGCATGCAAATCCAATCAACTTTCAATAGAAAAATATGGTTTACACGCATTAAAAACACACAACTTGGCAATGTTCCACGGGAACAATAGATAAAGTTCTATTTATTTCCCTTTTTTTAAAGTAATCCACAGCAATGTAGCATTTAAAGTACATCGTTAGTAAGTATCACATATGAACATCGAGCATGACGCCCGTACATCTAAACCGATTCAAGTCGTGGCAGAGTATATGCCACTCCATGAGTTCAGTATCTTTGCATAAATGTTTACAGTTAATTGGGCGTTGATAGCTGCCTCCTATCTGTGACCACATTTGTCAGTGACATTAATTTCGCTTCCATCAAGCAGCAATGTTTACCTTTAAGACATGCAAAATTTAGGTTACATCTTTAAATTTTTATCTAGCATTCAATATGTAATAGGTATGTAGGTACATAAACTTTATGATTTGAATGTGTCTGATCCAAAACAGGACTCGCGACCTTCAAGATTTTGTTATCGTTTTTACTATACTACAAAAACCAGTTTTCGTATTGAGAATTTATAATGTATTCCTTATTGTAAGAAACAGGTATGAGTTCCAAGTAAGTAAGTTGTTAAATCTAATTGAAAATACGGTTTATGCCCTAACAAATCTACGTTAGAAGCAAGAAGACAGAATATATGATGGACTATATGCTGTTGGTCATTCCGAAATCAAACTGAACGAATTGGGTATATGTATGTTGACTAAGAAGATCACCGGGTCACCCTAGTTGTTTACATGAGTGAACATAAAGTAAGACAAAAAGGAAACTTCCATTAAGTAACCAGGTGACGGGTGCGTGAACCCAAAGCGGCGCAGGCGCATCCCAATCGAGATCGCTCGAGTGGAGCGACTGGACTACTAATTGAATACAACCGGATCGCATAAACTGTGCTCCAGCTTAAAATAGGCATGTCTTAATACATTATTGAGTAAGATAGGTACAGAGATTGGAAGACACATAACGGAGAAAATAACGACAGAGAAGCATAGGGAAAAAATACGGATAGGAGAGGAGTAAAAGATTCAATGACCGGTTGAAAATAAAATCTCATGTCTGATCTAGAAAACAAATTATAAGTTTAAGTAACACTTGATAGACAGAATATAAAAAAAGTAAAGAGACATGATTACAATCATAGTTGTACATTTTCTTATCGATAAACGCGATCTTTTCCAGGCAACCTTCGCATGGTCAGAGTTGTAATAATATGAATGTTATAAATGGTACCTACTCAATATAGTACGCAAACTTCGTATTCTTGTGAATGAAGTTGTCCTAGTAGATACCGTTTCCATGATTAAGATAAAATTTATTAGACTGAATAAGAAGAAGATACAAGGAAAACATGTCCTAATTTGAATTTTTGATCAATTAAGTACCTATGATGGTTTTGAATTACCAAGTTACGTTACAGATAAGGTGAAGTGTATTCCTTCTGTGATACTCAAAATAATGTCCAGGCTTAAACAAATCATACAATTTAAATATTGTATCAACGTTTCCAGTTCGGGTTTAGTCCTATCGGCTTTGTACACTTTTAGAAGTCTAACTTAAAATATTTCATATAGGTACACCAAATTAATTTAAAAATTATTACAGACTTTAATATGATCGACTGATAAAAACGACAACAGCCGAACGAAACAATAGGCGACATTAATAAAATAGTTACGTAGTCTAGGTTTATTAGAATCGTGTAGTTTATGTCATTAAGGTAAATTGATAACATTTATTGGACCCGTTGAATGAGGTTTAATATTTTGATGTTATCGGCCCGCTATAAAACTATTCTGAGAAAAGATTCGATTCTCAATACAAAAGCGCATAAATCTGCTATGCGGCGCTGAACGCTTACGCGTGTCGTGAACGCAAATTACGGCTGTTTTAAGTCAAGCCTGTCAAGCGCGCCGCTGTCTGGTAGAAACGCGGTATTTGCATTGGTAGTAGTACCTACTAATTGCTTGGAATACCTGCAATAGAGAATCGTTACTAGATACCGGAGAATTTATAATGCTGAGTCTACCGTACTGTATATTTCAAAGTATACTTCCAGAGAAATACGGGATTTCCTTGGGTTTTTTCCACCCAACAAGTTTGTACGATAAATCTAAATATGGGGCATTCCGTAAGACGCCTCTTGAATGGCGATATTGCACGTTAAGGTCAGATACAACTTGCATCAACAAGCGGTTGTTAGACATAATAATATCAGCAACTACTTAAATATTGTTTACTTACAATTCTGGGGAATACCGCGTTGATCGCGCGATTTTACTGATTGCAGGCAAGTATTTTAGCATCTTTAGTGAACAACAAGTGAAGTCTCGGATATCTTGTCTTGATTTCAATGTTTCGCACCACTCAAACTTGATTCTCTCAGAAGCAACAACTTTGAATGTTGACCGTTTGTGGCAGTTCATTAAAATTTAATGATTTTTTTCTGGTTTATAATTAGGTAATAGGAAAGTATGATGAAAAGTAGGTATATCCATTTGGTTGAATATTAAAAGTTAAACTACGTTCTATGTAAATTATGTACCTATAAGTACCAAGATTACCAAGCAATGAATGTGATCTCTGCGGTACTCGTCACTCGTCAGCAAGGAGCTTATATTTTAACTTCGTGCTCGTCAGGTAACTTTTGATAGCTGCACATTAATATATTTATTTTAGGTTTTATCTAGTTTTGTAAATTGTAAATAATAATAAAAATATTAATCGTTGAAAAATCGATATCGAGCCAACAAGAATCTAAATCAGAAATTCTTTCTTATTTAGAACTGTGTACCAAATTCACAAGTGTAAAGCTGCATTACAAGTCTATCTAAAACTAGAACTAGTGGTCGCCCGCGGCTTCGCTCGCGTTAATGTCGGTTATTATTCAGTCAATAGCCCTCCTCGACAAATGACTATCCATCACAAAAATATTTGTTCAATTTGAATCAATACTTCCTGAGATTAGTGCGTTCAACCAAACAAACAAACTCTTCATCTTAATAATCTAACTAATAATAGATGTCATTTTGTTACTAAAAATAATGATTTGCGCTCTTACGAGAAAACGTAGATTTTAATAAATACTAGATGAAATGAAATGAAGAAGCTCTTTATTTAAATGGACTTTGCTAATACTTTTAAATCGTCAAAAGCCCTACCACCATTTCGACGAAATAATTATTTTACTTAAATAATATAGGTAGATATATGTAATATTAATTTATAAAAACTTCATTTATATAAAATACTTATAAAATCGTGTAAAATTAGTAGATAAAAGTTGATAAATATTGTGTAAACCGACCGTATTAAAGAAGGGCATCAAATTACTGAATAATGATTCAGATCTTTTCCTTATAATGATTAGGCATCAATTAGGAAAGCTAACATAATAACTAGAGTGAATGGTGCCAGGGAAAAGCTGTTAACGGTATTGAGGGGAACGTAGTGCTTGGTGCAGCCTGGTACGAATCCCTGGGTCTCAATGGGGAAGTGTAGATACGAATAAAGAACAAGCAGTATGCGTCTTTTCATATCTGAAACATTTTCATTGAGATAATAAATTGACCAATATCTCATCGCTATTTCTTATTAGGTTTTTTTTTAGCTAATATTTCATATAGTGATTTAAAACTGAAATGTATAATTTATCAATCGGCGATAAAAACAAATTCATTGTTATATTACCATCACTAATGGCCAATATATTTCTATTTATTCTGACAAGACGTCTACGTCTTGCAAACCATTTTTATGAGCAAGTTTATTCAGAATATCTGCATAGTTGCGCAGGAAAATCTAGAGCGAATCTAACGAAAGATAAATGAGGCACTCCATGGTTTACTACGCCTTATAAGAAGGTACTACAAGCACAAATGGTAAACAATGTCAAGAATGTTGTGTCTTTAGAACAGGTACAGTTCGTAATACTGTTGTTAGTATGTTTTGTAGATGTTTAGAATATAGTGGAGATTGAAACTTATGGCTTGTTTATGTGCGGCAAGAACTAATCTATTAATATTCTGTCGGGGATCCAAACCGGATAAGCCGAACGGAAAAAAGACGGAGGCAAAGTTAATGGCTCCGAAGTATTCCTGTCAACACCTTTTAGGTAGTAAAAATAAGCGATTCCTGTCGAGTTCTCTATAAGTCATTATTTGAAATTAGTTTGGGTAATAACATAATGATATATCCATCAAAGCGTGTTCATGTTATAGACTTAATTTGCGTGAACAGCAAGCGTAATAAAGATGAAAATTACTTCCTACATCAAATACTGAGTAAGAAGATTACAGGGAATTGCTTTGTTTAAAAACCAATTTAATTGTAGGGCGAAGAAATTTCGACTTCACATCCATTACATAAAAATATTGCATGATAAGGCACTAAAATACATCATAACTTTCTAAGAGTAAAATCAATGATGATCTGACTTCAGATCTTGAATAATAAATAACGTAAGCTCGACATGAATCGCTTGACAGATAGGAATGATGTGAACATTCCTGAGGAAACAATGGTAGTATATCTGATGATCGTGATTACGAAATGGTGTATGTACACAAATCAAGTCATGTCAGAAAATAGTTTGGCATCTGTTTCCCATAAGGTAACATTGTCAATCAATCTGTTATTTTCTACTAACGAAATCGTGAGAGTACATTCATGTAAAGTTTTTGGAAAGAGTTAACTATGTCGACAATCTGAACTCTATACGAATACAGTCGTTTCCATAGAAAAGGTTGTTAGAGCACGTCCGTGAGAACCGACTCATGCAAACAACACGCGGGTAACTTTAAAGTTTACTAGAACTTGTGTGTTACATAAGTAAAGGTCAAAATTGATCTTGAGCCTATTGTTTTTATATTATTTCAAACCAAGCAACGGGTAATTGCTTTACGTACTTATGCCGGAAAAGGTGCGTGACATTAACATGTGATCGGATCATTGAAATTTAAGCAACACAGTGAAAGTTACGTGAATCATATTTCCAAAGGCCTTAACGCCAATGAACAAATAGAAATCTGTTCTATCTTCACGCTCACCGCCGCCGAACAGCCAATTCCGCCTATGAAAACTAATACTGTGATCTCGAATAACGCCCAGCCACGTGAATATGGTCAATATAAATTTACATTGGGGTATTTGGTGTGAACGATCGTACCTTCTCTTATAGCCGTCGTTTTAATTCTCTGAACGGGCTCATTATTGGTATTGTGAAGTCATAATTTTCACTTCAGCAATTCAACATCATTAATGTTAATTCTTTGCGCAAGTGTTCTGCGTGTGGTCTGGAATTATGGGTGTCGCTGTCAATATTAGATTTACTTAACGATCCATGACTATGATTAACTTCTGTTACAAACATATAGATATAATTTTGTGTTTCGTTAACATTATATTTAGAAGCCTGATTAGAAAAAAAGTATTCAGCTAATTTACTATGAAAAAAAAAAGAAATGAATTGGTGATTTTTTACATTTTGACTCCATTTAAAATATTTGATTTTGCACAGTTCGAATGGGCGTTTTTTAGACTTTGGTTAAAGAGAGATATCTTTAGGCTTTATTTTTAAATAGGTATACTTAAGTAAAATAAAATATAATGTAGCTCTAACTAAATAATAGAAAAATAACGAATAAAAACTAGCCAAAAATAGATTTGGACAACATTGATAATGTAAGTAAAGTTAAGTTTCTTACACTACAAAATAAAACAATAACGTGACGGTGTTTGCTTGACTTTTAACCCGCATGTGCTAGTCACACCGATAAAAACAATCCACGCATATAGCATACCTATGTATCTATAGTAAGTAGATATAAAGCAGCCACAAGTAAAGTCACCACAATGTCATGGTTAGCAACAACTGTTATTTATGAGCGATATGTAAGTTTCACTTCGACTATTATTACGCAGATAATAATAATAACACTTACGAATAAAGTAATTTTTACTCCATATTGTGAGCGCATGGGCGTTCAAGTTAATAACGATCTTTAAAAACTGACTTTGGGTAAAAGATTACAAAAAAAAATATTCTTGAACATTTCAGTATAAATCTTATGTTTAGATTAAAATGTCACGGTTCCAGCTTAATGGAGAGGTTAATTCTGCGACGACAAAAGTATTCTTATAGCTTCTATTAAATTTTAATTATTATTATTATGAAGTGGAAATCTAAATACAAAAAGTAAACTACCAACCGAATAACGATACCCACCACCACCAGTTGGACGAGATGTTAAGTAACAATTTGTACGATTATAAGTAATTAAAACACGAAAACCTTTACTCATAACACTGAATTCGCACGAGCGAAGCTAAATGGTAGTGTTGCGACGTGAGCTAAGTGTTACATGTAAGGAGACAAATTGGAATAGATAATATCTAATAACAACCTAACACCACTGACAATCACGATCATGCAGTTCCCACGGCAAGACGATTATTTTTAAATGTCAAGAAGGCATAAAAATTTATATGAAAATTGTATGTAGCCAAAGAGGACTGACTAACAGGGTATATAGAGATCATTAAAATTAATGAATGGTGGATGAAGCAATTACGTTGACAAGTTTGTAAAAAGCCACACTATTAACAAAAGTATTTTGGAAGTATTGTTTTAAACTTACGTGATCACTAACATTTTAATATTTTAGAAGTGTCTACAGCCCGTATATTGAGAACGACAAGTCAAAATGAAGATATTATTTTACACGCAAGTAACTAAGGCATTACGTTAAAACGGTTACATTATTAGAAAGATTATCATGTTACGATAGTGAAACAAACTTTGTTGGTAACATAATGGATGTCTATAATTAGATTATATACAGAGCTAGGCATTTGGAAAGGTAAATTAATATACTAAGTATAATTATCATATAACGAGTTTAAAAACTTATCTACCGAAGGTTTGGCTTGCCAGTGGTAGTATTAGTACATTAGGTATATAAAAATTTTATGCCGTCAAGTAAACCGGCATTAATTTATATCTTAACAGAACATGGTCAGTGAAAGAGGTAAATTATTCCTTAACTTTATATTTTCCACACTAATGCCTAGTTTCCAATGCAATACCATAACTTATTTATTGATTAAGTCTTGTTCAATCGGCGGAAATACAATCATTACATTGAACAACAATAAAACCAGTAAGTAATTAAAAAAAATAAGCATTTTTATTGTAGCAAAAATGTTTGACATTTAAAATACGATAAAATGTAAAAGAAGAAGTTTTAAACGAAAGATATTTGTTTCAATAATTAGTAACAGGTTTGACAAGTCGTTCATTATAAAATTATTAAAGAAACCCAAGATTCACGACGATGTAATCTGAGAGAATGTAGTGACATTTCGACTTCATGTAAATCCAATCTCACAATAGACAAAAAAATAGTATCGTGTTCTATGAAAATCTAAGTACAATGATTATAAGCAGGTATAGTACTAAGTAACAAAACAAACCACGTGACAAGGAAGATCCGTCATAATATTTTCCTCACCTTTTTTCTTGCGACGAAAACTAAAACCACATAGCATGTTTGATATCGCACTGAACACAATTTCACTGAAACATGTAACACTTCAGACACTACGTGCAGTACTGAACGCAAAACAATGAGCGTAAGTAGATTTTCTTAACTCCATACTTGGGCTTATCAGTGTTACATTTATACGTGCGTATACGCAGAATAGGCCTAGAAATAATTTGAAATATATTACATCACATTAATAGTCTTACTTATAGACACTATGAAAAACCGTTGAAATAATTCTACTTTTGAATTAATTTTTTGTGAACATTCCACGCAAAATGATGGAATATTATCTGCATCGAAACGAAATGGATTTAACAGCTTAAATTGGCGGGTATCATTAAAACACTAAAAGTGGTTTCCCTACCGAAAGTGTTAATTGCAGATTTGAGTCGATCTTCTAAGTTATTTTCAATTATGGGGAAAAGTGAAAGCAACATTATTTTAAAATTACTTCTGATGCATGAGAACGAAATTAATTAAGTATAGGAAAAAAAACTTAAGTAATTGTTTTAACTTTTTTAACGATACAAAGAGATTTAGTTGGGAATCAACAATTCAATATTTTGAAATACTATTTGATTTTAAATATAATTCTGATTTTGTTACCAAGAAAAGTAGTTAAATTTTAAAATCCATTAAACTTTATTAGATAAGCACTAAAGACGTTAGTTAAATTTTCAAGGTCTCGCAGCTTGACAACACACCGTTTTAGCAACACAAGCAGTAACTATGTATGTATTTCTAAAACGTAGTACCTACAATAAACCAATATTCATTATTTTTATTACTATAAAACGGTAAGTTTTCATTGTTGATAGCACAATTAAGAGACGAGCTTTAAAATTTTATGGGAGTTTCAGTAATAATAATCCGAAATTGCCGCCAATTCTCACCCTCGAAGATGTTTTTGAATCCGGGATGGGTGCTATTAAAACGCCGAGAGCAGCTGTGCATCACACCAAAGGGCCGCATTGTAGGTAGGTCTACCCAGTAAAAAATCAGACAGTTACCCCAGCTGCTACTTGCATGATGGAATGCGTCGCTACACTACTCGCATTCTTGGTATACACAAAAAAAAATACGCTATAAACTCCAAGCATTTCTAGTTTCACCTATTTCGTCCGTACGAACGAGAAAAAGTGTTAAGATTTAATGCAATCACGCTTATCAGAATTGATTAACCCTTTAAAGAAAAATTACCGGATACAAAATTATATTTAGAAATTAGAATAAGCCAATGTGGTCAGAAAACAGAACTGAAACTACAATAGACAAAAGTTTAATTTTGTTTTAGGTTTAAATATTTTGAGACATCGTAACATTTACGTGATGTTAAAAATAAAAATTGAACTCATTACGCAAACTGTTTAGATGACACTTGACAAAATATTTAACAAGGCACATGTTTTATTTGCGAGTAAAATTTTGTTAGAACACTGATCGAGATTACCAATAACAAGGATACAAAAAAATTGCGCTAACCTTTTTTCGAGCCAAATATGGATTTGAGTTTTGATAAGGTCCTCTTCTTCATTGTCTTGCTGTCACGAAACGCCGGTTTCACAGTCAACAGTGAGCATAAGTCCACAACAGACAGAAATACACACCGCACTGCGTCCTCAAGTTTTTCAGGCGGCCGTAGTAGCTTTTTGCTCCTTTTGCTGCTCTTATTTCCGTGATACGAAAATAGGCTCTACGATACACTTGCATCGGCGCCGACGCATCAGTCATACGCACTACACGTTATATCACTGAGTCTAATTTGAATACTAAAATGTCAAGCACATAAATACAAAAAGCCATTCATGCTCTTCTTACACGATGATTCGTATTGCTGATTATATATCTATAGGTACACTTTTCCTTATCTGGTCCTATCATAAACGTCAACAAATACTAAACGATAAGGCAATACTTAGTACAAAATACAAGTACACATTTGTATACACGCACGGGTTTATGGTATACACGTCAAAAGAATACTGAACGTTAAACATTTATGAACTGAATTGTAAACAGATAATCATGCGAGACGCGCGACAAACCCAAATAAAGTTGCATAACTTGTTGACCTTTTATGCGTAAACGACCAGTTCACGAACTCATTTATCCTAATGGTTCAGGCGGGAACGATCTCTCTGACGGCTATTCTTGGGCGTGTTACGGACACAACTAACCAAGTGGCGGCGCACGCGCACTACACAAGAATACTGTAGAGCCTGACCGCTCTATGTATCGACACAAAAATTGACACAAAACTATAGCCCTCTTCTACAGAGTTCAGTTTCCGTTCCAACCCAATCAAGCTGTGAAATGAAATACAATCGACCAATGGAGACAACGTTTGAACAGCCCCAATCTATGGAGTGGTGAGAGAACCGGAGACAACGCATCCGCCGACTCTTTTAAAAATGGAATTTAACGAATGGCACTTTTGGGAAGTGGTAGAATTGGACCGACCCGCACATAAATTACAAGGGGCGCGAGAAGAATAAAAGTACGGTCATGACGTTTGAAAGAATGGGATAACAGTTCACGTCATTCACGGATGTGTCATGTGACTACATGACGTGATCAGTGAGCTCCGTATTTTAGTCAAAAAAAAATAGTAAAAAGTAATTTCAAGTCTTTGTAATAGTATAAATGTGTAAAGTGTTCCCCAAAGTCGGGCTACAAACGTTATCTCAATAAAGAAACAAATAAATTAACATAGAAAACATTGGAAAGTGATAGTGAGTGAATAAACAATTAAACCACGTAAATAAACTATAAAACGTAACAAGTAATATTACCTCATACAAAACAGTACCAAAATCAGTGTTACATCAATATAATTAATAAATGAGTGATTTAAAGTGATTTTTTTCCATAAAACAGACTAAACCTGAGCGGTTAACATTATTTAAATTTAATCCAGTGTACGCTATAATGGGCCTTATTTACGTATGCTAGAACCGATTTCGTCGTGTATACAGTGACTGTGAACAGGTTTGTGAGCGGTGTTGTGACCCACTTGACTTTTATATTGACGATGATACGACCACATTATGATATCTCGTCGACTTAACCCGACATGGATACAATGAATGTACTACAACTTTAATTCGACGTTTACCGTGAGAGCTCGATAGCACAATCCGCTGACGATACGTACTCTGATTCAGCGACGCCGGTTCGAATCTCAGAAGAATTTATGAAGGATTTTTTTTTATATTTGTTTTCTCGATAACTTCTATTTATTTTTCAATTATTTTTATTTATTCTAAATTTTATTAACATTGAATCTTTAAAACAAATAAAAATGGCATCTTCATCTCCATCACAGTCAAAAAAAGTGAGCAAAAAGTGTATTGTTTGTAAAAAAACAATTTTAAAGAAATTATTCATAATATGCTGCAGTTGTAAAGGTACCTTTGATCTGAATTGCGGCAATGTTACAGAGAAGCGATTTTACTTGATGTCGCCGGAAAATAAACAAAATTGGAAATGCAATAATTGTATAAGAAAAAAGGTGACTGACAATCAAATAGGGAAAACCACAAGTACACCTTTAGCATCAGGTCATCGGCACCAGATAAATGACGTAAATTCTTCATTTGACAACAACATTACAAAAAGGAAACCAAAATGTCCCCTGGCGATTATGCCTTCCGGATCAAACACAACCATTCAATGTGACGACTTGGATAGCTCCTTTTTGTCTACACAATCACAAACAACTGCGAGAAGTTTACCAGATCTATCAAGTGGTAATAATGAAGAAATAAATATATTGAAAGACACCATAAAAAACCTAAGTATAAAATTAGAAAGTGCTCACTTGGAAATAGAAAACCTGCACTTGACAAACAATAAACTACGGAATAAAATTCAAGAAAAAGACAAAAAAATAAAGACTTTAACTGACATATGTCTCCCTAGCACAAACAAGAAGAAACGGAAAATAACTAACACTTCAAAGAAAATTCAGAATAAATCTTATGAAATCTTAATGGAAAACAGCGAGGTGTACTCGGACAGGACGACATGCGTAGAAATTAATACTAAAACAAATAATGAGACTGAAACAAACGACCTAAAAACCAGTGAAGAGGTATTTCCTTGCGCAAAAAAACTTTTGATATACGGCTCACAGCAATGTGTTGGACTTGCTGCAGCAATATTGAAATCCCGCCAAACTAAGAATTATGAAGATTACGAAGTAAGCGCCGTGACGAAACCTTTTGCATCGACGGACGAAATTCTTCAGTCAATTAATTGTGAAAACCTAAATAATGACTCTAAAATTGTTTTGTGTATTGGAGAAAATGACAATAACTTTCTCAAAACCACATCTGAATTGTATTCTACTTTAAAGAAATTAAAAAAATATAGTGTTATTGTAATAGAAATTTTGAATAATATATATTTAAATGAGAAAATGTTAAACTATAATATTAAAATGATATGTGACTATTATGAAAATTGCCATTATCTAAAGTTTGGAAGCAATATCCGTTATTTGTCAAGTACTGGTAAACTAAAAAAAATTTGTGAAAGGCTAAACATTGTAATAGATACGATCGATTATGAACATCATTATCTTCTGACAAAAACTAATAGAAACACCTACAATTATACCAGAGAACATTTACGAAGATCAAGTGAAATTGTAAGGGGAAATAAGTCGAAAGGTTCCTCGTCTAGAATGATTCAAACATCAATTTACGACTACTTTCAATTATTGAAGGGGTCTATAGACACCAAAGACGTCCACATCGGGGAGAATCTTTTTCGTGCATAAAATAAATACATTAACGGTCCTTCACCAAAATATTGCAGGCTTATTAAGCAAAAAAGAATTAATAGAATTAACTCTTGATGAATTTAAAAATACAAAATCTAGCATTGATATACTGTGTTTTTCCGAAACTTTCATTAAATCTGGAAGTGAAAATAATATAAATATACCTACTTATAAACTAGTTGCTAACTATTCTAGAAGACATGAACGAAGAGGAGGTGTCAGCATACTCTGTAAAAACTATCTAGAAATTAAAAAACTAACTTGTTTACAAGAACTAGCTAGTGATTATACTTTTGAAGGCTGTGGTATTGAAATAATCTCTTGCAAATGTATAATTATTTGCCTGTACCGCATACCTAACTCAAAACCAGAATATTTTTTAAATAAATTAGAACTTCTATTAAAAAAGCTTAGATATAAAACTAAACACAAGATTATTATTGTCGGAGACTTAAATATTGACACATTAAAAGCGACCAATTATTCTAGAGAATTAAAAAGAATTGTGGCAAACTATAACCTCAAACTTCACATTACTGAGGCAACACGGAAAAATGCGTGCATAGACCACATTATAAGCAATATACCCGACGCTAAAGAACAGCTGCATCATTTATTCTTATCGGACCACAACACTGCGCAATCTTTAACTTTTGAAATTGATAAAATTGAGAAATCTGTAGACGTGTGGTATGAATTTAAGAGAGATTACAGCAACGAAAATGTGCAAAAATTCTTGTCTTGTCTTTTTGCTTTGACTTGGTCTGAGGTTCTAAGCGAGAATAATCTAAATATTGCATTTGAAGAATTCCATAAAAACTTTCAACTTTTCTATGAGCTTTGCTTTCCCGTAAAAAAAATAAAACACTCACTGAGAGTTAGAAAAGCACCTTGGTTTACTCGTGGCCTTAAAAAGGCAACTGTGGTTAAAAGACATCTACGTTTTCTTTATTATAAATATCCATCTTGTGAAAACAAGTGTAAATATAATAATTATACTAAGTTATTAAAGAAATGTATTTCTTATTCCCAAAGATCAACAAATGCCCAATACATCAATAATGCCAAAAATAAAATGAAAGCTTCTTGGGACATAATTAACAATAAAATAGGACAGACAAATAAAAACAATATTATACAAGTTTTAAACAATTCGGACAAAATAATTGACAATCCTAGTGACATTGCAAACTTTTTTAATGAATATTTCCTTAAACTAACACATACTAACAACTTTCACATTAACAAATCAATTTTGGATATAATAAAATTCAACAATTCAAGTATATTCCTTTATCCTATTGACATTTACGAAGTTAAAAAAATCATAAACTCATTAAATTCGACTTACTCTACCGGTTTTGATGGCATTACGACAAAGATTATTAAATACGCTTCAGGATATATAGCAGAAGTGTTGAGTTACTTGATAAATCTATCGCTTAATTCTGGCACTTTCCCTGAAATCTTAAAGGTTTCTGTAGTCAGACCCTTGTTTAAAAAGGGCGATAAAAAAGATGTTGGAAATTATAGACCCATCTCTTTAATATCAATTTGGGCAAAAATTTTTGAAAAAGCAATGCTGGCTCGATTGTCAAGCTTTATCGAAAGGCATAGTCTAATAAAACGCGAACAAAATGGTTTCCAAAAAGGAAAATCAACTACTCTAGCTACGTTTTCACTTGTAGACAAAGTTATTGAACATATTGACAAACGTACTCAAATAACTGCAATCTTCTTTGACATGAGCAAAGCCTTCGATTTTGTTTCGCACGATTTGCTCCTTCTTAAATGCGAAAAATATGGCATTAGGGGCACGGCTTTAAACTGGCTTAGATCATACCTCGTGAACAGAAGACAATATGTTGAAGTCTCAAGCATAAACAATAACAAAATTAAGAGGTCCTATCATTCGGATGTGAAAATTAACAGTTTTGGGGTTCCACAGGGAAGTATACTAGGACCTTTACTTTTTCTTCTTTATGTTAACGATCTCCCAGACGTGGCATATTATCCCTGTGTTCTTTTTGCGGATGATGTGTCAGTGGTTGTACCATGCAATAACGTTAATACTTACCATCAAGAATTAAATAGAACGGTGGAACTAATTATAGATTGGCTTAGACATAACAACTTGAGAGTAAATTTAGACAAAACAAAAGCTATACAATTTATAAACAAAAATGGAAACAAGAAAGACCTAAAAATAACTTATATGAACCAAAATATTAAAGAAAAAAACGAAGTCACTTTCCTCGGAATAATTTTAGATGACCGATGCACGTGGGAAGAACACATAAATAAACTGTGTAATAGGATTAATTCATACGCGTACGCTTTATGGAAACTGGGAAAAACCGTAAACAGACAAACAGCTCTTCAGGCTTACTATGGACATGTTTGCTCAATTATGAGATATGGTATAGTTTTATGGGGCAACTCGTGCCACATGAGTAGGGTTCTTATTGCTCAAAAGGCATGTATTCGTGCCATTTTTAATGTGGACAATTTGGTTTCATGTAGACCTCTTTTCAAAGAACTTGATATTTTGACTGTCCCCTGTTTATACATCTATGAGATGTGTATGTTCATCAGGAATCATCCAGATCTATTTCCTCGTTTCTGTGACGTTCATCGTCACTACAGTTGTAGAAATCCGGATAAATTAATAATTCCAGCGATGCGAACAGCCCTGGGCTCTAGAAACAGTCATTCTATGGCTATAAAAATATATAATAGATTACCAAATGATATCAAAATGTTAAAAATTAATCAATTTAGACAAAAACTTAAAAAGTGGCTGATTCAAAACTGTTGTTATAGTTTGACAGAGTATTTTAATAATAAAATGTAATTTGACTACGTATTTAAATCTTTGTTAAAATTGAGCATGACATTGTTATTATAGAAATTGACATTACTAATTTATCGATTCCATTTTGATTTCTTTTCTAAGGTGACTTTATAATTTAATTTGAAATCTGTTGAAATTGAGCATGACATTATTATTGTTGTAAATTGACATTACTAAGTTTTCGATTCTAATTTTATTATTTTAGTGTCACTTTTTAAATTAATTAAATTAAATATGAATGTTTTTGCATGCCCAAACTGGGTGAATGTGTTCTGCACCTTTGATTTATGTTGTCATCTTGATTATGTACCACATTCTTGCAAAATAAAGTCTATTCTATTCTATTCTATTCTATTCTAATTAAATATTCATTCATTATGGCAAAAAATTCAAGGAATTTGGGCAAGCATGAGTTGAAGATTGAACAAACATTAATTCGAAATCGAAATGATATTTTTAAAGTATAATCCGAATCCACTTAGAGGTTAGTAGAGCTCAGTTAAGGATATATTAGTATGTACATCCTTCTTATGTCAGGTACGAATTTGCTCTAGTGAAAAATTACTTCCTTTTAACGTTAATGTGCTAAAGATTTAGCTACACTTGGAAAATCAACACCAGTTTAATTGAACGATGTCATTTTTGTTATCTTTTACAATATTTAACTGATTTCAAACGAACTCATCGATTATCAAAATCAATATATGAACAATAATTACAAATAAAGTTTTTAGTAGCTAAGTATTTTGATACTTTAATGCACAGGATCCAAATACATACATAGTTACAATTAACTTGATCGTATTTAAAATGAACCAAATTATTGTTACTGATAGACAATTACGAGAATAATTTGCTAAACATAACATTAATATCGTGTGGGTCAACATCATCGCTTTATCGAATAGTGGCAATTTCGATATTTTGCAAACTCATTGAAGGTGAAATGTGAAAGAGGAGTGAAGAATCGTTAAACTTAGGATGCAAATTAACCTTGAAATAAATCCTTTGACATATCCATGCTATTTACGTTTTCAATTACATAATTAGTATGTACAGGTATGTGCAAATCCAAGGAGAACTAGTATATTGTGGCTACAATTCCAAATACCCAGTGTACCATAATAGTATATTTACATAGTAAATTTAAGAGTTATATTCTAAAACACTCACACAAAAACTTATCTGAACCAAAATGAAGTATAATTATGAGCGCACGTTAAGTGCTAGATAAGTAGAATAAATATTTGAATATTAGTATACATAATAATGGGACGGCAAATTTGAAATGACAATACTTAGTAGTGTATTATTAAGCAAAATAAATTTTCAATATAAATTTATGTGTTTACATCAGTTTTTTTAGAGGAAGCTTAAATTGGCGTCAGGTGAATCAAAACCAATAACTTGTTTTATTTAAATGGATTTTGTAAGTCCACCGCATCCAGCCAAAAATAAAAATTAATTGATTGCAATCATTGACTTTGTCTGCTGGTGGACAAGAAACGCCGAAACTAAACTCATCGTTCAAATAGATTAATAAACAAATGTAAATGATACACAAATATTAATTAAATTTAAGCATCTGCCTACTTTCCCGGTTTTCTACCACTTTTAGATCATTATGAAGTTGTATAAATTGTATAATAAGTTATTTTCTACAGTTTAGCTTTTTTTGTTCATTTAAGCTTATTAATAGGAACGTTTCTAATACTAACCAGAAACTTGGTATCAATTCGTATAATATTGCCTCACACAATAATTCTTAAACAGACAATAGTGTTATTAATATCTGACAGTGCTAAACCCACACATGTATTCGTATATTGTCATTGTTTGTTATTTGAATCAATTTCAAGTGTTTTCGTTCCAGATACCAAAAAGAGACGGTTCAGTTAATAAAGTGAGCAATTTCTGTTGAGCATAATGCAATGCAGCATCAAGTGCAATGACGCGCGTCGGCCCGTTTGCTCACACTCGGGTGCGCATCCCGATTATACGACCGTATACTATCTCTTATTTTATAATATGTATTACCATCGTTTTTATAGCATTTTAATTTACTATTCTCTTCACATTGTTAGGTAACTCCTATAAAATAATATAGTGTTACGTAATTTTTCATTAGGTTGCGGTCAGTCCTCCTTAATCTTCTAATATTATAAATTTTCTAAGTATGAATTAGATGAAAGGTTTCAGTGATCGGAATTGGGCGAGTATATTTAATTACCTTCAGTTTGTAGATGACGTTAAATATGAACACAAAACCAAAATAATTATTACATATACAGTCAGAATCAATAGACAAAAATTAAATACACTAAAAATATGTTCTTCCAATTAATATTTGTTTTGTATTTTTTGTTTTAATGAACCAACATTAAATTGTTCTGATAAAAAATATGAAAAAACTTATATTAATTCAAGAGGTCCAAGATCAAAGACACTATATACACCCACATGCTGTAGCGTTGCATAATTGATGTCACTGATCTCGTTGCAAAAGAAACAAACACACCGGTTAAAATTTATAGTTGTGAATGATACTAACGTTTTTATATAAACGGTACTAACTAAATCGTCAAATAGCCACGACAACTTCACAAGAGCCTTATCCTATCAACTACCTTTATGAGTCGTTCAACATCAAGGAACTGATGTAACTGATACCCATAAAACAGACGTAAATTCTGGGCAATAAAATAATAGACGGATTTGGCAATCCATTGTGAGATCATTTATCGGATATTATGTAAACGATTTAAATAAACGGATCTTCTATAGAGTTTCAGCAGTGCAGGTAATTTCTCAGATCTTCATGTCATTTTTGGCAAAAACCCATTGTTATTGTTTTGTGTCTCTGACTTTTATTTTACCGTAATTTGAGAAACAATTAATTGCATAAAAATGAGGTATACTATTATGCGAAGCTATTACACTTAATAAGATACGCTTTAATGATTTAGGTATAATTACTAAAGCAACACGATCGTAAACACATAAAACCTGTTATTTCCATACACATGCATGACTATTAATTGAAAGATGTATTGACAGACATCACTTAAGTCGGAAATTCTGGTAAAAAATGAGTTTTTGTCATTTAATCGCTCATAAGTTGTACGTAACTTACAAGTTGCTTACTTTAATAATGAACCTACTGACCCTATTCATACCGAAACCGATTGGAATTTGAGTGGGCGATACTAGCTATTTCGTACTTTAGTAGAACAGAAGATGCGCACGAATTAAAAATCAAACTGAACAATGTTCTTAGAATCTGTAGAAGAGTCAATGCTACATTGTCCAGGATTCAATGTGGACGTTAGACTTACAAATTGCTTTTAAGCGATAATAGTTCAGACGTGACTTTGATTTGAACATACCCATTTCGGGTTGCGAAATGTGTTTCACATCATTGTATAACATTTAGAAGGATACAAATCCAAATGAACTCTGAATTCGAGTTTATTTTTATATCACTATTCTTGAAACGTTTATAGATGAGGATGCGGATGAAAATAAACCAAAAATTCCTAAACAAAGCATAGCTGGCCTATAATACACAACATTAAGGAGTAAGTCAGCCAAAAATATCAGGCATGCCTTGGACGACCACAAAGAAAAGGTGATTGATGATATCAATTTCCTCCTGAACTACTTAATGTGTTTTAACGTAGAGTATACCTACCTACACAATATAAGTGCTGGGGTGTACCTATATTTAAAAAGTCAATTGCATTGAAGCACATTGTATATAATTTGACGTACGTAATGCAGCACTAGGTACAAATTACAACAGGTAAGTCTGATTGATCCAGACATTTTTGGAATTAGTAAAATGACTACAAAAGCAAAAGTGTCGTTTAATCTTGAAAAACATAAAGTTCTTATTAAACATGCATTTCTTCTAACGTGCGTTGCGTACAATGGCCTTCGACAGGTAGGTACATTAAGTTCAGCATGTTATGATGACCAATGTTATTTATTGCGATTCAAGTGGGTGCTCCACAGCCTACACACAAAATATTTGACGATGATCTGGTATTTCTTTATTAGTCTGTAAATATAAGTTGATAACAAATAACAATACAACTTTAACTTTCTCGAAGTTTTAAACTTAGAACTAGATTAACATCAGGCAATTGAGTAACTGCAACAAACTTAAGACGTAAACGATAGATTGCTCTATTGTGTGTCGATTACTTGAGCCAAACAAAAAGGTAAACTGAGACATTATGGAACATTATCCGGAATAGGAAAGCAAATTGAAAGTTGCTCTAACAGAACAATGACGAGCAAAAATATAATATTAGTTATATTAAAATATAAATGTGGCAGAAATAAGATTGCCCGATAAAATGCGTACAATATTGACTGAGATACAATTTCTTCGACAACCAAAAGCAATCAAGTTGTTAATGAAGCGATAACATTAAAATGTAGATTTCTACTTAGATTGCGACTTAGCATTTAGTAACAGCTTTATTCCTTGAAATACTAACGGTATTTCTAGATTTTTTTTTACTGTAAATATTGGCGAAGATTCGCTTTATATAATATACCTACACATACGTTAAAATTATTAACAGTTATCAAATTCAAAGATGTGGAACGAAATTTATTACAGAAAATGATGGATCATCAAAGAGTAGCCATGCGGAAAAGAGAAGAATGTAGGCAATTGAACTCACCTAAGTATGAATAGAGGATATTGTAAGGTAACTAGTGTAAATTCATTAATATCTGGTCGTCAGCTTTGTGAACGCAAAACCGGGTAAAAAATATAATTATATCCAACCTTAATTATACATTTGTATGACGCATGAAGTTTTTCAATTGATAATTTTGATTTACGTAACTAATCCGTGGAGTATTTGATGTTCTTCTAAATTTTTACAAGTCACTCGGTTTCTATTTTTAAAGTATAATGTATATTTAATAGTTCAACTTAACTGGTAAAGTTTGAGACTCAGGTGAATTACTTTTTTTAAGAAGGTAAATCTTTTGGATTTGATAAAGGTTCTTCTCGATTTTCATTTAAACATGTTTAGAAGTAGAAAAATACTTAGGTATTTGATTTTTCTGCAATTTCGGAGCCAGCAAAAACAGCAGTTATAAGATATTTACTTACCTACATAAGACATGCAACATCGAAGCTTTACGAATCATCATTTAAGTAATATTACTGTTGTCTTTATTGTTATTGAATGTGTTTAATCAATTCGACACACTTAGACATTGTGTGAATGATCATCAATAACCGCAACACTCGATTCAAATAAATAGAATGCTATCTTCGTATTGGTCATCGAACTAAAACCATTTTTAACCTCAATTAAAATGATTCAGACAATTAACCTATTTTATTTACAACTAATAGACTAAGGAGCAGCGCACAACGCACTCGTAGCCTATGTGGTTTCTTAACGTCTAATCTATGTTTGTACCAAATTTCATCAAAATCGGTCTAGGAGTTTTTGAGTTTATTCGTTATACACAAACAAATGTTCCCTCTTTATAATATTAGTATAGAAGTATAGATAACATTATCAATATTATCATTTATATTGTGGGAATTTGTATCTAACTAGGTAACTATAAACATAAATAAAAAGCGTATTTAACCCGAAAGTAGTAAAATAGCAGTGTTTATATACATACAGGGTGTAAAAGACATGAACAGTCAAACGAGAACCATGTACTCTGCTCACCATCATAACATTTTTCTTCCTTTAGACTACACCTGGGAAATTGATAGTTACGGTTTTATTGAAGGTCAAAGTCAAAATTTTTTTTTTAATTTTTTTATGAAAACGTATTCTATACGTTATTTCTTAATTATTGTCCCAAGAAACATTATAATTTTTTTTAGTATTTCATAACAAAAAATGGCTTCAAAACGTTAGCGTTCAATGTAGCTCACTCGATGCGCACATACACTAACGAACGGGGCCGCCGTCTAGCAAAATTATCGCGGTTTTGCGAGTTGCGTGCGAGTTGAGCCCTTTACATTGCGCGGTACGATTTGCAATTTTTTTTAACACCAAAAAATAAAAATCATTTCCCAGCAATATTTTTTTTGAAATATGTCTTATTTTGATGTATAGAATACGTGGTTCTTGTTTGACTGTTCATGTCTTTTACACCCAGTATAATGAGAAAATGGCGACACAATACACGAAGTTTTCCATTAAACAGAACTTTTTAATGGTTTCTAACTTCGCTAAGCAATTAACTTAAACATCGGTTGCTCGTGTTAGCCCCCAGCGTAGAATAAATTCTTTGCAAGATAGCAAAATAGGTAAATGTTGTTCATTTCAACGAAATTGAGGCCTTAGAAAACTACTTCTGAGGTATAGTGGTTCACTCATCAGTGTTATCGTTACAAAGAGCTGTTTCTTTGGTGGTGAAACCTTGAGCTTATTGTAAGGCAAGCTACAACCATCTTATCAGTTGGCACAACAACAGCACTAACCTCGGATCTATTTATTTATTGCTTTCCACAAATGAGTTAAGATCTTAATATAAACCATTAAGATCATTTGAGTAAAGTTATGTGATCTGAGGTGCTGAAATATTTTTTTTGTTCTGAGAAAATAGTTTCTCAAGAGGCTTTAGGGTGAACCACAATTCCACCTTCAAACACAAACATGACTTAGGTATTATGATTAACATCTTTGCGCTGCTAAGTTGGGTACAATGTTGATTGATTATTATCCTAACATGACCCAAACAACAAAAATGTAGTGTTTATTTGTCTGTGGTCTTCTGTAAGGTAAAAGTACTACCCTAGAAGTACTACAGTAGTCGGGCTGCTCCAAATTCAAGCGGCTAGTCCCTACCTCTACTTAAGTGGCAATCTCATGCTCTATTGACTTCTAGTGAAGCCTGTAGGAATATGATGTTCAATCCGATCTTTTAATTTAGTCGTTAAGTTTCTTCACAAAGAGTATCATGGCACAGTGCGTCTACTACATAACTTCTAAGAACTGGCCTCAAATCTATCCTAGCTCAGAAAACTTTTATAGCTATACGGTTAAATATGATCCCGAAAAGTAACAATAGCTCCATTTATTTGTGTGTTATTATAACAAACTATTATTCTAGGATAATAATTTAGGATTTTATAAAGTTCTTTGATCAATGTTTAAGCCTCAGATCATTTAAGTATAAAGTTTTAAGCACTACTACGTTAAGTACCACAAAGATAAAGGATAGACTGGTAAATGAAAAAGCACTTTTATAGCTTTTGCTATAGGCTCAGATAAGTTTTCTTAGCCATGTGATGCCGGCAGAGTAGAATAGCATCACCCCATATACTCCAATGGGTGTCGTAGTAGAAAGCGACTAATGGATCTGCAAAGGGGTATTGATCACCTTATAGTCCGTCCACCAATCCGGATTGGGCAAGCGTGGTGGACTACTGCCTCAACCTCCTTCAATGACAAGGATATAGGCCTTGTGTCCCAGAAATGGTGGTAGGGCTTTTGACGATTTAAAAGTACTTAACAAAGTCCATTTAAATAAAAGAGATTTTTCATTTTCCGCTGTGGGTCGAATTAAAAATGCTGTTATGATGATGTTGAGGTTTTCTAGCGTCACCAGACATTTTATTGGCTCTAGAAACATGAAATGCAGTATATCGTGACGCGAATATTAAATTTCGGAAAAGGCTAAACATTAGTAGCGGATGCGGAATCGTCGGTAGTATTTGGAGCGTCTGTCCTGGAAAGCCACCAACAGAAGACCGCAGTTGCCTTTCCATTTTTTTTATATGTCTAGCAAATGACTCCATTTCACCTGATGATAAGCAGAAGTGGAAGATTCCAACTGCAAACTATCTCTGCATTTTGACTCCACTGTGCGAGAGATTAAGCTCTGTATTAGCAACCCTATCCCTGAAGACGCATGGTGTTCAGTCACAGAGTAAAGAAGGTTCAGTGTTCTAAGACTTGCAAGCGTATAATATGCTAACTAAGATGTTTGCCGGCGAGGCGTTTGCAAGTTTGCCATTGTATTAAAAACGACTTATTTTTCCTCACTTTGAGATGTGTAAAAGGTGAACAGTCCCTTTAAACAAACAAGCAAAAAGTGTAAAACACTATAACCCGACTACGGAAAAAAAGAATGGAATGAAATTGGTTAAAATCGGGGGTTACAAGGTAAAATCTACTGCACTCGATTTCAATAGAAATCGACAATCAAACATCATTTTGACATGACACTCATAGTTCCATTTTTTGTTCTCATAGGCCATTTCACATTGCTTAGCAACCACAACATTGGTGTTCAAACTTGATTGCAATTTAATTAAAATCGGTTACAAGGAAAAATATTCAAACTGCCTCTTGTTAAAGTCAGTTAAAATGTAGCCTATGTTGCTCGAATCATTATAACGAATTGATTGACACCTCATTCATCAAAATCAAATTAATAGTTTAGGCGCTAGTGTGGAACATACGTAAATACAAACATACATACATACAACATAGACAGCTAAAATCATTATCCCTTCCTATTGGCTCCGCCGCAGTCGGGTAAAAAAGGGTGTGAATTTTTTAAACTAGCAGTTAATAATGAAAAGAAAATAAGATAAAAGGCGTGAAGTATAAAGGGCGCTATGCTATCTCAATCTTAAAAAAATATTGATTTTTGTTTGACTAATAATTTTGCTACGCTCTCTAGTCATAGTATAATTATTATGCAAATAACTGTATAATTATGTAACATACGGTTTGCCTGATGTCAACTCGCAACTGTATGCGTAGGAGCTTCATCAATGACTCTAAGACCTTCTATATGGAGAAACAAAATTTGAAACAAATAAAAATCAAGTTGTAGGTACCTATCCCGCTGATAACGATTTATTGCATCACTAAATTGCTGTGCTCTAGCCCCGATAATTATTTGATATTGATGTAGGTAGTGCGCTCAAAACATTACAAATAAAACCAGCCCCCTGATCGCGCTATTTACTAACGTTAAAACCAAAACCAAATCGTTATCTTTTATACGTTTTGACAGCTGTTAAACTGTTGTCAAAATGTATGAAAACGGTAACGATTTGGTTTTGGTAAAATCGTTTTAAATTACGCGATAAGTCCCCAGGCAAAATTCATTACCACACCATAAGTAAAGTAATACTTTGTTTTTAGTTCATATAAAGGAGTTAAATAAATTAGGATGATGCTGGGTCTGCCCCGTTTTAGCAGTGCATCCGGCATGTTTGTGGAGAACCACCCCGTTTTTGCAGTGCATCCGGCATGTTTGTGGAGAACCAAACAGTTAGCTTTCGAACTAATACGGCCGTCATACGCAAAAAGACCGCCTCTCTAATCAACAGATTTAGGGACAGTCGTAATAGCATTTTGAAGACTCTGGCAGATCGTTACACCTCCCCACTGTGGAAATCCATTATTAAAAGAGTAACGGTCACGGGAATCTACCCTTTTAGGTGATAGTCAGCCTTGACACATTAAGTATAATTTTTGTATTTTTGTATAATAATTTGATGAATCAATTTTTTTAGTAATCTACTAACAATAGTATTAAGACGATGTAACTACTAACATATATGGATGTGACTTATCTGAAATAAAACAATTAATTACTATATATAAAATCCTAACTAATATTATAAATTCCAGTGTGTTTTTTGTTTGTTACTCTTTCAAACTTCAGAACCGATTCTGATGAAATTTAGTATGAAGATTTTATGTATATATGAGAGACTTTAAGACCTTGGGAATGACATAGGATACTTTTTGGCTAGATAACCGACATAGCCGAAAGCTAGTCCAAATCCAAAACAAAAAGTTAAAGGAATATCAGGAAGAAGAAAATTTGTGCAAGAGACAGTAACAGATACTAAAAGTTTTTTTGTGATAGCTACTAGATAGGACATTTCATGAATGGCCAAGACAACAGCTTGTTGCCGACACTTGTTACAAAAATATAAGTACAAAAAATAAGAGAAGGAATACATAGGTATAAAAAGTGTGATTGGCAACACAGAACACAGCTGTGATTGGCAACGGGTCAAGTTACTGTAGTAGTTGATTAAAGTGAAGCAGAAACACCAATAGGAAGAGATTCTATACTTTGGACTTGAGAACTTCTAGTATGGATTAGTCTAGCGATAATGCTATTAAAAATATAGGTACATAAGGAGTTAAAATGACACAATAATATCACTCTCAAACCAACGAATCAAACACGCAAGATAAACTAGTGACCAATGACTGAGTTTTTTTGTGACATCCAAATTGTTAATGTTTGTTTAGCAAAAATTAAGATGTGTAAAAAGTAGTCGGTAACGGAATTGCGATAAAAAATCGAGTTACGGTAGGGAGGTCTTTGCGAAGTAGATTAGATTGTCATTAATTAACAAGTCCTGTTGATTCATTATAATTAGGGATTGCTTGGTCGGTACTTTGGTCGTGATAATACTCCCAAAAAGTACATAAGCGAAAATAGGATTTGTATACTGCATTCAATCTATGCTAATATTATAAATAGGAAAGATTTGTATGTTTGTAACGAATAAACTCAAAAGCTACTGGACCGATTTCAAAAATTCTTTCGCCATTACAATGCTATATTATTCTTGATTGACATATGCCATATTTGATTTAAAAAAAAACTCCACGCAGATGAAGTTGCGGGCGGAGCGCTAGTTTCTTATACACAAGCAAAGTTGGCCCTTATTATTGTTATGTTATTTAGTCTCACAACCTGTGAGACTAAATACTAGAAAATTCCATTAAGACTAATGAGTCAAAATTTAGGGTACCTATTCGTGATATGACTTAATAGTGTCTGACTGATAGTGTCAATCCGGTTGAAAACCCACAAAATGTATAGAGATATTTTTAATAAGCAGTATTGTTATTACAAACGATAGGCCTAATAGTTCTAATGCTCTATTTACAGACAGCCTAGGTTTGCATTAAGACCGTTGTTATTGAAGATACTTTAAAGGGATTTGTGTATCATAAATTTCGCCATTCTGTATAAGAAAATGAGTCAGTCTCATAAGGTGAGCTTTATAAAAGAATACAAAAAGTACACGTCAGAATATTTCTCGGCAACATTTGTATGGGAAAACGAAATTATAATTATAATTCCCAACGCCGTAGCTAACCTATCCTATGTAAAATAAGTATTATTGTCATTTTTAGTTTTCTTTGCGCATAAAATAATGATAAATAAATAATGTAAAATAAACATAACGCTTTATAATTTGAGAAATTAATGATAAGACTTTATTGAAGTTCTTTGACACTTGCCGACTAGCATCAAAGTTGAGGTCGGCGAGGCTTTAAGTAGGTACTCGTATCGTTGCGTTACCTATTCATTCCTTTTGTTATACATATACCTACATGCAGAAACTGATTTTCAAAGAGATGTTACAATTTTACAAGACAGATAAGGTCATCAGCGGCGAACCTATCATCGATGAGACGAAGATCAAGAGCTTCCAAACATTACAAATCTGTTTTATAGTTTTCAACTAAAGCAATGATTCTGAAATTCTAGTGGTACAGAGGTGGACACTAAGGAAAACATTCACACAAAATTACTCATCCATTTATTACGACGCTTTTACAAAAGCTTGCACAATATAAATGCAGATGCAAAAAAGTGCCACGTAGGGGATTTGATGTCAGATTTGCCACGCTGCGAATTTTACATCATATTTGCAACGTAGTCAAGAATGGTGTGTCAAGTGATGACGGAGCTGAATTGAGCGTGCAATGTTTTGGTTTTGGTATCCATGCAACTTTTGCATCACAATTTGAAAATTGCAAGGGGAGAGCTTTCGAGTGTGGAAACTAAGTTTATACCTACCTAAGCCAACCATTGACAAAATGCAAAGTTCGCCAAGTAGGTAGGTAAGATATTAGGTACAATTTATTTATTGTAATCCCTAGTTATTTTGTGTCGTGTAGGTACTCACGGATATAGTCTTTGCGTTTACGTATCATGGCATGAGCTTATTAATATTCGCAAGTTCATATTGCTGTCTCTCCTGTCCGTCGTCTATTGCCCGATGATAGATAAGATAATGACAGAATTTAACCTAGGAAAAGTACTATCGGATAAAAAGCTGTCTACTAATAAAATATTCTGTTCTAGATTCTATAATAGTATCTTTATTTCAAATATTCTAGTAAAGGTTCAGTATAAATAAAATTATTTATATACTGAACTTTTACCAGGATAGCTGGATCTTTTTAACACGAGATGCATGTTTATAAAAAGAAATAATTTTAGGTACTTTTAGCTAGATAGGTACCTAAATTCTATTTAAGGGGAAAGTTAGGCATCTAGTGCATTTAAAAAAAATAAAGCAAGCTGGGAAAGGTAAAATCAAACCGACTTCAAATTTCCCTGGGAATCTAAACCGGGACCTCATAGTGGAACCACACATAGTTGGTTCTAGGCTCCACGCAAATTAGCCACCGGTGGCGTCCACGCGCCACGTCCTATGTTACCGCGCAAATGAAGGTGGTCAATGGCCACCACCGGAGGCAGGCACCGCGGACGCCGCTGAAGTGAGTGGCCACCACAGGCCACACGTATGCAGTGTCTATACAAAACAATATATGAAAACACATGTAAACTGCTTGTGGCCGCCACCGGTGGTCCATTTACGGGGAGCTTATAAATAAAAGCGGTTATGTTTTATCGCAGTTGATTAAATATCGACTGAAGAGGCTTTTATCAAAAAAGGTCAAAAGAATCTTGAAAATCGGTCCACCCAGTAACGAGTTATGAGGTAATAAACATTAAAAAAAAACATACAGTCGAATTGATAACCTCCTCATTTTTTGAAGTCGGTTAAATATGGCGATTTTATAATCAATTCTGACCATATCGCAAATTCACCATAAGTAGATATTATCTAACTAGGATCAATACTTAGGATGTGCATGAATATTCGATACGTAGAGGTTCGATATTGTAGGTAAAGATAAATCTACCTATCGAGCTTATTTGTTATAGTCAGATTGCTAGAAAATTTAAGTGAATAGTTTTTTTCTTAATTGTGGAACCTCTGGGCCTTCATATCGCCGCGGGCCCCACGATAAGGCTGAAGAGGTAAGAACTCGGAAACCTCGAATACAGAGGGGCTAGCTATATTCTCACTACCTGTCTGAATACAATGCCTATTGTTATAACAATAGACCACGGAGTACTAAACCATAGTCTTTGCGATAGACTTATAAAATGGTTGTATCTATCCAGAGTTTCATATAATACCTACCATACCCTAAACAAACTAGCAAAAAGCCCTACCACCAAACAAACTAGCAATAATTTCTACAGTCACAACTAGGCTTACCATTAGTCCGGATTAGTCTGGACATGTCCGGACTTTTAAGATTCTGTCCGGACTTTGTCCGGCCTTCTAGTTTGTCCGGAATTTTTGTTTTAGATGGAATACGAATAATAAAACTTACATAAGTAACTTATTTCATCTTTATTAATGTCCCACTCATCTAAAAGCGACTGTAAGCTAACATGTCCTACAACTTTTACGAAGTGCGTACTGAAGTGTTGATGTTTGCATTTTGTGATTAAAATGTCCGGACTTTTTTGAACTGTCAGGCATTTTGTCAGGACTTTTCAAATTTCTAAATGGTAACCCTAGTCACAACCATCCTGGAAGCTCTGGAGCTGATATTATTTAATGTCAACAGTCAAGTCCTCTTTTACATTTGCCACGAAATTACATTCAGTTTAAAATAGACCGACAAGTAACTGCCTATGTGATCGGGTAATTTGAAGAAGTGTCCCCGCATCGATTATGTTGATTGTCTAAACTTCGATTTTAAAATTCTTCCATACATTAGAAACATCGTACCTACGCCAGAATACGATTTATTTTTAAAAGATATGGTTCATAAGCTATGTCAAACTTTGCATTTTAGTGGCTGTCCGTTAATTGTGTAACTTTGATATTAGCGTGTTGGTGTTCTAGACGACTTTATGTTAGCTCAGAGACGCCATGACGTAAGCTTACGCGTCATTGCATATTTACAACCCATAGAATCGCGAACGAAGAAACGTCAAGCGTGCAGCCACCTTATTTGTTTTGCTAGCCTTCTGTTGAGTATGAACAATGACGATTATCACATGGCAGTCACACCATATGAGTAGGTATAGAATTAGATGCTATGATGAATGTTTATTGACATTGACATAATTTCCAGGTTGCCAGTCGATACCGAACGAGTGATAAAATCCCATTGGCGAGTTCTTAGATCGCTTAGTTAAGAAACTAGCAAGTAAGAACAATTTAATTAATTAGATACGTAAGAATATGAACGATTTTAAAAAATAAGTTTTGTATTTTATTGTTCTGAATGATCGAATTCCCAACTTATCCAACAGTTAGGAAGGTCAACACAAAACACATATTTTAATAGGTAGGTGTACCTACTATAGTAGGTACCCTATTTGGGTACTTATTTATTAGGTTAATTATGTGGTAACTATGTTGTAGTTAGGTAGGTCTAAGTACTTTTTAAATAATAACGTTAAATCTCTCTCACTGCCCCCAATCGCGCTATTTAGGTACAACGTTTTTACCAAAACCAAACCGGTATCGTTTTCATGAGTACCTATCAAAATACAGATTTTTTTGATATCGAATTTCATGTCACCGAAAACTATTCCACTATTTTCAATATCTATTTTTCTTGATTGATCGAATAGCTAATGATCACCGTTTCATATTATCGAATAAACTTTCATAAAAAAAATGTTTCAAAGTTGTGTTGGTTACCAGAATAACGGTCTATCGAACTAACATTTCATATAAACTATTAAGTTATCGATAACACTATTTATAAAAACATGTTTTAATATTTGACGGTACACATTATAATGTTTCGTTTAACAACTTTCTATCGCAGTAACGTTTCATCGAACGATACATTCGCCTGTTGACGTTTGACGATAAAAACTGTTGAGGTCAGTTCTTAATTTATAAAATAATTCTTAATTTGCAAGTAGGTACACAGCATGCAAGCAAGCATGCAAACAAGCATGCAGTATGCAACATGCAAGCAAACATGCAGCAAGCAATATAATGCTCCGCTCGCTCCGCTATGACCACGCATGGCGGAGCGAGAGTCTAACCTAACCTAACCTAGGTTTATTTTCGTATTAATGGTTTTTCTTTATAGCGGGGGGACTCAGGCCCCTCGACCCCCAAGCAGGGGGGCCAGCCTACCTGCATCCCCGGCAAGCTTCTTGCAGGCATGCATACAGCATGCAATGCAAGGAGGCATACAGCATGCAATGCAAGCATGCATGCATCATGCAATGCAAGCATGCAAAGCAAGCATGCATACAGCATGCAATGCAAGCATGCATGTAGCATGCTAGAATACAACAAGCAATCTCTGTTAGCTTCGGTTGCACCGGTGCTGACTGCCTGTGGTTCTAAATCTAACCTAACTTAATCCATTAATAGGTTTTCTTTACAGGGAAACAAAAATGATTACGAGTAGTATTTTCAATGTACACTAACTTTAGTGTAGTAAAAAATGATGTTTCAACTATTCTGCCAACTGAAACTTACGTGGAAACAAAATTATGGCTAACAAAACATCGATTTAACATTATTTCGATAAAATAAATAAAATAGGAAAAGAATTTACGATGGAATGAGCTTGTAGATAACAACTATTCGAGGAAATGAAATTGCGATGTAACCTGAATAGTTTTATGGGGGATGAAAATCGTTGAAGTTAATAGCGATAAAGTGATGGGTTCCCCGTTTTCATACGTTTTACATACGTTCAGCTGTCAAACTGTTGTTAAAATATATGAAAACGATAATTATTTGGTTTTGGTAAAAACGTTGTAAATAGCGCGAAATGGGGGCTGGCGCCTTATCGCGCTAATAATACGAACGTTGGTAAATAGCGCGATCGGGGGGCTGATAGGCATCTTGTTTTAAGTAGGTAAGTATACCAAGATCGTATCTACCTATTATCGAAATATATTTAACTCAAAGGTTACTGACTGACATAGTGATCTATCAACGCACAGCCCAAACCACTGGACGGATCGGGCTGAAATTTGGCATGCAGGTAGATGTTATGACGTAGACATCCGCTAAGAAAGGATATTTGGAAATTCCACTAAGGGGGTAAAATGTCCACGCGGACGAAGTAGCGGGCGAAAGCTAGTTATCTATATTATTATAAAAACAATTAAACCTAAACCGTGATATTTTACCAAGTCAAATATTTCAGGGTGTGAAAGTGCAATAACTTTTTTTTCGCATTTCGTTGTTGGTCCCATAGCAGGAGATTTGTCATGGCTAAAAAATCACGATGAATATTTATTACAATTAGCAAGGTTTAATATAGCTTACGGATCTCCTACACCAAATAATTGGAATTATTAAAAAAAATAATATACCTACTAAATAAATTGTGTAGGCACTATTATAAAAATATCATTCATTGTGAGCGGATATCGGTAAACAAATAAACTTCGAAAGAAAACTAAAAGATCATGAAAAATATATTACAAGATCCTGTAAAAATACCTGAGAAGTACCCGTACAACTTAAATAAATAATTTTACCTGCCTGCAATGTTATATTACTTTAACTCTTTTTATATTATAATATCATTGCCTGCCTGGGATTTATTATTCTGAACCAATCTGGCAGGATCTCTAAAAAGGACCTTCACAATACGAAATACGAACATGTTTGATTTTCTTATAATATTTACATAACGGCGATTCCGAAGAAAATCAGGATATTGTCTTGATTGTTAAAATAGGTAAACATTATGATAAAAACTTACCTTCATAAATCTCCATGTCGATTCCGGCCAAAAAATGAAAAGTTTTTCTAAAATAAATCGTTTCTATGACGACGCATGATGACAGCAAACTCTAATCATATTCTCATTGGTTGTCCTAAAAGCACAGATTAAACATAAAAGCTCTTTCGTGCACAGACTATATTTTTTTATGCCATAAACTATAGGTAGGTTTCCCAGTGTCCTAAGTTCCTAAGCTTCACTTGTTCACGTGCTGTAAGTGACCTGTCAGGCAAGGATATTACCCGTATGCATTATAGTATGAGTAAGAGTATGACAAGGAGCTTATACTAAAAAATGGAGTCATTAGACAAAGTAACAAAGTGAAGGCAAAAATTTTGACAATACTTGACATTTCAAATTTCACATTTCTCTTTCTAGAAATTGTCGTCATCTCTTTCTAAACACGACTACATAGAAACAAGATTTCCCCAGTATTTTGCCATCTTTCTAAAACAAAAGTAGAAAAGTAGCTAAAAACTTAACATATTGTATTCAATTATCAGTATTTATTATCAATGAAAGAAATAAATATAATATATTTACTTTTAATGTTTAGGTTTGTATTTTATTTTGAAAATCATCATTGTAATTCTTTCTAAACTTATGGGAAATGAAAGGATTTATGTAATGGCAGCACTCTCTTCATGTGTCAATGTCCCGAAATCTCAACATGACATAAATTGTCGTAATTGACATATTCATAAATATCGACTCGCGATTTTGGTACGGCTTTTTACATTTTAATAACTATAAATAGTGCAAAATGGTGCATCGCTGTATAGTTCGTGGTTGCAGAAGTGAGTGGTATCCAGGATGCAGTCTGAAATTTCACTTGTAAGTGTTATAATTGCATATTATTGTTCACCTAAGTAAAATTGGTTTTTCACATATAATTCCATATGATTATCGTTATTGGGCGAAACTCCATAGGGGAAAGTAATTTCTGATACTCGGCTTTAATACTATCTGAATTTAATTAATTTTTATACATAAATTACTTATTCAAATATGTGTAAACAATTTGACTAGGGTGACTAGGATTTCCAGAATTATTATAAAATAATAACCTTTTTCCTTTCAGAAATGGCAATCAAAATTGATATATATATTTTTTTAAGTCTTTGAAATAGCTGTTATATAGATATATTTAGATTATATATATAGTTTATAGATTATGTATATATATAATACATAAATCGTTCTACCCATTTTTGGTTGGGAACGTTTATTTACAAACAAAACATGTAATTTGTGCAATGTACATTATTTTAATTGAGAAACATATTCAAAATGATTGATTGGATTTTACCAGTGTAAAAGTGTATTTTATCTTTCACATTTGCATCTACTAACATGTAACGCAGAGTGCAATATGCACAGTAACCTCAAACTTCACTCGAATTTGGGTTAGTAAAATTGACACAGCATTAATAAAATTGTGACTGTGCTATTCAAGCCTATCAAATTATAGTTTTTGATATGCTAATTACAAGTTAAAAGTGCCTGTATACATAAAATTTTCTTTTCTTTTTAGATTTCCGAAAGACCCTAGGCAGAAATTACACTATTACGGCTTTAGGAACAAGGCTCTTATCCTTCTGACTTCGTAACTGAGTAACAGGTACAGAAGGTTGATATATATATACGTAGGGCGTTCAATTTAAAGTAAGAATGAGGTACTGTGGCGGAGTCGATACTCCTTCGCCACTGGCACGTTGTTTGCCGATTTATAATGAATAAATCGCAGATATTTGATTTGCGAACGCGATCCGCGGGGTGACGTCAGAGAATAGGAGTTGACAGATACAGATTAGATGCACGACCGCCGCGCTGTACCATTGTATTTATTTGAGATTCACTATAAAAGAATATAAGTCTAAAAGTATCGAAGTATTTCATTTGTTGAGCTACGCCCTAGACGATCCCGGCGGTCGTCACATGGTGGAGGCGCCGTTGGCTCATAGTGGAGGGCGAACTATGCGGATTTTTCTGAAGAAAATTGATTAAGAAGATTCGCGAAAAGAAAAATGGAGCGCTACTCTGGACTATCTGGTGATGTTTTTGAATTTTTTCGACAATTTGAGATAATCTCCGCCGTCAATAGGTATGACGACGATGCTAAAAAGGTTGTATTGGGGGCATACCTAGAGGGTCCGGCCCTAGCGTTTTATAAGTGTGTTTTTGTGGGCGCGCATACGTTTGCCGATCTGCAAATAAAGATGGAAGAGGAATTTGCGCCCACTATAAGTCCGATAGCTGTTTTTTTCGAGCGCAAGCAGAATTTCGAGGAGGATCCCTTGACGTTTTTTTATTCTTTGGAAGAATTGGCTACGAAAGCGGGGCCGATCATAGATGAAAAATGTTTCGTCATGCATTATTTGAAAAATTGTAATTATTTTTTGAAAGATAAATTGGCATGTCAAGTCTACGTAAGCAGAAAACAATTGAAGGAGGCTGTCAAGCAAATCAAGGAATTGTTTGGCGACGAGAAAAATTGTGAAGCAATGAATCTTCCCGTGATGGTGAAAAGCGTTGTGCCCGTGTCTCCGTCTGTGAGGAAGGCTGAAGCAGGGCATCGCCATTGCCGAGCTCCACAGCAGCAGCACATCGTTCCTACCGATCATCCTATTCATAAACCTATTTCCCGTACGAATTACTCCCAGTGCCCTTATGATTTTAGAATGAGAAGCAATCAAGCAGAAGCACCTCAAGAGCGTCAACACCGGACGCAAAGGCTAGCAGCGAACGAGCGTCAGCTGCAGCGTCCGCCAGCACCGGCCGTGGGCGATCTGAATGCCATCATGCCGTCACCACAAAAGGACATTAAAAAAGGTGTGTCCGTTCCTGTTATCGATGTTATGTGTCGCAATAATCGTTTTCTTGCCCTTATAGATACAGGTGCTGCAGTCTCAGTAATTTCGAAGTCGTTAGCTAATAAATTCGTGCAACAGTTCGATTCGTGCAGTATGCAGTTGAATGCAATCAATGGCACGGGTCTGAATGTTTTAGGAAAAGTTAATTTGAATATTTTAATTGAAAATGTTGTTTTTGTATATGATTTTTGCATTCTAGATAGTATTAAGTACGACATGATATTAGGTCAGGATTTTCTTGTTTCTAAGGGCGTAATAATAGATTTTGTTAATAGTCAAATACGCGCGAAAAATATGTTTTGCGATTTTATTTCGAATTCAGACATTTTGACTACGGTTAGTTCCATCGATGTCGTACAGTCGGCAACAAATTGTTCATCGAAAGATATAGACTTACGTTTTCGTGACCAAATGATTGATAATAGAAAATATGCATCAGATGTGGGGGGCAATAATGTGGTGAAATTTTTTAAGGATTTGTCAATAAAATCGCAAGGCGCTTATGATAAGGATAGTGTCGGTAAATGCGATCTTTTAGTTCACAGTGCCCCTTATTTGATGTTCCGACGACGAAGTAAACTCGGTAAGGAAAAAGTTGTAAAAGAGCATAAAACTTATTATGAGGGTTTGAAATATGCCTCAAATAATGTTGTCCCTTTTCTTAATTTTACTAGTTATTATTTGTGTAGGACTAATTCAAAACAAAAGCGATTGTATTATAGGAAAGTAAGGTCTAAGCTATTAGGTTATGATCGGGGCCGATTAAGTTGGTTTCCAGGTCTCACAAGTATGACGAGAGTAAATAAGATGTAAATAAATTAAGATTATATATAGGTTAGATGAGATATTTCTTTATTTAGAATTTTTCGTAGCATTTATAATCGTTGATAAGTTTTTTTTTACCCTATTGAACTTAAATGCACGTGATGAATAATATGATTATTATAGAGGATAGAAGTAAGTTGTATAGTTATTAATTTGTATGGTTTACTGATGCATTTTAAATTGTTACATGATTCCTGAGTTGCTGTTTGTAAGCGGTTATGTTGCGGTGAGATGACCAGACCTGCCTACCATTTTCTTGGAGAGAACCAGATATACGTCCACAAGAGAGAAAAACGATTAGCTAGGTCAACAAATTGTCGGGGAGATAGGAGCTAGGCCGTCATCGTGCCGTGGGCTAGTAACGTATGCTAAAATCCGTTAGTTCCTATGGGAAACGATGGATGTCGGATTGGGTTGTCTGACTGGTATACTTACGAGTCTATTTTGGTCTCTTTATGAATGAGTGATTGTTTTTTTTTGTCTTACTAATTTTTTTTTTGCGCAACACGGTTGTTGTCCTATATTTCATTGAATGCGATTGACTATTTAATATTTTGCGGGGCTCACTCATTCATGTTCTCCCTGCAAATTAATAAGAAATTATTTTATTACGATCCAATTACATATTCGAACATAATAATTTATTATTGTGGACGTGTATCGGATTTGGAATGTTTTGAAATGGTTCTTGTAATTGTACGGTGAAAGAGATTTTCTTATGTCTCCATTCCTAAGGTCTGTCACCTCACGTGTCGGGAAGGGAGAGTCACTGTTTGACAACTCGTATTTTGGGGACTCGTGTCAAGTTTTATTTTGAGATTAAGTTGTTTATACGAGTATTGTATTCGTTTTTGGGGGTTTGATTTAAAGATCGTGGAGCTATAAACTGACAGTGACCTCTTGTACCGATCATAGATTTGGTCTTATTTGTGGAACATAATGTATTAATATTTTATTTTCAAAATTTACTTTTTTGAATATTGTTACTTCTCGGTTAGAGTCTTGCATGGCGTTCGCAAGCTTTTTCGGAGGTTTTTGCTTGCATGGGGTTTTTCCCACCATTATCCCATGATGGATGGATAAGGTGGTAGGAGCCAGTCTATCTTAAAGACCGTCATGAATTGTAAACGATGCCCTTCGTCAGGTAGGGTAGTTTTAAGTAGTAGAATGTGTAGAAGGTCGTGTCGTTAGTTAGGTAGGAAAATTTATTCATTCGACTTGTCGAATAAATAAATTTTAGTTGTACGGGGGGAATGTGGCGGAGTCGATACTCCTTCGCCACTGGCACGTTGTTTGCCGATTTATAATGAATAAATCGCAGATATTTGATTTGCGAACGCGATCCGCGGGGTGACGTCAGAGAATAGGAGTTGACAGATACAGATTAGATGCACGACCGCCGCGCTGTACCATTGTATTTATTTGAGATTCACTATAAAAGAATATAAGTCTAAAAGTATCGAAGTATTTCATTTGTTGAGCTACGCCCTAGACGATCCCGGCGGTCGTCACAGTACAAACTCTTTGAAACCGAAAAAATTAATACGGGCTATTCCAAATACACGGTGTGATACGTTGCGTACCGACTAACTTTACATAGGAAATCCTTATCGTTTTATGCATATTTTTTTAATACTGGTTAACACATGACAAAGTTATATACCTTGTCATACGTTAACCAGTATTAATCAAGTTACGAGTACAAATGATTCTTTTACATCTTTTACCGGTATTCATATTTTTAATTGTTGGTCTCATGATAGAATAAAGTCACATCTGCATAATTCTTTCTTTATAGCAGAGCGATTTTAAGTTTGTCTTGTACAAAATTAGCTGTAACTTTTTTCTTAGTTGTTTTACAGAATCGATTATTTTGCCATTCATTATAAAGTATTATGAAACATCGATTGATATGAAAGTAATATATTTTAGGTCAATATTTTGTAATTTAGAAGTATCTATGTGAATATGTAACTATATTCTGCGGATATCACTGTATCATATAATAATAAAGGATTTTGTTCTTTTAAGTATCAATATTATGTGTATATATAACTTTGTTTTACATAAATTCTTGAGTCACATATGTAATATATGAATGTTTAGATTTAAAATAGAACAGTTCTTGTGATCAAGTTTTTATTAAGAAATAAACTTAGTCTGTTACAGAATTTATAAAACTACCACTACTACAACTTTATTTATATTTAATAACTACCCAAAATATACGCATAATTATTTATTGACTTGTATTGATGTTTTGAAATCATTACAAAATTGTAAGCTGTGGAGTTCTTCGCCGGAGTCTTTCGCCATTTCTGCTCTATCTCAGCATAATAATTATTATTTCGTCCCGAAATGGTGGTAGGGCTTTTGACGATTTAAAAGTACTTAGCAAAGTCCATTTAATAAAGAGCTTTTTAATTTTTATATTTCGCCAATGTTAAGTGTAAATTTACTTATAGTAACAGACAGTTGTACGAAAGATTAAAACTAATTATTGTGAATGTTAATTCTTTGTCATGGTAAACTCAAAAATATTTTAAACTTTGCGTACTAATTAATTTTATTAACTTAACGAAGTCCAAGATTGTCCGTTATTATTTTTCTGCTATAGGCACCCTACTAGAAAGAGACAGAGCCTCTCTAGAAATGTCAAGAAATGTCAAGGGTTGTCAAAATTTTTGCCCTCACTTTTTTCATTTGACTAATGACTCCATTCTATAGGTAATATAAGCTCCTTGGAGTATGAGTTATGGTGCTAACTCACAGACACACAGTGACACACACACACACACATGCTTAATTTCAAAAAGGTATTTTTGGACTCAGGGAGATCCAAAACGTGTAAATCCGTCAAAATTTCGAGGTCGATTTTTTTAACGACTACAAGACTTCCTCTATACTTACTACGTATACGAGAAAGTAAAAACCATGAAAGAATCCACTTTAGGTAGATTATCGGACTGTCCTTTTTCAAATCCATCTTTCAATTTGTTGTTCATTATTACATAACACAGGAAAAATAACCCGAAAATGCAAAAAACTTCAAAAAACCGACAGTGTTCACTACTAACCACGAATATGCGTACTGGACGAATGCGATCGCGCGCGGATTGTGTCGAATGACGTCATCAGTATCCAGGGCCGGGAGGCGCGCGTTTTTTAATAAGGCTCGATAAAATATTAAATAACTTTGCCATTTATGGATGGATTTCAAAAAATCAAAAAGTAGTGTTCTTAGAAAATCATAACGCATGCAATGTAATAGTCAAAATTGGGTTCTCCCGTTATGTGACTGATCCTCATTGTGGAACGGCCATAACGGGACAAGGCGTAGCTTAGATGATGAGATGGGATTTAATCGTGTCAATAGCTTTTTTAAATTCACTATACCTAAACATTAATTAAACTTAAGACCCCGGCCTTTACCTAAAAAATAATCTTAAAAGTGTTAAATTGTCTAAGAAGTGGCTGGTGGGTAAAATAAGGTTGTGACCTCATACCAAGAACAAGATAATGAACTTAATCCAAAACTACATAACAACATCTACACTTCACACATATGAATCGAAATAAAGCCTTACCTTAACATTTGATCTATGAAGTCCATTGTGTATAGAGCGTTTCCACAATATCCGACCCCACATCGATATATGGCTTCTGTGCTTGAGCTGTTCAAATACAGATTTATCGCGTAAAATTCACGCGAAGGGACTCATAACCGATTGGCTGTAGTGTTTTACTATACCGCCAATACCAAAAATTTTAACTAAGAAAACCGTATATTGTAACCAGCCCCAAAGGACGAAAATCACCAAATTTCTGCTTAATAAAGTAATCTCTAACTGGCTAAAATAAGTTGCAGAATCAAGTGGGAGAGAGCGGCAGTAGGCTGTCCCTTGGGAGATGGAACGAATGGCGAGATGACGTTACGCGCGGTAACCGCCTCCCGCGTGGGGCTATAGAAAGAGGAGGTTGCCCACGGTATTCTTTAATTCATGAATGAATTGGCGGGCAGTGGATATGCAAGTGATTTTCTTCCCATGCCTGCTCAAGCACAAGAGCTCGCGATAGTACCTACCTTGTATGTATGTATGACATTTTTCGGTCTGATATCGAATATCAAATTGTCATAGGAGTTTCTCCCGAGTTCTTTTTATATACATTTTCACTTGATATTGGCGCAATGCGTAATCTTTATTATTCGCGATCGCCATTCATATAAAAGAAGAAGAACAAATTGTCATATTTCATACATTTTGCTTGCACTGATATCGTATCGGCTTCCGATACCAATATCGGATTGGATAATGTGGAAACGCTCCTATGTAAGGGCGAGGCGTAGTTCTTCGCAGAGCTCAGTTTGCACTTTTTTTATATTGTTTGAGGTTGAGAAAATAAAGGTGTTTTTCCTCTGTATATCAGCAATCGGCTTCCAAGCCATAATCTGATGTGGTATTTTTAAAAGGGCTATGTCGGGTGATGTTCCATTGAACAGCATCTCTAGAGTCAGTCTCGATGGTCTAAATCTAATATTTTCCACCTTTTAAGTCGGTTTACATTCTCCCTACTGTCTAGAAGATATTTTGCAAGATCATAATATAAGTGTGTTCTCAATCGGTTCATAAATCTCTTGCTCGCTTTGATAAGAGCTTCCTTGATAGTTTCCACTTTCAGGTGTTTCTGTTTTTCAGTGTTTCTTGTAAACCGAGGAGCGTTGGACATTGTTCTGTTTTTTTTTAAATCTTTGAAAATTTTATATATTGGAGTTGCGATGATGTGATGCTGTTGCTGGGTCTCCATCACTAGCGTGGAACTAAAAATCTAAGCAGCCTAAGAAAGTTATAAGTAAAACTGGACGCCACAATAGCAATAAAAACGTGAAGACAACTTTTTGACCGCAAGTAACTTTTGAATGTTTTCGTTTCCTACTTGTCTCTTTCTAACACACGCCACTAGTAATACGATGAGACGTACGTACGTATGACGTATTAGGCGGTAACGTGACCGTCTAATACGTATGCTCTAGTGATTAGAAAGAGACAAATAGGAAATAATGTTTGAAGGACATTTTTTTGTGTTTACTTACTTATTGGTAGTGTAGCTTCCAATTTTACCTATAAACTTAAAGCAATCCAAAGTCCATTTTTTAAGAATGCGAAAGCGAAAATAATTTTTTTTAAGAATCGCGTTAGCTACCAGTAAATCTCAATCATTAAAATATAAATGTTTTCCCAGTAAATATCTATGTTATTGTGAAATAAAAATATTACTCATAGGAGGAAAGAAATTGTCGATCTTTTCTCGATTTATAAAACCGGTGTTTCGAAGTTTGATTAGCACAACACTATTGACTGACGTAAAAAAATATCGGATACGTCGACGTACGGCATACCAAACTTTTGTTTTAACTGTTTTCTGTTATTTTATTGCATTCTTAGCTGTTATTATCCTAAAATTCATTTTTGAATACACAAAAATACTTAGGAAACAATGGGATTAACAATATCAAGTGTTTTTACAAAGCTTTTCGGTAAAAAACAGATGCGTATCCTTATGGGTAAGTGACATGACAGCTCATCGTTTAGATTGCGTAGATTTTATTTCTATTGTGAAGATACGAGGCAGTGGAAATCTTAATAGAAATGTATTATAATTGTGATCATTTTCTGTTACAGTTGGTCTTGATGCCGCTGGTAAAACTACAATACTTTACAAGTTAAAATTAGGCGAGATCGTAACCACAATACCGACTATCGGCTTCAATGTAGAAACAGTAGAGTACAAAAACATTAGTTTCACGGTATGGGACGTCGGTGGCCAGGATAAAATTAGGCCATTGTGGCGTCACTATTACCAGAATACACAGGGGCTCATCTTTGTTGTTGATTCTAGTGACACTAAGAGAATAGCAGAGGCTGAAAACGAGCTTGCTAATATGGTAAGTCATTTTAAATAACTTCCCGAATTTAGATTTAACCTTTGCATTACTTTACACACATACAATAAAATTAAGTAATACACGTGGTGCTTGTTCAAAATTATAAAACTAGAAATAATTCAAGTCTGAACATCTTAGTATTATTATAAATGCACTTAACTTTATCACCAAGAAGTTTGACTCCAGTTCTTGTATTAATCCCTGGACGATTATTAATATCCAGACACAATTGATTTTAATTGTGTTCTCGCGCTCCTGAGCGCGAACGGGGCTTAACGAGTTAACAGATATTGTGAAACTTAATTTAAATTTTTCATTTACCAAACTATTTTAAATTCATTTTTACCAATTTTTTCAAAATTATGGAAATATATTGTGTTTCTAATTATTGTGAAAACAAGTGCAGCTCTGAATAGTATGAAGACAATAGATAAATAGTAATAATATTTCTTTTGAAATATTTCTCAGCTTAAAGAAGATGAATTAAGAGATGCAGTGATTTTAGTATTTGCAAATAAACAAGATATGCCCAATGCAATGACAGCAGCTGAACTTACAAATGCACTAAATCTGAATAACCTGAGAAATCGTCGTGTGAGTATAATGCTTAGTTTTAAAATTTCAAAATTCTTTGTGTACAGCCTATTATAGTTCATATTATCCTTTATTATATATCATTGTTTAAATTCATTATCTCCTCTTTTGTCTACTTGGCATTAAGTAAGTAGGTAGGTGTCTATTTATAATGATTTGTGTGGATAATTACAATTTGAGATAACATGTGTTATGTGCACAGACAACTGCACATTGGGCAGATAAAACCTATCCAATTTCTTAATGCCTTTGCACTCTGTAGAATTTATTACCTAGTTTTAGATATAGTAATAATATAAGATAATTATAGTAAAACTAATTTAGTATGTATAGGTCATGAACTGATAGAAATATAAGTGGTTTTGATAGTTTTATGAATTTAACTATAACCATAACATTTCTGGCAACAGAAATTAACCTTGGGAAATCTTAAGTTTTCCTAGTAAATATTGATTTACCATAGGAACTTTTGCAGTAGCATTAATATACTTCATAATTTTATTACCATCTGTCGCAAATTTTAAATAGCTATGTCATGAATATGTATCATCATCAAGCCATATTCTCTGGGTCTCGTACTGCCCTTATAAACACCCACATTGGGCTTTATTGTCATTAACAAAGTATTTTACTTGTTTTTTCATTTGCAGTGGTACATCCAAGCGACATGTGCAACACAAGGACAAGGGTTATATGAGGGTCTGGACTGGCTCTCTAACGAATTGGCAAAGAAGTGAGATGATACCTAATGAACAGTTGATGGGAAAGAAAACTTTACATTCCCACATTGACTGATAAAATTCAACACTTGTGAATGTTGATCAATCAATATTGATTTCAAGAGACTTCCCTTTAAATATAAATTTTCAAAATATTATAATCGATTTTTACCAATCACATAAGTCAGTATAGTGTTTCATGTCTTTCATTATTTAAAGTTCACTTTTTTTAAACTATAGTATGATAAAATAATATGAATATATTATAGTAATTTATATTAGTCCATAGGGGCCTTTTCAGAATTGAAAGCATTTATTATATAGTTTTTTCATTGAAAGTTGCCCTTCCCTTACTTTCTATTGTTAGGTTATTTATTAAATATATACAATATATTCATTTATTTTTAAATACAGTGCATAGTTTAAATCGCGCAAAAGCATAATAGTTAGAAGTCCATGAATACTAACTTTTGTGTATTAATTCAACATATTTGTTTAAGAGATAATAAACAGTTTTATAAAAAAATAATATTTTAATGTACCTAGAGTGTGTCTGAAAACTTAATTATTATAAAGATCAGAAGACTAGTTAAAAGCTACATAATAGAGAATGAGGTTTGCTTCCTGGTATTTTTTCTTTATAATAAAAGTAATCCATCTATTAGTACCGTAAATTATTACCTATGCGTAGAGAAAGTATCTATATTTAAAATTACATTTTTAGAGTTAAGTTTTGAATTATTTATCATGCCTTTGTATTGTCGAAGTCATACCCATGGTTTATAAATGTATTGGATTTTGAGAGCTAAAATGTATCTATTATCAAGTGGCATTGCTTTTGTGCAAAGGTTTATTAAAATGTTTGAATAATTACTGCACATAAGTACGATAGCAATATGGTGTATATAATGTAAATCTTATTGGCCAAATAATATTTTATATTGTAATGTGACTTGCATGTCTCATGCTTCTAGTACATGCTTGTGAGACACTAAGATTATAATAGTGAATAAAACATAGGTGTAATTAAACAATAAATTTTATTTTCCCTTTATATTATAACAATATTTACATTTAAAATAACGCAGGTATGAATGAGTATTAAAACTAAAGTAATTTTTACTGTCTTTGAGGGTCAGTATTGAAAATATTCTTCCGGAGATTGTTCTCTGCTAAACTTATCACTGTATCTTTTACATTGGTCATCGGCGTCTATAACGTCAGCATAATTCTGATTACCTCGTTTTACCAAAAGGAGATACTTTATTAGACCCTTTTGTTAGACCGGTTTTGAATGGGCGTTGAACCTTTTTAAGGCAGTGCAATAATCGTCAAATAATATTTATAATATGAGTCTTACTGTTTTGAAATAAGGTCTAAAGCCAGTGAAACAATATTCAAATGTGCGTATTATTCATGGCGCCAAGTAGCTTTTCTTTTTTCTACAAAACTCCGTATACCCTCTTGGCCATCATTAGTATTTATGTTATGAACCATTATATCTTCACCCAACTTGTATGCTTCGAATAAATTCAATTGTATTTGTTTGTAAAAGAACTCCTTACCTAACGCTATTACGCTACGGCTTTTAGTTTTTATTTTATCTATGATTTTTTGAACCTCGTCATCCAGCTGTTGACTTGGAACTATTTTCGTCACCAAACCACTGTCATAAGCTTCCTGTGCTGTGATTGGTTCACCTGTAATAACGAAAGTTTGGTGAGTCACTGTGCCTGGGAATTGCAGTTAATTTCATCATGTGCATCAATTGCATTTGCATCACATTTCATAAGGAACTTGTATGTAGTTATCTTCCTTAATGATTTCTAGTAATGACTAAATATTATAAACTAGCTTTGAGGGGCGAGTGCCAAGTACCAAGTGAGTAAGTTCATGCGCATAACCCCATGTAGGTCGACATTGCAAAACGGCTAGTATTTATTTATTTCTGATTCAGTGCCTAAATTCGAAGTCTCATCTTCAACAATGACGAATTTCCATACAAACTTTCATCTCGTATTTCAACCCCTTCAAGCCTTTTTTCGCTATAAAGGTAGCCTAAATCCTTTCCTAAGCTCTAGTCTACATCTGTACCAAATTTAATCAAAATCGGTTCAGTGGTTAGAGTTACTTTCGCTTTTATAATATTAGCAAGGATAACTGCTGAATTCTTTTGTCAATGAAATATACCTGAATATAATAGAGTAAATTGTAGTAAATCTTAGATTCACCGTGAAAAGTCTGTACTGAAAAATCATAAAATAATATTATTATTTGATGCCGTCGTGGTGGAGTGGTCAGTTAAAGCTCCCTCATCACACATCACACATCGGACAGTCCGGGTTCGAGTCCTGGTGATGGCAAATGTTTGTGATACATTTGTTCACGAGTCGTTAGTTAAAAAAATATTGTCTGTTATCTAGCATCCATAACACTAGTCCTTTGATGTGGGCTTCAGCTTATATTTATTTTAGTTAGTAAACAAAATTTTATGACAAACCTGTGAACAACATGTATGTTGCTCTGGACTTCGGCACACATCGGCCAACTGCTATTCCTGGAGTGGAACAAAAAATTCCGAAGTTTGCTCTGAAATTAGAAAATAAATGTTACGATTTAGGCACTAGTATATTTTTTTAAGATTAGTCAAGGTGCCTACTAACATGTAGCACCTAAGTTTTGCGTACAATACTTAATACTGCCAGTCTTTGTTTAATGACCTAGGTCGTTGGTACATATAGGAAGTGTATTCTAAAATCAGAAAAAAGTGGTAAAAAGAATGTCTAATTATTTATATATTTAGACATTATTTTTACCATTTTGCCAAAGTCTCTGTTGAGTATTCTTTCAATAATGCCATACCAATTGCAATATGAATAACGGTCAAGTTTTCCCTTTCTCTATTTTGGACATATACTTTTAGGTTGAAAATCGATTGGTGAAATTGGGCAGTACCCTAATGTGCCATTATCGGTAGATACGTTATCAAAAACGCTAATAATTTTTTTGAAGGCGAACAATAGTAATTAAACTTGTTGCTAAGATTCTTTAGTACTTTAAGTACCTATTTGTAATTATTATATAACACTGCTACTATTCACTCATTGTTACTATTTACCCAGGTGTGGAGAATTTACTTGTGTCTGAGCACACAACTATATCGCAAGTTGCGACCAACTGGCAGCCCGCGGCGGTGGCGAAACCATCCACCTGCAAAAGTATAGCGCCTTTAAGACCATTCCAGAATATAGGTTATTTTGTCCTCGTATTGGGAACTGTTTGTGGTAATTTATGAATCTTGGTTACATGATTCAATTAAGTCCGCAATAATAATTGTGACAAAATAGAATCATTAACGCAGATCTCGGCACTGATAATTTTACTAGTATTTCCTTATCTACAGTAAATAAGGGTAGATAAGAATGAGAGTTCGGGCGACAGCCGGCCGGCACAGCGTTTCTCATGTTTTAAAACTACTCTTATGTATGTTTATAAATAATATCTACAAGTTTATATAGATACTGTCAGCTTTACTATGATTTAATTACTCTTTTTAAAGAATTGTGTTGAAACATGGAAATTAATCCAAACTCTCCACTAAAGTTCTTAAGATTGAGGTTAACCTAAATCTTTTTAGGTAGTTAGTATATAGGTATATTTATGCCACTGGCAGCTACAGTATTTTTTCATATTTACCTTAGCTATAACCGGAACCGGGCTCAGCACTATAGACTTCATTAGTTCAGTAGCCTTTTGAAATATTAGTTTGTGTTGTTCGACGCCACTATTTGTTTGCTATGAATATTCAATAAGGAAATAATTAACTTAATCAAAAATAAATTTAATAACCTAGGTATGTTATGTTAAAGTGCAATGTTGATTAAATACTTACTAATTCTTTTAAATTGTGTCCAGCAGAAAATACATTGCCTTTAGCAGATAGAACTATGGCGCGTAGAGATTTATCATCTTTATTATTATTTATTGCTTCTACTAGATGATTCATCATGTCCAGGGAAAGAGAATTTCTTAAAGAAAAGGTTGAATATAATTATGCGTGTTTTAAATAACGCCAATTTTTATTGGATTTTATCAAACACCTATCAAATTGCCCATATTGAAAATGAAAAAATGAAAATGAAAATGAAAAAGCTCTTTATTTAAATGGACTTTGCTAAGTACTTTTAAATCGTCAAAACCCTACCACCATTTCGGGACGAATAATTATTATTATGCTGATATGGAGAAGAAATGGCGAAAGAAACTCCACAGCTTACAATTTCGTAATGATTTCAAAACATCAATACAAGTCAATAAATAATTATCAATATAATTTAAGTTACATTTTAACATGCGTAAAGTTTGGGTAGTCATTACTCCCACGCATTTGGATTATTTATCTTGTGAAAAGCTTTTCTATATAATTTAATTAATCATAATTATTATTGAACTAAGCAATTTAAATTTTGATACCCACCACCATTTTATGTTATTGTTAGTTAGGTACTTACAGATATTCCTTTCAATATAAGTGGTAAGCATACATTTAAGATCCGGTTAACAATGTTATAAGAATACAATGTCCACACATTGTACAAAAAAAAACAATTATTACATATTATTATTGCATGTGTCATACAATTGTCCATCTAAAGATAACAACTAATTATAAGACCTACGTTTACATCAATCAAGAAAACATGAGATGACCAGGCCCCGCTGGCGGAACCTGTTCACAGGCATGACGCAAGAATCAGCCATCGCTTCGCTCAACCATATTTTAGGGAACGTAACGACCCGACGCAAGACGACACCGCCACAAGACCTTTTTAGTGAGAATGACATACACATGCTTCTTGATTATTAACTAAAACAAATTTAAACTAAAGTTATGCTTCCGAGTCAACTATAAGACACATTATAGATTATATGCATAATTAATAAACATATTTAAAATGCATGGACCTCGAGCAAATTCACCCCCATGCGTTAGAATCATTTATGTAATCAGACACCTTATAGTATGCTTTAGTATACAGTTTATTTTTAATAGCAGTTTTGAATTTATTAATAGGTAGGCTTCGAATATTATTTGGGAGTTTGTTATAGAAGCGTATACATTGTCCCATAAAAGAATTGCTTATTCTGTGGAGACGAGTAGCATGTACCACAAGATTATGTTTGTTCCTCGTATTAACATTATGAATGTCACACTTTTCAGAAAAATTTGTTATGTTTTTTCGTACGCACATTAAATTTTCAAATATATATTGTGATGCCACTGTTAGAATATTTATTTCTTTGAACTTTTCCCTAAGTGAAACCCGAGGACCTAATTGGTAAATAGCTCGTACTGCTCGTTTTTGCAAAACAAATATGGTGTTAATATCCGCAGCATTACCCCAGAGAAGAATTCCATAAGACATAATACTATGGAAATAACTAAAGTACACAATTCTGGCTGTGTCTACATCGGTAAGTCGTCTGATAGTTTTAACTGCATATGCAGCTGAACTTAACTTACCAGATATTCTCTCAATGTGTGGACCCCATTGCAATTTAGCATCTAACACTATGCCCAAGAAAATAGTAGATTCAACAGGTTCCAATCCAATCCCATTTATTTGTACCATTGTTTCAACCCGTTTGACATTGGGTGTGCAAAACTTAATTAGTTTGGTTTTATTTTCATTTAATAGCAAATTATTAATGTTAAACCAATCTATTCTACTATAGCCTATTATTAGTCCCCGAGGTATAGTTTCATTTACAGAACACAGAATTCTGTGTTCTGTGGTTTCATTCATATAATTTTTAAAGGGATACCACAATTGTGTTAGTAATGTGTGTTAATTTGATAAAATTTTTACACTACAGCACTTTTAGGCACTATTTGGGTATAATTGAGGTATAAAAGTGACTTATCCTTTACATTTTTTAATACATAGGTAGGTACCTACAGGTTTAAGATAGGGTTAAATTCATCTTTTTTCTCAAGAATCAAGATAAAAATCTTATTTTTTAAACAATAGTAGGGAAATAAGAAAAAAAATTGTATTTTGATAATATATTTATGTAATTGTAAAACTTACTTAGTTTTCTCATGACATAAAGTAATTTCACGAGTTCCATCTCTTTCGTTTGTATTAATGTATTGATTGTGTACTCTTCGACATAAAATATAAATAGGGTTTACACATTTTTTCTGAAAAAGTAAACCAAAATATTTTTAAGTACTTACCTACCTACTTACAAAGTCTTAGTATTAAAATTATTTAGATAGGTTATAAGTATGGTTATAACAGAGTATTTTGAAATGTAGCTACCTACATACTTAAATTTGAAGCAATAAATTACTTTCAATATCTTTAAAAACTATTATACTTACTTACATTAAGATTTATCAATGTATGTAAGCATGCAAAGAAATATTTACATATGAACTTACCTCAAATAATGAAAGCATTTTACAATGCTAGGTTATGTCTACAATGCAATGTTGGAATAATAATAATAATATTAAAAAACTGAATTTTACTAGTACTTTAATAACATTAACATGTTTTGCTAAATATCTTTAATAAAAATAACAATTTGGTTCTTATCACGGTTGTCATTTTAGGGTTACCATATCATGCAATTCATAACTTGATAAAATCGGGAGATTAAAATATGTAAGTACATACATTTTTATTTTATTATATAAGTAGATTTATTAGAGTTTTATATAATATGAATCACTTCATGCAGTTCATAATTTTTAAATCAAGAGATCAAAGTACACATATATTTTATTAGTTCCTATAACTATGAAGACATTAGTTGAGTTGCTTAATTTATCAAACACATTTAGTCACATTCAGAATTATCTGATTCGGTCTCCAAATATTCGATTCGTTCGTCTTCCGCAGTGATGACTTCGATGACGGTGCTGAAAAATGTTGTAATATGAAAAAATGCACAATACAGTTGCCCGTTCAGAAAAATCGAAAGTTCAAAGTAAATTTTTATTATGATAATTATTACTGTTGCAATCAAGCTGTATTCTTTGATTTCGTAAATTATTAAAAAAAAACACTCGACCCCTTAGAAAGTAAATAAGTAATCAAATTGTTCAAGATTTGTATGTGAGGAAAATGGGCATACCTATAGTCTATAGATACATGGTGATTTATTATTGCATTTGGAGCTAATACCCTCTGCATATGAAATGTTGGTAGAACCCCATTAAAATAAGAGCATAAAACATTTCAAAAAAATATTGACTAAATGTAGACACACATTTAGCCGAGCCGAACGCGCCGAAGAAACTGTTGCACTGTAGTTATATGCGAATATAATGAATGCGAGCGCATCGGCCGAGTCGTCCGCATCAGCCGCGCCAAATCTGGTGACGTCCTCCGAGTTTCAGAGTTTTAAAAATTTCTAAAATTCGTTTCGTTTAGCACGGCTAAATGTGCATCCACCTTTAGAATATGAGAATACTTAGTACCTAGCTGGCACTCTTATCAAAGTCAATGACTGGAGGCAGTCCGATGCGGCCACAGATATATCAATCTAAGGAGATCGGTCGAATCGCCGAGTTTATAGGAAGACCGAGTGTCGCGATCAGCGGCCGTACTACATAACATGGTTCTAGTTGAGCATGCCGTAATATACACTATTCATTGCGCGCGTCTTAAGGATTGCAAAGCGATGAAAGTTAAGCACAGCCGCAAAGGAGATCGGTCGAATCGCTGAGTTACGTATTCACTCGACTTTATCGGAAGGCGAAGTGGCGGAAATGTATGCCTACTATAGGGCATACACTTGTCGCAAGTTAAACGCCGGCTTGGCCTATTTCCATGTATTATTAAATCTGTGGATGCGGTACACACTCGTGTATTCACTTCTAATTTGTGGAGACATTCACTACCGAACAACTAATTCCCCAAACTTAATTCGGAGCGCTACTGTGTTCTCAAAGAACAAAGATTTTTGCTACTGTTGCATCATACTTCATTAATTACACACTTACAGGATTAATTTTTGATCAGGAGCCAAAATAGAAAAATAAATCCTAGAGGTCAATATAAGGAATTGATTTTAAGAATACATATTTTTTTATCACGAAATTTTTCGAATAAATTACCTTCAAAATATTCATAAAAATTCCAAAAACGGGGCACTGCATGGCACCTATTCATTGATTTGTGCTACCTCTGATTATGAATGAAATAAAATTATTGACGTGTAATATTTTTAATGGAGGATAATGGTAATGAAAGGAAAAAAATAAGGACCATTTTTTACCATAGGTAGATTATTTACGGATTCTGAGTCACCTCTATAAATTTGGTTCCTACTAAAAAAGTAACCCTATATGGGTAAGGTACAGACAATAGCACGTTGGGTTACCACAAACTGTCAAATTTTCCCAATCGATTATGCACTCTATATTGAATAGCTTTAGATTGAAAATCGTTTGGAGAAATTTGAAAGTTTTGTATAGCCCGACGTGCTGTTGACTGTACATATTAAAATGGCTTTGGCTCCGAAACGAATAGAAAATCACGGTGTACCACAGAAATAAATCAAGATAGAACGGCGATCGTAACTAATTTACATACAAACAATGCGTGTCACTTTTTTCACAAGCCCCGCCCACTAGATAACGTAAAATTAAGTTAATTAGTGAGGTGACACATTCAATCATATTCATAATCGATAGTGCACTCATTTTAGTCTTAATCTAATTAATAACTGATAACGTTCTGTGACGAGTCTCGATGGAGATATCTTATCAATATGGCAATATTTCGGCATATTTCCCACTTCACCGTCCTATTTTGATTTATTTCTGTGTGATGTACACTTCGATTTCTGTACCGGAATTCAAACTAGGACAACAGCATCAGAACTCTTAAGTGCTCTGCTTTTACTATTTATTAAATGTAAACTTACTTTAAAACCAGTTCCTCAAATCGAGAATGTTTAATTGTATGGTTGCTAGACACCATAATCTTGGAAGCTAATACTTGGTCTAGCAAATTCCGTAGCTCCAACAGAAATTCGGCGGTCTCTTTAGGCATCTTTACATTGTAGGATGTTACAGACACGTGACACGAATCAGGGTCATCCTCATCTTCAACTAAAAAAGGTCATAATTATGTAATTGAAAATATTTAGGTCATCGTACTCAAATGAATCCACTAAAAATATATGCACTTTCATTAATTTCACCAGAGATGTTACTGTAAAAATTACATATTGAGACTCCATTTTTAACGGAATCTACCGTACAATTTATAACTATTATTTTGACTTGACATTGGCTAAATTTGCAATATAATTAACCTCCCGACGGTTATTCCCAAGCCATTAGCCATTAGTTAAGAATAGATTAACATATCCTCCATTTAGTGACTGTTTTAAAATAGGTAAGTACGCAACTGCTGTGGAATAATGCTCAGTGCTAAAAATCTCAGTTAATATTATTGGCGGTAGCCAAAGTTCAAACAACCAAATCCAATTTGAATCACGTTTATTTCCACAATTATATCACTTGTACACAGTTTCACACTTTTTGCAGACGATGTCGACACTTCGCTGGTTTGTAACCGACTGCCTGACTTGCAAGCCGCCAAGCGTTGTAGTATTCCCCCGGAAGTGCGCAAAAGGCGCCAACCGTTAGACATTACATTTTAGCAACTTCCGAAGAAAAACTGTGTGAATGTATTGATAAATATTATGACAATTGCAGATTTAATTAATAAATTAACTATCAATTAATTAAATAGAACATATTAATGCAAATTTTTCACCGGAAGTAGCTGTTGATATTAAAAGACATTAAGCGAATACAGTAACGACTTTACTCCTATTCTTACTGGAAGTCAAGAACTTTTCTTATTAGAATTAACACCGGAAGTGCAAATACAATTACTTTTAATAATAATTAATGTTATAAGATGCCAATTAACATTATCATACAGCATTAACCTAACAGCTCGGCCATCCTGTTAATCGCGAGTCCCTCCGCGATCGCTTTGGTGACACACTTAGGTTAAAACTATACAATTTCTTCAATAATACAAAAACACAATGAAGTTATCGTAAGCATACCGAATAATATAAAATATACCTACATCGACTGAGTAACAATTCAAAATCACACTTACTTTAATGATACACAAACCAGTTTCATTATTGTAAATAAGAATAATGAAAGTTGTAACATAATTAATCATATAGTAAATATGCTTGATAATATAAAATAAACAATTACGACGTCAATAATCAATTGCTTCTCCCATTGATACTTACATAAATTCAGTATTATTCTAAAACTATATAAAAATAGATAACTATATAAAAAAGATTAAATAACACAGTCTTATTATTGTACACAAGAATAACAATAGTTCATGTAATTGAATTAATTTTGTAAACATGCTAGCTACTATAAAATAAACGAATATATACACTTTTATTAATCCAATTGCTTGCATTAATTATTACTAATTTTACCGCCTAAAGATATAATATCATACTCATTATTAGAATCACTATCATCTTTTCCGTCATCGGAACTGCTGTCAAAATTTCTATCAAAGCTCATCCAAGGGAGAATTTTGTCAATAGCCACTATGCCTTCATATCGTCGATTATTTTTCCGTGATAGTGGGGTATCTTCTACTACAAATCTATCATTTTCAAGAATCTTTATGATACGGTAGGGACCTTGATATTTCACTACTAGTTTTTGCGACTGACCATCATGTGGGAATTGTCTTTCTATACGAACTAAATCTCCAATTTTATACTTTTGCGCTTGTTTTCTATGCTTGTTATACCTATTCGCATCTTTATTTTGTTGTATTTCTATACGTTTAGTAGTTTCTTCCCTTAACGTTTCTAACTCATTTGGGGGTATTATATTAATGGTGTCGTTAATTACTGAACTTAATATTCCTTGAGTCTTATGATTAATATTAAAACCGAATAGAAGTTCGGAGGGCGATTTTTGAGTGGTCTTATGTACAGTAGTGTTTAAGCCAATTTGAATATGTTTAACGTGTTCGTCCCACCTTTTTTCGTCATTTCCATGATTAGATGTTGCTAAGGCCTCGGTAATCGTTCGATTGAATCGTTCGACCTGCCCATTGGCCCTTGGCGTTGCGACCGCGTTCATCACATGCTTTATACCATATTCGCCGGTAAATTCTTTAAATGATTTGCTAGTGAAGCTTGATCCACGATCTGTGATTAGTCGGGTTGGAACGCCAAAGAACCCTATGTGATCTTTTAAAACTTTAATTGTTGTCATTGATTTGGTATTTTTGACGGGAGCTATATTAATAAATTTTGTAAAACTATCAATTATTACTAGTAAATAGCAGTTTGCAGACCTACTTTTTATAAAAGGGCCTAAATGGTCTGCGTGAATAGTATGAAAAGGTATCTTTACTTTTTCAATCGGATGTAACATCCCTTCCTGTCTACCACCTGGTTTCTTATGGTGAGCACATTCTAAGCAAGCCAATACGTATTTTTTTACAAAACGTCTCATACGTTTAAACCAGAAATGCTTTTTCAATCGTTTGAGAGTTTTCTCGTATCCGCAGTGCCCTACATCGTCATGATTTCTTTTTACGATTTGCCATCGGGAGCCTTTAGGTACAACCCATTTTATTTCATCACCTACAATTCTATAAACCCTCCCGTTTTTAACTTTATAGTTTTTTTGAACGTCTACTGCCTGTTCGGTATGGGGATCGCTCAGTATACTTTTAACTCTAGCAATTTCCTCGTCAGCGCATTGCACAGTCGTGATCCAATCTTGTTCATTTTCGATCAATAAGACATCTAACAAATGAGGCTCATCTAAATCGCTTTCAATTGGATTACGGCTTAGAGCATCTACATGCGCCATTTTCGCACCTGGCCTATATTCAATAGCGCAATCAAATTCTTGTAGCTGGATCCACCACCGTGCAATCCTAGGCACTAGATCCCTTTTAACTAGAGTCGATCTAAGCGCATTACAATCCGTTTGTATTATGAAATGGATACCGATTAAATATACTCTAAATCTCTGCAATGACGCAACAACAGCAAGAGTCTCGAGTTCGAAAGAGTGATATTTTTGCTCATCGGGGGTAGTCTTGCGACTAAAATAAGAAACTGGTTGTAAGATACCATTCAGATTGCGCTGCAACAATATGCCTGCTAACCCATTTTTACTCGCATCCGTATGCAGCTGTGTTTCAGCCAACGGATTATATAACGCTAGAAGAGGACGTTTTGAAAGCAAATCTTTAATTAATGCAAACGATTCTTCTTCGGACTTACCCCAGACCCAATGCTTATCCTTTTTTAATAGATTGGACAAGGGGGCTGCTATCGAGGCATAATCTTTAATGAATCTCCTAAAAAATCCAGACAAGCCAAGAAACTGGCGTAACTCATGCTGGTTTTTTGGTGTAGGAAATCTCGATACTGCCTCTGATTTTTTTGAACCCGGTCGGATACCATTCGAACTTACTTCAAAGCCAAGAAAATCAATAGAATTAAAGAAAAACTTACATTTGCTAATTTTTAACGTTAACCCTCCCTTCCTTAATAGATCTAATACTTCTTTCAATCTCTCCAACCCTTCGTCAAAATTTTGTGATGGTATCAATATGTCATCCATATAGACAAGTGCGTATTTTATTTTTGCATCAGATAGGATTTTGTTCATTGTTCTTTGAAAAACAGATGGAGCATTAACAAGTCCGAATGGCATCCGATTAAATTCAAACTGGCCATCTGGGGTAACAAATGCAGTTTTGGGACGAGAGCTTTCACCGATTGGGATTTGGTAATACCCCGATGCTAAATCTAAAGTTATAAACAACCTATTACCAGCAAGCATGTCAAGTTGGTCTTCTATACGCGGAAGAGGATAATGGTCTTTTTTTGTCTTACGGTTTAAGGCGCGGTAATCTATACATAGTCTCTTATCACCAGTTTTCTTTTTCACGAGAACTATTGGACTGGCATACGGTGAAGAAGATTCCCTAACAATGTTGCTGTCAAGCATTTCATGGACCATTTCTCGCACAAGAGACCGTTCCGAATGTGACATGCGGTACGGTCGATAAACTACCGGATCATTGTTTTCAAGTTCAATATTCATCTCGGTAACGTCTGTATATCCCAAGTCTTTGAGGTTGGTGGAGAAACAGTCCTTGAAATCAACTAAAGTACGCTGGAGAGCTAATCGTTGCTCGATAGTTAAATCAGGGCTACAAACTATTGTATCGTCTACCTCTGTTGTACTTAAGGTAATTGAAAGGGTAGATGCTGTATAATTAACTGACGTCGCTCTTGTTACTAATTCCCCTTTTTTTATTGTAATGTCCGTATCTGATATATTGAAAATCAGTAAAGCACAAATTTTGTCCATGACACTATATTCCCCAGGAAGTAAGTAATACTCATGTCCCTCAGGCCCTCGAATTGAACCGTTGATATACACATTGCCGGTACTTAAAGTATTGCAAGACACTACTACAGGGCGTAGACTATTGGGAGGAATTTTGATACAATCACGTGAAAAAAAATGGACTTTCTCATTTATATTTATCCTCTTCAGTATAATTTCATCGGGAGTTTTTGTAATTATTATGTTAGGTTTCTCAGTAAAGGAATGTCCCAGTAAAACGGGATACTTCAATACATAGTCCTCGACTACGTACACATTCACAATCTCCTTTATACCTTGGACTTCTATATTAGCAGTTATCATGCCTAAAGGTCGGATAAGATTTGCTCCGATACCTCTTAACATAGGTAATTCAATATCAGTGAGTATTTCCGTATTTAACAAACTAACGTCATGCTCCCTCATTAACGAACATTGACTCCCTAAATCTAGATGACACTTAAAGACGCTGCCGTTAACTTTTATATCCATTATGTACTTATTGTTTGCTGTATTAGAGATACTTATTTCAGAAACATTTTTTTCATTCTTATCTGAAGGTATATCTTTGTTAACACTACTATCATTCTTATTTCTGTAGCAATTCGACGCCTGATGCCCTGTCTTATCACATTTGCTACATTTGACCAACGGCTTGTCGCACTTAAAACTCGGATGTCCTATTTGGTCGCAATTAAAACACCTAATATTGGAATTGTTAGTAACAGGTTTTGTATTACTTCCCCTATTATTACTAAAACTACCTCTTTCATTTTTATTTCGCCTAAGATTGTAAACGTTATCCCTATTCCCCACTTTCACTGTCCGGAAATACTTCAGAACCTGTTCAGGCTCGGTAAATTGCGCTGCCTGTGCCCCTACCTTCACGGCACGATCGTCTACACCGTGTAATAAACAGTCTACGGCCTGCCTACCAGTTATCCTACAGCGATTTAAAAGATTAATTTTTGCATAATAGTATTGATCTAAAGATTCACCGTATCGCACTCTTTTATTTAACATGTCTGTGAGAAGTTCCGCATAATCTTCTCGACTGGGGAATGACTCTATAAGTTTCTTCTTCCACTCAGACCAACTGTACAGTAAAGTAGGTAGACCTTGGTACCATGACTTAGCTACGCCGCATAATTTGGGAAGAGCATAATGGATGGTTTCCTTTTCGCTCCATCCATAAATTTCGGCACACTCTTCTACTTTTATAATCCAAGTTAAAATGTTTTGCGTTTTAGTCATGGGATCAAAATCAGGTAACGTATTGCTATTAAACGATAATTTATGGTCAGTTCCCTTAACATTTTTAATGATTGATAGCAATTTATCTAAAACAGTATTAGAGTGACTATCTGACAGCCTAGCTTTTTTGTGTTTTGAATGAGCTTTGTTTTGCTTACCCGAAGAGTCCGATGACGTGCTAGTGTGTCTACGTCGGCGTTGATAACGCCTTGCAGTACTCCTTGCTTTTGACCGCCTTTGTTCATGAACATCACCCCTTTCATCTGACGATGAACTCCCCCTTGGTTGCCGTCTGGCCCTGATTTCAAAGACAGGACTGTTCCTTCGCGATGTCCCTGGAATTTGATGTTCGTAACTAAAAGGAGCTGTTCCAATATCAGGATCTTGCATTACCATACTGTAATCCGGTCCTCTGTTCTGAATACCACCATCCGGCTTGATGTGTTCCCATCGTCGCCTATCCTCAGCATTTAGCCCTTGACCTCGGGCTCCATATAAATTTGACCCTTGACCTCGGGTTCCAACCGCGCTTGACCCTTGACCTCGGGTTCCAACCGCGCTTAACCCTTGACCTCGGGTCCCATTCTTAGTTAACCCTTGACCTCGGGTCCCATCCATAGTCGACCCTTGACCTCGGGCTCCATTCCCATTTGGCCCTTGACCTCGGGCTCCATCCATATCTGACCCTTGACCTCGGGTTCCATCCATATTAGACCCTTGACCTCGGGTACCAATGTGTGCCCACTCCATTTGTCTGCAACTCACAAGAACAAGAGTTAATGATTTGCTATAATTGAGACGACTGGTCAGAAGGAATACACGAGTTTGCTAAGTGACGGCAATAATAAATTATAATTTTATTTTATTCCTTCAAGACATAATTTGTTTATGGTAAGTAGATAACTTGTAGGGTTTGATTTAAAAAATAAAAAAAAATATAGATAAGTTTATCAGGGTACAATGACGATAAGCCATAAGCTTGTATTCACCAACTCAAACTCAAAATAACTTGTCTACACTCATGTTTTAATATTTGAATTAAGATCTCAAGAAAGAAGAACATGCATCTGCTAATATCAAAAGCTACGCCATCGATTCACAAAACGAGGCAAAGTTATTTTCAATAGACTGGTCCGCATGCATTTTATTAGAATGTAGAATTGATATATTACCCCACTGATAACGGGGCAAACGTTATGAAGATAATATAATTGTGAAATTTGTTTAAAACAGTTATTTTTTTTTTATTATATAATCAGTATTGAAATTTGTCTCATATACTATTCGTTGAATAATAATTATATTGCGTTAAGAATGAATGTAATATAAAAATTATATTGTGCAATAGTTATGCCTGTAGTAAGAGCCAATTATCTTCAATATCTAAGTAGAAAGATCTACTTCAGTGAATTTACTTGCAGATATTTCACATTTCCTTTAATGAAGAGTAAAGGAAAATAGGTAAAGAATAAAACGTAAAAAAAATTAAAGGGTTTTGGCATGCAGTACTTACTTTTGGTATGGCGTGTGTAAGGAAATTTTATATATCCTTTCGAATCCCACTTCTGAACTATTGGCGGTAGCCAAAGTTCAAACAACCAAATCCAATTTGAATCACGTTTATTTCCACAATTATATCACTTGTACACAGTTTCACACTTTTTGCAGACGATGTCGACACTTCGCTGGTTTGTAACCGACTGCCTGACTTGCAAGCCGCCAAGCGTTGTAGTATTCCCCCGGAAGTGCGCAAAAGGCGCCAACCGTTAGACATTACATTTTAGCAACTTCCGAAGAAAAACTGTGTGAATGTATTGATAAATATTATGACAATTGCAGATTTAATTAATAAATTAACTATCAATTAATTAAATAGAACATATTAATGCAAATTTTTCACCGGAAGTAGCTGTTGATATTAAAAGACATTAAGCGAATACAGTAACGACTTTACTCCTATTCTTACTGGAAGTCAAGAACTTTTCTTATTAGAATTAACACCGGAAGTGCAAATACAATTACTTTTAATAATAATTAATGTTATAAGATGCCAATTAACATTATCATACAGCATTAACCTAACAATATAATGTAAGTGGCGCCTAAAGAAGTTTTTAGGTAATTCAATAGTATTTATTGTTTATTCCCTTAGATACCTTTTTCATGACAGATTCTATCTCAGCTCATGTTAAAGTTGTATGTAATAATGATCTTCAATAGTGTTAGGCATATGATAATATAAAGGCATATCCGCACAGCCCAGCGGCATAAGGCTTGACCATAAGCAAAGTCGCCGGAGCCGCTGGGCTATGAAGATCCACCATAAAGCGCTGTCCACAATTTTCCAAGTTCCCATGCCTGACGTAACACGGCAGGGACATAGAAACATTCGGTTAGATACGATTTGTACGAATTTGTTCACGCATCTCTGTATCAGCGGGATCTCATTGATTGTCAATGTCCCGAAGCACACTCGGATGCTCTGACAGTACTATCCGATTTTTATCTACGTGGAGTGCAATCTACAGGCAGGTAGGTTGGTGACAGGCAGGCACGAGAGTCAGTGTGATAACATTGTACTGATCTTAGTACCCTGGTCTCAATTAAATAAATTGAAACCAGGGTACTAAGATACTAAAAACATTTTACTTACTCTCAGAAACTTTAAGTTCTCCAAAGAAAATCAAAGGCAGCGTGTACACTAAGGTGACTTCAATGAGGAAAAGTTCAGAGGACTTCTGTTTGAGCCAGTACACGAGCCAATTTGCTCCGGGGTTCGTACATAGCTTGACTGCAGTCTTACAAAACTTTGCCGGTATCATCATACTGCTCGGGTGTATACTGACGTTTCCCTCCGGAATGCGAACTTTCACCCTCATCTGTTTATTTGCTTTTCGAGAATTCATGTTTATCCACCTAGAAAATATTGAGAGATGTCTAATCAAGGATAGTATATTCTAAGGTGGACCACGACCGAAGACTGGTTGAGAATTGTGGCGTAATAGAGAGGCGTACGTACCAGTTAACGAACACGGGCTGTTGATTGATTAAACTTTAGTGAGGGATGTTCTCAAATTTTAATAACACGAATAAAATAACTATGTATTTAAATAAAATTTAACTATAACTATTAAAATGTAATACACTTACCTAGCAGCTGCGATATTAGGATACAACGAAGCCGCTACAAGAGCCTTGAACAAACTCAGATTGTTGCTATTCCTATTCTCCCACGAAGACGTGACATTGCCAGAACTCAAAAATCCCATCTGGCTTAAGTTGTTACCAATTTGGTTTTTCATATCACACAACAGTTCTAAAGTGTTTGACGACAGAAAGTGTTTGTAAGCAAAGTCTCGCTTACTGTCGCTTCGTTCCCATTGGATGATCGCTTCCGATATGGCCACGTGGTCACTTGGTTCGCCAAGCGATAGTTTACGCTTTACCTCCTTCATTTCGATTTCTTTATCTGTATAAATAATTATAAAGTTGTTTTTCATTGTGCAATTTTGTCATAGGACCATGGATAAAAAAGGATCATTTCAAGCATGAAAGGTAGATGATGATGGGAGAAGATGTATAAAATCTCAGCTACAGAGGAAAATAACTGAGTAATTTAACAAAGCTACCAGTTAAATGGCTGTGTGCTATAGAGAATTAAGTTATAGAATTTATTTAGGTACCTACTCGAAAAAATGTACCTATCTAACGTACTATTTTGTACCTGGGTCTCAAAATCGGGTGGGCACTGCGATGTCGATCGATATGTATTTGTATATGAATCATGTGATACAGCACGTATCGCATGATCCATGTTTGTTTGTTTCTTCATTATAATCTCAGAGCGATTCGAATAAATTGAGCATAGCGCAGCACAGTATAGTTCAATGATGATAGCTCACCCTAATGGATACAGCAATCATAATCCCAACTTCGCATGAGCCGAATACTATATCCACTAAAATGATGCGAGAGGGCACATTCAGAAGAGGACTGACGGCCGTTGGGGCCGAAAGCTACTCGAGTGGCGACCACACCGGCAGACACAGCCTTGGCAGGCCTCACAAGGCGGACGACGATCGGCTAAAATTATAAATTCCGTCGTGGGAAGCCGCTGGATACGGACAGTGCAGGATCGGGTTGGAGATCCTTGAAGGAGGCTGGGGGCCAACAGTGGGAGTCTCTCGGCTGAAATTATGATGAAAATGAAAAGTGTATTACGTACCAAGGGCTAGAATAAATGGGTCCTTGAAGCTCCATACAGCAGCCACGCTGACGGCGCGATCGAGACAACCGAACAATGCTCCCAACAGAACCAATTTGCCTGCGGTGGGATGCAGTGGTAACCTAGCTAAATGCCATCCAAGAGGAGTCAGGAGTTCATTAGCGTCCAAAGCTCCGCATCTTGAATTAAAATGCAACAACGGATAAACTTAAAACACTGAAGTAAGAATTGCGAGATTCTGACAAAATCTATAGCTTAAAATTACATTTCCTATTTAGCTTCGACTGTTGTTTTGCCAACTCATTAATGAGTTTTAATGTCGCTGCATAGGTACGTAAGGTGTTTTTGTCGGGACGGAAAATTTTAGAATTATACAGTGTGATCGGGTGCATGAACGGAACAGAGGCGGGAAAACATTTTCAATAAAACGACATACCTGTCCCGGGCGCAATCGGATAAAAACACGTTACTTACCTATGCTGCGGCCTTTAGTCAATCGCGGAATTTTTTTATTACACATTCAATCTTTTTGAAGAAAATGCATATTTAGGCAATAAAAACTGCATCTGTTGTTTTGGTTTAGGAGGATCAGCGCGGCGATATAAACAGGCATAATAGAAGTCGCTTGCCGGGAGCCACAATTTATAGTCTACTGATTTTAAACTTACGTCATAAGCATTAAGCCTAATGAGACGTATTAATTTTGCCAGATCGATGTAGGTACCTAGGCTTATTTTTGTAAGTAATATTACGTAAGAAAAAAGGAGAGACATTGTCCATCCCTATTTCTATGGATACAGGTTTCACTTCCACTTCCATCGTAACTATATATTTTTCAATCTAATTCCTAAATTTATTACATAAGCACATTGCCAGATTTATAACGGGAATTTCCATATTAAAATTTTAAGCCTACTTACTGCTGCAAATGTTTGATGGCTCTATCAATGGTTGTCTCGGCTGGTGGGTCTGGGACATTCTTAAATGCATCCGCAACTTTTCCAAGTCTGAGTCGTTTGATTGTTAGCACTGGTTCCAGTAAGTTACTCCTCTGAAGTTCTGGTAGTAAGCGTTCGTCAAGCTTGTTAGCACGGTATGAAGTTAGGAGATGATAGCAAACGCCTGGCTGGCAGCGTCCGGCTCTGCCTCGTCTAATAAAACATTTCCAAGCTATAGGTAAATACCAAGTCACATATAAGTTCTACATTATAAAGGAATAGCGCGATAATGGCCGTAGCATGGAACAAAGGAGAATAGTATCACCCCATATCCTCCAATGGGTGTTGTAGAAGGCGACTAATGGGTCAGCAAAGAGGTATTGCTCACCTTATAATCCGTCAACCTATCCTCATTGGGCAAGCGTGGTGGACTACTGCCTAAGGGTAAGAACATGCCGAAGATGCCTCACTGTGATACCTCGCGGTCGCTGTTTAGCTCGCTACATCGATGTCACCTCCATGTAAAACAAATGCATGCTAATAAACACGCACACACATGTCGAAGGATACCTCACTTCGCGGTCAGTTTCGCGGTTTAGCTCGATGCCTACGTGCAAACAAAATATTTTGTTTTTACATCGCGGTCGACGGCAGGCATCGATGTGATCTGGCTCGTGATTGGTCAAATCGGTTCGCCTCAAGTTGTAGGTATCTACTTCACTCTCATACCGCTTCTATCGTCGCGATAATTGATCGGCTAGCTGTTCGATTGTTTTTTGGTGAATTGAATTATGGATAAGGAAGTGTTAAATTGATTTAATTTTTACAACAAATACAACACTGAGTACCTGAGCTGTCAGATGCGTCCGAATCGGCATGTTGGCACCGCCATCCATGTAGAAGCAGCGAGTATCGACATCGAGGTATCGAGATATCGACCGCGACCGCGAGCAGCTTCGGCATGTTCCTACCCTAAGCCTCCTTCGATGACAACGAGAGGCCTTGTGTCCCAGTAGTTCGAATTATAAAGGCTGTTACGATGATGGAAAAATTTCGAAGATCGAAAATTTTTAAAGCAAAACTTTATCTAATTCAATGTCGACATCAAAAAGAACATTAAATATAGAGTGATTGGAACAAACCTTTGTCGTAAATTAGCTTGAGACGCAAATTCAGTTTTCAATGTCGAAACATAATCTTCCACATTTAATCCACTGTATTTTACTTTACCACAGTCAATAACATATACTATGTCATCTATCGTAATTGATGTTTCAGCGATATTGGTAGCAACGACTATTTTCCTTATATGGTCTGGAGGCCTATCAAATATTTTATTTTGGTCTAGCGATGGCAGTTTTGAGTGCAATGCGTATACTTTACACTGCGATCCCAAAAGAGATTCGTTGGCCGATATTATTGACAGTAATTTTGTTATTTCTCCTATTCCAGGCAGAAATACAAGGATAGCTCCTGGTGGTCCATTACAAACTAGCTTTAGCAATTCAAACACCAAATGTATGTTCAAGTTTTCTATTCTTTGATCTAGAAGAGTGTTGTACACGGCCGGATGGAGTTTGTGTCTGATTGAACGTAGCCACGGTTCTGTAAATGAATAGTTACATTGAATTTGTTTATAATTTTATTTGCCATTATTTGAACATGGTGGAAACAAATTAAAGAAAACGAAAGACAAGAATACATTATGTAACTCATAGATTTAGAAGCTGTAGAACGGCAATGTGAGAGGAAAATAGCATACTAACGCGTATATTAGAGCGAGATAGATAGAAGAGTCCTTTTTTTTGACTGAGTACTGCAGGTTGTCGCTGATGACATTCCCTGCGTCACCGGGTTTTTTAAGGGCCTTGAGAGGTCCTCAAGCCTGTAGGTCAGTCGTTCCTAGGGGATTACTAGGTGGGGTCCACTCCGGAAGCTTCCTCGTTGCGGACCCTGGTAACGTGGTGGGGAAACTTTCTCGGTGGATGTGTGGCTTTTGATGTCAAGAGTCCCTTGGCATTCGAAGTCACATGCCATCGTAGAGTTGTTTTTGTTTTCCCACCACGGCTAGTTTCGCTAGCCACCAATTGGTGCAAGGAGTGCCTAGACGGGCCGCGTTGGGACGGTCTCGGTGTAGTTGCGCTCACGTGGGCAGATCCCGAGTTGTCCCGTAATAGCGCACTGAAGGTCAGGCCGGGGAGGATGTTTAGTGGGTATGGAAGGAACGCCTTTACCTCGAGTCCCACATATCCCCTGCGGATAGCCCCACCCCGCAGGGACGATGCGTAAATGGATTTGGCTCCCCGTCCACAAAAAATGGGGGGATTACTGGGCAACCGAGCATCTTCCCCTTGGGGAGTCTCTCGATCGCCTAGCGTCCCATTTCAACTTACACACTGGCGGCCTAGGTCTGCCTGTCGGTCAGCTTAGTGTATTTTATTTTATTTATTTATTACGTACGTACGTACTATTTGTCACTCACACATGCGCATTATACAATTTATTTATGTGCTGAGGTCGGAGGACGGAGTACATGAGTTCATGTTCCAAAATGACCACATGCGCCAAAACTGTATTACTTAAATAAAAATGGGTGTCATTTTATTATAGTTGTATAGGAAACACTTAAGAGGGCGATTTATCGATGAAATTTATTCTACTTCATAGCATTAAAAGCTCCGACTTCGGTACACAAACACATTGTATACCTACTCGCACATTGCGTTTCATTTTTGGTCTATTTACTTAAGAAATTATACATCTATAATGTAACTATTCCTAAAAACATAGGTATATTATTATATTAAATAAATGTGTCATCTATATTTTACCAATTTCAGCTCTGTACTCTCTTTTTTTTTCCTCTGCCGCAGATGCTACTTTGAATCTCCTTAGAAATCGATGGTGCGGTTTCGTTGGTTGCATTTCCACAGGGGGTGGTAGTTCAAAACCAGTCATATACAATATATCTTCGAGGTAAATATCTTTGACTGGGTATGCCAAGCCTTCAATGTGCATTAATGGGCATTTGTCAAAAAAAGCTGTCAACTTCTCTGCATCTAAAGTAGCACTCATCAGAATGAGTTTTAAGTCTTTACGTTTTTGTAACACCTTGAAAAGTTACAATTCGATTAGATTGATATTGAAGTAAACATATGCGATATGTTGACAGAGCAACTTTGATCACGTATTGTGGCAAAAAGTAATTCACAATAAGCTGTTTACATGTTATAACTTAAAGAAACTGCGCAGACATAGAGACTCTAGTTGTAAGTTACGATGATCGACATCAGTTTTCAGTTGCTGCACTCTATGGCAGAATCAGTTTCAAATTGACGCAACTAGCAACTGTCTTTATACTAGTTATGTGAAATTGCTGGTTTCCCCAATCGGCAATCGTAGCATGTCGAGCGATTTCCAATATAAAGCAGCAATTCATGGAATAAGTTAACAGAAATTGAGTGGAATAAGTTAACTAAAGCTCCTCTGTCTGTATAGCCCCATATTAAGAATGTGTTATATACAAAATAATGGTGTCTTTGAATTTTTAAAATCAAACTGTTTTATGACTAATGCTGTAAGCTGTGCATAGCCTTCGCAGCATCTCCTCATCCACTTAACCCGCTCACATTTTTTTTGGGTCAGTGCAGTACGTCTTGATATTGATAATACTGCTATAACTTATGGCATTACATTTTTAAACGGTCGGGTCTACCTGACAGCAACCCTCCTTGAGAACAACTGTTATCTTTCAACAGCAGCTGGGACCACCAGATTAACGTGCCTTCCAAAGTGCGGAGGAAAATCGAGTTGAAACAATATTCGGTCACCTATCCAAGTACCGAAAGTGCACTTGGTAGCTTAGTTATCGTAACGAAGAACGTACGACCGCAGCACCATCGCCATCGAGCTCCTCCTCAGCCATTGCAGCATCATCGGAGTTGTTTTATAGTAGGCAAGGAGCTTGGTGACTCTTGTAACCTTGGGTAGTTGGGAATACCTTATCATTTTAGAGAGTGTCCCCATAAAGAGTCCATGCAAGGCCCCCATAGGACTTACTTGGAAGCTAGTCACAATAGATCTTATTGGTCACAGTGACACAAATAGCCCCAAGACAATGAATAATAATAGAGCATTGTTCAAGCTGGAATGGAACAGAACGCGTAGGACGCCTCTAAGGGCTGTTTTCACTATAAATTTGTCACTGTTATAAAGTTTAACTCAGTAAAATACAAATGAAATTAAACTGAAAAAGAGTTTACAGAATTATGATAAGCCTTACCTGTTTTAACATACACATAGCAAAGTCAATATGACAGTCTCTTTCATGTACTTCATCTAATATAATGTGACTGTAATCAGTCAAACCTTGGTTAAGCTCTAAATCCACTAGCAGAACACCGGTTGTGCAAAACATTATACTTGCGCGTGGGCGTGCGTCTATTCTGTAAATATATGTTTTAATACACATATGCAAAAAAGTGGCATTGAAGCATGCAGCCTGCTTGATAATAAGTGGTTGTTCTCTCTATAGTAAATTCCAACACAATGGTAGTTCTCATTCTCTATACCAAAGCGCAGTGAAAACTTACGTACTCATCAATAGAATACAAGACACCGTCATATTGAATTTTTTATTAACTATCCCTTTCCCGAATTTACTAATTTGTAATTCTTATTACCACAGATAATATAATACTATACTAGTATTATTACCAAATAAATTATTGTATCTGTTTTGCCACTATCAACACAGATTACGCCCAAAGGCACTGTGCCTTATGTAAGCATATGTAAATTTAATACGAAATAGGTTCATACCAATGGGCCGAAGTGCAGAAGCCAGTGAACAGGCAAGTACATACAAATCTGCAGTCTTTTTTTATCCAATGGTTAAAATGCAAACTTGGCTGCTAATGTCTATATGCTGAAAGCATTTCCTTCAGACAGATCCAATTCCGAAAAACTAACCCGGTGTGGCCAACTTCAAATGAATATTTTCAAAAAACCTTGACTGAGTTAAACTCATTTATTTCTAAATAGAGATTAAGGATGTATTTTTTAATGAATATCCGGCTGTCTCTATCTAATAATATTATTCTATTCATAAATCAACCTATCCTTTAATAGGGGCATGAAAAACTTACAGACTGGCAAAAATGCTTCTTTAGCAACTATTTGGACTCCAATTACAATAAAAATCAGGCGAAATGTATCTATTTTCTCAGTATTATATAAAAATAACCCACTTTTCTAGTCTCACAGCAAATCCTACAGAATTGCCCATTTGTTCTGCTCTTTCACTGGCCACTCGAGCGGCTAGAGACGAAGCAGCTATGCGCCTTGGTTGAGTGACCAAAATTTTAATATTTGCTCCTTTTTTGTTCAGTATAGCCTCATCTAATATCAGTTGAGGCACCTGAAAATGCAATTGACCAAATATATTATTATTTTTACCAGAAGTAATTACTGCAAGTATTTTTAAAGAACATTTTTCTATTTAATAATTCATTTATATTGTACCTGAGTTGATTTTCCACAACCTGTTTCACCACTTATTACAATTACTTGGTTTTCATTTATGGTTTTTAAAAGTGCATCTCGTTTTTTGTAAGTTGGTAATGTTTCCCGAAACTTCAACATTCTTTTATACTGTGATTTGGTTGTCATATCTCTATAGTCTTCATAAAAAGCTATATTTAAACTTTCAACATCATTATTTGATTTCATTATATTAATATACTTGGACAAACTCTCCTCCAATTTTTCTTTGAAAGTACCCGTTATGATATCTTCATAGCCATATTTGTAGTCCACTGCACCTCTTAATGATAATACCCTGCTACCATCTCCATAATCCGCATCTGGTTCAGATTTAATAGGAATAAAATCTAACGAACTAGAAGTGCTAGGATGTGTAGTATCATGAGTTTTGATTAACTTTTTACTTGGTTCTACAGTTTCTATTTCCTCCTCAATTTCTTTTTTTATCATAGCCTCTGTTGAACATTGCTTATTAAAGAGAACAGAAATTGATTTGGGATGTATTTTTATGTTTTCTTTTCTAGCAATTGTTGTTATCTTTTCCAAATTACTTATTAATTTCATAATTACAGGTTTTGGCACTCTGAGTGAGACCTGTAAAATAAATGAGTTGATGAAAAATAATATGAAGTTTTATGTGAAATGAAACCTTATACTATGTTTCATTTCATTCTATGTGAAATGAAACCTTATATATTTCATTCTGTGAAATATTCCTATTTTAGATAGTAGGTCATTAATTGTAACAGTATAACACAGCGTATGTTGCTTATTGATTCAATTCAATTCAATTTTTATATTTATGGCCCCTGTCAGATTTGACAATTTTGCCAAGATCCAGTTTTGGAAAAGACACAGATTGTATGATTATTACTATTACTTTTGTGATTATTATCCAGTTGGGTAACCTGTGGACATTGCTTATTGATGTACCTACACAGAAGGCTAAATTCTAACAAAGCAGGAAATCAATCAACAAAGGGCTAAAACTAAAGGTCACCAAAAACTTATCTATATTGGAGTGCGTTCCAAAACCAGGTGAAGCCAACTAGACAGCGTAAGATAGCTTTCTAATTGGTGTAAATTAACTATAGTTTAACGAAAGTAACCAATGGTGTAAGCGCTTCTTAATAACAACCAATAGTGAGCTACCATTTACTCTACCCCGAGTAAATTGAGATCGTTTTGGAACGCACCCTTGGTTGATACTTTTCGCCCTTCGTATGTTGTGTGGTACCCATGCAACAGTCATCTGGTAGGTATACAACTCACCCATAATACGATTCGTCTTCCCGTTTAATACGTTTGGTGACCGAACCCAAAATGTAACAATCCTTCAGTAAACAAAAAAAATCCAACGACCAGGACAGATGTTACACTCAAAATCATCTCGGCAGTCTGGTAAATTATTTTTAAAATGCGAAATAAATGATTAAGGTATTGTACTCACTACTCGAGTCTTAACCGCCGGTATCCCTGCCCTTTTCAAGCTCCTGTAATAAAGTCCAATTTCTTTTCCTACTAGTCCAGGTGGTGGTGGCGGTTTTTTAAACTGTGAATTTGTCCAGTTCGTAGATGTTTCAGGATTGTCACGTTTGAATTTACGTCCATAGTAGCCTCCTCGTCCTCTACCTCGAGGCATGGTTTTGGTTAAGCCGGTATAAAAAAAATAGTTCAAGCTTTACTTATATAGTCGTGTTCGAGTGGTTTCAAGTCTAATATAACTTTTCTTCACTTTACATCAATTTAATCTTTTGGGTAAAGAACTTTAGCTTACACTTTTCATACTACTGCTGTAATAATATCGCCTTAAATAATCGATCGGATCATTTAAATTAAATAAATAAAATCTTCAGAGCCACACAAACAAAACAGAAGACAGTACCTACCACAGGCAAAAAGTATAATCCACTTGTAATCTACAGACTAGTTAGCATTAGCACAGATTAGATAGGATGCGTTCCAAAACCGCGAAACTAAGCTTGTTTCTTCTAAAGGTGCGTTCCAAAACCAGTAGGCCTATTCTCTAACTTTTTTTGACAGTTGATAGTGATGATTACCGAGTGAATTACACATCCATTGCTGTTTTACACGATACGCTATTATGGCACTTGTCGCATAAAACTGCAATGGATACGTAATTCGCACAGTGATCATCACTTTCAACTGTCAAAAAAAGATAGCGAATAGCCCCCTGAAGCTAAGCATTTTTCTTTTAATTGGTGTAAAATAAAACCTATTTAAGCCATACCTTTACTAATTCAAATCCCGGCCGCGGTGCCGCGCCTATAAAAATGACATTAATTAATGCTATTTTATAGTTGGATTTCCACCTCATCAGTCGTCATCATGAGGTCTGTTAGCACGCAAAAATCTTGCTGGTAAAATGTGTGACACTTACATTTTAATGCAAATAAGAAATAAGATAGAAAACTGAAGATGTGTCTGCATGGGCTAGATTCTTTTGCCGGTAGGGAAAATTAAAAAACAGAATCTGCCACTTATAAGGGTGCGTTCCAAAACGATCTCAATTTACTCTATATATAGTACTACGTATAGTATACTCTATAATAGTGAGCTACCATTTACTTTAGAGTAAATGGTAGCTCACTATTGGTCGTTATTAAGAAGCGCTTTCACCATTGGTTAGTTTTGTTAAACTATAGTTAATTTACACCAATTAGAAAGCTTTCTTACGCTGTCTACTTGGCTTCACCTGGTTTTGGAACGCACTCTAAAATGTCACTGTCAAATTGACAGAAAGGTTCTAAAATATACAAATCGAAATCAAAGCCACTAAGCGAAATATTCGAGGTTTTAGGTGTTTAATTTAGTTGTTTTGTAATTTGTATTCAATTATGAAGCGATAAATATCCATGATGTGTACTTAAATATATTATTTAATAACATTGTTCCCAACATTTCTTCGTTGAGTGATAAACAATTTAACAGTTAACAGTTATAACAAAAATGCTTATAAAAAATGTGAGGATACAGTTTTTTATTCATTTATTTAGATATAAAAATGATAGATAAATTGCTATAATATTTCAATTATTTTACGTAGAAAAATAATTACAACAACGTAATTTGTTTTCCAGGGTTATTGGTCTTTATTATGTAGAGGTCGAAAGAAAAAGATTGTTACATTGATAATTATGTTAATATTGCTAATTAATGCAATGTTATATGTAAGTTTTGAGTTGTACAGCACTGTGAAAAAACGGCGTGATCTGCCTTGGTATCAAAGGTATGTTAGTATGATTTTATATATGTAACTAGCTGACCTGGCGAACTTTGTACCGCCTAAAAGTCAATTCTTTATTTTTTTTTAATACTTATTCTGCTATTCTATACCCAGTATCCCGAATAGCAGAAAAAAGAAAGTTAATAAAGCTGCGTTGACATGCTCAAAGTCTGCTTTGACAAAATAGCTTTGATCAAAGTTCATTTTGATTCCAGTTGACAAGTACATTGTTTGCTTGGATCAGATTGTTCACTATTCAACATTTCAGCGTAACATAAGTACTTAAAATGATGTCTGACAAGACGGAATTGTTATTAGACGGTGAAGAAATTATAACAGACTTGAAAGTAGAAGAACTAAAACGAGTAAAGAAAAGAAAAATCTGAAAAAGGAGAATTTGGACTCGCTCCTGGATTCTACGTCCCAAGAACTGCTTCTGCCTCATACAATTCTACGAATTTTAAAGTATTTCGCATTTTATTTATTTTTGACATCATAGTTTAGCTGAAAAGTTGAGTATGGTCAAAATAATGCCAAAATAGTCATCAAAGCTACTTTGTCAAAGCAGACTTTCAGCATGTCAATGCGGCTTAAGTCAACAATTACATTGTGAAATATTTTTTTTCCTATTTTTTAATTTATCTCTCTGTAAGAACCATCCTCGTACTTCAAGAAATATAAAAAAAGAATTAGCGAAATTGGTTCAGCTGCTCTCAAGATTTGCACTTAGCAACACATTCAGCGATTCATTTTTATATTATAGATAACTTTAGTTTTTATTGATGTTAAATATTTGTCTGCACATCTTAAATAGTTGTTACGACCAATCAATAAATCTATGCATTCTTATTAAACTTTAATTTTATTATCTATTAAAAAGGCCTTTGCATCTATTGCTGCTTGATAACACCTATCTATATATCGTCACCTCCACGGCAAACTTACGAATCTGCAGTTTTTGTAAATTTGACATATCTAAAAAAAATTGCACCTTATGTTGTACTACATAGGTGTGATCCATTCATTGTATTTAAAAACAGCAGGATTTTGAAAATCAAATGTATCTAAGAATTTATTACATCTGCATCATAACAAAAGTTATTATCAATTTAATGTTTCAAAACGCTCTCCTGTAAAATTTGTTTTTTGCAGTTTCGTAAGTTTACCATAAAGGTGACGATATATTATGTAAAGCTATTTTAATATTATAAAACTGAAGAGTTTGTTTGTTTGGTTAAACACACTAATCTCAGAAACTACTGATTCAAATGGAAAAAATATTTTTGTGTTGGATAGTCCATTTATAGAGTAAGGTTATAGTTATAGACTATATAATAACTGACATTAAAGTGAGTGGCGTTGTGGGCGACCACTAGTCTGTTATACTAACTAATCTATCTCTATTATCTAATACAAATATTGCCCTTATGTTCTAGCTTACATTTTGATGAAAATTCTTATGTGGATAAGACTGGAATGAGAGTTGTAGTGGGACACTATGTTGGAGGAACTACTGGTGGAAATCTGTCTGAAGGTAATGTTTCATTAGAGTTATGTGATTGGAGTAGTATAGAATAGAATATTATTTACTGTATATTTAAATATAATAAATAAATATAAATAATGATTTATCCTATAACAAAGCTGATTTTTTGCCTAAAAGAGGAATCCAAAAAAAACTGCAAAAAATACCTGTGTCAAAAGGCTCCGCTCTTCCAAATTCACATTACATTTTCAAAGTTATTTACCTTATTAACAATTTAAAAATACATACAAGAGGATATTTAGGCATACAAAAATAACAGCACTTCCTTCACATTTCATGTGCAAGAACCAAAAATATGTGTGAAAATATGAATAAACTCAATACTACTAGACCAATTTTGATGATTTTTTTTTACAAATATGGATTAGATATTAGGAGTCCACATAGGCTACCTTTCATACCCTAGAGGAGAGATTTATATGTTTGTAACAAATAAACTAAAGACCATTAGATGATTTGGATGAAGTTTGGTCCAAATATAGATTAGATAGATGTTAGGAAACCATATAGGCCACCTTTCACACCTACTACTTTCCATACATTTTTTTCTCTTGTTTTAAAAATGGAATTTTGTCTTGACCAGCGTGTCAGTCCTGGTTACGTTTTGTATTGTTCAAAAGTAAATGATTGTTCCTCATCTTGAAAAGCAGTTAAAATATTAATGGTTGTACCTACCACATTTTTTCCTTAATTTCTTGTGCTTGGGACTGCTGACATGATTTTGATTGTAACATCTGTCTTTGTTGTTGTCTTTAGATGGTTTGCTTACTGAAGGATTGTTAATTTTTGGGTTTGATGCCCCTTTAGCGTGACGCAACAGGCTGGCAACCTGTCACTATTTTGGGGTACTGTATTGACCATACTGCCAAATATGACTTTGTGTGTAACCGAATGTTACCTGAAGATCTGTTCGACCTCTTTTGGGATTGTGAGAGTGTAGTATGTAGGCTTAAATTAAAGCAAAAGGGAAGATATGGCATCCTCCGTATTGCATCTATCAAAAAGCAGTCCTTTCAACTATGTGGACAAACTATGCTAAACGTGTCGCTCTCGCACGACTTGCATTTTTATATCGCTTACATAACAATGCAGTTGAGACGTAGTAGGGCCATTAGTCTCAGTTTTGTAGGCACACGCGCGTTACTTGGGTAATTTGTCTTCCCTTTTTTGCTTTAATCTGAGTATGTGGGTATGTATATCTTGTTATAATGATTACAATTCTTCCTTCCCCTGCATCCAGAAAGTTTTGTCTTATTATTGTTAATCTTAATTATGGCCAAAGCATTTGGCCATTGTCGAGTTAAAATAGTAATTCTACACTAAAATTGTACAGTATATTGAATAACAATGGAATCTCTCAACAGGTGTTTTTAGAAACTCATTTTATGTTATTCTTTGTAAAACTCTTGTCCGAGTTGTCATTGTCACATCAACATATGGTCAACAGCACGTCGGGCTATACAAAACTGTAAAATTTCTCTAAACGATTTTCAACCTAAGACTATTCAATATAAAGTGCATAATCGATTGGGAAAATTTGACAGTTTGTGGTAACCCAACGTGCTGTTGTCTGTACCTAAACAAAGTTCTAAAACTAGAACAGGTACATAGATTATAAAATGTATTAATCCAAATAAAAAAAATGTACTTAAAATTAATTTAAGATTTTATACAAAGAATGTTGTCTAATATTGCAGAAAAGTTCAGAATTGATATTTCTTAAGTCTCCTAAAATAAATCCTACATTGATGAAAATGATATAAAGTTCTTTAAAAAGCAAATAAGTATATAATTACACTAGTGGACCCAACAGATGTTGTCCTGTCCAGCGGACAAAATTGTGAATCTAAACCATTCTCAGATCCCCTTGAGCACACACAAAAAATTTCATCAAAATCGGTCCAGTCGTTTTTGTGAATCTAAACCATTCTCAGATCCCCTTGAACACACACAAAAAATTTCATCAAAATCGGTCCAGTCGTTTAAGACAAGTTCAGTGACATACACACTCACAGAAGAATTATATATATTAAGATTTAATAAATACTTAATTATTTATTACTTGAACTTCCATAATGTTAACAACTTTCAGAAGAAGGATATTTTGGTTGCCTGTTTTAAATCATATTTTAAGTCCTTTAATTGGAGGTATTCATGATTGATGTTAGTTCTGTTTAGAATAACAATAAACACCTTGGATAGGAGTATTGTTATGTTGCCAATAAAAGGGTGTGGGCCATTGATAAAATTCACATTAACCTAACAGACATGACAACAGAACACCAAAACCAGTCTATTCACAATTTCAATGCCCATTGTAACTATTGAAATAGCTTCAATTTATAGGACAATGTAATACTTTTATGATCCAAATTGTGACTTTCTATGTATATTTTTCTACAAATTACCTATATATTATGTTTTAAAAGAACTCTTTTATGATGTAAAAAGTTGCTCATTTTGTTTCCTTGTATTAAAAATAAACTTAATAGTTTTGTTGTTTGTTCGAAGAGGACACAATATATTTAATTTTGCTATAAAACGATGTATTGTTGTACATGTATGTTCCCTTTGTGCAATGAGAAAGAGAGAGGCAGCCTGTGGAGACAAATACATACATATTTTGTCCTCTTAAGATTTCTGTATTTGTGTTGGTGCACCTACTAAACTAAATATAGCATTTATTAGTAAGTCTTCATCTTTTGCAGAATTAATACACAGAAATAATTACTCTCCTGTCCCTGGAGCGGGAGAGGAGGGGCGGCCAGTAACACTATCCCCGAGAGAGCTTATCAGTGCTAAAGAATTATATTCATTGCATTCATATAACATACTTGTTAGTGATAAAATATCAGTAAGTAGGAGTCTGCCAGATGTCAGGAGTGATAGGTATGTAGTAACAAATATTTTATTTGGTAATTTACTCATCATTTATTCAGAAAATTACGTCAGAATTGTTTTTTCAGCTGTAAGAGTATTGAATATGTTTTGAATAACCTTCCGACTGCAAGTGTTATTATTGTGTTCCATAATGAGGCCTGGTCGACACTGATACGAACAGTTATGTCAGTTTTGATAAGATCTCCAGAGAAGTTATTAGAGCAGGTAAATTTCTGTTTTATAGTAGATAGTAGACAATATGAGCCGTCACATACAAGGTTGGTACTAGAATTTCCCAGCCAAAACTAGAAATATAGGCGTTTACGATTTCTGGCGTCTAATAGGTATTTAACATATCATTCGATTATTCTACTCCAACTGAATATCTTATATCCAACCTTAAACTTGTGTATGATGTTAGCAAAATTTTAATTATCTGTCGTACGAAACTCGTATGGATTTCAAATTAGATGCAATAAATGTTAGATAAAATTCGATGGTATGTAAATTCACAATATCGTCCCGCACTACAGTCAGTGTTCTTACATAAATATGATCTTCTTTCAGACGAAACTTCCATCTATATTCGTCTCAAATACATGAGACAGATATGCATTGTTTCGGTCCTTATTGAAATGGGATCTGAGTACCTTCAAAAGTTTTAAGTGTTTTTCAAAGATCGTACGCGACAACGTCTTAGTTTTTTTTATGATTAACAGTGCACCTCTTGACTTTCAAACTCACCTGATGGTAGGGCCCGATCTAGCCATTTCGCCGCTCTGGACAATAGCCAAAAGTTAATTTTAAAGCACACCCCATAGGATTTAATATCTTATTTTTGCCACCCTTCGTTTTTGCCGCTCTGGACAAATGTCCGACTGACCTCCCCCCCTAGATCGGGCCCTGCCTGATGGTGACGATAAGGCCGAGGATGAATCGTGCTTCACGTGGAACCCTCAAACTACAGAGGGACGAGCTATCTTACCATTAATTGTCGGAACACAATAATGCTGTTAACATTATTATTATGAAAGTTATAGTCTAAGATCCGTATTAGAAACGACCTTCACTTCACTGATCTGTTTAATGAATGAAAACTATTTTATATCAAATTTTATACGTTAAAAATTAATCGCGAGTGGGTTGGCTAAAACAATCTTGCCCAAACTATTATTATTTAAAGATTGAAAATTATAATATATCTGGTAGATTGTACCTGAACTATCACAAACACATTAGTTTTTATATTCTCTGTTCCTCAGCATTACCAATAAAACTTTCATAATTTTATTGATTGAGATTGCTTTCCTCAAAGAAATTTCCACATTAGTTGTTAATATTTTTCAGATAATTTTGGTAGACGATGCCAGTGATAGAAAATATTTAGGAAAAGAACTCGAAGACGCTATAGACAAGTTGGACAAGGTTCAACTACTTCGGAGTCCAGTGAGAACTGGCCTTGTTGGTGCCAGACTGATGGGGGCAAGAAAAGCTACTGGCGATGTCTTGGTATTTCTAGACGCACATTGTGAGGTTCGTGCTTCTTTTAGAATTTTAAGTTAGCATTTATTATGTGAATAATGAAATTAACTTGCCTTCTCCGATTTATAGGTGACTCAAGGATGGCTCGAACCATTGTTAGATCGCGCTGGCAGTGACGATGTTTTTATATGCCCACACATTGATTTACTATCTGAAGACACTTTAGCATATACCAAGAGTATTGATGCTCATTGGGGCGCTTTCAGCTGGCGCCTGCATTTTCGCTGGCTCATGCCGAGCAGTGAAGTAATGAAGAAGAAGTCTGATAATCCTTCTAAGCCCTACCCAACCCCGGCAATGGCTGGCGGTTTATTTGCGGTGAGAAAAAGTTTGTTTTGGCGATTAGGAGGATATGACGAAGGCATGTTAATATGGGGCGCCGAAAACTTGGAATTGTCTTGGAGAGCTTGGCAGTGCGGCGCCCGAGTTGAAATTACGCCTTGCTCAAGAGTAGGGCATATATTTAGGAGACACAGCCCTTACAAGTATCCTGGAGGCGTAGCGCATGTGCTTAACTCCAACTTAGCTAGAGCGGCAACGGTGTGGATGGATGAATGGGCTGATTTCTTTTTTAAGTTCAACCCAGCAGTGGCGGCAATTCGAGATCAGCAAAAAGTTTCTGATCGAGTAGAACTTCGCAAAAATTTGAACTGTAAAAGTTTTAAATGGTATCTTGAGAATGTGTGGCCACAACATTTTTTTCCAACAGACGATAGATGGTTTGGGAGGATTCGTAATGACCGCGGTGGTTGTTTAGGCGTTGTTTCTGCAACTCCCGGACTTGGCGGGCCTGCGGCTGGTATTGACTGTGGCAGTGATATGGAGATAGAAAGATTAGTAGTTTACACGCCTGAAGGAAAACTGATGGCTGATGAAGGCTTGTGCTTAGAACAAGGGAATGGTCGAGCAGTATGGAAAGGTTGTAGTGACAGCTCTAAGCAGATCTGGCTGCAGAAAGGACCCAGACTCAAAACTAAGGCTGGATTGTGTTTGACGTTACTGAAAAGTGATAGTAAAACGGGTATTGGTGATGCTTTGACCTCTAAGAGATGTACTAAAGATGTTGGACAGATTTGGCATTTTGAGCGTGTGCCTTGGCGATGAAGTGTTGTGATAAATAGTGATACAATTTTATGACACATGCGACCTCGGATGTGGCATTCTTTATACATGTGAGTACAATATAAAATTGCTAATACACTTTTTTACCAGTGATTAGCACATATCAATTAAATTGTTAAATGCTTCCGTGTTCAGCTTCAGTTTTATCTTAAGATTTTCGAAGTCTACAAGAAGAATCACTTAAAGCGATTTATTTATGTGAAGTTCGTTCGTTAGAAGATCGTTTTTAGTAGCTGCGATATTATTTTTATTACTCATTCCAGAAGATTTATTTTTAAGTAGTTCTTATATAATTTGAGTCTGTTTTGTGCATAAAATATGGGGCTGAGACCAGGCAACTAGCGCCACTGATAGTTTTAATTTTATAACTTCTTTTATAACTTCACGAGACAATTTTAAAAGTCTCAAATTGCCACGATCTCTTAAAACTTGTTTCAAATATATAGAACAACATTCAACTATTTTTCATTTTGTTTGAAACGGGTCTTAGCAATAAGTAGCCACTTTCGTCTTAAACCCATTTTTAACTTAATGAAAAAATTATGGAATAAATTTTAATTAATTATTGAAAAAAATAAAACAGTTGTTCTATAATATTATAGACGTATTTTAAGTGATAAGTAGCAATAAAATTAAACTTGTAGCGTTAGTTGACGTTGTCAGCCACTTTAACTTTATTAGTTTAAGCACAAACGTTTTGTTAGATCTTCTGTTTTCATGATATGCTTAAATAAAGGGTACACACAAAGCGATGGGATAAACTTCAATCTAATTTTTAAAAGTGTGTGTCCACTGTGAGAGATTCACTCTCATGGCCTTTCTGATAGCTTTTATTAAAATAAATTGAAGTGAATAAATAAATTTATTAAAATAAGACATATTTTGTGATACACTGCCAGAAAGACTTTAATAATGTCTGTCGTATTTGATAAAGCATTGCACTGATAATTTTAAGAGCTTGCAATTTGTATTATCAACTTTGACAAAACCTACGAAAGTACTCAATTGCCATATTTAATAAACAGTATAATTAGTATTTTTATGTAATCTAATTATGCTTAAGTAATAAAAAAACAATCAATCATGAATCTGATCTGAAAAATCTGAGATGTGATATCAACATATTTTTATTATCTATTAAGTATGTTTATTACTAATATTATTTATTATTAATATTTTTATTACTTCACCAGCCACTTAGAGTAATATGGTTTATAAATTGTTCTAATTCCAGCATTTGAATCTCATAATTCGCTTTGTCCAATTACATTAGTCTATGAATTATATCCAATTATATAATTGATTTAAAAATAAAGATATACCTACAGTATATGCAATTTATGATGGCACTTACGACATAGGAAATTAGCACTATTATGGCAAATTTGTGATTTACCCCTAATAAAAAAACGAACTTTAGATTTGAAAACTTCATATTCAAATAAAAAAGGTATCCGGTCCGGTTTTCCTCCATATGTTAAGAATAAACCAATTAATGATACTCCCTATATAAATTAATGGAATAATTACGTAAGAATCAGTTGTCAACACAATTTAGCCAAACTTCGTCGACATAATTTAGCCAAACTTCGACGTGTAGGCATCACAAATTGCCATAATAACGTGAACTATAGTTTTACTCTTTTGTATGCTGATTTTAATTAAATTTGGTACACATGTAATTTTATTTAAATGGATAAATTATTTTTGATTTTTCTTTGTTAAACATACACAATATTGTTTAATAATTATTGAAATTTGATTTCTAGTCTTACTTAAAATATTAATTATTTTAGATCGAATGTTTTTGACGACTTTTATTTATGCTACAGGTGTAATTAGTTGTAAAGTGTAGCTACACGACAAAATTGTGAAAGATAATCATTAATTTTCCTACCCTACACGCAATTTATCTGGGGTCGGTGCAGTATGCCTTGATATTGACAATACTGCTCGGTGATATCAGTCACCCATCCGAGTACCGACCGCGCACTTGGTCGCTTAACTTTGGTGATTGTTACTAAGAACGCACGAACGCGGTGCCATCGACCTCAATTATGAAAGATAATAATTAAATTAAAAAATAACTGCCTTAAGAACTAAAACTATAAACAATTTTTTTACTTTTATAAAGACTGTTAATGTTATGAAATCCTCATATTGCAGTGTGTATTACTCACTGAAGGAATACTGTTTTTACGAATTTAATCACGCGACTTTACTTAACGATTTTCTACACCTATACTATGTTACATTATATTTTAATTACTAAAATATCTTAATTTTTATATGTAATTTAATTTTGTACTTATATTAATATTTTTAAGAATAACATTCCGTGATAAAAGTGAAATTATTATAAGTCGATTTATTTATTTTATATGTTAGCTTTTATTTAGTATTGTGAATTTAATTTTAGTGATATTTTGTGTTGTAATAAGATACCTAACGTATAGAAGTATTTTAAAATCCGTGGCAATTGTAACAGGTTAGAATTCCTTGAAAAATGTGCGAGTTTAGGTCTGACATGTATCTGTAACTACATAGTAGTATTTTTTTATAATTTAAAGTTTATTACTGAACCGTTGTCCACTTATATATATTTTTTCTGTGTTTTGAGCCGAAGTTTATGTTGTATTTTTATAAAGTGCAATAACTGCAGTGAACTCTCAATTGAAAATTAATTCTTTATTAACATAAAATTGTTTTGACACGTGCTTACTTAAATTAATAATGTTACTTATTGTTTATTTTACTTCAAACGGCGTATTCACATCGAAGTTATATTTTTTAGAGCACCATTTTGCAACTCGATAGTATTAAATAAATTTTGCGACTATTGTGTTGTTAAATCATGTTGTCTGTTATCTTATACTGGGTGTTTGGTACATTTGGTATCAAGCGGACACCTACCCATGCAGACATAATCATAAAAATACGATGGTGATATCAAAAATTTAAATTCGAAAACAAAAAATGATTTCTACATACAAATAGTTCGATCGGAAAAACAAAACGCATGAAAAAATACAAAATATTTTTACTATTTTGCATTTTTCATATCACCACAGTATTAATATGACTAAGTTAGCATAGGGGGTGCCTGCTTGATACCCCATGTACCAAACACCCTGTAAAAACGTGGCTCCATGGTGCAGTTCCTATCTTGTGAACTTTTGCTATTCTTGTTTGTGCTTGTTAAGTACATTATTGGCAGTACAGATACTATGAACTGTTGCTCATAGTATCTATACTGTCAATAATGTACTTTCAATCTATAATATAAAAATGAATCGCAAAATGTGTTGGTAAGCGCATAACTCAACAACGCCTAGACCAATTTGGCCAATTCTTTTTTTTAAATGTTCGTTGAAGTTCAAGGATGGTTTTTACGGCGAGAAAACTTCGAATAATTTCTTTATGACAGGACGAAGTCTGTCGGGTCCGCTAGTTATAAATAAAGTTCATGCGAAAGTGATAAGATTACCTAAACAATGACACTTGAGTGTTTGTGCATAATGTTGCTCCACTCAAATAACTGCTATGTGGATACACCTTTATAAGTTATGTCTGTTAAGGTATTGTACTAATTGTAATAAAAGAACACACCAATCGTGCAATCAAAATAAAAGTTCACACACTGACTCAGTATTTTTGCATTTTATTTTTTACATATTTTAAGTAAGTACAAAATATATTTCCTAATTAATATAGTTTATAAGTTACGGCGGTATCGAATCAGTCATTGTTGTGTCAATTAAATATTTCACCTAAATACATAGAATAGTATAACTGAAATAATAGGTAGGAATACTTTGAGTTGCGTTTGCGCAGCTGAGTTACAGTTGTTGCCCCAGCAGATGTGGCAGCGTGCGTCACTGTGTCCTCTCGCTCTTTCGACAGCTATTAGACCGAGACAGACAGAGTCCACTTGAACTCTTGGCACACAACCTCGAATGACGTCAGCCGTTCTTCCAACTGAAATTAGAGAAAAAAATATTATTTAGAGAAAAGCGTGGGGTGCTCAATAACATTAGTAGGTACTTGAAAATATTAGATTGGTACAATTATTATTTTATTTTCCACTTTTTAGTGCGACTTATAACCGCAGATGAAAGTAGGTATATTATTAAAAAAACACCACCAACTTAACAATGACAACGCCATCTAGTGACGTATAACTGAACTGGTTTACCCTTGTTTGGTATAACAACGTTTGCTCGAAAATCGTTTCGTCTAATTTTAGTTGCAATAAAGTCATTTCGCATAATTATTCATTTGACCGAATATTTAATTGGTAGAATTTTATTTAGCATAATTATTTATTTGACATAATGTCATTTCACCGAATTTTCATTTGAAAGAAAGAAAGAAAGAAAAAACGTTTATTGAGACAACAACACTAAAATTAAACAAATACATAATACATTATTTGCCTCAAACGGTCCCAGCTCAGCATAATGCCAGCCTTGCGGCTAGCGCTGGTCTGCCGCTGGAACCGATCACAACATAATTAAAAATGCATCAAAAAGTACCTACTCAAATAATAAAAATATGATTAAAGAAGAAAAAAAAACAATGAAATAAGATTTAAAAATGGCAGTGGGTGCACAATACATTTGCCATTTATTCTTAGGCACTATAAAAGGACTAACTTTTTTGCACTAACTTTATTTAACCTAATGTTTAATTGGTAGAATTTTATTTAGCATAATTATTTATTTGACATAATGTCATTTCACCGAATTTTCAAATGCACTAATTTTATTTAACCTAATGTTTAACTAGACTAATAATGATTTGGTCGAAAGATCGTATCGAATATTCAGTTCAGTAATAATTCAGTGAAAACGCCCTAAGTCGCTTCTGGCACTCGCCGGCCGCTGCCGCGGCATGTCAATCGATATTATACAAAGTGATTATTTTCTTAAACGTTGTTCGAAGAAATGATTTTCGACTAAACGTTGTTATACCAAACAAGGGTGAACCAACTGAACTAACATTCCAAACGTTTAATTTATTATAGTCCTAGCAATTCTAATCAGGATAATGGGATATTATTATCGAATTATTGTAATGTCATCGGTCTTTGATAAAAAGTTTAAATGAAATCTGACCGTATAAAGGGAACCAAAATTGCGTAAAAAGGAGTCGGTTACATACAAACATACAGGTGAAGCTTGTATAGGCGTGTTAAAAAATGTTAGTTTTATTTATTATTTTTTTACGCATTACTTCCACTTCAAATTGCCGAAATTAAACCACCGAAGGTGTCAATAGCTCTATCCCTTTTTTAAAAATTTGTTCCTAAAGAGAGGGCAGAGGGAACTGTGGAACAGAGGTTGACATGTGATGCCGGCAGAGTAGAATAGCATCACCCCATATCCTCCAATGGGTGTCGTAGAAAGCAGATCAATGGATCAGAAAAGGGTATTGATCACCTTGTACTCCGTCCACCAATCCGCACTGAGTAAGCGTGGTGGATTACTGCCTAAACATCCTTCAATGACGAGTAGCCATGTGTCCTAGCAGCGGGTAGAATTATTAAGGCTGTTATGAACATCGTATAGAGGAGTTTTTCCGGAGTTCTTGTAATTATTAAATTCCATGCCTCTGGGTTCCGACTACATGTTACTATGTTCAAAAAAAGTTCTAAAAACTACCATCAATATGTTTTAATTTTGCCTCTTATATTTGATCTTGTTTCCATCTTTTCAGTTGACTATTTTTCTTTTTATGCAGGCGGGTTTTTTAGTTTTTTAAAATGATTTATTTTTATATTTTTAGTTAATGAATATATATACCTTTTTCAAAACAGACAATGGAATAATATCCCATATTGAGGAATCTAAAGAACTTTTTTTAGCTTCTAATAATAGCATGTTTTTTTTAACATCACTAACTTATTCTTCTTTAATTAATGGCGCTCGCGTTATTTATCGCATTTCACAAATGTCAAGTGAAAATGTACTTTTTAAGTAACAGACAATTGTACGGTAGATTGAGGTTAAAAACGGAGTCTCTCAACACGTGTTTTTACAACAAGCACTCGGGAGAAACTCCTTAACATCACTTAACCAAGAACACTTGGGCTGTCAAGACAAATCTAACGATACCTTATGTATAGAAATCAATGCAAAATTGTAAAAAGTTATGATATGTTAACAAAGAATATTACAAATAAACATGTTACAAGATACGCGCGAAAAACGTAGGGTTACGTCAGTGTAGCTGGCGTCTTTAGGCTACGGTTACCTACGCTTACCACCAGGCAGCCCGTATGCTTGCCTTCCAATAAACTAACATAAAAAAGTAACAAACATCACTAGATAACAGAATAGAGATTCTATATGACACTACCGGCGGTGTGGGTAATGTCGGTACTGTGAACTGGAAGTATTCGTGCTATTATTTATTAGTTATAACCAGCCAAATGTCAAGAATAACATGATAATCTTATGTAAATAATCGACGCGATTATAATGTAAATACTCACAAGTTTTATCATCTGGTGTAGCAATCATCTTCAGGCACCGATACTCTATCGGTATCTTGCTGTCCGTGGAGGGAGGCGGGTGCCCGAGGTTGTGGACCCACTGCGCCGTCACCCAGTTCGAGGGATGGCATTCTACCATCGAGCCAGGGTTGAGAGCTTGGTCATAGTAGCAGCCTAGGCAGCGTTGGTAGAAACAGCTCTCTGGTAGCACTGGACGGTATGAAAATGTTTTACATTAAAATCTATTCTATTCTATTCTTAATTAATGGCGTCGCGTCGGTCGCGTCGCATTAAGCGTAGGTACACCTACGCATTTTGCCAATGAATGTCAAGTGAAAATGTAACTACTTATAGGAGTAACAAAAATTGTACGGTTGATTGAGGTTAAAAATGGAGTCTCTCAACACGTGTTTTTACAACAAGAACTCGGGAGGAACTCCCATTAATATCTACTAAGACCAGTGTCTGATTGTCAGTTCTGAGAGACAGATACAGATATTGCAAGTACCTACCATAACTATTTTACGAATGTAGGTATGTTAAATTGGAAATGAATCTCAGTGTCCCACTTGGGTCTTGCGCCAATATGTAGGTATACATAGAATTTACCTAATTTTTATTTTTAATCAATAATGTAAATTATGGGTAGGTAATAATGTTAATTAACGGGTGTCTGGTAAAAACATATTTTTATTGTTCAAAACCATTACAAAATGTTAAAATTGAAATCTGATCCGCGAACTTAACATGTTAGGTACCTACTTGCCTATACAAGTCTCGAGTCATCAGTGCAGCATTGCACGAGGGTGATGTCGAACTTCAGTGTTTCGCACTATCGTGATTTCGACTTATACCCAAGTAACACACAAAGGCTGAATACCAGATGAATAGATGGATTCTTGTGTACTTACAGCTGAATAAAGTAACTGAATAAAAGCAGAGTAGCATACTATTCAGCAACTAAATTGCTTAAATGGGCACAAATTACTCAGCCTTAAGTTCACATAGCTGAATAACATCGTAATAATAACGTTATAAGGGTAGTATTAGGTGTAACAAGGTGGCTAAAAAGCTGAATAGTAACAAATTAAGGTACCACTAATTACACTTTATTCATCCCATACCGTACACTTACGCTTTAACATATTTACTAATTCAGCTTAAAGTTCACATTTTGATATTAAAGAGCGTAACATCTAATATAAAAATATTTTTAGAAATGTTTGACTTATGAAAGTGGCAGCATTGAAGTGAGAGAATAATCTTAAGTTTTTCTGATAGCGGTAAGTACACAGTTTTGCTAATATCTTCATGAAAAGCTATTGGTAATTTAAAATTACTGTTAATATGTACGTATATATCTAATAAAATTTTCATGCGCCCCTCCAAAAATGACGTTTTACTTCAAATTATGATAAAATAAAAACACTGAGCGAATAAGTTTCGGATAAATATTGTCTAATTGTGTCATTCTTTCAATCTATAATTAGTAATTACATTAAAAATATTTTTTTGTATTCTTTATTTGTCTTGTATCATGGTAAAAATATAAAATAATATTAATTAATTAAAGATAAGTCAGAATCAAAATGGTGGTGAAATTACAGAGAAATGTGAACTATTATACTTCTAGATTACTGCCTTGGCCTGCGAAATTGGGTACATGTGTCTTGTTATTCTGCCTAATTCGTAATAAAGGCCCACATGTGCTCCGACATACAACAACATTCTGTTTGTTGGCTGAATACTGGTTCACAATAGCAACTATAAAATGTTATTTGAGACATTTTTAAGGATCCGCAAAATACCGAGAAGAACCATTTTAAGGACTGAACGAAATTACTATAAACTGTTTGATTTTTGTGCACAGTGTTTCTATACCTGTATTTGCTCATTTCTCAAACGTGTTTAAATTTATAATATTTGATTTGTAACGTATTTTAATATTATATATTTGTCTTTTTAAATTCATTCATTGGGTTAATGTCTACTTTGAAATACCTACATAAAATGTACCAATGTTAATAGTAAATATTAAACTACGTCTACGCCACCATAATAAGCGTTAATTTGAAGTTACACGTACAAAAAATTCAGTGCTACCAATATGATGCCGATGTGAACTTTTTTTGAAATATAATATAGCTATTGCTTTTCCTTACAGATCAAATGCCTTTCTATATAATCCGAACATTGAAAAATGGGAAACCTCTTTTGTGCATTGTTCCTGCACTATGGGAGACAAAGGGCAAACTAAGGTGGCCCTCGAAGAAAATAAATGTCGCAAAATTCATCAAAGACAAAAATGATCCGCCAAATGGTGACTGGGCGTATTTTGGATTGCGTCCTATAGAGAAGAAATCATCTTGACTACTTTCTGACAACAAGTTTTCTTTTGATTTATGATTTTCGGAAATAAATTTTTTAACACATCCCAAAATGTAATTTTTATTGTATAAATGCGGAACTCTCAGAACATTCACCAGTCATACTTTCAGTATTAGGTACTTGTATTCATAGTGAACCTCTATTACGCAATATTCGTTATAAAACACGCGAAGTGCTCCCAAAAAGTAATAAGAACGTTCAGGTGAACTTGTAAACAGCCGCTATTCAGGCATTAACAATAGCAGTATAGATGCAGAATAATAGCGAAAAGTGCCACCTTTTGCTGAAAAGCACATTAATTTTTCTCCTTTATACATCTTATGTCTGTATAAGAGTTCACATGTACTACCTTTAGAATATAGTGTTATAATGGTTCACATTTACCCTATTACGCAGCCGTTGGCGTTTTTGCCTCTGCTTAATTGCCTTTATTCAGTTATTAGCGTTGATAATTTCTAATAGCTGAATAAAAGCGTAAACAAATACCAATAAAATGCCAATAGCGTTTTAAGGGTAGTGAACATCTACCATTATTCAGTGATTATTCAGAATATAGCGTTTTATGGTTTTCTGTGAACTAATATTCAGCTTTAGGTTCACCGGTGAATGTTAATAACGGTTTTATTATGCTCAAAGTGTCAAATAAGGCCACAAGTGATTAAATATACAGCATTCTGTGTTACTTGGGTAGTGAATCAATAAAGTTATTTCGCACAAACGTTAATCGTACACCTGCTTGTCGGACTCAAGTAGTACCTACCTACACTCCTTTACCCGCACGCGTCTTCGCAAAAAGCCGCGCCCTTTAGTAGGTATTTTAAATCGCCCTAAACCCTACCACTGGTAATGCTGTTATCACTATTATATTATGAGATTTACGTGTAGGTATTTTGTTTTTGTAAAGGATTATTAAAATGTTCAAGTATTTAGGTGTGGATTTATTTTTGCGGTAACAATTGCGCAAATATTTTTAAAATTAGAAAATTTACACCGAAAAAAGTCGTCTTGTCGATTTGTCGACGTAATATAATGTAGTTCATCTTTTCTGGGTGTTAAATATTTGCAAAAACTATATCTTAGAAGTGAAAAATTCAAAGATTTTACGAAACAATGCTATAAGTACCATAAAAATATAAGTACCAAGCACTGACAAATTTCGACGGTAAAAGCAGTGTCCCGGTAGCGTAGTGGTTGACGCAGCCGCTCGGATTGCGGAAGATTCTGGGTTCGATTCCCGCCCTGGACAAGTACATTTTTTTCAGTGTGTATTTTCTAATGTTCAAGTACGTTAAGACCTCTTATTCATAATTGTCAACCTTTTAAATTTAAGTACCTACCTACGCTTACAGATAGGTACCTATCCAATATCTATGAGCTAGCTAAATAACCAGTCCAAGTAAATAGCATTATTATGCTCCACATTATAATTATTTGAACTTGATGGCAGCGTAAACGTGAGTTGTTTGAGAAAGTCCTTAATAGCATCGATTTTGTTGATGGACAGAAAGTGGACACTGCCCTTCATACGCCCATCCTCTTGCATGCCGCGTATTATAAGTGCGAAATTATGATGGACTGTTCTGATTTCTCTTTTCAAGGATTCCCTTGTACCAATATTTTTTTACCGCTTTCATTATGAAAGAATGCAGGAAATAATGCTACGAAGAGCACTTACCTACGTACTTACATTTAAGATGGTGTTATTTTTCATACTTTGATCAAGAATTATAATGTTCTGAAATTAACAACTTCTACGTATAAAAACCTGCGAAGCCATTTGAATTGTGTCTTCTTTATTGTTCTTATTAATATGTGTGCAGACCATGCCCCATTCTTTGACATAACAGGGGCCATATCGCGCTAAGATTTCGCGCTATTTACAACGTTTTTACCAAAACCAAATCATTATCTATTCTTAATTAATGGCGTCGCGATACATTAAACGTACTTACGCATTTTGCCAATGTCAAGTGAAAATGTAACTAAAGTAACAAAAAATGTATGGTTGATTTAAGTTAAAAATGGAGTCTCTCAACACGTGTTTTTACCAATGACGTAGGTTTTTACAACAAGAACTCGGGAGAAACTCAAATCGTTATCGTTTTCATACGTTTTGATAGCTGACAGCTGTCAAAGTGTTGTCAAAATGTATGAAAACTAAGTATATCGATGGAGTTTCTACGAGAAAGTCAAGGGGAGACGACTCCCATTTTTTTTGTTAAGTCCTTACTTTATTACAATGGTTAGATTAAAAACAAGACATGCTCGGCTGATAAGAATGATTGTATTAATTAAGAAGAGTTTTCTTATCCTTTTTCAGTGCAACGATTCGTTTAGGCGGTTAGGAAAAATAGATGTCTTTGCCCTGCTCCTTAGGGCTCGAACGCCCTAGGGACGGTAGACGGTCGAAAGACGAGGGAGGGACAAGCGACTCCCTCGAGGGAGTTGCTTGACTGTTTAGTAATCCCCTAGGGAGGTTCGCCCTACAGGCTGGAGGACTCTCCAAGGTCTTCGCCTTCTCAATGACCCCGGTGACGCAGAAAAGGTCATCAGCGACCACCTGCAGTAGTAAGTCAAAACAAAAAAAGAAAAACAATGTCTTTGTTTTTTAATTTTGATTGATGGCAATTATCTACTTCCCAACGCGTGCATGTCTGCTTACCACCCTTGAAAAAAAAGTTCGCTGTAATTTTTTTATCGAAGAATGGGAGTGCCCATCTAATTACAGAGCGGTCACCCATCATCTCCGCGCCATCATATCGTGTTGTCCGTGTAATGAGCACCTCAGAGAGCAGTTTACGTTTGTTTTAACCGCCGCAATCATATGTCATTTTCTCGCGTTTCGCGCCATTTCGCGTGTCGTTCCGTACGGTGCTGCGCGTACGCCTCGCAATCATTGAAAGCGAGAGAATCCGTTCTTAATGCCTAGGTATGTCGGCGGTTGGACGGTTGCTCGTTTATTGACCACGATTGGTGTTCTTTCGTCTTTATACTCTACAACTAAAATCGCATAGGCAGCACTTATCGTCAAACGGAAATATTTACTAATATTATCTTCATGTCTTGTATGAACTACTGAACCGACACTACACATTCTCAAAGTCAAAGTCAAAATTACTTTATTCATTTAGGTACAATTTGTACACTTATGAAAGTCAATTTTGATGCCATCGGTTCGAGAGTCTACCAGGAGGCCTTGTTCTGAGAAGAACCGGCAAGAAACTCAACAAGTTTTATCCTCCCTTTACAGTTTTCATAGTATTGATTTGGAAAGAGTCATAATTCACATTGTCAAGTCTTTAATAATTAATCATAATAATATAATAAAATAAAGACTCATAATTAAACTTACAATAAATAAATATATATAAAAAATGTGATTTAAGACATCCTTCCTTACAATATTGTCAATTAGAGAATTGAAATTTTACACATTGATATCTCACTAGATTAAAATGGAGAATCGAGCACATTTGGATGTGTCCACACATTTTTATCATCTATATATTCCTGAACTTTATAATACGCTTTCTTCATTAAAATTTGTTTAATGTGAAGCTTAAATTTATGTGACGGAAGTTCAGTTACATGATGTGGGAGTTTATTATATATTTGTATACATTTCCCCATGAATGAGTGACTAGTTTTATGAAGTCTGAAGCTTGGTACAGAAAGTTTATTTCTATATCTTGTGTTTAAATTGTGATAATCACTTTTCTTCAAAAATGTATGTAAATTTTTATGAACATACATAATGTTGTCATATATATATGGGAAGCAACCGTCAATATATTGATTTCTTAAAATAACTCTCTAAGCGAGTCACGAGGTCTTAGTTTATAAATGGCGCGTACGGCTCTCTTTTGTAATACAAAAATGTCTTGAATATCAGCTGCTGATCCCCACAGCAATATACCATATGACATAACACTATGGAAGTAACTGAAATATACAAGTCTTGCCGTCTCAACATCAGACAGTAATCTAATCTTTTTAACAGCAAAAGCAGCAGAGCTAAGTCTTCCTGATAGGGTAGTAATATGAGGATTCCATTGTAGACGTGAATCTAAAGTTATTCCTAAAAATACTGTTGAGTCAACACATTGTATAATTTCTTCGTTAATTTTAATATTTGTACTGACCTGCTTGACATTTGGTAACGAAAATTTGATACATTTAGTTTTATTTGAATTTAGCAACAAGTTATTATTAGTAAACCAACACATTACTTTGGAAAGGGCATTATTCACATCGTCAACATTTTCTGTTTGTCTATTTAGTTTGAAAATAAGGGAAGTATCATCTGCAAATAATACCGTCTCACATAAGTTGCTTACATAGTAAGGCAGGTCATTTACATAAATCAAAAAAAGTAACGGACCTAATATCGAACCCTGCGGCACGCCCATGAGCATAGGGGCCCCTGAAGACTTCGCTTTATTTATAACTACTGTTTGTAATCGGTCACTCAGGTATGATTCAATTATTTTTATTGAGTTCATTGAGACGCCATAATGTTGTAATTTGGCCAATAAGGTTTTATGTTCTACACAGTCGAAGGCTTTGGACAAGTCACAAAAGACACCTAGAGCATCTTGTTTGTTTTCCCAAGCATCAAATATATGTTTCATTAACGCAACACCTGCATCTGTCGTATTTCTACTCTTAGTAAAACCAAATTGTCTGTCATGAAACAGTTTATTCAATGTAAAATGAGAAAGCAATTGATTGTAAATAACTTTCTCAAATATTTTACTTAACGCTGGTAAAATGGATATGGGACGAAAATTAGTGGGATCACATTTATCCCCAGACTTAAACAAAGGTATAATTTTACTACATTTCATTAAATCGGGAAAAACCCCATCTTCAATGCATTTATTAAAAATAATCGTTAAATATGGGGAAATTACTTTAATTATTGCTGTTATAACTGTAACCGATAAACCCCATAGATCTTCCGTCTTTTTCTTATTTAAAGATTTAAACGTTTTTATAATGTAATCGTCATTAATTTCATGAAAGTTAAAAGAAATATCACATTTATCAACACTAGATTCTAAAAAGGAAACCGCAAATTCAGTAGATGAATTCAGTTTACTAGTGATTTTCATGGGAATGTCTGAGAAAAAGGCCTCCATAGCATTTGCCACTGCTGCATCCGTTTTTACCATTTTACCATTAATATTAATTTCAAAAGACCTATCTTTAAATGACGTTTTACCAGTTTCTTGGTTTATAATTTTCCAGGTGGTCTTAATTTTATTAGCAGAATTTTTAATTTTATTACTAAGGAAGTTTGCTTTTGCAACATTACAAACCCTTTTAAATATTTTAGAATAATTTCTGACATAATTTATAAATGACTGGTCTGTGGACATAGACTTTTCATAATATAAATCATATAATTTTCTTCTACTAACATATATGCCTGGGGTAGCCCAATCACTAAATTTCTTTTTTGAGTTAAGTGAAACAGTTTTTTGTTTAAATATGCTATTAAATTCTAAATTTATTTGATTAAATAAATTTTTATACATTTTATTTGAATCATCACAATATTGTAAGAAATGAAGTCTATGTTCAATATTATTTTCGAAAATCTTCATGCGACTGTCCGTTATTGGTCTAAAAGTAATTTTTGTTACTAGATTAACATTACGGCGCTCAATAGTGATTTTCTGTCCACTATGATCTGAGTTTACACAGTTGAGTATAGATTTTTCAAGTATATTACAATTACAGAAAATGTTATCCAAGCAAGTAGCTGTAGTAGGGGTGATTCTGGTAGGTTCAAAGAAAGCATAATAAAGATTAAAAGATCTAAATAAATTAATGAACCTATTTGTGTATGGACTTGGTACTAGAATATTTAAATTGAAGTCCCCACAGACAACTATCTTCTTGTTATTGCTACAAATAATATTTAGAACATTTTCCATTGTAGTTTCAAACAGATCATAGTTTCCAGAAGGGGGTCTGTATACACATACAATTATAAATTGCTCAAATTCCACACATGAAATTTCAATAATTCTCTGAGTGAAAGTTAGAATACTTAGGTATAGTCTGTGTGTGTGTGTATTATTTTTCTTTATTACAGAAGAAGTCTTTTACGCTACACTACTTACATTTTACGACCAACAATAAATAGTACATTGTTATACAAGGGTGGAAAGGAATCATTCCAATACGAGGTCTATAGTCCGAGTAGGAATTGATTCCTTTTACCCGTGACTTTTCATTTCGAATACAAGGAAAGTGAAAAACGATTTTGTTTTCTTGTCTGCTCGCCACTTCATCAAATGATTATATGCATTTAAGTATCTTTCCTTTTAAATTTTTGGCAAAACTACTTCGAATATTCTATAACGGAATCCGGGAAGAAAATTTCAGAATCGCTTGAACTCATTTTTTTTATCAAATATGTTTCGTCCACAAAATCAAGATTTTAAATTTCAGCACAGCGTAAGTATAGTTATTATCACGTCAAATATCATTGACTCAAATATCAAATACCATTGTCAAATCATGACTTTTTACTAAGGCGAAGCCAAAAGGAAGGGTAATGATTTTAGCAGTCTCGGTATGTAGGTATGTGTGTATTTACGTATTTTCCACCATAGCGCCTAAACTGTTCATTTGATTTTCATGAATGAGGTGTTAATCAATTCGTTATTAAGATTCGAGAAACATAGACTACATTTTAACCGACTTTAACAAGAGGAGGAGTTTAAGAGCTTTTCCTTGTAACCGATATTAATTAAATTCCTTTGAAGTTTGTACCCAAAACTTTAGAGGATACTTACTAACGCAATACAGTTCTATTTTTAAAATTCATTCTCGCTCTAGGGAAGGAAGCCATTACTATGAGTTTTACCCGGCCAATGGTGGGAATTATCGTGTTCCACTCAATATTCAGATCAAACAAACGCTGCTTTCCGAGTATGAGAAATTAAAACCCTATTTCAGTCCTTTTTAGTGCATAGAACAAACTAGCTCTTTTCGAATAGTCCAAAAATCACTAACTAAGTATTCCAATATGTCAGCGTAATACGGTGAACAAACGGAATTTATGGAAATTGTCTACTTTTACTTATAACATCACAAATAGTGTTCTCTAAACAGTTTGTTTTCGCTTTTTCCCCATTATATAGCATTTAATTTAGTTTGTTACTTAAAGCTGCATTTAGCATTATTATCTAGCAGTTAAAGTTGGTGCAGAACGCAGAAAGTGTCATCTCATTTGTCATAAACAAGAGCTACTACGGGGAAAAGTGAACATAAATATGCAGCCATAAATATCCCTGTTAGTACTAAACGGGAATTATGAAAGTTGTCTTTCGAATACATCAACAAATTATATTTATAATAGGCAAATAAATTTAATTGTAAATACATACTACGGTTTTGCAGCAAAAATTACGCATTTATCTTTAATGTTGTAGTTTTCTTCTTATTTCCTTTAATTAATTAAATAACCCAACCCCTAACTTATTAGGTTTACAAATATCTAAATATTGATGCCTTATTTTATGTATACCAGTCCAGTATAAATGTATACAGATTTTTTTAATATACATACATACGATCACGCTCGTATTCCCATGAGGGATTGAGCAGAGAGCAGCCTTAGGCAACATTTTATTACACATAAAGCCACATCTGGTAGTATGACCCGTGCAGTGCCTCCAAATAGTGACAGGTTGCCAGCCTGTCGCCTACATAAAGGGGCAGCAAACACAAAATAACAATCCTTCAGTAAACAATCAAACGCAAAGGCCAACAACCAGGACAGCTGTTACACTCAAAATCATTTCAGCAGTCCTATACTTAACACACACACACACATACACATACACACACACACACACACACACACACACACGAGGTATTTCACTCACATTTTGGGCTATAGGTACTGAATTATAAAGATCTCCTATAGAGATAAATTCACCATTCAAACTAACTGTACCTACTTAGATACAAATACAAATCAAACGCGTAACGCGTAAGACTGGCAAACATGTATAAACAATTCTTCATATACTCTACATATTATCGTATGAAATGAGTAATCTATACATATCATTATCATCATCATCATCAACAGCTCATATAATGTCCCCACCGAGTGGCTAGAGCCTGCCCACATTAGGGGCGATTAGGCCTTAGTCAACCACGCTGGCCAAGTGCGGGTTGGTCGACTTCACACACAACCTAAGAATTTCTTCATAGGTGTGTGTGCAGGTTTCCTCACGATGTTTTCCTTCACCGTAAAAGCGTCGATTAAACGACATATGAATTCAAAATTTGAAAACACATTGGTACGTGGCGGGGATCGAACCAGTGCCTCCCGGGTGGGAGACGACGCTCTTACGCACTACGCCACCGACGCTTCTACTATATATGTAGGTAGATATATCGCATGGCTTTTAACTAGGGACGCTGTTGACCAGCAACCACTTTTGACTTTAAATATATTGGGTAATTGGCATATACCTACTCGTAAATATAGTTGGAATATAGTTGTACTTTTAGTTTATTAAATATAAAACTTTTAGTTCTCCATTTCTTTGTTTTGAAGGCGGTATTTCTATTTAAAAATAATTTGTTTTTTGCTTTTTAGTGGTGTAAGTAGGTACATATAGGAGTATGTTGGATAGTTATCATAATCGTTTTAAAACTCAAACTTATCGGTGATTAAAGTTAAGACAGGATTTTGTCTGTTATTTTTCAGATTAATAAAATAACTACAGCTCTTAACACAGTAAAAATTTCAGAAAACTATTTTGAGATATTTGTCTTTTGGTTAAAAAGTTTCGATTGCAAAAGTTACGTATTATCACGATTCTAAAAAAACTAGTAAACCGATTTATGTAAGTTATTCAAGGGACCATTTGGAAAGTATCTCTTACAAACAAAGGATGTTTCATGTTGGTCCAGACGTCTTCGAGTAATCGAGGAACATACATAAAAAAAAAACAAAGATGAATACGAATTGTGAACCTTCTCTTTTTTTGAAGTCGGTTAAAAAGGAGGTCCATTCTTGAATTTCTTGAAAATGTTCTTGGCTATTCTTTTCACTATAGAAATTCACGAATGCATGGCTTGATTAGATATATTTTTAACCAACCATAATTATACTTAAAGTACCTACGTGTATCTATTACAACATTATGGTACCCACTATTTATTTTTATTTTACACCGGAATCTGAAGTAGTTGTTATATCACCATTAGCAACACTATTATCAATTTGCAAGATAGGCCTCTGATATAATTGTGTCACAATTTGCAATCTATTCAGTTTGTTGTTTTTAGTTGCGAAAATATAGTGCTAAAGAAATTTTCTTTTACGCATTTTAATGGTTTATATAACGCTTAGATTGTGTTTCATGGCAGCGAACCGTGAAATTGTTGCATACGCCTTATAATATCGGACTCAATTTTTTGATGGAAGCTTACAGTTATTATAGAATATTGATGAAATATCTGATTAGTCACGCAGGCGAGAAATGTCATTTAAGTTTTTTAACTTCTCTTTTACAACTCTTTGCCCTATCTTAATGTAAATAAGCTCATCCACTGGATGAGCTTAGTTGATAGCTAACTAAGAAATGAAAAAGCTCTTTATTTAAATGGACTTTGCTAAGTACTTTTAAATCGTCAAAAGCCCTACCACCATTTCGACGAAATAATTATTTTACTTAAATAATTATTAGTATGCTGAGACGGAGAAGGTGGGTACAGTCAAATAATATACATACCTATACACCTCTGTCTGATACAAAGCGTCCATCATAGCCTACAGAAGTTCTTTATTAATAAGCGTCCAGGGCTATCTTTACCAACCTATTTAGCACCAGTAAATATACAGGGTGTAAAAGACATGAACAGTCAAACGAGAACCATGTATTCTGCTCACCTTCATAACATTTTTTTCCTTTGGACTATACCTGGGAAATTGATAGTTACGATTTTATTGAAGGTCAAAGTCATAATTTTTTTTTCATTTTTTTATGAAAATGTATTCTATACGTTATTTCTTAATTATTGTCCAAAGAAACATTATATTTTTTTTAGTATTTCATAACAAAAAATGGTTTCAAAACGTTAGCGTTCAATGTAGCTCACTCGATGCGCACGGACACTAACTAACGGGGCCGCCGTCTGGCAAAATTATCGCGGTTTTGCGAGTTGCGTGCGAGTTGAGCCCTTTTCATTGCGTGGTACAATTTGCAATTTTTTTTAACACCGAAAAATAAAAATCATTTCCCAGCAATATTTTTTTGAAATATGTCTTATTTTGATGTATAGAATACATGGTTCTCGTTTGACTGTTCATGTCTTTTACACACAGTATTTACTGGCGCCTACACCAAATTACTTAAGTTAAAACGCTTTCTCATCAACACGATTTCAGCTAAGAGACGGCCAATGTTGGACATAGGCCTCTCCCAAGGTTCTGCAACGTGATCGGTCCTGCGCTGCCCGCATCCAGCGGCTTCCCGCAAACTTTTTTTTACGATATCGTTGGTCCACAACGCTGCATCTTCCGATACGTGGTTGTCACTCGAGGACCTTTTCTTTTTTTCCTTTCGAAACAAAAAACGCGCTTTCTTAGCATATTAATTTGTACGTTATATAATGGAAATAGAGATGAATACCTATAATAACGTTTAAGACTCAATCAATGTAAGTTAAGTGTAGCAAATGTAGGTATATGTTATGGGGACCGCTTACCATCAGATAGGATATATATGCTTGTTTGCAATTCTTATAGTAAAAAATTTACCCTGGTCTTCGTAAATTGATAGTTACATTACTTATAAAAACACAAACATAGGTCTCTCCGCTTGGTAGAGATATCGCGAAGGTGCACAGACCACGACGACGTGACGAGAAACTGGGTCATTACATTTTTTTTCTTGAAGAAAAAATCAACGTTTGTTCCTTGCAATCATATGTTTCTTCTCGAGAAATCTTCAACGAAGCTCGAAGGTTGGAATCTGGGGTTGACTAAACAGATTTCGGAATATTTATCTTGCCCTTTATTATCTGTGCGTAGGTACCGAAGTAAGATAAATTGGGAATTTTTGAATCGAATACAAGAGCGGATTTATGATATTAAGAGTCCTGCAGTGCACTATTAACACTTCCGCAGAAAAGTACACCTATTGTTTTTAAGACTCATTAAAAAGTCTACAAAATCAAAATTAAAAGATTCTTAAATCCACTTCAAAAGTGACGAAGAAAAATGAAAAATATTTTTGTGCACCCTGTGCGTCCCACAAACTTCGTGGCCCACACCGGGGTCATTAGACTGTTAACGTGTTGGGAGTAGACTTATCATAACGCAGCTTTTGTACTATAGGGGCACAATTCGAAAAACACGATTGTTGGGAAAACGCGTTTAAAGAGCGTTTTTTAAATGTGAAAGAGACACAAATAGTTTTCGCGGCTCCATAGTACGTTCTTTCTGACTCTTTCTGTCAAGAGCATGATGTAGGCGCGTTGTTTATGTGCCCATATATAATAAATTCTCGAAATCATTAAATTTTGAGTTGTGCCCCTATAGTAGAAAAGCTGCGATAAGTTTTGCTATTTTATTATACATCATCATTATCATGGCGGCCGAGAGACACCTACTGTTACATAGGCGTCTTCTATGGATCTTCAACCCGATCTCTCCAGCGCTGGCCGCATCCAGCGGCTTCCCGCGACATATAGGTACCAAATCGTCAGTCAAACTTGTAGGGGGCCACTCGAGAACCTTTCCGACCAACAGAACAGCCCTCGCAATGTGTTTATGGTAAGCAATTCCTTGGGCTACGTCGGTGAACTTAGTTCTTCTACGTATCTCATCAATTCTGATAATGATCGCACAGAGAAACTCCGAGTACCTATAGCCCTCTCCGTTTCCGTTTGAGTGATCTTGATCCTTCTTATGAGGCTAATTGTAAGTCTTACTATGCCGTAGTTGTTAAGAATGGGCCTGTGCTATTATTAGGCACCTTTGTTCCACTTTCCACTTGAGAATGACCAAAGTAACACCATTAAGCGATTTTGCAACTGCGGTATCATGATGCCGCCTTATCTGCCGACCTAAATTCATAACTAGTGATGATCAACATAAAATCCTTCGCCCACGCGCTTTTGTCGTGACATACCTGAGCGCATTGACAATGTAAATACGATTGTCAACAGTAGAATAAATAAATATTTATCTAGAGCAGGGGTGCCTTAAACTAATAGGAATAATATTATTTCATTAGAGTTCAAAATTGCGACTGGCTTGATAATATTTAAAACGGCCGAATTGGATAGATTTTATGCCTGATTTCATTAATATTATGGGAGCCACTAATATGTTTAAGGGTCACAAAGCCGTGGTCGTACACGTACTTTAGGGAATAATTTATTATTTACCACACGTTATGTGACAGTAGGTAAAGACCCCTTTGTTTTGAGAAAATAGATTAAAGTCAAGAATAGGTAGGTATAATGTCTTATTTGATTTTGTAAAAAACTTCGATTTTCTGATAATACAAAATCTATTATTACTAATGTCAAAAATCATTTCCAGAGCAAGATATCTATAGAAATTCTTCTTCTTTGGCTTTCGCGATATGTAAAGCATTTCGCCAATGTTAAGTGAAAATGTACTTTAAAGTAGCAGACAATTGTACGATAATTGAGGTTAAAAATGGAGTCTCTCAACACGTGTTTTTACAGCAAGAACTCGGGAGAAACTCCTATCTATAGTAATTATTACACGTTACACGTAAACACGTTAGTCTAAGATCCGAACCTATATCGACCTTCACCGAGCTGATAATAGAATGAAACATATTTTATTATTAATTTAGTATATTAGAAAATATATTAAAAATGGGTTGTCTAAAAAAATCCTGGACAGACTATTTTTAATTATTTTTTGAAAAATGATTTTTAATAAAATATTGCAACATCAAGATAATAAGAAAATTTTGTCGCGCGCTTATGATGATATAAAATTTTTTCTATTATCCAATCGAGTGAAAGTAACTGATATCGACATACCTGTTCATACCTGACAACCCAGTAGTTCGCGCAGGTAAATAATAGACAACCCAATGCCTGCACATTCTATACGGTTTCTACTATCAGTCAGGACAAAATTTTCTTATTATCTTGATGTTGCCATATTTTATTCATTTTTTTTTAAAAATCATTTTTAAAAAAATCAATAAAAATAGTCTGTCCAGGATTTTTTTAGACAACCCATTTTTAATATATTTTCTAATATACTAAATTAATAATAAAATATGTTTCATTCTATTATCAGCTCGGTGAAGGTCGATATAGGTTCGGATCTTCTACTACGTGTTTTTTGAATTATTCAATTTCATAGCAAAAGCTGTCACTGTCATTAGTTTGTTACAAAAGTTAGACATAAGATAAGCCATCCCTCAATTGTTGAGGGTTCAGAGCTCAGATTCAGAGGTTCTGAGTGTAGCTTGCTGCAACTTTTGCGGGCTTATCACCACAGATAAGATGAAAGTTATACGCTTCAAATCAATGTTGCCCATCTCGGAATCCGTCAAATGAAATAAAAATCTTCACGTTATATGTATAATCCCAAAACAGTTGAACAGAGCGGAAGCGTAAAGCAGGTAAGGCAGAACGGGCCATGCAGTGCCTCAAACTGTGACAGATTGTTAGCCTATCGTGTGACAGAATTATACTCTATCACCTCGATCTACACATAAGAGCATCAACCAAAAAACCTTCTAACTAACAAACAAACGCCGACAACAAGGACAGTTCTACTTTAAATTAGGACGCTCTAAAACATCCTATACTTCGGGTACATCACGGTAAAATGCAATATCCTGTTAAAAGTAAAAAAAATATCTTGTTACGAAAAACACTAGGTTTTCCATTTCAAGTTGAAATTTTGTCAACCCTGCCATCCAAAACTAGCTCTGATCCGAGATGAGTCTGAGCATTGTCGCCGCGTGCGCGGGCGCACACCGGTTCGCTCATTCATACGTCAATTGAATTAAACGACAACATGATGTAACACTTTGTTACCATACATTAAATATAAATTAGAAATAAGCTACCTTAGTAGCTTCTGTACACGTGGGCTCATTGTTTGTTAAGAGGATAAAAGTTGCAATCGAGATTCTTCTACTTTTCGAGGTTGTACCAATAATATCATTCATCATCATCATCAAAATAGCCCTTATAATTTGACCCACTGCTGGACACAAGGCCTCTCCTTGTCATCGAAGGAGGATTAGGCAGTATAGTACACCACGCTTGGCCAATGCGGATTGGTGGACGGAGTATAAGTGATCAATACCCCTTTGCTGATCCATTAGTCGCCTTCTACGACACCCATTGGAGGATATGGGGTGATGCTATTCTACTCAGCTGGCATCACATGGCTAATTAGCTAGAGCAGGGGTGCCTTATATCATTAATAATATAATTTTATTAAAACACTTTATACTTTGCATAGCGTGGCAGATTTGGCTGGAATACCTTAGTTAGAGACTATTCGGTTCCACTCTGAGATCATATAATGATCTGACGTTCCACTTCACCGCAGGAGATGCTCACCAACTAGAAACCCTCTAGGGAGGTTCGCATTTCAAGCTAGAAGACCCACCAAGGTCCTCGCCTTCTTAGAAGCTTTTCTTCTTCTTCTAATGACTCTACAATCCTGTAAATTGGCCGTCAGCTTCTTGTATTCCTATCTGTCAGTCGCAAGCCGAAACAGTTGATCAACGGTGGTAATTCCGGTCCACTCCCTAATCTTTCGCAGTCACGATTTTCGTCGTCTTCCAGCGCGTCTCTTTCCCTCCACCCTGCCCATCATAAAGCAGCCTATATCTGTCGTGTCGCATGTGGCCGACAGAATTAGTCAGTCAAAAAAAACCTACCATTAAATGAAGTGAAAGACAAGATTTTACCCGTTATGTTAAAAAAAAATTACAATAGAAGTTGATAAAAAAGACCCTTTATCAAAATTAATGGTGTTATTTTCTATATGCCTAAGTATGCATTGGTGAACCCTTCCCCTACAGGGCGGACTGATAACCTAATCTTATAAAAATAGGGGGAATACTCTGGATGCGAGCAGCACAGGTAGGGTTTTGGACGATATTTGAGATAATATAACTTTCAAGAATACTTAGCTATTTCGGTCACATAGCGCGTAGAGGCCCTGATAACCTGGAAAAGCTGATACTGGTGGGAAAAGTAGAGGGAAAAAGGCCGCGCGGACAATCACCTACCCGCTGGTCAGACCAAGTTAAATCCCTCACAGGCTATTACTACTGCCCTGAGACAGGCCGAAGATAGAAGTGCATGGAAGAGCTTAGTAACGAAGGCATTTTGGCAACGTGACGAAGGCATTTCAGGACGGACACGACCTTCAGCAATGAAGAGCACGACAAGAAAGAAAGAGAACTTTCAAGAAACATACAAATATGTCTTATAAATAAATAAATAGGGTTTAGCTGAAATTAAAACTCTTTACAACACACAACATCACTTAGTAAAAGTCTATTTAAGTAACGGTGTTTGATTTTGATTACGGGAGCGAGCGTTCGTGTTTCGTGCTGGTTACCCTAGGAGGTTTTTGTTCAGCATTGGACGACATTGCACTGACATGATAATGTTAGTTACATTATAATATTGGTTCAAAACAATTCTTTCGGTTTAATTTTGTTAACAGGAAATAATGTAACTAAAATTTGGATCCTTGGATTCACTGTGTATTATAAGTATACTCTGTTTTAAATAATGTAGATCCGTTATTGGCACTAAGCAAATCTTGTTTTGTTTAATATAATTATTTTTTCGAAGTGCTATGTAATTAAATAAATATTGATTTATGTAAATAAATAAATACATTACGACAAAACGCCATATGATGTAAAATATGCAATAAAAAGATTTGCATAAAAAGTTAATCCAAGAAGTCTACTAGTTTGCAGTAACGGACTTCTTATATGCAGTTTGTTTGTGAAATGGTGTGCATTTGGTCTGAGGTGTTGTACCGTCCTGCGAAGGTGTAATGCGACAGTTCGGGCAGGTACAGTGTGCATACTCTTTATTACATGCAACTAGTCAAATAATAAAATAAATAAAATAAAAAACAGAAAATGTTTTGAATACAAACCACATAGTCCAAAATGTTAGTAAATGAACAATTATACTTACAAACTATGTTAGTAATTATAGGGAGCTCGCAATTATTGAAAAGTTGTATTAGAACGTTGACAGAAATTCTTAATATAAATTTTCATGTTCATTGCCCATAGTAAGAAAATAACCACATGTAAACAAAATAATACCTACCATCACAAACGCATTTTCGAGTTCAAAACAAAAGTTCTACTGTAGGTACACAAGATACAAGAGTTCACTTCTATTTTTTTTTACCTGTATAAACAGGGAATAATGTAAAACTAGAACATCAACACTTACCATTTGGCGTTAAAGCAGCTACAATTAAAAATAACAATAGCATAACGTTATGTTTTCTACATCAAGAACAAAACGAAACACACGTCCTTCTGATTCACATCGGTTTTCCTACTAATCTGAAATAACATCGTTATTATCTCTCCTACGTTCGTTATCGGTAAATTATTCCGGAATGGAAGATAGGACGAAAATACAGAAAGTCAACATGAAAATTTTATTTTTAATCGTAACTAACATTGTGTACGAAAACAGATTCATAGACGGAAATAAATATCATGATGTTCCATTTGCAATCATGTTATGTGATTCGTTTAGTGCGGTTTCTTGGCACGCATATCATCTTTTAGAAGTAGTAAAATCAAGGCTACTGTTGAAGTCCATACGGTTGATGAATCTGATTATAATGTCTATGAATGAGTCGGTAAGAATGACTTACTCACATATATAGTTGTTGGTAGGTAATAATCTCGTTGTTATATATTTGTTAATAGGAAAACGGAAAAGCTAAAGGAGCCTTTTGTAATACAAATATTTCGACTTCCGATAGTTGATAGTGCCACAGTCTATACACATACAGCGCTTTGGATTACCAAAGTTAACACGATACTTGGTTGGGTCAATATAAATTGTTCGTCTCGATTTGCTACTAATGATTATAAATAAAACAACTTTTACGGATTTAACTCGCGTGTAATTAGATTTTACATGGTGTTATTATTGCCCGACGTTTGTTTGCTACTAATGCTTTAGAAATTGTTCATTTGAGAGGAGGGTGACCTCAGGTTAACCTCAAATTAACAAGAATTTTAGAAGAAATTATTTCAAATGATTTTATGGAACTACATTTAGGTATGTAGGAAACCTAGTACGCCTTTATGATAGCTCATTTTATGTGGAGTCAGGGTTTGATTTTATAAAAATGTACAAAATGTTAATGGTTATCGGCGTTTAATAGAAAGTTTTATCTTTCACACGAAGCAGCATATTACGTAAATATAAGAAGTCCTACATTGTTTTGGTCATATTGCAAGATATTACCGTAAATATTTCTTTTAACAATACAAGACATCGCGGAGCGGCACGCTCCATCGATGCAGATGTCATGTCACTTCCTAACTTAGACAATCTGCTACCAAATACGGGGTTTGTGCAATACGTATATGCTATTGTATTCGAATATGAACCTAATATAGTCCTTAATAAGGCTGTTGAACTTTTTGATATAGTTGTCAGTTTACGTGCGAAATGGTCGCCGAGATCGTGTTTGTTATAGTGGCGACGCGACGCGACGTCGTGTTGGCATGCATAGTTGGATGCCGCCGATCGATAAGGAAGATTTAGTCTTTAAGATGAAAGTTGACATTATTATTTTTTTTACTTATAGCTCAGAGTATTTTCTCAAATTAAGTTATCTTTTGAAATGGCTACTTATTACACTTTGTTTACCGTTTCTTTATTTCAAAATGTCTTATCAGTGTTAAGTTAGAAAGCCTTTTTTATAATATTCACACGTTGAGAAATGTTGATTTCATGAAAGAGTACTTTCAAATCTAAAATTTAACACAGAAATGTTTATTTCAATGTAATGGAACTTTTATATTTAATAAACTATACCTGTTGTACCATAAACAAGAGATCCATCTCGCTGCGATCAATATTTTACGAGGATAAAATCCAATGGTTCACGATAAAATATTGATAGAACAAAAACTATGTGGTCCATTCTGAGATAAGATACAACGATAGTTTTGCTAACGAAGATGAATGCCCTTGAGATTATCGGAATCGAGATATTAGGTTTCTCGTTTCGCTACAAATTAGTGTAGTTCATTCATTTCCTCCAAAACAAACTGGTCTCTATTTCCTATATGGTTAAAATACAGAATTCTTTCTAATATTACGATGTTCCTTCGGCTCTATCTGATGAACCGTGATCAGATAACGAGGCTCCTTGTACAGATGCTTTATCGGTCCAAATCTTCGGCTTTTAAGTGTTTTGAGCGTTATAATTCAAGAGCGGCATAGCTTTCACTCAAGAGTTCCAATTAATTCTTGAGCGATACATTAAGAGTTCGATAAATTTCTCGAAAAACGCCGCTACGATAACATGAACGGGTTTGGTACCCCATCGCAAGTTTAAAAAGGTTTTATATATCTCGCACAATTTGTTAATGTCACAATCCGTGTCTTCCGGTAGCTAAGTAATTGAATCTTCTGGTTTTGGAGATTTATGCGGCTCGTTTGACTGAGCTACCGTCCCGATTAGCGGGCCGTTTGATTTGTGGCGAACTTAATTTGTATTTTTAATCAGCTCCTTAATTGTTATTGCGTTAATTAATAACTATGACTTTTCTGTTTGGCGTCGTGCCTCACACATATCCTGTATATATCTGAACTATTACGTAATATAATTATAGTGACCATAGATAGTACGTTTGCATAAGGTTATTTCCTGTGAAGTTGCCGATATTTTGCCTATAAATATTTCGTATTACTATGTTTTAAATACTTATCATAAAGAATAAACATTCTTTTAGCTTTATTAAAGATGGATAATTTAGATTAGCTTTTCTCTCATATTCAACCCCTTTTGATATGACAATCACATGAGCGTAACCACAAGTACCAACGTATCAAACGAATGCTGATGAAATTATACACTGACATCTATTATATTTGACATATTTGGCCGTGTGATGCCGGCAGAGTAGAATATCATCACCCCATATCCTCCTATGGGTGTCATAGAAGGCGACTAATGGATCAGCAAAGGGGTATTGATCGCCTTATACTCCGTCCACAAATCCGCATTGGGCAAGCGTGATGGTCTACTGCCTAAACCTCCTTCGATAACAAGGAGAGGCCTTGTGTCCCAGCAGTGGGTCAAATTGGAAAGGCTGATATGATGATGATGATGATATTTGACATTTATTTATTTTTTGCAGTTTTTCTTATCTCGTTTACCTACGTGGTGCGCTTATTCAAAATGTCAAGCAGAGAATCACTGAAGAGACACTGACTGTGTGAGATTAACCTTACAAGTACCGCATATGACAGTGATATACTGATGAGTATCTACCACAGAACATAGATATATATCTATGTTCTGTGGTATCTACTTTGTCTTTCTACAGGTAATTTACATACGTTCAGAACGAACTTGTATTGCACGAATAGATGGTACAGACGGTCAGAACTAGATTAAACTAGCATCATATTAAAGCAACGACAGCGCTTGTACAGCGCTTGTAGAATTAGGTAATAGAGTAAATTATAGTTAAAAAAATCTGCATTTAAATTCTCTTGTTTTCTGTTTACCTTGTGCATCGTTATTACAATTATGAGCGCGATGTCACTCAAAATTCCTAAGTAGGAAAATACCTAAATCAATGTTAAAAAATCAACTTGCCTTAATAGCCTAGCCAAGTGCCTAATACACAAATACTCTAAGATGCACAACGTCTCAAACGTAATTAACCTGAAATAAAACTTAGATAACCTAAACGACACGATGCCTGAAAAGTAATTTTTTATGATATTTAATTTTAACATCTTTTGTATGTATCTTAGTTTGTTGCCTGTAATTGTGCCTTTAATAAAAAATAAAATTAAATAAAATATTACGCTATGTGCTATGTTAACTATAATATGTAGGTATAAAAAAAATCTAATTCTGAGGATCGAATCCATGGTACGAAGTCTATCTACTAAATAACTTTTTGATCTTATCCCTCTTTTACCTTTCTTAACCGAGTTGTTTAGGTAAGGAGTCCTATTCAAGTAGGGAGTTTTGTGGCCTATTCACCTGATCATTTTACCCCCTGCAAGAGAAGGGTTATGTTTATCGCGCGTATCTTGTATGTATGTTTATTTGTAATGTTCTTTATTACCTCTTATGTTTCAAACGGCTGAACGGATTTCTTTAATTAAGGTAAGTATAGATATTATTAGTAGTGAATTTTTTTCTCTCTAGATTTTATCAATATGGGTATGAAATTAAATGACTTATAAGGATTTTAAAAAGGTATATCATGACCGTATGATATAATAAACTAAGATAAAAATACATGTTTATATACTGCATGTTACTATGTTGAAAAAGTTCTAAAAACTAACATCAATATGTTTTAAGTTTGCCTCTAATATTTGATCTTGTTTCCATCTTTTCAGTTGACTAATTGTCTTTTGTATGGAAGCGAGTTTTTTTAATTAATTTATTTTTTAACTTAGGTCGCCTTCAAAGCTAGTGAGAAAAGTAGGCTTCTTATACTCACTGTACCTCTTCGAGATAGGGAACATCGGATGTGTCGTTCAAAAACTAATTTAGAACATACTTATATTGTTAGTTATTATAAGCATCGAAAAATTTAATTTAGGTTCATTATTTTAAAGTTTAGGTTAAATAACATTGTTTTTCTCTGAAACCAATTTGGTATATCCTTGACACGTCTGCACAGAGGTGGCACGTTCCGCGATGATTGATTCTATTTTGGGCGCCATCTTACTAGATATCATTGTACAACTTCACAATGGGCACGTACGTATACCTGATTTCAGGTGACGCGGTTTTAAGCCTTCTTGGTATAAACATAGAGTCGACAGCAAGGGAATGCTTACGTGACCGAGCTACTGTCCTCATTTGGGGTAATTCATCAACTCGTCCCACATACCTACGGCCCATTTGGGACGAGTTGAACAAAGTCAAAATAAATAATATTTTCGTTGTGCAACTCGTCCCATCTCAATATTAAATTGAGGAAAGATACAATTAGTAGCAAAAGTGTTAGCGTGGAAAAAATAAAAACGGGTTTGTTAAAAAATCTTTCATGATCACAACCATACTTATTATAAAAATTCATAAAATTTTAAATTATTTAAGAATAAAAAATATAAGCGGAAAAGTTTAGTTTTAGTTCTAATAGGTAATTTTTAGGAGTTGTTATGAGTAGGTACATTTGATATAACTAAAATCACGTTTCTAAAATCAGTCATACAATTTATTTAAAAATAACAAATTCTACTTGTTTAATTTCCGACTGTCATAGATGATAGAATAATTAACAATAAAAAAAATCAACAATTATGAAAGATACATTTCACAACTACAACTAAAAGTATAAGTCTTTCTAAGATGTATCACATAGTAATGTAATTTAAAATTGAGAATAATTATTAAACGTTGCTAAGATTTATAATATTTTTTTGTACATCAGTCTTACTATATACTTAACGTTAAAATGACAAACTTTTTCTTCTTTTAAATTAATGGCGATCGCAGATTATGCATTGCGCCAACATCAAGTGAAAATGTACATACATAAAGTAACCGACAATGATACGATAGATTTAGTTTAAGATGGAGTCTCTCAACATGTGTTTTTGTAACAAGAACTCTCGGGAGAAACTCCTAAAATGACAATAATTCTACACAAATTTCTACAGTAATTTCAGAATTCCCGAGATCTTTTAATATTTTCACAATAAATTAACAATTTCTTGGGTTTCTCTTTTCAAAAATGCTTTTTCAGGAAGCCACGTCTCAACAAAGTAATTGCTGAATCACGGAACCTATCCTTTGCTAGGACTACGAGACATAATATGCAGGAAACCATCGGCCATTACATAACGAGGTAGATGTGCTAAAGCAGTACATTTTCGGATATGTTTTTCACGAACTGCAATATATGTATTCCAATTTGTTTTTTTGCTTTCTCCACAACCTTTTTACTTCAAAAGTAACCGACATAACCATTGTTTAATTTCGTCAACTGAAACCCATAAATCTTTACCTTGGTCATAGGTAGATAATAGGTACCTAAATAATAACTAAACCTGGATTGCCAACTCCCTTATACTAACAAATGTGTATGATAAATAATTTGTTGAGTTATTCATCTATGCTTTAGTATACCTTTTGAAAATAGTTAAATAATATCGTGTGTGAATTAAATTAAAAAACAATTATATTGATAATTTTAATTTAAAAAAATATACTTAGTCTTTCTATGACAAAAAAAAAACAATCTAAAAAGATATATTTTATGTGGGTATTTTCGTACTCACTGTACAATGTGTTGATAAAGGTTTAATTTCTATACAGAAATTAGCTTGGGACGAATTGCAGAACAGATTTTTTAATATTTTTGGTTTTCTTCAACTCGTCCCAAATGGGCCGTAGGTATGTGGGACCAGATGACGAATTACCCCTCATTTGGCCCAGTTACCGTGACCTTTTGGTTTGTGACCAATTTCTTATTTGTGCAAGGGCTTAATTGCAAGTGGTTGAAACAGGCGCGGACCTACGTTCGCATTGTTGCTCAACACACAATAATTAATAAGCTCAATACGCTTGAAAACTGCAAAGTTCACGGCCCCCATTGTTTGTAATAAGCGCTTAACAAACAAGTGCTTTTTCTTTAATTTTTGATAACCTTTTTAAAATATTGACAATTACCTACCTCTTTTTAAAGACGTTCGAAATCTGATTGCATTTTGAATAAGTATGTGCAGTCTTTTTACTTTCTCGTATACGTAGTATAGAGGAAGTCTTGTAATCGTCAAAAAATTCGCCCTCGAGATTTTGACGGATTTCCACGTTTTCGAACTCCCTGAGTTCAAAAATACCGTGTTTGGAATTATGTCTGTGTGTGTGTCTGTCTGTCTGTGCGTTAGCACGATAACTCGAGTATGCTTTAACTCATTGCAACCAAATTTGACTTGCATGTATGACATCAAAATATAAGGTTTCTATCATCTTTTGAGTCGTTTCCGGTATACGAGAAAGTCAAGGGGAGACCACTCCCGATTTCTTTTGTTAAGAGGTTGACAGACAAGCATATGGCCTGCCTGGTGGTAAGCGCCACTGGAGCCTATAGACGCTTTCACTACTGTCGTGACACTCACTTTTTTTTTTTTTTTTTTTTTTATTTATTTGGATCACCAACAGTTGTTACATTATGACATTTCAATAGTTCTAATTATAATGTACTTAATTTAACGCACAACTACTTACAGGTGAACACAGCGTGCATTATGTTACAGTCTAAATTATTATTAAAGTAAGTATACGCCTTTATTAATTGTGTGTGAATTCTAATTTTCTTTATATGGGATTATATAGTGAGGAGGTTATATAGGGGATTATATGTGAGTATATATGATGTGTTTTACAATGGATCAAGTTGATAAATAGTCGATTAGTTTTTTTTTTATTGATTTAGGGGAATCATGATGGATGTCAATAATATCGCTATATTTATTGAGGGTTTGGCATAACCTCAAGATGGGGGAGCAGGAACCAAGAACTGTTCTTCTCAATGGCGGGCAAAGTGGTGTGATGGGCTTGCGTGGGATTCTGGCTGGAGCACGAAATCTCAAAAGTGCTAATAACTGCGGACAATCTAAGATGTTTTTAACGATTTTAGTTAAGAATGTCATATCTAATAATTCTCGTCTTACCGACAGGGACAACATACCAAAACAACTAAGCCGATCAGCGTACGAATTGAGTTCTTTAGCTTTACCAATAGAAAAAGCCAGGCTCCTTACAAACCGCTTTTGAAGCCTCTCTATGCGAAGGGAATGATTAGCATAGTGAGGACGCCAGACTACACTGCCGTATTCTAGAATGCTACGAATGAGACTGTTAAATAAAAGTAATTTGGTCTTAGGGTTACGAAAGGGTTTACTGTTTCTCATGACGAAGCCCAGAAGCTTTGATGCCCTTTTAATGATATTTTCCATGTGTGGAACAAAGGTTAACTTCTTGTCATACAAAATACCCAAGTCTTTAATAATATCTTTTTCTTTAATTGGAATATCTTGTATGTGATAACTGTAATTAGTTTTGCCGTGCTTTCTTGTATACGTAACTAAATAACACTTATTATGGTTGAGATACATCTGATTCAGAAAACACCAATTCACTAGTCTATCAATGTCAGCCTGCAGCAATAATGAATCCGCAAAGGATTTAATTATTTTCCCAAACTTTAGGTCGTCGGCGTATATATAAGGTGTTGAGTGATGAAAGCAGTCCGGTAGGTCATTTATAAATATATTAAATAAAACGGGGCCCAAATGAGAGCCCTGTGGTACCCCAGATGTTACGTTACGAGACGAGGAACTAAAGCCGTTTAACGCCACAAAAAAAGTCCGACCACTCAAATATGATTGTAGCCATTGAGACAGGGGTCCACAGACACCGTAGACAGACAACTTTTCCAGCAAAATTTTATGAGAAACTTTGTCAAACGCTTTGGAAAAGTCAGCATACACAACATCGAATTGTTCTCCAGCATCAACCGCACTTACAAGAGATTCTGTGAATGTTACAAGGTTCGTACAAGTGGACCTATCGCTAACGAAACCATGTTGGTGTGTACTGAGATACAGTTTTAGGTAATCCCGTAATGGATCTGAAACCAAGGTTTCCAGAATTTTCGCAAAAACTGACAATAACGATATAGGCCTATAGTTTGAGATCATAGTTTTGTCTTCAGACTTATAAATTGGGAAGACTTTAGCCATCTTCCACAGAGCAGGAAAAGTGCCAGAAGACAATGAGGCATTGTATATAGTGGACAGAGGCTGAACCAGAGCTGAGGCACACTCAACAACGAATATCGGAGGGATACCGTCGGGGCCAGCCCCCTTTTTACAATCCAATCCTTTAAATGTCTTTAGTAACTCCTCCACATTAACTTGAGGAACGGTGAAATACTGACTGTTAGTCCAAAGAAAATTCCTGCTATCAAGTCGTTCGTAGCAAATAGGGGAATCAGATGTAAAGACAGAAGAAAAGTGTGTAGCAAAAAGTTCACATATTTCAGGTCCTTTCGAAGAAGAAGCAGTGCCATTAGACATGGGGATTGGGTAGGAGCTAGTTCCGCCACGTTTACCCTTAATAAAAGACCAATAATGTTTTGGATCATCGCGCAATTGCACTTCTATTTTATCAATATAGCTATTATAACAATCTGACGCAAGTTTTTCACAACGTCTACTGAGTAATTTTAATTCAATTAGATCTCTAGGATTACCGTACTTTCTGTGACGCAATCGTATTTTATTTTTTTCATTTAATAATTTTATGAGCTTAGAGTTAAACCAAACTGGGGACTTGTTATTTTTTGGTTTGCATATCGGGACATGCTTATCAATCAGCGTTTGTAGTACATCATAGAAATCTTGTACCATTTCATCAACATTTTTGAGATTCGCTAATCTCTGAGACCAGTCAATTCCATTTAATTGGTCTTTAATAGCGCTGTAATTGGCTTTATAGAAGTTTCGTCTAGTACATGTCAAGTTATAAGGGAGAGACATTTTTTCTACTGCTGATGATAATGAAACGTGTAAGGGCGGATGGATATGTTCTATTTTACTGAGAGTTCCTGTAGCATGTGTTACTGAACATGACTGTAGTGTGCTAAGAACAAGGTCAAGGATTCGACCCGTATTCGTAATACTATTACATTGAAAAAGCTTATTAGTATTTATAAAATCCAGAAGAGCTTGACATGTATATGGTAATATATTGGCAGAGCTATCCCCGTCCAGGGAATCCCAATTAATAATGCCTAGATTAAAGTCCCCAAGTATGAAGACATCCGAATCTACACGATCAAAAACTGAATTACAACCAGCAAGAAAAAGATCAAGTGGGGTGCGAGTTACTGGTGGTGGAAGATACACCGCACAGAGATTTAATTTAATTGAGTCAATAGTAATCCAAACGTCTTCACACCTGGTCTCCCAAGATTTCATACGCTTAGATCTGTATTTTTTTAACACTGCTATAAGAACGCCACCCCCTTCGTTTGCAGAAACAAAGCCAGAAGTTTCTCTATCTCTTCGATGGACATCATACCTGTCATCGAACAACTCTTCACTAAACACTGAACTATTCAACCAGGTTTCTACAAGAACCACTATATCATAATTATGAATACAAACATTTTTATAAAAATTTTGTGTTTTGGTCCGAAGACCTCTACAGTTTTGGAAATATATTAACAGATCGTATTTTATAAAAGAATAATATTTAGTCATGCACCAAATGACAAAAAAAGTATGTCCTAAAAAAAAACAATAAATTACAGTTTGTTCAGCGAGTCCATATTTCTAATAAGAATACAAGCACAGTCGTCACTTTTCCTTACGAAAATTTTTCCTGATCGAATCCACACATATTTGTACTCCATCTCTTTGGCTTTGATTCTGGTAGCAGCGTGCAAAGCTTTGTTGCTAGGTGACAAATGCTCTGATATGTAAATAGGACTTTTATTTCCAGAAAAACCAAGATGAGTGCTGTTTAACTTGTCGTGTTTGTTGCTTTTGTTGTAATTGATGACAGCGGCTAGGAACTGGTCACGAATTAAAGGTGAAGCGAACTGAACGACTATAGCGCGTGGACGTGAATTTGCAGGGGACATTTTGGCAACACGGCTGCATCGAATAACATCGTTTTCTTTCATGACTGCGCCTACCACAGAGCCGAGCTGTTTGACGATGTTGTTGAGATTTTCATTTCTATTCTCAGGTATGCATTGCAGTTCCAGATTGTTTGCTCGAAGTTGTTGTTCCATGGAGTTGAGAAGATGTTCAGTGGACGCTAGACGAGCGTGGAGATCTTGTACCGTGCTTCTCATTTTGTTTTTGTCGTCCTGTAGTTCCCTGGCCATTTTATTAAAGTTTTCCTGATCCCTTTCGATGTCCTCAAACCTGTTGTTCATAAAATTCATCGATTCCTTTATTTCTCTCAACTCTGTTTGAACTGGATGAATTTCTTGATGAATTATACCAATAATGTTTTCTCGCAGGTTGTGTACCATATCAACAAGCTCCTTTTTAATGACTTCTTGTACAATTTCGCGAACATCGTCCTTTGAAACTGGTGCTACGGAAGGAGGAGAATTGTAGGCTGGTCTTTTATTTCCCCTTCCAGCGTTTACGTTGTGAATTGGCGTTGAATCCTTTTTTGCTGTTTTAGGAGTTGAGTTTAGACATTGCGGGCATTTCCAATATTTCTGCTTTTCCTTATCTAATATTATGGGCAAAGAGAGACAAGCATAATGAAATGCTATTTTACATTTATTACATGTAATATTTTCCTCCTCAAGCCCATTCGTAGCATTGCAGCACCCCCACTTACCCATTTTTTAAATAATGTAAAATGGGAAGAACAACAACAATAATCCAGTGTGAAATCGCCGCGTTTATATTATTATAGTAAGGCACTCCAAATTAGTACCGGCTCCGGCCCACGGTATTCAAACTTGCAAATCGAGTCCGCGAGAAAAAGGATGTAATCGCCGTGCACCGAGCGTCGCTTACGCGTTTTTACGTTTTGCACTATATTGACGATGGTAACTTAGAAGTCGCACTTTTAAATCTAGATTTTAGGACTTATTCACACTATATTCGCACTATAGAGTATTTAGATAACTTGTTGCACTAAATACTTTAGATTCCAGCAGGAAACACAGTGTTATTACTCGTTTGTCTTATGTGTTTTAATTAAATTAACAGAGAATACTCAATCGCGATGTACTGTACGACTACCCGACGACAAGTCCAAATGTCACGTGCTGCCAACCCCAGTCCATTTCCGTACCCCATGGAGCTCTGGCGGTCTTATTCACCAACAGAAACACAACACCACAAAATTGTTGTGTTATTTGACAGTGTTCTTCTACATCTTCTGTAAGTTGGAGGACTACCGCAGTCGGGCTGCTGCAAATTCCAGCGGTTAGTCCGCTGTACCCTACCTATAGTCTCGTCTCGAGCCTAGAAAAATCTTGAAAACTGAGAAAAATTAAAATTTATCAAAGGAATATTTTTTTTAAACGCATAAAATTTTACTAGCTTTTTCTAGAAAATTGACAGTTAAATTGTGCAAGCAACGAAAATTTAAGTTTTACTTAAATAAAAACATTTTTGATAGATTTATTTTTCATAATAATCAGTGCATTATATAGGCCCTTGTAACGTAAGTTTTACTCCTAACAATAGAATCAGATGTTATTTTATTCCACCTTTATTAAAATGTAAGTGGCAACATTTGGTGCATTTTTGTTCTAGTAAAGCTCTAGATATTTTTTTTTTGTTAATTAATTAACTTAAATTTGTATGAATTACAATTTAATATACAAAAGAGACTAGAATTGTTCTCGTTACGAATTTCTAATATCAATAGGTATTAAAGTAGTGTTTTGAATTCAAACAAAAGTAGCCGGTGATAACTGAATGATAAACATCCTTCATAACAGATAAGAATATTAATAGTACAACAAACAGAGTCATTATTACCACAAATTGTCTTATCTTACCACCAGGGACTTTAAAAATACTTATATTACAACAAATTATCATGATTTATTTATTTTGATTATGAAATCATTTAAAGATTCTGAAAAATCTTATAAATAAATATTGATAAGTATATATTTATTTTATAGCTTTATAAGGAAGAGGCTGAAGCGTTCCCTTGTCAGTTTTGTAAACTTCAGGGGTTCGTTTCTCGATACCTAAGACAGGATATTTTTCTAGTTTTTTGGCTTCGAAAACGTTTTGGAACATTTAAAACGCAAAATTTTGATGTTCGAACAGGTACATTTAAAAAAAATACTTTATTGTAAGTATAACAAAGTCTTTATAAACATAATCGATCTTAACATTCTTTAGGAAAAATCAAAATGTTCTTTGGGAAAGCTAATCTGTCTAAAAGATATCTATTGTCTATTGTAAATTTTTAAAACTGATTGAAATAAAATTTAAAATATATAACGGGTTAAAGGAAATGAGATATATTTTATTAGTTTTATCTAAGACCAGCTTTTGTCCGCGACTTCGTCCGCGTAGAATAGTTACTTCGGGCGACATTAAAATTTTCTTAATTTCTTCTAAACCAGGCGCCATACTTACCGATTTTCATGGATTTTACTTTAAAAAATGACGGATTTCCAAACAAACTTCCATCCCTTATTTCACCCCTTTAGGGATTGAATTTTCAATAATCCTGAAATACGGCATTCTTAATTTCTAACTAAGTAGCTAAATACCAATTTTTATCGATTTAGCTTCAAAACTGACGGATTTCCATACAAACTTTTCACCCCCTTTTCACTACCTTAGAGGGTGAATTTCCAAAAATCCTTTCTTAGTGCACCCCTAGACCTCATAAGGAACCTACTTGCCAAATTTGGAATCTCTAGACCCAGCGGTTTGGGCTGTGCGTTGATATCTCAGTCAGTCAATCATTCAGTCAGTATTCATTTATATATATATAGATGAATCGAAACCTCATTGCATTTTTCAACCAATAAAGAAAAAAACTTTTGGGTTACATTTTTATACATATCTACTAATGTCAGTAATACTTTTTACGCGTTATTTTTGTTTGATCACATTTTCGATATCATTCCAAGACGACGTTCTCCGTTACAGAGATTATTTCAAAGAATCCATTGTTAATTTTAATAAAGTTTTGTTTTATGTATGGCAGTACGCCTCTGATTGTGGGTAAAACGGACCGCAACATTTATGGGGCAGACGGGCCCAACATGCATCGCCAAAACGGAAAATGTGTCGATGCATGAAGGATATCGCCATAAAGACGCGATTTACGATAAAAAATATGCGGTGAAATAGTCGAGCTTCTAATTTAAAATTTTAAGAACTCAATTTAATGACAGTGTAGTTGATTCTTATTGTAATAGATTAAAATAGCTATTAAAACAGCCTATTAATATCAAAAGTCGACTTTTGAACGCCTTAATAATTCTTAAAAGCTATTTTACGGAGCTTACATAAAAGCAAAATTACTTTTGATTAAATTAAACCTGTAGGTAGGTGTACAGCCTTATTCATAAAAACTCAATAAACCTATTTTAGTTATTACCTTGTTTAAAAGTGTTTTGTTTCATTCATCTCGTGCCAGAGTGACAGAGACAAACAATTTATAAATCTCTAATGAATTCACTTGTTTTTATGAATAAGGGGGTTAGAAAATACTTTCAAGTATTTTGTCTAATAACAATGTAAATTACAACTCTCAGACTAGAATATTGCTTACATATTTATAGTTTTTAATTAATGAAAATTAATTGTAAAAAATACTATCTAAGTAAATAATTTAAATATTCATCATAAACATACACATAATTTTTGTCGTTAAAACGGTTGTCTTACAAATATGTATAGTTCAATCGTAAAAAACTCAAAAATAAATATAAAGTTTAAGTATAAAATAATACGTCTCCTATTTTGAAACATAAAAAGCAAATGTTTTTATTTATAACACGATAAATATTTTATGACGCAATTGCCGAGCAAATAGCAAGTCTGTGGCGGCCGCGCCCCCCGTTGCTTTATAAAATAATAGAGGGACGCTTTCCTCAGCTCGTAAACTTCGATGCTCGACTCGATTACAATATTTTCTCTCGACAAGCCATAACGATACTTTAAACGGTGCACCGGGCAATTTTCACACCTTCATTTCTTATTTGCGCGGCTCCCCGAATTCAATTTTACACTCATCGATTTTTATGTGGTATGTTTTAAAAAGTAAATTATGATAATAGCTTGCGAGCCATAGGGGGTAGGGTGATAATTTTGTATGAGATTACTCAAACGTTCCGTTGAGATCGGCTCGTTGCGATCTCATAATTGCTGTTGTAAATCGTTGATAAACAGTAATGATAGTAACAGGTGCTAGTAATTTTCGGCTTTTTTATAACCAGGTTCCCGCGCTTCACACAAATTTGTGGTTCCTGCAATTTAATATGGAAAACGAAAATCATATACAACAATTTTCAGGCCATATTTATATTATTTAGTATGGCAGTGGATTGCATTCGCAATAAAAATAAGGACGTGTTTGCAAAATAGCCCTCAAATTATACTTCTACAACGTTCAGAGAAGGATCATCACTTCAACTGAATCAAAACATTGTCAACTCTTTGGTATCGTAATAACTAATATTCACTTGCTTTTTCTTTTAGGCCTGTGTTGAGAAATGAAACTGAATAAATTGAATAAGACTTTTAAATACTTCTAAATACTTTTAAATTCAGCACAATATTTAATAGAAGACCGATACTACCTCAGGCGTCAGGATATTACCATGACAATAAATCAAAAAGACAAAAGTAAAAACGAATAAAAATATATAAAATACAAAGAGGTCCACAGGTTCGCCACAGGCTGTTTCAATATTCTTCCCGCTATAGTAAAAGTAAGCTTACAGAAGTTTAGTTGCCTAGCAATTATAATTGAATTACTAAGAATAACTGTGGTTACTTATCAACCAAACCCTGTAGAGCGATCTGTAACTGTTAATTGAATATTGAAACGGGTCATTAATGACATTTAAAAAAGCATAAATACCGCATATACATTTAAAAAAGCATAAATAACGCTTTAGTCTAAAGAGTAACTATTGCACTATTTCTATAGATCTCTTCTAGAGATAAGTTCGCCATTGAAAATTTTGTTTTTGACAACCTTTTTTATGTATTTTAAGTGCATTATAGATTTGAGAAGCGTCGGTGGCGTAGTGCGTAACGTTGTCGTCTCCCACCCGGGAGGTACTGGTTCGATACCCGCCACGTACCAATGTGTTTTCAAATTTTGAATTCAATTGTACGTTTAATCGACGCTTTTACGGTGAACGAAAACATCGTGAGGAAACCTGCGTACACCTATGAAGAAATTCTTAGGTTGTGTGTGAAGTCGACCAACCCGCACTTGGCCAGCGTGGTTGACTAAGGCCTAATCGCCCCTAATGTGGGGTAGGCTCGAGCCCTCGGTGGGGTCATTATATGAGCTGTTGAAGATGATGATTATAGATTTGAGTATTATTTCACTAAAATCAATTAAAATTACACAAGTCATTGTGACGTAGCTACAAATACAGTGGACACAAAATACGTCTTTAGAAATCAACAAGTGAAGCTCTAAAAAGTGTTACGCGCACAATAGACATACAAGTTCGCCTTATTTCGCCTTTGGCTAATGATGAATGATTACAGGTAATTTTATAGCGACGTTTCTTTAATAGCCGTTATATAAAGTACATCAACAGTGGTTTGTTTAAACAAGCAATAAGCGAAAGTATCAATTGGTCATTCGTCAACATTCTTTGAATAGTTGATTGTGCGGCGTACAATAGTTTGTTATAAAGCCGTTATGTTTATGTAACTAGCGGGTTCCTCTTCCAATTTATTGTTTGGAGACTATAATAATATTTCACAAACCTAATTTCAAAGAGTAATAAGTGATATTAAGAACAAGGTTTTGATTTTAATGACTTCCAATGTTGATGATTTGTCTTAGCATATAAAAACAAAAGAATAACCTATATTTTATTTGATTTCTTTCTTTGACTGAGACTGTGGGTTATTGTCGTGCCTCAGGCGGGAAGGTCGGTTTTTTTCAGTGTATTTTTTCTAGGTTTATAAATATTTACGCGTTTGTAAACGCAAAAGTTATTCTATAAGGTTATTGTCGTTTTTACCCAGTTGCAATTTCACCCGAAGAAGTGTAGTTGCGATTTAACCCGAAAATTTATAGAGCGATCAAAACTCTTACGAAGGAATGTATTATTTATAAGACTGTCAACAAACAGTTAATCTATACAGGGTGTAAAAGACATGAACAGTCAAACGAAAACCATGTTTCCACCATTCTGCTCAGCATCATAACATTTTTTTTCCTTTAGACTATACCTGGGAAATTGATAGTTACGATTTTATTGAAGGTCAAAGTCATAATTTATTTTTTCATTTTTTTATGGAAACGTATTCTATACGTTATTTCTTAATTATTGTCCAAAGAAATATTATAATTTTTTTAGTATTTCATAACAAAAAAATGGCTTCAAAACGTTAGCGTTCAATGTAGCTCACTCGATGCGCACGGAAACTAACGAACGGGGCCGCCCCGTCTGGCAAAATTATCGCGGTTTTGCGAGTTGCGTGCGAGTTGAGCCCTTTACATTGCGCGGTACAATTTGCAAATTTTTTTAACACCAAAAAATAAAAATCGTTTGCCAGCAATATTTTTTTTGAAATATTTATTTTGATGTATAGAATACATGGTTCTCGTTTGACTGTTCATGTCTTTTACACCCAGTATTTCAAACCTGATGTACCAGGCTACTATAACTATGTAGGAGATATCATAATAGGGATATATACGTATAATCTTTTATAACATTAACCTCTTTTGCTACCTGGCGATTTATATTTAATTAATGTTCTAAGTTGAACAATGTAAAAGTAATTGTGATGAAAAAATTAAGTTCAATTGATACAAAGTTTTCATTTTCAGTATCGGTGTATTTATGTAAATTCACTAAGAAATAATCTTTACTTCTATTATTATTATTATTATTCTTATGTAAGGGGCTGAGGCTGTCTCAGAGCACTTCGACCCTATGGGATCTTTTGTGCTTCCCCTTTCCTTATCACCCATCCCCGCCAACATAAAGCCTAGGACCCCTAGTCGCCTGTTGGCTAGTGTATCGCAGTCACATAGTATGTGTTCCATGCTTTCTTCCTCTTCACCACACATTCTACAGATGGGGTCATCAGCTTTGCCTATTGTGCACAGGTGTTTTCTAGTGGCAAAGTGGCCAGTGAGAGCACCTATGAGGCAGCGGATTTGGGTTCTGCTGATTCTTCTCATTTTTTTGAGGTAGCCTATGTGTGAGGAGCCTAAAAATTTCTTTGAGTGTGTCAGTCGGGGAGTGGACAACCATTCCCCGAGGTGTCTCTTTTGACAATACTCCTTTAGTGCCATTTTTCTTTACTTCTAAGAATTTTAATCTGAAATACTGATCTCATTACCTGTACTAACCTCTCTTTTCTTTCGGGTGAAATCGCAACTACATTTAATATTTCTTTTTCGGGTGAAGTTGCAACTGGGTAAAAACGCCACTAACCCGTAAATGCGAATTGTGAGATAATTTTTGCGAGTGTGCAACTCTTTGGGCGAGTGTTCGAGAGAATTACACCTCTCGTTCCCCCTATAGTTCTAGGTGTAGTTCTCTCGTTCGCTCTTCAAGTATGCATGATGGATTACAAGGAAGAGGTGTAATCACAGATTTAATAACACAAGGAGATAGGCCAAGCCGGCGTATAACTTGTGACAAGTGTATGCCCTCTGGGCATACATTTCCGCCACTTCGCCTTCCGATAAAGTCAAGTGAATACGTAACTCAGCGATTTGACATTGTATCCTTTGCGGCTGTGCTTAACTTTCATCGCTTCGCAATCCTTAAGATGCGCGCAATGAATAGTGTATATTACGGCATGCTCAACTAGAACCATGTTATGTAGTACGGCCGCTGATTGCGACACTCAGTCTTCCTATGAACTCGGCTATTCGACCGATCTCCTTAGATTGATATATCTGTGGGTGTAATCTATCATGCATATTTGAAGGGTGGTCTTCAGGTTATGTCATACTTCTACCGACTAAACACCCCTTAGTACGATAGGGGTCATAAAGGCTATCGGAAGTAGCCACCCCTCAGGAGAGGGGGAAAGCCATTGGATAAGGGGAGCGCAGGACTGATAGGTTTGGAGATCCTTGTGGGAAGGCCTGTGTCCAATAGTAGGCGTCTCTCAGTTGACATATGATGCTGACATTGATGAATTATTTATTTAATTCAGAGTCTTTGCATAAATGCATTTAGTAATTCATCGCATTAAATTAAAAATATAGGGCTCCGAACAACCTCAAACATTACGTAATATAAGATAGGAATCAGTGTTGAATCAAAGACAGACATTTTAAATTGCAATGCGATGACTTTGCATGTTTTATGTTTTCGATATAAGGAGATCGATTTAGCGAAGGTTAATAATGATCTTATATCAACCGGGGTCAGAAAATAATGAATTAGTTTCACAAGTGCCTGTATTGTTTTAAAAAATCTATTAGAATGGCTTCTAAGGCATTTGGACCATAGAGTAGACATAAAACGCGATCTACTTTGATTACTAAAGAAAGGTTTAAGGTGTCTACACACCAGTTTTGATGTGATAACGTAAAATACGCTGATCCCAAAACGCTTAGGCTTAGGAGGATACCGGTGGTTTTTAGTGGGTAGGACCGGAGCTGTTCCGCGTCGGGGAGTCCCACAAACGCTCCATACGCCTAGCCAGCATCCAAAAAAAGATGTCTATACATCTAAGCTGCTGGCACGGCTGCATAGCCCTTCATTTGCTGGCAGGTTAGCTCGACGGACCAATAAAGGCCCGCTAATCTGCTCGAAAATTAAACTATTTTATTTTTATTTTTTTTTATTTTATGTTATTGGGAATTACAAACGGTTATACAAATGCGTCGGTGTAGTGTAATTTTGTCAGGATTATTAAAATATACTGCGAATTTTTCAAATCGCCGAGTTATGCCGCTGGGCTTTGGTATGTAGACCTTTAAATATGATTATGAGCCATGATTACAATTTTTCTGGAAAGTAAACTAGATATTGAGACGTCTTGGGTTCAAAACCTGCCAGCGGTAATCCTCAACCACCTCAGTCCTATAGGTCCCGCGTTAGATTCATAGGTACCGTTAACAGTAAAAGTCGAAAAGAGAGCTCTGTATAATGATAAGTAAATTATGAATTATACCGAAGATTACGCTAACAATACGTTGGGCTGAGCGTAACTTTAATTATTGAAAGAATCTATATAGAGTTTACTTTTCATGAATTTAAAATATATTATTTTGATCACCTTCTTCTATGTTGACTGTAAAAATCTGTACTCAGTTTGGTTTGGTTTAATCGCCAGCTACCACTATCTTTTCTAAGTTGAAGCCAGGAGCTTAGGTAGCAATTTTCTTTGTCCGGGTAAAGTATGCTTCTACCATCAGCCTTTAGAAAGAAAAGAAAGACAGACATTTATTGATTAGCAAAGAACAACAAAAAGAAACGACATCAAGATTGTACCTACAACATAATTTTGTATTATTTATTTAAACGTGTATGCGATAGAGTATGCTGAAGCGCTGTTATTATAGCAGGGCTTTTTTACTTGATATTTTTACTAGATCTTTACAACGGCTTCTCGTCATAGAAAAAATGTTCGAAAAAGGTTGACCACGCCTGCAAAAGAACCAATAATAATTTAAAAACTTTAAAGTAAAAATAATAAAATTAATGTTGTTAATCGTTCATTCCTTTTTACGGCAACGGGTATAAAGTCCAACGGTCCGGTGCTGAGTAAAACAGCTTAATTCATAAAGTAAGAGGCACCCCATATCTCGCTCCACATCTGAATGATTGCACAATTTTATTGCAGCTAACATTAACCCGTCCTTGAAGCAGCGACATGTGTTATCTAAAAGATCAATAAATTAAAAGATAACCAATTAGCTGAGATATATCGCGAACAATAAATAAGGGCCCGCATATTAAATTAATCCATCCCGCTTTCCGTATGAGATGCCGACTGGTCTCCAATTGCTTTTCGAGATTAATTACAACTTTCTTCGTTGATTATTCAATTTCATTTCGGGTTTTAGGGACGCCAGCAATTCATTTAACTTTGATAGAATGATCTTAAATAATAATAATAATTCTTTATTTCAGGCAACAAAATGTGTAAAATATAAAACATTAGGCCCATATTACATATACCTTAAAGACTACCATACATATAAAAATATAATTATCTAATTAAGGAATACTTTATTGTAACAAGCTTAAGACTAGTTCAGAATCAGATACACTTAAATTAAATAAAACATAGGGAAATGTGTGATAAGTTTCCCTCAGAAAGCTTTAGTCCAGATATAAATAAATAAGTTTACTTCTCTTGTTATAATATTTCTACCCTAGTCTATATCTTCTTGAGGCTCTTGGCTTGAGTTCCCTTAGAACTAGAAGACATAGAGATCAAAATTTAACAGGAACAAAAATTCTTCGAGGTTTTATGCTCTTGACATGCATAACCAACTGAGCCAACTATACGTACCGGAATGACGTGCGTGGCTGTGCCGCGCACATCAGCGCAAATCAATGCAATCCTGGCTAACCAGACTGAACTTGATACTATATGGGGATAGAAGGTATCAGTGAAATATTATGAAATGTTTTGGGAGAAGAATGAATGCTTAATTTTCTTTTATATAATTTGTATTAAAATTCACTATTTTACTAATTACATACTTTAATTGGATTACTTATGTCAGTTTTAATTAGACGCAGAAATAAAGAAATTACCTGATCATATTTCGAAAAAAATAAATTATCGTCTAGATGTTTGGATAAGCTGCTTAGCTTAGACAGCCAGTTTGGTTTGTGATAGTTGCATCAACTGCAAAAATACTTAAATATGGTATCTTTTGTAGTCTCTGTTAATTTCAAACTGGCAGCGGCTACGTACTCTGTGAAACAGGTCCTTAGTAAGTAGTTATAATACTATTAGTACCTCTCGAATTAACACTCATGTCATAAAAAAATTGAATTCAATAACAAAAACATATTTTTGCTGAGTAAAGCAGGAGGTACAAAAATTAATCTCGAACCTTTCATTCCTTTGACGTCTCAATCATAAGCGACATTGTAAGCCTGCACCGAACGAATCTTCCAAGAATTCAGCGGAAAGGTTTCCGTGAGAAAGAGCCTTCCTTGCGTCCATTCAAACCGAAACCTTCGGCCAATTAACTAATTAAATGTCGAAGATGTTCTGAAGCTTTACCCTTTAAGAGCTAAATGAGGTACTTTAAGCACGTTTGATGTAATTACCGTAACTTAGGATTGAGAAGGCCAATAAATACATCCATAAAGGGCTTAAATTAGCGAGTACAGTCAACCAATTTGATGTGTAGGCCATCGTTACAGTTGCTATAGGTAATAAAGAAAGAGTTGTTATGCTGTAACAATTGACGACATAACAATAATTTCTAAAACAATTTTTAACAGAATCTGTTTCTTTGCATTTGCATGAGAATGAGCGACGTACACACGCTAACAATGATAATTATGATGGTGAATATGGCGGTGTCATTAGCCATAAATACATATATTAATAACATATATATAAAACACACTTATATTATTAGTAGATCACCACTACCAGGTTGATGTTAAAGGCAATCAAACATATTTTCTGCCAATGCTCTATGGTGTCCTGTATTTCAAATTATCTGATATCAAAATTGATTATGCCTCATTTGTCTCTTGCATAAAATTAGGATGCAAGAATGTAATTGAATCAAGATGTACAGTTTTATAATTGGAAGGGAACCCCAAGGTATTATTAATACTTATAATGTCTATAGCTTCCCATATTAACCTTTTTTGGTGTGTGGTAAGATGGTGATTATAGTACCGCAATAATTTTTCTATAAACGAGGATGCCCCCAGCGAACATGATTAAAATGGAAGTCGCGTAAACGCATTTTCCAATTAATAGAGTCTGCGTATTACACCATAGCGTACCACGGAAGTGTTGTCATTTGAATATATTTTATTCCTTTATTTATTATTAATCATTTTTGTTTGTAGTCGAAATGCTAATAAACAAATTAAAAATATCATGACCAATCAAAACCCTTAAAGTCCATTTCACATACAGAAACCACATGCGATTGAGTGTAACATCTGTCCTGGTCGTTGGCTTTAATTGGTTTGTTTACTGAAGGATTGTTAATTTTTGGGTTTGGTGCCCTTTTTTGTGTAGGCGACAGGCTAGCAACCTATCACTATTTTGGGGTACTGTATGAACTAAACTGCCAGATGTGGCTTTGTGCGTCACCGAGTGTTACCTGAAGCTATGTTCGCCCCCTTTTGGGATAATGAACGTGATCATATGTATGTATGGAAACTAGAGTGGCATGTATGGGTGTACAGACCTTCATAATTCATCTTTTCAGCCGAGACACGCCTACTGTAGGACATGGACCTTCAGTAAGGGTCTCCAAACCGGTTGATCCTGCACTGCTTTACCAGGTCCTCAGTCTACTTTGTAGGGGGCCTTAACCCAACACCTATCCATGGGCTGGCGCACACTTCCGGATAAACAGGCCGAAATCGTGGGAGAGTGCGCTGCTATTTGCCGGAGGCTCTTGCTTCACAGCGCACCTCCTTTACTCCCTATAAGTTACTTTTACTCATCGTCCATTTAGGCTATCTCCCACCACGCTGGCCCTGTGGAGGTTGGTGGGGAGCGTCAGCATCATCTGTTGTTCGGCAGGGTGTACGGTGTGCAGTTGAGGTTGACTTGGGTTACGTGAGATGTTATTCAGAACCCCTTTCACTACCGGCAAACCAAAACAAAAGAAAAAATATTTCAACAAAAAGCGTGCTACGGTGTAAATGGTGCCGCGAGCGAAAGATGCAGGGTTGTCAAATTACCGTTGTCGAATTACCCACTTATCGGGTCAATCGTCCCGAGCTTTGGCGTTATTAATCACGATGAAGAGGCGCATCTGACCGCCCGCTATCCATCATGTACAGAGAACCACGTTAAAAAAAGCTTGTACGCTCAACATCAAAAGAGAAGTATGTTCAATTCAAGACTCGATTTGACAGTACAGATTTGACATACTATATGAATACAAATACTGTATGAATTTTAATCAATCTTATAATGACGGCAATTATTTTGTAGTATGAAAATTGACAAATTAATATAAGTACTTTGAGCATTATAGTTTTTTAGCCGAGTAGTGTAGAATGCTCCAATTTGGATTACGAAAAGAAACGGGAAACAAAATAACTACCTCCGCGGTTTATAATACATATATTAGGATTAGATCCATAGGTCCAGGTTTTATTCCAAGGTTAGTAAAAAGTTGTTGGTTTCTGGTGTTTTAAGCATGTCTGTCTAGCTACCACCGCTTGTAATCTCATGAATAGCCTCAACTGGGGTAGTACCCTACCTTACATACTCCCCCGGCCGTCAGTGCACCCGGTTCCATCAGCTCGGGCAATAAACCAAGGATGATGAAAACGTTAAAAGCCGCGGCGGTGAAGAATTTTCGCCTTATTTTAAACCCAATCTTTAAATACTACCTCTATCCGGAAAACTCTACTAACGCCGACTTTCGAGTTTTTGTCGAAAGCAAACTAAAAGAAAATATAGGAAATAAATCCTCAATATATTTGAAGCACATTTTAACTTTCTCGTATACGTAGTATAGAGGAAGTCTTGTAATCGTAAAAAAATTCGACCTCGAGATTTTAACTGATTTACACGGATTTGGAATTATGTCTGTGTGTGTTTGTGTCTCTGTGTCTGTGCGTTAGCACGATAACTTGGGTATGCTTTAACGTTTTGCAACCAAATTTAACATGCATGTATGACATCAAAATATAAGGTTTCTATCAACTTTTGAGCCGTCGATCACGAATGTTAAGCAACCAAGTGCGCGGTCGGTACTCGGATGGGTGACCAAAATTTAACATGCATGTATGACATCAAAATATAAGGTTTCTATCAACTTTTGAGTCCTTTCCGGTATACGAGAAAGTCAAGGGGAGACCACTCCCGATTTTTACTACTTCAATAATGGGTGTTATAAAATAGCTACGATACTCAGTAAATTAAGCCGATGAATTTTTTAAAAAGTCAGTTCTGTAGGTTTTGCGCCTTTTGATTAAAAACGAATAAATCTTGTCTCTTCATAATATTCGTTTAGAAGTCGATGTTTCGCATTGATGAGACAGCGGGAGACTAAATAAATGTCTGTATTAAGGCATTAATAAATGTTGTAGTGTAAAATATATGTCTGGGCCACAGACATAAAGTGAAGTATTTCGGTTTTAGCGAATTTGCAAGTAGGCCTGCCCACTGGCGGGTGCATATCGGCAGACTATAATGACGTTTTGGCCAGATACCTTTGTGTATTTTGAATTATTCAGTCGCTATCGCAGTTCGAAAGGGCATAGTGAATATGGCAATACCAACCGTAGTGAAAATGGGGCAGTACAATATGAGGTTTTTTATTCATAAGGAATTTATATTGTATCTTGATTCCTTACATACTTGATACCTGACCAACCTTCCGTCTTTTTTTATTATGTAGCATGGCTATTTTCAAGAATCTGTTCTGGGGCATACCTGTAGTACGGCATCTCGGATGCTACAAGATTGTATCTCAAAGCTGTTGTTGGGATTCTCCATTGTTGCAACACTGGTTGCACCTGCATAAAAGCTACCAACGCACATATAGGATGTAGCTTGTGTATACTATAATATAGTTCTGAAAGTAAAATAATGTTTTTGTGTTCTGCCATATATCTGTACTAAAATAGTTTTAAGTCCTATTGTTACTAACACTATTTGGACTACTTTTTGGCTGAAATAAATTATTATTAGCCTGGCTACTTGGTTATGTCTATGCAAATACTCGCCATTTGCGAGACGAGGACAAGCGGAGATTATAATTGTCAAGGGATTCACCCGTTAGGATAAGCCTTATATGGTGTCCACGTCCGGAAGCCTCCTCGTGGCGGACCCTGGTAACGTGGTGGGGAAACCTTCTCGGCGGGTGTGTGGCTTTTGATGTCAATTGAGTTCACTTGGCATTCCAAGTCACATGTTATCGTCGAGTTCTTTTTGTTTTCGCACCACGGCTAGTTCCGGACGGCCCTTTTTATGGCCACAGCCGCGCCCTTAGACCCCCGGGTGCGGTCCGATGGCTGCTCCCGTTGTCCTCGTCAGGAGGGCGCGCCAGATCGAGCAGCCGTCGGTTGGCTGCTGGCCACCAATTGGTGAAAGGAGTGCCTAGACGGGCAGCGTTGTGACGGTCTCGGTGTAGTTGCGCTCACGTGCGCCGTCCCGTAATAGCGCACTGAAGGTCAGGCCGGGGGATGGAGGATGTTTAGTGGGTATGGAGGGAACGCCTTTACCTCGAGTCCCACATATCCCCTGCGGGTGGCACCACCCCGCAGGGACAATGTGTAAATGCATTTGACCTCCCCGTCAACAAAAAAAAAAGGATAACCCTTATATAAAACATATCATTATTATTGTTGTAGAACAGTGTAAAGATAGTTTACTAAGTCGACTTTATTATATCACAGACGAGAGAGAATAAAGGAGTTGCCGGTTATCTATGGAATTCGGCCGGTGGTTCGCGGCGCTGTGACTCAGCCGGCCACACCTGACGACCGCTGTCGAATGCCGGCCACGTTTTGTACTTCAAATTCAGTTTAATTGGCCATCGTAAATTATATTGTATGCCCAAGTTGGTGCTAATGATAACGCTTTAGGGACTAATACTATCTCTTAGTGATAGTACAGCTGCAGCAACTGAGAATATGGGTTTTTGACCTTACATAAAATACTCATTACCGGAGGAGACTGATCTGTTTCAATATTTATTACATTGGTATAAACGTAGAAAAAAAACAAATTAGAGCTTTTTAGAGTACAGACATTTTTAATTAAATGGAAAATAAGGAGTAAAGTTTTTATAAACGCAATTGGCTAGTTCATATTCAAAACGGAAAATAACGAGGATTTTTTTAATTTTAACCTCCCATCTCTAGAGTATCCACATAGTACCTATGCCTGTAACGTTCACGGAGTTATGGCATAGGTATGAATAATGGCTTATGCCATTTTGTTAATAACCAATAGACGAGTGAGAAGACACGAGTTGCTAAAAACCCTAACGCCTCCAATAACGTTTAGCGGCAGAAAGTCACTCTTTGACTATGTGATAAATTAATACATATATCCGTAAAAGAAAGGTTTGGGGAGGCGTATTCACGACCCGAATGATCTTAAAACCCTCCAAGCTGGGAATATTTCAGATAACGCCGAGCTGAAGGAATAGACATGTAAAGCTCAAGGTAAGGCCTAAAACTTACTTTGCTTCTAGTCACAATACCTATATATTTTTATGCAATCAGCTCCAAGTTCATTAATAATGATGTGTTGATAATGATCTAAATTCTAAACCTAAACTAGGATCGCAGGTCCCAAGCACTGCTCCTGGCTCCTCTCTCTACAACACGATGGACCCGGCACCAGCATGGTGAATCCATGGAATGCTAGAGACATGGAATGCTAGTATTAGTCTCTTTGCAAAAGGAACAGCTAAGCTGAATAAAATAATAAAAAATATTCTTATTTCGACATTAAAGGTTAACGTGAATGTGCTGCTATATCTGTGTTCACGGTTATAATTCTATTAGATTAAAATTATAACAAAATAATTTTTAGGTCGCCATAAACAGTAGCATTGAGCAAGTGTACGGGTTTACTTTATTGCAATCATCGATATCAATTGTCAATTTCATAGCTGTGTGTACGAAGCGAAATGAGATTTGTGGTCAAACAATTGACTCCATCCGTGCCTGCGCTGTTTCAGTAAAAGTATAAAGCAACAACACCGAATTTTCTTGTTATTCAAAAAGCAGTTAAGTTCAAAATCCTTTGTGCGCTTTTAGCGGACCTTCAGTAGGTCTTAATTTCACACCAGATTTGTGTGCCACGATTGTTTCGATTTGAATAAAATCAATTGATAAAATATATTGCAACCACCTACTTACTCGTGTGAGCGTGACCATGCACTTATTCGTGTGTACTTCGGATGTTATTTGATGCGGTTTTCTTATGATGTACCTTTTGGCCCACTTCTTCGGTGTTGAATTCGATATTAGTTTCAATGTCTTCTCGGTTAAAGTTTTCGTATAATTCTTTTGTACAACCGAAGTTCATGTATGTAGGAGTAGGTATGTAGGTATATGTATTCTTCTTCACATATTAAGTATGAGGAGAAGAAACAGAGCAACTACCACAACTTAATTTGGCAATGACTTAAATATATCATTACAGGTCAATATAAAATGGAAAATATAGAAGTGCTTATTATAGGTACATAAAACATATATGACAATTACTCAATTTTTATTCATTTCTAGACTGAAAAGTACTATTTAATGGTTTGAATAACAGGCCAAAGTTAATGCATAAGCATAAACATATGCTCAGGAACACATTGAATATTCGTATCTGTATTATAGGTAAATTTTATAATTTTTCCTTTAAGAAAGACTTATCTTTAGGAAAGTTTTTTATTGCAAGAACTACGAGTAACATTTTATTTTTAAATGTCAAAGAGTGTAACGAAGCAGTTTAACACTGTTTTAAAATGCACAATTACTTTTTAGTAATTTTATTATTCAACGCAATATGCGATGGGATTTAACAATCTAAATAAATCTTGCTCATTATCATTAGCCTAATTAGCATCAGTATCAGCGTCTCTTAAAGTGCAAAGTGAAAACATTAACATTATTGAAAACGCGGCAATTATTAGTGCCACTTTAACACCAGATAAACTTATCTCATAAAGTATCGGCTTTTTATCTTTAGTCAATTGGATTTAGTTATGCAAAACAGGAACAAACGACAATTTTGGTCGGGAACAATATTTAAAATATGCTTAAAATCGTCCTGTAGGTAAGTGTTCCGCTAACTTAGAACATAATAATGTTCGCTTACTAAACTACATACAGTGTAATAGTGTAAACTGTATTAGCGTGTTCCTAGAGCTCTCGATAAGATACCTAGTTACATTTTAAATCTTCAGTAGTTGAAGATTCCGGGTGAGGATTCCAGCTTACTCTCTAGGCTTTAAGTATTTCATTTACATTACGTAAGAAGACTACATCTCCGTCAGTTTTAAAAGTTGCAATAATTGTCAAAAAAAAATACATTACACTGTTTTCTTCCAAAGGTTGAGCTGATTGGTTCAGTTTTGCGTAACCATATTCTTTTTAAATACATCCTTTTCTCCACAAAGTGCAGAGAAACAGAAATTTCGATTGAAATTATCGTATCAGAATACTCGTACCTCATTACGTGGCCATTGCAATACGTCCTTCGTTATAATTTTAATGGAAATAATAAACGTGACGCGAATTTCTCGGTAACCGAATTGCCATAATAATAATAACATGCCGAATGAAGACGTTCTGGGAAATCCTTTTCGGTTATTTGGAATGATTATTGTGCCGAGTAAACAAAAGGCCGAGGTTGATACTCGAAGGCAAAGAAATGAGTATAATTATTTCAATAAGGCAGGCGAAGAAACCAAAGAGTCCATTAGTAGATGCAAAACTTATTTCTGCTTGAATTAAAAACTTGCTTTTAGGGGTATGCATTTCTGAAAATAAAAATCCAGTGCTAAGTGTTTGACGCATTTTGATGCCATCACAATTCACTTCTATATTCTCAAATATTGTGTCATAATTGATTTTGTGCAGTAAATGTTATTACTTATAGTGATTTATAATAAATTTAAAGAAGAAAAATAGTCACTTAAGAATTCTATGACGCGCTGTCATGGTGTCAGGGAAATTTTCGTTTCGTTAATTCAAAAATTGTATCAGAGTGGATTGTGTGCAGTGAATTTTGATGCACAACCGTGTTATCGATTTATTATGTGATATAATTTAAATAAAGGTTGTATGGTGTGAATGACGTTGAGATTTTTATGGTGGGATTACCATCTCATCAGTCACCATCATGAAGTCTGTTGCCATTAATTTCTCGCAAGGACTCCATAGATGCATTAAAATGTGTGACCCCATTTTCATGCAAACTTAGTCTAGACTCTTTTACTGTAGGGAGACTTTAAAAACAACAAAAATAAAACAAAAAGGGTGTCGAAAAGCTTGTTTTTTTGACTAAATACAATATTGAAATATATGAAATTATATTCATGGAGATTAAAGATTATTCAGTTAACCGACTAATAAGGAAATCCAATGCAATTATCAACTATCTATTGTTGTCATCTACTCCCTTTGTGGTATTAGCGGCGAATAGTGTAAGATAATGTCAGAATTTAATTATATTCATATCGGGACCGGTAAGTGCACGATTTACGCTCGAATTAATTCTAATTTTAAATGCAGTGTGTTCCGAATACCTTTGACCTTATCATTTGGTACCAATTATAAGTACAACACTGGTGTGTGACGAGTACAATGAGGCTTAATTAAGGTTTATTGCTAAGCCGGATGTCAGCCTACGCAGTGTATAAAATAAGATAACATATGTGGAATTAACGTCGTTTCCCATTAGCTCATCACGACTAAATAGAAAGAGCAAGGTTATCTACTAATAGTTTACATATTTATGTAATGACATCAGAAGAAAATAATACAACAAAAAAATCAAACCCAAATTGTCTGTTATATCAAGTTGTATTATATAGACTGGTTATAAAATAAGCCGAATAAGAAAGTTTAAAAACCACTGATGTCCTCTAGTAAATGCTTATCAATTTGAACCGAAGGAAAAAACTATACATGAAAAATGGACTGTAAAATTAATTAAATAATATATTTACTAGCGAGCCACCCTGGCATCGCACGAATAGTACATATAGTACTTACTTTACCTCTAACAAATTAAGTCTAAGCCTCTTGAATCACTCTTTTTATTGATGAAAACCGCATTAAAATCCGTTGCGTAGTTTAGAAGTTTTAAGTGTACACACAGAAAGAGCGACTTTCTTTTATAGTTGAAAAATGGATAAAAAATACAAACGTGTGAACGTTGACACAAAAAAATCTAACTGTTAATTTCAGTCAAAAAATATATAATTAGCAAGGATTAGGTATATACAACATGTAAATTAAATAACCAACACCCTGAATACAGGTGGTTTGGGATCGGCTTCCGAGTTGATTTCAATAATTTTTTTAAATAAACCTTTTTTTTTTTGAAAGAAAAAAAAAAGTACCCAGAAAATATTGTACAACATTTTCTGGGTACTTTTGTATTTTTTTTTTCAAAAAAATCGTTTTTTTTTTTAAATAAATATTGAAATCAACTCAGAAGCCGATCCCAAACCACCTGTATTCAGGGTGTTGGTTATTTAATTTTCATGTTGTATATGTCGTGGCCCGATCGTATAATTGGCCAGATCATGAAATGTGCGGCATATCATGAAATGCTACTGGATCATAAAAATCTCGACCACTGGTCGAGTAGCCCATTATCTAAAAATGGTAGTAGTCAGGAGTGATCAGTAGGTTCAAGGTTACTTTTTTATGACCAAGCGGAGTGGACTGTGGTATGGGAGAGTCTAATCTACGTATCTGTGTGATCGATAGGTAGAAGATATGCCGAAGCATTTCATGATCTGGCCAATTTTACGATGGGGCCACGACATATACACAACACCATCGTAAAAGAATCTCACCCTATGACGAGGGAAATTCAATTATTCGGATCAGCGATGGGCAGTGGAGATTATTATATGCGTGAGACGGGTATCGACCTCGGCCTCTCTCCATTATAGAAGATAGCTCGGAGTATGCTGGGACAACCTGAAAATCTCCAGTCAAGGGTCTTATGAAATGCCAGATTTTTTTCTGCTTGAAATGTAAGCTCTTGGCCTTCTTCTCGCTTGAAAGTAAGTGACGATAAGGCCGAAGATGGAATCGAGCTGCTCCTGGAACCGTCAACCACAGAGAGACTGGATATCTTATCATTAATTGTCGGAACAAAATAATGCTGTTAACATTATTATAATGATGCGATAGATTTTGATTAGATGTTGGTAGCTACCCAGGCGGCCTTGAAAAAAGTTCAATATTTAAAGATCAGGCTCCTTTTTTATTGGTCTGAGGAAGGCTCAATTGAAATGTCGGCGTAATGAGGCGCAGTACAGAAAATAAAGCCCTTAGAGTACCTACGAACAGCGTTTAAAAGTATCAAGTAATGATAATCCAAGATTTCATTAGTGTACGGTCGTTATAGAGCGGCGTAACAGGCGAGGCGGGTGTACGGTTGCGCTCGCGCCGCTGGCCGGGGGCGCGCGTGGCCTGTCGATGATTTATCAATAGCGCGATGGCTGCACGACGCTGTGCCGACCAATCTTCCTGTCGCTAGCTCCAAGCTATAAGAGAGAGCGGTTCTAACAGTTATTTTTATCACATACCGCAACTCGTCGATGCTAGCGATTGTTTAGCGTCGTAGAGTAGGAAACGATCATTGCAACCAGTTGAATCCTTACGGGAAGCCTTTCAGCGAATAAGGTTTGCTGAAGGCGGCACTATGATTTACTTTATTCTATTTACTCTTTCACGCAATAACTACTGAATAGATTTTAATAAAACTTTACAATAATATAGCTCATACATAAGAATAACATATAGGCTATCATTTCAATAGAATCAGAATGGTCAGTATAGCTGCCTACACATCAAGCGGCCTGGGTTCGAATCCTAGTAGCGGAAAATGTTTGTGTGACGAACACGAATAAGTATTAGTTGATGAGTCATGGTTATTTATATATTTATTTAAGTTTATTTATAAAAAAGATCTAAAATTATTATGTATATTAAAAATTGTCCGTTATCTAGTATCCATAACACAAATTCTTATGTGAATGATGATGTGAGCGTGGAAATATATTATTATTATTTTCACTTGACATTAGCAAAATGCATAATCTTTATGTGTCGCACGCGAGGCTATTAATTAAGAATAGATATAAAGACTATCCCACACAAAGCTAAGCGGAAGTGGAAAGCAAATGCAAAGTTGCTACTGCGAGAGATAAAATGAGCACCGTACTATTAGCCACCGTCTTCTTGCCAACCTGCAAGGTGCTTCTCCACATATCTTTTGAATGACAGGATTGTAAAAAGGTGCTGGCAGTGATTTCCCTTTCTTGATTGTGCAATATAGTAATGAGTTGCCATGTTTTTAGTTCGTGAATAGTAGTCGCCGTTTTTCGGTGACAGTGTAAGCCTGCATACATAGACTTGTACTTACGTCAGGTTCTTATATGTATGAGCAATTGAGAATATAATATAAGCACGTAACGTAAGCGTATGTATACCAGGAACACGGCAAATAGAGGAAGTTGGCGGGTCATTGTGAGGTGAGCAACATCAGCCCCTGAGCTAACTTCATGCTGATACGAAGGAGATGAATTGTGTTAACAGTTTTATTGTGTTCTGGTAGTCTTTACTAATATTATAAAGAGCAAAGATTTGATTGTTTGCTTGCATTGAATAGTTGAATAGGCTTCGGAAGTACTGGACCGAATGGTATGGAGATATTTTGAGACCTCGGGAAAGCCATAGGATACTTTTTGGCGTGAACCGACACTACCGGGACTCGGAGGGCTCGGACATTGGATTCCTTCAAGAACAAAGATAGGAGTCATTTTCTTCATGCCTCTCCTTAGTTTATTTTATTTTATATATATTTATCAATTTACTGTGTTTTTTACTTCATAAAAAGTTCTCCTTCAATCGGTATTGTGTAGTATTGTATTTAAATGTCATTTTTAATCCTCATTCTTGCACCCATTATTATATATCACTCATTTTTATTTCTCTTACTGCAGGTTGCTTGGAAGAGATTGCTGCTTAGCAATAGGCCGCCTTTTGTACTGTCCTATGTGTAAATTTGCTCTGTTTATTTTTATTTATAGTATGCAATAAAGAATATTAGTATTGTACCGGGTATAACGCAAGCGAAGCTGCAGGCGACTGCTAGGTAATGATAAGATAATCAGTTCCTCATTGGTTGAAGGTTTCGGGTGAAGATCTATTTTATCTTCGGTCTTATTGTTACTTAATTGCCATCAGGTGAGATGAAGGTCAAAAACTTACCTATAAAGCATAAAAAATACATAATATCATACAATATTAAAGATTGCAAAAAGTTTATGGCTTAAATCGTAGCCTCGTTCTAAGCGTACTGTCCCTTCGATAAACCCCCCCGCGCGCCGCCCGAACCTAGTTGCGCACGCGTCGCACCACGCCCTGCCCCTGTCGCGTTAAGTATATCATAGGTCATCTAGGCAGGTTTGTCCGGCTCCATTATACTAAACTTAGTTTCGATACTAAAATCCGATAGTACTCGAGATATTTCAATTTTATGAACGCTCCTACGCTTTCTTATTTGAGTAGTGGCTACCGGATCAGATTTGTTTTGTTACTGGTAATGATAAGTGCTAGACAAATGCAGTTTGGATACTGAATTTTGCATACGTAACACAAGACATTGGACTCCGTCGTATGTATATCACTTATCTTGTCTAATAGGTGTGTCGGTCAGTGACTAGCACAGTTTAGCAGCCCGACTTATTCTCTACGGTAGACTGGTCTTTCGCGAGATCAACAAAAGTTCATTGAAAAGGAAAATGAAAATGAAAAAGCTCTTTATTTAAATCGACATTGCTAAGTACTTTTATTATTTTATTTTATTATCTTACAGAGATGCGTAAGTGGTAGCAGAGATATTATATGTCGGTCTCATCTGTCAAACGTAGAGAATATCGGTCCGTGAGTGAGTGAGTGGATCCGTCTCGAGACTCTCGATACTTAAAATTATTTTAAGAGTTTATTATTTGTCTATATTTTTATTATCTTTTAATAGTCTTTTAATAATTATTACTTTTTAAGCCCAGGACAATGGCAGATATAGACAAAAGTTTTCTCGATGTCGGTATTACGCGCTGAGATCGCTTCTGTCAAGTATGGTATAATGCTTCAATTTCTGAAATCTGTATTTTTAGTTTGGTAGATTCGGTTTCACCTGTTGTTATTGAAAATATGTAAAAAGAAGATGACGGTATTAAAAGTACTCTTAACGAAGAGTGTACCACACTTGTCATTGAGCATTTTCTTTATCATCATAATCATTTCTGATGCCCACTGTTAGATAAAAGCCTCCCAAGGATCTCCAACACGTTCGGTCCTGAGCTGCCTGTACCTATCGGCTTCCAGCGAGCTTTCTATATATCAATTATTTCACAAAGTCTTTGACTTTCATTAAACAAATACTTTAAGACTGTAAATCCGTAAACTGTAAACTATGTGTTTAACGACGACATTGATGGTCAGTTCGTACGCAATAAAACGTCCCAGCGTCCAAGGGATAGATTTGCCAACTGTTTATCTGAAGAATGGTCATAAAAACGGGCATATCGACAACTGATACCATCGCTTAGTGAATTACTGAGGTACCTCCATTATTTCTCAGAAATCCCACAGGGATGCTTAGGTACTGGAACAGTCGTTCGTGACGAAACTTCTTGTGCCTGTTTAACATATGAGAATATTTCTATTTTCGCTAACTGTTTTTATTACTTTAACATTAGTTACATTTTATAATTGGACAGTGTACATACAGACATATTCCTCTATCAGCTATCATTTCATTATCTACTTCTCTCATGGGTTCATGGGTTTTGCAAAGAGTAATACTAATGAAAACATTAATATTCATTACTTTTCTAGTAACATGCTTTTCATATCCGTATCTATACTACTCAAAACAGCCACCCGTAAAGTTGTAAAATAAATAAACATAACTCTTGTTTAATGTTTGAATGAAAATCTCTAAAAATTTTTTTTTGAATAACTTTATTAGTCTAATATAAAATAACACATTTTAAAAGATTTAAGACACAAAAACAGGAAACATTGGTGGTGTAAAAAAACATTCAAAATGTAGATGGCCCTTATTTTGTTTTGAGTAGTTTATATCAACATAATCTTGAAAATATAATCCTTGGTGAACATTTATTGTCTGCCTTCTTTTATGACTACGATAAGCTCCAGCAGTTCGTAACGGATTTGTATGCAATTTTTATTATCAAATTCTGCTATCTCAGTAAAGTAGGATTTGAGCAAACCTAATATGTACGTAAGTACATTATATCTTAATGAATATTACCCAGGCGTAGCCTAACCAAATTTCTATTCCTTCCTTCCAACCCTTGATAAGCGAATGCATTATCAGCAATGTAGATACTACATTCTAGCCTAAGAGCCAGTGGAAGGCTACCTGTATGTATTTGACCAGACTTGGGGTTTTGTACAGTGAGGCCCCTATACCTACCATATATGAGATGGGGGTTCACTAAGTCCCAAGTGGTGGACACGGCGCGCGCTCAAGCAAGACAGGTATCGATTTTTGGCGAATTTTAAATGCATTTGACGACGTCTGCCGTTTTTAAAATTTGATAATATATTATTATTATTATCTAAAAACAACAATGGCAGACCATTATCGCGCGGTTAACATTGTGGCAGACAGTTTTGAAAGTGCTAAAAAAATTAAATTTTGAATTTATTTGAAGAGATCTGCCATTGATATATTTTATTTATTAGGGTCTTGAAAACTTATATTCATCACGGCAGACGACTTCATTGAGTACACACATCAGCAGACAACAAAATCTTTGCTACTATCCGGTCAGATGTATGTGTATTACGTTCCCTATTTTACATCAATATGATTTACTTTATCACTGTGATTAACTAAAATTGATAAGTTTGATGATTAATAAGTTTGATGATAAAAAAGTTAGTATATTTTGGAAGAATCTCAAATATTAAGGTATATTGCAGATAACAAATAATTATTCAAATATTTATTTAATTTTCTTCTTTTTATTTATTTAAGACATAATTAAAAAAAATGAATAACAAAATATGAAACGTGCATGCAATAAAAAAAAATGTATGTTTTTTTTACTTATTTAAATCTTTATTCATCGTCATCGGAATCATGGTCGTCGTGGTGTGACTCGTCTTCATCATCCATAGAATCGGAATCTGTAAAAAAATAATTTCAAAATAAAAATAATTTGTAAAGTGATCCGAATATATTCGATTAAATATGGTTATTAATGAACTTACCATGGACTTGGGTGATTAAGTCGCTCACAGAAGTTGGAAGTTGATCACCTTCGAACCATTTGAATAAAAATTATAGAATGTTATTAGAGCCTCTGATACTGATATTTTAATTATAATGATTGGTAATATGACACAATTAAAAAATTCTGATTCCAATATTTGGATGCTCAATGGAACAGGAAATAACGAAAGGTATATTGACGTCACAAAAATTTATCAGGAACTTGGTGAATTGTTAGCCAAAAGCTTAATCGGCTTCCATGCATTCACAGGACTTCCGGTTCAGCGATTGACAGGAGAAGTGCTAAATATTTGCGTCCCGAAATTATTAACAAGTTCTGCTATTCAAATCCATAGTGACAACGAAAAATAAGTGATTTTTAAAGAAGACCACAGACACCATCAATATCTTAATAAATCACAGCTGGATTATTCGATTTAACACCAAATAATCGAAAAACAAGGTCAGAATTCCACTTTAGCAATATTTATAGATTGGTAAATATAACCTCTCTTTCCGGTAACGGTTGTTTGACAATTAACTTCATCGATTGGAATTAGAGCAAGGAGATTCGCATATACAGCCAACTGTCACATACAGCCAACTTGGACCATACAGCCTACTTTGTGAACATACAGCCAAATAAATTATTTTTGTGTCATGGAACAACAAATAAATCTTTTATTAGAAAAAATTAATACCATAGATACAAAAATGGATGCAAAAATGAATGAAATCAAGGAAGAATTTCAAAAACATACACAAATATTAACTGAAAAAATGTCTAGCTTGGAAACAACCATGGAAGAAAAATTAAAACCAGTAATTGAAGAAAACCAAAACCTCAAGAAGGAGACAACTATTCTAAAGAAAAAAGTTCAAAGTTTGGAAAAGGAAATAAGGAAGAATAACGTAATATTGCATGGAATAGAGGAGACAGAACAAAACAAGACGGAATTGTTACAACTAGTACTGAATACGTTAAACAATGAAGTTAATCCTGGAATTGACGCTTTTGATAAGTGGGAGATCAGTGACACCTATAGACTTGGAACCAGGGACGGAAATAAACGCAGACCGATACTTATTAAACTTACCCTAGCATGGAGAAAAACAACAATTTTAAAACTGAACAAACAATTGAAAATCAAAAATATATATGCCACAGAGGATTACCCTAAAGATATATTAGCAATCAGAAAAGAACTGAAACCCAAACAACAAGAAGCAATAAAACAAGGAAAATATGCTACGATACGTTACGATAAACTAATTATAGAAGAAAAAGCAAGAACACAGAAGGGAAGTGAGAAAAGGAAACGCTCTCCAACAACATCCCCAACCCATCCAAATCAAGAAGAGAGGATAAGAGCAACTAGTAATAAAATAAATAAAAAGAATGCCTTCGAATACATGAACCGCACACGCCCGAATATGCTTCAGGGATCAAACAATAACAACCAGCGCAAACCTACAGGAGAAAATTCAGCACGGATTTCAGATTCAAAAAACTAGTAAACAACGTTGGCCGGATAGCAATACAACAAACAGAAACTAACAAAAAACATATAAAAAACAAACTCCCCAATCCGGTTGGTCCCCGTGGGGTAAGAGACCATCACCCTCACCCTCCTACAGATAAAAACTTAAAGCATATACTCAAGATAGGAACTTATAACGTGAGAACCCTGTCATCAATAGAACACTACCTTGAATTGACCAATGCCCTTGAACACATCAAAATTGACATACTTGGTTTATCAGAAACAAGAAGGATGGGTTGCAATATAGAAGAATATCATGACTTTATCTTATGCTATATAGGCAAGACAAAAGGCTTATATGGAGTGGGATTTCTAATAAGGAAAACTTACAAAAGCAACATAATAAACTTTTCCGGTATATCTGAGAGAGTGGCACTACTGGATTTAAAAATTGACGGACTTATGATATCGATAATACAGGCTTATGCCCCAACAGGAAAAGCTACAAATGATGACGTTGAAGTCTTTTACAAGGACTTAGAGAAAGCCCACAGCCTAGCAAAGGACTCTGTGTTTGTAATAGGAGACTTCAACGCTAAAATTGGGAAGCCAACACCTAGGGATAACCTAATAATGGGAAGATATGGGATTGGTGTAAGAAATGAAAGAGGGAAACGTTTAATTGAGTATGCACACGAATACAGATTAACAATAGCAAATACACTATTTAAGAAGAAAGACAAATGCAAGTGGACTTGGATATCACCTGACAAAAAAGTGAAGAATGAGGTCGATTTCATAATGACTAATAATCCAAAAAGAATCACTGATGTCGAGATAATAGCAAGAATAGAGTTCCCCTCAGACCACAGAATGATAAGAGCATCAGTTCTGCTGAATTGCCCTAAGAAAAGTAGAAAGAATTTCAAACTGTTGCCCAAACTCCCAAAATCGGAAGATGGTATAAAAAGATACCAAACCCTGTTAATAAAATCACTTGCAAATAGAAAAGAACAAATAACAAACAAACAAAATGTTCAAGAGGTTTACGATATTTTGGAAAATGTAATAACATCTAGCGTAAAACAATCTAGTAATAAGAAAGAGAAAAACAAAATATTCAGTATCAACACGCAAGTGCTAATGCAAAGAAGGAGGAACCTGCTTAACATGACAAATAGGACTAAGGAAATTAAAACTGAAATCACACAACTATTTAAAGAAATACGGCGATCGATAAAGAAGGATTATAAAGAACATAGAAGAAAAGTGATAGAGAAAAATCTTAGTCAATTTCGAAGTTCCAAGAAAGCATATAAAGAGCTAAACATGAATAAAACCTGGATACAGAATCTGGACAATGGCTCAAAGAAGACAAATACACGAAACGAAGTTCTAGACTGTGCCACAAAGTTTTATAAGGACCTATATAAGAAAAGAACAATAGAAACAATAGAAGATACTGACTTGCACTCAGTCACTATCGAAGAAAATATAGTAGAAACTATCAGTGAAGCAGAGATACTTAAAAATATAAATCGACTGAAAAATGACAAAAGTCCAGGACCAGACGGCATAACTAATGAGGCTATAAAGCTGGGTACACCAGTTATTCTAAAAGATTTGACCCACCTGTTCAATCTTGTGCTAGAAACTGAAATGGTTCCAAAGCAATGGTGCAACTCTGAGATAATACTTCTATACAAAAAAGGCAATCCTCTGGATATTGGAAACTACAGACCCATCAGCTTAATACCATGCATATATAAGCTCTTCGCATCAATTTTACTACAACGTATCACAACCGACATAGATAAGCATCAGCCAATAGAACAGGCAGGATTCCGTTCAGGCTATAGCACCACAGATCATATTCACACCCTAGAAGAAGTAATAGAAAAATACTCAGAATTTAACAGGCCGATATACTTAGCTTTCATAGATTATCGAAAAGCTTTTGACAGCATCAGTCATAGTGCTATATGGACAGCATTAAAAACATGCCATGTTAAAGAAAAATACAGACAAGTGTTAATGAGAATCTATGAAAATAACATGGGCAGGGTTAAACTGGAAACCACAGGAAACCCATTCCACATGGAAAGAGGCGTCAGGCAGGGAGACCCATTATCGCCAAAGCTCTTCATCACGGTGCTAGAGGATATCTTTCAAAAACTGAAATGGGAAGGAAAAGGTATATCAATAGACAGGGACTACCTTAGCCACCTACGATTTGCCGATGACATCGTCTTATTGTCTGGATCTGCTAAACAAATTGAGGAAATGATGGTGTCATTAGAACACGAGAGCAGCAAAGTAGGCCTAGAAATGAATGAAACAAAGACACAGATTATGACTAACAGCCAAAGAATACCTATAAGTGTAAAAGGAAAAACCATAGAATATGTAAGTGAGTACATATATTTAGGGAAACAAGTTTCATTCAACAAAGACAGCAATATGGAAGAAGTAATAAGACGCTCAAACATGTCCTGGAGAAAGTTCTGGTCCCTCAAAGAAATCCTAAAAGGAGATTACAACCTCAAAGACAAGAGAGTAATAATGGATACCTGCATACTGCCAACCTTGCTATATGGATGCCAGACCTGGACATATACAGAAAAAATAAAAACTAAGATCGCCACCACTCAGAAGGCGATGGAGAGAAGCATTCTAAAAATTAGGAAAATTGAAAAAATAAGAAGCAGTAAGATTAGAGCTATAACTAAAGTAACAGATGCTCTCTCCAATGCCTTGAAGCTTAAGTGGCAGTGGGCAGGCCACATATCGCGATTCCAAGACAAAAGATGGACACAAAGAGTCACACAATGGAAAGGTCCGGAAGGAAAGCGAAGTGTGGGCAGACCAAAAAGAAGATGGGTTGATGACATTACGGAATGTGTTGGTAAGGACTGGATGCAAGTGGCAAAAGACAGAAGTCATTGGAAGGAGTGGGAGGAGGCCTTCACCCAAGAAGGGGTTCATATCAGTTAACAAATTTTTAATGTTAAAATAAATCCAACAAGCATTATAAATATTAATTTTGTAATTTAATATTAATATGAATGATATAATTGAATTGATATAATCTATAAATTTTGTAAATTAATATTGATATGAAATAAATGGCTTATTATTATTATTATTATTATACTAACTTTTTTATCATCAAACTTATTAATCATCAAACTTATCAATTTTAGTTAATCACAGTGATAAAGTAAATCATATTGATGTAAAATAGGGAACGTAATACACATACATCTGACCGGATAGTAGCAAAGATTTTGTTGTCTGCTGATGTGTGTACTCAATGAAGTCGTCTGCCGTGATGAATATAAGTTTTCAAGACCCTAATAAATAAAATATATCAATGGCAGATCTCTTCAAATAAATTCAAAATTTAATTTTTTTCAGCACTTTCAAAACTGTCTGCCACAATGTTAACCGCGCGATAATGGTCTGCCATTGTTGTTTTTAGATAATAATAATAATATATTATCAAATTTTAAAAACGGCAGACGTCGTCAAATGCATTAAAAATTCGCCAAAAATCGATACCTGTCTTGCTTGAGCGCGCGCCGTGTCCACCACTTGGGGCTTAGTGAACCCCCATCTCATATATGGTAGGTATAGGGGCTTCACTGTACAAAACCCCAAGTCTGGTCAAATACATACAGGTAGCCTTCCACTGGCTCTTAGGCTATTCGCTTATCGTTGCAAGCAAGGGATCGTTTATTTGATTCAACGAAGAATTTCTTTAGTTTCCATCATCTGTCACCTTTTACGAAAGCTGTATATTTTAGGCGAAACTATAGATATAAATTGGACAATCCTTGTTCGCACGAGCAGCGCATTTTGTTGTTTTTACCATCCTTATAATATCCACGGGCAGCGTTGTCGGCCTGAACAATGAGACAGTGTTAACGCAAAATATGCATGCCCCTTCCAGCTAATCAGTGATCACAATCACCAGCCCATTACACTGCAGCTTCAGAGAGACTAATGGTCTATCAACGCAATAATTCAGTGTACGCTCATTGTCCGCGATCCGCACTCTCGCCCTATCTATAATACAGTGACAAATTTATTTATGCCGGACTCCTTGCCTGTATTAATCTTCGAGGTGTAACCGATTTGATGCAGTCTTTCGGTTTCGTCGTATCCTTTTCGCACGCCCATAACTTCATGCGGAAATACCGTAGTTAAAGTGACGATGCTTACGGTTGAGCTTCGGGTCAAAGGCACAGCGTTGGTGTCTATTAAAAACGAAAGACTGTTCATTTATCAAAATGTGACTGATAATAAGAGGTGCAAGGATGACATTTGCAAATCAGTATGATAATATGGAAATTAATAATTAGGTTCAGACTGGATGTTCTTTGAATTAACATTATGCCATTTAGTTGTATAGTAATATATAAGTGATAAGATTAAGATATCATCGACGTCAATTAAAATAGGCATTATTGGGGACAACTCAAAAATTACTCGTCAGATGTCGATCAAATTTAAATGGGACCATATGACAAGCACCATCTTCCGAAGGTTGAAAGAATCTTCAAAATCGGTATACCCAGTAAAGAGTTTTGAGGTAACAAACATAAAAAACATACTCGAATTGAGAAACTTCTCCTATTTGAAGTCGGTTAAAAATCTATGAGTTTAAATATGCCAACAATGTGTTGGTGCCAATCTCATGGTATTCCCATTTTCCAGACCTATAGGTCTGTCTGTATGTAAAAGGGTTTAAGTCGATTTGGACCACCGACAGAGATAACTATAAGGTTTCTCCGCGAACGTAAAATGTTGCGGTTTTAGTAAAAAAGGAGTTAAATTACAAACCTTATGTCAATGCCAAATATATGACGTACACCATCAATGAAGACTGAGCTAGTTCATCATCAAATTATAAGCACTGTTTAAAAAAAGTGAACGTATTTATTCAAATTCAAATAGTTTATTGAAAACACAAAAATTACACAATTATGTAGGTACATACAAACATGAATATCTTTTGAATACTAAAAAAAAAAATAACAATATGAAAAGGTCCTTACTAATGCGACATTATAAAACGAAATCTCACTTATTTATTAATAATCATTTTTGTACCACGAAATCAAGTATTAATATATTGTAGGTAATTATTGATATGCAATGTAGCGTGAAAATCTACAAGTGGACATTTACCGTAGAATTAAATCAATATTGTAATGAGACCAGCAATTCTTGGAATAGAACACGGAGCTTCGTTCGTTTTCAGATAAATAGTTTTTTGTGGAATTATTTTTGCGTTAACAAAGGATAAAAAATTTTAAATTAAGAAAAGTACACGAAAAAAATCGACTTGTCCAGGGCAAGAATCGAAACGAGCATCTTCAGCAATCCCGGGGGCTGCGTCAACCACTACGCTACCGGGACATTGCTTTTGCCGTAGAAATTTTCAGTGCTTGGTGCTTATGTTGAATTGCTGTCAACAAAAGCACCAAGCACTGACAAATGTTGTTGACAATGAATTATAGCATAATATATATTTTTTGTATTAATTTTCTCCAATAACTTCGAATAGGAAACCATTTTACGTAACTTTACCTTCCGTTCTAGTAAGTTACTGTATAATTGTTTTATAAAAAAGTTCTTGTATATTTTTCCACCTTCCATGTGATGATAAGCGGAAGTGGAGGGTGGGCCGGTTCCCGACGGCACTAACAGGATGCCGCGGGACGCCTCGGCCTATTCGTGTTAAAATACGAAAATTTTAGTGGTAAATTCACTTAAATAAGGTCCAAAATCGTTTGTTTACGAAAAAATCTTTCACGTAACATGCCGTCACTTTAGACTGTGGGAATATAATCAACCTTATTTTAATTACTTAGCACTCACTTTCCTTTAACAACACGAAGTGTTGTGTACGTCTCAAGTGCCCCAGGACTTCGCGGGATGCCGCAGCATGTCACACGAAGCGTACCGCGGCATGCGACGGGAAGTGCTCAATACAACCGCCCGGGGTGCCAATCTACCCTACGCCGCCACTGCCCCATGAGTTACGGCCAAGTCGAACGCCTTAGAGATCCTAATCGGTGCAGAGACTCCCCCGACGAAGATACTCACCGGTCAGGAATCCTCTCTTGGGCGATTCGCCTTACAGGCTAGAGGACTCACCTAGGTCCTCGCCTACACCAAAAAACCCCGGTGACGCAGAGAAGGTCATCAGAGACATCCTGCAAAATTAGTCCAAAAAAAGCCCCATGAGTAATTTTGAGTATTTTTACGACCACATGACCACTATGTTTGATAGAGATGATGACATTAAAGCCGTGGAGACCCGCTTGACCTTAGGAGGACTGCGGGCTAGATGTGGGTAGTCTAGGATTATGAATTACGACGCAACAAGGAGGCTGACGTTCAGCAGTGACATGATACAGGCTGTTAACTTGATTTATTTCAGAGTTACAAAATTATAAAGAAAGGTAAATATCTGATTTCGATCAATCATGTTGAGATTTATCAGAGTTTATGATCAAAGTGCGACATCTGTTCTTATACAATATACAAAACGGGCCTCAATCAAGTGTCAACCCGCAAAGCCAGCTAAATCGAAAGTGCAAGGTGACCGGGCCGACGCCGATGTACAAAGTACAAAAAAAGCTTCGTAAGTCCGCGGTCTTTCTTCATGAGCGATAGCGATTAGTGAAAGACGCAATTTAAATAATAAACGCTTATAATGTCTGCAGTACTGGTATGTTAGCACCGTTACAGGAAGGACAGTATCAAATCAAAATATCTTTGTCATCTAGCTGTAAAGCTAAATCATATTTTCATCATTATCTTCATCAGTTTTTCTGCGCGCATTCATCGAAGAAACAATAATATTTTTGTCGCTGTATTGTTGTTTGTATGTGACCCCATGCACACATAGACATTGCTCGCAGAGCGATAGGTCTATCGCAGGCGGATCACACGCCGTATTACAAAAAAGCGCGGCGGATTGTAGTGTATGAGAGTGATGAGATGAGTGACAACAATTCAATTTTTTGCAAAGTTTTGTTGCCATTATAATGCTCACAATGCTTATATTTAAGATTCTTCTTGCTTTACAAAAGTATAATATATCTCTGTAGCAGTTAAAACCAAGAATTAATCTTCCCTTAATATACCTATAATTTCTTTGCAAAATGTTGTTCACACCACTTTAAAATTGGGTCTGAAAAATCCGCAAAATGTGACAATTTTGACGTAAATCGAGGGCACGTCCTTAAGGACGATAAGCGGTGACATGCAATTTTTACCTATCACGTGTTAATGCAATTTGTAAAAATTTTAGATTTAATTCGCAGGCCACGTCATCACACGACCACAACCTTACCCCACTTCAATGGGTCGGCACAATTAGATCAAACTAGGAAATGATCGGTCATCATAACAAGCAAAAACCGATCACGAAGTTTATGCTCCGTGAAATTGGAGTAGGCTTTTTTCGCGATGCGAGTATATTGTCCCAGTATGGTGACTGGTACGAGCGGCGTTATTAACTGGAAGCCGTTGTGGATACTGAGTTTTGTAGAAAAAAATGACCACGAACAAGATGGTTGGTTGACTGTGAAGTGACTGTCTCCTGAGTGGTCTACTTCGATTTTTGAAAGTCATGATCTCACTTTCAATATTTATTTTGTGTGAACGCAATAAAAATGTCGATAATGAGGTTCGACTCAAATTTACAATTGGGTCCGTTTATTGATGGAGTGTTTGGTATTATGCCACCTGGTTATTTTTTATGTTATTTCGTTCACCGTAGCTTGTAGATGGTTACAACACTACGTGATACTAGCGCGTTGCCAATCAAGTCCCTTCCCTACCCCGTGGAGCTCTGGTAACCTTACTTACCAACAGAAACACAACACCATAAAAATTAAATGTGGTCTTCTGTAAGGTACTACATCAGTTCGGACTCTCCAAATTCGAGCAGATAGTCCACTGTGCCCTACATCAACTTAATGTCAAAAATAAAAAATCGGGAGTGGTCTCCCCTTGACTTTCTCGTATACCGGAAACGACTCAAAAGTTGATAGAAGCCTTATGTTTTGATTTCATACACGTATGTTAAGTTTGGTTGCGATAAGTTAAAGCATGCTCGTTGGTCGAGTTATCGTGCTAACGCACAGACACACAAACAGACATAATTCCAAAAACGGTGTTTTTGGACTGAAGGAGGTCCAAAACGTGTAAATCCGTCAAAATCTTGAGGTCGAATTTTTTGACAATTACAAGACTTCCTCTATACTACGTATACGAGAAAGTAAAAATGTAAATTAATGTCAAAGTTCTTTGTTATCTTTGATAGGGAAGCTATATCTCACCTGAACGTTAGGAAAATGGTGGAAGCGAGCTTCTGGAACTCTCAACGCGATAAGGTTTTAATTAATTTAAATGCAGAATTAATAATAATGTGTATTTGCAATTCAATGATTCGTCTCTATATGGGACAAAATGGTGGTGGGACGAAACACTGGCTTAGTCCTTTAACTTCACACACCTTGTTGACAGACAGATTTATCTGAATGATGGTGTTCTTATAGAGTTTCTCCCGAGTTCTTGTCGTAAAAACACGTGTTGAGAGACTCCATTTATAATAACCTCAATCAACCGTACAATTTTTGTTACTTTAGTTATATTTCCACTTGACATTGGCAAAATGCGTACGCTTAATGCGACGCGATGCCATTAATTAAGAATAGAATAGAATAGTGTTCTTATAATTTTTTGTTGTTCTTAACACTATACTATTTATATGATTATGTTAACATAGGTATGATTGTGTTGTACCAAACCAACCGACCGCGACCTGTATATTACAAACTAGCTTCCGCCCGCGACTTCGACCGTGTGGAGATTTTACCGCCTTAGGGGTGGAATTTCCAAAAATCCTTTCTTAGCGGATACGTCATAACATCTACCTGCATGCCAAATTTCAGCCCGATCCGTCCAGTGGTTTGGGCTGTGCGTTGATAGGTCACTATGTCAGTCAGTCACCTTTGAGTTATATATATTTAGATGAAGACGATATACTAAAGATTCTTTTATATTAGTAAGTAAATTCATAATACCTATGAATACTAAATAGGTATTCTTTTATGTCAGAAAGTAAATTCATAATGTGAATTTACTTTCCGACTTATAAGAATATTTAGTATATCATTTGTAATATACAGGTTGGTTGGTTTGCTACAGCACAATCATATTATGTACGTACATGTATATGTATAGGTACTAAACGATTTGTACACTGAAATTGAAATTCATTTTTTTTCAGACACTGTATTCTTCAGAGTTGCCTTCCGCGTTCCCAAGGTCGTTACGAGTCAGTGCAGCAAAAAATATATAATAAAAAATTTAGAGCGAACTCAATCTAGTTTGTAGGCATTTCAGTGACATGATTAGTTTTCGATTAAGGATCAATTGTTACATTTTTATTAAAATAATTGTGGTTGTGACGCAAGGTGTTTATTTTTATTTAAATCTGAATGTAGGAAGTTTGTTAGCATTTTCTATTGAACAGAAGTATTCCGAGATTGGAAAATAATCAATTATGAAGAAAAACATAGATGAAAAGCTGCAATATTCGAAAATAAAACCAGAAATACTAAAAACATTCGTAAGTGCATGTAAATTGATGGCCACCTAAATGAATTTCAAAAGTTATTATTATGCTGGCTGGCACTTACCATGACGGCAGGCATTCGCCTTGGAGTATTGGTCTAGTTTGTCCAAGCTTTGACACATAGGCTAATATTGCAAACTGCACGTCTACAAATAGTAACCGATAACTCTAAAATTACATTTTTCAAATCCTATTAAAACTTTGTATTTAAAAGAATTCTCGACCACAATGACTCGCAGAAACAAAAGCTAAATGATACCAATGTTTTTGTCCGAAAGTGCAACTGAATGGCTATTGAATTTTATTATGACAATGTAGTTAATTAATTACTCCGATACGATATAGATCTGGAGTAATCGATAGTCTAGGTATAGTGACGGGCAAAAAGACGAACGTAAGGTCACCTCGGGTGTCTGAAAACGTGCAGTAATGACAGTTTTTTCCGAAACAATTTATCTGCACACAAGTAGTGCGGCAAAAAACAAGATTAAGCATTGAACTTTTGCGACAAAGCGACTGTGACGCGCGAAAAATTTTAATTAACGCTAAATCTTTTCACGTAAATTAAAATCCAAATTCTTTACGACGCTATTTAGCGCTTTAAGTCCGAGTGGGGACTGAGTTTGTTAACCAAGTGACTGTCAGTTTTTTTTTTACTCGAAGAGCGGGGGTTTTTTCACAAAATTCATAATCAGTCAATATATAGTAGCTGTTTAACAGGGAGTACAGAGTCAAAGGGAAGATATATAGAGAAATTGAACGCTATCGTGTAATTTACAAATTAATAACAAAAAATTAATATTTAAAAAATAGGTGTCACTTTTCCGGAAAACTTTCGTATATGCTCTAAGAATACTTTCATTAATGATCAGTCGCGTCTGCGGAATCGCTGTGAGCGTTTCCGAAGCAAGGGAAGAAGATACACACATTGATGTGAAAACTGATCAATTAAGGGGGCGATAAGTGTTACTAGTTCTATGTAATGCGAACGATCATCACACGATATCAATAAAGAGCACATTTTGAAATAACACACTTAAGGAAAGTAAACTAATTACAATAACATATTAGAGTACAATTTTACCAAACTAACAAAGTGACATAGCTCTGAATTGAGATATTGTAAATTGAGCCTTATTTATTTATACTCATAATAAGTGAAGCTGAATGTATCGATACTGGTGACCAAAAATGTTCGCGACCGTATACGGCTTCACAAAATAACATAAAAACATCCAGTGACGTTGTAAAGGTAAACTACCCACAGAATTGCGAAATAATCACATCACAGCTTCGGAATGTTGCCATCTCGTAATTTGATATACTTATTATCTTGAATGAAAAAAAACTGTCAGTCACCACGCCTCGACCTTGTGCCGACTTAATGACTTTTACTCTTAATTTTCGTAAGTTCTACAATATAAAGTAGTGCAAGTACTTTTATTGAAGGTTCTTCCCAGATAATTATTTTCGGAAACAAAATGCTGATCGTAAAAATATATTTTTTCGACTTATAACCTCGTAGGTAACATGGTGATGTCAAAAGAACAATGGCAAAATTATTTTTGAAAAAATCCTTTAGCGTCTACAAATTTCATTGTTACTAAAGTGTTTAAAATATTTTGTTACCGTTTTTGAAGAAAATATTATAACGCTGTGAAGTCTGAAAAAAAAGTAATAAGTATTTTAAAAGAAACACAAATGACTATTTCCCTAACCTATCCATGTTGTTGTTTTTTTAAATTCTCCTTATTAAGGGAAGGCAAAGGGATGTAGCCCATACAGCCATATCTTCAGTATTTGTTCTTTCTTGATGTTGGAGCCATCGTATAAGATTATTTCTTATACCATTTTATTCAAGAAAACGATCTCTATATTTTGATATTTATTTTATGTATAGACGCTAAAAGTTGTATCAACAAAAATTTGTTAGAGAATTTGCCATTGTTTCTTTAAAGTTAATGTAAATCATTATGTTTTAAGTTAAATTATCTAAACTAGTAGATAGGTAATTAATATGATACACATAGAACTGAATACTCATTAATACTGCCAATTTCTTCTGATATTATGAGCGTGATTACATGTATGTAAGTTATATAGCTAATAGTTGTAGTTGTATTGTTAAATTCATGGTACACTTATCATCTCGGAAAGGGATCTATTCTACTCCTCTATAGCAATCATTTTCATTTAATACATATTATTTAAAAAAAACTATTCAAATATTAGTGACTTAGAACAGTTAAGGTAAATCTAAGTCGTATATTGCCGCGTTTTTTACTTTCTTGATTTTCTTTTTATTATGTCGCAGATTTAAAACATTTTCATTCAAAACATAAGTTTGTTGATTTACGTTTTCATTTAAATGTAATTAAAGTAGGTACAATGAGCAGATCCTTCTCCATCCTCAAGCCTACGACTGTATCATCATCACATCAACAGCTCATATAATGTCCCCACCGAGGGGCTCGAGCCTACCCCACATTAGGGGCGATTAGGCCTTATTCAACCACGCTGGCCAATTTGACGACTTCACACACAACCTAAGAATTTCTTCATAGGTGTGTGCAGGTTTCCTCACGATGTTTTCCTTCACCGTAAAAGCGTCGATTAAACGTATATATGAATTCAAAATTTAAAAACAATTGGTACGTGGCGGGGATCGAACCAGTGCCTCCCTGGTGGGAGACGACGCTCCTACGCACTACGCCACCGACGCTTCCTGACGACGCTCTTACGCACGACTGTATAAATATGTATAATTAAGAATTATGATTGTTAAGCTTTGCAACATTCTGGTTTAGCCGCATGACTTTTTTGGTCTAAAATTATTGACTAGTTCGTGGCAGTGATTCGTGATTTAGGATTAGCATAACAACATTTGCTAGTAATAGAATAATAGAAAGGTTGTCATTAATTGACTAATGCATTTGCAGTTACACGGATATGTATGCAATCGAATATTTGCATAATTATTAATTTAGTTATGATATGAATATGTATTAGAGTTATTAGTGGAAAGATAATTATGCTGTGTTCTATTTTTATATTGTGACAGTTTTATCACCTTCTGAAGTGTTGCTTAAGAATTAATTATGAGCCTTATGGAAAGGCAGGTATGAGTCATTTTAGAATATAAAGATATGAAGACCTCGTCTTGACTCCTCGTGCATATTGGGTATACGCGGTACAGACCAGTACCAGCAGGCGCTTTACTTCTATCTGTTCACGACGACGCCAAACCTGAGCCAAGATCGAGTTCTTAGAGGCGGTATTCATAACCGCGGACTACACCGGGGCAAATTAAAATTATTCTGTTCTACTTCATTCCATTCAAAGTAACTGATATCCATCGCCACAAGGCCTACACGAAAACTCATGTTACCACGCGGATACTATAGTTATATGTATATGATAAATTAGATAAGCTTATTTGCTAATTATGAGCATGAAATGTTGGTTTATCTGGTGTTACCAGATTAATTTGTTAGATAATATCTCTGCGCGTTGAAGCGAGGAGCGTGTGCGTCGTTCTACGGCCTTAATTATGGAATCATTTTATAAGTTAATTAATATTGGTACCTGCGAGTCACGACTAAACGGTAATGTTCGAATCAAATGTGATATTGTGTGAATCCCATATGTAGGGTCGTCTGGGTAGGTACTAGGTACCACCACCTTTCTTATTTATGCCGTGAAGCAGTTTCATGTGTGTCGGATTAGAAGGGAAAGGTAGCCAGTGTAATTACTGGGCATGGAAGGCATACCATCTTAGTCCCCAGGATGGCAACACACCTGCAGTGTTAAGTGATTTACAATTGATATTGCGAGTGTCTATAGGCGAAGGTGACCACTTATCACCAGATGAGCCGCAAGCTTGTTTTGCCATATTGTAGTATAAAAAAATCCTAAATATTAAAGAGAGATTCGAATGTTTATACAAAGATAAAAAGTATTTTTTTAAGGCCTAGCAAATAACCTAATCCACCTGATGGTAAGCAGAAGTGGAGTCCAAATAAAAGATGATTTATTATGCCGCCCTAGCCACCATAGCGTTGCTTACCTGAAAGGTGCTTCTTCACGCGTCTTTTGAATTACCCAGGATTGTACGAAGAAAGGAACGTGTGCTGGCAGTGAAACCTTTTGAAAATAAAATAAATATTTAAATGAAAATATTTTGAAAAACACTATAATTTTGAAAGGTAAAGCATATAAAATATTACAACTACGATTGTATAGCATGGTTAGAACTTGGTACTATCGCGGAGTCTGAAAACTTATCACGTTAAGGGTCGTCTTTGTATTACACTGTCAACAACTACAGTTGCTTTAGCAAATTTTGCCGTAAAAGATATCTGGTTGTAATTTACACAAACCTTACATGACCTTTTTGTAATGAATTGCAACCAGATGTCTTACAAAATAAAATAGGGTCTTCTTTTGGTCAACAAAAAGGGCTTTCTTCAAACGAAAAAAAAATTACAATTAAGGTTTCCGGACTCCCCGATAGTACTTTTTTAAGCGCATTTAGTATGGAATTCTGTATCTAGTATTTTAATGATCAAAGATGTAAACGCAACCGCATCACCAATGGCCCTCCAAGGTTTTTGTTTCAGATACACCGTCAAGGTAAATACAATACCTAGAAAATGTATTCACAAAGATGTATTTCAAGTCCCCACGTTCGGTCAGGCACGAGCGAGCAGGCCTTGGTGGTCCTTGTCCAAGATGTGACTTGCATAAGTCTCAACCGCTATTTTTGATACCGCTCTGATCTGTAATGACGGTCGTACCAGTTTTTATGTTATTTGGATTAGTCATAACATTGACGGCTCGAATCGAAGATTAGAAACGTGAAGTACGAATAATTGCAGACACCGGAGACAAAAACATGTGTATGATAAAAACTATTGATTTTAGGTGTTTATTTGAGGCTAAAATAACGGCTAACTACCAGAAATGAACAAAGATTAATTAGTAATACGGCAAAAATTATTAGGTAAGTCTTTGTTGGAAGAATGAAAATCATTCAGATTTATTTGTCTTCAAGCCGTTGCCCTAAGTCATTATGCAACTACATATTTAATCCTTTTTAAAACTAAACTTATTCCTCCTTATTATAAAACATGGACTAAAGCTATAAATAATACTATAAATAATTTGGGAGCAGGGTGAGAAAGAAAATTACACCCGAAAACAGCAAATATTTTTTATTGTCTCTTACGGTAGGTTGTGACTAGGAAAATATCTCTATCCAAATTTGACAGGAGGAATTATTGTGAAAAAGATTCTGAACAAACTACGAATAGCTATTTTAAATCAATTTACGAGGTTTTAATATTTATGAGCTCAACAAAGCAAAGCCAAAACCTAATCGACGTTCATCATCCACCAAGGACCAGTAACATCATTTTGTCGGTCAATAATATTACCTTATGCCACCGTTATTGATAAATCATGCAGGTTTATTACGACACCAACCAATAAACCTATTTGTCCCCGTATCTACCGTACCTACACATAATCGGTCGGCACATGACAGATATAGACCCCTAAATCATCTGAGATTATTTTCTTTGTAAGCTCATATTGAGCGAATTTAGATCTTAAACCTCGTGAACACAGCTCAAATTGTCGTTAGATACACGCTGTATGTTTACCGATGGTTAATCGTGAAAACATGCCAGTAATTTTGCGAAAGGGTCGTCTGCGCATGTGATGGATAGATAATAAATAAAACAGAGATACAATTTTATAGACCTGAAATTGATAGGAGGGTGTAAAATTGTTTTAGATATAGGATTTTCTAGCAGAATTATTACAGTTAAGTTAATAATAATTTTGTAATTGTATTGAAGCTTCATCTTTCATAATAGGTATAAGAATGAAAGAATAACTTACACTCCTAATCGACACAAACAAGTATTTCATACGCGCGTCCGTAACTTAGAAATAAAAATTAATGTTTGTATGTTTGTCCTCTACGCATTTGTGGGGGTGTTTTGGGGGAACTTTGGTGGGGTGTTCTAGGGAAGCCTGCAAGGGTTCCTGGCCCAAAAATTTTAATATTTTTTTACGTGGCATTGCCGGTTGCATCTTATTACTTATAAAAGGCAAACGTAGTGCCAGTAGCGAAGGAGGATTGAATCCGCCATAGCTGTATACCTTTTGCGAACCTTTGCACGTGGTTGCCAACAAACTAAGATTCTCATTTCTACATCGAAGAGCTTTTCTTACAGCTTCAGCCGCTTTTGGAGCTTTTGTTTATTTTTCATGTTCTCGTTATCTTTATATAACTATTACATTATCATCCTATTTATAGTGTCTTTAAAATTTTATCTACCCTGTAAAGTACAATTTACATTTTTATGTGTAGATATATGTTGCTATTTTACATTCTATAAACTGATTTATCTATAATATTACTATTGCTTATGTATTTTTATTTTACTATTTTCATCGTAAAGCTTTGAAACTTACCGACAAAAACACGAAATCACAACGAGGCGGACTTAATTTACGTTCGCAAGGACGGGCGTTCCCAATACCAGCGGCTAAGTTGTATCTCTCGTGCCTCTCTTAATTCTTACCCGGACCAATATTTTACAAATTAATTGCAACCATCTGGAAATGTCCACTAGTCTGTGCAGCGGGCTTCGGGTGCAGTCACGACGGCGCGCGCCGCCCGCGTGACCGACAGACAAATCGAGATGAATTGCTAGTATTCTTTCCATTACCCGCCATGTAGCTAATATGGCGAAGTTGGCAGCTTTACGAAACCGAGTTAGGAGGTCTGACTCAATCATTGCTCGCTAATATGAAAGTAATGCAGCTCCTTATACTTTATGGCTTATTATGATACCGATTCTTTTATCATTTGCGTACACTGCCCAACACTGGTCTACTAACCGAAGTCACGGTGACACAATGGGGACCTAGGTATGTTGTAAAATAGGATCAGGGTTTTAGAAAAATAATTTTAAGTTTTATAAAGGAGATGTTATGGCGGTCTTTAAAAAGCAAATTAATTCCTCTTTTCAACCTATGACACTCAATGAAAAAGACGTAAAAACTCGCATTTTTTATATTAAGTGGTTGGCAAATAAGCATAGGGCCCGCCTGGTGGCAAGCAGACACCTAGCCTATGTCGCTTGCAAATTACAAGCGTCTATATGCTTGCAGTACTGACGTGACACTCGCTCGTTGCCAATCCTAGTCCCCTTCCCTTACTCACCAACATAAACATAACACCACAAAAATGTAGTATTATATGACTGTGTTCTTCTGTAAGGTGGAGGTAGATAGGTACTACCCCCGTTCGGGCTTCTCCTAGTATATAATAGCTAGTCCGTATATTTTAGTAGTTACTATGTCATTTACCCTGCACAGCTGATCGAAAGGCACGATGAGGAGGGTTTCACTAAGGTGGAATGGAGGAAGAAACCCGCCAGAAGGAACCGCTGTGGCAAGGCACCGACGGGACCGCAACACCTGCTGCGTCCTGCAATACCTACCTAGGTATACGTGTCCCGAGCATTACTCTGGCACGGCTAAACATGTTATTGACTACATTAGGGTGAAAACAAACTCTATAAAGGGTTGAGCGTTTGAAGTCCTGTCACAGAGTTAATTTCAACTCATTTATAGTGAGCGTGCCGACAGAAAAATTGCAGACGTTCCTGAAAGAAGACTTTTGGCCGAAAGGCGTTGTATTTCGGCGTTTTCGAGAACGGCTACCGGACATTGCGCATGTATGTCAACAGACGAAGATGATAGTACCTAGTGGTTAATTAAGTGCATTTTATTCTTATAATTATGTATGTTAGTCTTTAAGGTATTTATTATACGGGCCTAATGTATAATTTATAATAATAATTTTAAAAATGATTTACATTTATTTGATTATACGTATATTTATAATTTGCATTTACTCAATTAAAAACACTTATTGACCTGAATAGGAATTAGAAATCTGCATCTCTTATTGTAAATGTTACGATCACACGGTTGCTCGTCAAAGAAAGAGTTCGTTATGTACTCATGAAGTATAATTGTAATAAATTGACGCATACGTATGAGTATATTGAACTTGTTACGGGCGGTATTAATCCCTGAGCGAAACACGACTCGTCGCATCGAATGCGTATAATGTGGGTAATGACAGAGATAAGGTGCATTTACACGATACGACTATGATTTGATTCTTCGTTCTCCTACCCTGCTCCTAATTTATTTGGAGTCGGTGGTGTTTGTCTTTCTATCGACATACCGCTATATAGGTTTTCACATCAGATTTATGGCTGACTGCCAACCCGACACCAACCCCACTATTGAGAATTACTACTATGATTTGATTATTCGGGGAAAATATTTATTCATATTTATATTTTTGTTTGCGAAACAAACAGTATCACAATATATGAATAAAACAACACAGTTAAAAATACACACACCAAAATAGTTTCCACTAAATGATTAAACATATTATTAGGTTGGGGAAATAGTCTTTTCGCATTATAGTATGTATAAACTTGTCATAAAATCTCTTTGACTATACTATTTGTATCTGGCTGGTTTTGGTATCATTGAAAGTTTAAATTTTAAAGAACATAATTCCAAATTCAAATTAGGAAAATGTGTGATTTTCATTTGTTTTTCGTACCGCCAAGATGAGTGAATCTAATGAAGAAATTCGATACATTTTAAAATTTTACTACAAAAAAGGTAAAAATGCAACGCAAGCCGCGAAAAAAATTTGCGATGTTTATGGACCTAGTGCAGTGTCTGTGAGAGTAGCACAAATTTGGTTTAAGCGTTTTCAATCCGGAAATTTTGATGTCAAAGATGCACGTCGCTCTGGTCGCCCTATTACAGATAAAATGGATGCCATTTTTGAAAAAGTGGAGCAAGATCGGCATGTCAGTAGTTACGACGTAGCTGAAGAACTGGGAATTGACCACAAAACAGTTTTGGCGCATTTGAAAAAAACTGGGTACACAAAAAAGCTCGACATTTGGGTACCTCACGAGCTCACTGAAAGATACCTAATGAACCGTGTACTCATTTGTGATTCTTTATTACGACGTAATGAAACCGAACCATTTTTGAAGAAGCTGATAACTGTATCTATGCTTATATGACATTGTCTGTAACGGGCTCGATTGCCCTCAACTTCTTGAGCAAATCTTTCTAAGAACACCCAAACGTCGCACAACTCATACTACATTATTCCATGTACCATTTCACCCCACCAACTATGGAAAAAACTCTGTACTTACACGAATCGCTGAAACTTATAATAAAGTATTCCATAATATTGACTCTTTCAAAGGATCAAAACATTGGTTTATCTCTAAAATTAGAAAATTTATTTTGGGCCTTGTTGATTGAGTAGGTGGTTGTAATGCATTTGTAATGCAATTCTTAGTGGTGTTTATTTTTTTTGTGTTACCTTTTCTTGTGTAGGAGGTACTTACAGTAACTATGAGTAGTTATTGTAAGTGAATGAATTTATCACACTAAATAAAACATGATGTATTCATTAGTAGGTGGCTATGAATATACATAAATATAAGTATTTATATATATTATAATATTTATTGCTATCATTATATATTTATATGTATTTACAATATATAATCCTATCATTAGTTTATTTATATATAGGTACAGTTATGTATTATATAGTATTTAAATGCTTAGGTATATGTAGTAGGTATGTAGGCAAGTTACCCAATGTTGTAAATTTATTATTTATTGATACTTAAGGCTATAGATAAGTAAGTTCGTGGATAACTATAATTGGCTTACAAAATGTAATAATTACTTGTTGTAATATAAATTGTAATATGCTGTTGTTATCCCAAATAAAGAAAATAAAATAAAAAAAATAAATAAAATAACTGGTGATGAAAAGTGAATCACGTACGACAAGAACGTGCGAAAAAGGTCGTGGTCAAAGGCCGGTCAGGCTTCACAGACTGTGGCGAAACCCGGGTTAACTCGCAACAAGGTGATGCTGTGTGTGTGGTGGGATTGGACGGGCATTATTCATTATGAGCTGTTACCACCAGGCAGGACCATCGATTCTGAACTCAACTGCAAACAACTGATGAGATTAAAGCAAGAAGTTGAGAGAAAGCGGCCGGATTTAATCAACAGAAGGGGTGTGGTTTTTCATCATGATAACGCTAGACCTCACACATCTTTAGCCATTCAGCAAAAATTAAGAGAGTTTGGCTGGGAGGTGTTAATGCATCCGCCGTATAGTCCTGACCTTGCACCTTCAGATTTCCACCTGTTTCGGTCTCTTCAGAATTCTTTAGGCAGTGTCAGGTTAACATCACGAGAGGACTGCCAAAACCACTTGTCGCGGTATTTTGACCAGAAGTCCCAAAATTTCTATAGCAATGGGATCATGTCCCTACCTACAAGATGGCAAAAAGTTATCGAAAAAAATGGTACCTACATACTTTAGTTAAATGTAAATAAACTATATTAAAAAATGTTTTGAATTTTCTTAAAAAATGCGAAGAAACTTTTTCCCCAACCTATTACTATGCGTAGATGAAGCTAATGAATTACAGACAAATAAGAAAACTGAAATTCATTTATTATCACTATTTAATAAGTCGTATAATTTCTTTTGAATACACTAGCAGATATCTAATATTTACTACAAGATCTGAACAAAACAGTATTGCTTTGCATATTTAGTTTTAGTAACAGGCATATTAAACAAATTGTTTTTTTGTGAACTCAACCTGAGACACATTTGTTTTGTATATTTTCAATTTGATTAATATATTATATTAATACATTTAATATATAATTTTTATTGCGGGTTTCAAACTGTGGATGCATACTCTAGTACAGAACGTAAATTTTAAAATAAGTTAATAACGAATCTGGCAATTAAACTAATTTCTTAGAAGCAATTTGTAAGCTCAGCCTCGTAATTAATCGGTTTAAATTAGGAGACGGAGAAATGTTTATTATGATATTACACTACTATCTTACATCGCTGTTTTCCCTTTATTTTTGGGGATAACGTCTGTCTATACATATAATAAATATTATGCTTTCCTAAATATTTAAATTGTATAAATTTGCAAAGTGTTTTGACAGACTGTTTTGACTGGTTTTTAAGTGTCATAACCTCTATAATATATTTGACCGGAATTACAATAACAGAAGCAAAAAATTACATGCTAAATAGTCTGTTGGTCGATAACCGTGAGTAAAAGACGTTAGCAAGATTACGATAATTAAACATTATCTTCAAAATCGTATCGGATCGTATGGTGTAAAGGTCTCGAAAGAAGATTAAAGCCGGAGAGAGTCCTTGGCGCACTTCACCGCGGTATCAATCAAAATCAAATCGGATCTTTTAATCCGACGGACAGGCCTGCCTTAATTAAGGACTTCAATGGACCTGTTGCCCGCTGACATAAGGATTAACGGGTTGTTTCGCCAACTACCTGTGTAACTAAAGGAGCTAAAGGAGTCTTTTTATTTCTCGGAACTAAGAGAAAACTTTTTTCGAAATAAATATGAAAGATGACACGCAATACAGTACAATAATTTTTTTTTTAAGTTCGAAACGAAATAATCTCTAGAAATTCTGTTGTCTGATGGCCGGACTAGAATCCGTGGCCATTCACTATCTGGGCAACTAATTGGTTCTTGAGATTCAACGTCTATCTAATTGTCTCCGGATACAGATCCGTACGTCCGAAAGATGGAAACGAAAAAATCAGAAAAAAATCGTAATCAAGTGCTAAAACAGGAGTCGAACCCGACCTTTCGCGATCCAGGCAACTGCTCTTCCAACTAAGCTATTCTGGAGCATGACACATTTCTTAGAGTTTATAACGAAAATGAAAAAGCTCTTTATTGAAATGGACTTTACTAAGCATTTTAATCGTCAAAAGCCCTACCACCATTTTGACGAAATAATTATTTTACTTAAATAATTATAGTTTTTTACTATCAAAATGTGGAAGAAATACATCTACACTATCCGACGACACATATGTTTACTTTAACCAGTAAAAGACTATTTGTCAAAAAAAAAAACCCTATAGGGATGATATTTGTTAAAAGTCAAACTGGAGATTCTCGACTCGATTCGACTTCCATGGGAGTTCATATTTAGCTAAAATTTAAGGCTCTGTCAAACAGAACTCGTATTTACGCGCGCTAGAACGCTAAGCTGACGTGACGCCGCGCTATGACGCCGAGATGTGTTGTATTACGATGGTAATACAATATACTGTCAAACAGAGCGCATGCGCTAGCGGTACGCTACGCTTGGCGCGGAGTTAATTATATTTTTACAAATTTTATTTTAGCGTCCGAGTGAATTGTGTGTTTAAATACTGCACAAGTCAAAAAAAATATAGAATTATAAAATATCCATATGTCCTTATAATATCCATCCATTGTACAAGTATAATACAAAGGATAATTTCTATAAAATATAACAATTAAGACAAAATTGTGGGAAGAAATCGGAAATGTCGTGCACCCATACTCTTTTTCTCTGTGTTCGAGATAAAGCATATAAAATTAATAATATCTTCCGCATCTGAATCACTCGACATCTCAATAAGGAACAAACTTTTCACACACTTCTATCGATGTGTACTACGCTTTGGCGAATGGTACGTTGCATTAAAGAGCGTTTGTCAATGTGTGTGACATGAAAAGAGCGCGACGTTAAAACGCTATAACGCTATTACGCGGCGCTAAGTACGCGTTCTGTTTGACAAAGCCTAGTTGGTAATATAATAAGGCAGCTAAGCGTAGCTAGCTACCTACCACCTTACAAACCTTATTCCCCATCGAATAGTGTTAAAAGCATTGCTGTGTGGAACAGATAAGATGACCAGTCCCTTAATGATCTAAGGTCCGTATTACAGAGTGACACTCAGAAATCAATCATGTCTTGACAATCGTTTGTCACTTTCTATCAAGCACAAACTGATAGAGACGGATGACGCTCAGTACGGCGTTGATTCTTAAGACTCATTCTATAACACGTGCCTAAGATTTAGGCACTTTACAGACGAGGTCAGTTTTTTTTCTGCTCGTGAATGCCCCTGTCTATTAATGCCAGCGGCTGCCCTCTCTATCAAGAGTCTAAGGATGTAGTTCACTGCCAATTTTGACCTCGTCATGACTTGAGAACAGGTAAGACGAAGATTAAGACTTACGAGGATCCCCCGTAAGACTTCTAACGGCAAGTTTAACCAAGTTTCACATTTTACAATTATGCAAAAAGTAGGCAACGTAAAAGTTAACTTCATTCATAGGAATGAGTCATTCCATTTTTAAAATGTTTTTTTTTAAGAAATTGTTTAAAGCGCAACTTGTGCATAAGTTACCCATAGGTATGTTAATTACAGTATTTTTTATTGAATGTCATAAAAGTACAATATGTAAGGAATGCAATGCGATTGTAAATTCACATAATTAATGTATAAGGAATTTACATTCCTTTGGTATTACATTTTTTAAATATCTTAATAAATTAAAAGCTTTTGTAAAAATGCCTTTAAAAGTAGAGTTTACGTCATGCAAGTTTGTGTCAAGTGACAGTAGCAATTAGTTCGTTTTTCACATAATATGAAAATGTACTTCGCAAGAGTAATTACCAACTGGCCACTGTAATTTTTCTGTCAAGCTTGTATGACAATGCCAAAATATTACTAAGAAATTTTTAATGGTTCTGTGTACTTGCCTATTTCTTTGTACTCGGCCATGAGAGCACCGCGTTTCGAAAATGGCTCTAAGGCGCTATACAGACAGAGCAACTTTGATCTCCATATTGCGGCATTAGGCAACTCGCTACTAGCTGTTTACATGTAACTAAAAGAAGAAACTGCGCAGACATAGAAGTTACCACACTAGAGGACAGAATCAGTTTCAAATTGACGCAACGAGCAACTGTCAAATTTGTACTATTTGTACTGACTGACACACTGACTTTGACCATGGATTTGAAAAATATCGCGGCACAGTAAACTGGGCCATTTTTGTTCCTGCAATCTTTAACGAAACCTATTAAAAAGTTGATAGTTACTTCAAATAAAGTTGCTCTGTCTGCTTAGCGCCTAAGAGTTGTCATCAGTCGGCAATATTGTTGACCGATCTTTGTCACTAAAATTTTTTTAAGGCCTTTGGCTGTTAGGTGCAGATGACTTCACAGCATCACCGGGGTTTAAGAAGGTCCTTAGTCGGTTTCTATAAGTTGAACCTCCCAGAAGGTTTTTAGTCACGAGCATCTCTCGCGGAAGAGTCTCCCTACGGTTTAGAGTCTTTAGAGTTGGAAGAGTTCGAAAATACGCTGTATGAACTGTCATACATCAGAGTTGCCAAATTGAAAAGAGCGTTGATGTTGCCTTTTTTATGATTTTGAGATGATAACAAAATGTGAAACCCAAAGAAAACTCGCGTGAGTAACCGAAATCCGTGGAAGTAATTCAAACTTCTTAGTTCATTAATGTGATTAATTGAATTATATAGAAAAGCTTTTTACCAAGATAAGTTATTATATAAATGATCCAAATGCATGGGAGTAATTACTGCCCTAAATTAACGCATGTAAATCTGTAATTTTAATTATATTGTCATTATCTCTTGAGCTGTAATGATGTTTTGAAATCATTACGAAATTGTGAGCTGTAGTGTTTCTTTCGCCATTTCTTTTCCATCTCAGCATAATAATAATAAATTAAGTATAATTATTATTTCGTCCTGAAATGGTGACCTGGAGGCTTACGATTTAAAAGTAAGTCCATTTAAATAAAGAGCTTTTAATTTAATTTTCATTTAATTTCCTGGGTTCCCGCCAGTGAACGTGTATTGACAGAACTTTGTCACTAAACGCTGTCAATACTCACTTACTAGCATCTCAACCTATCTCAACGGACTAGTTATGAATAGCTAATACTTACTTACAGCTCACATTTATTAAAATATCAGGATATTTTTAATAAAATTTATTAGCTGTTAAGACATTTAATTAATATCATTCTCAATTAAAAAATTCGCAGCGTGTAGAATTTGCTTCTTATTTTTATTCCAGTGGGAAGATATGTGACTGGAATTTCTGTGAGGATACCAAACATGCATGCCTTTTAAGATTGGACATGCCGAATTTGAGAATTTATTTTTAATTGTCTGGCAAAAAGTATAACACTAAACATGTTAGACCAATATTTGTGGGTTTATCAACTGAAACGAGATTTTTAAATGATCTAGTTATGTGGTAAAATAAGCATATAACCATCTTAAGTTTTCCGTCTTCTAAATTTTTATGAAGTGACATGCTTCTTTGTATGACTTATTAGTTTCCACAGAGCTTGGACCTTAATGTGAGCGCGTGGGAAAATGAACACGTGTATGTTAGTTTTGTTAATCCTGCTTTTCGGCCCGTGTATTACAATGTTTGCGAATATATTAATACATTTTGACTGGCACATTACCTCTTTTTGCATCATCACTGCGAAAGTCCTCGAGAGTTTTTATAATGGTTGTGCCGTTATGATGCGCGAAACACAAACGAGTTACGGCCCTGCGCAATATCAACCTGTCGATACTGACGAAGGCTTCGGCCCAGAGACGCATTTCCAATCATTTATTACTGCAACAGCCGAGAATCTTGACAGCGGCGGGCGAAAATTTAAACGTAATTCTTTTTCGATGCGTGAATATGACAGGCTCATAAAACAACAGTTTTTGATGCCAGCTTTTTGTTGTTACTTATTGGCAACTCAATTCGGAACGAATATATACATACATACATATAATGACGCCTATAATCCCAAGAGGGCTTGAGCAGAGCCATATAAGCAGAGATAACATAAGACACATTTGACAGCATGCGCCATACAATGCATCTAAAAGTAGCAAACTTTCAGTGAGTCAACAAGCAACCAGGACAAATATCACACTCGAAATCATCTCAACATTCCGAACGAATATATGAAATGTTAAAAAATGTTTTAGTAGTAAACTGGTCTAACGAATTTCTCAGCATCTCAGCATTTTTGTTTCAACTGTGGGATGCTGTCTACCACCCAAAGATTTGTCTTTGGGCGGTAGACAGCCAAGATGCCAAGAATCTTTCGATCGTGGGAAGTGCAGCCTTAAAAGCGTTTATTTGTGAGAGCTATTCCTTGAGAAGCCTCAATTAATTATCGTTCGCTGCTGACATTAACGTGCCCGAGATTTTTGCATTTTTACCAAAAATAAAACGCCCCGAGCCGTGACAATTTGCGTGCTCGACTTATTTGAAGTAGGACAATGTTTTCGAACCTTGGTACGTTTCCATCACCGCGACCGATTATTTCATCGATTACATAAGTGGGCCAGTTCCGACGCAATTATTAGAGCTGGCACTTATTTCTGTGACGTGAGCGGGATACCACGATAAGTTTTCGTAAAAATTCGACTTTTTTTTACGTAATACGGCTCCGGTGCGTTGGTAAAGCTTAGTATGGTTTACCGAATTAGTGTTCACCGATGAAAGTTTCGCCTTCTTCTTCTAATAATAATTAAGTTCATTTCTCACCAATCAGTACATATACATACATAAGATGTAGGTAGTTACAATTTAGTGTTTTGGTGGGTTGATACCTGAACTTATCAGTTATCAACCCTCCATCCCGTACAGTTGTCTCTAAATCTAAGTAAATATCTTAATATAATCCTACTATCTCTCTTCTTTTTAAGGATTACTCGTGCTGGCTTACGGTGTCACCGACAAGCTGTGGCTACCAGCTACCATTCCAGCCCCAACTAAGAAGTTTGCAAACTCACTACTTTATCGTACAATCAAACATGGAATTCACAGCCTTCTTAAAATCCTGGTTAATTCAAAATAGGCGTGAAGAAGCATCTTGCAGGTCGGCAAGTGCGGCGGTTTATCTCTAGCTATCTTAGCATTTGAAGTACACTTCTGCTTAACATCAGGTGGAATGGAGTCATTTGCGTGACCTTTTTATATAAAAGTGACGTGAATGAGCAATTAGCAAGGTGACATTATTACGAGTGGATAAGAAGATTGCGGTGGGTGTGAACTAGCGTGCGAGATGTCAACTTATACTTTAAGTTTCCAAGGGCGTTTTGTTCCAAACTAGTTTGTTGAATTATGGTTTCTGGAACACTATAAGGCTTCAGTTTCACCGCTGTTCATAAAAAGGTAATTTTCATTAAAAAAAGCGTGTGTGCAATTCACACCCTGCAGAAGTGAATCTTCATAAAGAAATATGTAAATATTCAAAAACTTACCTATCGGTGTAGTCGCTTTATCATTTCATTAAAAAAAAATGTGTCGCATTTGCGTTTCACCGTTAAAAACTTTTTGATGTCGCATTTCCGTTTTATTGTATTATCAAATCATAAGGATTATAAAAAAGTTGCACTTCAAAAATATGTGCTGTAAATTTTTTTACGGACTAGTTTTAAAATGAACATGTTTTGAAATGTAGTACTAATTAGCGTCAATCTTTGCAAGGAGTAGGTACGCATGCCTAGTGTTTTAAAGAAACCCTGATCCAATATCTAACAAATAACCAAGGTTTACCCGAAAATCTGGTGACGTTGCAAATCCTTTACTACAACCATTTGCCAGTAAAGGAAAGATTTTTTTTAAAGTTATTACAAAGAAAAAGAAGCCGCTATCTTCGTAATATGACAAAAAGTTATAATTTATTTAACATAACACACGTTAAAATAATACTACCTGAAAGTTTATAATTGATCATGGCCGGGAAATTTTTAGTTATTCATTAGAAATTAGAAAAAAAAAATCATCTAGTAAATTCATTTTAAAGCATTGCAAATTATACAAAATAAAAATATTAACGAAAAATAATGTATGCGCTAAGCTTTAAGTAGAGAGGGTCGTAGAGCCGTCACATCAAATTAATAATCCACTTGTGCATGTCGAAGTGAGAATAAAATTAGCGCTTAGACAAGTTTTGGAGTCAGGGTTAGATGTAATGATTTGGAGATAATATCTTGAGTTTTTTTTTCAATATTTTTTATGTTGTCACTTTTATATAAGGAGGAATGCAGAAAAAAAGATAACGATTAGATTAGAGTCTAGTTATCTGTAACATTCAGTACTAATGGCTGAGTTCTTTTCGAACAGCGTAAGGTAATTAGAAATTATGATAACCTCATCATCATCAACAGCTCATATAATGTCCATACCGAGGGGCTCGAGTCCACCCCACATTAGGGGCGATTAGGCTTTACTCAACCACTACGTGTGGTTGAGTAAAACCACCCCACTAAGTGCGGGTTGGTCGACTTCACACACAACCTTAGACTTTCTTCATAGGTGTGTGCAGGTTTTCTAACGATGTTTTCCTTTAAATTAAACGTACATATGAATTCAAAATTTGAAAACACATTGGTACGTGGCGGCAATCGAACCGGTGCCTCCCGGGTGGGAGAGCACGCCCTTACGCACTACGCCACCGATGCTTTTTATGACTACCTACCTATAACATTTTAATCTTATTAGATTATTGTTATCTATCACCACAGCACGCTGTTCGACAATGCTGATGAGTAGAACTTTCTTCATTGCATGTGTAATTCTTATCAATTTTTATAAGACAGCTTTAAACATTTGAGAAGTGGTCGCTCTCATATCTTTTGTGCATTCACTTCGCGAAAAAAGCACTAACATCCAATCTTCAGAAATTAGGTTCTAGATAGTATATTTTTACTTTCTCGTACGTAGTATAGAGGAAGTCTTGTAATCGTCAAAAAATTCGACCTCGAGATTTTGACGGATTTACACGTTTTGGACCTCCCTGAGTTCAAAAATATACAACACACATCAAGATTCATAATACCAAGGAGAAAACGAGGATATCCAACATACGGCATTATCTAAGTAAATGGTAACATGGATTAAACGTCACTTCCTATAATACTAGATACACAACCGACATGATTCTCTATTAAAATAAGATCTAAGAATTTTCATTATTATGTTACCTATACAAAAACAAATTGACTATTTTTTTCTGATTTTATGTATAATACGTTATATTAGCTTAATAGAAATCGAAAAGGGTTGTAGCGCACATGCGCTATGTACACCCTGCAAATAACAGACGAGGTTCTGGCGCTCCCCACCAACCCGCCCTGGGGCAGCGTGGTGGGAGAACCCCCCCCCCCCCCCCCCCCCCATGATATATCACCACAGACATCGGCGAGGCGTCGGGACTAGGGGTGCGAAGAATCCCCGGACGCCGGCGAACTCCCGTCGAATGACTTTGGCCCTGGTCACCTACAACACACGCAAACTGGACCGAAGACAAGCTGCTAGAACTTGAGGAAACATTAAGCAGCATTAGCTGGAGTATAATGGGATTATCTGAAGTCCGAAGACAGGGCGAGGACACGGTGATCCTTAAATCCGGCAACCTGCTCTATTTCCGGGAGGGCGAAAATCTATCAAAAGGTGGTGTCGGATTCATTGTTCACAAATCTCTCGTGAACAATATTGCACAGACTGGAAGTGTGTCGAAGAGGGTGGCGTACTTTATACTCAGAATCACCAAACGGTATTCGTTGAAGATCATACAGGTATACGCCTCGACCTCAACGCACTCCGATGAGGAAGTGGAAGTAATGTATAAGGATATTTCTCGTGCAGTACATGCTTCCAGGACCCACTATATTGTTTGTCATAGGTGACTTTAACGCAAGGGTAGGCAAACGTGGCGATGATGAGTCGAAAGTGGGGCAATTTTGAACTGGAATCTGGAAATACCGTTGTCAAATGCAAGCCGAATATATGGAGAGGGAGCGACTCTATATGATGAACTCCTTCTTTCTTTTCGACCTGGGAAAGTCCGTATAGGGCAACAAAAAATGAGATTGACTTCGTCATCCCGACTAAGACTCGGATATTCAATGATGTCTCTGTGATCAATTAGTTTAACACATTAGTTCAACACAGGGAGCGATCACTGATTGGTAAGAGGCACATTGAATCTACACGTAAAATCCGAACGATGTGGACTGATGACGTCTACGCATCGCTCTGAAGCCATCCAGATCCAACACCCCGAAAACTTTCAACTCGAGCTGCAAAATTGCTCCGATTGCCTGGAGGACTGCATAGATGTGGACATATACGACGACAGATTCGTGGAAGCTGTCCGTACGGTGGGTTCAACGTTCTTCAAACCCAGCCGTAACAATAGAACGAAGAAAATCTCAGTGCCCACGTTAAAGCTTATGGAGCAAAGACATGGATGGTTCTGCAGTCCTCTGAAGACATTCGTGAGCGTCGGCAGCTCGGTAAAGAGATCTCCAAGTGCCTAACTCGCGACATACGCCGATAAAATACAAAACGCATTGAAGAGACCATAGAGCGGAGCAAAGGCTCCAAAGTGTTCGCTAGAGATCTGTCGCTTGGAGAGAGCTTGCTGACGAAGCTAAAGACGGAGGATGGCACAATCATTACATCGCGGCCTGAGCTTTTAGCCGAGATTGAAAACTTATATGAACAATTTTATGGCACATCACGCACCCCGATCCAACAGCCAAGTTGACCCGACACTAGGACTTGGCATCAACATAAATGGCGAGTATATAACCCACTTTCGCTTTTCAGATGATATCGTTGTCATCCCTGAGACCTTGGAAGGCTTGGGGACAATGCTTGAGGATCAATCTCTGTAGAATTTCCCAGCAAGTGGATCTTTAAATGAACACGGACAAGACGAAAATCATGTTAAACTCCCACTCCTGTACAGGTTAGAAGCTCTACATTGGAAGTTGTCGACCATTGTGTTCACCTGGGATAAACATTCCAACTTGGTAAATCCAACTTTTAAGAAAGAGGTCAATCGACGAATTTAACTCGGCTGGGCAGCGTTCGGGAAGCTATGTGGCATATTCTCGACCCAGGTACCCCCCCCCCCCCCCCACAAGGTGAGGTCCACGTCCAGAAGCCACCTCGTGGCGGACCCTAGTAACGTGGTAGGGAAACTTTCTCGGCGGGTTCGTGGCTTTTGATGTTAAGTGTGTCCCCTTGGCATTCGAAATCACATGCCATCGTCGAGTTGTTTTTGTTTTCTTACTACGGCTAGTTCCGGACGGCCCTTTTCTGGGCCACGACCGCGCCCGAAGTCCCCCGGGTGCGGGACGATGGCGGGTAATAGCGCACTGAAGGTCAGGCCGGGGAGGATGTTAGGGGTATGAGGGGAACGCCTTTACCTCGAGTCCCACATCCCCTGCGGTTGGCACCACCCCGCAGGGACGATACGTAAATGCATTTGACCTCCCCGTCAACAAAAAAAAGGCTCCCCACAAGGTGGAATGACGATTTGGTAAAGGTCGCGAGAAGCCGCTGGATGAGGACAGCGCAGAACTGATCAGGTTGGAGAACCTTGGGGGAGGCCTATGTCCAACAGTGGATGTCTTTCGCTTGAAATGATGATGATGATGATAAAATCGTCAGAGAAAGGTCCATTTGGTAGCTAGCTAGGCTTCAGATATTAGGAAGGTACTTTTCAGTAGATATATTGTGTATCATGCTCACAATCACATCAAATACTTGATGTAATTTAATGAAACAAAAATAGGTTTTTTACTATTTATTGGAAAATATTACAATTAGGTATAGCCAAAACAAGATTTCACTTAGTTTGTACCTATTTGTATTAACTTCATCATCAACCCGTGTTCGTCCACTGCTGGACATAGGTCTCCCCTAATGCACGCCACTGCTCTCGATTTTCGGCCACTCTCATCCAGCTCACTCCAGCCAGCCTACGCATATCATCATCCCATCTTGTCGCAGGTCGTCCTACACTACGTTTACCGAGTCGCGGTCTCCACTCAAGAACTTTACGGCTCCAACGGCCGTCAGTTCTGCGGCTAATGTGACCAGCCCACTGCCACTTCAGTTTGCTAATTCGGTGGGCAATGTCGGTGACTCTGGTTCTCTGTCGGATTACATCATTTCTGATGCGGTCCTTCAGAGATACTCCGAGCATAGCCCTTTCCATAGCTCTCTGAGCGACTTTAAACTGGTGGACTAGTCCAGCCGTGAGTGTCCACGTCTCGGCGCCGTATGTCATAACTGGGAGGACGCACTGGTCGAAGACTTTCGACTTGAGACATTGAGGGATGGGCGACGAGAAGACTTGACGGAGCTTACGAAATGCTGCCCAGCCTAACTGAATTCTTCTGTTGGCTTCTTTCTCGAAGTTGTTTCTGCCTAATCGGAGCGTTTGTCCTAGATAGACATATTATTTGTATTAACTTAGTGCAACAAAAATAAAGTAGGAACTTAATGAAGTAACATAATGGGTACTTTCTTAGTATCAACTTTCGTATGAAGTAATTAGGTATCATTGTTACAAACATAACGTCACTGTCCGTGGCTGAATGATCTTGGAACAAGCGACTCGTGCGATGCCTACTTGAGTACAACGAAGTGATAAATATTGGCATAAGCATCAAATAATAGATAATGATTGTAGAGTAATATTGTATAAGCGACGGAGTCTAATTAAAATTGTTAATGGTAGTAGGATATAACCGACATTTGAATATCAGATTTGATTTAAGTAATTGCGTATGAGCGACAAAGTTGTATAAAAATAATAAACAGTAATAAGGTATAAGCGACAGTTCGCTGTAAATTAAGATTTTAGTAATTGGGCATAAGCGCCAACTATATTGTATACTTGTAAAGGGTAGTATGGTATAACCGACGCTCGATAAATTCAACAACAAAGGTAAAGAGGCATTAGCTCCAGTTTTCATAACAGGCGCTAAAGGTAAAGAGCTATAAGCGTCTGAAATCTTTACTCTAATAAGAAGTAAAAAGACATTACCGACTATAAACAAAAACTATGTCATTTTTACAGGGGTACAAACGCCTTTAGGATAAAAAAGACCTAAAATTCAGTCGGTTATCCAAAATGACACTTCGAAAACGCATTTTTTTACTTGGGCATAAGCGACAAAAAAGTCATCGTAGAGCCATGGGAGTAAGCGCATTCGAAAGAGCGGAAAATTTTAAGTTGGATGGCATTCATAACCCATTTTCGACAAAAGTGTCGCTTATGCCCTATTACCTTTTAACCGTCGATATAAATCCGTTATTCGGACTGCTGTGATAACTTAAGAATGTAACATCAGTTCTGGTTTTTGGGTTTTGTTTCTCCGTTCACTAGAGGTTTGTGACTTTTTGGGTTTGATGCTCCTACAGCTATTTTTAAGCACTGCATGGCTCATACTAACAGCTGTGGCCTTAGCAAATGCAATCAAATGTTGCCTAAGGCTCTGCTTAACCCATTTTGGGAATGAGCGAGGTTTTATATGTCCGTAAATTCCTTTTAATTCTGTAAGATAGTATTATTATTTTTCATAAGGTTTCGTATGGCCGGAGATGAAAGCAAGTTTCACCCGAAATTCACAACCACTTAGGGCTCGTTTACAACTCTTGCCTTAATACCATTCAGATTAGATGAAGGACATCGCCAAAAAATTAAAAATACTGTACATAAAATGAAATATCCGCGATGGCATAACATTACGCCTTCTGGATGTTGAGAGGATAATCATTAACTTAAATACTGGACTCAAAACATGCTCTAATGTTGGAAGCGAGCTTGTTTTGTATGTCATTATACTAAATGTAAAATTACACATAAAACTGAGTTTACGCTAAGAAGTCTTCTAGCACTTAACGCGACGACGCAACAGTACAACACCCAAAATTTAATTTCAGATTCTTTCCGAGATCTGGCTGGTGGTCTGTGAGGACTGAGGGACCATACTTTATGGACTATAGTTTTTAATATTATTTAGCCTACAATTTTTTAGATTTTACTTAGATTTGTTGTAACTCTACTACTAAATCCTTCGAAATTTATTGCGCGAAATACCAGAGTGGTCCCTCAGTTCACAGGCACGTCGCACATGTTGAGCATCACTTTGGGTGTCAATAGTCTATCATTTCTGAAGATTGGAAGCTAGTGCCAATAGCCTGACCCTATAGACATAGAAAATGCAACAATTGGATTTGAATCGACATGCGTCCGGTTCATCAGATTGCGTCGGGTTTAACAGTAAGTTCAGTAAGTACTTTATTTATGTTCGTTACACTATCTGGTCGTTCCTTCATAATGAAAGCGAGAAACAGAACAAGCCTTTCTTTTTCGGACAACGTCTTTCCCTTGTATTTTAAATTTCCACTTATAAAAAGTCGCAATTCGATTTGGTTTCGATCTCGAAAACCTGTTTAAACTTGACACTGGCGATCGGACTTATTTAAAGATCGCAATAAAAGGTATTCCTTAATGACGTTCATGCCAATATTAATATTGGACATAATCGGTTAAGTGGTTGAAATAATGACGCATACTGGAACGGTATCAGAAACAAAGTAAGTGTTGCGCTGCTTTGTTATAGTGGCCAATAAAGTAAAGATTTAGGAGAGTGACACTGTGGTTTAGTCCCTCGTAAATAGCATCACACTGGAGAAGAAATTTCCACAGACGACCGAAGACTGAGGATCTGGAAGGGAATATACACGTATAAAACCACACCTTTTAATTAAAAAATAATCAACCAGTAGTGCCGTGTGAATAGTGGCGATGCAGCATTTTGTAGTTGCGTTGTGGTAACTAGAAAATGTCAATGTAGTTGCTTTGTTGTTGTGCGAGGTGGCCAGTTACCAGTGTCGTGTGTAGTCAGGTGAAATGCTCACTTAATTAAGTGCTAGTACGCGGTGGCCTAGTCGCTTATAAATTGGAGCATCACACTGGAGAAGAATCTTCCACAGACTCACAGACACGAGCGAAGACAACAGAACTCCGAAGAAATCTCGAAGCTCTATAGCATGGTTTCCCAACCAGTGAGGCGAGCCCCACTTGGGGGGCGTAGAGTAAACCAAGCGGAGCGCAGTAAGCGGCTCCAGAATGTCACTGACATTTTTATAATTAAAGAACGAAGAATTTCAAAACTTTTGGGGATGAATTTGCCCCAAATGGCATAGTTACGCCACTACATAGGGGGGCGTAGTATTTTAGCATAATGTTGGGTAAGGCGCATAGGGTAAAATGTTGGGAACCCCTGCTCTATAGTAACGTCGGGTTTTTGCGTCCTTCAGCGCGTTGTAAGTACATCTATGCCACGGCGAGTGTTCTGAAGAGCTCTTTTCCTGTATCCCATCTTGTTTCTTTCTTAGGTCCAAGCGTGCTGGACATGAAAATTTATTATAATTTGAGTCTTATGAATAATACTCATTAAAAAGTTTATTATTACGAATGCATATTTATTACAAAAACAAAATTGAAGGGATACCTTCCAACTTAAATTTTAATGTCAGTTTAATTCAGAAGTAATGGTAGTTAATATTTCAGACCGCCTATCAGATACAGCTTTATACTTTTCGAATATTATATTAGTAAATACAATGAATAAGTCAATAAAATAAACCGGACATATATTTGTGCCGATAAGCATGTCGATAAATAATCGATTGAGACACTAATGTCGCATATTTACGTTTGATAATTTTTAGCCTAAAGAAGCTTTAGGTAGCGTTAAGAAGTCAGTATGAATGAGTCCATAAATATATCGAAACTTAATATCGGCAACGGACGATTAATTACGACGATAATCTTTAAAAAGCTTTTATGATTAAATATTATGAAAAATTATCTCATTTGTTGTGAAAATTATAATTATACTTACATTAGCGGTGTGCACCGCTACTGTAAGTACTTTAAAATAACTTAGGGCCGGTTCCGAACATTCTGATTATGAGATATATGGCAGTTAAATTGATGGTTTTGTATGGAATATTGTTAGGAACTTATTTGGAACATGTGAAATAGACCCTTAAAATATTATTGATATTACAATGCCAGGCCGTTCCATTAATGCTCATATATGGTACTATTACTTCATGTTTGCCACGAAGATAGTAATAACAGCGGAAACCAAACTAATTACAATATAGGTCACGATTGCAAAGATGCAACCACTGCCTCCATGAAGGTTACAATGTTCATCGCGATTATTATTACGTGAAATATCATCTCGTAGTTTCTCCGAAAATCGTATCGAGCATCATTTTTATTGCCGGATGATTGCACTGGAGATTGTAAGTGGAATAATTTTATGTAATTTTTTCGAAAATGTCGAATTTAAAGTGATCGAGATTAAAACATAATCAGGCGGTTATTACGTGTCGGCCTCGCATCGATGTCGTGCCGATACCACTGAAGACAATTATTATTATGCCGTTATGTCGATATGTGTTAAAATAAGAATACTCTTCAGGCTCCAAAACATTAATATATTTTCTATCAGCACCACATTACAAAGTTACCATGAGAGACAAACATCAGAAGACACGTCATAATATTTTTCTAGGCATAGACATTTCCTTTGATATAAAACTTATTTCTCAACACACCTCCTTAAGTTTTGTATCAACTGAATCGTAAACACTAAACAAACTAACTTTCATTATTTATACAACTTAAATAAACTAACCTATATTTATTAACTGTCTTAATTCCTTAAATTTTATTTTTCCTAATGCTTTTGTAAAAATATCTGCTAACTGGTCTTCAGTATTAATTTTATTTACACAAATGATTCCCTTTTTAACATAATCATTTACGAAGTGATAACTAATATCAATATGTTTCGAATTTTATGAAACTTTCCTTTTTGTGCAAGAATAATGGCTCCACTATTATCCTCGTATATTTTGATTGGTAGAGATATGTCTACATGTAAATCTTTTAATATACCTATCACCGGCAACACCTCACTAACACATTCCGCTAAAGCGTAATACTCTGCGTGAGTAGACGCTCTGGACACGATACTTTGTTTCCGTGTTTTCCATAGTATTGGATTATTATATACTCTCAGTAACATTCCTGTTGTCGACTTTCTATCATTCCTGTCTGCAGCCCAGTCGGCATCAACAAAAGCATCCAACGAATCGTCGTATTCTGCGTTATAGTTTAAAGTTAGGTCTCGCGTACTAAAAAGATATTTAAGAACTCGCAATGCATACTTGAAGTGTGCATCCGTGTAACAGTTCTGGAATCGACTTAAATAGTTAACGCTGTAAGACACATCCGGTCTGGTTGCACTCGCGACGTATATAAGAGCTCCCATCAAATTTCTATATTGCAAGTCATAATTTGTTTCTCCAGCTTCAAGTGATAAATTTTGTTCCATAGGTGTCTCATAGTCCTTTGAATCCTTAACGTTATATTTTTCTGCCAAACTTTCTATATACTTACTTTGACATAGTTTCATTCGTTTCAGTTCTGGTTTATAGTCTATATCAATTCCCAAATATTGTTTCACCTTTCCCAAATCCTTCATACGAAACCGATTATTCAATAGTTGTTTAACTTTATGTATCGCTTCATTTTCCTTTCCACATATTAAAATGTCATCAACGTACAAACATATATAAATATTTACATTATTAACACATCCTGTATACAAGCAGTAGTCATAGGCTGATCTTTTAAAATCTATACTCTCTATAAATTCGTGAAAGCATTCATACCAATCACGGGGACTTTCTCGTAGACCATAGAGTGCTTTTTGTAGCTTACACACCTTGTTATTATCTGTAGTATATCCATCAGGTGGGTAAATATAAACTTCGGACTTTATATTTCCATTCAGAAATGCTGTTTCTACGTCCATCTGTTCTATATTCCAGCCTCTAACACATGCAACTGAAAGTAACGCTTTCATCGTAGTCATCCGTGCTACTGGCGAATAAATCTCTTCATTTTCTTCATACACTTGTTGAAACCCTCGTGCGACTACTCTGGCCTTATATTTTCCATTCGACTTAATTGTAAAAATCCATTTCACATCTATCAATTTCTTATTAGCTGGCTTTTCAACCATTACCCATGTCTCGTTCTTCTCTAAACTGTTTAATTCATCCTTCATAGCTTCCTTCCATTTATTCGCATCTGGACTTCTTATTGCTTCTTCATATGTGGCTGGTACTAACGCATTACAAAAGTTTACATATACAACTTGTGCTTGATATCGGTCTGGTATCTTTCTATTTCTTTGCGGTCTACTTACCGTCACCTCCTCAGTCACATCTTCGCTTGTTTTTTCTTCTGCATCTTCAATACTGTCATAAAATTCTTCGTTTTCAATGTTTTCCTTTACATCCTCTTCGGTCATAATCTTAATTATTTCTCCTTCCGCTTCAATGAATTTTACGTGACGACTTATTATCACTTTTTCATCCACCAGCACTTTATAACCTGTATCGGTATACCCAATCAGAACGCCTTTAACAGCCTTTGGGTTTAATTTCGATGTCCTTAATTCATCTGGTATCCGCACAAAGCACTTCGATCCGAAAATTTTTAAATTAGCTACATTAGGTTTCCTCCCGATAAAAATTTCGTACGGGGTCTTCTTCTCAAACGTATTTGTTAAAATCCTATTTCCTAAATAGGCTGCTGTTAAAATACATTCTGGCCAATATCGCTTGTTTATTTTTGCTTCTGTCAACAAACATCTTGCTCTGTCCATTATCGTTCTGTTAAACCTTTCCGCTACGCCGTTTAACTCGTGTGTATAGGGTGGCCCTGGATTCAAATAAATACCTTTTTGCCTTGTGAAAGTGTGAAAATCTTTGTTGATATACTCTCGGCCATTGTCACATCTGATCTCTTTCACCTTCTTTCCTGTTTTATTTTCTACCATATTTACATAATCTCTAAAACAATTAAACACATCACTTTTGTTATTGATCACACACACATAACCTATTCTACTGTAATCATCTATAAAAGACACAAAATACCGTTGTCCTTTGTATCCTGTGGGCGTAATTGGACCTGCTACATCCGTATGAATTAACTCTAATAAATCTGTTGCCCGCCGTCTCTGATTCCCGAAAGGAAGATTTGTCATTTTATTTAACAAACAAATTTCGCACTGCACGTAAACATCGTCTAACTTGTCAGGTAATCCATCTAATACCTTATGTCTACACATCTCTTTTATCTTTTTGAAGTTAGTATGTCCCAAAACTCTATGCCATTTCTCAATTTCCGACATATTGATACTATTACCACTTGCGTATGCTACTTGACCTACATTTAAATTTACTCTACCATCTAGTTCATATAACCTATTTCTTTTTCGAGCTACAGCTAACAGTTCCATATTTCCATTGTATATGTTTGCCGTTTCTCCCCTAAATTTTATCATATTATTTCTATTTACAATACATGAAACACTTAATAAATTTCTTTTCATACTCGGAACGTAATATACATTATTTATGTCAATTTTCTTTGACTTACCTCCAGCTTGACAATATATGGTTACTGTTCCTATTTTCTCTGACTTTAAGCAAAAACCATCTCCTACCTTAATGTTCACTGGCTTTTCTAACATTCTGTACTCACAAAAATACTTCTCATCGTTTACAATATGATCGCTGCACCCACTGTCCAAAAGCCATGTTATATCAGCTCTAGTTTCGGCACCAACTGTCAATGCTTCAACCTCAACATTGAATATATCTCCACCACTTGTAGTCGCAGTACTACTTTGTTCTGCATTCATGGTTCTGTAACTGTTTCCATTTCTAGATGAACCTCGGAATCCTCTATGTGCACCTCGACGACCACCTCCGTATCCGCGTCCTCTTCCACGATAATGTTGACCACGGTTCATCAATCTTGGGCAATCTCTTTTGTAATGTCCTGGACGATTACATTCAAAACAATTTTGATTATTGTCTCTGGACCCATCACGATGATAATTAGATTGCATACTGAACGTCTGTGCCTGTTGATCATTCTGCTTCCTTTTTATCTCGAGTAGAAGTTTCGACTTGACATACTCGACAGTCTGATCCGCTTTGGGCATCGCATCCACAATGTTTACTATATGTGCAAAGCTCTCGGGTAACGCCAATAAAAGATAATTTAATCGATCTTCTTCCGAGACTTCTTCTCCTGCATTTTTCAATTCATTTATTTGCTTTTCAAATATTTGCAAAAAATCCATTATGTCATCGCCATCTTTAAATTTTGTTTCTAAAACCTTTCGTTTTATCAATAATTTGTTCGCACTTCCTTTTACTAAATACATTTCATCGAACTTTCTTATCATATCAAATGCCGTATTTTCGTTTATTATTATATCAAGCTGTGTGTTATTTACGCTGTTAACTATAATATTTCTAGCTTTTAAATCTTTTTTCTTCCATTCAACATCTGTCATTTTGTCCTGCTTACTATCATTTTCTACAGCTTCCTTGCATTCTTTCATTTCCAAAAATAATTTTAGCCTGAATCTCCATTTCTCATAATTTTCACCATTAAATATTTGTATACCAATTTCTCCTACCTTTACTTCCATGTTTCGGCGATCACGTCTTTTGTTTTTTCCTTGTCAGAAATTTTCTTCACTATTCGTATTTATTTTTACATTACATTCTTTTAATTTTTCAACGCTCACGCTCTGCTACCATGTTAAAATAAGAATACTCTTCAGGCTCCAAAACATTAATATATTTTCTATCAGCACCACATTACGTCACCATCAGAGGTCCGTGGATCGGAACCACGCTCTGCTACCATGTTAAAATAAGAATACTCTTCAGGCTCCAAAACATTAATATATTTTCTATCAGCACCACATTACAAAGTTACCATGAGAGACAAACATCAGAAGACACGTCATAATATTTTTCTAGGCATAGACATTTCCTTTGATATAAAACTTATTTCTCAACAATATGTAATGAGAAGTTTAACGAGATAATTTCTATCTGACGAACAATAAAGCAAAGGTCTAGTGCTTGGAAGTAAAATGAGTGCTTAATTTGTGTAAAGAGGTACACTTAATATTTTTTATATTACAGTTCAGGCGGAAGGTAAATGTTTAGGCTGTCCATGCGTATATGTCAGTGTCAAATTAACTGTAAGAGCGATATCACATGGCGTATTTTTAATGCGCATATTCCCCTTCAAATAAGTTTCGAACGCAACCTAGTAACTACTAAGCACACGGGGCGATTGCGAGTCGCTCGTAGAGCCTCTTCTTCAATGGTACAACGGTGTCAGTTGAGACTACACTGCTTAAGCTGTCTTTAGAACTGCTTTTAAAAAGAAAAAAAAACGTAAAAAAGCGAATATATATAGACCCTGTGCACCTCCTCCGCCCGTTTTACGGGCGTATGTATTGGTTCAACGCGTGTATACGCGTTTATTATCATCAATACAAACGCAACAATCGGCCTCTGCGTTTAAAATACCCCGTGTTCTATTCGCTCTCAAATACAATTTTTTTTCAAGAATTTCCCAATAAAATTGACAACTGGATCTTGGCAAAATTGTCAAACCTGACAGGGGCCATAAATTTAAAAATTGAATTGAATTGAATAAAATTGACATAAAACAGCAATATGTTTTGTAATACATTACGTTGGTTTTAAATGCACTGCAAAAACCACTTAAACGTTATACGTAGTGTAAGTGTATAAGACAATATCATTTCCGTTCCAATTTTATTTGGATTCGGTGTAATATATTTTCCTCTTCTGTTCACCCGTCAGTCTTTTCTTTGACTTTTCTCTTCTTCTATACCCTATTTACGTCCAAATTTATGTTCATCACCATCTTTATCAGATGATTATCATCTTTTCTCATTTCATGCACATACCACGGTACTTAGTCGTTTACCTACTCTTAATTGGAACTTCCTCTATATTCCTAATCATTCATCACTTCGTATTAGAACAAGCAAGAATATAAAACATAAATTAAAATTATTGCTTTGCAACAAACATAATTAATATACACACATGCGTTGACCTGAACAATTAAAAATTATCTTACAGTGCAAGTTTTAATAATGGCTCAATTCAAATATTCTGTCCGCGGGCTGTCGACGGAGCAATATATCATTACGATTGTATTACATGAGCCGACGCTATAAATTCTGCTCCTCATAATCGCGCCAATTAAACTTTCATAATAGCAATTAATTGTGTATAAGATTAATTAGAAACTGTTGCTAGATCAAGATAAGGTATACAGTTTATTGTATGAAATGGTATCGGTAGCGTGAACCAGCCACACCCAGGTCATTACAATGCACCATTTGTAGTTTTAAATGTGTTTTGTGTAACAATGGACCGGGTGTAATAGCCGAAGGGTATTCTAGTATAGGCTTCGTTCATTTTGCAATATTGAGTGGCGCTGGTAATTAGAACCGCGTCCGGACTGTTACAGCATCCTGATTCTAACGCGTACTTTTCTGTACAAACAAAAAGCGATAAGTATCAGCAATTGTGAATAAAATTTGCACTTTAACTTCTTGTAAATTAAGTGGAATTTTATTCGCAGCTTATTTAGCTCTTATTAATCAGTACTATGAGTGACCCAGCGTTCCTAATAGCAACGATATGTCCGAATGGAAACTGGAGTACACACAACTTGTGATTTTATTTACGTCGTTGTAGAGGCCGGAATTCTGTGACTAGCGGTTGAAATATATGATACTATGTGGTGTGTAAGTTCGATATGGTCCCTTAGAAGCTAGACGAGTTTCGCAAGGGACGGCCACGCTATCGCATCGAATTGATATCGCCTAATTATAAGGTAAGGCGGTGGACTGCCGCACGCGCGCCATATTCAATTGCTGCGTTCATTGAAGCCTTTTTTACACAGTAAAGTAATATAGTTGAGGTATTTTATAATGATCGCCCTTAGCTTCTTACATATTTAATGATGAGGCCTCCAGGCGCAAATTTAGTGCTTTTTGCAACTTCAGTTGAAGCTCTTAATTAAAGTATGTTGAAAAGTACGAGGCTAGCTGCCTAGTACGAGCTAGCCTGTTTATTCTTAATTTACACATGCAGTTGATTAGCACTGCTAAATTTTTATACCATTATACTACCGATAGATACCCGCTTATATGGAAAAGCGGTTTCCATCGCTTCTAGACGCTGGCAGCTCATTGTCACTCGCACGTTGTCCATCCTAATCAACATAAAAACAAAGTCTACCCTTTGTAATGTCTAAATACGAAACACTCTTTATTGCAATTGAAAAATACATTAAATTACTTAAAAAGAATACATAGTTTGCAAGAGCGGACTTATCCCTAAAAGAGATCTCTTCCAGTCAACCCATGAATGTTTGTAATAACTTAATTGTAGTGTAGGTGACTAACAAAATGCAAATAAAAGTAAAAAAAAATACGTTATATAAATGATGGACGGACTATCTTGGACGGCGGTATGTCTTTGTGCATAAAGTTTTTAAATAAATAATTTTTTCTAACATCATTTTCCTACCCTGCTTCCAATATATTTGTTTCCCTAATTGGCATTAGATTTCTACGGCCGTCTGCCTGATACCAACCCTCCTTGAAAATGACTGCTATCTTTCCACAGCACCCGGGACCACCAGCTCAACATGCCTTCCGAAGCACGGAGGAAAATCGATTAGAAAAAAAATCGATCAGCCGAAAAATTTTCTACATTTAAATAATTGCAAAAAATTTAAGAAGCAGTTCTGCACTTCCATCTCACCCAGTCAATTACTAGTTTGTTCTATGCGACCTCTACTGAATCTACCACCACTGTTTTTTTTTTGAAAGCTATTGCAGATTGTCTCTGATGACATTTTCTGCGTCACCGGGTTTTTAAGAAGGCGAAGACCTTGGGGGGTCCTCAAGCCTGTAGGTCGAACGTTCCTAGGGGATTACTGGGCGACCTAGCATCTCCCCCGTGGGGAGTCTCTCGACCGCCTAGCGTCCCTAGGGCGTCCGTGTCGGTAGGGAGCGACATGCCCGAGGGTGCCTCTAAAGGCTCGGACCTCGGCTCGGGCACATCGTGTCGTGGCGGAGGTGGGGAGAAGCGCCCCGGTACATGTCTGTACCGGGTATAGCGCGTCGTATGTAGACCGGGTCTTCGCACCCTTGTTCGACGAGTGCGGTGTTTAACAAAAGTGCGTCTAGTGCCTGAGTGTGTAGTGTTTATCTGAGTATTACTCGAACGGATCGGCCACCACTGGTGGCGGTTGAGACGACCCCGTGTTTTGGTAAAACAAAAAGGATTTTTATTATATTATTTCCCCTCGCGCCCAGTGACTTCTTACTTTTAGAGTGAATACTTACCTTTTCATAGTTTCTGCTATCCTGGTATCTGGTTTAGACAATTAAGCCCGTTTTTAAACTTATGGTAGGAATAACTTTTCTACAATCTCGTTTTATTAATAAAACCTCCACTTGGGGTGGATGGGCTACATTTTAAATCATCGTCTCAACTGCCAACTGGTGACGGATTTAGTGGGTTGGCTGAGAATAAAGGATAGAGTAATTTTCTACCTAGTGGTGTGCTTCTTGTCACAATATGAGTTACAAGCGTCTTTTGGATATTGCTTAGTAGCAGCAATAGACTGTGGTAGCAGTCGCATCATAGTCATCTTCATAGCAGCCTTTATAATTCGACCCGTCCCTGCAGTGGGTCGAATTATAAAGGCTACTATGAAGATGACTATGATGCGACTGCTACCACAGTCTATTGCTGCTACTAAGCAATATCCAAAAGACGACAAGGCCTCTTCTTGTCATCGAAGGAGGTTTAGGCAGTAGTCCACCATGCTTGCCCAATCCGCATTAAAACGGAGTACCTATAAGGTGATCAATACCCCTTTGCTGATCCATTAGTCGCCTTCTACGACACCCGTTGGAAGATATGGGGTGATGTTATTCTACTCTGACGGCATTACATGGCAATATATACAAGCAGTTTATATCTATTATTTTTTCTAACAACTCTCACGACAAATACGAAACAGCTCTTCAGCAATCACAGAAGTGCGCATGACTGATAATGATTCTAATGAAATTCAAATAAGCGTTAAGGCGTGTAAGTTCACAACACAGGATATTATAAATAAACTGGTCGACCAAGCGGAGACAGTTTATTAAATGTTCGTTTGAGATTTTCGAACGGAGATAAGTAACAAGGTCATCCGATCTGATGAGTGTGGCCTTAGGTTAATTCCTGTAGGTACATAGAATGTTTCGCCTCGGCCCGTGCCTCGGCCACCTCACTGTCTCTGGGTCTTGTCATGTTTTTAATCTGTTACATTTCTAAATACGGCCAAATTAATTTGGATTGCAGTGACTGTGCTAAATTTTGACGAACAGTACCTCATGTTTTGAATTGATTTTTCTACACGTTACAACGTTTATGTTTTGTTCTATTTTTCAAAAAACTTATTTTAAATATAATGTAATGCTATTAATCAAATAGAAAATTGCAGCACAGCACACACACCACACATAACACACCGCGCCGCACACGCAGACACATACGGTTCAAATCACAGATATATCAATCTAAGGAGATTGGTCGAATCGCCGAGTTCATAGGAAGACCGAGTGTCGCGATCAGCGGCCGTACTACATAACATGGTTCTAGTTGAGCGTCTTAAGGACTGCGAAGCGATGAAAGTTAAGCACAGCCGCAAAGGAGATCGGTCAAATCGCTGAGTTACGTATTCACTTGACTTTATCGGAAGGCAAAGTGGCGGCAATGTATGCCCACAGGGCATACACTAATCACAAGTTAAACGCCGGCTTGGTCTATCTCTTTGTATTATTAAATCTGTGGTTCACATACATCGAGTTTTTACGGTACAGAAATGTGCGGGTGCAATTTTTATTATCTATCATATTACTTATCCTTACAAGAAACGGTCTGCCTGAGTCGAGTTCTTAGATCTACAAAATCGCTCTACAGACTAATTCTTCTGAGATTCCTTTCTCGCAATGCTATAAATAAATATGATTTTTTTAACTCGTAAATATGTATTGTAAAAACTTTAAGACAGGCTGCTTGGCCTCACGTTTCAAACATAATAAAATCGGTTTACAACATAATATTCAGTACACTTAAATCTAAGATACTTTCAGAAAAAAAAAATTAAATTGAGGTACCGCATTCCTTTATGCTTTGCGTACAACGACAGTGGCGAGGTCATCGCTACCACTCCCTATAATTGAGAGCAATAAAAAAATCTCTTACGAGTACGACTCTTTGCAGAGGACACAGAATTGCTCCTTTACCGACGGGTTAACGTGTAGAACGTCATCTTTAAAATGCCGATAGTGGGTAAGGTTGTCGCATGTCAAGTTGGTGTAACACCCGGTCGTTCTCGAAATCTCGTTCTTGTTTTTAATGAGTGAAAATGGTGCGATTGTCTGCACGTGGTTCAGAATGTTCCTTAGTCGACTTTTACGCCACCTATGGGATGAAAAGGTGCAGTAATACACTCGTGATTATAACTACACCGGTACGCTTATGTATTATAGTAATATGTACTTGGTTTGATTAATTTTTTGTTTTAATTTTTTGGTAGTTGGTTAAATCAGCACTTTGCTACTAAGTATTTATAATTCTTCTCGCTACTATATTACAAGTCTTTTTTATGAAATAATTTGTGCGTTTACAAACGCGTAAATATTTTTAAAAATAGAAAAAAATTACTGAAATAATTGACCTGCCCCAGGCGGGAATCGAACCCAGCATCCTCCACAATCCAGGCGGCTGCGTTAACCACTACGCTACCAGGGTACTTTTTTCTATTTTTTTCAAGTCTTATTTATCTATAATTTTTATGAAGTTATGGTAAAATAATGTCTGAAGGTCTCAAACAGTCAACCAAATTTAAAACGCCATACAATATATACTAAGATTTTCTTTATTATTTTCTCGTGATCTTTTTTTAAGTAGCTATTCTGTTACATCCACGTAATGATATCCTTAAGGTGGTAGGCGGCCAAAGACAGTGGGATGTCATTCCGAAGTGAGGACAGTAACGAAGGCAATGCCGTTTATGGAGCACACATTATGTCGCATCTTGTTACCATTAATACGAGCTCCTTATGCGAATGCGCTGTGAACAAAGTTTGTTATGAAAACTGCCAATTAGCAGAGTGTAAAAGTATTTATTTTAAAATATATAATTTGATGTACGTATCTACTGTTTTAAATTTAGTAAATCGAAGTGAAATGAAATATTACGATGAAAAGAATATTGGTATTAACGTTCGATTTGAAGGAATGGAAACAATATTTCAAAAAGTTTTTATAGCAGCGAGAGAATCACACCCTCTTCAATGAAGGAGTTAGTCAAGGGTCGTCGTTGCGATGCAGTCGTGAATATACTGTTGCCCCGGTGACCTCAGTGACCTCATGCCGCATATCTGATCTCCAAATCGGCTTAGAGTACCTAATGACGGGACTCAAGCATAGAGAAATAAAAGTGTATGCCCACAGACTTCCTCTGTCAAAGGGAATTGCGTAAGTGAAATTAAATAACATAGAACACAAAAAACATTATTTATTTATTTATTTGGTTGTTGAAAGATTTACAGTCAAATATCAACAGTCCAATAAAGATGTAAGTTATCCGATGCCATTTACAAATCTCCACATACATATATGCATTCAAGTTAGTTGCAATATGTCAATGACTATTGTAACTTTAAGAGATATTAGAGAAGAAGTTTCTTAATATGCATTTGGACTCCATTTCTGCTACCATCAGGTGGAATGGAGTCATTTGCTTGACATTTTTATATAAAAAAAATATGTCATTAAATCGTTTTATTTTTTAGTAAACACTAGTTTTCTCAAGTAGTATTTTCGTTTAGTTCCTAAAAAATATTTACTTTAAAATCAGTTGCATTTGTAGAGTTGCATAATAATGACAAAGTGACGAGAGTTTCAATTTTAACTATTTGCAATAGAAAATAAAAAGAACTCTATTTTTAGTAAGTAGGGCTACAATGAGTAAGTACCTAATAGGCTACCTACTTGTATTAGTCTTAATATATATAAATTACGTGTCACGTTGTTTGTCCGCGATGGACTCCTAAACTACATAACCGATTTTAATCAAATTTCTACACCGTGTGCAGTTTGATCCAACTTGAGAGATAGGATAATTTTTATCATGTTAAGTAGTCATATTTTTTTTACTGCAGGTACAATGTTATAGGTCAGTAGTATGAAATTACCACAGCAACGCGTGGCCGGAACAGCTAGTAGCATAAAATATCTAAGCGAGAAAAGAAGGCTCTTTATAAAATTGATGAACAAAGATGTGTGGTTTGAAAGAAGATAAATAGTGACAAGAATTGAGAAAAGGGTGCTCAAATGGTTCAGTCATGTAGAAATGATGGTAAAATTATGGCAAAATAACAATGATCAATTTCATCACAAAAAAATAACACAGTTAACTGAGTGCGCAATGCACGATGCTTGCTCGTCACAAGAAAACGAATCTTTCGCACATAAATTTACTAACTTACTTATTCAAAAATTTTATTCAGTAGCCTTTTCAGATAATGGGGCGCTAAGGTGATGTGCCGCGGTCGACAGTAACAACTGCGCGCGCCGTTTATGGGACATACATTATGTTCCTTTCTGACATCATTAAGCTGATTCTGCGATGAGCTTGTATTTTCGTTAACTTGGAGAACGAAAACAGTACGATCGGTCATAATCTTTTAGCTTAAAAACTCAAAGAATTGATTTTATTGCATGCAATAGTCAGTTGCCTACATTATTATTATTACCTAATTTCACCCGTGTTAAATCAGTCTTTATTTGTAATTCGTTATTCGGGTTGGATGAATAAAATTATAGGCGAACACTAGTCACGTAAACAAGTGTCTAGTTTTGATTAGTTTTATCACAGCCTATAGAAGTTTTATTTACACTGTGGTTTTATGTTATATGTTATGTTGAAGTCATAAAGCCGGGTCCAGATATGTATCATTTGCCCGATCCGATCAGCGTATCCGTATCGCCGACGCGTATCATGATCGCATATGTGGACGGGTGATGACACGCGTATCATGATACGCCGTTTGTGATACGGCCCGTCCCATGTCATGTCGGTTTCATACGATTGTCATACGGAGCAAATCGAGGCATCCACAACTTGATACGAGGCTTGATACGTGATACGCTGATACGGATACGCTGATCAGATCGGGCAAATTATCATATCTGGACCCATAGGTGAATTCTAGTGCCCCGGGAAAACCTAAATTAGTTTATGTGGCACTAGTAGAGTTTTAATCCTCTGATTATTGTTGTTTAATTGATAATAAATAAAAAAAATGTCACCTGATGTCATAGGCTAATTTTTCTGTTCAAAATAAATCTTCACTAACTAAAGCTATGCCGCGAGGCGAGGCTAGTAATTAATAAAGATAAAAAGAAGGTTTTAATAAACATCCGAAACGAAATTATTGATTTTTACTTTCTGTGTGTGTGGTCGGTACTCGGATGGATGACCAAAATTTAACATGCATGTAATGTATGACATCAAAATATAAGGTTTCTATCAACTTTTGAGTTGTCTATCACGAAAGTTAAGCAACCAAGTGCGTGGTCGGTACTCGGATGGGTGACCAAAATTTAACATGCATGTATGACATCAAAATATAAGGTTTCTATCAACTTTTGAGTTGTCTATCACGAAAGTTAAGCAACCAAGTGCGTGGTCGGTACTCGGATGGGTGACTAAAATTTAATATGCATGTATGACATCAAAATATAAGGTTTCTATCAACTTTTGAGTCGTTTCCGGTATACGAGAAAGTCAAGGGTCTCCCCTTTCTCCTTTTCTTTTTCCCACTCCCGATTTTTTCATCTTTGACAGGGATGGCCTTTATCTTACTTGATGGTAAGTGATGCCCCAAGGTGGAAGCGAACTACATGCAGAACCCACAACTACAGAGGGGCTGGCTATCTCATCATTAACTGTCGGAACACAATAACGCAGTTAACGCTATTTTTATGGCGGCAGGCTGAGATAGTTACTAATTTTTTTGGATTAATTTTACGGGATGTCTCTGATGACCTTCTCTGCGTCACTGGAGTTTTTGGTGAAGGCGAATACCTAGGTGGGTCCTCTAGCCTGTATGTTAAATCACCCAGAGAGGATTCCTGACCGGTGAGCATCTCCCTCGATCCCTCGGTGAGACTCCAGTCTTTGCACCGATTAGGGTGTCTAAGGCGTTCGAGTCAGATGGGATAAGATACGTAGCGAACCACGCAGACTTAAAAACAGCTCGTAACGTAGTAACCGTTGTCCTCATGGATAAACTATAGTGAATCATCGTAGGGACAAATAAAACCGTTGAGGCCACTAACTAATGTCATCTATACGTGCTTTCCTGCGACTTTCTATGTAACTAAGTCAGATTGATCCCTCCTCCTATGTAACTAAGTCAAGATTTGTCCCTCCTGTTGCGCCTGCACGATTTTTACACCGTATTTCTTTCGCGCTTTGCCCATCCACTAGTATTCATTCCTTATAGATTGGACATTCCGGCAGGAATAAACACTAGTGAATGGGGGGCTAATAAGAGGCGATCCGTAGTCGGTTCGTAGATGGTTCGCAGTCACCGATCCATAGCGTTCATAGTAAAAAAGAGGCGTTCTCTTTCCGAGCTAATAAGTGTGCTACAACCTTTACCACCAACCAAACTGAGCAGAACCATGACTCTTGAGTGACAAAGATTTATACCAACAAGGATTCGAATCCGGACCGCTTGATTTTGGCAGCCTTACTAACCATTCCACTACAACGGTGATAAATGTTTAACTGTACCTATCCATTAAATATTACTTTTGTAAATATGTATTTAATAATTTTATTTTTTAGAGACCGCCTTCGCACCATTGACATGTTCTTACTCGTCTTTCCAAAGTAGTTCACGTGTAGATTGCAATGATTCAGTCAAGACCGTGCTGGATATTGATGAAGTATTCTGACCTGATTATATCAAAATTATGTTACCTTAAGGTATCCTGCACTAACACCAGTGTTATTATTATCAACAGCTTTTAAAATTATGCTGCAATATAGTAGTTTATTTATATAGGGAATTGCCGTGTCAGTGTATCCCAATATAGACCGGTGGGTAAAATATTTATGTAATTTTTACATTAATTTCCACTTTATCTTAACAGAAAAGCTTTTGCCCTTCACAAGTAGAAGCCGTAGTTGAAAGTGTTCAACGAATGAGGGAATGGCTATCTTAACACTAAGGCCGCGGTCACATAGCGATCCGTTTTACAGGTTCATTTTATCGTATACGTTTTTATTTGGTGAGGGGTGATGGCATATGTTTGTACGAGCGAGTTCACACACAAGACTGTATTCCAGATCCAGTAAAAAATACTGATTCGACAAAATGAATAGTGGTCCGTTTTATCGTAAACGGTTTTATTAGGCGATGGCATATTTATGTATTTGTACGAGGGAGTTCACACACACGACTGTATTCCGGATCCAGTAAAAAAAAATCCAAGATAAAACCAGTGAAAGTCTCCAGTAACGATTTTTTAAGCCGGTCCTGTAAATACAGTGTGAACATTACATCCAGTAGTAGATTTCATACACGCATATTAAATTTGGTTGCTGTAAATACTGACTTTCTGTGTGGACGCGCCCTAACTGTTGGAGTATAACGATGCTTATAAACTAACATTGTGGCGAAAGATGTTGTTAAAAGTGGATTTAAATAAGTCCAATATCATTACGTACTTTCGCTTGAAGAGTCTTACAATCTAATAAGATTGTTTTTTTTTGTAGACGAATTGTTGTCTGCTAATAAAATAAGTCTTTGTCATAGAAAAAGTAATTTGGTTTACAACATGATACTTACGGAACCCTAAAAACAAGTCTTATTTAAATAAATATGTGTCACTTGTTTAAACATATAGAGAACGTCTGACAGACGGACAGGTGGAGTTGCCAAAATATATTTACATAAAGCCGAAGGCGAACTAGATTAGTTTAGGTTTCCATACATTGTTGCGATTTTGTAATTTTGTTTTGATCTCTAATCCCTATTTATTTAAATTGCAAATTTTGTACCTACTTTTGTTCTTTAGCTTTATCGACATGCTATTTGTGAATGTAGATTTTAATTAACGTAATTTTATTTATTTTAAAGTTTATTTTATGTTTTTTACGTTAGGTCAATTATTGTAATGTGGTGGGCGTAATAATATAGTGAATAGATGATGAAATGGTTGAAAACACAATACTGAAAAAAAAAAAAAAAAAAAAACAATTAACAATGATTTAATAAACCTAAATTTTTTTGATATCAGGTGTTACAAATGCGTCAGTACATCAGTAGAGATGGGACATTAGAATAGTTTTATGGAAAAGAAAAATACCCATACACAAATGATCACGCTGACAGCTTTAGGTAACATTACATCATCATCATCAAAGCCACATCTGGTAGTATGAGCTACGCAGTGCCGCAAAATAGTGTCCGGTTTCCAGCCCGTCGCCTATAGATAGGTAAAGTTAACTACCTACTAATACATGTGCAATACTAATCTTGTTGTTTTTGATAATATTTCAGTTTACGATAGTTACAAAATATCTATTCTATATTGATACGAACTAATTAACATTATACGGAACAATACGATAAATCCAACTCGATTTTTTTCTTTCATAATCATAGTAACAGGCGAGACAGACCTTTATCTCATTTTAATATTTTTAAAGAGGTATGAGTTGATTAAACTAGTTTATGCTAAACATGTATTGAAAATCTTATTGAAAATAGTTATGTCGTTAGAGGTAACAATTTAAAATATGAAATTTGCGCTAAAGCAGTTTTACTTGAAATGTGGGCTTAATGTCAGTAAATAAAAAATATTTGAAATTAAAATGTAAAATAATAATATAAATAGGTAATAGTCTGGCAACCTTTCACTTTTTTGAGGTAAGTAAGTACTGTATGTATGACCATACTGACGGATGTGGCTTTGTGAGTAACCGAATATTACCTGAAGCTCTGCTCGACCTCTTCTGGGATTGTGAGCGTGATGTATGAGTATGTAAGTGAAATGTAAAACGGGTTTTTTTTCTTTTCCATTAAACTTTTTTACGGTCCCATCTCTCGGATATAATAATGTTAAGCATATGTAACACCTATTACATTATATCGCACACAGAATTTTATTAATTACCTAAACAATTAATTGCAAGAACGGCAACAAATTAATTCTCTAATTTTATCAAAATCTCTTTCAGATGCCACTGATTATATTAGAATATTGGGCGGGAAGATGTCGCAAGTAGGTATCTATTGTAATAGATTTAAAATAGTAATTCAATTCTGATGAATTTTAATCTCGATATCAATTAATTATCGTGTCTATTTGTCTTACATAGCTTTTTATATACTCATAAAAAATATTTAAATGTGTGAGGTTTATTGCTACAATAGGTATAAAAAAGCCAAAGACTTTAAATTCTATTACATGATACGAACTGTAAGGTAAATTACTACGTTTTCCTCACAATTGTTCATAATATATTTTTTTCAATCTAAAGGTACGGTACCTACAAATTCGTAATTATATAGGAACATTGCAACCTGCCCGTACGTATTAGTATAATGTGAGTAGCCTCGTGACGTCATTAAATTAAACGGTTTATATATTAACATCCACGGGCATTATTATTAACAACTTTGAATCTCCCAACTTAACGACGTCACGAGCTGATGCCATCATCAGAAACAGTATACAAATAGGTCACTGTTTGATTAAAGTTCCTAAAAGAAGATGGAGTACGAAAACATAATTACGGAATGTACTATTTTATTATTTTTTAATACAACGACATACGGTTTGAGATATAATACATGAGGTGCACTTACCACCTCCGCCTTGCCTATCTATCAGGTGCTTCTTGACGCCTCTTTTGAAGGGAGAAGTTGGCATTAAAGAAAATAATTTCCGACAATAGGACGCGCTCAATGATAAAGCATCGCAACGTAATTATACAGTATTAAGATTGTTGGTAACCTCTACATCGCCGATGATGCGGGTTGCGCGACGCTGCAACCTATCCAAAGCATCGAGTAAGTACTTAGCAGAGCCATTCCAGAGCTGCAAACAGTATTAATACTACCTACGAGTGTACTTGCATCTTGTAAGTGCCGCGCTGAGCCTTAAATATATTTCGACGCTCACACCAATTATGTAGCCCAAACGGGTATCATTAAGAACTTGTGTTATGGATACTAGATAACAGACATTTTTAATCAACATCATTATATTAAATCATAATAAATAATATAAAACAAAGTCGCCATCTGCCGTCTGTCTCTCCCTATGTATGCTTAGATCTTTAAAACTACTCAACGGATTTTGATGTGGTTTTTTTTTAAATAGATAGAGTGATTCTTAAGGAAGGTTTATATGTATAATACATGCATATTTACATAAACATTGCACCCGTGCGAAACCGGGGCGGGTATTTTTATAAATAAAGCTATAGAAATAAATATTAACAACCATGACTCGTCAACACATAGGTATTCGTGTTCATCACACAATTTTTTTCCGTTACCAGGATTCGAACCAGGGCCGCTTGATGTGTCGAGCTATGAAGCCTTTTTTAAACCTATGAAACTGGCGTTGGCATTTCATCTGGCGCCCCTATTGCACATAAATTAGAAGCAGTAGGCATCAACCCAAGTTTCTTTAATAATTTAATCTAAAAAACCTAGATTTATTTCTATTTGCATTGAACGATGCAAGCCTCCTCCAGCTCAGTGGGGTGGGGCAAGTTGAAAGCGTTTACGTGTACCATTTAAATTGAAGATTGATGAGTTGAAATTGCCGTATGACGGGAGCGAGGTAATAATGTCTGCGCGTGTGTCGGCTGATGAGCCATCCATTATAAATTTACATAGTAATCACGCTGCAAAACTGAGACAGATCTAGGTGGTAAATTCTGAGAGGAAAGTTTGACTTCGCGATAAGATGCCAAAGAATAAAACAAAAGACGGTATTTGCAGGTCGCGTTGCTTTCTTTTTAATCCTAATTTCTCCTTATATTATATGACTCTAACATACGTAACAATAAAAGAAAATTTTGTTTTGAAATTATTCTATAACTGAAGAACGTGGCAGATGGCGTGGAAGTGGCATATACTATTTTTTATTATCATGGCAACACCTGAATGGGAATTTCTTTTTAAAATTTTATGAATAGACTGTATTCCACGTGGTGTAATGAATTAGCGCGAATGAAAATTACAACATCAGCAGATATTCTTCCGCTGTTATTGTTTTCATGTTTGACATTGATTCATTTTCATATGAATAAATATTCCATAAATACCATCCTAGACCAATTCATCTAATAGACATTCTTTAGGTCTATATGAGACGGCTACTGACTATCATCTTTCAACTCTATTTGTATAAAACAAAGTGATTTTGCATTTATTTTCTTATAAATACGTGCTTAAAACTAACAACATTTACAGGAATCTCCGAACCGCTATGTAGTAGTCTAAAATTGCTGCTATTGTTTAAACTCACTTTGCATATCGGTATGCAACCTCATTAGTAGCACGGGCCACAAAAACAAATGTAGACTATGAAAAAAAAGTTTGGCGCGCTTTTATGGCGTTGTTGGCGTTAGTCATATTTTTATTTTCATTATTCAAATTCTTTCGGAGTGAATTTTGCACAGTGAATGTCGTGTGATTTTGATGCACAAGTATTCGTGTTCACGATCAATTTAGAAATTAAATTTGTCAATAAAATAAAGGATTTATGGTGTGTATGATGTTTAGGAATTTTAAATTGGTTTTCACCACATCACCAGTCGTTAGACGTCATTTTTACATACATTTTTTTGCCAAACACTACCTCAGTGCAATACAATGTCTGACATTCATATTAAAATGCAAACTTTAAGGTGAAATATTTTCACTAAAGACACGACTGTATGGAATTTTATGGACGAATAATATATAGACATCTCTGTACATGCTTTAATAGACTAACGGCAAACTTAAGTTTTTTAAGAACCGTACGTTTTACATTTTAATCTGATATTAAACTCTATTTAATGTACTCTTATATTGGATATGTTCTAGATTTAACAAATATATTATGCACGAAATAATTGTTTAACAAGCCGGTTAAACCAGGTGTTTCGTTACCATAAATTTTCGTAACTAATTTAACAAAACGCAAATTAATTCTATCGATGTTCATCTACCTCGTGAGCAATGACAAAACGCAACTTTAACGGTTGTCATGCATTCACTCCTGATTTTCTGCACGTGAGACGAGGGTAGAACACAATTCGATCGCCATCGTAGTGAGCGCATACGTGTCTCGCTTAATTTTTTTATTGCCAAATAATTCCTCAAGAAACTGTCTGTGCAAGTGTAGTCCTAACCAGCTGGTGAAGGAGAAGAAGCGAAAGTGGAAGTCAGCGCGAGCAGTGGCAGATTAAGGTAGGTACGTGAGTGCATTATATTTGTCGTTGTCTCATTACAAGTTGAACATCGTTCTCTTTTATCGTGGACTTCAGAGAAGTCTGTCCCAAAGGTAGCAGGAAGCCACCATCACAAACAAACAACCGGGTGCGTTTGCTACATTTTTATGGTGCCGAAACTCGGGACTTCCATTTATTACGTGGAGTACTGTACCGTATTCATCGGTTTGCTTGTGGTATTTCTGGTTAAAATACTTCGTAATTCAATATCTCTTTAACTATTCATAATATCGTTTATTGGTTGCGGATTTAACGTATTTAACGGAATTAATTGTAAGCAAAAATCTGTTGGTTTCAGTACTTAGGACTTACATTTGTATTGTATCGTTGTTTCGTGAGGATTATTTTATCGTTAACATTACAGTTCATAACGTTTTCTTTAGTTTGAATTATTGTGAGATCAATATTAAGCAATCACAATTTTTATCGGTGCTTAATTTCCTAACGGCTCACATTTAATTCGACTAAAAATCATTCTAAAATCGTCCGTATTCGTATAACGCATTCGTAATTATATTCAATCATACACATTTATATGATTAAAACATTTAATTTTCACTTTATAATTCACATTCGTAATTTGTTTCGGGTAATTTTGTTACGTTTTGCCAAACCGGTTTTCTATCGATCAAGCTTACGCGCGCTGACATACCTCGTAGCAGGCGGTGAAGTTTGAATTTGTAACAGTTAGTTGTAAGAATCGTAATCTTTCTTTGTATTATTACAATAGCATAGTAGAATATAAACTTCATACTTATATCTACATATTAAAATTTACGTAAATAAACGTTATTAAACCATAGTATTAATTCGTGCAGCGAAATTAATTCGATTATAACTTTTTATTTTAAATTGTTACCAAGTGACCGGTCGTCTTTGTATTAGCAGGTACAGAGGCGTGAGTCATCGCGGTGCCGCCGCTGTATTGCTTATCATTTAACATTTTTTGATTTAATCATAAATTCATCTTTTAATTCAGCGTAAGGGCGGTTGCAAACTCGCGTGAATCGATAATATTATTTATTTTATTTTTATCGTTGAGTACTTATATATAAAATAAATAAAATGTCACTTTTAAATAAACACTCGACACGAAAGTCTAGTGTTTTTAAGAAATGTAAATCGAAATCGACCGATCTTGAATATACTGCGCAGGATTTGCCGTCATTGCGTAGAAAGCGAACAATTGCTCTTAAACGTTTATCTAAGGCTTTGGAAGTCGGTCAGCTAACTTTGAATGATTCTTCTCAACAGGATTTATTTTTCTCATATCATCATGATATTAAACAAGTAGCGTCTACTTTTGAAGATGCACATTTTGCTATTTTAGACATTTTAGATGATCATAGTGACGTGGATACTGATGTTCAGGAACAATTTGATGAGATTTTTTACAAAGTCGAGTCTATTTATCGTAACTTAACTCGAAATGAAACGTCACGACAATCGAAGAGCAACGGTTCATCGTCACCTAATATTCGGTTGCCTAAAATAACCCTTCCGACATTCTCCGGTAATATAAAGCAGTGGCCGGAATACTTCGATACTTTTAACGCTTTAATACATAATTCTCCATCGCTTACCGACACAGAAAGGTTTCACTATTTAGTATCATCCCTTAGCGGCGACGCGTTATCTGTCATTAAGTCATTCCCTTTAACTCATGAGCACTACAACAATGCGTACCAAGCTTTATGTAATCGTTACAAAAACAAGCGTGATCTCGCCTTTAGTTGCTGGCGTGATATATTAAATATTGAGTTTAAATGCAAAGACGCAAAGGAGTTCCGTAAATCTCTTGACTTTTTTGAAGAAAATTTGAGTATTCTGAAAACAATAGACTTACCGGTTCAGAATTGGGACTTCATTTTAGTTTATCACGTATTGTCTACTAGAAAAATGCACTGAAAAAAATCGACTTGCCTCAGGCGGGACTCGAACCCGCACCTTCCACAATCCGGGTGGACGCGTTGACCAATTTCGCCACCGAGGCACTGCTTTTCGCTGTCGAAATTTGTCAGTGCTTGGTGCTTATGTTTTTATGGTAAACATCGTTTCGTCAAATCTTTGAAATTTGCACTTCCAAGACCCGAACGAAATATTTTTGCAAATATTTGACGCCCAGCTAAGATGAAACTACCTTACATTATGGAATAATTTTATTTTTGCGTTTACAAACGCGTAAATATAATACTAGAAAAATGCACTGAAAAAAATCGACTTGCCTCAGGCGGGACTCGAACCCGCACCTTCCACAATCCGGGTGGACGCGTTGACCAATTTCGCCACCGAGGCACTGCTTTTCGCTGTCGAAATTTGTCAGTGCTTGGTGCTTATGTTTTTATGGTAAACATCGTTTCGTCAAATCTTTGAAATTTGCACTTCCAAGACCCGAACGAAATATTTTTGCAAATATTTGACGCCCAGCTAAGATGAAACTACCTTACATTATGGAATAATTTTATTTTTGCGTTTACAAACGCGTAAATATAATACTAGAAAAATGCACTGAAAAAAATCGACTTGCCTCAGGCGGGACTCGAACCCGCACCTTCCACAATCCGGGTGGACGCGTTGACCAATTTCGCCACCGAGGCACTGCTTTTCGCTGTCGAAATTTGTCAGTGCTTGGTGCTTATGTTTTTATGGTAAACATCGTTTCGTCAAATCTTTGAAATTTGCACTTCCAAGACCCGAACGAAATATTTTTGCAAATATTTGACGCCCAGCTAAGATGAAACTACCTTACATTATGGAATAATTTTATTTTTGCGTTTACAAACGCGTAAATATAATACTAGAAAAATGCACTGAAAAAAATCGACTTGCCTCAGGCGGGACTCGAACCCGCACCTTCCACAATCCGGGTGGACGCGTTGACCAATTTCGCCACCGAGGCACTGCTTTTCGCTGTCGAAATTTGTCAGTGCTTGGTGCTTATGTTTTTATGGTAAACATCGTTTCGTCAAATCTTTGAAATTTGCACTTCCAAGACCCGAACGAAATATTTTTGCAAATATTTGACGCCCAGCTAAGATGAAACTACCTTACATTATGGAATAATTTTATTTTTGCGTTTACAAACGCGTAAATATAATACTAGAAAAATGCACTGAAAAAAATCGACTTGCCTCAGGCGGGACTCGAACCCGCACCTTCCACAATCCGGGTGGACGCGTTGACCAATTTCGCCACCGAGGCACTGCTTTTCGCTGTCGAAATTTGTCAGTGCTTGGTGCTTATGTTTTTATGGTAAACATCGTTTCGTCAAATCTTTGAAATTTGCACTTCCAAGACCCGAACGAAATATTTTTGCAAATATTTGACGCCCAGCTAAGATGAAACTACCTTACATTATGGAATAATTTTATTTTTGCGTTTACAAACGCGTAAATATAATACTAGAAAAATGCACTGAAAAAAATCGACTTGCCTCAGGCGGGACTCGAACCCGCACCTTCCACAATCCGGGTGGACGCGTTGACCAATTTCGCCACCGAGGCACTGCTTTTCGCTGTCGAAATTTGTCAGTGCTTGGTGCTTATGTTTTTATGGTAAACATCGTTTCGTCAAATCTTTGAAATTTGCACTTCCAAGACCCGAACGAAATATTTTTGCAAATATTTGACGCCCAGCTAAGATGAAACTACCTTACATTATGGAATAATTTTTTTTTTTTTTTTTTTTTGCGTTTACAAACGCGTAAATATAATACTAGAAAAATGCACTGAAAAAAATCGACTTGCCTCAGGCGGGACTCGAACCCGCACCTTCCACAATCCGGGTGGACGCGTTGACCAATTTCGCCACCGAGGCACTGCTTTTCGCTGTCGAAATTTGTCAGTGCTTGGTGCTTATGTTTTTATGGTAAACATCGTTTCGTCAAATCTTTGAAATTTGCACTTCCAAGACCCGAACGAAATATTTTTGCAAATATTTGACGCCCAGCTAAGATGAAACTACCTTACATTATGGAATAATTTTATTTTTGCGTTTACAAACGCGTAAATATAATACTAGAAAAATGCACTGAAAAAAAATCGACTTGCCTCAGGCGGGACTCGAACCCGCACCTTCCACAATCCGGGTGGACGCGTTGACCAATTTCGCCACCGAGGCACTGCTTTTCGCTGTCGAAATTTGTCAGTGCTTGGTGCTTATGTTTTTATGGTAAACATCGTTTCGTCAAATCTTTGAAATTTGCACTTCCAAGACCCGAACGAAATATTTTTGCAAATATTTGACGCCCAGCTAAGATGAAACTACCTTACATTATGGAATAATTTTATTTTTGCGTTTACAAACGCGTAAATATAATACTAGAAAAATGCACTGAAAAAAATCGACTTGCCTCAGGCGGGACTCGAACCCGCACCTTCCACAATCCGGGTGGACGCGTTGACCAATTTCGCCACCGAGGCACTGCTTTTCGCTGTCGAAATTTGTCAGTGCTTGGTGCTTATGTTTTTATGGTAAACATCGTTTCGTCAAATCTTTGAAATTTGCACTTCCAAGACCCGAACGAAATATTTTTGCAAATATTTGACGCCCAGCTAAGATGAAACTACCTTACATTATGGAATAATTTTATTTTTGCGTTTACAAACGCGTAAATATAATACTAGAAAAATGCACTGAAAAAAATCGACTTGCCCGGATTGTGGAAGGTGCGGGTTCGAGTCCCGCCTGAGGCAAGTCGATTTTTTTTCAGTGCATTTTTCTAGTATTATATTTACGCGTTTGTAAACGCAAAAATAAAATTATTCCATAATGTAAGGTAGTTTCATCTTAGCTGGGCGTCAAATATTTGCAAAAATATTTCGTTCGGGTCTTGGAAGTGCAAATTTCAAAGATTTGACGAAACGATGTTTACCATAAAAACATAAGCACCAAGCACTGACAAATTTCGACAGCGAAAAGCAGTGCCTCGGTGGCGAAATTGGTCAACGCGTCCACCCGGATTGTGGAAGGTGCGGGTTCGAGTCCCGCCTGAGGCAAGTCGATTTTTTTCAGTGCATTTTTCTAGTATTATATTTACGCGTTTGTAAACGCAAAAAAAAAAAAAAAAAAAAATTATTCCATAATGTAAGGTAGTTTCATCTTAGCTGGGCGTCAAATATTTGCAAAAATATTTCGTTCGGGTCTTGGAAGTGCAAATTTCAAAGATTTGACGAAACGATGTTTACCATAAAAACATAAGCACCAAGCACTGACAAATTTCGACAGCGAAAAGCAGTGCCTCGGTGGCGAAATTGGTCAACGCGTCCACCCGGATTGTGGAAGGTGCGGGTTCGAGTCCCGCCTGAGGCAAGTCGATTTTTTTCAGTGCATTTTTCTAGTATTATATTTACGCGTTTGTAAACGCAAAAATAAAATTATTCCATAATGTAAGGTAGTTTCATCTTAGCTGGGCGTCAAATATTTGCAAAAATATTTCGTTCGGGTCTTGGAAGTGCAAATTTCAAAGATTTGACGAAACGATGTTTACCATAAAAACATAAGCACCAAGCACTGACAAATTTCGACAGCGAAAAGCAGTGCCTCGGTGGCGAAATTGGTCAACGCGTCCACCCGGATTGTGGAAGGTGCGGGTTCGAGTCCCGCCTGAGGCAAGTCGATTTTTTTCAGTGCATTTTTCTAGTATTATATTTACGCGTTTGTAAACGCAAAAATAAAATTATTCCATAATGTAAGGTAGTTTCATCTTAGCTGGGCGTCAAATATTTGCAAAAATATTTCGTTCGGGTCTTGGAAGTGCAAATTTCAAAGATTTGACGAAACGATGTTTACCATAAAAACATAAGCACCAAGCACTGACAAATTTCGACAGCGAAAAGCAGTGCCTCGGTGGCGAAATTGGTCAACGCGTCCACCCGGATTGTGGAAGGTGCGGGTTCGAGTCCCGCCTGAGGCAAGTCGATTTTTTTCAGTGCATTTTTCTAGTATTATATTTACGCGTTTGTAAACGCAAAAATAAAATTATTCCATAATGTAAGGTAGTTTCATCTTAGCTGGGCGTCAAATATTTGCAAAAATATTTCGTTCGGGTCTTGGAAGTGCAAATTTCAAAGATTTGACGAAACGATGTTTACCATAAAAACATAAGCACCAAGCACTGACAAATTTCGACAGCGAAAAGCAGTGCCTCGGTGGCGAAATTGGTCAACGCGTCCACCCGGATTGTGGAAGGTGCGGGTTCGAGTCCCGCCTGAGGCAAGTCGATTTTTTTCAGTGCATTTTTCTAGTATTATATTTACGCGTTTGTAAACGCAAAAATAAAATTATTCCATAATGTAAGGTAGTTTCATCTTAGCTGGGCGTCAAATATTTGCAAAAATATTTCGTTCGGGTCTTGGAAGTGCAAATTTCAAAGATTTGACGAAACGATGTTTACCATAAAAACATAAGCACCAAGCACTGACAAATTTCGACAGCGAAAAGCAGTGCCTCGGTGGCGAAATTGGTCAACGCGTCCACCCGGATTGTGGAAGGTGCGGGTTCGAGTCCCGCCTGAGGCAAGTCGATTTTTTTCAGTGCATTTTTCTAGTATTATATTTACGCGTTTGTAAACGCAAAAATAAAATTATTCCATAACGTATTGTCTAAATTAGATACTAGTATGCGTCGTAGCTTTGAGGAAAAGTATTCGGATATCGAGTTTCCTACTTATGAACAGTTGAAACTTTTCTTGCAATCGAAGTGTGAGGCTTTCATGCGCGATACTCACTTTCTAGATGGTTCTAAATTAAATAAGCCTAATTCGCTAAAGATTTTACCGACCCCTAATTTTAATAAGCGTCATAATATTTCGCACGTTCTTGTTGCCGCTAAAAACGATCATCCTGTAAACAATCTTAGTAAAGATAAGCCAACATCTTATTCTAACAAGTGTTCGTTCTGTAATGAACTACATTCGATATCAACTTGTTCCGAATTTCTGAAAAAATCGATCGATGAGCGAATGAAATTAGCAGAAGATAGGAAGTGGTGCTTTAATTGTTTAAAACCATCCCATCAACTTAGAAATTGTAATTCATTATTTTCGTGCCGTTCGTGTAAACGTAAACATCACACATTGCTCCATCGGGATCTAACTGATACACTGAAACGAGATGTATCTTCATCGTTAGTTTCAAGATCTCGATCAAAGGCTACTGTTCTGCTAGCGACAGCTATTGTGCAAGTCAGAGATGCGTATGGAAGCATGCAATCGTTCCGAGCACTTTTTGACACTGGTAGCCAGAGTAACTTTATTACGCAATCGGCAGTTGAGCGTTTACAATTAGTACCTACACAACCCTCGGTAACAGTTACAGGACTTGGAGAGGCATGTGCTCCTATTAGTGGTGATGTGACGTGCTCTATAGGGTCAAACGATAAAATACTTTTTAATTTAAAATTGCATGTCATATCGAAAATCTGTGGTGACCAACCGGTAGCTAAACTGAATTCATCGGGATGGTCACATATCCAATCATTAATATTAGCTGATCCTAGCTTCGATATTCCGGGACCAGTTGACATTTTGTTAGCTGCTGATGTTTTCGCCGAATCGCTTTTGGGTCGACAAGTCAAGGGATGCCAAAATCAACCTATCGCTTTTGAATCGTTATTCGGTTGGCTTCTCCTTGGAAAGACTCAATTACCTTCTTCTACGGCGTTACTCGTTTCGTCTGTGTCAACTCATATCGATCTCGAACTAAATTCTTTAGTAAAACGATTCTGGGAGCTAGAATCAGTACCAAAAGCAACTTCCCTGACACCAGAGGAGTTACTTTGTGAACAAAAGTTTGTAGCAGATCACTCTCGTGACCCATCAGGCAGATATATGGTCAAATATCCCTTTGCAAACGATTCGGAGCCTACTTTCGAAGGCTCTCGAGACATAGCTTTACGTCGATTCCATGCAATCGAAAGACGATTATCTCGAGACCCTGAATTACATTCTCAATATTGTGATTTCATGTCAGATTACATCGAGTCAAATCACATGTCGCTCGTTCCTGGTGATCAGGTTGGTTTGGGAAAATACTACATACCGCACCATTGTGTTGTACGTCCCGATTCTACTACTACACGACTTCGGGTAGTCTTCGATGCGTCTGCAAAGGACGTTCACAATGTTTCCCTAAACGATTCTCAACTAACAGGCCCTAAGCTACAGCCCGACATTTCTAAGATTCTTTTACGTTTTCGACAACATCAGATCGTTCTCATGGCGGATGTCCGCCAAATGTACAGGCAGATTTTAGTGTCACCTTGCCATCGTGACTATCAACGTATTCTCTGGAGAGCTTCGCCTCACGAAGCTCTTCGAGAGTATCGTTTGAATACGGTCACGTACGGCGTTGCCTCATCCCCATATCTCGCTTGCCGTACGTTGCGACAGCTTGCTGATGATGAAGGAGAGGCGTACCCTATTGCAAAACGAATTATACTCTACGATGTCTACATTGATGATGTGGTCTGTGGGTTTGACGGATTTGACCTTGCTAGGGTAGCTAAAGGGCAGCTCATTGACCTTTTCAACTTAGGGTGTTTTCAACTTCGAAAGTGGGTTAGTAATAATCCACAGTTGTTATCCGACATACCAATCAACGATCGCCTGCAAGGTTCTGTATCTCTTGATAATACTGAGCCCTCACCTCTGAAGGTTCTCGGTCTGAAGTGGGACCCATCATCCGATTGCTTTCTTTTTGATGTAAAGCCTTCAAATCAAACGTGTACGAAGCGATCAATACTCAGCGAACTTGCTAGAATTTTTAATCCGTTGGGGTTCTTGTCACCGATCACAATCCAAGCTAAGTGCTTGATCCAGAAACTCTGGATTCTCGGTGTGAATTGGGATGAAACACCACCTAACGAGGTCGTCCGTACATGGACTTCTTATACCGATCAACTTCTGCAGTTAACAGGACTTCGTATTCCCCGTAAACTTACGTGTTTAACGTCAAAATCTTATGAGCTACATGGGTTTTGTGACAGCTCTGAAGTAGCATATGGTGCTGTCATCTATTTACGTTATACAAACGAAATTGGTGACATTCAAGTTTCGTTTGTCTGTTCAAAAGCACGAGTCGTCCCGTTGAAGCGAATTTCCCTGCCAAGGTTAGAGCTTTGCGCTGCGCTTTTGCTAGCTAATCTTTATAAATTCGTGAAGAATACTTACCTCTCTCACATTCCTATCGAATCTATCTACCTGTGGTCAGATTCTACTGTCGTTTTATCGTGGCTACGTTCACACTCATCGCGCTGGACCACGTTCGTCGCAAATCGGGTAAGCCAGATTCAGGAAATTACACCTCCTGATTGCTGGCACCATGTTTCATCTGGAGACAATCCAGCAGACATATGCTCTCGTGGCTTGTTTCCAGGTGAAATTATTCATAATTCCCTGTGGTGGTCCGGACCGCGTTGGCTCTCACACGACCATGCATTGTGGCCGTCATACCCAGACTCTGTGTCCCGGAACGAAGAACTTGTTATACAGGCTGAAGCTCGTAAATCAGTGGCATTGGTTACGAGCAAGGTGTGTGATGAGAATGATTTACATCTTGTTGATAATTTAATACATCGCTTTTCATCTCTCGAAAAAATGTTGCATGTACTTTCTTTCATTAACCGTTTCGTAAATAACTGTCGGGCTCCTAACAAGAAAAATACAAATTTATTCATAAATAATATCGAACGCCGTACCGCATTGATGCACATTGTAAAACACGTTCAGTCTCAAACATTCTCTGTCGAAATATCCAATTTAAAATCGAATCAACCGATAATAAAACAGCTTCGTAAACTTAATCCGTTCATCGACAAGAATGGTGTCCTCAGGGTGGGCGGCAGATTGTCGCGCTCAGGGTTAGAATATGAGCAAAAACATCCTGCTCTCTTGCCCTCTGATCATCCTCTTACGTCTTTAATTATTAGTTACATACATCGCAACTACTGCCACCCTGGCGTAAACACTACCCATTTTTTGCTAATACAGCAGTTTTGGGTTATTTCAGCAAAACGTGCAGTTCGCCGTTGCCTTGTGAAATGCTTGAAATGCTATCGTTTGCATCCTCAACCACTGCAACCTTTCATGAGCGATCTTCCTTCATACCGTGTTAACCAAGTGAAGCCTTTTTCTGTGGTAGGCGTGGATTTTGGGGGACCATTCCGCATTAAGCTAGGTTCACATCGCGGTGCCAAAATGGACAAAGCATATTTGTGCTTATTTGTTTGCCTAGCCACGAAGGCGGTCCACTTAGAAGTCGTTTCCACACTATCAACCGACGGTTTTATTGCTGCTTTACGTCGTTTCGTAGGACGTCGCGGGCGATGCAACGTCATTCATGCGGATTGCGGGACAAATTTTGTGGGTGCACGAAATCAATTATCGTCTCTCATGGAATGTGCCTCTCATGCAGAGAAAATCGAATTTAAATTCAATCCTCCTGCCGCTCCCCATTTTGGTGGTGTTTGGGAGATTCAGATAAAAGCGGCCAAGACTCATTTATATCGGGTTGTTGGTGACCAAGTCCTAACATTTGAAGAGCTAACAACGCTCTTTGTTCAAATTGAGGCCGTTCTCAACTCTAGGCCATTGTGTCCTGTAAGTACTGATCCCAACGATTTGTCAGCACTGACCCCTGGTCATTTTTTGACATTAGAGCCTTTGACGGCAGTCCCCGATGAAGATCTTTCTTCTATTAACGTTAATCGGCTTCATCGGTGGCAGCTGCTTCAATCGTTTCATCAAAATTTTTGGTCCAGATGGAAACAAGAGTATCTTCACTCATTAACGCAACGTGCCAAATGGACCAAAAATTCGAAACCACTTTTAGTGGGATCGATGGTCATCATTAAAGATGACAATCGCGCTCCGTTACACTGGACCCTCGGGAGGGTAAAGGAGCTCATAGCTGGAGCTGACGGAATCGTCCGTATCGCAAAAGTTAAAACCGCAACCAATAGCGTAGTTCAACGACCATTGGTGAAACTATGCCCTCTACCAATAGAGGACTAATTCATTCGATTTTGTCAACTTTAATTATCTAAATTAACTTTAAGCGTAGTTTTTATTTAATATAATCTGTAGTATCGTTATTATATAGTTTTTCATTAGCTGGAAAATGCCATAGGCATTTTGGTGGGCGGAATGTTTCGTTACCATAAATTTTCGTAACTAATTTAACAAAACGCAAATTAATTCTATCGATGTTCATCCACCTCGTGAGCAATGACAAAACGCAACTTTAACGGTTGTCATGCATTCACTCCTGATTTTCTGCGCGTGAGACGAGGGTAGAACACAATTCGATCGCCATCGTAGTGAGCGCATACGTGTCTCGCTTACTTTTTTTATTGCCAAATAATTCCTCAAGAAACTGTCTGTGCAAGTGTAGTCCTAACCAGCTGGTGAAGGAGAAGAAGCGAAAGTGGAAGTCAGCGCGAGCAGTGGCAGATTAAGGTACGTGAGTGCATTATATTTGTCGTTGTCTCATTACAAGTTGAACATCGTTCTCTTTTATCGTGGACTTCAGAGAAGTCTGTCCCAAAGGTAGCAGGAAGCCACCATCACAAACAAACAACCGGGTGCGTTTGCTACACCAGGAATGCGTCTAATGCATAGGGTTGGTGCTTACTATCATCTCCATTTACCTATTCACACTCATAGTGTGTATGTAAATTTCTTTATAGTTCATAGGACTACCCCTTTTCAATCTAAGGGTGTTGTAAAAGTCGATGGAGGGATTTTCTGAAACCCGTGCATGCCGTAGCACTGGCACAGTAATCTATTCCTAACAGCATTCGCAAGTAGGGTTGTTGTCCTTAAAACTATGCCAAAACCTAGATCAGTATATTGACATATTACAAAGACTCTAAGGCTCTAGACAGACAGACTGTATTTCAAATGCATTCCAACTGCCAAATTGCAGTTGGTGAGCAGTTCCAACAACTGCACGCTTACTGCAAGCTAACTGCACCGTCGGTGTGCAGTCCACATGCAGGCAATAGGGGCGCCAAATGAATGCATTGCCAGTTTTATAGGTGTCAAAAGAGGCGCTTCATAGCGAGGGGTCGGCACAAAAGATGCAAGTACACTCGTGTGTAGCATACTGCTCGCACCTCTGGAATGTCTCCGCCAAGTACTTACTCGATGCTTTGGTATCGTCAGCGATGTAGAGGTTACCAACAATCTTCATGCTCTTTAATTAAGATTAAATTGTGAATTTAAAGCGCGGGCACCCCGCTCTAAATTCACAATTTTATCTTTAGGCTGGTGCCCGCTTTGGGCCCCCTTCCCCTAAACCATAATGTCCAACCGTCATGACTTCATGACAGTCACAACTCCGTTTGGAGATACCCGCTCTAATAAAACATTTACGATAGATAATACCACGCGCCGTTACACATATCGAGAAAATAGTTTCCTACACGCCATGTAAAATAGAATAACGGTATTCAAAACCAAAGCGCACCCATTCAAGATTTAATGCACGTCTTGTTTCGCTTGTTAAGCATTTACAAGTCCCTGTTCAGCGTCCAGATGGGAATATCTTCATACACAGTGTCTCTTTAGACAGTATTGGTGGCCGAATCACGTAGAAAATAGATAATATTGCTCTAAAAAGGGATAAGTGGGAGCCCTACGCAACTTATAGTCGAATAACGGTTGGTAATACGATTTTATCGGGCGGACGGAGGCCACGTGTTACGGTGTGGCGTCTAAACAATGCCACTAAATGTAGGCACTCAGAAGGGTAGATTCGAAAAGCCAAGCATTATATTTTGGTTTGAACTGTTGCCTAGTCAAAGTTAGCTTTTACTCTACGATGTTCAGTAACTTGGGTCTTTTTTATTTAAGCTTTTTTCATTCAAGTGGTTAGCATACAAGCTTACGGCTCGCCTGGTGGTAAGCAGTCATCGCAGCATATAGGCTTGCAACCAGGATTGCCAGGTCTTTTCCAAAAAACTACCGAACAGTAAGCAAAAAACAAAAGCTCCTTACTTGTCGCATTGCCGACCCTTTCACTCGCGCACAAAAAACGACAAAATAGGTAGTGCAAGGCAGGACGAGGACCATGACGTGTGCATGACGAGTAAGTATACTACGTCTCTGCCTTCTTTCTCGTCTCTTCTCTCGTCTTCTTCACTTGTAAAGCGTGTGACTGCCCATAAGTAGGGATACTACGCAACATCGATGCCGATTGCGTAAAATTTTACAGTTGATTCGTTTATTAGGGTGAAAAATTAATCAGATAAAAATACCGAACTTCGGTATTTTTGTCATACCGAACACCGAACACGGTGCTAAAATACCGAATGGTTCGGTAGAATACCGAACATCTAGCAACTCTGCTTGCAACACTGACCTGACTCACGCGTTGCCAATCCTAGTCCCCTTCCCTCCCTCTAGTCCCCTTCCCTCCCCCTAGTCCCCTTCCCTCCCCCTAGTCCCCTACCCTCCCCCTAGTCCCCTTCCCTCCCCCTAGGAGGTCTGGCGACCGTACTCACCAACAGAAACACTACACCATAAAAATGTAGTGTTATTTTGACTGTGGTCTTCTGTAAGAGGGAGAACGAAAAGAACCCCAGTTCGGGCTGCTCCAAATTCAAGCCGTTGTGCCCTACCTTACCTGACGGCGAACTTTCTTCTCTCTTGATGATGATTAGGGAGGTGACCACGGAGGCTGTTGTTTCGGCTGATTACGTTACCACGCGCCTCTCTGTCGTGGAGTAAAAGAAATGAATTTTCTAAATATAAGTAATAAAATAAAAAAAACTCTCGGCATTTTAACTTAATTAAAAGAACCTGTTAATATTTTTTACTTATTAGAGCCAGGGGTTACTTACTGTACAGGGGTAAAGAATTTTTGTTTTTATTCCATTATTTTCTAATTACTTGCGTTCCCTCAATAGATAACTACGATGTCACAGATAGACACACAGATACGTCAAACGTATAACACCCGTCTTTTAACGTCTGGGTTTAAAAGTAGATCATAGGTTTTGATAAGTTACAATTAAAATAAATTTTGTAATTATTTGTTTCCCAAAGTAGTGAAATGTTGTAAAACTAAGCCGTTGTTTTTAAATAAAATGTCATTAAATGGCGATAATACTACCTGAATTATGTAAAATATTTGTAAGTGAAAAGGACATGTTTCATCGATGACCTGGCTATTAAATTTATTTTATCTTAAGCTAGTATATTTGGAATTATCAACACAGCGTTATAAAAACTCTATAGTGAATGTATATGGTCATCCTTCTGATGTTCATTATTTAAAAACTATATACGAGGATGCTTTAAATTACTTGCAAACAAGGCTGATGGACTAATGAGAGCAACGCTTTATAGTTAACAGATAATGGCTCTTCTCGTAACCCCTGCTTTACGACTAATTATATGCGGGAAATTTACAAGTTCAATCCTCGTGTGAGAGAGTTAGTGAAACAAAGACGGGACAGAGACTTTGTATTGCGAATAATTAATTAGAAATTAATGACGCAAAAATATTATAATTTCGAATTCTCCGTATTGGGTAAACTACGAAATTACGTCATTTATTGTGGAAATAACTACAAATATAAATCTCTGTGTTAAGTTTTTCAGAGATTTTTGTATATTCTTTACATAGTATTTATGCAAATGTAAATTGTTAAGAGTGTAGTAGTTAGTACGGCGAACACCGTCTTATAAAATAACACAGAATGAAGAAACCGTTTTCCTACACCTAATTCTTCTCCGATTTTTTTTATCAAAACAACTTTAAAAGTATGTCGAATTTTCAAAAAAGGATAATTGTTGAAATTTGATAATAGTATTTTTAAATAAAAAAACCACTTTCAAAACTAAAAACGGAGAAATAAAAATATTGTTTATAAAAATCTAACTTTTTTTTGAGGTCGGTCCCAAATATTGAGGTTGGCACCGACCTCAAAAAACATTTAGATATTTATTTACAAAATTTTTATTTCTCCGTTAATAGTTTTGACGGCAAATTTTTTTATTTAGATATTATTTATTTTTATCTTTTAGTACCCACTACCCCTGGCTCGCCTCTTTTCATGACTCAAGTAGTTTTTACATTAAGTCGTCTTCAATTTATGAAAATAAGTAAATGGTGCTACATACATAGTAAAAGCTTCAAGTAAATTATAAACTAACTAAACTAAAGTTATAAAGGTAAAGGATGTTAGATTAAACAAAAGTTTAATCCCGAAGTATAGAAATTTCCAGGAAACTATCTCGAGACTTTTAGACAAACAAGGAATAGGATATCATCGACATCTATTAAATAAGCATTATTACGGATAACTCAAACACTACTCGTCAGATGTCGATCAAAATTAAATGAGACCACCTGACAAACACCACTCCCAAAAGTTGAAAGAATCTTTAAAATCGGTACTCCCAGTAAAGAGTTAATGAGGTAACAAACATAAAAAACATACAGTCGAATTGAGAACCTCCTCCTTTTTGAAGTCGGTTAAAAAGGAACTTTTTTATTTTGATAAATAAACATGAATAGGGATAGGAACATGATATCTTCGTTTGTATGGAGATATGCGCGCCGTCTTTAATTAGAGTTCACAATTGTTTAGATATCGCGTAACACTTTAATTAGCCGCAATTACAGGGGCTATCAAAGAGAAGGGGATAGCTTGTAATTGCGTTTAAAAAATGAGGAGTGTATTTGATTATTACCCTCGGTTGTTTTGTACATAATTGATTGTTGTGTTTCTAGGTCGACTAATTAAATAAACGAATCAAAAAATTGTGGACATGTGTTTGTTATATTTGATTGGGCGTATAAAGTCGAGGTAAGTATGAAAACAAAAATAAAACAGCGAAAAGGCCGATAATAATAATATTATGATAATGCAAATTGACGTTAACGAAATAGCTCCACTTAACCCACATAATCCTGTTCATCTTACAACTTAACCCTGCAGTGGTCGCGCGGATTACATATGTAATCCAGGGTGGTAAAAAAGTGAATATTTTGCAGACGGTTCAAATTTGTTAGCTCAGACTACACGTACTTTAAGTTCGATAGTCCCCGCCCCTGCTGAGGTTGCGCTCGCGCATTAGTGACAGGTGGTTACTTTGGGAGAGGGTGTGAAAGCGCGTGGTCTACATACGTAATCCGCGCGACCTATTAGGTGAGTATTTTTTTCAAACTATTTTTTACATTTGATAGTAGTTGTATTGCTTAGAGTGCAGAATATGGATTGCATTGCTACGTATTTATGTTATATCGACTAATAGTATTGAAAACTATAATTTGTATTGTGATTTTGTAGAATAAAAATAGATTCCGAGAAAAGAGGCCCAAATCCGAAATCTTCACGAATGTGACCAAGTATCGAAATCTGGTGAAGAAGAATCAAGTTGTGATGAACAAGACCACCTTGAAGAGCAGGACTGCCACTCAGAATCCGAGCAGGAGGCGGATAACATACGCAAGGCAGGTCAAAATGAAGAGGAAAGCTTAGTAAAACAAACATAATCGGACTAAAATGGCGTTGATCTGTTTGACAAAATGTGTTCTCTGTATGACGTATCCAGAAATTCGAGACGATGGCCTCTCACAATATTCTGTGATTTGCTCAATCTAATTGGACTAAATGCCATGTGTATTTACACAGCGAAAAAAAACTATGAGACTACTATGCGTCGCGAATTCCTCGTCTCGCTGTCTCTAGCAATGATGAAACTTCTTGCACATCAAAGGCCCATCATCATCTTCTACTTCAGTAGCGCCTCGCACGTCTTCTGTGTGTCGCTGTTTTCACTGCGGGCGCACACGTAATAAGATCACCCGTAGATGCTGCAATACAGCGTCAAACATATTTGTCGGGATTATTCGAGATATGTGTGTAATTAATGCTTAGAAAATAATAAATAGTTGCAAGTAAAGTTGATTTTTTGATCCCAAAGTAAATATTTTAGACAATTTTTAAGAAGTTTATGTTTATTTTTATTTTTAGTTGAAACGTTGAATTTGAGCTTTTTTGCAGTTAATATTGAGTAGTAGATAAGTTTGCTCATAATATTAATAAAGAAAACAGAATAAAAACGGATTTAATTAAAAAAAAAACATAAAACTAAAATGGTCTACATATGTAATCCGCGCGACCAGTTGCGTGACTTTTTGGGGCGCGACCACTGTAGGGTTAATTTATCACACACCACACTTACTTCTTACTTGGTAACAGCCCGTAATTGTGGTATTAACCAGCTATAGGCTGAGAAGCCGGGAGACGCCCACTGTTGGACATAGGCCTCCCCCAAGGATCTCCAAATCGGTCGGTCCTGCGCTGCCCGCATCCAGCGGCTTCCCGCGACCTTTACTAGATCGTCAGCACACCTTGTGGGGTCCTACCAACGCTGCGTTTCCCGGTACGTAGTTGCCACTCGAGGAGCTTTCCGCCCCAACGGCCGTCAGTCCTCCTCGCAATGTGCCCTGCCCACTGCCACATAAGGTTCGCAATTCTTTGGCCATGTCGGTGACCTTGGTTCTTCTGCGGATCTCATCATTTCTGATATGATCACTCAGAGAAACTCCGAGCAACTAATATGGAATATAATTAATAACATATTTCCACGCTCACACCAATTATCTGAAATGATTATGATGACTGAAAAAATCTGTTTACTCCGTGAGATAGAACTTGAAAAAATATTGGACAAGTATTTTTTCTTATTATTTATTTTCTTTTATCAGGTATACAAATAATGACGGCGATAAACTTTTTATGAAAACATGACGTCACAAGCCCGCAACCCAGAACTTAAATGCTCTCCTTTTTCTAAAGATCTTTGCTCAAAACAATGACATTCAGTCCATATCGGTTTCCTACAGCAAGCTTGTACAAAAAATGTGCTGTTTTAACAGTAAGACAGCTATACATTCTACGTAATATCATTAGGCAACACCGGTATACCCCTTATAATGCCTCATTGGTTAATGGAAAGAGAGTAATAAAAAATATAATTGATCTTCCGAAACAACGTACTGCATTAGCTAAGCATCAGAGCTCCTACTTATCCATTTTTATATATAATAATGTGAATAAGATACTGAATTTCTATCCACTTTCCTTGCATCAATGCAAGTCTAAAGTTCGTGATTGGCTATTGACCCTAGACTATGAGCAAACTGAAAAACTATTTCAGGCACGTGTATAGTGCCACACTCACGTGCGCACGCACACACACACACATACACACACACACACACACACACACACACACACACACACAACACATACACACACACACGCACCCTGCTATTTATAATTCATTTAACCTCGCATGTAGTTTAATTATATTTTACGTTTTAATTCTTCTGATTGTTATAATATCATTTTGCTTGACATATTGTGTCGACTACAATGGAAGAGGGCGCTGATTTACTGAGATACAGGTAGTCATACCTAGTTCAGAAATCAGAGGCTTAATTTTTATGGCTGTAAATTCTTTTGTCAATAAAGTTATTATTATTATTTTTAAATATTTACAAATACGTGTGTAATCTTTTTTAGTACCTAATTTGTCTAACGGGCTTTTTACCCAGTCATCATCCCAATTGTACCTAAATGAATAATAATAGCTCGTGTCGTGATTCATAAATAGACTATTGAGCGAAGTGAGTGGTACGAAATGGCAAACAATCTAGCGGCCCACCTGGTCTTAAGTGGTTACCGTCGCCTATGGACACTTGCAATGTTAAGGGTAAATCACTTAACACTGCAAGTGCGTTGCCATCCTGGGGACTAAGATGATAATATGCCTTCCATGCCCAGTAATTACACTGGCTACCTTTCCCTTCAATCCGAAACACAGCGAACTGCTTCACGGCAGAAATAAGAAAGGCGGTGGTACCTACCCAGACCACCCTAGATATGGCTCTACCACTGGGTCTAGTAACTCCCTCCTCACTCTCCTAAAGACGGTATGCGGACTACATTGTATTCGTTCTTTCTGTCATCATATTTTTCGTATTTTATTAGACCGCCATTGACAGATTTTTTAATTACTTATACATAATATATAAATTTTTGAGTAAACTCTATGTCGTTGAAGTCTTTTCTTTCTATGAACAATTTTAAGACAATGTATTTGAGTTTATTGACCAACTTATTTCACTACAACAGGGTACATCTTTCTTTTTACAATTATATTTTGAATCACTAGTATTTTATTTTGTTTGAAAGACGATTTAATACAAATAAGATGAAAAAGAAAAAAGAATTCGATATTCTGTTGCGGAGTACGGCGAGCAACGACTGCATACAAACGAAGAAAAAAGTTTTACTAACTCTATTTCTTTATTAGAACTTTTATATTTTACAATGTTTTTAACATAGTAAAAAACGATGTCTGTACGTTTTTCTTCTGTTAAAATATTTTCTTTTTCAAAATACTTTTGAATGTATGTCAAATTTTGAAAAAGAAATGAAAACATACAGATTTTTTTTTTTTTTAAAACATTATTATATAATCATCATGAAGATCGATTTCTATTCGAGGAGTAGTAAAATGTTTTCTCAGTGTGTATGGAGACGTTCACGCCTTACTATTCTCTTAGATATCTTTTCTGTTCAAAGTCGGATATTTTATTATTTAGTAATTGCAAACAGGGAATCAGCAGTGTCGTGGGCCGATTATATAGTTGGGCAGATCGTGAAATACCGAACCATAAAAATCTCGAATATCCCATTTTATAAAAATGGTAGTGGTCAGGAGTGATCAGAAGCTTCAGGGTTATTTTTTATGACCAAGCGGAGTGGACTGTTTGTGGGAGAGTGTACGACATAATTGCGGTGTATCACAATGTGCTCGGGTATATCACGATGTGCCCAAAACTATACGTTCGTGTGACGACATATATAAAGCGACATATACATTACGGGCTATGCAGTGCCTTAAAATAGTATAAGATTTCTAGTTTGGCGCCTACATAAAATGCACGGGAACCCATCACTTTATCGCAATTAACTTCATCGATTTTCATTCCCCATAAAACTATTCGCAGATCTTTTTATACAATACTTAACAACTCCTAGAATCAGGTTACATCGCAATTTCATTTCCTCGAATAGTTGTTATCTACAAGCTCATTCCATCGTTAATTCTTTTCCTATTTTATTTATTTTATCGAAATAATGTTAAATCGATGTTTTGTTACCCATAATTTTGTTTCCACGTAAGTTTCAGTTTGCAGAATAGTTGAAACATCAAGTTTTACTACACTAAAGTTAGTGTACATCGAAAATACTTTTTTTTATGTAATTACTCGTAATCATTTTTGTTTCCCTGTAAAGAAAACCTATGGATTAAGTTAGGTTAGATTTAGAACAACAGGCAGTCAGCAGCGGTGTAACCGAAGCTAACGGAGATTGCTTGTTGTATTCTGTCATGCTACATGCATGCTTGCATTGCATGCTGTATGCATGTTTGCATTGCATGATGTATGCATGCTTGCATTGCATGTTGTATGCATGCCTGCAAGATGCTTGCCGGGGGGTGCAGGGGGGCTGGCCCCCCTGCTCGGGCGGGTCGGGGGGCCTGAGGCCCCCCGCTATAAAGAAAAACCATTAATACAAAAATAAACCTAGGTTAGGTTAGGTTAGACTTGTGACCAAGCAGAGCGGAGAATTGTATTGCTTGCTGCATGTTTGCTTGCATGCCGCATGCTTGCTTGCATGCTGCATGGTTGCTTGCATGCTTGCTTGCATGCTGCATGCTTGCTTGCATGCTGTATGCTTGCTTGCATGGTGTGTACCTACTTGCAAATTAAGAATTAGTTTTTAAATTAAGAACTAACCTCAACAGTTTTTATCGTCAAACGTCAACAGGCAAATGTATCGTTCGATGAAACGTTACTGCGATGGAATGTTGTTAAACGAAAAATTACAATGTGTAACGTTAAATATTGAAACATGTTTTTATAAATAGTGTTATCGATAACTTGATAGTTTATATGAAATGTTAGTTCGATAGACCGTTATTCTGGTAAGCAACACAACTTTGAAACATTTTTTTTCATGAAAGTTTATTCGATAATATGAAACGGTAATTATTAGCTATTCGATCAATCAAGAAAAATAGATATTGAAAATCGTGGAATAGTTTTCGGTGAAATGAAATTCGATGACAAAAAAATCTGTATTTTGATAGGTACCCAAAATGCACATCATACTCAAAAAGTAACAACAGTTTGTGTAAAAACACACAAAAGCCCACCGGGACAGTTCACTTTAAACATATCAGTAGTCTGGGTAATTAACGGAAAATAAATTATAATGACTTTAATAAATTTAAATGTGACTCTTAAACTTCTTTACCCATTACATTTATACTTAAGTGCTGTACCTAATTTATTACCACTATGGTCATAATCTTAGAGCAACCTATTAAATGCTATACATAATAAATGAAAAAATAAACTCTCGTAAGATATTACTAATGAGTAAATCTGTCTCCCCTAATTACGTAGTTGATTTGTTTAGCAAAAAATATACAGTAATTAGAGACATCGGTTTGCCTTTTACAGAATTTACTAGTAAGTAAGTCTACTCCAATTTAGAATATGGTCCAGCAAGTTACATGTTATCATTCCTGACTAAACAAATTCACGACTGGCTTTTTATAGGCGGCATGTGTCCGTTCGTTTCTGAGTTCGTGACTGAATTAATGTGAGTTTTACACAATCAAGACAATATTATAGAGAGAGCATATTTTAGAAAATCAGCGAGGAACAAAAATGAGTTTTATTGTATCTTAATAAGTTCTAAAGATTGATGTCATTAAAATACTTTTAAATTTTACTTTGTATTTGATCGGTACTGCGTGGATTACTGAAACTTATAAGCCATTCTAAAAATTTATACAAATATTTCCACGCTTACATCAATTATTTAGCCCAAATTAAGTACCTATGGTTAAGAACTTGTCTTATGAATACTAGACAACGGAAGTTGTTTATAGGTAAATAATAATTAATATATGAGTATGTAACTGTTTTTATAAATAACTCTAAATAACGACGGGCAATAATAAGTAACAAAATGTAAAATCTAATTACACGAGAGTTAAATCCGTAAAAGTGGTTTTATTGACAACTCTAAATAAGTATAGGTACCTATGTACAAATTCTCGTGTTCGTTTGACACTACCCGGGTTTGAATCCGGACTTGATGTAGGCAGCGTTACTTACCTTCGTGATGTAGTGGACATCACGAAGGTATCATGATTCTATTCCAACAGGATTATTCTAAAGGTTTTGATTATCTTGCGAATGCCACATAATATACAGCGTAAGCGGCCGTATCTTTGATCACGTTGATTTTGAAGAAGCATAATTGTAGCACAGCTCGAAGGCTTTGATATGAATTTGAACGTCGGAAATCTAATAAATTATGGCTTCGCATTAAGCATTTAACCGATTCCGAATGAAAATAGTTAGTCTACACAAAATTGTACGATGGATTGAATTAACAATGGAGTCTCTCAACACGTGTTTTAACAACAAGAACTCGGTAGATACTCCTCATAAATCTTTATATCCGTCCCTGAGAAAAAGTGTCATGACTGACATACCTACAGATGAGCAGCAAACCTTTTTAATTTTTAGGTTCCAGAAAACATAAAAAGTATAAACTAAATATATTGGGTCACAGAGTAATTTCGTGGTTCAATTATTTATTCTATAAGACATTATTTCTATCGTGGAAATAATGTCAACAACACAGAACAAGAAGAAGACATAGGCCATGTCTTCTTCTTGTTCTGTGCTTATTCGTTTTTGCGTCTTTTCCTTCTCTCCGATAGCCACATCACGACAGGAACTCAAAAAAATAAGATGCAAGGTGTACTCTAATTTTTTTTTAACTGTGAATAGTGAAACTAAAATACTGCATCGATTTCACTCATTTGAATGATTGATGCTGTTATCGAATCCCTAAATATACGTCTGCTCGTTCGATAGCACGAACCTCGGCAAAATGTGGCTACCGTCTAACTATTTAAGATTCGTTACAGCGCTAATGACGACAATTTGATGCGGTTGGTATTTGAGAAAAGAAAAATGGCGTGGCGCGTGCTAGCATCAATCATGTTTTAAGTACAACAAATAAAAGATGAGCTACAAATTCACACTATGATTATGCGAAGAGAGAAGTAATGTTAAATATTGTATTGATGACGGTGGTTTAGGCATCTAACTACGAACACGTAGACAGACTTTCTTGCTGTCAGAAAAAGTTATGTTTCGATAATTCAAAATTCGATACTGAATAAATTTGTGCAATAATTGATGTAATTTTGATGCACAAGCATCGGTGATGACGATCAATTTTAAGGATCATTGAAATAAAGGTTTTATAGTGTGTATAATACCATGAAGTCTGTTGCCATAGATTTCTAGTCAAGCACTTTCTAATTACATTAAAATGTGTGACACCCATATTTAAATTCAAATATCAAGAAAGAAGTATAACAAAAACTTTACTAAACACTAAATACAATATTGATTTAGTTTCTAATTTTTATTTGGTATGTTTAGATATTATTGAAATACATTATATACCAAAATAAAAAGAAAACGAAAAACATGGAAAAAATTATTTCTTGTCATGGATGACGTGTGAGTCGTGTGACGCGTGACTTGAACCCGCGAACTTTCGCAATCTGGGCGACTGTTCTTCTAAAAAACAACGGTTATTTTTTTTATTCAGAATAACAAACAATTACAAAATGAGGCGAAAATTACTAATTTTGTAACTAAACACGCTATTCACAAAATAATCATAACTTTTGATGGATAACTTTCAAAACCGATAATATAAAAAAAAGTAAACACTTGTTATTAGACTCAGGGCAGACCGAGAGCAGCGCATGGATTGTTTTATGACACTCGAAAATAAACTTTTAAACTATTGATATAGAGTGCTTAAAACTTTTTAGGTTTCCTCTTAAACAGAACAAGTTGTGTTTATAACTCTATAGAAGTAAAATACTCATTGCTTACCAAACATTTGTAACATTGATGCTGTATGTTTTTTTAAGTATAAATAAAATAAAATATTTAAATAAAATAATTGCTGTATAAACCGATACATTATGCCAAAATACCTTGGAACTTATCAACTTACGTGTGTTTAGATTTTCATCAATTGTAAGAAATAACAAAAGTAAATATTATTATAAGGCGATCTGTTAAAATATAATTTTCTTTTTCAATCTTCTGCTATATTTACGTATTGTGTAAGTACATCTTTTTTAATTGCATTTGTGACGGTTTTTCAAAGAATAACGTTTAAATGATACAGTTTACTAATTTTAAGACCTTAGCCTTTTTTTTTAATAATATACATATGAGTTAAAGTCGTTTCAGTCAATTAATAGTTTTGAAACGGCATATCAAGCCACGACAGATTGTAGGAGCGTATGAATGATTGCTATTAATTATATTGGCCTGTCTGTCATTTTGCTCAAGGGTCAAATGTACGTAACTGCCCAGGACTAAGTACGTATCGACATCATTTGATAGATCAGGGTAATTGATATTAGATCAATCGAGTTAAAAATATATTTGCATACCTGTTGAGGAATAATTTATGCAAAATATAGACGATGGACGTTGTTTATCGTCTGCGACCGTCAATGTGCGTTTTAAGTCTCATTACTTTAATCGTTTGTGGTATAAAATTGGGGTTTATAGGTGTTTACGTTCGTATATTAGAATTAGTAACGCAATTTCAGAGAGGCAGATAATTAATTGAGCAGCGAAAATATTCACTCGGACATTGGTTTATAAATCTTCGATGAAATACGCATTGCGAATATTGTTTTTGTTTTGGCACAATTGATTATAATCGTAAATCTATTTCAAATCTATAAAGAAGTCTGTTGTAATTAAAATTGAGAATTATTTATAACGTTATAAAAATTGTTATTTTATTCACAACATTTCGTAATGTTTGTTACCAATTGAAGTTACTCATTGGGAAGTCTTGAATTTTGAATTGCTTGTACAAATATTTGTTCATGTTTTGTGTTTAAATAAGACCATTTAAGCGCGGCCGCACGTTATAAGGAATTTCTAACAGAAACGTAATAATAAAAAATGTATGCACCGAGTGCCTTCCGGCGGGCGTCAGAATTTTTCTGTTAGAAATAAATTTCTTATAATGTGCGGCCGCACTATACCTCCGCATAACAGACCTTGGTTCTGCAAACTTAATTTGAAGGATTTTATGCTTGCCTGCCGTCTTTTTTTTAAACTTGAGATGAAAAGATGGTGTTTTGTGGTTGAGGTTTTAAGTACCTACGTTTGGCTAGTTATAATTTTTAACCGACTTCGAAAAAGGAGAAGGTTCTCAATTCGTATACATTTTTTTTAGATATGTTCCCCAATTACTCGAAGACGACTGAACTGATTTGAAAATATCTTATTTTGTATGAAAGAGTACACTTTCCTAACGGTCCCTTGAAAATTTTACATGAATTGATTCAGTAGTTTTTTTTAAATCGTGAAAATAGGTAGTCGCAATATGGATTTTTCCAACTTTATACGTCGATATCTTCGAAAGTTGCTGATCAATTTCGATGTTTTTTTTTGTCTTAAAGCTCAAAGTCTCGAGATAGTTTCCTGAAAATTTTAAAATGTTAAATCTGTAAAACTATTCTTACACTACTAGTCAATAACCTTAATATGATGTAGGTATTACGTAGCCAGGGCGGACAGTTACGGTTGGCTGGTCGGTATTGCGACATCGGAGTCACATGTCCTCGCATGAATAAAACATTAAAGGCAATGTATTATCACCTGATCACTTGTATCGCTGTTGTCGGGCTTGAATAACAGGTATTCAGATGAGCGGATCATTGCTGGAAGAAAAAATTGGACGCAGATGATTACGTGTAATTTTGTTTTTGTGGCCACACCGTGTTGATTCTTTACGATATTAGTTTATTACTTCTAGTGGAAGAGCCTTTATTTCTGGTTGATTGCAATTTTTTTTTATTTTCATGTTAAGTGATTGGCAGACAAACACACAGCCTGCCTGTTGGTAAGCAGCCACAACCCACCGTTCACAACCCTTTTTTTTACACCGAGACCGTCCCAACGCTGCCCGTCTAGGCACTCCTTGCACCAATTGGTGGCCAGCAGCCCACAGGGGCTACCGACTAACGCCAGTCCCTGTGGGCCGCTGGGAGACCTGGCGCAACCTCCTAACGAGGACACCGGGAGCAGCCATCGGACCGCACCCGGGGGACTTTGGGCGCAGTCGTGGCCCTGAAAAGGGCCGCCCGGAACTAGCCGTGGTGGGAAAACAAAACAACTCAGCGATGGCATGTGACTTCGAATGCCAAGGGAACACACTTGATATCAAAAGCCACACACCCGCCGAGAAAGTGTCCCCACCACGTTACAAGGGTCCGCCATGAGGCTTCCGAACGTGGACCCCACCGTCCACAATCCTAGCCCCCTTCCCTATCCAGTGGGAGCTCTGACGATTTTAATCACCAACAGAAAGTGAAGACCATTAAAATGTAGTGTTATTTAACTCTGGGTTAACTTCTGTAAGGTGGTGTTTTATACTACCCCACTTCGGGCTGCTCAAGATGGACCGGCTAGTACGCTGCGCCAAGGGTTGCCAATTGTTTTTTAAAAGAAACAGTATATTTAGGTTTGAGAAGGAAAATAAACAGTATTTTAGAAAAATCGGGAGTGGTCTCCCATTAACTTTCTCGTATACCGAAAACGACTCAAAGTTTGATAGAAACCATATGCATGTTAAATTTTGGTCACTCATCCGAGTAAAAACCGCGCACTTGGTTGCTAAACTTTCGTCATCTACGACTCAAAAGTGGGTAGCAACCTTATATTTGGATGTTATACATGCATGTTAAATTTGGTTGCAATAAGTTAAAGCATACTCGAGTTATCGTGCTAACGCACAGACACACAGAGACATAATTCCAAAAACGGGTTTTTTGGACTCAGGGAGGTCCAAAACGTGTAAATCCTTCAAAAAAAGAAGAAGAAGAAAATATATAAGATTGCCAGTGGTTACAATTTTTGACATGTGAATTCATGAGATATGATCTCAGATCGATATGATTTTATTGCGAGATGGTATGATAAATAGTGCAATACAAACGTTAGTCTCTAAATACTTAAAACCAAAATTCAATGAAGTCAAGATTATTGCTGAGATTGTTATTTATGCTTGAGAAGAAATTAGACGCAATTATACCTATCTGGTCACCAAGAATTCACTTTCATGTAATCAAATACTCAAACAAGAACATGACGTGGAGCGAAATGACAAACTGGAGTATAATTACGATGTCTCGTAAATTGCATTGATAGAATGTATGTGATCACGAATAATCACGATCCTATGCCGTAAGTGTAGAGAAATGTTCGCGCTAACTAAAGAGGAGATAATATGTTATTTGCATATTAAATATAGATCTAGGATTTTGTTCGACTTTGTAGTTGGACGGACGGAACGAAATTTGATCCATATTCCTCTTGTAATACCTCGTTTATTACAAGAAGAATTCGGATCAAATTAAATTAGAAATTAAATTTTTAGTCTGTTTATTCGTATTTGCCCAGCAAACCCTTTCATTCACTGAAAAAACTGACTTGTCCAGGACGGGAATCGAACCCAGCATCTTCCGCAATCAACCACTACGTGTACAAGCCGATCCCAAACCACCTGTATTCAGGGTGCTGGTTATTTAATTTTCATGTTGTATAAATAAAAGCTTGTTTTTAAAAATGTTTTTAAAGAATTTTTTTAAATGTAATTTTTTGACAGACAAGCATAAGGCCTGCCTGGTACTAAGCAGTCACCGTGCCCTATAGACGCTCTGAACACTGGCGTGACACTCGCGCACTGCCAAACCAGTACCCTGCCTTACTCCCTGGAGCTCTGGCAACCTAACTCACCAACAGAAACACAACACTACAAAAATGTTTTTTTTTTATGTTACGAGATGGCAAACAAGCTTGCTTCCCACCTGATGTTAAGTGGTCACCGCCGCCTATAGACACTTGCAATATTAAGTGTAAATCACTTAACACGGCAAGTGCGTTTACCATCCTGGGGACTAAGATGATATGCCCTTCATGCCCAGTAATTACACTGGCTATCTTCCCTTCAATCCGAAACACAGCGAGCTGCTTCACGGCAGAAATAAGAAAGGCGGTGGTACCTACCCAGACGACCCTACATATGGGTCTGGTAGACCCATATGTAGGGTCGTCTGGGTAGGTACCACCCATATGAAGGGTCCTAGTAAATGTAGTGTTATTTGATTGTGGTGTTATTTGATTATTTGAGTGTGGTTATTTGGTTGTAAGGTGGAGGTACTACCTCAATTCGGCTAGTCCGGTACCCTACCTCGTGCTAAAAACTCTGTGACTACTTACACCCGTATTCACAAACATTACTATAAGGTTTCTAGACTCTTGGTTAATCAGACATGTGGCACAAAAATAAAACACCAAAATGGCGTTGAGTGGCGGGCCCCTCCGAGGGTAGTATGAAAAATGCAATTAATATGCAGACATAATATGTCTCCGTGCCACACGCGCAATATAAACTGTCAGACACGCTCTTAGGTCAGACATATTATGTCTGTCTCACAGATTAGAAAGAATATGTCTAAAGGTCTATCTGGCACTTAAGGGGTTAAACGCGTTGCATTGAACAGAGCTCTGTGATTGGTTCGTTTCTGTTGCCTAGTTCACATCGTTGAATGTACAGTCAACAGCAGGTCGGGCTATACAAAACTGTCAAATTTCTCCAAACGATTTTCAACCTAAGACTATTCAATATAAAGTGCATAATCGATTGGGAAAATTTGACAGCTTGTGGTAACCCAACGTGCTGTTGTCTGTACTGTTTACTACGTTTTATTACTTCAAACGAGCTTCAACTAAGTTCAAACCTTAAACTTTTGACATCTGGACGTTGCTTTTGACATCTCGATGTGCGTACATTTTAAACTACGTATAGTGCCGATCCCTCAGACCAATCAATGGTCTGAGGCTGATCCCCACTTAAGTATTGTCTATGAATAGGTTTTTAATACCCTGTGCGTCCACGCGCCCTATGAGACCACAAAAGCCTTGCCATATGGTAATGCATGCAAAATAAGGCATTTCTCCTTGCCTTATTTTGCATAGTATTGATTTTTACTAAGACAAGTATTGTTTGTGAATACGGGGGTTAGAATCTTGCGGAGAACTGTTACTTTTTTTGTGATATTAATAACAAGATAAAATCCATATTCCGTATAACAACTTTCTTCCTCGTCCTTCCATCCCAACATGTGATACAATCTAAATATAGAATTCGAAAGCGGGACGTCTACTCGTATTAAGCAAGAACTATGATTGAAAACAGTGTTGCGGTCACAAAAGAAGTGGCGTGGACCACAGATTGCCCACCGTCCGGTTAACAATATGTGATGTGAAAGCAATTTGCCTCGATACTCTTCGAATTAGCTTTGCTTGGGTAAATTCGATCACTTTTTAAAATAGATGGTGTTAGAAAAAATACACTGAAAAGATTTTTTCTTGTAATAAAAGTATTTACGGGTTTGTAAAAGCAAAAAATATTCCATAGATGGTGTTGTAAAGCCCCAACACGTGTATCGTGACTAAACACTTAGTTAATTTCATTCTGGGCCCTTCGGTATGTGTATAAGGACATACCTATAATAAAATACCAGAAATTAAACAAAATATGTTTTAAAGTAGACTAAAAACTTATGTAACTTAAAAACATTGGTAAAAAATCGGTAGTGATCTCCCGTTGACACTGGAAACGACTGAAAGTTGATAGAAACCTTATATTTTGATGTCATACATGCATGCTAAATTTGGTTGCAATGTTTATATATGAGCCTATTAGATAAAATGAAAAGATGCTTAGTTTTTTAAGTTAATTTACTTTATTAAATTTAATTTAACTGGACAGTGTGAAAGTATCTTACGCACACGTCGACTTTAAGTACACGACGAGAGGGCCTATGATATATCCGCTTCTTGTTTCATATAATACCATCGGTCGCGAGTTAAAAACGGCCATATACTGGGTGTAAAAGACATGAACAGTCAAACGAGAACCATGTATTCTATACATGAAAATAAGACATATTTAAAAAAAAATATTGCTGGGAAATGGTTTTTATTTTTTGGTGTTAAAAAAAAATTCTAATTGTACCGCGCAATGTAAAGGGCTCAACTTGCACGCAACTCGCAAAACCGCGATAATTTTGCCAGACGGCGGCCCCGTTCGTTAGTGTCCGTGCGCATCGAGTGAGCTACATTGAACGCTAACGTTTTGAAACCATTTTTGTTATGAAATACTAAAAAAAATGATAATGTTTCTTTGGACAATAATTAAAAAATAACATATAGAATACGTTTTCATAAAAAATTAAAAAAAAAAATTATGACTTTGACCTTCAATAAAATCGTAACTATCAATTTCCCAGGTATAGTCTAAAGGAAGAAAAATGTTATAATGGTGAGCAGAATACATGGTTCTGGTTTGACTGTTCATGTCTTTTACACCCTGTAGAGCCCAGAGGCAACTAGAGAAAACAGAAACTACTATAATAGGCTGAATATTGAAAGTAAATTTAAACATTACTTTTTGTCACAAATCTCGAATATATAGAAAAGCTTATCACAAGATAAATGATTATTTAAATGATCCAAATGTATGGGAGTAAAATCTGCCCAAAGTTTACGCATTTAAAATTGTGATTTATTCATATTGATATGTCGGGGATGTCGTCAGGATTTAGCTCGAATCACGATCTCACATACGAATGCCGAGTCAATTTATCAACAGACATCACCAAGAGGAGAACCAGAGTAGTGCCTGGGACTTGTGACCCAGTGTGTAGGTTTACCTAGGGCACTCGCCTTCACTTCTCTCTAACTATTATCACACAACTGTCGGACATAGCTCCCACAAGCATTCCTAATACAACCATAGAAACGTCCGCACTCAGCGACGTTTCGAACTAGACTGAGCTCTGTCGAGCGCGCACCGCTGCAACAAAGGCGCGCCCCACCATTATTACGTCGCATCGTACGATAGCTCGTGCGGCGCTGACGTCACTCGCAATCCCACTATTTCCAATAAAAATAACAAATTCAATTATAATTGAACCTAATAATTAAATTTTTTTTCCATTTTCTCGTTTCTTGTGTTTGGCTTGTATAAAATTGTGAATATGCGATAGCGAAAGCCAGTGTGCGGACAAAACAAATTTAGTTTTTGTTACACCGTTTAATGTAAAATATTTTCGTAATAAATTATTTTCTTTAATTTATAAATAAATAAAAACCACACGATCTGTTAAAGATACTTCCCCGAAGATATGGCAAATTCCAACGGATATTCCGCTGAACCCCACCTGTCTATCTATTGATATTGTTTATAATTACTTCGCAATCGAGGTTATGCTCGCGTTGATGTAATCGAGCAGAATCTTAATCAGATCAAGTACGATACAAAGTCTTAAAATGTGTCTTTTCTCACAGGCAACACCGAGTCTGCAGACACGATTTTTTGTTTATTTATAAGCCAGCTCGTGGATCAAGAATGTCTGGTCGAGTTATGTTACAATCCAGATTACGGCACACATATTTTATAAGTTTTTTTTAAAGCTACGCATTTTAATGATTCGACTAGTATGGTGGCTATGTGCGAAATCCTAATTGTGATGTTCGAACTAAATCTAATATGGCTACAATCACGTTATTGGCAGCAGAAAAAAAATATTTTGATCGATAAGTCGATGCAGAATTGGTCCGAACTCCAAATTCAGTGGTCTTTAGTGTTAAGCTCTTGTATGGGAAAGGAAATTGCACTTATAAAATTAAAGATTTAAAGGCGATTTTAAATTGACAGAGTTATAAGATCAAGGGAACATTTCTTTAGCCTTATTTATAATAACTCGTTCAGCCGTGTGATGCCGGCAGAGTACAATAGCATCACCCCATATCCTCCAATGGGTGTCGTGGAAGGCGACTAATGGATCAGCAAAGGGGTATTGAGCACCTAATACGCATTGGGCAAGCGTGGTGGACTCCTCCTTAGAAGGACAGGCCTTGTATCCCAGCAGTGGGTCTAATTATAAAGGCTGTTATGATGATGATGATATTAACTCTTTAACATATTTACATATTTTACGTTCGTTATATTACAGATATTTTTGGTAATTTCTATTCACTGTTCGGGTACAATTTCAAATACTTAAGCAGAGCTTTAGATAACATTTGGTAACATAAAGCTACATCTGACAGTATGGGCCACGCAGTGCCTCAAAATAGGCCTTCATAAAAGGGACATCAAATCCAAAAAGCAACAAACAAAAGACAACCAACAGGCTGTCTAGATGGTAGTTCTCGTCATTCAAAAACCATTAACAATATTTGACAATTTAATGCATAAAATTTAAGGTGGCCCATATTTAAAGTCCAAATTGCTCTGATTTCATACTCTCAGTCGCGTTAACAAGTTTTTTGCTGCGAAGAAAAACTTACGCACAGAGTGACTGAGAAAGTAGACCGATGGAGCGCGACTTGAATACAAAATCAGCTTTGTCAGTCATCTCCGAGGTTTTATTCTGAGTAAAAAAGGCGAGGGAATGACATTTATTTGCACGTTGTAATGCTAATAAAGATATGGCGAGCAAAAAAGTAGTCATTATTTACTTACGCGTCAATCAAGCAATTACTGGTTGAAATAAAAACTGTTTGTAGAAAATCTATTGTCGTTTTTGTCTCGTTGGATTTCGTTGGAAACGATAAAAAGTTTAATTTGTAAGATGATTACCTAGGCAAGTCAAGTAGTGTTATTCGTCAAATTGAAATTTTTAGTGAAGGTATCGAACTCGAAGTATCTTAAATTCTATTTAAGAATATTGATAATTGTAAGAAATATTCTATTGCTTCGATACATAAAAATTCTTAAGTAAGAAATAATATACAAATCAATACGATAGACGTGCTTGTTGGCAACCCAACAAATATTAAATTTTTATTTCTTCATAATAGCAACACTACATTGAAAAGTCACATTTCTTACTTGCTACACGCATCACTTTGCGTGCTTCCAATTACATTGTAATTATTTTAGTGTTCACCTGGAATAAAGTGCTAGTAATTAAAATCAACGGATCTTTCATTGAGCCACTAACAGAATGGTCCTTCGAGCCGGAATACAGTGCTTAGTAATTAAAATCAAAGGATCTTTCATTGAGCCACCAACAGTGGTAAACGCCTATTTTTACCCAACTACGGCGTAGCTAAAAGGAAGAAGTTATGATTTTAGCCCTCTATGTATTATATTTACGTCCGTATGTTCCTGCGTAGCGCCTAAACTATTCATGCTATTTTGATATTCGTAACATAGGCTACATTTTATCTGATTTTAACAATAGGAGGAGTCGACTTTAATCGATTTCAATCTTTTCTTTTTTTTCCGCAGTTACAGTTTTTAAAACTTTTGCTTGTTACTTATTACGGACACAATGTTTTGTAATACATATCGATATCATAACATTAAGTAAATCACGAGTTCAGGTGAAAGTTATAAATAATAAAAATGTAGGTACTTCTTAATTTGTAAACACATAAGTATTACGCCGTCTAAGTTTGTAACATAAAGTTAAATGATTTTTAATGAAAATTTTATACTCGACGTAGACTTTTTTAACAATTGTTCAAACTGATTCATTAAAAAAATAATTAAAAATATTAATATTTACAATACCTACCGAATTGAGAACCTCCTCCTTTTTGAAGTCGGTTATTCTAATCTTCTTTTTTACTAATATCTGTGCATTGCTTAAGGATTTTTGCTAAATAAAGATACTTTTAAACTGTCCAGTCAAATTAAATTGAATAAAATAAAATAATTTAAACACTAAACAAGTACACCACTTCCTTTGTAAGATATTAATAGAAGCATGTAAATACTCTTTTATATGAAACAACTGTTTACTTATTGATGGTTGAAACCAGTTCCGGTGCTGGTCCAAGAAAAAAAATTTCAGCGTAGATAATGGTTTACTGAGATTGCGTCGAGAGTGAAAACATCTGATTACGGCTACCGAAACAACCAGCGTGGGTAGACCCTTGAAGCTGTATGAGTCGACTTTGGTTGTTTACAATTTTCTTGGTTGAACGGAGGTGTGGAAGATCTTCGTTATCTGGTATCGTTATAAATATCATAGGTTTGCGGCCTTTTAATATTGTTGTAGATGAATAGGCCGTTGGCTCCAAAGGTTACATTTTTTTATTATTGGAAGACTTTTCGTACAAGTTTTTGACCAACATAGGGTTTGCATATCAATTTTCAAAAGAATTTTCGGCAGTTAGTAACATTCGTGTATTTTTTCGTTTTTTTATACGACTGATATCATCCAACAGGAAGGAGGAGGAGGGAGGAGGTAAATCGAGTTTAAACATTTTAGGTCACCCATCCGAGTGCCAACCGTGCTTGTCGTAGCTTAGCTGGCGGAATCGTTATAAAGAACACAGGACCTCTGTGCTATCAACCTCCTCCTCCTACGAAGATATAGAAAAGTAATATTGAACTAAATAAATAGTTTCTAATGCATTGTTTATACAGAAGAAACGTGGCGTGTACTTGTGGCAGTGGCAGATAGTCAAAGAAACATAATATAAACCTAATATTACGTAGCATAGAGTCGTTTTTGTTGTAAAGGGAATTGCACACGCGCCTACAGGAGACGCGTCGCGACACTTGATGGCGTCCCGTCTGTGACGCTTTCGCAAAGAAATACAACTGTATAATGCCACCGTATCGCATCGCGGGCCACTTCAGTACAATTTAGGACGCGACGTGACAAATGTTGCCCCACGTCACACGCCACATGCTTCTTCTGTATTTACCGCGCCTTACGAGTTATTTAAAAACGAATGAAAATTATTTCCAATTTCTCTGAGCCAATATAGCTTCCGTACTTGACATTCCTGTAAAGTTTGTGAAGACGCTAGTCTTAGCAGATGTTTGTTTTAATTACGCAACTGCGTGTTTTGGGAGCCTGATGGGTATCAACCGTTATGTTATAGTAAATTCAGTGGTGAGACTCAGTGCGATCGTAATTAGGGCTCGCCTGCAGCGTTTGCGCCGACACGACCAGAAACACACGGCTTATTCTCCACTGCCTTTATCGTTTGGTCTATGATAAAAAGTAAAAAATAAAATATGATATGACTGGTATTTAAGTTTCAGTTTAGGAGTGCGTTCTTCGTAGCTAAGCTGCCAAGTGCGTGGTCGATATTTGGATGGGTGACCTAAAATTTTTCAACTCATTTTTTCTTCGTGCTTCTGAAGGCACATTAAGCTCAGCTGGCAGTATCGGCTGCTGTCGAAAGATAACAGTCGTTCCCAAGAGAAAAAGAGAAGTATTAAGTTTTGCTAAAGGAATAATGAATTATATATTCTAAATATTGATTCTTTGTTAAATTGAAAAGAAAATCTAGTACTATACATATACGTGTAGAAGTCATCATCATCATCATCATCATTCAGCCACAGCCACATCAGACAGCCACATGACGTCCACTGCTGAACATAGGCCTCCCCCAAAGAACGCCACAATGACCGATCCTGTGCTCCTCGCATCCAGGCGTGACCAGCAGCCTTGATCAGGTCGTCAGTCCACCTTGTGGGGGCACCCACACTGCGTCGTCCGGTGCGCGGTGTATACGTATATGTAAAGTACTATTTTTCTTTTTTTGACGCAGTTCATAATTCAATGATTTGTTGGTTTTAGATAAAAAAAAATATTAAAATTACAGTACAGCTTATCAACAAAATATCATAGATTGGTTTGTCCAATAAAAAAAATATTTAAGCCAGTGACCAGACGATCCGTGGCTGTCGAGAGCACACCGAACATTTCGTCTCCCGCAATCCCGAGCACCTCATTATTTCGGAATCCGCTCTTGTTTTGCAACTGGTTACTTTTTTCGATGTCTTTAAAAGGAACGCGAGTAAGTACAGGATTTATGTCCCACCTTGTACCTCACAGCGACAAGGGTATTCGTAACTTAATGGGCAAGTTACGACCTTCGTGCATACTAATTTTGATACAGAATTCACTCCACTTTCTACAGTGTGGTAACGGAGCCCTCGCAAAACGTTTTAATTAAAATTCTTCGCTTATTACAAATGACATTTCTATAGCACGGCACGCATTAATGTTAAATATTTTAATTTAATTAAAGACTTATTATAATCAACACCTACGTGAAACAATTTACAAACTTCATAAGATGGAAGCCGCCAGTCCGCTGCCAGTCCACTAGCCTGCATGGTGACCAAATGTTGACAGAAGAAACAGCCGCCCACATGGAATGCAGTGGAGTTCCCTGATACCGGGAAAAATACAGGGTAGCCTCCAGGAGGCATTTGGTACACAAGGTACTCTGAGTGAGTTCCTGGAGGAAATACAACACTTGTCGATTTTCAGAGACCGCCCGAACGAAGAAGAAGAAGATGGAAGCCAATGTAAATAATATTAGTACACAATATCTGGTAGACGCCATAGCCGTTAATATTTTTTCAATAAGAAGGTTAAAAAATGACTCCATTCCATCTGATGGTAAGCAGAGAGATAAACAGCCGCGCTAGCCACCCTCGCCTTGCCGACCAGCAAGGTGCTTTTTCACGCGTCTTTTAAATGACCCAGGATTGTAGGAAGGAGGGAACACGTGATTCCATTTGTTGATTGTGCGATAAAGAAACGAGTTCGCGTTGAAATGGTAGCCACAGTTTGTCGGTGACAACGTAGACCAGCACGCGTAGTCCTTGAAAAGAAGGGAGCCGAAACTGTCATAAAATTAACAATTACAACACGAATGCACATTCAAAACGCTGCAGAATATCAACAGCTTAGAGTTAGACAATTAACAGTTCATAAGAATAAAATAATTAAATAAATAATATTCAATCTTAACATGGAATAATGTAGGTAGTAGTTGTACTGGGTTCGGCTAGAACTATGAAAAAGAATAATTTTTTGAAAAATATTAGGCGAAATCTGTTTAAAGCTTTGCTTTTGTGAACTGTTGACTCTCTAAGCTGCTGATATTCTAAAATGTTGAAAATGTCAATCATTGTTCTTGCGGTATTGAGGTTTTAATTATTGATATTGAAACAGTTTAACCAGGTTTAACCGCTACCCTGATATTACATAATTAATTATACTTATTGTTTATTGACCACATCTTCTGTTCGGTCAAAATTTGCTGGTAACCGGGTCTACATAATATTGCTTCACAAATAATTTTTGCAATATCAGTTTGCACATCATTGAAGATATATCAAAGGCATTAATGAACCAGCTCCTAATACGAAGCACTCAAATGCGAAAAGCGTTATAGCGCCAATTACTTAAGTGAAGAGTATTTCTGGTTCACGGATGTTGTCATCAATCATGTGTGGAACAAGCCATATTAATTTGTAAAGGCAGTTATGGATGGTCAAGCGAATTATGGTGAGTATTGCGCGACTTTTCGAAAAGCATTTCTGTAAATGACATAACACTCTTGAAATGGTGCTGCTGCACTAGTGAATATATTTGGGGGCAAACTGGGCCCATAGAAAAAGTAACAAAACTAAACGATAACGAAGTTTGCCAAGAAAAAATGTATGGCATTGACTTAAGCCATCGTTAAATCACGTGACCAATCGTAGCTCTAAGTAAGTTGATAACGCAAGCTAAGACGCTGTAAATAACCAAGCAATATGGTCTATGATAACGAATTTCGATATCGTTTCGTTATGAAACGATTGCCACTTGTATAAGGCCCATATTACAGAATGACACTCACAAATCAATCATGTCTTAAGAATCGTTTATCATTTTCTATCAAACACAAATAGATAGAGACGAACGACGCTCTACGACGACGACGAATTCTATTTAGGTCTTAAATTGGATCGCGATAAAATATGGTGGTAATGTATAGTGATAGCATAGTGTCTTGCGCTATCAAAATCGCTTAGTAGTTTTACGTCATTGACTTAAAGTTCAAAAAACAATTTGAGGTAGGTTGTTGTACTGTACTGGACCGGTCCGCGGCATCGTACGCGCTGTATAATTTAGCAATATGCGACGAAATTATACACAATAGTGTCGACGTTATCATCTCGCTACCAATGTGCAATTATTGGACGACTGCACTTATATTATCGATGCGCCGTTTTATCGATCACTTTCTCGATTTGTGTCAAGTGAACTGCTTTAAATTAACGTGCGAAGTTAACAAGCTGATTGGCTGATATAGTTCAGACGTTATTATAAATTTTTTCATAAAAATATTCTTATAGGTCTACTCATTTATTTTGATATTTACAATAGTAGTTTATGCAACTGTCATATAATGAAGGGTATTAAAACACGAGTGTGAGTTTATGAAACGAGCGCAGCGAGTTTCATAATAGTAACGAGTGTTTTAATACCCGTGTTATATGCAGTTGCATACACTACTTTATCTACACTCATACATAAATTCAAATAAAACAACAGAAAATAGGTACAAATATTACGTTTTCCAATACAAGTGCTTTTTTCTCATTTTCTATTTGAATATGCTTGTTCGCACCGTATTGGAAACACAGATTTGTTTATTTCTTACTAATCACCAAGCGCTCCGCCAGAACTGTCTAATCAGAAGCGCCCCGCCCGCCCGCCGCCGTGACGCGTTATGCAGCGAACCAATAAGAGGGATTTCTTAACGCGACCAATCGAGCCATAGAATAATTACACACTAAAAACAATAACATGAGGGGGCTCGTCAATTTTCCATTTAATTATTTTAAATCCTAATTAACCTTTGTTTGTTTGTTCCCTTTCTGTAAAATTATTATTTTTTTATTTTTCTGGCAACAAACTATTTGTTGTGGCTTTTTGCAAATTATTAGGAGTCAAATTTTTTGTATGGGTTAGATCCCTTTGCCTTCCCGAGTATTTAAGAAAAATAACTGTATCATAATGAGTCGAACCGGTGTTATAATGGTCATTATGTTACAGGTTGTTTTTTTTTAATTTTAATTTTGATCATCTGTATTAAAAAGTATGTCATTTTATGTTCACCTTTGATATCGTAATTCGAATATTATGACATGAGTGTAGATAAAAAATATAAAAAGATAATAAAGTAGAGGGAGTAGAGGTCTGTAGAGGTAGATTGTTTAATTTTTGAAGCTTTTGTTTTAAATTTATTCAAATATAGTATGCATTCGATTTAATCGTCCTATGGCTACTAAGCTAGCAGTCATCATCAAATTAGTATTTAATTGAATAACAATCTGTAATTTTTATGAGAGTTATAGCTAATCTGTCAAAATTTCCCAATCAATTTTGAACTTTATGTGAAACTGGCAGCCCACCCCTGGCCCGAAGCACTTTAAAAATTTTTTTTTTTTGTTTTTTTTTATTCATTTAAGGGCAGCCAACAAAACATACACTAATTCTTACAAAAAATAGGTACAAATTTAACTTATGTCTAAGTGTTGTTTTACTTATAGGTAGCCACGGCATGCATTGATTGACAACAGTATGATATAACAATATCTTTATAATCAAACACACGCATACACTTTCCCACATATACACACACAACACACACACACATACACACACACACACACATACACACACACAACACACATACACACACATACATACACACACAGAGATATATACCTTATTGTATACATATACATAAACAGGCATTTTATTTATTTAATTATACCTGTGAAATCGCAACGCGACCAAGAAAAAAGTTTATTTCATTTACTATGTTCTACTTTGAAGAATCTCGAGTATCAACCGTTTAAATCTGGTTACCTTTTATTATACTTCTAAACGTTCCTCTTGAATCACTTTATCTATTGATGAAAACCGCGTTGAAGTCCGTTGCGTACCTAGTTTCAAAGTTCTAAGGGTACAGACAGAAATTGTTTTTTTTTATACTATGTGTAGACAAGTTTAGGTTTTAAAACGATTTGAGGAATTTGACAGTTGTATTGCCTGATGTGCTGTTGACTGTACATTCGATATTTGAAATTTGTTAAATACACAAACTTAACTACATGCAAGAGGGTCGTTTTTACTTAGATATGATATCAGTTATCGGTATCCAATGTTGTTCATAAATTTGCAAGTCCAATAATAATATAAAGGCGGGTGGTATAAAATGTGTCTTAGTAGGTCTTATTATAGAAGACCGCCGTGGAATTCCGACTTCACTACGATAATTACGAAGTCTGTCTGCCTGCGGGCCATAGGCACCTAATTTGTTTATTACGATTTATGTATGTAAAATAATTTAATAACCTGTCGCGTTACTGTTCGTGTTGTCACGTAATTTTATACGAAAAATTATTCATTAAACAACATCATAGGAATAGCTATTTAATTAGATTATGTTTTTGTAGTATTTTTATTTTTTGTTTCCTTATTTATTGGGCGCTAAGTAATCGATGTTTTGACATTTATTGTTTTTGTAATAGCGATACACGAATGAATACATATTTCAAATATTTTGGTTAAAGGTTTTAAAATAACTCATTCGGATTTTTAGAGACTTTCCCAATTCTTGTACTATTTCTGCTCCATGCATATACATTTGACTATCTTATCAAGAAATGGAACTGACTTACAATCCTGGGTCATTCAAAAGAGGCATGAAGAAGTACCTTGCAGGTCAGCAAGGCGAAGGTTGTTATTGCGGGGCTTTATTTCTCGCACTAACTATCTTTGTATTTGCATTCTACTTCTGCTTACTATCAGGTGGAATACACTGATTTGCTTGACGTTTTTGTAAATAAGCATGCAAACTATAATGCCACACGCAAACAAGCATGCAGCAAGGAAGCATTTAGGCCGTTCGCTGCGTTAAGCGGGACACCCGCGCGGCAGCGCTGCGTCTCCCGTCACACGCGACGCGGGCATCTCTATGGAGATGACATAAATCGGCACACCGCGCGGATGTCTGCGCCGTGCACCTGCTTAACGCAGCGCACGGTCTTAATATGCTGCAAAGTAAACATGCAAACAAGAAATTACTGCGCGTTGTCATAAGCCTAACCTAAGTAAAAAAAAATTTTTTTTATATCTAATACACTTTCTCTTTATAGCCCTGCACTCCCTGAGAAGCATCCTGCAGGCAGGCATACAGATTGCAATGCAAGCATGCATGTAGCATGCAAGCAACCAATAATTCTTGGTTAGAGAGAAGGAGAGAAGGAGATTGCTTGTTTGAGTGTTCACAACAATCAAACAAGCAATCTCCATCTCTCGTGTTGTCAAAATTAATAGGTTTTCTTTACAGGCAGGGAAACACGCAACATGCAAACATTTAGTGTCTATGAGTATATTATGTGAAATATCAATTAGGTAAAATTATATTTATAGAAACTAATAGTCAACTATGACATTTGTTATTATGACACCTAATTTTATGGCACATTGGAGTTATGGCTAATAAATTGTTATGTCATGAATTGTTAGTATAAATGACGATAGTGCAAATTAATATAATATGATCGAGGGTCATCTTGGCAAATGAAAATAGTGCAAATAATATTATGCTAAACAAAACAATACCCAGAGATATACTATACTCCAATGCAACGTCAATTGTTTTTGTCGCCTACCATACGTGATCAACACGTGGGCGGAACCTAATTTGTATAATTGCTAATTTTTCCGTCAAACGCAATCATGTGGTCGGTACAGACCACAACGCAACCCCCAACGACACCGCGTACTAGCAGATAGACACCTCGCAAAAATAATCATAGACATTTTGTAGTTACCACAACGCAACTGCAAAATGTTTCAGCGACGCTAATGACACGACATCAATTCTTGAGTACTTGTTCTTGCTGCGATGTGATGTGGTTGTGGAATGTGTGAATTATTTCTAAGAGGCGATATCAGACTTATATACGAGTACAATCACGGGGTTGAACAGAGCGTTAGCTAACGCTTGATTACATAAAACCTACATCTCGTATGCTCGAAGTTTCTCTGCGCGATTAGAAAAGATGAGATTCGCAGGAGAAGCAAGATCACCATCATAGCTCAAATAATTGTGCACTGCCCACTGCCACTTAAGCGAAACCTTAAGTGGGATATTCTCGGCTCATCTACCGCAGTGTCTCAAGACGAAAGTCTTTAATTCGTGTGTGTTGCCAGTGATGACAGGCTCCCACAAGGTGGACTGTCGATCTGGTAAAGGTCGCGAGAGGCCGCTGGATGCGGGCAGCGCAGGACTGACTGGTTTGGTGATCCTTGGGAGTCCAACGTCCAAAAGTGGGCGTCTCTTGGCTGAAATGCTGATGGTAATGATGCCATAAGGTCATGTAATACCCCAAAATAGTGACACGTTGCTGTCTAATATCAGAGTTGCCCATACCATTTTGTCTTACGAGAGTCAATCTGGTTGGTATGATACAAAACCTGGTCAAGTTAATGAATGAATGGAAATTTGCATATAGGAATATTTAAAGCATGGAATAAAAAGGTGACACATGCAAATACTAGGCAGAGATCTAAAACGAGTTTTCTCGATACCATGTAGGAACGGGAGAATGAAAGACATTCGGAATCTTAATGATTAATTTGCTTGGCATAATGAGCAATTGATTAACGCAAGCCATTTAAGGCGATTTACACGCAACGATACGATGTTCCTGAATTGTAGATTATTTAAAGGAGACTTTACAAGCTACAGTTAAAGCGACGACTAAGGGTAACATGCAATTTTCGAACGACAATTACGCGTTAACAAAAAGAGCATAAATTTTGAAAAAAGAAATATGCTTAAAAATTAAAAGTAAAAAACTTTTTTAAAAAAGCTTTGCCACCAAGCGGAGCTATCAACATCAGGTGGCACTCAGACCCCAATCAGTAAACCTCGTATTTAAAAAAAATAGTAATTTACAATGTGTGCAAAATAGGTACTTGATTTTGAAACGGGGCATATTTATTTAGGGCCCCACTTTTTTCGCCTTAGGTTACTTAGCTACGCTTCTGGTTGTCACCTGGTGGTAAGTGGTTATGTTGAGGTTATACATGAAACCCAAAAAGTAACTAAACCTTGTGAACCAAAAACAAAAGCCAAAATAAGAACCAAAAACCATCACACGTCTATGCTGGTTTTTGGTACACTTGAAAAGATGCACCTACAAAGGCAAGGCTAGATCTTCAAATCACTACACTGCAAAGCTCTCTTAGTCATTTAAAAGCGGGATTAATGTCATCCTACAGCTAGATAATCATATAAAGTCATAATATAATTACCACATCAATTATCATATAATATAGGCAGTTCATGAATTTTACCTTTTTACTTTCCGACTTAAATAATAAGACATTTTGGTACAAAAAACTTTACTTGTTATACAAGTTATTATAACACTTTTAATACACTACGATTGCATGTTCTGCTGTTGTAAATGGCAAAAAGTTGGGTGTGGACCTTTAACTTTAACCTAAAGAGGTTTTAATTTGACAGATCGATATTAAATAATTTTTGTGGTGGTGAAATAAAGGAAAAGCTTTTTAATTGTTGCTTAGCTTCCCGGGAGGGAATGGAATATTGGTGAGTATGCAATTTATCGAGTCAAAACACCAAAACGGGATTTTTATAATACATTAAAATCAATAATATGATTATCATAGTATTAATGTCATTATCAAAAAACAAACACACGCACTCAAACACCAAACACACCTAGACATTATAATCTATTTTTAATTTTAAATAAATAAATTTGTCTTTGTCAGACTCTATTTATTTATTAAATTACTTTTAAGATAGGATGTTGTATACTGTACAAAGTGTGTAAGTGTAATCAATATTCCATGTAATTGCAATGACAATAACTAAGGCGGTGAAACGCGTTGCGCTTGCGCAATCCTCCGTTTTTGTGACAAACTAGAGTGGGTGCTAGGCTTTCATCACACGACCTTGCTTTCCGTTAATTAGCCACCTCGCTGAGCACAAGTGATGGATCGGTCACCTGTTTTGTGTTTTACGTCGTATGCTTTAATGGAAGTGCCCTGACAATATTTCAAAATTCATTAATACCAATTACGAGATTTAAAGAATGACTGTCACCGGTCGATGGCATCGCGGTCATGCGTTTTTCGTAATGATCATGAAAGCTAACACCTGTATTCACAAACATTACTATGAGATCTCTCGACTCTTGGACAAGTAAACGCATTGAGTTGAATAGAGCTCTGTCATTGGTTCGTTTTACTACTTCAAACTTTTAACATCTGGACGTTGCTTTTGACAACTCGACCTATGCGTTGCGTAATATAGTAATATAGCTACCTAAATTGTGCGTTAATTTGAAAGTAAGCATAGTGCCGATCCCCACTTAAGTCTATGAATAAGTTTTTACGACCCTGTGTCCACGCGCAGACCTCAAAAGCCTTGGCATATGGCTTGCACTGAGAAATGCCTTATTTTGCATAGCATTGTTTTTTACAAGTATTATTTGTGAATACGGGCGTTAGTGTCTGACTTAAGATAAGATAAGATAAGATAAAATAAAATTTATTTCTTTCTAAACTTAGTCTAAATAACATAGTAAAATCTAAGTAAATTACAATAATATAGTGATACAGAAAATAATAATGAATTAATGCTAACTAGAATTACATAATAAAAATTGAGGTCGAAGATTTCTTAATTAATTTGACACCTAAACTAAGTAAAAGTGTTTACCTGTGTCTTAGGCATCTAAAATAATGACTAATAGTATGTGCGTTGATGTAGGTTAGTGCTTACAACATTAATTTATAACAATTAAGAATATATTATTTGATTCAGCTTATTAAGTATTAGCTATTAAGCATAGTACACCGACCCCAAGTAAATTGGGAGTAGGGTAGAAGAAAAAAAAAAGATTCAACAGAAGAAATGGCCACATCCATAAGCACTATATCTGGCGTAAAATGTCACCGCAAAGTGCGCTCTCGAAAATCATACAAGCGACCACAGACAGGTTGATTCGGTGTTACATCTTATATGTTGATTGTACAGTGTTTCACAACTGCTATAACTGGCTTGTGTGTTACAGTTTTGGTAATGTATTTTAAGTAGGTTTAATCTTTGTGTCGGTATTTCCGCTCAGCTTGATTATTTATTTTTATAATGATAGCTTTTATTATTTTTATAATTCGGTGCTTATCAAACGAGTTAGGTGACTTAAAACCACGCGTAAAGAGTTACGACATCGCAAACAATTGTTTTACCATTCATTAAATTGCTCTGATTGTATGTCGTGATCAAAAAACACTTTGTTTTTAACTAAAAGCAACGAATTTACAAAGCCTTTTATTGTCGTAATTTTCTTGCAATATTTAGTGAAGAAAATATATGAGTATAGTTTAAATACATGCGACCACCACCAAATTGTACAGCTTTGTGATTAATAAAAAATCCTTTACAAACTAAAACTTTTGTTGACGATGGGAAATCTACTTACGGACCATATCGCACACTGGCTAGGCGTACGGCGTGTGCCGGACTCACTGGCACGGAACAGCGCCGGACCTATTATAACCCACTGGTACCCTCCTAAGCCCTTGTGGGGGGCGTTTTGGGATCGGCGCACCAGTGCACACCGAAACGCCTTCAGGGCCGACCCGGTCCAACAGCAGACCGGGCGACGCGCCTTAGGAGGACTAGGCAATCCTCAGACGCCTGGCCTGTGCCGACTACCACCTTAGGGCCGATGAAGACCAGCAGCCGCAGCCGCCAACCTTCTCCGACCCCCCTTTCTACGCCGGAGGGAGCGGGTATAATGCGTCCTCCTCCTTACAAACTAAAACCTAACAATTAGTGACTGGTTTCCTTTCTTATGAATTAAAAGTAGCGAGCGTGTGTCTAGGTAAAAATAAACGTATTATACCATTCCTTTTTATAGATACTTGCTCATTACTTGCCCTTTTAACACTTTTTATTAATAAATTAATTATTAGTAGTTAGTAGAGTCATTAGTAGAGTAAGAAAAATGTGAAGCCCTAATTTAAATACATAATTAAATCCTCCAAATAAACTGATGAAATATCAACTTTAGTGATATTAAAATAAGTTGCATTCGTTTAAAGGTAATACTTAGCATAAACGTTTTTTCTTTCGAGAAATACTTTCGTATATCATATCACTTATATATAGATATAAATTTTATTGATAAAACAAGAAAACCTTAATAAAAGCCATAGTAAAAGATAAACACATAATAAAATCCTTAAAACCAACCGATAAAGCCTCAACCAATAATTTTAAGCAAGTGCTTATTAAACCGGCATCTCTCGATGTTTACGTAATACCGGTAAATATTTAAATAAGAGCTGTCTCATAAATTGTGAAAGTAAGTAGCCAAGTTAAAAAAAGGCTTCCGAAATTAAAACTGATTAAATGTATTACGACACTACCGCCGGTAGTACGGCCGAACGTTGATAAAAAAAACGCGTTTTTATGTTAAATCGGACTAAAAAGTGAAAAATAACTTTTTAGTATAGAAACTAAATGATGAACGGAAAGTATATAATTATTATTTAGAGAAAAGCGTGAGGTGCCCAATAAAATTAAATCTTGAAAATATTCGATCAGTACAATTAAATTGAGCACCCCACGCTTTTCTCTAAATTATAATTATAGTTTTCGCTCATCATTTAGTTTCTATACTAAATAGTTACTTTTCACTATTTGGTCCAGTATAACATGAAAGCGTGTTTTTTTAGTTTTTATAAAATATTATTTTATTTTCTACTTTTTAGTGCGAACTATAACCGCCGATGAAATATTGTTAAAAAATAAACTCTCAATACCGGCAATTTAACAATGACAACGCCGTCTAGTGACGTAACTAACATTCCAAACTCAATTCCAAACGTATAATTTATTAGTCCTGGCTATTCTAATCAGAATAATGGGATATTCTTATCAAATTATTGTAATGTCATCGGTCTTTGATAAGTCTATAAAGTTTAAATGAAATCTGTCCGTTTAAAGTGGGTCAAAATTGCGTACCTACAAAGGAGTCAGTTACATACAAGCAAACTTATAGGTGAAGCTTATATAAGCGTGCTAAAAATACTTGACTCGAATGCCTATTTATTTGTTAAAATATTTATTTTTCAAGTTGAAGTCCTTCAGTATTATAAAAAGGCAAAGCAAATTACTCCGTTCCACCTGATAAGAAGCAAAAGTGGTGTCTAAATGCAAAGACACGCTAACCTTGCTGACCTACAAGATTGTAAAAAGGGGGGGAAATGAGCCGCCAATTTCTTAGGTCGCGTTGGAATAGTAGACAGTTTGTCGGCGACACCGAGGTGTAAAGAAATGGCAAACGATACAACATTTCTATCGAACAAAATGATAATAGTCCACCATCCACTAGCGTTTATTCCAGCCGGAAAGTTAAATTTTTAAGGAATGAATTCTAGTGGATGGGCAAAGCGCGAAAGAATGACGGTGTTAAAATTTCTTCGTCCCCTCCGTCGCGCCTACACGACGACTAGACAACCAGGGACTTAGTGGCTTTTTGTTTTCTGTCGGTTTTGGATATCGGTTTTGTCATTTTGCTGTTATCGCTCGGCAGTATTGTTGATGTACGATTATGGCGTTCTATTTTTGTTTTTTTTCCTCCCGCTGCTTCCCCTTTCCTTCCTCCACGGGGAGGAGCGAAAGACAGAGCAGCGAAGACAGACAGAATAACCTTCCGGACAAGCGAGGGAACGAGTGGATGAATCCTCATGGATACCGTAAGGGCCGGCCTCTAGGGTTATGTCAGACTCTTACTGCCTAAACACCCCCTTTCTGCCTATTGCCAAAGTGGCTATAAGGCTATCGGAAGCAGCCGCCCACTCAGGAGAGAGGGAGGTGCACACGCTGCCCTAGACATATAGACTAGGGAATATGTGTGGAAGCGCGTACGGACACCATAGCGGGGCCGAACTCATGTGTGTGAGGGGACTGTTTAAGCAGTGGCGGCGAGCCACGCGACAAACCTGGATTGCCAGAAGGGCTGAGAATTTAATCTGGTCAGACAACCCCCCCCCCCCAAAGTTTTCTGGTGCTATCCCAAGATAAACACCTTAGGTATTAGCACCAAAAAGATTATGTCGTATTTTTTTGCATGTATGATTTAAACTTAAAATATGTTTTAATATTTTAATGGCATTACTTAGTATAGAAGTTGACAAACCCAGTTTTCCTTCAATGTACTCGAAAGCAGTATTTACTAAAAATAGGTTTCGCTTGAATGGGATCACTATCTACCTAATCTCGTATAATTAAAAGGGTTGAAGTAAACTTTATCTAGTTGGCTCCGACAGAATTAAACGTTAGCACTTATTCGAGCTTAATGCACGTGAATTCGAAAAAGGTATCATTATTCAAATTGAGAGTTCTCGTTTAGCATTTTCCGAGTAACATTTTAAGGATTAGACACGATGTAGCAACTAATATCGGGCATCAGTTTCATAAACATCAAGAAATACGTTAATGTTAACGTGAAAGAAAACAGTTGGCGAACTTTTAAATTGCATAGGTAAATTTCAAACAATGCCAAATAAAATAAAAATAAAAATATTTTTTTCAAAAGCAAAGTCTAAATTAACTGATCGACGGTATTTGTAAAAATATCTCCGACATAATGTGACGTAATAGGAGTCAAATTGAACAAATTCATCATGATCTCACAGTCCTATGAGCTACATAAGTTGCAAGGCCCTGGCCGGGATAACGAAAGGTTCGTCTTAGGCACTTATCGTGACCGGATTTTTTTAATTTAATTTAGTATATATTTCAAAAATTCAAACGATGCCAAATAAATTTATGTAGACGCAAAATTCAATGTTTTAAATTTGGCAGACTTCAATCTTCTAGTAGCCTTGCCTATACTACTAATAAATAATAGATCCTGATTATAATACCGCCTTCACACCAATTATCTAGCCCAAATTAAGTATCATTTAAAACCTGTGTTAGATGCTAGTTAATGGATAAGTAGATATAATAAATTATACTCGTTCACTCATTTTAATAAGGAACTTGAATAAATAAAAGTCTACTTGTTAACAAATTTATTAATTTCGTTCTACAAACATTTGTGTCTGACAGGATTCAAAGCTGGACCATTTGGGATGTAGACAGCGCTATTTTGCTAAGAAACTTGAAACAATTATCATACAACCTTCCTGCGGAAGTAATTGGGGATGTAGGACGGCGAAGACCTTTTTTATTATTTTTTTTTATCGGAGAGGTCAAATCCCACATACTCCTGCAGTACGATGCAACTGCAGGGGTATGTGGGAATCGAGGTACAGGCGTTCCCCCCCTATCCACTCAACGTCCTCTCCAGGAATACTGCCAAGACACCGTGGCGGCTGGTGGGTCATCGAACCAGAGAACCAGAGTCAGAGGCTGAGCCAGATTGTTTTTTACGCTTTTCTTTGCTATCCTTGCTAAGACTTAATACCTATTTGGTGTTAGCGTCCTCATTAAACAATATTTAAGAGTAGCGTTTTTATAAAACAGATTTCAAAATAATCTTATTTTCATCTGCCGATGACGATGTTTGCATTGTAATTTTATTCGTTTGTGAAACACAGTTGCGTGTTTCGCTCCAATCTTCCTTACAACCCCCGATTCAATATTATCAGAGCCGAAATCGGATTCAGAGGTCTGTAATGAATCGGAACTTCCGACCTTTCGGAATCGCAATCGAATCTCCGTAACACCCCTACTCCATAACTACGTATTCTATGCACTTTTATTCCACGTCATCTCGTCGATCAAGAGAGCGATGTCGCGTATGGCTCGTCTCGGTTTATTAGGTTCACGCACTTCTACTGAAGTTCGGGCGACAAATTATTATTTTCCCCACTTTATCCATCTTGTCCGCCTTTAGCCTATTATTTTTATGTCATTATTATATTTCTTATCATTAATTTTAATGATAGCACATTGCGGTATTTTATTACTGCTTGTAGTTTACCCAAAGAAATCTCTGTGAATTAATTTCAATTTTAAAACAGATAATAAAACTTACATTTCGATCAATATCTAACATTTATAAGAGGAAAAAAATATTTTTTTTATATGCTTTATTGTATACACATAAAACAGTTATAAGAATTAATACGTGAATATCATGTACAAAGGTGAGCTTATCTCTAACAGAGATCTCTTCCAGCCAACCCTAGCTTTCGTGAGACAATTATATGCGGGAACAATGTGTACCTACTGATAGATACAAAATAAAATATCTACACAAAAATATAATTATTTATAATATATAGATAAGTGGGTACTTACATAATTATAATCTGATACAAATAAATTATTACCTACAACTACTATATACGTGCATACAAATATATAACTATAATAATATAATACATATATACAAATACTTAACACAAGTTTCTGAGGTAGTGCTCTTTCAACTTGTGTTTGAAAGAAGTGACCGATGAACTATCTCTAATCTCAACTGGCAGTAGTAAATATTGTGCCTCCTTGAAATATTATATGATTTATTTAATATTTTGTATCCAGCTACAATACTTGGCCAGTATCTCTTCAAAAACTGCTCCCACGCTGAAAAATTTTCACCGCAGCAAATTTTTCGTCACAGCAAAATTACATAAAACCGTTATTTGCAACATCAATATTTATTTCTAAACATAACTGCGTAGCCTCGATAATTGGATTTTGCGTCATGAAGTTACAGACAAAAATTGTTGTACGCAAAAAGCGTGCAACGAAATCCGACCGCAAAAGTTCTAATTCCGCAAAAGCGATCGGTAGTTTTTCAATAAGCAATAAATAATGTAATGCAACGTAACGGTGGCGGGCACGCGCCGCTAACAAGCCGCTCGCGCCGCGCGCCGTGCCATCGTTGTGCAACGTGCCCCACCCTGCGCGGGCACTTGGCACCCGCTGCCGGGCATAAACGGACAGCGGTTTGCGGTACAATTACATTCTTAGAATACGATGTAATATTTGTAATCTTAAAGTGAAATTATCGGTTTCTCTCGTAAATGCTGACGTCGTATTGATTGGCGGCCTAATGGTCTAATAGTCTGCTCGTTGTGGGGCATAGGTATCCAGATTGGAGCAGATGCATGTTCACTTACAAATTTGGTTTCCAGTTATAATTGTCTGTAATCTAGCGTCCAGAGCAGAATATTTCAAAGATTTTTTTTATTGAATTTGAATTTTGTTTTTACGAGTGGAACTGATTAAAAATAAATATATAATATATTACAATTTACATAATACTATTTATATTGTTGGTTATAATTAATTTTTAGCAAAATGAACTTGGATACAAAACCTTTTTTAACATATAGAATTCTGTGAGTTTATTAAAAATTCCCTAATGACGATAACATTTATACGTACTATTAGCATAGTCATTGGTAAGATGATTATCTTACTACACATAATATTGAATAAAACAAATTTTCTACATTTACGGATCTGACTGGCATGTATTTGGGTTTACCATATTAGTGTCATTGCCCAACGTTCCGGGATAATTATATGACTTCTACATGTTGTTTGGTATATGGGGTATCAAGCGGGCACCTACCCATGCTAACATAGTCATATAAATCCTATGGTGATATCAAAAATTTGAAATTGTAAAAAAATCGGTTTCCCCATGCAAATAGTTCGATCGGAGAAACTAAATGTATGAAAAATTAGAAAATTATTTATATAATTTCAAATTACACCGACCGTGGTCAAGGCGTGGTCGGTCAGTCCGCCCGTGACCACGTTCGGTGTAACGCAGCTGAAATGTCAGGTATTTAATAGGTAAATTAATCGCGTTAATTCCCGTTTTCACTCATATTCATCATGAGACGCGAAAGTTTAGAAGTGATTATATCACTTCCTTAATTCTGGACTATGAGTATGCAGCCTGTAAATTGGACCAACTCCTTATTGATTCCGTTCCTCACCGACCAGTGTTCACAGTGATACCTAAGTATATGTATGAACTTTCTGATTCCAAACTAGATTTCTACATAGGCGACTTCGTTATTTAAGTGAGTATTGTCCAAATAGTAAAAAAACACAGGCAATTGTTATGAAATAAACGTTTCTTATTTAACAGTGCACGGCGATCTGTCCTTGAATCCGTTCTACCTTTCTAAGGCGTAATTTCGATACCGAAAACTTGATGTGCCGGACAGATAAAGCGACGTAATTATTTAGCTAATAACTACTTCAGTGCTGTACACAGATTTAATAATACAAGGAGATAGGCCAAGCCGGCGTTTAACTTGCGACAAGTGTATGCCCTGTGGGCATACATTTCCGCCACTTCGCCTTCCGATAAAGTCAAGTGAATATGTAACTCAGTGATTCGACCGATCTCCTTTGCGGTTGTGCTTAACTTTCATCGCTTCGCAGTGCTTAAGACGCACGTAATGAATAGTGTATATTACGGCATGCTCAACTAGAACCATGTTATGTAGGTAGTACGTCCGCTGATCGCGACACTCGGCCTTCCTATGAACTCGGCGATTCGACAGATCTCCTTAGATTGATATATCTGTGGTGTTGTCAGATAAGTTCATTAATTGTCGGCGCACTTTTTTATGATTACAGATATTATTTTTTTGCTCGCGCGCACAATGGTCTTCTAAGCTCATGTAAAATACAGGGAAGTGTAGTATTTGAGTGGAATGATTTGTAATTTTATTTTTATATTTGTTTTACAAAGCTTTGGACGGATTTGGTCAAGTTACGGTTTTTGTGGTGTATAAAAAAGGTGTTAATCTTTTGTAATCTAGCTGGTAATTTGCTTGGTATTGATTTCAGTAGGTTGTTGATGTTTTTTTTTATTGACTGACTATAGGAAATAATAATAATAGTGAATTTAGTGCGCTAATTATATCATCACACTAAATTCGCATTACAAGTATATTAATAAACATATTGATGTTGTAATGTTTGGTCGATGTGTTGACAATATTAATAATGTAATTACACAAAATTGACTTAATGCAAATTAGTACCATGGGCGGGCACCCTTAGCCCTAAATATAATAATATAATATATTTCCACGCTCACACCAATTATCTAGCCCGAAGTAAGTATCATTAAGAACTTATATTACGGATACTAGATAACGGACATTTTTTTTTTAATATACATAATAATTTTAGATATTTTTATAAAATAAACTTAAATAAATGTATAAACAACCATGACTCGCAAACAAACATTCGTGTTCGTCACACAAACATTTGCCGCTACCAGGATTCGAACCCGGACCGCTTGATGTGAAGCCAGCTATACTGACCACTCCATCACGACGGCGTCTTCTAGGCAATCTTACGATGGACAAACATTTGGTAAGGTGTTGTTGTTTTAATATTTGGTTTAACTTAGCCAAAGCCCAGCATCTTTATGTTCGCGTGGTTAGTCATAAGATAGTCAGTCATCAATGATTCATGGTGGTTTGGTTAAGATCTTCTCTAACTATTGAAAGAAGGACGAAAACTCTTAGCAGCATTCCATGGGTTCACCGTACGGATGCCAGGTCTAGCAGGCCTATTCGATAACATTTTTTGACAGATGAAAGTGATGATCACCAAGTGTATTACATATCCATTGCTGTTTTTACACGACAAGTGACATAATAGCGTGCCGTGTAAAAAGGCAATGGATATGTTACTCGCTCACTCGGTGATTATCACTTTCAACTGTCAAAAAATGTTAGCGAATAGGCCTGGCCCCGCCATGTACCTATGTGTTTTCAAATTTTGAATTCATATGTACCTACGTCTATTCGACGCTTTTACCGTGAAGGAAAACATCGTGAGGAAACCTGCACACACATATGAAGAAATTCTTAGGTTGTGTGTAAAGTTGACCAACCCGCACTTGGTCAGCGTGGTTGACTAAGGCCTAATCGCCCCTAATGTGGGGTAGGCTCGAGCGCATCGCAGAGAGGGGAGCCAAAGGCAGTGCCTCGGACTTGTGATCAAGAGGTAGGGTTAAGGAGACCTCCTGATGATGCATCAGCTCCCCCCTTCACTACCCTGGCGTCTCACTCTGCCGTTACTTTAACAAAGTCATCTATTGTCAACAAAAATTATTTGGTTTAATGGGCTGGAGTCATTTGCCTAGACCTAGAAAATGACTCCATTTCATCTCAAAGTTAGCAGAAATGGATTTCAAATGCAAACACAGTTAGGCCACGGACTCGAAGTCAGCGACGAGAGGGGCGAACGGCGATAGCGGCGCGATCTAATGCACAGATTGAAATGAATCCGGCCTCGAAGGAAGTGGCGCATGGAGCGACGCACGAGTGATGCGCTCCAGTCAAGCGGCGCCCGCGTCTGTATTAACGTATTTATCGACCGACGTTTCAAAATGCCCGCCGACGACGTCGAGGAGAAAATTCAATTATTATTGATAGGACAAAGACACCATTTTTCTCATAACACAACACTACGCCGCTCTAGCGCCGCGCGATCTGCCCGCTGTCGCGCTGCGCCGTTGGTCGCCGTCGCTTGCTTCGAATCCGCGACCTTAGTGTGAGAGTTACGAGTAATTTTCGCGTCGCACAAGCCACCCTCGCCTTGCAACCTACAAGGTGCTTCTTTACGCCGCTCTTAAAATGGAGAGACATATAAATCGATAGCTATTTTGTAAGTGCAGTTCACTTCACGAACATTTTGATTTTCTGCTGAGTAGCTTTAGCACTGTGTTGCCTTTTTACTTTCTCTTATACGTAGTACAGAGGAACTCTTGTAATCGTCAAAAAATTCGACCTCGAGATTTTGACGGATTTACGGTTTATGGAATTATGTCTGTGTCTGTGCGTTATCACGATAACTCGAGTATGCTTTAACTTATTGCAACCAAATTTAATATGCATGTATGACATCTAACATGCATGTATGACATCTAACATGCATGTATGACATCAAAATATAAGGTTACTATCAACTTTTGAGTCGTCGATCACGAAAGTTAAGCAACCAAGTGCGCGGTCTTTACTCGGATGGGTGACCAAAATTTTACATGCATGTATGTCATAAAAATAGAAGGTTTCTATCAACTTTTGAGTCATGTCCGGTATACGAGAAAGTCAAGGGGAGACCACTCTCGATTTTTTATTTAAAGCTTATGTCTCGGTCCGGTTCTAATCTATATACAGGTGATTTGTAATTAGTGGCGGACCCGTTAAGGGGATATAGAAGAGGACAATACCAGTCGATTTCACAATGGGATGTAAGTACTATCCTATCAATATTAATTAATTGCGCTCTCGCTCCCACCTTTAGTTGAGCTGATGAGATTGACATATATGAATATGAGATTCTTTATAAAATTCTAAAATAACTGATATCTCAGAAACGGTTCGCTTTTGGATAGTACATCCCTTAGTAAAATTGACTTGTATTGTCCTCTTCTATCTCCCCTTAACGGGACCGCCACTAATTAGCCAATCAACCAAAATTTTGAAACGATGTGAGCAGACTTTGCAAAGAAATTATATATTATAGAAAGATTAATTTTCGATTAAAATCGCTATAGAGAGATATTTTAATTTACACTTCTAGTTTTTTAAAGCAAGTCGAAACTTATAGCGTAGTTTTACGAAAATGCAGTTTTTAGCTATCTTTCAGATGAAATACCAGCATTATAATGGCAAACAATACTTTTCGAAAAATATTTTTCTAATAGAAAACATACTATTCTAAACCACTATAACACAAACCCAAATAAGTAAAAAATTCAGATAAAATATGAAAATTGATTTTTACAATGTATTTGAAATTAAACTCGTTTAATGTACTTATTATATTAAAAAACCTTTAATGCTAGATATTTTTAATAATTTAATGAAAGATGGTCTAAATTCGAGCTCGCGGGCATTTTTCGATCGTACACCCCGGGTCTTCCCAGCTAGTGGATTTATCGCTCTGCGAGGTAGGCATGTCTATGTATGTATGGGGTCACATAGACATGTGTATCTAACAACAATACAGCGTAAACAATATTATTGGTACTTCGATGAATGCACGCTCTTAAGTACCTAGTTAGCAGACAAGCATATGGCCTGCTTGGTGGTAAGCAGCCACCGTAGCCTATAGACACTTGCAGCACTGACCTGACACTCACGCGCTGCCAACTCTAGTCCCCTTCCCTACCCCCTAGGAGGTCTGGCGACCTTACTCACCAACAGAAACAAAACACCACAAAAATGTAGTGTTGTACTGTGGTCTGCTATAAGATGGAGACACAACCTCAGTTTGGAGTTTCTCCCGAGTTCTTGTTGCAAAAACACGACTCCATTTTTAACTCGATATACCGTACAATTGTCTGTTACTAGTACATTTTGACTTGACTTTATGTGTCGCGATCGCCATTTATTTAAAACAAAAGAGAATCGTTAGTCCGCTGTGCCTTACCTCGACTACTATATGAATTAGGCAACTTTTGAATACTAATAAAGTTAGCAAGAAAATCAATTACAAAGTTTACTTGATTCTGGATGCTCTCTTCTGATGCACTACAAAATGACGTAGCGGTTTCCGGATATATTGCTTTATTTACTCAAGCGTCTACAACGCCGTGCGTGTTTTTTGGTCTCTTTTTGCAATATAGTATTTTCTATATTGTAAAGTCACCTAAAAATATTCATATTAACAAAAAGTGCGCGTTATGAAACTGGCAAATATCTTAAGTTTTTACAGTCAGACTCTTATTGACTAAACACCCCCTTTTGCCTATTGCCAAAGTGGCTATAAGGCTATCGGAAGCAGCCGCCCCCATTAGGAGGGTGCACGCACAAGCTGCCCCAGACATATAGACTAGGGCATATGCGTGGAAGCGCGAACGGACACCATAGCGGGGCCGAACGCATATGTGTGCGGGACAGAGTTGCCAGGTGTTCGGTATTTTAGCACTGTGTTCGGTGTTCTGTATGACAAAAATACCGAAGTATGGGAGGTTCGGTGTTTTTTTTCTGATTAATTTTTCTCCCTAATAAACGAATCGTGGCCTCGTCATCAGGGCCAGCCATTTCACCCACCCCCCTAGTAATAAAATCCGGAGATTCGACATAATGAAGCTATTTTCATAAACCAAAAGAGTCATAGTATCGGCAGTACGGCAAGTGAGGAGCTTTTTTTTTGCTCTTTTGCTCACTGTTCGGTATTTTTTTGGAATAGACCTGGCAACCCTGGTGCGGGGACTGTTTACGCAGTGGCGGAGAGCCACGCGACAAACCTGAGTTGGTTGCCAGAAGGGCTGAGAAATTAATATGAGCAGACACAGTAAAGTGGGGAGATTTTTACAGACAAATATACTTTAATATGCATATAACTAGCCATTTCATGCCGGCTAGTAGAATAGCATCACCCCGTATCCTCCTATGGGTGTCGTAGAAGGCGACTAATGGATCAGCAAAGAAGTATTGATCACTTAAATTCCATCCACCAATCCGCATTGGGCAAGCGTGGTGGACTACTGCCTAAACATCCTTCGATGACAAGGAGAGGCCTTGTGTCCCAGCAGTGGGTCGAATTATAAAGGCTGGTATGATGATATGGTTGCATAAAACACATCTTTAATGTAACTGAGATAAGTGATGAGGCAGTTAGCAGCCACCAAAACACATGCTAATGTTTGTAAATTACAAGTTTTGCAAACTTCCTACTAAACGAAAAAGCGTCTATTTCGGTTTCGTCTTTCTCTCAAGATGGAGCTCACACTTGGGCTTTAATAACAAAAATCTTATAATTTTAAATAAAATTAAAATTTATTGCTTATGTATGGTCTTGAAAGTACCATTATTTACTCGACTTTCTTAAAATAGCTATTATAATAGCTCTCCAGCTGAAGGGCCGGTAGTCGCTACGTTTAATGAGTCCAATAAATTCACTGGTCCGCTAAGATGGCGGTCTTGATGTTTCTGGGCGGTTTCGTTTGTCGCAAATTAATGGCAATAAAGCATAATCATATCGTAAACGCGCTCGTGAGCCTGCGCAAGCGACGTGCCCGCGGCGCCCTTCGATTGCAAGATGGCGGCTTGATTTGAAATGTATTAGATATTTTTATGTAACCTCTTGTTTGTATTCAGATTAATACAAGCGTGTGTCTTGTTATGATCTGTTCGACGTAAATTTAATGAGGTAATTGGCTGTTTGAGTACTTAGAAATTCGGCGTCTTGCTAATAATGAATTCGAATTAATTCAATAATTTATTGCAAAACAATGGTGTATTCTTAGATGATAATTAAAAAATGTCACCATTACCAAGAATGCTGTCAGATACGATACATTAATAAATATCTTTTGTATTTTTCGAACAAGCTGAGTAAATATAGTCAATGTCTGTTGTTTTTTAAATCTGTAATAATGTAGAATATTACCTCTGCTTTGCCTAACTAGTGCAGGGTATTAGTAAAAATAGATCATCGAGAAGAAAATAAATGTCTCATAACGACGGTTTATAGTTTTGCGTCTCAATAAACATGAACCCATTTTGTTTAGTTAGATATGCAACTCGACTGGTCAGCATCAGAAGCATATTAAAATTTTAGTAGGTACTATGTCATAGTAACGCTAGCGCTTGTGCAGTAACAGTTACTACCATTTTATATGAATGATTATTATGACAAGATATTAAAGTGTTAATATACTTCTTGATTGACTGTTTGAAGACTTTCCGTTTATTTTCAAGATCTCTTCTTTCTCCAGCCCTGCTCGCAATTGTAGGTATACATATTTATGGACAAGATTCTACATACATATACATGTCATACACTCATAAAACCATTATTACATGGCCTTGCAGTTGTTAACTTATCAAGCAATTTCATTCAGCTACACAAACAAATATTCTATTCTATTCTATTCTTAATTAATGGCCTCGCGTCGCATTAAGCGTACGCATTTTGCCAATGTCAAGTGAAAATGTAACTAAAGTAACAAAAATTGTACGGTTGATTGAGGTTAAAAATGGAGTCTCTCAACACGTGTTTTTACGACAAGAACTCGGGAGAAACTCCAAACAAATATTAATTATAATCATAGATATAGGAAACTGTAGATCGACAATGTGAAAGAGAAAAAGCATACTATAGTCCGCGCAATATAATAGGCCCGATTTGACACATGTCAAAATATCGTAAGTGTTGATGTGACCAAAATAATCGATTATTTACTTACACGATTAACATGAGAAATCGAGTCACAATTAGATGAGCTTTGTAATCGTAATTATATCCTGGTTTTAATAATAAATAAAAATCCCACATATCTACGTGTAGACATTCATTTGGTAAAATGATAAAATCATGTTTCTATAGGCGGCGGTGACCACTTAACATCAGGTGGGCCGCAAGCTTGTTTGCCATCTTGTAACATAAAAAAAAAAGTTATTATTTTAACATCCTCAGTGGTTGGATCAAATCACTTGGGATTTGATCAATTCCCTGTTTTCATTAAAGATACTTGCATTAAAAACATGCAATTCGCTATTTTTGAAAATTTTAAATTTATAATTTAACTCTAATTTAATTTAGAAACCTAGAAATCTTGTTTTTCTATTTCGATACAATATATTCGTATACTGCACCGAATATATTCGTGAAATCAACGATCAATTTAAGTCACTGCACTATCACTAAAGAAAAAAACGATTAAGAATTTAACTGTTTTTATGAAGTTTCAGAACATTAGAAAATTACATTTAATTTTAAATATTATGCGAGAAAGAATAGTTTTTATTTTTATTATGACATTTTAATTATTTCGCTAAAATATGATTGTATTTGTATTACTGAAAAAATTCAATAATATATTTTTATTTTTTGCTTGCGTCTGTTTTGATTGCGTCCCAGTTACATTCTACTGACGTATCTATCTGTCAAAACGGGCCTATTATATTGCGTGGACTATAACGCGCATATTCGAGCAAGATAGATAGACGAGACCATTTACGTAGACGCTGACTGGCTAGGCCTGTCAGTCACGTAGAAAAGACAGCAACTGTCAGAATTTTTCACGCACACATGCGCATCACTCACACATTGGTGCATTTTTTTGCTCGACCTAGTTGATTCATTGCCAATCTATATACTTCAGTAATTTTAATTTATGATTATAATGTGGATTTTTTATAAACAACTTAAAATAGTACGTATGAAAAATTATCGTTTTCTTTAAACAAACATTTGTTACTACCAGTTTTTGAACCCAGACTTTGTGTGTAAGCTGCGCGATAGGTACTCTAACCATTTAGTATATTATATCTCGATGACTATACTATAAACATTTCACTGTGACGGCGCCTTTAATTCCCTTTCATTTCTCACTCATCATCTATCATTCTAGACTTACATACTTACACAAAAGAAATAAGGGATGAATTAAAAATACCAAAAAATATTTTTATTGTTATTTATTTCATTTTGACAAGGTAATCGGTGACCTTTGAACGACTAATAAGTATCAAAAGTACAAAACAATAAAGATAGTAATCTCTATTCTCTACAGTTTCTATGTTAAGTTAAATAGCATCTCGTCTGCATTTGGTACGAGTGTACAGTCAACGCCAAAAATGAACACACTTTTGTCAGGTATTGTATTTGTACTAGAGAGCAAATTCGCTTATATTTGCCACAAAATATATCTCATGAGATTGTTTAAGCTAAAGGTCAATTCAGACAGACAGAATGCTCACGGTCATTTAACTATATATTGCGCGTTTTCGAATGCGACTTTTTGATTAAGAAGCAAATAAGTCGACTTTTCTAGTTATTTACTGGTATCGCCGCTACCATTCGTCTGAATTGATCCCTAGTTTCGACTTCTTCGCTTATTTTTGGTATCGACTGTACTTGAAAGAGTAGTTTTATATCACTTGGCGTAATAACAGTATCAGTAACGTAAACGTAATCTAAGAAATGAAATAACACAAGGACTGAACATTAAAATTAAAAAATATGAAATTGTGTGAATATGGAATTCTATCCAGTTTTCACTTTACGCAAATTGCGTAAGTAGCTTTAGATGGTTTAACGGAATTTACGTTTTTGATACAAATTAGAACTGTAGAAAGTTTTGAGAAAATTGTACCTAAATGATGCCATGAAAATTGATGGAAAATTGGGCTGCATAAAAAAAGTAAAAATATATTTATATAAAGGACAACAACAAAAAATAGCCGGTTCATAGGTTTCGCACACAGGCGCTGCCAGTGTTCAGCGCGTCCCTGATACCAATATGACGATATTCCTTTTGCACCGAACCCAAATAAATTGAGACCAGGATATATTTCGTACGTTACAATATCTGTTATTACGACATAGAGGTTGTAAATTGTTAGGAATGGCAAGTGTCTTTAAAAGGTAACATTGACTCTGAAGTTTTATAAACTATGAAGTTTTAGTAATAAATAGGCACTTACATCTTACAACCTACATTAGCCCTTGTCTTCATAATAATTTGAATCCTGTATTAATTGAAACAGAAAATTACAATAGTCATTCAAAATAGCATAGTAAACTTTTTACTCGTAACAGTAATAGAGATCTATCTATACTTAAAGGAACGTTTAGGTACAGTAATTAGAGAGACTTTTACATTAATTTCCGATGGATCTAATTGCGGCAGTAATAAATTAATTAAATCACAGTTTTAAAATTATCTTAAATTTAGTAATTTGGAGTGCATGATCATATCATTTTAGATTGCATAATCTCTTAGCTGATTAATTCTCTAATTTAAAATCTCAAAACATAATTCATAAAAATATTTCTAGTTCGCGTAATATTCTGAAACTTAACAAAGGCATCACAAAGAAAAATATTTCGGAACGATGCCAAAAACGAAAAAGAAAATAATTTACGCAACATGAAGTAAAGGTATATTACAAATTTGGAGCAGTTACACAACTTCTCTAACAATTTATATAAAAAAAATATTTATAATATCTTCAATAAGCAACAAGATATATTTTTATTGGTAACCGGCGTTTCCTTTCAGACTAATAATACTAATTATATTACATCGAATAAAGCGGAATTTACAAAAGAAATTATACAAATTACTTACAACCGTACTCTACATGTAATTATTAATACATTTTAATTCTATGCGAACACTCTCTGGAAACTTATTATTTAACTACGATGTCTTTTGATGACAAGGAATATATTCGTACATGCTAATTGTATACTATCGGTAGTGAATTCGGTATTATACGCTTCTTCAAATCCTCGCATATTTACAATTTTAAGTACATACATGAGATGCATTATCACTTTATTTATAATACAGACTACATACTAGGAGCCAGCAGGCCAAGAATATCTTCACCCTCGCGCGAACCATGTCATGACAACGTGGTAACAATTAGATATACCTATTTGGATACATTTCTGCGAGTATCGAGTTTAAAATATTGATAATTAAAATTAATCGTTTCCTCATAACTTAATCACAACAATCTGTTTTGTAAACCAATATTTTATATTGGAGAATATTAACAATGTATTAAATCGGCCTCCAAACATCGGATTTTATATTTTAAAAACATTTTCATTCGCGCTATAAATTCACATTATAATTAAATGTCACATAATATACACAAAAGTCATTTGGATGTATCGACCAGATTATTGTAAGGGCGAATGTGTTATGGGTACCGCATCAGGTATGGTCCGCTGCGGAGGCGGCAGCGGCCGCCGCGCGGCGTGCTGCCGGTGCAACTCGTCCCATAAACGACCTGATCTCTTCAAAATATGTCTCATCCGGTGACCGTCTACGGGTATCATCTCCGTTTTCTGCTTCATGTTTCTTCAAATGCCTATCGAGATTCGTCTGTTGCCCGAAGCAGCGGTCGCAGTGACGACACCGAAACGGTCGCTCTTTATTATGAATATTCCTCACGTGCCGTTGGAGATTGGAAGATATCGAGAAGGACCTCTCACAGTATTTACAACGGTAGGGCTGTTCGCCCGTATGCGTCCGTAGATGCCTAGTTAAGTTTGCACTGCGCGGGAAAGCTTTTCCACAATATGAGCACGTGTATCGGTCTCTCGCTCTCGGGGCACCAGGGTTTGTGGGTATGGGTGGTGCACGAGGGGCGCCCGGAGCGAGGAGTGTCGCTGCTGCAGCAGGAAGGAACGGATATCGGCCGAAAGCCGAAGCTGGTAGTGCTAGTGGTAGTCGCCGGCAGAATTGTAGTAACGCCGGATGCGCAGGGTGAGCTGGGTGCGTGGGATGTGGCGGCGGCGAAGGCGCGATCAAGTTGCAGTTCTCATCTTCTAGCCTCTGAGGGCGTTTGTGGGTGACTCTGAGGTCGAGAGGCTCGTCGGCGCGTGGGGAGCCTAGTGGACTGGGGTGCCGCTCGAGTGGCGAGGGCGGCGGGGAGGCGAGGCGGCGCGGCGCCGCGTGCTTTTCGCGCATGGCGGCCGCCGCGCACGCGCTCATCGGGCTCGTGCGCCACCGACCTGTAACAATAAAAAACAGATACTTTAATATCACTAGCCGACTTTCAAATTTAACGCCTGCCAATCTAAAATTAGTGCAACAAAAGGTCTTATAGTTTGCGAAAACTATTATGCAAACAAGCACTTTCCATGTGACTGCATAATTAAATGTAAGAGTGACCCATGTCGCCTGTCCGAAGTTATACAACGATCTCGGCTAGGCGTGTCCAGTGTTCGCTTCCTACAACCTTGACAACATCCTAAAAGCGGTATGCTAAAGGCTTGCGAAATGACGCGCCATGCCGCGGGGGTGGCGGCCGGCGGCTCCTACGCAGCGTCGACGCACGCCTACGAAAGTTGCGACATCAAAACTGGAGCAGCTACCGAAACGGCGATGTTTCCAAGTTAATTATTGACGCCGCTTTATCGGGCGTTTCGTTAGACTATAAATGCTGATCGCGAGCAAATTGCGACTATCCTAAAACAGGTATATCAACTTGAGGGTTCGGCCTAGGCTTTCCTGTATTGGATGTATTTAAATCTCCTCTTTCGCAAGTCTTAGAAGAAATTGGCGGATGTACGGTGGTTATAGCAATTTGTATTATTGGTATTTAACGATTGGTCTAAATTTTGTCGAATGAATATTAATAATTGAGATCTCATTTATTATTAATCATAGTGTTGACAAAGTCCTTGCATCGAGAAATGGTCCATTAATTTGGTCTTGATAAATTATAATTTTGCCATTCTCTTATTTTTTTAAAGACAGTTCTCGTAAATTTTTCGGTAAGGATGATAATGATATTTTTGACACAGTAATCTGCATTTAAGTATTGTGTAGGTGTTTTAAACAGGAGCCAGATGTGTCAATAAAATATGGTTCTGAAGAGGTGTTAAATGATATTGTTGTGCATATGAGAAGGTCCGCTTCAGCCCACATTGGATCTATGATGTTATTACAAAAATGATAAGCTGTAATCGTGGTAAGATAATTTGGACAACTTCATCCGATATGATTGATCGGCACACGCGCATCACCCACGTAACCTCACGCTCTCTGCCGGCTGCGGTTCGATGCAGGCAATCGATATAGCCTTATATGTTAACAATATTACGATTTTATTACAACTTATTAGGGTGATCTATTACGATTGTCTCGGATGCGAGTCACGTTTTTAGTGACGATGTAAAAAGTGCTCTAGATGCTACCGAAGATTGATGCTGCTGTGAGCTTTATCTTTCGGTGCGATGGTCCATAAATCACAGAAAGTTGATTGATCCAGTGAGGTTTTTATTGTTGTTGACTGAGAAATATTATGATAAAGCTTACAATATGATTGGTTAAAGAATTGGATTTTAGTGATGGAATTAGTATAGGAACTATACTACCTATTACACCAAATTGAACTTAAAAAAGTCGTATTCGTGGAAAATTTTCGGTCACCCATCCGAGTACCGACAGCGTACTTGGTGGCTTATCTTTCACGATCGTTGCAAATGATATTATTTGTCAATATAGCGTTGAAAATGTGATATTAAATAACCTCTTTTTTTAAAAGTCGGTTCAAAATGATATTTTGTGCAAATATATTAATATATACAGATATAATAAATAAACAGGCATAAATTTTAAGTGGTATGTGTTTTCTTTGAAATTCATTGAAATAAAAGATGTTTCGATAGACATTTATTTATTTTATTTATTTATTGTTCGGGTTAACAACAGCCATACTTAATTACAACTTGACATTTCGAAATTGAACTGACTCCGTAATTTAAATTTTTATTTGCTTAGAAACTAAGGTTCATCGGAATAAACTTCCTTTACAATGAAAATTTTCGTCGAGAAAGGGCTAATTTATTAACAAATAATTTTTAAGATTTACCTCGGCTAGAGTTACATTTACAAAACAACTAGCAAGTGTAATGCAAAAGAAAACAGTACAAACAGTGAAGTAAAGTAACCTACATACCGAGCACAACAAGGAACCCGGCCCAACTAACCTGCTTAAAACCATATTTGAAAATCTACATCACACAACTGAGGCACTGACATCTCCTTAGCTGCAGGCCAGTTGTCATGGATTTGTCCGCTTACGCCTACGTCATCGTGCTGCTAATTTACGCCAAAAGCAGATAGCATAAATCCTAGGAACAAGGTTTGGTTGCAACCTTATATGGCGGACTCGTGAGTCCGAATGGCACGCTTATGATTTGTGTCTGTGCTGAATAGGATGTCTGCTGTCCATTACAACGGGAAAAAATGTGTTCCGAGAAATGTTTATTACCTTATTACGCGATAATATTGAAGTTTGTTGAATCAGTTATTAGATTTATTAACTAGTAAAAAATGGCTGAGCTTACATTTATTCGTTTTGCAACTATTTCAGTTGCGTTAAGAGTTCAATTTAGTGGATTGATGAGCGCTCCTAGCGGAAAGAACAGCAAATCCCGTGTCCCGTAGAAATTGAGGTGATATTAACGCAACTAAAGTATTAACGTTTTTTTACACCAAAAACGTACCTATACTACGAGTAAAGGTCTTGAATAGGTCATTACAAAGGCTACAAGTTCCCATTGATCCTGCTTGTGTGTTGTTTTTTATCCAACGTCAAAGTTCACAAATTTCACATAGATTTTGTTTCTAGAGAATCTGTTTTTGTGGTCAATTACTTCATCTACAAATCTCTTTCATCCATTTTTTTCGGTAGTTCTAATCATTTCAGAGATATATGCAAAACATTGGTGAAAATTTGTGCCCTTTGACCTTGGATTAAAAAACACAAGAGGGATAGTTGGGGACTTTTGACATAGCATTTGTAATTACGTAATTAGGACGTATACAAACATGCCGTTTCTTGATAATTGATATACAAACCAGAATGTTTATTTTGTCTGGAGTAGGTACAGAGATTTTAAGAAACTTGGAAATCGCTATCATTCAAGACGCCTCTATTACTTTGTGGAGCATCATTTTATTAGGGATTGCTCTGGGATTTAATGCAGTATACACATAAACACATGTTAGATGGAAGGCTACGCCGCTGCTTAGTAATCTTAGGTACTGTAAAGTCAACACTACAATCTACAATTATGTTTGCAATAAGATTGCAACAGCGCAATACTTTATAGACTAGGTACATTGTTAGGTGAGTAATAACTAGTAAAATATTTCTGACTTAAATTAATAATATTTAACCATTGCCTACTATAAAAATGTCAGAAATTGGTGCGAAAGTATTCATAGTACAACAACATAAACATATAAAGTATGCAATATAGAAATATAAATAACAAAATCATATTATCATTAAGACGTTTATAATATTTGGGCATCAAACCTCTAAAAATTTATAGAATCTTATGGTTTTCATGATTAGATGGTAATATTTTGTATTGTTTCTTTGAGACCACAATATAATATTGATAAACCATACAGCTCTCGCTATCGTAAACGGTAAACGAAGCGTATTTGTAGCGCTACTTTTAAAAAATCGATGGCTACAAATCTTACACTTCCTATCCCCTAAGGAGAATCCTCTAAGCCAGACACAATTCTATACACAGTTATTTTAATAAGCTATTATAATAATAATGGGAAGTAGGTATTTTACAAGATAGAAGGTAGGTATAAGAAAATCAGTCGCTTATGTATGAGACGAGAAGACGCGTGTATGAGTGCTACGTGGCATATGCGGTTGGCGGGTTCATAATGCATGATGCAGCCACGATACGCTAATTGCTGTTAATTATCAAGCTTCGGAAGCCGTGACGTACCGCGGTAGGCGGAGCGCGGCCGCTGTATGTTAATGTAAACAGCGTAGCCAATGAGAGACATCAAGGCACCGCCTCGTGTGATATATTACGATTTTGAAACGCTTATTCGTTCCGACCGCCTCTCCGTAGATGTGCCGTTTCAACCTGTTGGTTATGTAAACATTAATAAATGGTTGTAATCCGATTTAGTCTGTAGCCAGCCTATCATCGCTCCTAAGCATGTCCCCGTTAAATTTAGCGTGAGGCGATAAATTGACTAATTTATCAGCAACAAGTACTCGAGGTGTGAATAGGAATGGACGTAATTTTACACGTAACGATTTCATGCTGAATATATTAAGCGTACAAGAATTTTTATGTCCATTCAAATCTATAAGTGTATTTTAATGCATTGAACAAGGCACTTATTGATTTTTAATTGAATAGTTTTATATTTAACACTGTAATATACATGATGAATTGCTTGTTAATTGAAAGCTGAAATTGATATATTTTTTGTTTTATTGCTATCAATAAAAGTTGACATACAATTACCGACCCAGTATTTGGAACGACATTGATTTTTTAATTAATTAAAATATAAACTATTAATTTTGTAATAACAGTTTCAAGCGTCTAATAATTTAAATGAAATATATCGTATAAGGTATTCTTATAACGTAAGCTGCTAAGTGATCATCATTAGAAATGTGTTGAGGATGGGCACGATGATGCCAATGACAACTAGGGTTGCCAACTTTTTTTTTACAAGAAATAAAGTATATTTAGGTCTGAGAAGAAAAATAAACAGTATTATAGAAAAAAAAACAGTATTTTGTTTTTTAATGTTTTAAATACCTATTTTTCAAAGCCTCATAGGCCTTGTCACAATCAATGCTCAAAACAGTATTTTGTATACTTTATTTTTGTTCAACAGTAAAAAGTATAATGGAGTGAAAAACAGTATAATACCGTTTTTAACAGTATAGTTGGCAACCCTAATGACAACACGGTTTTTATAGTAACAAATAGTTAGGTATATTAAAAGGAGCAATACTGGACAATTAGAATTGAATCTGTTTAAAAAGACGTGGTATGAAAGGCATATAAATAATTTTAATTCTAATTGTGAGTATTATCTTTACTTAATTGTTCTTTTTAGTTCTCTAATGTATTTGTTACCATGAAAATCGGTGTCTTTATCATCATCATCACGCCAATCCTCAACAAAATGTAGAAAGTTATATCTTCTTCTCAGTATTATGTGTAAATAAGTAATTCATGGGTAACCGTCTGTAACACCGGCGTCACATTAGCGTCAAAGACGAACAAATAGCTAAAGTGCACGCTTTTTGTGCAAGCCTTAGATGTACAACGACTGGCTGCATGCGGCGCCGACCAATCAAGTAGGTACTTTCCGCTTCATGCACTGATGCGCTTCACACCTACCGATCCGTGTGCGATATGACTGGCCAATAGTACCTACTTACGTACGTCGAAGCGTGAAGTGTAAACATACCTACAGATACCAAGGAAGTCATTCATTTTTACAACAATTATGCAGTCATTGTGAAATAAACAAAAGAATATCTAAAGTGTTACCAAAAAAATCGTGAACCAATCGACAATGGGTTCAGATCAGGAGATTGCACCACGACCGCTATTGCCACTGTGTATAGATAGTGAGTACAATAAAAAGTCGTTTCTATAGGACGCAATTCATCGTCACGAAGCCGGTCGCAATAGCTATGAAATGTGTAATAAATTCGCAGCTAACAATATCAATTCCACAACAGAAACGATTAAACTAACGCTTGTATCCTTAACTCCTAAATACTACTTACCAAAATATCTAACAACAGTTACAAAACGAATGTAAATAACCACTGATGTGTATACGAGACTAGATTCAAAGGAGAAACGATGATTTTATTCATAAATCTGTTGCAGCAACATACAATGTTTGCAGGCATTGCGGGCATACTTGCAAAAGCATTACTAAACTGCGCGCGCGCAGTCTCATAAGTCAAATAGTCGATAACATTCCGCGTCATATTCTCATACGATCGCGGCTGCAGCAGATTCACACGCCAGCCCGCTTTTTTAGAGCCCTTCGTATCGACAAGTCGATCTTTGATTTATTCACATCACTATTTTAGGAAACATGTCGCGGCGGTCGCCTTGCTAGATATGAAATTACTGTCTGTATGAGCACACAATGTTCAGATTTTACGTCTGATGGCTCGCCGCTCGGCGTCTTATATCTATGAAATATTATCAGTAGTCAGTTGGTTGTTAATTTTATTTATTACTTCCAACGCAACGAGTCTAATACACCTGTTAAAGGAAAACCAACCAATATCCGAGTTAAACGGTTCGCTTCGCTTTACGAAGCGATAAAATTTACTCACGTACGTACTTATAGAGGAGTACATAAACATGATTATATTCATGGGTGCGCAACTAGAAATGAGACAAGTTTTTATTAAATCTCTGAAAGTGGTCTTGTTTTATCACTGCTCAATAGCTCATTTATCTTAAGTAGAATTTAATAGGGGTTTCTTTCGTAAATTGTGAGACGCTGTTCGGTAATCAATTTAGTAATAAAACAAACTCAGTCTAGTATCAACGTTTTAAAAATACAACAATAACAATGGTTGGTAAAATCGAATTATTGATTTCTGTGAAAAAATGCCAATAGAAAAATTTATCAAAAAAAATGTCAAAATAACAGAAACTAATTTAAAGGCAGACATTTTCAGCCTAATAATCTTGAAGGTAATTAGAAGGTTATAACCATTTTGGACAAATACGCAAGCAATTATAAAAACGTCTTGCAGGACCAATTGGATCGGAATCTTATCTATTTTAGAGTGGGCGCTCTGAAGGCAACCAATCAGGAACGGATTTACGCGCATGCGTATGATGCTTGTGCGATTTCATATGAGAATCGGGCCGAGCCGTGAGAACTTCGTATACCAATTTTTTGCTACAAAGTTTTATACTCATTCGTATCACTACATCGTTAGCTTGACTTGTAAAATAAATTTTGCAATTACAAGAAAATGCTACCACATATTCTTGTGCACAAGTTGTTGAAGATATAGAAGGGAGAGCCATGTGATACCGGCAGAGTATAATAGCATCACCCCATATCCTTCAATGGGTGTTGTAGAAGGAGACTAATGGATCAGCAAAGGAATATTGATCACCTTATACTCCGTTGACCAATTCGCATTGGGCAAGCGTGTTGGACTACTGCCTAAACCTCCTTCGATTACAAGGAGAGGGCGTTGTGTCCCAGCAGTGGGTCGATTTATAAAGGCTGCTATAATAATAAAATGGACCATTATGCAAATCTACATGCATAAAAATGCATATTTGCTGGATCTATACCAATGTATAGATCCAGCAAATATGCATTTTTCATAATAAAAAATCCCTACACTTGAATCGCAAATCTCAGGAACTGCTCCACTCTCTACAACATCGTGGACCCGACTACCAAAATGATGGTTGGGACCAGGTTAGTTAGTTACGTCATGCATTTTGTTAGTTTATGAAATTTTAAACATATTAGTGATGTCAGTTTCATCAAGTTGACAAGAAAGGATTATCGAGACGTCAGTATCTCGTATAACTTTTTTGCTAGTGTTGCTCGAGTCAATTTCTGTGTAGGCACACAACTTACTTGCTCGCATAAGTTATGCGCTCCGCGTCCGTAATTACTGTAATCTAGTATGACGATGTGACGCTATTTTAAGAGGATAAACGTTGAACATTTAATCGCTTTACACGAATAGAGGTGCAGGTCAATATAGCTCAGACTTTGGAATCGTAAAATACTAAATGACGGCTATTTTGTAGTATCACTGATTTGTTTTAAAAGAACTTAGTTTTTTGACCAACTTTTGCGGGAATCGCTACAGATTCTTTCTCAGCGTCACCGGGGTTTTTAAGAAGACGAAGACCTAGTGCGTATTCTAGTCAAGGCGAACCTCCTTCCAGTAATTCTTGTTCGCGAGCATCTCTGTCAGGATTTCTTTACCGATTACAGTCAATGGGGCGTTCGAGTTGGAAAGGAAGGAAAACTGAATTCCTAGTAGCTATTTATAGCAGTTGTTTTAGAGAGCTTAAGTGAATCGCCCTAAGTGTACATTTTAGCTGCTCTAATTAGTCCGCTCATAAACTATACGCACGCGCCAAATTGCGTAATTTAATTTCGCTCCTTAACAGCGATATTTCGTAAGTTGGCCGAATGATGTTTTACCACCAGTTGCCGTCGTAAAATTATGTGTTTTACGCCGAACAGGAGTTTATGTTACAGCTTTAGATTTCACCTATATTATGTGAAGATAAATTAGGTATTTAAATTGATATAGAACGTTGGCGAGTGAGGAAAGAAATAATGGTCTATAAAGTATTAAATACATAGAGAGACTAATAAGAATAAAGATCAAATGTCATAAATATAAGTGTTATTTTATGTTTTTGTGATGAGATTTAAAAGAATTATTGAGGACAAAATCTTTTTTATTTATTTAATAATTTTTTAGGAAGATTTACAGTGTCAATTAATAATCACTAGTAGTTTTATACTAATTAGTATACAAATACTATTTATTGCTGCATAAATGGTTTAAATCTTCACATGTGCGAAATGTAATAGTTGACAAACAAGCTTACGCCTATAGACGATTGTAACATGTTCTCGCCAGCGTCTCTAACTCACCCAGTGCCACACATATAGCTCGGGCATTCATAGACTCCAGACAAACGAACTGCATTTCAACTGCAAAAATTGCAGTTGGTTCAACTGCAAAAATTGCAGTTGGTTCAACTGCACTTCGACTGCAGATGAACGAACTGCATTTGAGCTACAATAAACAGAATTAAAACACTACTAAATTTAGAGTTACTTGACTGCGTTCTTTACTGCTTCAGTTCGGGAGCTCCAAATTCGGGCGTCTAATTCGCTATATAAACCACTTTTATAACTCTTATGAAATGTCAACTAATAGCTCAATATATTAGCAACAGATAAGAATGTAACGCCATTATGTATTCAAAGTATAATCTCTATGAAATTGTATACAGAATCGGGCAGATAACAAAACTGGCTGTCTTATAATTTATAGAGCACCATTAGAGCTCGCTCGCTGGGTTTTCATTTGCAATGGAGATTTGGATTTGCGGTGACATGTTCAGTATTAAAATGATGCATGGCTCTTTGATTGCGACCTAGGGATGGGAAGCGCTTCTATATTACTGATAAATACATATCGATTTTAAAATGTACTGTCCAAATCAAATGAAGGCAGAAAGCGTAAGCTCTCAAAATGACAAAATAAATAGTAAAGAGATGTTCCCATCTAAAAGTTATTCCCAAGGAGGGTTACAAATTTATAAATATTATTGTATTTAATGCCGTGGCCGTGTAATGCTGGCAGAGCAAGTAATAGCATCACCCCATATCCCCCAATGGGTGTCGCAGAAGGCGACTAATGGATCAGCAAAGGAGTATTGATCACCTTACTCCGTCCACCAATCCGCATTGGGCAAGCGTGGTGGACTACTGCCTAAACCTCCTTCGATGACAAGGAGAGGCCTTGTGTCCTAGCAGGTCCAATTATAATGGCTGTTGTGATAATGATGATGTGATGATTGTCACGATGTTGTAAATATAATGACAAAATTGAACAAAGGATAACTTGGAAAGAAGAATCATTCATCAGTTGTTTGTTGTTAATTTTATCATTACTGGTTTTTGAAACTCTTTTTAGAGCGTTTGACATATTTATTAAGAGCTTTATTTTGTAATTTAGAAAATTCACAATCCATAATTATTTATGGAGAATGTTTTCCTGTCTTTCTTTTTATCTTATGTGTTTAATTAACTGGCTAACGTATCGATGTATACGCATCTTTATCATAATATGTGAACTACAAATATAAACTTAAATTTTGAGGAAAAGTACTTACAAAATAATGAATCAGTCGCAACTTCCATAGTTTAGTACCAATGTACGGTACAGCATACCGATGCTAAAATAATCCTGAATAGTGTTATCTGAGCGACCAACGCATTACGTAGGTGGCCGCGACGGGCGTCACGGACACAATACAGCTACGCGAACGGCACGTTTCGTTTTATTGGGCGAATCCATAATAAACAAGACGACGTTGCCGGGACTCAGGTATTCGCTATTTCGATTGGAAACTTGTTATTGTGTTCAAAGGAATTTAAAGTACGTTGGAAAAAGGATTCCATAGCAAGTTGACAAGTGGTTAAAACACCGAAAACTTGGATTAAAGCTGCAGTTATGAAATTGGAATCAGCACAGTCTAAATATTTCATTTCTAACATATTCAAGTTGCCATGTGATGCCGGCAGAGTAGAATAGCATCACCGCATATCCTCTAATGGGTGTCGTAGAAGGCGACTAATGGATCAACAAAGGGGTATTGGTCATTATACTCCGTCCACCAATCAGCATTGGGCAAGCGTGGTGGTCTACTGCCTAAATCTCCTTCGATGACAAGGAGAGGCCTTGTATCCCAGCAGTGGGTCGAATGATAAGGGCTGGTATGATGATGATATTCAAGTTAGGAAACGCCTATTAAGATGCCGCCTAATTTCTGTGTTATCCACCTTGAATCGACCACGACAAGAATTACTTTTCTTACTTGGTAAGGAAACCCTTGTTCTACCTCTCACCAAAAGTGAAGGCTACATAGAGAGGCAATCTTATCGACTGGTACCGAATAAAACAATGCTTGGCGACAGACAAAGAAGTTGACTATATATAGATGTTTAAACAAATCCATATATGTACCTGAAACTAAATTTATTGATGTAAAATATACATACATGTCGTAAAAGGTAAGAATGAGTAATATGAAAAAAACAAAGTACTATTGGACAAGAGAAAATATAAGAAAATATATACAAGTATAAAACCTCTTCTAACAGTACCTCTACCCAAACTGAGCACAAATTTTGTTTGGCCTAAGGGATCCAAGCCAGAATTTCTGTGACCGATATCCAATGGACGAACTATACAAAACTAAAGAGATGATGAAATAATAATAACAATAGCTTTATTGACAAAGGAATTTACAGCCATGAATATTACGTCTTTGATTTCTGAAATAGGTATGATCACCTGTATATCAGTAAATCAGCGCCCTCTTTCATTGTAGTCGACACATATGTCAAGCTGATGATTAAGGACAGAGTACCTCTGATTACGAAATCGAAACAGCACGGTAGTTGTGGTCAATACACGTTTTATAGGATTGAATGATCTTTTATTTAATTCTCGCAATTTAAATTGTGCACTTGTTGATTTGAGATAATTAATTATGGATATTGCTAAACAAAAAACAAACAACTTTCATCGCTCCCCCAAATAATAAGAGGTTGATTTACAATGGCGGGTAAACTAGTTACTTAAACACAACTTACTAGTTGTTGGGTAATAAATTGCCGCCTACTATAATTAAATAGTTGACGGGCGAAAGTGCACCTGTCAAACGGTCGATCCATATATGCGCAGATTAATTTTTATTTAATTCTGGCGTCAATTGAAACTTTGGTGTCATAAGTAGTCCACTCGACATTTTGTTTCGGTCGGTGACATAATCTCTACAAAAAATATACGTACTGCTTGTAGAGAACCGCTTCATCAATGTTTGTCTCATTGAGAATAAAAAAAACACATAATTGAATTTAGAATCATGCTAATTTTTGAAGTGCGTTCAATAGGAGGATATCACGGCATTTTTAGACAAAGATCAAAGCTATATTTAAAGGAAGTATTTACACAGTGATTTACACACCACATCTCAGCAACAAGAAGCAGTCGAGCAGTAGTGTCATGTGAATAGCGACGATGCAGAATTTTGCATCAGGCAGTGGTTTGGTAACCACGAGTACAAAATGTCGATACATAGAAAATGTGCATTTATATCTAAACAAATACTTCTAGCTCATCCATGTTCGTGGAGCTGAAAATACCATATACTTAGAGCTGGGACCATTGAGAGGATTATAGGCTACTCTTTTTCGTGAAAATACCTGACCTTTATCAACGCTAGGGAAGTCGCGGGTAATGTGCGGGTTTAACAAAAGCACTATTGCTATTGTAAACACTCACGTTGCCCTAGTCTAGGATATCAGTAGAACCTAGATGACTCTTTATTTAAAAAGAGTCATATAGGTTCTACGTTTATAGTTCTAAGTTTCGTTAGTTTTAAACTTAAAAATAATTAAAACTTTCTCAAAAATAATACGTTATTTATATTCAATTTAATTTTCTAAAGAAATAGATGGAAGTCTACATTCATTTGTCGCAGATCCCTTTTATGGGTCTGACATAAGTTGTTCGATCAACGAACATCAATCTCTTGAAAAAGATCAATATATTAATACCGATTCGTTCCCATGATCACTGGTTCCCATACTTATGTAAGGAGTGAGCATTTTATACCGATGTTAACTGGTGACTACCTGTCCTCAGCTCCTCTTGATAAAAAAGAATACATTTTCTTTAAGCGACATCAAAACTATTTGAAATACGATATTAGTTTTTTTTTTTTTTAGTTTTTAAAACAAATTGTAGAGTCGATTCGCTTGAAACAATATCTGATGTATTAAAGATATCTCCATTAAGATGTGTAATTATCATTATTATTGGTTCACCATCCATTATTAAGAGGATATTACGGCAAACACGTCTCCATACAAATGGAGAAAATATTTCAATAGCCCTATTTCTTATCCGATCTTCTTGATAAAATTAGAATGTTCTAAACAAAAAACGACGTATTTACGTTTTTCTTTTTTCAAAATTCGACAAACATTCAGATCAAAATTATTACAAGTTACTTATTACAAGCACTTGTTGACGTCATACATAATAAAATTAAATTATATTTATACTAAGGCTAATGCTGGTCCAAAAACTGAGATAAAACAATATTATATAGATAGCTAAAATCCTAAAAGTATAAGACATAATGAAAACAATACATTAGCTAAAAATCTTAGGACTTATTTCTTAAGGTATAATTATATTTTTTTTAACTAGTCTTGCCGTTAGTCAATAATAACTAGTACAGAGATTTTTTATTAAAAAGGTACATACTACATATTACATAGTTTTTAATATGTTAAAAGCATTCTAAAATATCATAAAGATCGGGTAAGAAACAGTAAACGAGCTTCACTCGCTAAGTTCATAAAAAACCTAATAGCGCTCTAGAAACGCTGTGACTAATATTTCTAATAACAGTTCTTTGAATACGCCGCGTCGGTGATATCTATTATATACTGTGATAACATGATACACATAGTGCACGTGCCTTTATTAGACATCTTGGCCTTACACTGCTCCACTTATAGCATCAATATTATGGTAATGGAGTGGTTAGCATTGTTACAGAGGATCCAGTGCTGTTCTGACCCCGGCACACGTGTGAGGGTGTGGCTGTGTGAACACTTTATTGTATGTGTGGGTGATAAAGTGAAACGAGTACCTTCGGGTTGAAGAGCACGTTGTTTACAAAACTGTCAAGAGAATTCGAGGTTTATGTATTTGTTTAAGTTGTGTGCGCTAAATTGTAACCGTAGCAATAGTGTTAACGGCAGGTATTATTCTTAGGCGGGCGTTGAGGGTTCCATATAAAGCTCTCTTCTATCTTCGTTACCAGTTGAGATAAAGTTGAAAAGCATTCATGTCCACGATAAAAATTAATATTTTTACATATTTTTATTATATGTCAGGCTGGTTGCTTATTTGTTTTACATATTAATTTTTTAAAATTACCGTTACAAAGTATAACAATTTGAATCATGTTTTTCAGAATTAATCGGTGTTTTAGAGAGAACGTGGTGGCCAACGAAAATTATTTTAAAACAGCAAGGTCAAAGGTAAAAGTACAGCTAATAATGCATATTTGGAAAATAAAATAATTGTAAAATACACTTACGGGCAATGAAATCGACCCACATCGTAGGTTTCGATTCGGATTAATTGACTGAATGAATTAGACAAAAAAGAACTGTACATCTAATTTGAAAGTATATTTCATAAGATTTATTTCAACATACTTTAAACATCGATAAACGAAGTGTTGCTGACAATAGACTCATTTCTTCGGAAACCGCTGATTTTAATTTGGTTTCTCCCGAGTTCTTGTTGTAGAAACACGTGTTGAGAGACTCAATTTTTAACTCAATCTACCGTACAATTGTTTGTTACTAAGTACATTTTCACTCGACATTGGCAAAATGCGTAATTTTTTTGTGTCGCGAACGCCATTATTTTAAATGAAGAAGAATTTTTACGTTATACGCAATCTCTGTACTGTGCCGCGTGTCCATACTCAATTTAACTTAATTCAATAATTATTTATTCAAAAATAGATTATTCCTACGGATTTATTGACCCTTCACATTCAGTTGATTTCACCAATTTTTTTAGCTTTTCTACCTGTTTTTGGTTTACAGTTTGTATAATCAATAAAACAAAATCAGTCAAAGTAAAAACTGCTCTAACGGAAGCTTTGGTTCTTGTTAAACAAACAGGGTTAAAAGTTATTATTTTTCAATGGTAGATTTTGATTTATCGAGCTCTGAACCAAGTCGTGCAGGTACGTAAATGTAAAAGGGCTTCTAATTTTAAGTTATAATTAAAGTATAATAAATACAAAAAGACTAAAAGCATAAAGTTACTAGTAAGGAAGAAAATATAAGTGTGTACCACAAAGAAGGAATAATGTTACGAGAAGATTTAAGTATGGGAAGGAAAGGAAGGGAAGAGTAATTATTCAGTATAATGATCTAGACCGTTCCTTAACCTCAGACAGCCATAATACTTACTCGAAGTATAACATAAAATTCTAACGGGCTAAGTTTTCTACATTACTACACAGTTATTATAGAGAACGATTCCTAAGGTACTGCCACAAACTGTCCATATTAAAATAAGTTACAGTCCTCATCTGATATAATTACCGGAGTATTCACGAATAAAATTGTTAATTTTATGACTCATTACTCGAGGCGTAAAGGCGCAAGTTTATTCGTGAACACCCCTTCTATTTTCTATATATAAAAAAATAAATTGCTGTTGTCTATACTATTTAATTAGTATTTGGAGGCACTGCATGGCCCATACTGCCAGATGTGGCTTTATGTTTAACGAAATGCTACCTAAGGTTCTACTCAACCCCTATTGGGGTTACGGGCGTGATCCTACGTATGTATGTAAATAAACTGTGTCTTGCTAAATCTCCCGAACGGCCAAACCAATTTGGCTAACTTTGGTTTTAACATATTTGTGGAAGTCCAGGGAAAGTGTAAATTGTGAGAAAATGTGGTAAAATTGCAAGGAAAATAGTATAAACAACACCTTTATTTTCCCATGTAAATTGTTCCTACCTAATCCTTCCAAAATGAACGAACATTTTGTTCAGAAATCAATTTCGTCCATCTTTCTTTACTACTTAGTCACTTAGTGCGCGAGAACTTTACTTGTGGTAGTAATAGGTGGTAGACCCATATGTGGAGTCATCTGGATAGGTACTACCGCCTTTCCAAATTGTAAGTTGTGGAGTTTCTTCATTTCTTCTCCATCTCAGCCTAATCATAATTATTTAAGTAAAATAATAATTGAAATGGTGGTAGGGCTTTTGACGATTTAAAAGTACTTAGCAAATTCCATTTAAATAAAGAGCTTTTTCTTTCATTCATTAAACATTCATCATTCATTCATTTATCATTCATTCATAACTCATTCATTTTCATTTCATTCATTCATTTCTTATTTTTGCCGTGAAGCAGTTCGCTGTGTTTCGGATTGAAGGGAAAGGTAGCCAGTGTAATTACTGGGCATGGAAGGCATATCATCTTAGTCCCCAGGATGGCACTTGCAGTGTTAAGTGATTTACCCATAATATTGCAAGTGTCTATAGGGGACGGTAACCACTTAACACCAGGTGGGCCGCATGCTTGTTTGCCATCTCGTAATATAAAAAAAAATTATATAAAATAATCAATGTAAAACGTTGTGATATACTGAATACTCATATTAAAATGAGTTGACGTAAGATCTAATCTAGTCTCTACATCGAGTAAAAACCAGATCATATGCCGTATAATATTTAATATTAATAGCATCGCTTCAAAGCATATCATCATAAATCTATTAAGAATACGTACGCTTAGAACACGAGCAAGGCTTTTGAGGCCCTCAGTCATTAGGTACTATTAGACAAACAGAAAATTAATATATTTTTAGGAATGTCTATATAGGATTTAATAAGTATGAGATTTAGTTGGTCATTTATATTCTATAATATAAATGACCAACTATGTTATTAGTTACGTAAATACGAACATTATTGTCCTTTTAAGATTATTTAGTGGAGTATGTAATTATTGACTAGGTAGAACCACAGATAATATACTATACCAGTAGTAGAACAATGTTAAGGGTCTTTAGGGATGCTAGACAGCGCAGGCGCGACGAAAGCGAACTCGTCAGTAGATTGAGGCACCGAGTCGAGACATTAAATATTGTAATTTTTTCGTTTATTTAAAATAACATTTTTTTTTGTAAGGACTCTCAAACTGTAAAATGAACCGTTATTTTGAAAAACGCACATTAAATAATATTATACCTAATCGATTTTGGGTTAAATCTGGAGCCCCTAACAACATATAGCGGCCAATTTGAATATTCTATGCACTAGTAAAAGTAAGGTTACTAAAGTTTGGTTGCCTACAATTATTGTTAAATTACTAAAAATAACCAAAAACCGTAGTAGGTAGGATGACCTGTACCTGTGAATGAATATTAAAACCGGCCATTAAGTAGTCTATCATGATAATAATAGTGTTAACAACATTTTTGTATGGCATTTCTTATTTTTATGCAAGGGGCTGAGGCCGTGTCTCAGAGCACTTCGACCCTATGGGATCTTTTGTGCTTCCCCTTTCCTTATCACCCATCCCCGCCAACATTTTGTATGAGTTTCACGATGTTGGCGGCAATAATTAAGGTCTATAAAGTCCTCTGTTTTAGGGTAGCCTAAACCCAGGACCTTTAATCGCCTATTGGCTAGTGCATCGCAGTTGCAGTGTGAGGCATTTAGTGATAAGATAATCAGCTGAGTTGTAGAGAACACTGGGCGAAGTTTGTTCCCACCTTGGGCTTATTATCACTTGTTACTATGTAACATGAAGAGCTTTTCCACCAAATTAAATACATTTGTTTACATGAAACAGAAGCACTAGAACAGATACCTACTAAATGACAATATGGTTAGGTTAATGTTTCCCTAAGATTTATATAGCTAAGCTTAATTAAGCTTAAGCTTAGTAATCATTATCACAATTAGTCCGCGACAGTCCACTGCTGGACATTGGCCTTTCCTACACGCCACTGAGTTCAATTTTTAGATCTCCTTCTTCAATCTCTGCCTTATGAAGAAACATAGTAAGCTTCTATTAAAATTTTTGCTGCAACTGCATCAATAATTACAGCCCGAATTACCATCACGTTAACTACGATGAAGACGTCTGCATCGATGGATAACTTAATGCAATATTTCTTTCAATGCCACAGATTTCACAGACGCGCAACATATTTATATAACAAGCTAATGACACCGGGATGGTCAAGATTGTGCGCATGCGACGTTGATTACTGTAATTTGTTCTCTGGACTGATAGACGATACAGGTGCTTAAGGAGAACGCGATAAAGACATAAACAGTAGGGCAATTTGTACGACTGTCCATCTGTCTGATGTGGCTCACTGATTTCTTATTCGGAGTGATAGTATTTTATACTGATATATCACAGGACAGAGATTTATATTGAATTGTAAATCTAATTAAATTCAAGTTTCTTGTCATGCTTTTTTGTCTCGATAAATGTAAACAATATTCTAGTAATATTTTCACGTATTTTTATATGAAAAGTTAATTTTCACGCAAATTACTCCATTCCACTTGATTATTGAGTGACAAATTGATGAGTATTCCAAGTCAAGTAACTTTTTCTAGCTTTTGAGAAAATTTACTCAAAAATTGTATGTAATGCCTACTTGTCAGGTTTCTGATGATATAATGTGGGTTTGTATTATCACACCTTAATTTAAATAACGTATATTGTATAGGTTTAAGGATCCCCACTTGCAGCATAAAGGCCCTTGGGGTTATATGTCCCAGGCACTGCTCCTGACTTTCCTTTATGGTCCCGTCACCCGCACGGTGAATGCATGGTGTGTTAAGAAAGATGATTCTATAAACAACATCTTTTATTCCAATTTGGTTCTCAACCCGATTCTATACCCGGACTGCAGTGATGCTTTAGAGTGGAATTTATGTCCTGGTTGCTAGTATTGGTTTGTTGAATTACTAAAGGATTGTTATTCTTAACCGATTTCGAAAACATGAGGAGGTTCTAAGTTCGTAAACAAATCTTAGATTAAAAAAGGTTTAGATGTCCCATTTGTTTAGGCGACGGGCTGGTAACATGTTACTATTGGAGATGGCTTCATGTGTCACTAAGTGTTACCTAAAGCTCTGCTCAGTCGATTTTGGGATTTTATGTATGTATGTATGACCTGAAAACTTAAATTAATTTTGTTCTTCCATAGAAAGTAATTTTACTGCTACCAGTTTCACTGTGAGATGAGGATGAAGGAAACATACTTGGGTAAATACTCGTTACGGTAAGGAAATAGATCGAGTTGCAATTACATTTTATTACTACTGCACAAAAGATGTTGCGTACGAACCGTAAAGTAATAAAATCCGATGCGATACTTAATTTACTACGCTGTGAAGCAATAAATCAAATTCGTACTTAATAAACAAAATTGGAAATTCAAATCGTTTACGTAAGTTCTTTGCTGTCAATGTCAAATATATACATTTTTTTTCTTTTTGCAAAATTTTATTTAAGGATTTAATTTGTAGCGTTCGTCCTCCCTGATGAGATAGATACTGCCACCTTTCAGAAGGGTATAGTTATAATTATATCACTATCATATTTTTTGTATGCTTGCTTCGCGATAAAAAACACCCTGTATAGGATAAGTACGAATAAAACCTAGGGCGTCGCCACTAATTATGTTATATTTATATTCTGCATACATACATACGGTGAGTGTGATTCGTCGTATACAGAAAAAAATACACAGCATTTTGTTAAAAGCAATAGAGTAAAAGAATTAAATACTTAAGAAATAATGATAATGATATATCACTACTGTAGCAATATCACTACTATTAAATTCCAGTAAGAACATTTTTTTTAATGCAAAAGAATGCGAACAAAGCCGAGAAAGGCATTAATAATTAGAATTCGAGGTTCAGAAAAGGAATCTCCCTAGAACACATTTAAAATTTGATTAATTATGGAACAATTTAAATTAACCGTTATCGGTCTGATCAGAATAAATGAAGAACGAATATAAAAGGCGTTGGTAGAGTCTAAGGTTACATTACAACTTACGTCGTAAATAGTTACGAGCTTCTAACACATAAGCCTGTATGTAAATGTCTCAATAGCCGCTTATCAGCCATCATTTGACCGCCACAGATGCATACATTAGAACATCGGAGTGTATGGAGGCCGTACAGTATGTATTAATAATGTATTTATAGCGAATACACTAACATTGTCATGTTCATACACGAGTTATTCACGTGGTTCCTTGAAGCTGTGCGTACGATTACTAAATGTACCTAATTGTTCTAATATTAAATGCCAAAAAGCAAACAAAACTGCTTACATATCAACGAAATAGGTGACGTCTCTTCTTCGGTTATCGTGTGGCTAAACTTAGTATAGTTTAGAGTTTACAAGTCGTTGTATAAGGTTTCTGTTATGACCTTGCGATATCCTAGTAGCTGCTACCCAATAACTTAATAGTAATGCAACTACCGAAGCACGGAGGGAAATTGAAAGAGTTAAGAATTTTTTGTAAATCATCCTAGTCAGCATAATTACGAATTCTAAGATCATCATAATAGAGCATTTTTCACACTTGAAGATAAGAACCCAGTATAAAGTGATCTAGTGAGTTTCATTTCTAATCTGTACTCATATATTATTTTGACATTCGTCTGTTCGAGCTACAAACCGAAACGATCACATCCTCGCTACCCAAGCTTACAACCAACACAATATTCTTTCCACGTAGGACTTTTTTTCTAAAAAATGACTCTATCCTACCTGATCTGATGGTAAGCAGAAGTGCAGTCCACATGCAAAGATAGCTAATGCAAGAGGAAATAAATGCGCCGTTATAGCCACCCTCGCCTCGCAGACCTGCAAGGTCCTACTTTACGCCTGTCTTGAATGACCCAGAAAAGTGAGAATGAGGGAATCAACGCCTTACAACTAAGTACAAGCTACCCATACACTATGATGTCTTTATAAAGCGCCAAACTTACGGTACCTCCTTTTCCATCAGTCAGCGCGATGTGGATGTCATCCAAAAATTTATCGAACACACGATCGCTTCATTTGCATCACTCCACTTTACTTTACTTCAGCAGTGACTTCTGAAACGTCATGAAGTGGACGTGGGATCGGCAACACACGAGAGCGTTTGGAGCGATGGAGAGGGATTTGGATGTCCAAAATTTTTCGTCACGCAATTCAAGCCACTTGAGATTCCGAACACACGGAACGATTTTGGCTATTTCGGAGTGATGGCTTGGCGTGATGTGGCTTGGAGTGAAAATGAGTTTCCCACTTAATAATTGTCTCTCATGTTTTGCTACACTTTGTAGTCTCCAGTTTTTTCCCTCTGTTTTTTCCAGATTTTTATATTGTTTGCAAGACTTTTTTTACTTTATTAATCACCAGTTCATTTCAGGAGGTCGATGGCACCGTGGTTTTGCGTAGTGTAAAGTTACGCAAGTGCGCGTTCGGTACTCGGATGGGTGACCGAAAAATTTTCAAATCGATTTTTCCCTGTGCTTCGCTAGGCACGTGCAGCTGGTGGTCCCGGGCGCTGTAGAGAGATAGCAGCCGTAAAAATCGAATTCCAAATCCTTAAGCAGTGTTGTCGGTATCAATTTGGAGTAAGGTAGGAAAATGATAATGACTCATTTACTGTCCAGTTTTCCCTGTTAATAAAGTGTGAGTCGAGTAACAAAGAAACAAAGTTGCCGGATGAGTAGTTTGCGGAAAACAGCTGAGACATATCATCAGACCATACACGCACGTAATCACCATGGCGATGATTCCCGGATAATTTTAAACTATAACTGGCTATTGCAAATGACGGATCAGTGGCGTACAACATCTGTATCATGTTTTGTTATTTTATCTTTTCCCTTGGGGGAAAGGAGTCTAGCCGAGTCATAGCTATGTCTTTAATAAATGTAGTTACTTCTTATTCTTTAACGAGGGATTGTTTTTTGTTTGATGGCCGTATTGATTGATGCAGATGACCTTTACAACGTTACCAGGGTATTAGCGAAGATCTTAGTGCTTCTTCTAGTTTGTAAGGCGATCCTCCTGAGAGGTGACTGACGGAATGTAACTGTGCCAAACAACTTATTTAATTCTGTTTTTTTTTTTGTATTGGAAGACTGGCTTTTGTTACTTCTTTAAAATTATGTACGGATCTGAACTACATATCCGACTCGTCAAGCCCTGGCTGTCCTGGTACATAATCTTAAATTACTTTAGAGTTAGACATAAAAAAACTATTTAAAGCTGAAAGAACTCGGGGCATCAAAATATGCCATTAAAATTTCAATGGCATATTTTGATGCCTCAAATTTAGTCAAATAGCAGTATGACTTAACACCAATGAATAGATTTTAAAGCATCTATTTTAAGAATAGAATGAGCGCTAAGTTAAGCAAATATTCAGCCGGCTTTCTAACTAAATATATACGTAGTCACAGATCTAAGAAACTCGCGACATGTACCTCGATTTACATAATGTAACTATTCAATGAGTAAAATATTGCTCGATTATCTCAGCTCTGCGTCCGCACGAAATGTAGGCCCTGCTTGGTACGCGGGCCACGCGGCGAATACGCAAACACGGGAAACGCATTGTTCTCCGCCGAGACAGATACAGCGATCAGCACTTTACTGTGTCACTGTGTATCAGCGATAAAGAAAACAACTATCTAAACCATTACCGCACCTGTTAATCAAACCTATTATAGTTGACCTTCGTGTGTGATAACGGATGGTTATTATGGAATATAGTCGCTGATTATAAGCCCGCGTTATAATGGCACTCTTAAGGCGTAATCGGCCGAGACATAATGTGGGGTCAAGATTCCGCGTAGCATCTGGATGTGTGGCGGGTTCAATCGGAGATTACACGATCGTTACAAGCGCTCGCCCATTTGTGATTTTCTTCGTAGTTACAATTACACGTCTTCTAACGATCATTTCCAAGGAATTACGAAGCCATGCAGTACGAATCTACTGTGAATTGTTTTGAGATATTAGTTTTTAAGGATCAGCATTTTCTAGTAAGCACGGCAGATGGACAGTACGGAACAATAAGGGGCTATACAGACAGAGCAACTCGATCTCCGTATTGCGACAACAGGCAACTCGCAACTAGTTGTTTACATGTAACTTAAAGATACTGCGCACACGGACGTGGCAACTCTAGTTCTGAATTTCGGTAATCGATATCAGTTTTCAGTTGCTGCACTCGAAGACAGAATCAGTTTCAAATGAGAAACTGTCAAATTGTACAAATAATAGTTGTGTGATACATAGTCCCGCTGATTATTGGCCATGGATTTGATAAAGTTTATTTAGAATCGCGGCATCAGTAAACTGGGCTTTCTTGTTGCTGCAACTGCAACCTATATCGCAACAAAAGTTACTTTATCTGCATAGCATCTGACAAGAGGCAAACATTTAGGTGTGTGTTCAAATATGAAATGTTTTGGTCAAACAATGAATACTTACAACAGATGTATTCGTTTCTCGATTACGCTCACATGTTGCTCTGTACGGTTTATCTATCTTTTGTTTAGTAATCTGAGACATTTCAGCTACTGCATTTAAGTTATTTTGTGATCATCCATACTTACAAAAATTAGTTTACTAGCATCTCAGAGAAGAAAACATATCGGCTATAAATTTTCTACTTAATTTGTAACATTTAATGCAACAAAAATTTTCTTGTTTTCAGCAATGTTAACTCTGCCATAGATAATTTGTACACTTTTAGGAAGTCCCCTGAAATGTGTCATAAATATTAATAGTGATATTTATGACACACTTGACAAATAAGATATCGAATTTATTTTAGAAAGAGAATACGTATTAATCATGAATCTGTGTTATGAAATATTACGGTATTTAACAAGGAATTCCACCAAGGCGTTACTAGTTACACAAACCAGTTCGTCTTCGTTCGGCTTATTAATCATAATCAGAATACAATACGGCCAATATTGCCGATTCGAATTAACAATGACACCAGTTTACAATGCTCGTCCCACATGCCTGCCTTGGCATTAACGTGAAATGTCTGGGAGATTCCGAAGACGATATGGACCAATTGTTAAGTGTCAATATTGGTGACGTCACTGAAGATTTATGCTGGAGGCACTCGAAAAATTCTGAGATGATTTAACACGGTTACAGTCTATTGCGCCCAATGTGACACATCACATGGCTTTATAGTCGTTCTAACTCATAAGCCAGTGGGCCACATTAGGCCCATGCATGACAGTCATATTAGTTTGAAGACCACATAAAGCGTAAAACTATACCTTCTAGAATTAGGTAACGTATGAAGTTTATCGACGAATCGATGGTGAAGCAAATGATATGAAATTTTTGGCTACTTATCCGGTGAAAGCTCATGGCATCATTTTAACTGTTCTGTATTACCGGCGTGGCTTGAACTATTAACTAAGAAGCATTCGAGTGTTTGTGGGATCCCACTGTCAGATGGACTGGAGCTCATATCGACTAATCTAATGGGGGTTATCTGATCTAATCCCATCTAATCCTAAACGCCTTCAGAATTCCCGCACAAGCCCCACGTTGGGCGCCAGTGTAACGTTATGTCCTATATGGGGTCCATAAGCGGGATCCAATAAATAAGACACCGCTTGACTATTTTTGATATCGATAAATAAAAGATGGTAATAAAAGGGACTTATTTTATTATATAGTGTAATTACTGGGCATGGAGGGCATATCATCTTAGTCCCCAGGATGGCAAACGCACTTGCGGTGTTAAGTAATTTACACTTAATATTGCAAGTGTCTATAGGCGGCGGTAACCACTTAACATCAGGTGGGTCGCAAGCTTGTTTGCCATCTCGTAACATAAAAAAATGATATAAAAAAAACCTTATTTTATTAGTGCCTTGAGATTATAGGTATTGTTATTACTATGAATTATTTATAACCCAAGCTATGGGTGTCCAGAGCGAGACCCTAGTAATTTGACAATCGTGTGCAGAGTCACACGGTCAGCTTAAAAAAATAGAATGCATAGATTAATAATAAATATAATGCGTCATTAGCGGGAAACGTCTGAGCGACAAACCGAACCAAACGTCAAGGATGATTTTGAATTTTAACATAATGACTTTTTAAAGTATTTGTCAGTAAAGTTGGATATGGGAAAAGAGGTGCTATAACATGTCAATGTTATAGTACCACGTTACAGACTCAATTTTTGTTAAACCATCGAGACAGAAAGGTAATCGACCCGCTTGTCTCAACTGAATAATTTGCGGTAGTCTAACGAAGATTTGAACCAGACCTAACGCTAGCATCATTTGTTAGACTATGATTATTCTATAATCACTTGCGGAAACATTGTTGATTTGTATTATAACTTCATATTCAAGTATGAGCTTTCTATAAAGCCGTATAATTTTCTTGCTTATAAAATATTAATTAATATACATAGCCATGCTAGATATAAAGTCATCAAGCGGAAATGAAATACTGCTTTTAATGGATTTGCATAATATAAATATATCTGTCTGCTTTGCTAAAATGGTTCCTGATAGTTTTCAAATAAATTTAAATTGGATTATAATAAACCTACACATATATGTAAGTGGACAGTGCACGACTAAGTAGTATAAATATAAAAAACAGATAATACAAAGATATGATTTGCATTGCTGCGCGTCAAAGCAATTTAATTGCGTAAATGAAATATAAATTTATATGCCTGACCACTAGATTCCTAGATTAAAATATGGACCTTAAAATTATTCTCAAGATAGTTCAGTTTCCTTTAAGTTTGTAATAATTGCGCCGTCTCGCACAGGTCGTTGTAACTCGATCTAATTCGAGCTGTAAATCTGTGCCCTCTTTTAAATAATTAGAAGTAACTATTCGTAATTATTTTTAAAATACCAAGTTCGTTAGATTCAATAATAACACGCTTGTACGAAGTAGCCAACCAGTTAAGCAACCAGATCATCTAGATGAATTTACTTATGCAACGCATAACCTAAAGTGGTGATTAATGAATGTGTAAAGCGTAAAAAGTGTGCCAGAGTGGATATTGATCGTTCGAAGTTGTTAGCTGTACATCATTGGCCCGTAGGGTGTAGTGTTAAACTGATCAAATATTTAGATACGACCAAAATGTTACCTAAATATCTGACAAACTTGTGTTGTAACTAGCTGCTAGTAATATTTAATGACGTAAATAATATTAGCAATGGCAAATTGTATGGACTGTAATATTGAGCGTATCAAATCATCACAGATTTCAAAAAGTTAGCAGTCGATACTAATTCATTATGATTTTCATTCATAAGTAAGAGTTTAATGTTACATTTTCTTGTTACACAAAAGTAAAAACTCTATAAGGTAATAATAATACGTTTTATAATTTTAACAGCGCATATGAAATATGGAAAATTTTCAAAAGACCTTAAGGCATCGTATTAGAAGTGTAAGTAGCAGAGCAAAATAATTTTAGTCCACTGCGAAATAATGGCATGTATAATGATGTTAAGTAAAAGTTTTGCAAACTAACATGCATTTTTGCAGATGCAGTTAATGCGACATCATGCAAGTAAATGGAGAAAATAACAATTATACGAAATATTTTTTGCATTTATCATCACCGAGACGACACATGATGATGCTCAGATTAAAATTAATGTTACATATTAAAGCTTTCTAAGTTAATGCCCAGGAAAGTTAGAAAATGCGAGACTAAACAATTTCTTATTTCTACGATTATATTTGATTAGTAACGCAACGTGAAATACGTTGCGTTACAAATAATTATAATTATTTGAGATTACTGTTGATAAATACAAAAAATAAATAAAATTAGTTATTAAAAATAATACTTTTTAACAAAGGTACCACAAAATTAATAAGTTAACTTATAATAAATAAAAATAATTAAAGTGCTTAAGTGTAAATCAGGATGTTTTAAAAGAAGTACGGCTAGCTGCTAGCCACTATGACACTTTGGAAATAAGTACGAGTACGTAACGCCACTTTTATAAGTAAAGTATCAGAATCTCAAGAAATAAAGGCTAGGAATTGACAGCATACGTTACTATTTGGATTTTAAGCCCCTTTACTTTGCCACTGTTTTAAAGTATTGCATGACTCATATGACTTTCATTCATCATAACAGCCTTTATAATTTGACTCACTGCTGGGACACAAGACCTCTCCTTGTCATCGAAGGAGGTATAGGCAGTAATATACCACCACGCTTGCCCAATGCAGATTGGTTGACAAAGTATAAGGTCACCAATACTCCTTTGATGTTCCATTAGTTGCCTTCTACGACACCCATTAGAGGATATGGGGTGACGCAATCCTACTCTGCCGCTATCACATGGCTAATATGACTTTATGCGTAACCAAATGTTAGATACCTAAAGTTCTGTTCAACACTTCGGACTATAAGTGTTGTAGAATGAATTGTTATGCACAAATATTTTCTAATGTATCTTCTACAGCTAACATGGTATAAACAAATAGGAGTGAAGCAACATTCGCCATTATCGGCCCACGTGTCGCCACTTCGCTGACACACCAAACGTTGCGTTGTTTATTGCCCATTATAATTTCACATTATCAAGCACGCTTATGAAATACCGAAATTTGTGGTCAGACGTGAAGATATAATTACACTATTTTCATTGGGTAGCTGTCGTACATTTATAGAGTTTGAATTATTGTCCCGTTCATTAGCTTCTACTATTTGCAAGAAGAACTTACGCTTTTCTCCCATAGGGGCAGACACTTCTTTCTACTTGCTACGATCCTTAAATATTTCTTTCGCTTTATCTAACTTCATCACAGTCTTCAAATATGCTCGGATATTTCGAGTACTTTTGATCTGACACTTCTTTAAAATGTTTTTGATTTAATCGAAAAACATTTGCATAAGTTTTCTCCGTTCCTCATCTCCCATCACTTATCCATCTAGTATATCGTTATCTTCAATTTCCTTTCACTAATTCTTTGTATCTTTCTACATGAACAAACCATAATGAACATCTTTTTCTTAATTTTCAACACTGTAGGAGAATTTCATTTCTTAGAAATGAGTTGTCAAATTTCTTCGTTATCTTTTTCTTGTTCATGAGAACTTATATTGAAAACACTTAGGTAAATGATTTGTCATTTTTATCATTTAGTTATTAATCTGATATCCTGTTTCGCGATTGACTGAAGGTTGAACTAGATTAATTCTAAACTAATGACTTGTGAAAATGTTGTGACAGCTGTTTTACGACGCACACGGATATAATTAAGAGATCGTGGATTTTATCGACTTATTGTAATGTTCGAGTGTGATGCTTCTCATTTATACTAATCTTAGACTATTTTGGTATCTTTTAGTTTCATTTGTTAAATATTTTCGGGTTATAAATTGCATAGTCGTAACATAGTCGTAGAAGAAATTCTATTCAGTCAAATTTATGTCTTATTTTTTTATCGCCTACTATTAAGTATATGCATAATATGCTATTGTTTAATATAAATATGGCTCTGTAATAGTTTTAATAATACAAAAGCACAGGGAGCAATTATGAAAACAACTCCATTACTCTAGAAGGAATTTTCATCAATTAAGTAATTTCCCTCGACCTATGCCCATCGCGAACTAGATTTATAAATGCTTAAAAGCTGATTTAAATTTTCGTAGCCCACAAAGGCCATTGAAACGGAGTGGAATTTCACCCGGGTGATCCATAAGGAATTCCAAACACTGAATAGACTATCAATTTCTCAATGTTGACAAGTGCACGGACGAGTCGCAATTGGTAACAGCACTAAACAGGCAATTTCGTACAAGTGCAATTACGAGCGATGCAAATTCTGGCTCGTGAGCCGTTTATGGTGCTCATTAAGGGGAAAAAATCAAATTAAAGCCCTTGCTCGACATTTTAATTGCTGTTCTGTTATAATTAATATTACTGATGCGCTGTTCGGTGCATGAGCTTTTAGGTATTCTTTTTGAAAATACATTTTTATGTTTATATAATGAAAAATCGGGAATGGTCTCCCCTTAGCTTTTTCGTATACCGGAAACGACTCAAAAGTTGATAGAAACCTTATATTTTGATGTCAAATTTGGTTGCAATAAGTTAAAGTATACTCGAGTTTTTGTGCTAACGCACAGACACACACACACAGACATAATTCCAAAAACGAAATTTTGGACTCAGGGAGGTCCAAAACGTGTAAATCCGTCAAAATCTCGAGGCCGAATTTTTTGACGATTACAAGACTTCCTGTATGCTACGTATACGACAAAGAAAAAATAAAAGAAAGACGTTCAATGGTGACGCTTTGCTGTGCTTTTTATATATCTCCTATAGTATCATCTCAAAACCTCTGTACGCATGCACAATGTTTCGTTTTGCTTCAATGCGTCGAACTCGGTACCGGCTACTATAGTTTAATAGATATCTCTACTGTCTTTACTTGTTGCCACTAAATAAATAAGAGAAAAATAAAGCAGTTTTATTGGGAGCTTCTCTGAAGTTTCAATTATTTATAAAAAGTATAATTTTCATTTTAGTATACAGGTAGTTTATAAAGACAGTCGATCAAAACTCGTGAGTAACAGGTTCCGTGGACACATGGCGCACTTGCCGCAGCCCACGCTCGGAAACCGTAACAACATTTATAGGAAACAATAAGTAACAGCATTTAATGTGGCATTAAAAGCAATTATTAGTATCTATTAGGAATCAGAGAGGTATCGAGGGACGGAACGGTGCATTACTGCAGACAACCGGCCCCTCGTAAATACTAGCGCGGCCGATAGATGGCAGTAAAAGCGCGCACAATGGCGCGGGGGCGTTACCACGCCGCTTCTGAAGTTCTATTGATTTGCTACTAACTGTGGAGGAACTCGAATAAATCCATGTTTCTGTAAGACAACATGAATTTTATCTAAGCTCAGTATGCTGTGAGTTAAGGTTGCGTTTAGCGTTGCAGCTAGAAGATTTCATGTTGGATGGAAAGTTTTATGGCGAGCGCTGGCAACCCTTTAATATTTATAATGTGTTACTCCGATAGCGCGACTCACCTCTATTATGTAAGTTTTATGCCTGCCTCGTTTTAATTTTGTGAGCTACAAGACTCATGAAAAAGCACCTCTGAATGACTTCCAATGAGTGTACGACTAAACAACGGCTGAGTTGAGTTAGCGTACTCCCCACGGAAGTATTTATGCTTAGTTTAGATAAGGGCTTTTCTTTAGTCCTGGCTGACTAGGTAATTACTCGTTACAGGCTTCCAAAAATATTCTTCATTATGTAATTTAAATATCTACTGATTTTAATACAATGCACTTTATAACTATTCAAGAGACAGCAGCTGTTGATTTAACGCAATAAAATATGGCTTCACACTTACCGGGGTGTCGGGCGGCGAAAAAATAAAAGATGCAAGAAGTTATCAAGCACTGACCAAACGGAGGTGTGAAATCGGATATTGAGTAACTACGAAGTCGCCTTACAAGTGTAGAAAATAATTGAGTTCGGAATACAAAATTAGAATGTTGCAAGGATTAATTGAACACCTTGCGAAGCCTTGTCAAGCTGATCAATAATATCTACTGAAAAATTAGGAGGTGGATATGAAGTTAGAGAACCCTTCTTCAAATTAACTAATTTTAACTAACGTTAACAGCGAAAAACTATAGAGACTTTGTTATCATTACCACTTTGTAACTTTTCGTGTTTCAAAGATAATAAAATCATATGGTAATAAAACTACCCATATCCCTACACCTGGGTGCCAGATCCTAGGCATTAAAATTGAATTGGAATTATTTAAAAATATAAAATTCAAAGTCCTGACTGAGATATCAACGCACAGCTCAAACCGCTGAACCTACAGACTTGAAATTTTGCACATAGATATTATAATTTTTCTTCTTCTAAATTTTCATGTAAAATTGATTTTTTACGCCAATAAAATGGGATTCAAATAGAAAACTATTATCATGAATAATAAAAATTAATACTAGTGAGCCATGACTGTTTGTGTAGAGATATAGGTACAGTCACGAGCAATAGTATGTATTCACTTTTGCCATTTCAGCACCTTTATTTCTCACGCAATAAGAGTCAAATGTGAACACTTCTTAGTGCTCGTGTCTGTACTCATACATAATGTCACTGTGTGCGTCAATGCTGGAGCGCTCAGTGCCAGTACTGAAGACACCTTTTCTTTTCACCATTTCAAAGGGTAGCTATATTGCATAGTAATAAAATCAAAAAAAGTAACTAGTTAGATCATATCTCCCTATCAGTGTTCATCTGATCAGTTACTTCGAAATCCGGACTTGCAAAACAAAACACTAACGACTTATATCAGACTCCATTACACATGGTAAGTCCAAATGAGGGTAGCGCAGAAGCGCCAGGACTTTCTCTCTTTAAGGAAGCGGTTGTAGCCTCTCGACACCATTATGCCTTACACGGTACACATCGCACTTGTTTTACATACTGAACTTGCCCATCCGGCGGCTGCTTGCACTAATTCCGAGTGATGGGACAACAGTCGATAGTTTTATTTATTTTTATCGATAACGCACTCTGGCGACTGAGAGAGTGTAACTTCTGCATTGGCTTGTTGGTTGACTGAAGGTTAAGCTCTATTTGACTTTGATGTTCATTTTGAGTGATGGCAACTTGGCTACTTGCCACTAATTTTAGGTACTGCATGGTTACTGCCTGATCTGGAAGACCCAATGTTACAGCTTCAAAAAAGTTAAAGCTGCTTTGCCTGGGATTATAAGCGTGATAGTATATGAGTCTGTATTGTATGGATGATAACCCACAGGTGTTACATTAGTCGAGATATATTACGATAAGAACAAGTTTTGGGGACACAAAAATGCAAACTGTTTTTAACCGACTTCAAAAAAGGAGAAGGTTCCCAATTCGACTGTTTTTTTTTAATGTCTGTAATCTCATAACTCTTTACTGGGTGCACCGACTTTGAAGATTCTTTCGACCTTTGGAAGCTGGTGCTTGACGAGTAGTTTTTAAGTTATCCCTAATAATGCTTATTTAATTGACATTGATGATATCGTAATCTTATCTCTTGTGTGTCTAAAAGATCTCGAGATAGTTTTCTGAAAATTTCTACACTTAAAACACTAAAACGCAAATTAAAATTAATTTTAAATAAAAATAAACCGCCTTCTAAACTAAAAACCTAGAAATAAAAATTTGGTTTCTAAAAATCCTCAATATTTAAAATAAACGTTTTCACTTGTATTTGGGACCAACCTCAAAAAATATTTAGATTTTTGTAACTAAATATATGTTTCTCCTCATTCTTTTAACGTTTAAATTAAATTTACGGCAGATAAGAACAAAAGTTTAGTCTCACAAAATATTTCTTAACAGGAGTAACTTGAGCGAAACTCATTTTTTTGAATGTTACATTTAAATTTAGTTATAGATAAGATAAGATATAGACTAAATTTTTATACAGAATTTAGAGCAAGCCAAGGGATGGTCCGGACGGAGAGTACATTTCATATAAAAAAAGTAAAAGTGGTGTTGCCAGTTCACGCTTGTTATCTATGTAAATGTTACGATATTTCCATGATCGGGAAAGCTGAAGAAATATTAGTTCATTTGCATGATAGAAAATATCGAGTTCCTTCCGGCCATGTTCAGAATACTGGAGTAAGTTAACACCTTAATCATTTGAAGTAACGTGAATAATAAAAATTAAATTATTAGAAAAATGCACTGAAAAAAATCGACTTGCCTCAGGCGGGACACGAACCCGCACCTTCCACAATCCGGGTGGACGCGTTGACCAATTTCGCCACCGAGGCACTGCTTTTCGCTGTCGAAATTTGTCAGTGCTTGGTGCTTATGTTTTTATGGTAAACTGAGGCAAGTCGATTTTTTTCAGTGCATTTTTCTAGTATTATATTTACGCGTTTGTAAACGCAAAACTAAAATTATTCCATAATTAAATTATTGTTTGGTTTTATCGACTCGTCGGCCATTAACGGTTATGGAATCCCTATTATAAAACTTCTCCTTATAAACGAAGTATGTACAGAAGATGTCAGTAACCATTAACGGTGAAACTGCTCCGTATTTATTCACAATCATGCACATTTATAGACTTTATGGCCAACCAAGTGCAATGATTGATAAATTAAGCATTCCTCTGTAGAACTATTCAAATAGTTATCACATTTTTATTCAAGTCACTAATAACAAATTCATCGACATTACGGTGAATTGTTGACGTACCTATTCAAATGCTATTCTAATTGCCACATCACTAAATCAAGTATATCGACTTATCGTAACTTAGATCATTACAATGTCAATTTCACATATTTGGCCTTTCTGTAATTATTTGTATACACGTTCCAACTACAGTATTTTGGACCACACGCACGGGTCATTATATTTGGCCATTTTTTGTGGAGCCGCGTTATAGCGACATCTTTATTTAATGATTTAATATGAAGCTGGTATTGTGGGTCGCGTCTGACTGGACGTGAACTCATTTCAAAGGGTGGGCACAATACTCCAGTTCGTGCAAAAATTGTACGCTCAATAATAAGGAGCGGACTTTCCCTTATTTTTATAATAAGCAAGACCCACCGCGTGAGTAATACACGATGATGTTTTTTCTCTCTTATTAATGATTGATGAAAAAATCGAGAAGCTTTACTGGTGGCAACTTCGAACCTACTGCATCGACAGTTTAATTAACTAATAACGATTACGCACGTCTCTAAAACTTATATTCGAATGGTCAATTAAAATTTCAATTTGTTTGACAGTGATGGAACCAGCGTTATGCAAGAGCACGCAATTAGTATATATTAAATGAGCTGGTATTTTGGCTACCGGCAGCCGCTTTTTGATGATAGCTTTTTTTCAAATGATTGATATGAGATGAATGTGAAATTGAACTGGAATTCATCTGCATGTTTTTGTTTAATTTAAAGATTTACCACGGCCAATAAATTCATATTAATTAAATAAACTACATGTTCACTCATAGAACATAGATTACAATTAAAGATAAGCTTTACCAATCCATATATAGACTAATATCTTAAATCACCGATGTTAACTAAAACAAATCATTAATAATTTATTGAACATTCACAAAGCAGCTTGAATCTTACGAGATATGAGTTGTGGCGTTATCGATCTTCACTTTCCTCTGTCAAGCGGTACTAAACATTTCATAAATTTTAATATGCGAGTGAACACCAAATAAGACCACGTGAGCGATGGTTGCGAAACCATTTGTCGACATAATTCGATTTCACGGACCTTGTCGTTAATTGCTATTAGAGGATCGATGCATCGCGGACTGGTTTGCGGTGAAACCGGCCAGGGGTGCGCAACTAATTAGATTATTAGGGAATTATTTTATTTTTGCGTTTACAAACGCGTAAATATTTTTAGTACAAGAATATTAAGGGAAGCTTCTTGCATTAATATTTTTAATGCAAGAAGCTTCCCGCCCGAGGCAAGTCGATTTTTTTCAGTGCATTTTTTCTAGTATTAATTAGAGTACCTTAGATAATAAAAAGTGCAATCATATGGCAGGTTATGTAATGTGATCTAAACATATATTAATTACAATAGCTACTGTGTTACCTTCTTCACGCATTACTTCTATTGTGCAGTCAGTCAGAGAAGTAGGGTATATTCGACTATTAAACTTGTCGCAGCTCAATATCAATTAATTTACCTGTAACAAAAAAGACACATATGAAAAAATGTTATTAAGAAGTAATTATACTTACATATATTTACTTATATATAACAATGTACTCTTTCTGGTACGCCGAATGAGGTTTTTAGGTACAAGAACTTTTAATACTTTTTGAATAAACTAATGACGTACTACATAATTGAACAGGTACTACATAATTAAACAGGACAATATGGATTGTGCTTTAAAGTTTAAATAAGTTTATTAGGCATGTTGAGTTGATTAAAAAGGGGCATTATTAAATTATTCGTTATTGTTTACTTTACCCTCGTTACAAATATTTGATAACGTAATATATGAAGAATCACGAAATGAAATTACTATGAATATAATTTTTTTTACAATTAATATTTATAAAATATGATTATGAAAATGTTGAGCACTCCAGATGATTTCTCTGCAGCGGCGGCACGTCGTGCGGAATTTAGATACGGCTTGGACACTCGCTCTTGTTAGAGGGCTGTTTTCACTCTATGCGCTTGCGTCGCGTGCCTGTCATATTTTATACACGATTTTGTTATTATTGTACGCATGTACGAGATCCGTGAGATAAGTAACCTCTTTAGAGCCAATTGGAAAAGTAAAATGATAGTAGACAACGATACTTATTTTTTTATTCGCAGAAAATCGGGAGTGGTCTCCCCTTGACTTTCTCGTATACCGAAAACGACTCAAAAGTTGATAGAAACCTTATATTTTGATATCATACATGCATGTTAAATTTTGGTCACCCATCCGAGTATTGACCGCACACTTGGTTGCTTAACTTTCGTGATCGACGACTCAAAAGTTGATAGAAACCTTATATTTTGTTGTTATACATGCATGTTAAATTTGGTTGCAAGAAGTTAAAGCATATTCGAGTTATCGTGCTAACGCACAGACACACACACAGACACGTGTGTGTCTGTGTGTTTGTCTCACAGACACACACAGTCGATTTTTTTTACGATTACAAAATTTCCTCTATACTACGTATGCGAGAAAGTAAAAAGCTTAAGTTCTCCGCGAGATTCTAAGTAGTCACAGAGGTTTTAATCGAAGTTAGGGCATAACGGACTTTATGTTTAAATTTGGAACGCCTGAGCAGGGGTAGCAGATCCATCTTACAGAAGACCATGGTCAAATAACATTACATTAGGGTTGTCAGCGAGTGAGTGTGACGTCACTGTTGCAAGCGTCTATAGGCTACGGTAATAATAATTTAATAATATATTTCTACGCTCACACCAATTATGTAGTCCAAATTAAGTATCTTTATGAACTTGTGTGAACAATGGAAGGATACAAAGAATATTGCAAAAACGATTTGTCTTGGAGCAAATTGTGATTTATTTAAGACTATTATCGCCAACGACGGTCAAACAATTAAAAATACATGTTATCACGTTGTAATTTGTATACACGCTTTATTTCACTTGTAAATGTAATTGTGTATTAATACTGTAAGCAAAGTTTATTAATATTACATTTGCGTAATGATAATCTCTGATGATAATTTATCTAGTAGGTGTTGGATCCTCGCTAAGTGATTTACAAAGTGAAGTTAACAGCTACGGGTATAAGTGATAAAATCCAATGACAACAAGTTAACATGTGTCGATGCAGGTGAACCTAGCCTTTTAATGCGATTCAGATTATAGTGTTAAATTCATCATTTTATGGTAATCGCTGAACCTATCAAAATATCGTTAGATATGGGTATTATACTAATTTTATAATGTTGTTCAACGTTGTTCTTAGTTCGTAATAAATGTTATTTCAAAAGGCTTTATCGATCGGAAAATAAATAACGTGGTAAAATGATTAATTATTTTTTCATATAATTAACTAGCTATGTGTGCGTTTTCGTTATAGTGAATGTTGCATATAACCTTTCTCGATAAATCGTCTATCCGACACAAAAATATTTTTTCAATTTGTATCATTAGTTCCTGAGATTAGTGCGTTTAATCAGTCAAACGAACAAACAAACAGCTCAGCCTTTTAATAGTAGTATAGATATTAATTTTGTTATTGTTGGAACTGGATTTGAACTTATTCTTGGAGTTTGGATGAGAAAAGTTATTTGTAAATTTACAAAGTAACGCAACTAATAACTGATATTAAAATAATAATTAAAGACATTGAAACTGAGACTTCAAAGAAGCTGCAAAAGACATGTTAATTTTACGAGAAAAAGAGTAATGTACACTTTTATTTTACTTTCTTCTTTCAAAAAAATTTACTATTCAATGGCTGATATCTTCTCTATATGATATCAAAATATCAATTTCTTTATTACAGTACAAAAGTTTACTATAGTAATACGGCTATTTATTCCTCATTCCTTGAGATAATAATATGTAAAAAAAACGCCTACGATATTGTATTGTATTGTAGAAATGATACGGCTATTTATTCCACATTCCTTGAGATAATAATATGTAAAAATACGCCTACGATATTGTATTGTATTGTAGAAATGTACACTGCATTAGATTTTACCCTTTTTCACATTTCACAAAAGACCAAGTTTCATCTTGACGCCGTCGTGGTGGAGTGGTCAGTATAGCTGGCTTCACATCAAGCGGTCCGGGTTCGAATCCTGGTAGCGGCAAATGTTTGTGTGACGAACACGAATGTTTGTTTGCGAGTCATGGTTGTTTATACATTTATTTAAGTTTATTTATAAAAATATCTAAAATTATTATGTATATAAAAAAAAAAAACTCCGTTATCTAGTATCCGTAACACAAGTTCTTAATGATACTTACTTCGGGCTAGATAATTGGTGTGAGCGTGGAAATATATTATTATATTATTATTATTATCTCCACGCCGCAGACAGAAGCCGACATTCAGCCAAACATTTTTGGAATTTCAAAATGAGATTGTAGAACAATTAAGCGACCACCCATTGTTTCGTGCCTCGTTAAAAATTCAACACGAAAAACCCGCGTTCAAATTTACGTACACCATTAAGTACATAGCCGAGAAAAACTGCGTGGTATTTTAACGAAACTTTAATTTGAAACGTTTTGTTACCGAAACGGTAACGGTAAGGGATACCGCATTGATTATATTACCTCATTAAGGGACTCAACTCTAATTTAATTGGGTTAATAAAGTTTATTGGACGCCTTGATGGTCGCATGTCTCTCGATATGCGACCATCAAGGCGCGATTTCATAAATCTTTTACTTATGCCTGTGATTATAAGTAATTGCAATTGTAAATTTGTCGAAAAAGAATTTGCAGAAAATGAAATTGATCAAAATGAATTCGATACGCCTGTAAATCAAATGAAAATGTACTTAACATGGATACGAGGTAAATTTTGTATTAAATTATGTAAAATAAAATTAACTAAAATATTATAAAATACTTAGGCCCGTATTACAGAATGACACTCAGAAATCAATCAAGTTTTGAATCGTTTATCACTTTCTGTCAAGCACAAAGTGATAGAGACGTGCGACTCTCAGTACGACGTTGATTCTTGACTCATTCTATAATACTAGCCTTAGTCTTTAAAAAACGGTGTTTCTATATTCATCAAATATTTTTAGCGAAAATTTTTAGTTATTAATAGTCATACACATAAAAACAGTTTTATTAGTAAAATGCTGGGCGTTTTACGAGGAGAATAATGAATTGAAGCATCAATAAGAAGGGGCAGATGAAAACGCAAAAAAAAAAATATGGATTATCTGAATGATATCGATAAAAAACTTACATTATTCATCCATGTGTAGCGATTGTTGTTAAATTACAAAAAATAACAGCGGTTACTTAGCAACCATACTCTAGCAGGGCGATCGGTAACCTTAATAGGAGCAAGCATTACTGGGCCAATCTGGGCATGGAAGGCATATCATCTTAGTCCCCAGGATGGCAACGCGCTTGCAGTGTTCAGTGATTTACCTTAGTTAACACCAGGTGGGCCGCAAGCTTGTTTGTCATCTCGTAATATAAAAAAATTTTCAAAAGCGTAGGAAGCAATAAATACTGTTAGCTAATTCATTTAAGCCACCCTATTTACAAGACAGTTCTCGAGTTTGCAGAACATAAGAGAAATTCATGGCACCAGAACTGTGGAGTGGTCCCATCAATATACTTGGACATACATCCGTCGACAATACAACGGACAAGCGGACGCGATTGAAAACTAATAATATTTTATGCGCTCGACGAAACGTGGTGGATTTGCGCAAGACATACAGTTGTAGGAATAGATATACGAAGTTTGTTTTTAGTTTTGTGATGTTTTTGGATGCTTGTGTGATGTAGATATTATTCTGAAATTTATTAGCCTAGCTGATTATAGGTATTATATTTAAAAAACTAATTAGAGCTATTATGAAAGTTAACAATAATAACTTTCTTGTAAGTTTACTGTTGTACTGTGTTTATTTTCATTGTAAAATAATTTAAAAATACTAAGCAAATCTTTACAAATTTGCTTTATTGCAAATTCACATTAATTAGAGTTTTTCTGTTTCAAGCAAAAATATTTTTTCTCACATTGTTATATAATGTGGTGTAGGTAGTTCATTAAATAAAAAATGAATCGAAGGAGGTTTTTCTGTAAGAAAATTTGTAAGCATCATATTCGTAGAAACCTTTAAATTATAAACATTTTGTAATAAAAACATACTCGCGTGAATCTGTGGTTAGCTGTTTGTTATTATCTACAAGACCTGGTTGTTAGAATAACCCGTTGATTCGTCGATTAAAATTACAAAAAAAACATCCGAAATTGTCTCGAAACCGAACATAGAAGTAGATTAAAACCTAATTAAGTAACATAGAGATTCGCTCGCAAACATCCCGCATTCACAACGAGCGTAAATTCTTAGTCGCGTAAAACGCTCAAGCACATTCACACTAATGGATTCTCTAAACACGTATCAACACTTGCACACGACAAAAACTGGGCAAGAGTGAGTTGCACGATGAATATGTAACTTTTTATAACGTGCTTAGCGGGGACTTGGTCGTTGACGATGTATTTTTTATTTTAATGCACTTTAAGATTTACAGTTTTACAGCCAACTGTAAACATTTGTTTTTGTCGTTTCTCATCTTGATTTAGAGCGCTGTTTATCTCTGTTTTATTTTATTTCCTTTTCTTTATGGAGGGGAACACACAGCAATCTCATTGTACTATAAGAAATAAACATCACAGATTGCCAACAAAATTTCTATTGATTTTGTTGCTTCAAAAACAAAAGAAAACAGTTCAAGTTAAAGTTCTTTGCTGTATTTCATTTTTATTCTTTGTAGTATTCACTACGTAATTTGGAATATACGAGTATCAAAACATAGTACAAAAAAAGGAAGCTTTTGCACCGCTAATGAAGAAAAAACTTGTGTTTATTAAAAATTGCTTTAAAAAAACTTATAGTATTTATTTTAACTCCGGAGATATCTTGGCCTTCCTCTAACCTGATGCTAAGTAGTAAGATTAGGTGGAAGCATGTTTCACTCGGAATCCTCCATATTATTATTTTTTGAATGACTATTGCTGGTGGCCTCAGATGACCTTCCAGCGTCGTCGGAGTTGTTTTAGAGAAGGCGAGGCCTTGGTGGGTCCTGTAGACTGTAATACGAACCCCTCTAGAGGGTTTCTAGGCGGCAATAATCTCCCGCGGGGGATTCTCTACACCGATTAGAGTCTAGGGCGATCGAGTCGGAAAGGAGAACCCTCCAAAACTGAGAGATTGTCTATTTTATCAATAAATGTATATGTATATTTTATCAAAATAATGTAGTTAACTCCATATTTAGAGCGACAAAATGTTGTTAAGAAGGTGGTTGCTTCCAAGGCCTACTTTAAAAATACTTTGCATAATAATTTTATATATACCTAAATCAAATCAAATCAACATTCATTTATTTGGAACATAATTCAATTGAACAAGATATTGTGCACGTTAATGACGCATTAGTATAGAACTGTGTCGTAGCCATTAGCGTCACCACAGGACATCCGAAGGTATACTAAACTAGTGTTCCGTCTTTAATAAATATTACATGCGTGTGTGAGTAAATATTCTTATAGACGTCTAATATTAGACTTAAGAAAATCAATAAACCTAATTTTAAGTCGCCTTTCAAAACTCGCCAGGCAACTTATTCATAGCGTATCCTAAAACTTTAGTTGCTTATCACACCTATACATTTTTGCATTGATGAAACAAGTTCTTGCGATAAACCGAAGGACATTGACGTGTCCAGTATAATTAAGACGAGTATCTGAAATGATAAATCAATCGAAGCCATATAAGGGAAAATCTTATGACATATAGCACTTAAAACTGCTGATACGACTATAGCTTCATTAGTGTTTTATGATTGGGTAAAATATTAATATTTATTATTATAAATGTAAAACAATTAAACGGAATCTCAAGTTTCATCACTTAATTTTAATATAACATTTATGTTTAGTAATATACTCGCAGTATGCAATTGCCGCCTTTCTTATTTCTTCCGTGAAGCAGTTCGCTGTGTTTCAGATTGAAAGGAAAGGTAGCCAGTGTAATTACTGGGCATGGAAGGCATATCATCCAAGTACCCAGGATGACAACGCACTTGCAGTGTTAACTGATTTACACTTTTAATATTGCAAATGTCTATAGGCGACTGTAACCACTTAACATCAGGTGGATCGCAAGCTTGTTTGCCATCTCGTAATATAAAAAAAAATGCAATTAGAAAAGTAATTATAACTTGACGATATGTTTAATGTATGTAAGCTTGTATGTTTAATATACTTTATTAAACTTAGGAATAGTTTATGTTATTTTAATTGTAACTATATTGTACCACAAGACACAACAATAGTAGTTTTGTTTTGGCAATTTAACCTTTTCAAGACAAGAGAATATTGTTATTCAAAAATACTAACTGTACTATAAACATAATTGTTATTACTTGTAGCTGTATATGGGATAAAAGGAAAGGTTTTCTCTGTGTTCTGTAGGCGAGTGCTAACAAGCCGATAAATCTGTTTGATGCTAACTCGCTAGCATCCGCCGAGAAGATAAAATATGCACATCCGTAGAAAGACTTTGCTTTCAATTATAAACCAAACTATACCGAAATTGATTCCTTGAGCCATGCAAAATAGAGGTGTAATTTTAATTAACAGTAGATAAAACGAAAAAAATATATTATTTGAAATTGAATAGTTTTTTTCACGGAAGGGTAATTAACTCCAATAAGGCAATTCCTTGCGGATATAATGAGTAGATAAAACAGAATTATAAGTTTTTAAAATAGGGGATGGGTTTGTGCCAATTTGACAGTTAAAAAGTCCTAGTCAAAGATATCTAGTATAACGGTTGCACCAAGCTATAATTTTACTATTTCGTAAAAAATAACATTTCAAAATGGAACGCCCCATCCCTATGAATTAAGTTGACTTTTACGACTTTTTTTGCAAAATTGTATAACGTAAATCTTGGTTCATTGGCCATTAATTAATTATTGATTGTTCACCCTACAATTGTACATTGACTATCGATTGAATTCGTCTCAAGAGAAATCTATCAAAAGAAGTCTACTTGAGATAAATAAAGTGTTATTATCTTAATCTCATCTCTGCATTTTTCGTGCTAATACAAAAAATAACCTCAATGATTTTAATCGTATTAATTCAATTGCCAATTTTTTCAATCGCTAGCCGGCATCTGTTCTCAAAAAGGCCGGTAATTAAGACATATTGTTAAATTTAACGTGATGATATCGTGCCAATGCGACGGTGAACGGGTTGATTGTTTTTTTTTTTATAATATAATTTATAACTTTAGTTCATAATGTTTACTCGATTATTCTCACCTTTTATTTTGAAGATAAAATCTTTGTGTAAATGAGCTGTTGTGTCATGAATTTATGACAGTTTTTGTATAAATTAGTCGGTAAGTGGTTTATTTTTAAATGGGCTTACTTTGAGCCACACTTTGAGGCGGCGTCCTAATTGGCAAATGATCGTACGAAAAAACGGTGCATTCTCATCGCTTATTGAATTCAACATAAAGGATTTCATCAGAGTGTCCTGATTGAGCTCACTAGTGATCGCGCGAGCACAGAAACATTACTTTCGTGACGCGATGGTAACGCCTTACGGGTAAAATAAAAAAATTCTCAAACTTCGCTAATCAAGCCTTTTCTGTCCTTCTGATTATTTAGAATCTTGTCCAGAATCTTGTCCATTCGACTAATTTAGATTGTTTATTTAGTCGATATAGGGCGCAGTGGACTAGCCGCTTGAATTTGGAATACCCGTACTGGGGCAGACATAGCCCAAAGAATTGCGAAGCTTTAGTGGCAGTGGGCAGGGCACATTACGAGGACAGACAGCCGTAGGGGCAGAAAGTCTGAAAGATCTGAATGACTGCCGCGCATCGGGAGACGCAGCGTTGGTAGGCCTCCAAAAGGTGGACCGACGATCAGGTAAAGGCAGAGGAAGAAGCCGCTGGATGCAGGCAGGACTAAACGGGTTAGAGATCCTTGGGTGTGGCCTATGTCCAACAGTGGGCGTCTCTTTGCTGATATGATGATGATGATAATGATGAACTGGGACAGGATCTACCTACATTGAACCACTCAAAATATTTTCCTTTTTAAAACATCTCCACCTTACAGATCACATTGAAATAAAACAAAATTTTTGTGGTGTTGTGTTTCTGTAGGTGAGTAAGGGCGCCAGAGGTCCACGGGGTAGCGAAGGAGATTAGGGTTGTTAGCTCATAACAGTACAGCGAACGTATTAAACCTCAGACTAAATAGTCGCATCGAAGAAAAGAAACAAAAGAACATCTGGAAGGTCATAATTCCGTGGCAAGTTTATTTAATGTGAAATTTAATGTGAATAACCTTTGTCCTTACATTTTTATTACCAGTATTTCCTCTTAGTTATTATATTAAATAGGCGTTACATTTAAAATTTTGCACATTTATTGCCACATGTTGTGGCTTTTTTATTAGATGCAAAACCTTGTAATGTACAAGCTGTTATTTTATGCTTTAATAACATTCATCTTGGAGAAGTGGTAATTTTGCGTTCACGCTGGATCTGAATCCTTTTTTTGCGATGGAAAATCCTTTACGGACTATACCGCACTGTGGATAGTGTAGCGTGTGTCGGCTCTTCCGGGGGTTCCCGGAAATACTCACTAAAACCATCGGCACCCTTTGTGGGGACGTTTCGGGAACGGCGCACAGTGTACGCCTCGTCTCCGAAAAGTCTTCAAGCTGCCCGACCTAATAGCAGGCCGGGTGAATCTGAATCCTGGTAGGCGCAGATATTTTAATGACAAAAATTAAGAAAGGGAGATGTATTGAAGAAAATTTTATTTGCTAATATTAAAGATATTTTTAACCACCATCATCATAATCACGTAGTTGTTTATTTTACGAAAGATGAATACGAACGCTTGTTGTGTGTATATAATAGTTAAGTTAGTAGATAGTACTAAAACAGAAATCATGATAACTTTCATGATTTCTGTGTTAGTACTATCGCCTTGGAAGTATCTGTAATGATAGTAGTAATCAGGTTTCAAATAAATAAAGAAAAAATATTTAAGCTTATTTTTAACCAAATTAATTTATTATTTGTAGAGGTCAATGGCGCTGTCATCGTGCGTTCTTCTTAACGATCACGAAAGTTAAGCTATCACGAGCGCAGTTGGTATTCAGATGGGTGACCGAAAATTTTCAACTCGATTTTCCTCCGTGTTTCGGAAGGCATGTTAAGCTGGTGGACGTGGCTATTGAAAGATAGCAGTTGTTCCCAAGGAGGGTCAGGCAGGAGGTAAATATGTAATGCCAAATCCTATGGCAGTTGTCAGTATCAAGACATACTCTACCCACCCAAAAATTGGGAGCTGGATTAACTAAAGAAAATAACTAATTATGTTTGTTGTCCGATGTTTATGCTTAAGGAGATAATAGGCGTAGGCGTGGAAACAAATGTTCTAATATTTCGTCAGCTTAATAAAAAAGAAAACATTTTAATTTTTTTAGCAACCTGTATCATGGCATGGGTGAAAATCGTATTCCTTATCTTATTCTCAAATTTTTACAATTTTCAATTTAGATTTTTTTGTGGTGAAGCGCAATTTATGACAGCGAAAAATCGAATACAACTCCGTTTAATGATCCTGGAGATTACCCTCGACATACTGACAAACGCGTACTGGGACTACCATTTACGTACTCGTACAAGATTTCAAATTTTATGTTGAAGTTTTCACCTCATTAATTCAAAGATAAATGGACCGAATTACGTATGACATAGAGATAAGAATCAATCGTATGTTTAATTTTAGTCGGGCTCTCGTAATTAATTGAAATTTGAATGATTAAAACAGAAGCTGTTTCCGTTAAGAATCTTTAAAATCTTCTCATTCATTAGTTAAAAAATATTTTATATTATTTTAATTGGTTATGGTTATTAAGTAAATTACTTTCCAATGTTATTTGTGCAGATATATTCTTTGTTACGGGAGGGGTGGTACTTTGATTGTTATTTTAAGAATGTGCTTAAGAATGTGCACGCAAAACATGCGATTAAAAGTTAACCGTCACTTTTTGACATTATTTCCATACAATAAAATGTCAAAAACCGACGGTTAAATAATAATAATCACCTGTTAAATAATAATCACCATGTGATGGTGAACTTCAGCCTAAATACTACTGTCGTATTTTTTAAACTATGACACGCCAGATTGTAAGCGCAGTCACCAAAACCAAAGTATATACAATTTTAAACATTTAAATACATAATTTTAAACGCCAGTAGCCGAACGCGCAGGCTGGTGGAGTCGGTCTCTGTGTGAACAAAGATCAAGTACCATATTAGGCCTCTTCTTCTACTTCGTACAGTTTTTGTAACTTTTTACTTTCTCGTATGCGTAGCATAGAGGAAGTCTTGTAATCGTCAAAAAATTCGACCTCAAGATTTTGACGGATTTACACGTTTTGGACCTCACTGAGTCCAAAAAAAAAGGTTTTTGGCATTATGTCTGTGTGTGTGTGTGTCTGTGCGTTAGCACGATAACTCGAGTATGCTTTAACTTATTGCAATCAAATTTAACATGCGTGTATGACATCAAAATATAAGCTTTCTATCAACTTTTGAGTCGTCGATCACGAAAGTTAATCAACTAAGTGCGCGGTCGGTACTCGTATGGGTGACCAAAATTTAACATGCATGTATGACATCAAAATATAAGGTATCTATCGACTTTTGAGTCGTTTTCGATATACGAGAAAGTCAAGGGGAGACCACTCCCGATTTTTTGCAACATTTTTGCGCCTGTTTTGCGTCATCGTCATAGAGTGAAAGGACTGACGCCCAACTCTTCCAGTCGTCAAAGTCTCCCAGTACTGTTATATTGATGTTCCTGAAGTATACCTGGATGACCCAGGTAGCGAGCCTGGAGTGTTCTCACTGCATTGCATTCCATTAGGACGTGAGCTGTTGTTTCCTCTGCTTTTATCTACCCTCTTCATAGGGGCCTGACTTCTAGGTTGCACTAGGTTAGAAAGCGATAATGAAGTCAAAGATACTGTATCTTTTTTGATACTCTATCGCTTTCATCTAATGATATTGTAGACAAAAGTTAGCTTATAATTTGTAAAAAAAACAGATGAAAGTCCAGCCCTTCTCCGTTATAAAATTGCTTTTGACGAAATTACTGCTCAAATTAAGAAAGTTTAATCGAAATAACTAAGAAAACCTTCTTAATTGCATTTCACAAAAGTGAATGATCACCTACCACTACAATTGTTAATTACATATTCACTTAATCCGGCCCAGACGTACGGACGTATTAAGGGGCATCAGTATCGTATGAAGATCTCAGCATTGACTGATGACAGTCATTAACCTCACAGCGATGTGGGGCAAGGCGGCTGTTTTGTAGTCTGCACTCGCCTTTATTTATTCGTAATTGTTAGGGGATAAGGTGGGTCTACACTGGAAGTCTTTGATATGGGAGTTATGCGAATAACTGTATCAGTCGTGCGGAATGCACACAGTACTCAATGTCGATTTATATTCTTGTATAAGGAAGATTTTCGTTGATCTAACATACAATCTGACCTGACCTGAGTTTATGAAACACTATACGAGCATAAGCAGTGATTGTTGTACATATTGCCTCTGTGTTGATCAATGCAGGCACTGAACTAAGCTTTTCGATTAACTATTGACTGTGCTTGATTAACAAGACGCAAGTACGGTCGCGTAGAATATTGCTCGCACCTTTGGAATGACTCCACCAAGTACTTACTCGATGTTTTGGATAGGTTGCATCGTCGCGCGATCCGCATCATCGGCGTCGTAGAGGTGACCAACCATCGTGAGCCTATCCAATTTTGTCGCGATGTTGCGTCATTAAGCGCCTTCTACCGTCTATCTATACCATGGCGAGTGCTTTGAGCTTTTGTTCCCTAATCTATCTCTATTCCTTTTAAGGATTACGCGTGCTGGCTTACGGTACCACAGACAAATTGTGGCTACTGTTCCAACACGAACTAATAAATTTGGCAACTTATTTCTAATTCGCACAAGCAAGAAATGGAATTTTCTTAAAATTCTCAAAAAGTTTCACACTAAATTGTAGTCCTTGAGTCCCAGCCCTTGCTAGCTTATCGGCCTTTTCGTTACCGATGACCCACTCCTACGGTTACCGGATCACTATTATACGGTAATTCAAAGCACCCAAGAGAGGATTACAAACCGCCGAGCACCTCACTGGGAGTCTCTACACCGATTAGAGTTTATAGGGCGTCCAATCCAAGTCTGAAGGGTTGCACGTTGCACTGAGCACTTACGTACTTATGTAAGCAGAGAAAATGTGTGCATGTTTGCGACATAAAAATACTATCTAATAGGGGTTAATGTATGAAATTGCCGATTGTTTTCCTCATTATTCATTAGTGTATAATTCCTTTAATATAATAGCTATGTCCATTATTCTTTTTTTATTTGTAACTTAAATTTATGTATAAAATTTTATTCTCATTTTATTATTTCACTGGAAATAAATCTTCAATAACAGCTCGTTGTAAGAGATGTCCGTCTCCGTTATAAAAATATGAATATTTTTTACAAGTATCAATTCTCAATTTTTTTCTCAAAGTATCCCATACTTAGCTTATTGTTGTCTCAATATATCCACAAAAATTTGATTTGTGGTTCCTTAAAAAAATCGCAAATATATTTGTATGGAATAATTAATTTTCGTTAAATTCTCCATACAAAACGGCAATTTGATACTTAAACCCCTAATATATACAAAAGTAATCTATATATAAAAAATGTTCCCTGAATACCGTTTCCTATAAACTGAAGAAGATTCTTTAATCGAAAGATATTTCTAAATAATAACATTAACATCGCCCTCCGAGATTAAAACATCAAAAGTACAATTAATTATTCGTAACGGAAATATTGAAGGGCTTAAAATCTCGCAAATCATAATTACAACATCGACTTCGGTCCGCCGCAATTTATTCGATGCCAAATCATTGTATCGATATTTCATTCGATTGATACAGATAAAGAGTGCAGATTCAAGGAAATTTCGTATGTGTATCAGCAACATGGCCGAATTAAAAACTCTCGCAAATAAACATAATAACGAAAGCAAATGTTAATGCTGTTTTCTTAAAAAGGTCTCTGAGATAAGCGACTAATGTAACATACGGTTGTAATTAAAACTGGTCGTTTTATACGCGATAATTATTTTGGATGTTTACGAGATACTGCATGCAAATTATGCCTCATTCAGCGAGGTTCATTGATAAAGATGGCTAGGTTTTGGGTTAATGTATCGTTAATGTTGTTATTAAAAGCAGGTTTTTTTATTTAACTGCCCCAAAAATAAATGAAGCTTGACTGCCTATCAATGTATATCAGCACGTAATTATATAATTGGTACCTATTTATAAAATACTTAAAATGAAATTTGACTATCAATGTATATTATCTGCACGTAAATATAATTGGTACGAAACACCAAAAATGTATTTAAAAATTGTAGCTATCTTTACGATAACACTCCCTAAGTATAACATTTACAAATTGTTATTACTATGGTTATCTAAATAAATTTTTGAGCACAGTTTCTGCCATTTTATAAAAGGGAAAGTGGTGATTAAAATAAGGTAAACTTAAATGTTATGATAAAGACGAATTATTTGTTTGATATACTTAGTTATCAACTTCGTTTTATGTTCACTATGCCATAAACCACATGCGTAACAAAATGCAAATTTCCACAACATCGAATTGCAGAGCGTGTGGACATGACAGGGAATCCATGGAGCATCTCTTGTGTGACTGCCATTCATAAGATATGATAAGATTAGATTGAATTTATTCACTGTTTTGATGTATTGAAGAAGCAAGCGGTACCTACTGGTCAGGTCGACGCATTTTTCTTATGTAAAATCATTACACCGAAGTATGTATGACGTAAAAATAACTGATATCATAATTGTCTGGGCAATATGCATTTTCCAGACGTCAAAATGAACATCATCATAACAGCCTTTAAATTCGACCCACTGCTGGGACACAAGGCCTCTCCTTATCATCGAAGGAGGTTTAGGCAATGCGGATTGGTGGACGGAGAATAAGGCGATCCCGTTGAAGGATATGGGGTATAATATTAGTATGACATGAGATATCTGTCATATCATAACCTTTTGCGTAGTAAGCAAGGGTGTCGGTAGATAAATCATTGAAACCTTACAGACAACAATCAAATAAGACCCCATTTCTGTAATGTTGTGTTTGTATTGGTGAGTAAGGTAGCCAGAGCTTCACAGGGTAGGGAAAGGGATTAGGGTTGGCAGCGCACGTGTGGCACTTCAGTGTTACGAGCGTCTATAGGCTACAATGACTGTTTACGACCATAGGTATGCTTGTCTGTCAACCAATGACATATAAAATCCAATAATAAATTATGTCAGCAGTGTAAGTAGCTATGACGTGGCCCGATCGTATAATTGGCCAGATCATGAAATGCTTGGGCATATCGTCTACCTTTTTTTGGGAAGATGGGAAATCCATTTACGGATCATACCGCGCGCTGGTTGGGTGTACGGCGTGTGCCAGACTCACCGACGCGGAACAACACCGGTCCTACTTCTCTAAAACCCACCGGTACCCTCCTAAGCCCTTATGGGGGTGTTTTGGGATCGGCGCACATGGTGTGCGCCATTACACTAAAGCGCCTCCGGGTGGGCCTATCGTCCACCTACCGATCACACAGATACGTAGATTAGACTCCCACAAACATTCCACTCCGCTTGGTCATGAAAAAAAAATAACCTTGAACCTACTGATTAGTCCTGACCACTCATTTTTAGATCAGTGGCCGAGATTTTTATGGTCCAGTAGCATTTCGTGATATGCCGCACATTTCATGATCTGGCCAATTATAGGATCGGGCGACGACAGCTACATCAGTCAAATCGCGCCCTTTCATATCGCAGAAGCCACGTTTTATCGCTCGTAAACATTCAACACGAAGGAAAGTGAGTTTAAAGAAGTGCATAAAGTAGGAGTTTTACTGACCGTCAGTAGGATAATTTTGGAGGTTTACTGTCTCATGTCGAAATTGTCAGTTCTCGAGCGATCTTACACAAGATGCGCGGTGAGTGATTGCATCGTTTTATTTCTGAGTCTTATCGTTGCAAAAATTGCGTGTTTCAAAAATAAGGTAAAAAGAGATTAATAGGCAATCAGATGGTCTTTATTGCGCGGTTATTAATTAAATTTAACGTTTCGTACTGTTTGCTTTAAGGCGAGTTTGCAAAGGATGGCTTTAAGTAATATGTGTTAATTTTTCATTTGAATTATCAGATACTGCCTACGGTATTTTAAGTCAAACAACACTGCCTTTAAGGCAAAGGGCAAGCAGAACTGACGCTGCCAATTGACTTCATTTTATTGCTACTAAATCAGACATATTTTTAATAATTGTGTGACCCTGTCCAATACTAATACACCTATATTTTTTTTTATTCACTGTACACTACTTGTTCTACAGTGTACTAAAAACCATCCAAACTTTTTGCGGTATAAAGTTTAGTGTGATTACAATGATTCAGAAAATATAAATGATCTTTGATATTAATTATATTATAAAAAAATATAACTAATTATATTATAAAAGTATAATAAAACCTACTCCGAAACTAACAATCTTATTATAACCTTTTTTTAAAATATGTGTTTTGTTCCAACTTGAGAGATAAGGATAGTTTTTATCTTGATATGTAGTGCTCATTTTTTTACTGCAAATTCAATGTTATAGGACAGTAGTATGAAATTACGACAGCAACGAGTGGCCGGCAGCTAGTATAATAAAGAAGACCTGGTTGCCCATTTATTAAAAATTTATTTAGTGTCAATGTTGGCTCTAGTATTGCTTAAAAACAGTTAGTTTATGGTCACTATAACGTATAATTTAGGCAACAGGATAACAAACTGTCACTATTTTAAGGTTGCTACATGGTGGCTTTTTGTATAACCAAAGCTCTGCTCAACTCCTTATGGGATTATGAGCGTGATTACAATCTATTGTATAACGTATAATTTATTTATTTGTTCTAGTAACTGAATCTAAAAATAAGAGTTTGGTCAACTTATAAATTGAAGAGGGTAAAACTGTTTTTCGAACAACAGCAAATAAAGTCAAAGTCAAAATTACTTTATTCATTTAGGTACAATTTGTACACTTATGAAAGTCACTTTTGATGCCATCGGTTCGAGAGTCTATACCAGGAGGCCTTGTTGTGAGAAGAACCGGCAAGAAACTCAACTGAACACTTTTTACAGCTCAAATATACAACATGTAAACTAAATAACCAACACCCTGAATACAGGTGGTTAGGGATCGGCTTCAGAGTTGATTTCAATTTTTTTTTTGGACAAAAAAAAACGATTTTTTTTGAAAAAAAAAACAAAAAGTTTTTTCCAATATAAATCAAACGATTTTTATTGGAAAAAAAAACAAAAAGTACCCAGAAAATATTGTACAACATTTTCTGGGTACTTTTTGTTTTTTTTTTTTTTTTTTTCAAAAAAAAAATATTGAAATCAACTCGGAAGCCGATCCCAAACCACCTGTATTCAGGGTGTTGGTTATTTAGTTTACATGTTGTATTAGGCTGATTCTCAAAACAAATGAGCTTAACTTAAAACGGATGGTGTATACTATTCAGTACTACATTAGATAAATAAGCAGAGCCCGCGGGCATTTGTTAGCCGCTTCCTACGAGCGGACACCGGTGTCTAAGTAATGTGTAACAAGTGCTTGAAACGCCGATCGTGATCGGTGCCTTGTTTGCATTTGCCGTTTTAAATATGTAATTTAAATTTCCGCAAAATAAAAGAAAATAATATTTACCTACTTTATTTTTAAACCCGTTATTGCTGGATCTTTAGTAGTAATAGCTGAGAATACTAATTTTTAATTTTAAGTGAAAATAATTGTTACTAACTACCTATACTAATAAATTCTATGGACTATTGGTCTGAAATAAATAAATTCATTCATTCATTTATTGCTCGTTGGACTATCTAAATACCTATTCATCCGTAGTAATTAATTTAAATGTAATAAATTAGTTTTAACGTCTCCAACTAACAACGTTTTGGCACTGAATCCCTAGAATAATCTGGGGCTTCAGGCGCAAAAAAGTATAATTATAACGTAGACACATTTAATTTTAGAATTTCCTTATGCTACTTATTTAAAAACTAATGTTTAGCTCCTCTATAGATATTTACGAGACTGTGGTACTTTTAGACCCTTTACCTTCGTATTTGTATATCGAAGTTTGGATACCATTATTTTTAACCTTTTGTACTTCTAAGCTCAGTAGTATGAGCGAGAGGGCATGAACATATTCTTCTATTAACCAGTTGTTACATACTAAAAGGATTATTTGTAATGACGAAAACTCGCGATGTGTTAGAAGCTTAAAGCTGGGTGCTCGCCAGTGCTGAGGATAAGTAACTCGCTCCACTTCTCGCACAAACTAAACGAGCGTTATCGATGAATCGGGAAGCGAGCGGTGAAAGTATGCAAACGGGCCACAAGGCACAACGGTGCATTTTGCGACTGCCCTATGTCCAGTGTTCGATAGCCGATACTAGAACTTCCGCATGACCGACCGTGGCCGACAATTGCCGACCACAGCCGACCATTGTTTGACGCTGCTATAATGACAGTGATTGGCTTTCCTGGACGCTCAGATTCAATATAAAGCTCCTGATAAGGTTACAAGAGCATTAATTTTGTAAAACACTTGCGGATATTACTGATGTGATAGTGAACAACCACAGCACGATGGATATTAATGTTTTTACCTACATACTCATTGTCCTGAAGATAACAGTATGGCAGTACACTTTTGATTTATATAATAATACAGGTACATATTTAAAAGGCAAGAAATATTCGTTGGTGATTGACATTGTCCTTCTGTATTTTGTATAATATTCCTCTTAGGCTCGTATTACAGAATGACACTCAGAAGTCAAACATATCTTGAGAATCGTCTGTCACTTTCTATCACGCACAAAGTGATAGAGACGTAGAACGCTCAAGTCGGCGTTCATTCTAGAAACTTATTCTATAATACGAACATTAGTCTTCTGATAATATCTCTTGGTGGCGCTGTGTTTGGCACTTGGTTGGAAACAAGCGCAATATGTATAGATCAAAGGACAAATTAACTAATTTACTTATTAAAAGTAGATCTGACTTCTGAATAGGTAGGTAAATGTAAATAAAAAAATATATTGGAAACATAAATAGATGACACCGTCACTCAATTTTCACATTAAAATATTTAAAAATGTGTAGTATGATTAAAATCGTGTCACATCAAAACTAGACCATAATTAGACCTTAAAAATTAATTCAATTACATCAGTCCTATATATTAATCGTTATTAAATTCCTTTTTTGCATTTTAATTTAATCACACACATATAAGGTAGAATTAGACCATATAAATTCACATAGACCTATAATGCTTTTTTTATTGTTTTAATCTACTGTTGTTTTAAGCACTGAGGTGCGCTCTGCATACCCTAAGCTCATCCCGAGATCTGGAAACCTTACTCACTGAGAGAAATATCGCTACAAAAATTAAATGAGGTGGTAAAATTGCCCCAATTTATTGGGAGAGGTCTATGTCTAACGGTGGGCGTCTCTCGGCTGAAATGATGATGACGATGACGATGATAGCCTCAATTCAAACAATGAATGAATTCCGTTATCTATGAACAATTATTACTAATTTTTTTTAGAATAAATATGTTTTAATTGAAACATATTAAGTAACAAAACACTATTTCAAGTGCTACTCGATGCCCAATGGAATAGTTAAACAATAACTTTCTCATTTATCTATCAATAGAATTTGGTTTAGTATCGTATTATATAGATAAGTCGGCATAATATTCAATAAACATTGTAGGCCCACTACAACACTAACGTTTTCTCTTACGGAATGAACATTACTTGAAATTCGATAGGCACCGTAACTGACTGAGCGAAGATATTCCTCACAAAACAATTTGAACTCTAAAACAGAAAGAGCAAGGCTTAATTTGTTTATCTCTAGTCGTAAGCTTAAACATACGAGCTTGCGTGTTAATGAAGTCAAATCTTAGTTAGCATAAGTATAGTTTAAGTTGAAAGTAAGTAAGTGACATCATAAATTAGTTCAGGTATGCCCTGATAGGCTGTACTGGCAAAAGACTATTCAATCTGATGTTAATGTGTTGCTGGTTTGTGATTTACCATTTATTTTGTAGCTAACGGTTATTTCGAGGCTTAATGAGTATCAGGAGTTGTTAATAGGTAGCATTTGGACGTTGCGAGAAACAATTCTTAAGTTAAATTAATTGTTTATGCTGCTAATAAATTGGTCAATAATTTACTTAGATACATTTTAATATAGAACGTATATTAAAAGCATTGTATTCATTACACAGTTTTTGGTACATTGTATAGCGAGCGAACACCAATGTTAATAGTCATATACAAATGTTATGATATTATCCAAATTCTAAATTGTGTTCGAAATTGTAGGATTTGCGGATTGCTGGCTATAAATAGATGCTGGCAAAAAGAAAAAATAAAATATGACCGTAGATCACTTTCTAATGCTTTAGATCATGTCGTGGGAAATGCATGAAAAATATAGCACAGAGCACCCCACACTTTTGTCTAAATAATAATTACTTGTATTTTTTGTTCATCATTTTGTTTTTATACTAAAAAAAATATTATTTTCACTATTTAGTCCGATTTATCATTAAAGCGCGTTTTTTTTTTAATAAAATATAAGTAAATGAATAAACACACAACTAACAGCAATCCGACGCGATGGTGCAACACCCAAAATTTGCACTACGTTGAGCATCATGTCGGATGTCAATAGTCTGAGCCTCTCCTTCCTCTGAGGTCTGAGCTTAGGCATAGATAATGCTACAATTTGATTTGACTCAATACGATTGACTTAAGACGCGTCAGTTTTATCGGCTAACTAATGCTGGTTTTAAGAGTATGTCAGTATATAATATCTGGACATTGTTAAGACCAAAGTCAACAAGTTCTAGGCGAACGTGCATCATCCTATAGTTCTCATCACCGCTTTCCATCAGGCATGATTGTGTTAAACGACCAGACTGAACATAAAAAAAATCTTTCGACCTTTCCCTCACCAATATTAAAAGAGGACTTGCCGACTTATAAATGTTCTTCTGATTATAAGTCTCTCGAATTTAAAAACCCCCAAATGTGGATAAAATGAATGGGCGCGACAATTTTGTCAATTTTCTCCGGGCCATGTACATCTTTTAAGCAAGTAAGTATTTCCTATTTGGTACGTTTTGGCTTCCATTAAGAATGCCCTTTGGACTGATGGTCGATGAGCACATTAAAAGGGTTAAGTACAAAAACGTGATTAATTGCTTCATCGGAATTTTAAAGATGAGATTACACCGCCGGCGAAGAATCTTCACAACACGAGTTGTTGCGTTTCTTCGACCGGATACTGACGCATTCAGTGAATTTTTGGAAGTAAATCCATTAATTACGGGTTAGGGCTGATTCATTACGAATCAAGCTGACTTGAGTTCTTGAGTTACTTCAGTCAAGATTTTATTTTTTTAAGTTTTGAGCTAAAAAATAATAATTATAAGAGCGGTTAAGTCAGCTCAGAAAACCATTGAGAACTCGACAATTTAAGCATAAAACTATGTGGAAAAGTGTCTTTTGATTGCGGTCTAAATAAATCTGTTTTCTTTCTGCAGAATGTTGAATTACAAATGGAATGCCTTAACTAAGAACTAAGTTACTTAACAGTCCTGCAGGAATGACTTTGGTACTCAAACAAAAGTCATAAAACCAATACGTACCAAGTCCGAATCGCTTTCACAAAGTGCATTTGGTTATATAATACAATGCCAGATGGTCCACAAACAAATAGACTCGTTACATTAGTCTATCATGTTTCTATATAGCAATTAATGTCAATTTAACATCCGAACCACTAGTTTCGGTTGCTATTGCGTTCAATAGCAGACTTGTCTCGGCTTAATTTATTTTCGGGTCATCGACGACCCTCCCACTCACGACATGCCCGGAGCCACTCAATGAAGACATCGTATTGAATGCCTCAATAAATCAACCTTCGGGAAGAATACATTTGAAATATTGCACGCATAAAAACAAGATCCTCAGATCACCCTGCCAGGGTTGGTTTCGTCATTATGCCATTAAAAACTTGTAGCCAGCTGCCTTCCTAATTTGGCTTAATTTTATTAGGGCTGTGAATTATACATTTCTGTTGAGGTGACGACTCCTTATACGAGGATGTCTACTAATGAACTCCGCCTTATCAATTATGGTAATAATTAATACGGAATAGTTTACGCGATTATTTTTAGAATTTACGTATGTACCACATTGAGCGTTGGATTTGACTTTTAATTGGAAGTTAGTATTATTATTTGGGTAATATGGCAGCCCTGACTCATATTGTAAATTGAGTTGTTTGCTCATCAAGCCATCAGTTCGGCGCCTACGCAGTCACAAGGAGCTTCGGACCATCGATGTTAAAATTACCGACGGATTTGGAGTGAACAAAACTTTTCAACGAAGATTGTGGCTTTAAAATGTCAAGGCAAAAACCAGAGAAGATGACGATGAGTCAGGAATTGATTCACTTTTCTTATAGGTGTCATTGACTTTCCCTGACTATCGTCGATGCCCTTGAGAGTTTGGACGTCGGTAAAACAGCTGCGTTCGATGTGAACCGAATTTTTATTGGGAGCGAAAAATGAGAGGTTTTTGACATGATACATATCGAGTTCAATTACTGGGATGACAAATAAAAAGATTTATTATAGAATAAACATAGTGATTTAGTCAAATTAGCACTTAAGAAACTATTAAAAAAGAAGTTGCGGAACCGCTCGCGCTTATTGATGGGAATAATTCCTCCTAAAAGCTCCTATAAACAAAATCGTAACGAACTTTACCTTGCACAATATAAAAAGTTACGCAACCGTTGCAATAGGATGTGTAGAGACGCCAAGCGTAATTTTGTCCATTCTGAGATTGAGAGCAAACACCCTAAGCATATTTGGAGCTTCTTAAGGACCTTAGGCGTGGGCGAGTCCACAGTGGCTTGCCCTAACACTGTGGATCTAAATGATTTAAACAACCATTTCTCTTCTTCCCCGATTATTTTAGAAAAGTCATCTAAGTCGTCTTCACTAACTTTCCTTTCAAATCTCGTCCCACCAGAATGTTCAGCCTTTTCTCTTTCTACAATTTCTGATGATACTGTCGCGAAGAGTATCCTTTCAATCTCCTCTAAGGCGGTTGGTAGTGATGGTCTGAGTCTGGAAATGATCCTGCCAGTTTTGGAAGATATTGTGCCAATTATCACTCACATTATTAATTTTTCGTTGACGCGCAATATCTTCCCTACGCAATGGAAGAAAGCCTGCGTCATACCGCTGCCCAAAACTACCAATCCCTCCTCCTTATCCGATTACCGTCCTATTTCTATACTCCCTATCCTATCCAAAGTCCTGGAGTCGGTCGTTCACAAACAGCTCCATGAATATCTCGTAGTGAACACTCTATTATCACCTTACCAATCTGGTTTCCGCCCTTCCCACAGCACAATTAGTGCACTGCTGAATGTAACGGAGGATATTCGCTCAGCGATGGATAATACTATGCTGACGGCGATTGTCTTGTTGGACTTCAGCAGTGCATTCAATTCTGTCGACCATGATTTACTCCTCGGTGCTCTTCGCTCAGTAAACATCTCACCTCCAGTTATACAGTGGTTTAAATCTTACTTGTTTGGTCGCCAGCAGTGCGTAAAGTTAGATAATATGTATTCAAACTGGTCATATCTTGCAGCTGGTGTACCTCAAGGTAGCGTGCTTTCTCCATTACTCTTTTCTATTTTCATTAACATGATCTCTCCTGCTATTACTTCCCCTTTTCACCTTTACGCTGATGACCTCCAAATTTATCAACATTTCAAACTTTCTGAAGTCAGTGGCACTATCGACCTATTAAATAAGGATATGCTTTCGATTGAGGCTTGGACTAAATCATTTGGCTTGATTGTCAACCCTGCAAAATCCCAGACCATGATTGTGGGTAGCCCCAGGCTTAGAAGTAAATTGGATTGGAGTACGATTACCCTAATTTCCTATGCTGGAACTAACATCCCTTACTCTGAGAAAGTTAAAAATCTGGGCCTTACCATGGACTGTACTTTATCATGGTCACCTCACGTCAACGAGGTAAGTCGGCGTATGCACTACTCGTTCCATTCTCTCAAACGGCTTCAATATTTTCTCCCGTTTAAGACTAAAATTATGCTTGCGCAAACCCTCCTTCTTCCTATTCTTGACTACGCCGACGTTTGTTACCTGGATATTACAGAGGAGCTACTCAACAAACTGGAACGTCTGCAAAATCTCGCGATCCGCTTTATCTTTGGTTTACGGAAATATGACCGCGTCTCCAAATTCCGCGAACAACTGAACTGGCTGCCAATTCGCGAACGCAGAAATATGCACATCCTCTCTGTTCTGCACAAAATCCTCAAAGACCCCAACTCTCCCTCCTATCTACGTTCCCGATTTCAACTACTTCCTGCACCGTCCCGTCCTCAACGCTCATGCATCACCAGGATGCTCCAACTTCCTAAGAGTAATACAAATTTCTTTTTTCACTCCTTCTCTGTCCGCGCTGCTCTATTGTGGAATCGGCTGCCATCAGACGTCCAAGAATGCCCATCTGCTCATTCTTTTAAATATAAATTGAAAAAACACTTATTCACGTGTCTATCACAGTCATCAACAACTTACTAATAAATATTTATTATATTTATGTTATATTGTATGTATTTATGTTTGTGTATATGTATTTGATTAAGAAGTATATTATGTATTTATTTATATAATTATATGCAGTTAATGTTATATTACTTTAGATAATTTTTTTTGTACTTATTTGCACTTTTGTCTCACCCACGTATTATTATAGTTTCCCACTTTCATTCTGGGTTGGCTGGAAGAGATCTCTTATAGAGATAAGTTCGCCCTTGCATACTATTTTACTCTGTAATCATATGTATACCTTTATGAAGTGCAATAAAGAGTTAATAATAATAATTGTGTAAACTCCATTATGTCGGCGCAAAATGATTGCAAACCTGTTTCAGCGTTTGCCGAAACGATGCCGCCTACGCTACAAGATTTATATTAAGTGAACAAGAGCTCGAAACGATTTCAGTCGATACCAATCTGTCTAGAGATCGAGTAATAAGTGTAAAGTTCCAGCGTGGACATGGTGCGGTCGTGCGCACAACACTTTATGAATCCCGGATGAGAAATTATGAGATTCCGTTCTAAGCATAAAATAATATTGCTCGACTCAATGTTGAATTAAGCCGGCCATAGCTCGTGCTGATTCAAGGAAATTGTGTTTGAACACTGATCTGAGAGCTCGGCTTGACTTAGATGTATCGGATAAACTGTCTTTGTGGAATTTGCGAGTCAAAGCGAAGGTAATGGGATATACTTCGAGCAATTTCATTCTGATGTTACAACTTACGTTTTAGAGTACGTTACATTTATTTTTATGTAAGAATAATGCCCGTTATTACCTACGTATCTTGAGTGCATCACACGCGCATCCTTTCATTGGCTACTACTCTAATAATATAATACTTCTTGTCTTCTTCTATTTATATTTATCGTGTTGTTAAGCGGGTTTTGATTAGCCTGGCGTCAGGGATTTTTTTTTACAATTCGCCATATATGGTTTCCGTTGTAACTTGTTTTCACGATTGCTAACTTTCAACAGCAAAAAGAAAAAATTTTGGTCACCCATCCGAGTAGAAACCAACGACGCACTTAGCTTAACATTTGCGATCATTGCAAAAAATGCACGACATCCTCATGCGACGTAATAAGTGTCGTAAAACTATATGTGATACAAGAAAAGATTCAACATGCAAATTAGTCTCGTGTTATTCAATAGATAGGTACTGTGGTAACCATAAAGGTGACAAACAAGCATCATTTTTTTTATTGTTACGAGATGGCAAACAAGCTTGCGGCCCATCTGATGTTAAGTGGTCACCGCCGCCTATAGACACTTGCAATATTAAGTGTAAATCACTTAACACCGCAAGTGCGTTTGGCATTCTGGGGACTAAGATGATATGCCCTCCATGCCCAGTAATTACACTGGCTACCTTTCCCTTCAATCCGAAACAGCGAACTGCTTCACGGCAGAAATAAGAAAGGCGGTGGTACCTACCCAGACGACCCTACATATGGGTCTACCACCTAGTAAAATCAATAACCAGAATTCACAGATTTACCATCTTTCTCGCACATGCCGCAATTATATCTTCATCCCTTTCACACATCGGACAATATGTCGTAATACAGCCACTGAATTACACAGAAGCTATAATATCGGAAAGATAACAAGGAAGTTAGAAGCGGCCGATATCTTAGGGATCCTTAAATAGGTGCATTACTATAAACAGAATATTTGTATTAGGTAAGAGGCTTTCACAATGCTATTCCGATGCGAACTGGTTTCGATCCATATCAAGCACCTCATACTTTACAATCAGTTAAATATCACCCATTTAGTGCCGGAGTACCAGGATTAACTTCTACATTGTATGGTAAGTCTTATGAAAGATAGGAAAAAAAAAAATGTTCGATAGACTTCGAACCTGAGAGTTTTTGAAAGAAAAATATTTGACTGTATGTTTAAATTATTAGAAGTGTCGGTAGCCGAGGTTGACTCGGTTTCTGTGTGAACAGAGATTGATCCTCAGCTACGCTAGACTACCGACATGAACTCACTCCCACCTAACACAAGCCATTAGCTTAGTTGGAGGTGTTAACATCATCAACAGCTCATTATATGTCCCCACCGAGGGGCTCGAGCCTACCCCACTTTAGGGGCGATTAGACTTTAGTCTGGCTGGCCAAGTGTGGGTTGGCCGACTTCACACACCACCTAAGAATTTCTTCATAGGTTGTGTGCACAGTGGGCAGGTTTCCTCACGATGTTTTCCTTCACTGTAAAAGCGTCGATTAAACGTACATATGAATTCAAAATTTGAAAACACATTGGTACGTGGCGGGGTTCGAGCCGGTGCCTCCTGAATGGGAGACAACGCTTTTACGCACTACGCTACCGGAGGGGTTAACATGATTAATATTAAAGTGTTAGCAGAACATTAATTTATTCTAGCGTTATTTTAATAAGAAAAAAAAATAACGCTAGAAAAGTGCTTATTATTATTCTTCTTTCTCTTACCCTGCTTCCAATTTACTTGGAGTCGGTGCAGTATGTCTTGCTATAGGATTTGGCAATTGATTTTTACGGCCGGCCGCCAGCCTGACACCAACCTTACTTTTGAACCATTCATTAGCGAAAAATAATTCGGTAGAGATCGTCTAATCTAAAACTGAACTTTAAACATGATGCTGACGGTCCTTTATGAATGATCGAAGCGTGCGGCGCCGCTGTCTAGCCGGCGACTGAATCAACTGAATGACCAATGACTACAGCTAATTTGAGTGGGTTGCATCAGTAGACTAATTGTGCATATCTCTACATGCACAATATAAAACAATGGAGGGGCGTTCAGTTTTAGATTAGATGATCTCTACACCAATGACAAAAATATTCAATCCTTGTTCCACGCACAAAAAGCGACAGTCTAGTTGTCGATGAAGGGCAAAATATTTAACTTAATATGTATACAAGACAATCGTTAGCTTAAGGTCTATTCAAATGGTCCGCCTAGAGTTACTATGGCGTAAATCTGGCTTGGGGCCTAAGCTGAAACTGATGCGGCACTAAATCAATGCAACAAACATCTTAGTGTCCGGTACACTCGCTTTATTGCGCCGATGTTGCACCGGTAAACATGTAGATCATAGAACAACCGAGTTCTTGACAGGTATTTACATATAATAACGCTCTTATAAGGGGTTTAGCAGAGCTTTAGGTTTTGGTTACACATAAAGCCACATCGGGTTGTGTGGACCATACAACACCCCAAAATATTGAGAGGTTGCCAGCCTTTCGGCAACACAAAAGGGGCACTGACCCACAAAATAACAACCCTCCTGTAGGCCTATTCCCTAACTTTTTTTGACAGTTGAAAGTGACGATCACCGAGTGAATTACACATCCATTGCTGTTTTACACGACACACTATTATGGCACTTGTCGCGTTAAGCAGCAATGGATACGTAATTCGCTCAGTGATCATCACTTTCAACTGTGATATAAAGATAACGAATAGCCCCCCAGTAAGCAAACAAACAAAAGCAAACCGACCAGGTCAGATATTACACTCAAAATCATCTCAGCAGTCTGTAGATTTCTTTTTTATTGTGTCATTTAATTATTTTTATTATTAATATAAAGAATGTATAACTACCTAGGTACTATAAAATAATTTTCATAAAATGTTTTTTTTAACCTTTGTATCGATACAAATACATACATAAACGTCATCTGTAGGTATATAACCTAAAGCAGAATTAGATAAAGGTATTTAAAATTCATTTAAATTTATCACATGTATTATTATTAGACTTAGACGGGTACTAAGTCCAAAATATTGAGTTTCAACGTGGGCATTGCGAGTAAAAAAATAACCACCCATCTCGCGCCTGCCCGCAGTGAACCTCGCTTACAAAGCCGAGTTTGCCAACAAAATGTCAATGAAATCGCATAAGTAAATAAAACAAATGACATTTTCTTTCACACGTGTACAATATGCAAATAGCGGCATGCCGCTACCCCATTTAAACGTATACAATAAGACATAGTTATTCACGCAATGCGATCGCAAGTTGACTCCGCGCTGGGTTATACGCCATTTGAGCGAATTTCGATGTATCGAATAACGCCGTATCGAGTGTACGATGCTTTATTTTAATCTATTTCATTAGACCAATCGATTTGTTGGAGGCGATAGTAAAATTTTATTGCGTTGCGTACTGCGTAGCTAAGAACTACTGCTGTTGTTAAATTCAATTTAGTATAGATTTACTTCAGATATAAGTGAAACCGGCTTCCAATTAGGTTACTGTCCGGAAATTGTTACAAAAATGAAAATAAAATAAATGATAAAGTCATATTAATTTCTAGATTTTTCCCGTGGCTTGTCGGCATGCACGTCGTATTCGCATAAAGCAGTTAATTAATCTGACAGGAAAATATTACCGGGATAGAAAATATTCTGTGACTTAACTTAGGCTTTGATCTACCTTTGTACCAAATTTCGTCTAAATCCGTTGAACAGTTACCGCGTGATCGACAGATAAACATACAAACATAAAACCAATATTTTGCCAATGTCAAGTGGAAATGTATCTGACGTAACAATAAAATTGTACGGTAGATTGAGTTAAAAACTACAAAAGTGAAAATTTTATGTAACCCTCGACATTAATTTATAGCTAAGAACCATTTCGATCAAGTCAGCTTTCAAACAAAAAAAACCGCGTTGAAATTGGTACATTCGGTTAGGAGCTACGATGCTACATACAGACATACAGACACATAGACAGGTCAAACTTATAACACCCCTCTTTTTGCGTCGGGGGTTAAAAATAAAGCCTCATAACCGTGTCATTACAAAAAGAATTCGGGAGACACTCTAACGGTTAAGTTTGATGTGACAGGAGCACTTGTCACACCGCTGACAAGAAGACTAGAGTTAGAAAAGAAGTAGAGTGGTGTAAAGTGACTGCATCTTCAGTTCGTTTGCTACAGGGCTAGACCCAGTGGCAAATTATACTACAGAGTCCCATCTCACCAACTCGAGTCTAGGTTTACTTACTTAACAATAAACCTATTTTTTCGCATATAATTTGTTTAAAAAATGAAGCTCTTATTGCGAAGACTTCTTAACTCAATTTGAGAGTTACTTATTTAAATAGTGGATGTCGCAAGTAGATGGACAGCTTTCGTTTTGATATTTATTCGCCTTAATTGATAGGAAACGTACGCGCACCGTAATGAGCAGAGATTGATGACCAGGTCACGTGGTCACCGTCCAAATGAGCCTTTATACGGATTGGGAATGCTGATCAGCAAACCTTACCTTTAATAAGGAGTTTCTCCTATTTTTCATAATTAAGGTAAATTGATTAAAGGAGAGAAATGCTATTGAAATGTCTACTGCTTTTTAAGTCACTAAAGTTTCGGCACAGATTTTCTTGGGTAATATTAATTTTGTCTACCCCTTGTATAATTTAATTCAGATCTAAAAAAAAAAACTTTGTTATAAATTTAGGACCATGATAAGCAATTTTTTCAGAGGTCTTTGAATAACGAGGTCATAAAGACATACTCGTAAATACACATCGCAGAGGACTTCGTTTTTTACTTAAATTATATCGATCTTACTAGTTAACAGTACTTACTAGTACCTTAATAGTTAAACTAGCTGGGCAATATGTACTACTAAGATTTTTTACTACTACCATTTTCATCTTTTCTTCTTAGACTCAAGCATGCTGCCTGTATTGCAATGCCAACAAAGGAATTTGGCAATTAATTTTTTTCTTTGTCGCACGTCGCAGAATATTCCTTTTATGAAGACAAGATTTTTACATTGAATTTTATGTAGCCAAAATTAAATAACTTTAAGAAATTTATAGATACTAGACGACGATAAAATGTACTTAATAAATTACACAAACAAAGATGACACACGATTGTTTGTGCTCATCATAAAGACATTTGACCTTACAAAGATTGACAAATTATCATTCCTTCCATCAAAATTCTTAATTATTACTTACCATCTAAAATTGATTATTAACTTCCAACTAGCTACTGAAATCTCTTTCAAATGCCTCTCAAATACCAAATTAATAGTTTCATTTCACAACGTAATGGGCCGAGACCGCAACCGTTTAAATAGCATCATTAACAACTAATTCCTCTAAAGTCTGTATTCTAATTAATGGGCGAACTACTACACGTGATTTCAATTAGATAGTCATGAAATGAAGCCCACACAAGCTATAACGGCAACACACGAGTAATGTTGGACATAAATACTAGTATATTCCTTACTGAAGGAGCCGTAAAGCGCAAGTTGATTAATGAAACCGATGGGAATCGCGATCGGCGATAACCTCTGACTAATAATTGATTTTTGAACTGGTGTTTAATAGGCGGATCTTTTGATAGCATTGGTTTGTAATAATTTAAGGTGTTTATGAGAAAATCTTGCTTAGAATACCACGTATTGTTGTACGGCTTAGAGTGGGATAGTAGATGATTATCATACTACAATATTTGGGAATCACATCATGTTTAATTTACGTATTATGGCGGTATTCAGTGCTTAAGCGATTCAAAGACAGTTTCCTTTAACGCGTCAAATCCATGCGTTGTTGACTTGTCACTGGTTGACTGTAGTATTTTACTGCGTTTTATTACAAATAAAAATAAAGAGATCTTTAACAAAGCTAATAGCTGACATGTCTGCATGAAATTTTTTTACAAGAACTTTTAGGGACCGGCGGGGGGATATCCATGACAACCACATCTCTAAAGCCGGCCCTACTTGTTAAGTTTTCCGGCATTGAAATAACGGCGAATTATGACTTTGTTATCATGAAATAAAGAAATACATTATGTTCAATAATCTTAATAACATAATAAAATGTAGCAAGGCAGCGATGTGGCCTCCAGCTAACAATAAATTGGGGAGCAATGATTCATGATGTGATAGTACAATTGCGTTGAACTTTTCACTTGCATCTTTTAAATGGAACGGGCTAAGGTTGTGTTGTGATCTAAATATGTCAATATTTGAAGGAAAAAGCCCGTTGTTAATAACTTTATCTATAATCATCTCGCTATTGGTTCATGTATCAATAAAGATTTATTTTCTTTTGTTCTGGTCATTTAGAGTATATCATCGGTACTGGAGGCTGATTTAAGGAGGAGGTAGGAGGTAAACTCAACAATCACAAGTGACCTTTATAAAGTGTTTAATTATATAGTAATCGACAAAACTATAGTAGGATATTCAAGAGGACATTTTTATTGACATCACGTAAATCATCTTTCTGACTAGCCAATTCCATAAAAAATTAGAGGGCTAAATGTTTTATTAAGCAAACCAAGGCTCTATTGAATGGATGGGATTATGAGATACAGCTGAATAGAAGTTAATAAAAATCATTTGAGAGATGGATGGCCCACGGCGGCTTGCAGCGTAACGTCATTAAGATCGAATAGGTGGATTATTCTGTAACTAAATGTTGAAAAATTTTGAAACAAAATTTCACGATTTTTTTTTAACATATGAAATAATTAAGCAAACTTTATTTTATATCAGTAGTCGTCTTTTCGAATAACAAAATACAGTTAAAACTTATTAAGATAATTGTCACCTAGCACCCAAAAATCACGTACTGCTTTGACAGTTATAATATTTTTATTATGTCATAATATTGGATTATTTTAATACAAAAATGTTTACTAAAATACTAAACATTTTATTTGCTTCAATGGTAATGTAACTTTAAAATCATAAACATAAATTATTGCTAATTTCATAACATCGTTCTATTCCATCAATTATTTATAATATATTATTCATCGTAAATCTACTATGTAATTAACTTTATCACAAAATTGGCCCACTTAGAATAACCCTTAGACGTCATTAGAGGCGCGTGCGGTGCGCGTGCGCCGATGCGCTATTAAATTTGAAACAGTATATATTACACACCAAAGTAGGCCCAGCTACACAAACAGATGACTGGCGCTAATTACTAGCTAACGAACTACCACTGCTTGTGTTTGGAGGACATCAACTTATAGATTGGGATCGTGATGAAGTAAGCTAAGAACTTAAAATAAGATATGATCTTATTTTAAAGCTTTATCATCTAATATATTTTTAAAATAGAGCTTTTAGAGAGAGTGAGATACCTCTGGGTGACAAGTCGCCAGTGTTGCCAAAGAGAAAAATTAAGTCATGCTAGAATGCAGGTAAGTTTGGAAAATCACTTCGGCTCTTTTATAGACACTCTCTCCTAATTTCTATACAATTTTTATCTATCTTATCACTACATAGTATAAAACAAAGTCGCTATCCACTGTCTGTCTGTCCCTATGTATGCTTAGATCTTTAAAACTACACAACGGATTTTGTTGCGGTTTTTTTAATAGATAGAGTGATTCTTAAGGAAGGTTTATATGTATAATACATGCATATTTACATAAGCATTGCACCCGTGCGAAGCCGGGGTGGGTCGCTAGTTTTATATAAAGAAAATACTTCAAATTCAGCAAATATATTTTCATTCTTATTAAAAGTAGCGTCACTATAAACTTTGAGCCAGTAAAATATTTTACCATACAAATGACATCAACGCATTTGATGCGTTGAAGTCTTTTCAGTAGAAGTTGATTAGGTACGTCAGACATTATTTTACCTGAAACAAAAAAAAAAACACGATTAAAAGCAAAGTAACGTTAGAATCAATAATACATAAGTAATTTTACAGATTTTCTTTAGACAATATGACGTGTCATGATAAAAGGTTTTTTGAATTTATTAATTACCGGAAGACCTATGACAGCTCTTTCAATTTAATTGACACGAAAATAGATAAAAAACTATGTATGCAGCCTATGGTCCACATCAAAAAATAATAATATGCAATAAACGTCTATTAAGGAATTGATAAAAATTTCGAGATTTTTTTTTACAAAGACATCATACAAGTACTTCTATCTATCATAAAGGAACTTAACCCTACTGGTCAAGAAACCATTTACGAGTAAAAGTTTATTGCATTTAGCTGTTATGATATTATTGTAGGTTAGTTAATAAAATTTTAAAATGTTAATAAGTTGTTAAAATTATAAAAAGGAAAAAAACACTATCTTACATAAATTATAACTTACATATTAGGAAAAGATAAAATGATTTCGGTATGCGTCATTTTTGGAAGCTACTAACCCAAGGCTAGTGTTGAGCCCTGTATGGTGTGACCTTCCTCAACTTTTCTTTATGTAAGCAAAGAATGCAAGGAGTGGCCCACTGTCCGCGTCTAAAGCTTCAGCGACGCGCACGTGGCGGCGCCCACGCGTGCAATCAATCACCACTCGCATGACATTCTAATGTTGATGTTTTGCAACGTTTGACCGGCAGATGGATGGCCGCCTTTGTCTTACTGAGGTCAGCTCGAAATTATGGCAACTTTGTTTCTAATTGAATTTTCATTTATCACAGCGGAGATGAATAATTTTTGGTGCATTAATTCTGAACCCATTAACTAGGTTGGGTAAGCGAATGAATGTGCATTATGGTTCGCGCATTACTAAGGAGATTGTAGTCGGACGGTAAAGGGTAATAATTATTGTACCTATTGTTTTAATAAAATCAAAGCGTTTCTAATGAACATAAAAGATCAGCTGCTTGGGTTTATTTTATTAAATTAAAGGCGTGTTAGAAATACATGTGTAAATAACATATATTATTTCATAGATGTTTGTATAAGTATATATTAAAAATGTAAGAAGGGTATGCGACCACTGTAACCAATAAACGCCTGTCATGCATCACACAACAGATTAACATCTTGTCAACATAATTGACTCTATATTGTTCTCCTACTCTGTAAAATTCTGGAAAAATTACTCACTGATACTATTGCAATTTGACTGCAAAATTCTGTGAAGTCCTATAAAATCAAGTGAATAATTCGACATGCCCTTCCGTCTTTGCTATTAAACTTCTGAATGAGTATTGCAAAATGAGACGTTGAGTAATTTTACCACCATTTCAAATTCTTAGAAATTTATGTAAATATTACCTACTTGGCTATACTGTTTTAGTAAGCCAATAAATAAATCGTGTAACAATAATACTAAGTCCTGAGCTATGCTTAGCTCAACTATATGTCGAAGGATCGTATCTGTATGCAAATTGCGTGGAATTTTCGTAAGACGCCGGCGCCGGCGACCAATACATCATAGAAATGTGGACGGCGCGGCCCACGCGTCGGATTTATGTCAGTACTAGCTTTAATGTGATACATGGAGCAGCGGATGTTACTGTCTGTGCGATAGGGTGCGTTGTAAGAAGGAAACAGTATATTATATAACATATTAGTAGCTTTACTTTAAAACAACAATAAAAATACACTGCTAAATAAGAGGTCGTGAGCCTTTTGTGTCTATACCTGCCCGTGGAGATAAAGCAAATTTAGTCACACGAAACCAACACTGGAATAAATAATCTGTTTGATTATAGTGTTCCTATGAAGCGATTATAGTCCACTCCCAACTTTAACTAAATCTAATGCAATTAAATTTTGGCCAAAGTTAAGGTATGAAATCCAAAAGGGCTTAATTAAATGGGTGTCAGTCATTTGAGTTGTATTTTATTATAGTTTTTCGTTTTCGTAAGTTAATTCTAGTCAATGTTCTCTATCAGAAAAACTATTCATAATATGGAATAATTTTATTTTTGCGTTTACAAACGCGTAAATATGAATACTAGAAAAATGCACTGAAAAAAATCGACTTGCCTCAGGCGGGACCGCCCGGATTGTGGAAGATGCGGGTTCGAGTCCCGCCTGAGGCAAGTCGATTTTTTTTAGTGCATTTTTCTATTGATAATTGTTTAATTGAGCCCAAAAAATACATGTCCTATATTATTTATTTAAATTTAAAAAATCAGTAGAAGTAAGTTTTAAATATAGCATTTTTTTTATTATCATAACTGCAAAAATCTTACTGCTTGCACAAAACTTAACTTTTCATCGTCTTCTAAATATTACACAATACAGATGCGACGATTTTATAATATTGCTTTATTTTTATGCACTAATATAAGAGTAAAATTTTTTATTTCGACATTAAAATTAGGATTAAGCCATTTTCACACGATAAAACTGTATAAATTTATTGCAATAACCTCAACCACCATTTTAAATTAAGCACTTAGTCCCAATATATTCCGACACCGCTTTACAACTTTTTACTCGCCGCAAAAGCATTTAGATTCCTTCATTCATATTAAAATAACCTGCGATCGAGTCAAAGCACAGGTGTTTAATGTCCAACGCATTGAATATGGTGTCTGAGAGTCTGCATGACTCCACGGATCTTTAATTCATGGATGCGTTCTGATCGAGATAAACGCCTCTCGATTGAATAGTAATCGATACTCTATTCACAATCGTTTCTCTGATAGCGACAGTGGTTTTAGGTTGTGAAGCTGTGTTCGGGAGAGTTATTCGAAATAGCTACAAAATCGTGTTTCTATTTTTGTTTCTTTTTTAGTAATCAATAACGCGGAGAAAACAACTGTTATTAATTTGTATCAGACAAGCTTATCGCAATGTTCTATGATCAAGGAGATTATTTATTGTTGTAAAGCACACCTGTTTGAAATTATTTGGTTATTAAAAGATAAAAATGTGATCTTTTCTAATTTAAAGTCGAATTAGAATTAATGCCAAATAGAATCAAATATGAAGTTTTTCAACATTTTTGTTTTCAAAATTTTGTAACATTCACATTGGAACATTTTCAAACCTTTCAAATCACGGTAAATAAAAATAAAACTATTCATTCTGAATAATGAAATCGGTTTACGAATGTCGTAATACAATCTTAGATTTAATTGAGTTTTATTGATTCCCAATGCTTCGAGTGCAAATAGCATTAAAATCTTCTGAACATTCGTTAGCTAAAACGTTTCCGCTGTGTTTCGCAAAATACTTATTATTCAAATATTTGTAAGCGGGTGAGCTATAAACATGGCTAGATAAGACGGAATACCGTAGATATTTTGCTGTCATTCAATACTTTAAGCCTGATTGGTTCTACAACGGAAGGGTTTGAAATGAAGTCATAAGTTATGGAATGTTCAATTAAACTGACTAATAAGTCCTTTGACTTATGTACTATCCAACAACGTAATAATATTACGTTTAAACCGTTGGGACATATATGAGACAATGAACCTAATTTGTAATAATACATAAAGTAGAATAATAAACTTGCTTGTAAGAAACGTGTTGAAATTCATGGTTTTAATAAAAGTAAAACTACAGCTTGTGTTTGTGTTTTGAAATAAAATTAATTAATCAAAGACGACCAAATTAAACTTGTCCATTACTTATTTTAAAATCGCACCTTAAAAGGACAGCGCTACTTCTAATTTACATTGCGGAAACAACCTTGTGACCTTTTTAATCAAGTTAATGCTCTACATAAGTGATAGATAATCCACTGACGCAAAGTGAATTCGGTCGGCGGACCCAAACAAGGCGGTCTAAATGAAGGAGACCCTCGTGATGTGAAACTAATACAGTGCCGTGGAATGACACCCGATAGCCGGGGGCGCGGCGGCTCGGCTTTGTGCAAATACTTACACTGCGTTCGCGCCTATTGGTTATGTGTGAAAAGAACTTTAACTTTAGGGCTGCCAACGGGCAAATGTAGCGCACAATTATCACGTTGTCATTTGTTTGTTTTTTAATGGCTGTTGTTGTTCTCCGCAGATAACCTTTACATAATCGCCAGATTTTTTTTCGATAGAATATTTTTTTTTATCAGTGGTCATCCATGACTATGGCCTGCTTTTACAGCATACAAATATTTGGTTGTCATTTGTCAGACACAAATCCAAAAGTGTAATGTTCTTATTAAGAATGTGCGGATCTCGATAGATTCTCTAGCCCGTAGGACCAGCTTTCAGTAGAGGGTTTCCAGTTGACAGGTAATCCCGTTAGGCTTTGTAGTCTGGGGTTCTGCAGGGTGATAGATGAAAGGAAACGGGAGTCCTGAGGTGCTCATATGCTAATGCTCAAGGCCAGGAGAGGCTTATGACCAACAGTGATTCGGTTAAAATGATGATGATGAATACTCAAGGTACTCTGATCAGGGCTTATGTTAGCATAGGGCGTCGAAGAAGACCTCGAAGATTCGGGATTACACTGAATTGAATGGAATGCAGCGTGCGAATTTTCTAGTTTGTTTATTTTAATAATTATAAAAATACGTAGACATAGAGTTTTATTAATTCTAGGCATTTTACGTTACAGCAATCACTTAAGTACATAGTTTCATTTGAGAAAGTAATATAAAATTTTACAACTGTCTTAATTATTAAATGTTAGTGAGTATTTAAAACTCTTTTTTTACAAACTATACATTCTTATTATACGTCATCCTTTTTGTTCATTTATGACGCCAGTTCTGATTAATGACCAAAGAATTGAGCTCAAAAATAGTATAAAAATAAAGAATTGTAGTTCTTGCATCCCTGGGCACTTTGTTGCGCGTGCGCCGCAGGGTGCACTGTCACTTCTTCAGTCGATCGCCGCGGCTCGCCGGCGGCGGTCGTGCCCACAATAATGGGATCACCTCGCGCGGCCATGCGCAATAAACCCGATCGGCAGACCCGATCTCTACAACGTAGCCCTTGTAAATGTTTGATTTAGTCTTAATATTTGTTACGCAATCGTGTTTAGGGTGCTTTCTTGATGACAATTCAAACGCTTATATAATTTTAATTTGGGAAAGCTGTAGACGAGTTGAATGGACACCAAGGAATGGAACTCATTGGGGAATCTTAGGAATTCTCTTTAGGAACCTTATAATGGACGGAAAATAATGGTTTTTCCAATTGAATATCTACGGTTCGGTAATAAATTGTGTTTTTGTTGCAGTTGTAAAAAAATAGATATAAAATATCGATTAGGAAAAGCACTTAGCTATCGGTTAGCAGGAAATATTACACTTATAAATTGAGTAAAACATACTTGGAATCTCTGTAATTTATGTTTCCTATTACTACATAATATAAGAAGGGCACGGAGCATGGATAGATCCAGCCCGTTGAAGACACACAACAGCTTATAGTAATATCACAGTTATTGAGTTTCTTAAGTTCAGAAAGCTTTCCAGAACTTCTCAATGCAGAGGGTACGGCTACCTGCACATATGAGATAGGAGTTGAAAGTTGAAAGCATTTCTAGACTCGTTCCAGTTTACCATCAGGCCGGCTGATAAGATCGCCGAACTCCGATGCCGATCGGACGAAGTCGCTCTTTCGTTTACGCTTAGAACTTCTAAACTAATCATCGTATTTAAATCCGGTTTTTATCAATAGATAGAGTGACTCAAGAGAAGGGTTAGTATGTATAAATCATTAAGGTTGTTCACTAGGTGGTAGACCCATATGTAGGGTCGTCTGGGTAGGTACCATCGCCTTTCTTATTTCTGCCGTGAAGCAGTTCGCTGTGTTTCGGATTGAAGGGAAAGGTAGCCAGTGTAATTACTGGGCATGGAGGGCATATCATCTTAGTGATTTACACTTAATATTGCAAGTGTCTATAGGCGGCGGTGACCACTTAACATCAGGTGGGCCGCAAGCTTGTTTGTCATCTCGTAACATAAAATAATAATAATAATAATAAAACATAACCTCATGACTGTATTTTTTTGCTTCAATTTAATTTGGCTCATATTTTAAAGAATTTTCAATAAAAATGTGCCTTTAGTCTTCACATTTTGATCTGATTGATCAACTCTGTTTAAAACTAACCAAAAAGTTACCATTTTACCCGGATTGCTGAGTAATTTAGAGTGTAACAGCCCTGGTTGTTGGTTTTTGTTGATTGGTTCACTGAAGGTTAAGTTACTTTTGCGGTTAATAACCCTTTTTTAAAGGCGACAGGTTGTCAACCTGACACAATTTGGGGGTACTGCATGGCCCATACTGCCAGTTGTGGCTTTATGTGTACCCAAATATTACAAAAAGCTTTGATCAACCCCTATCGGGATTATGGGCGTGATCATGTGTATCTAGACTACTTTTTTTTAAAGAAAGAGTCAGTGAATTAGCTTTTTATTTCTTACACAAGCTGATATCTATCTATATATATAAAAATTAATACTGACTGACTGACATATCAACGCGCAGCCCAAACCACTGGGTTCCTTACGAGGTCCAGGGGTGCACTAACAAAGGATTTTTGGAAATTCACCCTCTAAGACGGTGGAAAGGGGTGAAAAATTGGTATGGAAATCCGTCATTTTTTAAGTATAATTCATAAAAATTTGTAGGTATAGTACGCTTGGGTAAGAAGAAATAATAATGAAGTTTAAATGCTGCCCGAAGTAACTATTCTACGCGGACGAAGTCGCGGGAGTAAGCTAGTACAACATAATATAATAAGGTCATTTTTAAAGATAACTGCAATATAAAAACACACAATAGAAGAGACGCAGCGGGGACTCCGACACGAAACCGATCGCTATCGATTTTTAATTGATATCTTTAGTTACGGCAGGTAGTGTCGTATTGTGTAACAATAATTAAATTTTTTTATCCGAACATTTAAGTCACGAAATTGTTACTATATTTCACGGCTAAATAACTTTCTCTTTGGATTTATTTGTAACGTAGGTAAATACAGTCAATAGCACATCATGTCATCACAAACTGTAAATTTTTCTCAGCCTAATATAGGCATAATACGCTTCTGAGGTTGATAATGAGTTAGAGAATTTTGACAGTTTTGGGCAGTCAGTTCATGATATGCCTTCCATGCCCAGTAATTACAATGGCTACCTTTCCATTCACTCTGAAACACAGCGAACTGCTTCACGGCAGAAATAAGAAGCCGTGGTACTTACCCAGACGACCCTACATTTCACCACCTGAGTTACCACCATTTCAAAGAAGTAGTAAAAGTGATTTCAGAATAAATATTGGTTGTCAAAATGATGAACAACAAACTTCTATGCGCCAAAAACTTTTTGGTGTCGCTTTTTCATATCATCGAATTTTCAAATCACAACGGTGCTAAGTGTTAAAGAATTTTACTTTAAAACAAGCGAAAATAAAATATTTTTTTGAGGTTGTCAGAATGATTGCGATGCCAGATTTTCTAATCTGTGAAGGTTTTAGTCTGAATTTTGTGCTTATAAAATTAGGTGTTGAGATGGAAAAATAAGTTATATTTATATTATTCACAAGTACCAAAGTTCAAGATCACCAGCGCGTAACACTCGTCTAGTGAAAACTCACAAATAACCACCTATTAGAGGCCTGCAGCGGCGCGGGCACAACCAACAATTTCGAACTGATTTATATCATCTGGCAAACGAGAAAATGTGGGAAAATTTTCACTGTCCGGCGAGAACCCGTAATTTGATAAGGGGAATCATCTGGTACAGAGCAACAGATGAAATCGACAGTTTCCGCTTAGCGATGTGACCGGTCCACGAGAAAACTGGACTAGATGAAAGGTGGCCGGTCTATCCCTCTTATATTGGTAGCTATTTGTAGCATCACGATAGCAATGTCGTCTGATATTTATACGTCTGTTTCTAAGTCGTTATCCTTTATGTGGCACGACAAAAATGTTCTCTCTCTCATATAACACACTGCAGGAAACTAACATGTACCTATCAGTTTATTTGCGGTAGTTTGAAGTGGTTCAATGTGTATTTAGCCGAATATATCACAAGAAAGTGGTCTATTAGGAAGTGTAAAAGCAAAAAAAGACGCTGTAGTTTCTATTTTATAATTACAAAAATTTCAAATTTTAAAAAAATATGACATAAACCAATTTTCATAGAGAATATTACACAAGAAATCGTTAGGAAAATCATTAGTAAATATAATTATACTATACTATATTTATATTCATTGCAATTACTTACAATGACTAGTTATTGAAATAACTGTAAAACAACCGTAAAACATGGTGAAAACAATCACTTTTATCATTTTAAAATCAAACTTAACCCTTTAAAACAAAACTAAACCCTGTAGACTGATTTGTAACGATGATTTGAATATTACAAGAAATCGTTAGGAAGATCGTTAGTCAATATAAATAAACTATATTATATTTATATTCATTGCAATTACAATGACTGGTTATTCCAATAACTGTAAAACAACCGTAAAACATGGTGAAAACAATACCTTCTATTATTTTAAAATCAAACTTAACCCTTTAAAACAAAACCAAACCCTGTAGACTGATTTGTAACTATGATTTGAATATTACAAGAAATCGTTAGGTAAATTGGTAGTAAATATAATTATACTACATTATATTTATATTCATTGCAATTACAATGACTAGTTATAGCAATAGCTGTAAAACAACCGTAAAACATGGTGAAAACAATACCTTTTATCATTTTAAAATCAAATTTAACCCTTTAAATCAAAACCAAACCCAGTAGACTGATTTGTAACTATGATTTGAATATTACAAGAAATCGTTAGGTAAATTGTTAGTAAATATAATTATACTACATTATATTTATATTCATTGCAATAACAATGACTAGTTATTGCAATAACTGTAAAACAGCCGTAAAACATGGTGAAAACAATACCTTATATCATTTTAAAATCAAACTTAACCCTTTATAACAAAACCAAACTCTGGTAGACTGATTTGTAACTGTGATTTGAATATTAAAACCGGCCATATACCATCTCAGCAGCCCAGGCTTAAATAATAAGGATAAATTATTATACTATGCAAATTTTGCTAAGAGTGGTAGAAGACAAGTTGTTTTTTTTTAATTAATTAATTTGAAAATGCACTTAAATGCAAACTACTGTATAGAGGTTTCATTCATGATAAAGCAAGGTAGTAAAAAGAACAAAGAAGCATGTTCTACGTATTATAATTTTATTTAGATCAAAGCACAGTTTAAAATTACTTAAACTCAGTGAGAGTGATGTATCGAAATTGAATGCCTGTGGTGGAAAACCATTTTTACGGTACTAGGCCGCATTAGTCTCGCTTCTCCGAAGTCCTGCCTGTCGGCGATTTGCTGCGGCTGCGGCTTGAAGATTATTTTATTTAGCGCACCTTCTGTTTTGTTATAATATACTAGCGAACTTTGAATTTTTGAGTGTATGAACGAGTTATCCTCTTATTGCTGTATTCCTGGTAATTTTAGGATTTGGAGAATGTGTTTGATGCCAAATTAGCTACCAACGATTACTACCTACGGAAATATATACTTGATGATAGGTGTATTTTGACTTCGTTGGTGGGTTCTATCAATCTATAGTAGGTATTTGCTCAAATTCGTTATGATATGTGGACAGAATGGTAATGAAACATTTGAAGGAAGCTTCATGTAGTAAGAAATCATAAAAAGTAAAAACAAGAGATATATTGCAAATTATTAGTAAAATAATTAAAGAGTCAACAGCTCCCGTGGACAGGACTAAGTTGATGGAAATTTAAAAGTTTTGGTAAATTTTATTTGATCAGCAACTTTGTTAGTACAGACAGCAGCAGTCTTTAAGTCCGGAAAACAAATGAAAGTGCCTTGTCAGTAGGTACTTGTACTTTCTGAGTTCACGGCAGAAGCTTTGGGTTTATTGTGCATACAAAATTTTAACCAAAATTGATAGAACCCCGACCTCCTCATGATTTTGTTAACCAAAATTACGGTGCTGAGCGTATTAGTCGACTAGAATCTTGCTATGAAAATGAGCATCGCTTTTGATTAAGTATTTTATAGCATTTTTCGCTGAAATTAATAGTTATTTAATTAATAAAACACTGCTCAGTCTTGCGTGTAAAAATTGCTACTGTTCTGCAACTTTGTTGGCACACGGCGTTTAAGCGCATGACTCACAAAAATATCGTAACAAAGTTGGTTACGCACGTAAACATAAAAAGTACAGTTTTTAATGGTGTGAACATATGAGCCTCGGTTAGGAATGGGGCATACTAGCGTCTCCTTAATTACTTTGTCACGGCGCGAGGCTATATCAAGTGTCAAAGGTGCACCAAACATATTCGCTCGCGTGTTCTTCTGAGAAGTCTCGCTTGGACTTGGACCGTTGAATGACTTTTTCACACGGTTAAGAACTGTTTCTTGTATTTGTAAGTGGATCACCTTAAATTATGGTTGAAGGCCTCTCCTCACCAAGGATTACGGATAATCAAGTCCCAAATTGTAGGTACATTTTTGAAGTCTACCTGCCTTGGAAAGGCTGTAACGTTATCAACAATGCTTATTACTATGACGTTATGATTGCAAATTGCATAGCTTTGTTTTCGTTATTTTTTTATGATTTTGTCTTTATTATGTTATTTTGTTTATTGTAATATAACTTCTTTTTACAGCTGGCGAAAACGGTTTAAGTACATTTCTTAATCTTTTTCTTTAGATTACTACTAAAAATATTATACCAAAACCAAAAATAAATAAATTACTTCAAATCCTTCGTTAACGGTAGCAACTGATATTCATTGGCTGACACTCGAGAGCTCTTTCGAACCATCAATTAGCTTATCTGTACAGATGACACGTAATATATGGCAGCGTCTAATCCATTAGAAAAAAGTTGCAACGAAAAAACCAGTAGCGGTGAAGTTTTATGAGGAATTTGATATGAAACGTCAATGACCGCTTTCGGCATCGTCGGCGTCTTTGAGCAAAAGTTTAATTTCTTAATCCTAATTGAATTTGGTTGTATCGAGCCACGAGTCGATAACGAAAGATCGAGCGTCGAGCATCGGCGATTGTCCGAATAGAGAGTTGAAGGTTGGTAGGTCACTTCTACAAATTGTGTTGGAAGACTGACGATCTGTTAGTCCTATGGTGCAATATTTCTCTAACAATTACTTCTGCTATATTGACAATGATATTTTTAAATTGGCTTACATACCACCATATCTTAGAAAATTTTTGAAATAAATAGACTTATAATTTTAAATTTAATATTCGCTAAGTTTTTTAATTAATATTCACTAATGCTCGGTTTCAATAACATAACTAACTACACTTCTGATGACTAAGCATAAGATTCTGACAGATATCCTATACAAAATATGGTCAAATTCTACAGTTACCAAGGGAAACTGTGGTAGTTATGTTATTAAAACCGGCCGTAAGTAAGTATGTTCTGTACTAACACTAGAAATTCAAGACTAAATTATATCTCAATTTATAGACCATTTAATTGTAAAACTACAGGAGACAATCATCTTTAAAGTACCTATCCATTTAAACCTAACAACATGTCAATTATAAACAAACGCGACGGCAGAAATTAATGTTTAATACATAAATATTCGTATTATTCTAGAGTAAAGATAGTTATCATTTTCCATTCATTATGAATCTTCAAGAAACTTTATCGAGTTACGTAAGCTGTCCTTTATATTCTCCGGAGACGAATCAAGTCAGTTTATTGTATCCTGTTAATCGAAAACATAAAGAAAAAGCACTCGATAATTGGGACATCCATAACAATAGCTCATACTCACAAGTAGCTGCTACTTATATAAAAATAACTCCACAATGAATCGAAATCATCGAAATTAAAATAAACGTTGTATTGTATAGAATAGACGAATAGATAATTCGATCCAAAATAAAGAGTTTTCAGGCTGATTTCACAGAGTCTGCAACCGCAACCGCAAGGACCGCCGTGTCGTCACCGATGTGGCGACGAGGAAGCGAAAGCGAATCAATCGGCTTTTATAAACCCGGTGCGTGACCGAGGCCATTGTTAAGAAAGGGAAAATGGGACAGAATCACCGTGAAAAAAGAATAATCACACCGGCAGCGCGGTCCGATGGGTGGTTTTTGACTTTTTCGCTGGCAATCTTCGCGTGACGCATGGCCGGGCGTGCCACTTCGGACGTCAGTGTCACGACTCCGCTAATATGGTCATCGAATTGTGTACATTAGGGGCCATCAATAACTCCACAGTAACGATCTGACCGTTAAAGAAATTAGTTTGAGAAGCAAATTAGCGGCACGCGCTCGTCGAGTCCATCAGTCTGACAAGCGGTTTGAACCCGTGGCCTTTCGGATCTAGCATTTTACAATTGCGCCACTGCGAAACTGTGTCTAGTGGTAGCGTGTGCGCCGGGCAGTTTTATTTATATTGGTTGTAGTGCGGGAGCGATCACGACCGCGTAATTGATGCTCTCTCCGCGCGTGCCTGCGCTCGCGCACCCGCGCCGTTATAGCACGCGCTACCATTAGGCGCGCTAGTGATACCTTGATATGAACACACCCTAATTACTCTTTTGATTTGATCTCTGCTGTTTAAGTCTATCTTGCTATTTTCTTATTTAACCTCTCTCTAAATACTGTCTGATCTACGTCATTGGAACGTTAGATTAGTTGGTGTGGTTAAGATTTTACTTTCTCGTATGTAGTATAGAGGAAGTCTTGTAATCGTCAAAAAATTCGACCTCGAGAATTTGACGGATTTACACGTTTTGAACCTCCCTGAGTCCAAAAATATTTTTTTTGGAATTATGTCTGTGTGTGTGTCTGTATGTCTTGGTTTCTGTATGTGTGTGTGTCTGTGCGTTAGCACGATAACCCGAGCATGCTTTCACTTATTTCAAACAAATTTAACATGCGTGTATGACATCAAAATATAACGTTTCTGTCAACTTTTGAGCCATCAATCACGAAAGTTAAGCAACCAAGTGCGCGGTCGGTACTCGGATGGGTGAACAAAATTTAACATGCATGTATGATATCAAAATATAAGGTTTCTATCAACATTTGAGTCGTTTTCGGTATACGAGAAAGTCAAGGGGAGACCACTCCCGATTTTTATTATAAGTATTTCATGATTCCGGTTCGAATGTACAGTGAATAATTTAGTTCAGTAAATGATACATATTAAAGAAAATTCCCGTTTAAATAACTTCGTCGTCAAAAGCTTCTTGCTTACATAAATATTAATGCAATTACAACAAAAGATACGCGTATTCGGGGGCGCGTACAGCTTAAAAGCCTCATATCAGTTGAATTGATCAAAATCGTTCATTTCAGCTTTCGAAAAAATGGAGGTAAAAGTCGAATCCAGTAAATTGTTTCATATAAATCGATAAAAAGAACGAAAATTGATAACCTTTTTTCCAATCGTTTTACACGTGAGTGGTTCGTGATTTTAGGCAGAATACCGACTTTTTGGAGTGCTCCCATGACCGACTGACTGGTCCCGCGTAATAATAGTACAATTGTTTATGATTGTGAAACTTGACGAAAGCGAAATTTTTGGAAATAATAAGGCTTCCATTAGTACATACTTCACGAAATAAGGTTTTAAGTGGCCTATTTATGCTCGTTAACAAGATTAGATGTAGTTTTATAAGTTTTTTCGTGGTCTTTAAGAACCATATAAGAGTGTCCCGTAATCAATGTCACTTAGAGTGTTTGAGTAAAAGTTACCCAATATTTTATTATTGGCGAAATCGTGATTTTGAAATTGGACTCATAACAACATGAAACTATGAGTAAATGACTGCATACTATTAGGTGTTATTATAGCTAGTATTTTTCACTTAAGATTGATTAAAAATAAGCACTAGGTATAGTTATTGATTTTAACTTTGTATTTAATAGTCAATAATCTAAACATTGCAAAAACCCAAGACAAAGCTAACGTGAAATTAATTTTGCAGCCGATTTGATTCTTATTAATCTGCATTAATAAGAAGCAAATCAGCCTTCTAAACCCTAAATAAATTGGAAAAAAGAATGTGGTCTGCAGTAGGAAGTTGTAAAAAAAAAATTACAATAAAAGTTGGAAAATTTTAAAAATGCTTTTTTTAAATTTAAAAAGTAATTTACGTTTTGCTTTTTAATGGTGTAAGGGGTGTAAGTAAAAATTAGGTTGGATATTTATATCAAAATAAGTTGACAACTAAAAGTTATCGATGATTAAAGTTAAAACAAGATTTTGAGACATGGTTAACTACTTTCGAAGATATCGACGACATATACAGTTGAAAAAAATCATATTGCTATATGTATATAAAAAACAAAAGTATATTCTTTCAAACAAGAAAATAATTTTCCAAATCTATCTAAGCGACTTCGAGTAATGGGGGATCTACCTTCTCCTTTTTTGAAGTCGGTTAATAAATACCCGAGTAGCACTATTACTTCTATTGAGTCTGCTATAAATAAGGGTATTTCATCAATTTTGCGACGTCCTCACCTTCCAATGAGAATTTCTGTACGCAAGTGAAACGTTCTTCGTGCCAATATTTTTCCTGGAAAATTGCCTTTTAAAATGCAGTAAAACGTTGGATTGCGCATTAGTATTCATGGCAAGTCTTATATTTATGACGAAGCTTAAAGACTTGCCTATTTTGCTTCTATTACTGTTTTTACTTCTTAAATATGTAATATTATAGAAAGCATGTAATAATATACATGAAATAAAACATGCAATCAACATTTAAGAAGTAAATTGGATCTAAAATACGGTTATTAGTCAAAGTGATACTTTCTTAATGTTAGTGTTTTGCAAAATTGTTAAAAACACCAAAATAACATTTAGAATGCTTTATTTTATTATCGTATCTTCTTCTTTCTCCTACCCTGCTCCCCATTTATTTGTAGTCGGTGCAGCATGTCTTGATACTGACAATACCTACTGCTAATAGGTATCGGCATTCTATTTTTATGGCCGACATCCAGCCTTTCTTTGCGCTGTCGACAGCAGCCGGGTGCTTAAAATGCTTTCCGAAGTAAGGGAAATCAATTTGAAAACATTTTTCGATCACCCATCTCAGTACAGACCTCGCACTTGGTAGCTTAGCTTTCGTAATCGTTAGAAAAAACGCATGAACACGGCGCCTTTGACCACCTTCTAATTGTGCGCTTAAACATAAACTTAAATTGTATTCCAACTTTTCCAAAATGTATTGTAATTGTAATAATTTTTCTTAAACCGAATAACTAAGAATGGGAAGAATCAGCAGGACCCAAATCCGCTGCCTCATAGGTGCTCTCACGGGCCGTTTTGCCACTAAAAGACACCTGTGTACAATAGGCGAAGCTGATGACCCCATCTGTAGAATGTGTGGTTAGGAGGAAGAAAGCATGGAGCACATACTATGTGACTGCGATGCACTAGCCAATAGGCGACTAAAGGTCCTAGGTTTAGGTTACCCTAAACCAGAGGGCTTTATAGACCTAATTCCCGCCAACATCGTGAAACTCATACAATATGTTTTCGATGTTGGCGGGGCTGGGTGATAAGGAAAGGGGAAGCACAAAAGATCCCATATGGTCGAAGTGCTCTGAGACACAGCCTCAGCCCCATGTATAAGAATAACTTAATAAATGACGTGTAAAAATCAAAAAAGAAACACTAAATATGATACCAGATATTTCCACTGAGGCGCAATCACTACGTAAGTTCTATTTCAAGACATTTTCGAAGCATCATGTCAAAGTCGATGCTCTAATGCATCCGCACAGCTTTTTACTACATACCTTACCTAACGCTTTCTATAGCACCGATCCAGTTTAAACGAGATTAGCTCATTCCAATCGAAATGGTCAATTATTGGCAGTGAAATGTTAATAAACTAGTTTATGCCGCTGTCGTTACTTCAACTATCTTACAGCCTTCTTTTATCTGCCATTTGCATACTGAGCGATACTTTATAGGAACATTCGGTATGACGCTTCCAATGACTTTATCGGGAATCGAGATTATATTGTTTTGATATTAGCGTAATAGAATTCTGCGTGTAGTCGGCTCGAATACTTTGATACTTGATTTGGTTTTGTTCGTGAATTTTCTTTATGATTTTTTTTAATAATCGTAAGTGTACATATAAATGATAATTGATTTTTTTGTGATATAGAATGTGAAAGAAAGAGTAAAAGAAGAGGAGTAAAAAATTTTGTTGTAATTTATTTTTAACTTTTTCTCCGAGCTTTTTCTATTTGTATTTATATAGGTAACCTAAGCCTTATATTGATTCGAAAACCAAAGAGGCGGTCATATTAAAAAGGAACACAAATGACATATTTACCACCAAGGCGGCAGTACACTAGTTATAGAGGTGCCAAGCACCAAGGGGTGACAAAGATAGGACCAAAAAGGGTGACAACGTTACATTTACAGAATGCTACCATATGGCACCTAGTTAATTGAAGCGTCAGCACCCCCTCCCCCCTTGCCACCACCCTCTTCCCTCTCCGCCCCGGATTCTAATCTACCCTATGAAGCCACTGATAGAACGCCTAAGTTTGCTACATAGACTACGTGTTTTGTTAAATTATAAGTACAATCATGTGTCTGATAATAACCGGTTAAAATCTATATGCGAGTTTTGAGTTTGACTTAACATAATACTTATCTATATCTTATTCACCCAAGTCTAAGATAGCTCTCCAAGTCTAGCCAATAAATCAACTAAAGTGGCACTTTTGAAATTACTCCAAATCGTCGAGCATAAGTGCTACTTACACACGGAATAAAATTCCAAATATGTGAACTTGAGAGTGTGCTCACACATTGACCGTAATATCAATGCAACGCCCGTGTCAGTTAAGGGTGAGCTTTTACTAGATGTGCGAATAGGTATAAATGTATCTACTACTTTTATAATATCTATTTATTTATTCGGTTCAGGTACAAAGAGTCATATACAAGAACTATATGTAGAGCAAATTGTTACCACAGATAGTACCATAAATTATATCAAACAAATAAGGTATGGATATGCAATAAGTAAGTATTTAATTTTCTAGAAGAACATATTATCAATAAATTGTCGCTCGTATCATGAAAATGACAATAAACAAATGTAAATGCAACGCATATTTTAGGTTTAACGGAAACTTATAACTAATTCCGTAAACAATTTTAACACCCTAGTATTCTGTATGATTACGATTTAGGAAAGTGAGAATTACGGAAAAGAACTGCTCTATTTAGTCATTGAAATAGCCTTTTTAAAATTTAGTCGAAGCCAAAGCTTGCTGATGGTCATTTGTTTTTCTCGCATTAGTTGTATGGAAACATGAGGTTAAAGCTGGACGTTAAATTCACACAAAACACAGTTCAAACCACGAAATAAACAATCGAGGTTTGAAATGTGTAATTTAACGTTGAAACAATATTGAGTATAAGAAATGCTGTCTTTAATTTATTTGAGCAACTAGCAGAGAATGCGTAGAAAACTATTGAAATGTAACGGTGTTACCTAGTCTTACGAAAACTGTTACAAATCCACAGAGTATCATGTTCGAGCGACGAGAGTTACGCGTCCGATGCGCGGTGTAAAACCGCGAGGTATTCAATCGTTGGAAAACCGCAAATGCCTTGGATCGGTTGCTTTCGATGTGTCTTAGATGAAAGTGGGCTAGTGATTCTCAACGTTGTCTGATAACGTACCGAAGCGTGCCTGCTTGAATTATATTTTAAGTTTGTGGCCTCTGTGAAAGGAGACTACTATTTTCCATAAAAGAACATATTTTATTCACAATTTGAACACTCAAAGTTAAGAATTTTTTTTGACATTGGAAATATGAACATGCTAGATAAAATCCTAGTAAGATGTAATGCAGCATGTTTTTTTAATAATATCATAAGTCCCGCGCATTAAGTGACGTCCATTTATTTATCCAAAAATGTCTCAAGAAAAACGAAGATGTTTTTGGATAAGTACAGATGCAGAATAAGATTAATGAAGCGGTGAATAGACTGCGTGAATATGATAATATTATGGCAAATAAAATTGTTAATGTTGAGATAACGGTTGATTAACCCAACCCCAAATCAATTTACGAACAGAACAGATGAAGACGATATAATTGGTTGAGTGAAATAATATAGAACGGTTAATTACGACCCACAGGGATTATGACGACTTTTGTGCGTGCTCACCTTTCTAGCCATTATTTACATTCAAGGCATCTAACAAATATCAAACTTTATTTTATATACATTTCTAATTGAATAAGCCTATTATTTCCTCAATTTTATTACGTTGTCAAACTGTTGTAAGAGGCTTATCGCTTACATTCACAATCAAAGAGTGAAATCGGTGGTAATTTCGCCGCGAAGCGCAGTCTAATAAATTCTTTACAGTGATCTGACAATAATTTATATTCCATTACGGCTTTAGCTCTATGCTTCTTTTGTTTTTGCTTTGTTAAGGTCCAACGTATTGCTTCGTATTTCAATTTATTGTTTCATTCACTTGAATACGAAGATTTCCGATAGCTTTTAAAAAGGCTCTTCTAATTATCTTATACGTAGCTCAAGTATCACTTTAAAATGATTTATTTTCTTAATATGCATAACGCATATATCATAAAAGTCAGAGTAAGAAATTTAGAATAATTTTCAATTAAGTTTCAAAGTTAACTTCTCAAATGACCGTTCATAAACGATCGTAAAATTTTCATAAATTATACACAGCGCTTATATTGATATTATAATAGCGAGGTTAACGAAAAGTATAGGTCTTGAAATTCGGGCCACTGTCATTATTTTAAACGACAATTAATAAAATAATGGTTCTTAATTGTGAACGATAATGGTAGAATCAATTACTAATATATTTAAATCACTGGCTACTGCTGTGTTAAAACAATATAAATTCATATTTTAATTGCCAAGGTTGTCATAAAAAGAATTGAGATCTCCGTCTGAAGACACGTCGTTTTTAACTTCTCCGAAGTAGTGTTTTAAACAAGATTTATTTAGTTAAGTTTTATATTTTGCATGGAAATTTTCATATTTTTGTCACGATAAAATATATATTTTATTTTAAATTTGACATAATCCGAACATGTATACATTAACGAAGCGGTAATAAGAATCTTATACTGATAATCTTATACTTACAAGAGAGTTTCTCTCTTGGATGGTAAAAGTATTTGATTTAATTTGAAACTCCCACACCCCACAACTCAATAAACCATGAGAACTGTAATTTTGACAGTAACACTGTTTACATCACAGTTGAATCAGTAGTGAAATTATATCCTAATCAAATTTAGTTCTCATTTGTTATTCGGTAAGCGTACTTAATGCGTTTGAATATGTTATAATGCTGAGTCCAGACATTGCATAAAATTACCATTTTAGATTACGTGGGTCTAAGAGGCAATATGTCAATTAATACTGACGTTACTAGCTGGATAAAGACACACGCAGAGTGCAAGTAGAAGTAGTTAAATATATTTCTTAAGTAACATAGAATTTAAAACATTCAAGTATCAAATTATTTCCTTATCTACAGGATGATTAGACATTGATCTAAAAATCAGATATTCGATACAAAATAGCAATACCTACCTACGCAACCATAATCGCTTCCCGGCAAAAAAAGTGTCATAATACAAAAATAGCTGTTTCGAGAAAATGTAACTTGAATGTTTTTTTGTTCATTTAAACATCAATAATTTAAAAACTATAATAGTAAGATAATTGAAATTTTATGTGTAAATAGCTTATTTATATGTTTATTATAGGCCTTGAAATTGAATAACAAAATCACTTTTTTTTTTAAGTAACTTTCAAGAAACTTTTAATTTGATGTATATTATGACTGTTTTTTCGATTAAAATATCTGTAGTTTAAAAAATAATACACTTTTAAATGTTTATCAAATCACCTTTATATTTTATTTAAAAGGCTTCAATATTAATAAAACAAAACGAAAAAGTAACCAAATTATAAACTTCTCTATAAAATAAAATAAAAACATAAAAAAAACCTTCTGAAGTTTTTCCCTAATGAACACAGTCTTACTACAGTTTGTCCGAAAACAATTAAAGAATCAATCATATAACTAACATGATGATGAATTATTTTTTTATAACACACCTTAATGTAATCATCACCATTAAGTAGGTATACGTACTTTTATTGGTAAACTGTCTTTACTGTCAAAACTTAGGTACATACAATAAAAAATAATAAGTAAAATAATACTTTCTCTTTCACATGGTCTTAAAACATGAAAAATTACCAAAAAATTAATTTAGCTGTTTCGGGGAACTGATCGTCTTTATGATTTAAACAACATCCTCGTGGGATCGTCCTGCAACAGTTTGAAAATCTTCACCTCAAAAGGTTTTGCTGTAGTTAGCCCAATATCCTCAGACAGACGCTTCAATGAATAAAAATCACTAGTTGACATTTCTGTCACGGCATAGGGATTGCCTTTTTTTGGCGCATTTAATAACTTCAACGTTTCAAACATTTTTTTTAACTAATGCTGTATTTCCATCTAAAACAATTACATATAATTGATTAATCAAACCATAAACTAAGGGTATAATTTAAATATCACTTCAATATTAAGAAACCTGTACAAGAAGGTTCTCTAATATCCGCAATTATGCTTGGACTCGAACATTGCGAATGCATTATGTTCTGATCTTCAGTTTCGTACTTCTTATTTTCACATTTTTTTGAAGTAGAGGTAAAAAACAAAATGAAACCTTAGAATCCTTGGACAGCTGATATGCGGCCGTCTGATTTCACACTGTATTATGAAAATCAGACCGATGATAAACATGCTTAAATGTAAAGTATCAGCCTGTTTCACTACAGGACAAAAGCCTCAATCAGTGACTTCATGTCTACACTGCAATCATGAATCATGCATTATCACAAACCAGAGCAAAGTTCGCAATATCCAAATATTTTTTGTTCGATCCGGGAATCGAACACGGGACACCAAGATCATGGCCTGGTACTTAAACCACTAAAACATCGGGGCGTAATATTATATTTATTTATTTATTATATCACTAACACTGTAAGTAAAATTACATTATTCAATAAACAAACATTAAAAAATACGCCACGTGGCATTAAGATTGAGTTCAATTTAATAAAGAATAAAAAGCTCAACACAACATTATAACTCGTAATTTTTATAAAACAACACAACAAAAATGACATAACACGTATTGTGTTGATTTTCAAAACATCGCTTAAAACGCAAATATAGATCAAAAACAGTCAAAAAAAGAGACACTTTACAGTTTATGTCTCTTTTTTGTATGATGTGGCAATATTTACAATGTTTTGTCGTCAACAATACAGTCATAACACAAATTGTGTCGCCTTTTTCGTAATACTTCTAATATTTCAACGTTAAACTTACCGATAAAAAGTCACATCACACGATAATACGCTTTTCTGGCGACCCAGTACACCTCTACTCTGTATTAACACAAATGTGACACTGTTCACGCCGGTGATGGGAGCGAAACGGGTCCGTGAAAAAGAGAACTTTGTGCCACCTAGCGTTAACAATACGCTACATAATAATGACGTTTTTGCAGACGAACAAATGAAATATGCGCTATTAAGTGCTGTGATTATGTCATTTTGTACCTAATATGTGTTGTGACACTTTTCTTGCCGGGAAGCGATATATAGAACAGCTGATTTTTTAAGCTCAATTGATTTGCATTATATTTGGGGTAAGCTCTATGGATCATGAGTAGGATCTTATTTTAAAAGGCTGCCAATGTATTCTTATATCCCCTCTATAATAAAAATGCATTCTACTACATATTTTCTCACACCTTTTCCATCAAAAAAGAATAATGTCTGTGTTTAGTATTTCGTATACAATATTACAATCAAATAATGTACTCATAAATTTATTTTTATGAGGCGTCAAAGATATTCGTATATTTGCAGAAGTACTTAGGTTTTGCTCAAATTCGCCCCCGTGTGCTTTTTTACCGATTTCTTCTTCCTTCGTAATTATTTGAGATGTATAAATTTTTCTGTTGTCTTAAATTTCTATGTGTGCTGCAATGACCTATATTTCCACAGAAATTTTTATTTTTAAATCTTTGTACTACATAGTATATAATATTTATATCCAGCGTTATTATCTCCATTGCAACTCTTCTAATGTTGCGTGACTAACAGTCATTATACGACGTGTGTCAAAATTAGATTTCGACCTCAGGTGCAAAGTCAAATTATGTATCGCTCTAAAACAAACACCTACAGAGACTTCAACAGCAATAAATCTTATTATTAACTCAGTTGCAAATGGAAGAAACAGATAACTCAATTATAATCACACACCGTGGGTATAAAGCTAGTAATTGAGATTTTTGGTTGAAGTGGGTCTGAAATTGTTGAGTAACCTTAGGCCGTTTTACCATTAGGAGTCTGCGCGAAGAAAAAGTTGTGCGAGGAAAGATACTGCTGTGCACTCCACGCTCAAGACCATCAAGTCACGCACACATAGACACCTCTCATGGATACGGAAATCTCAGAATGTTTCAAAAATTCTGAGTGTGAGTGCCGCGCGAATCGACGATCTTTGTGTATCGTTTTAGAGCCATCAAGATTACGATTATCGACTGAGTGAAATTGCACTAAGAACTATTTTTTATACGAAACCAATAGTACTATCATTGCAGAACAGAGCTATAAATATTCAAGTACTTCAAAAGCTTTTGTTTGTGTGCTAGATACTTGTACCTCCTTTATTTTCCTACCGTCGTTTATTTCTAATTGGTAGAAATTCTATGAAATCATTATTAGACCTTAGATCCACCCATCCATGCTCATTTACGTTCTCACACAAAGATAGAATAATCACAAAAGTGAGTTCTTGTGATGAACAGCTTCAAAAATCGAACCGATTTTCAAAATTCTACACCATGCTTGATTTTCCCTGAGTAATATAGGCTTTATTTTATTTCTAAATTCTACACTAAAGAAGCTACGAGCGAAACACAAGTTGTAATAAATAAATTATTTTTTCTTAAGAAGTAAATATTCAATGTAGAAATTGCACACACCTATTAAGATTAAATTTACAATTGAGTTTCCTTCATTTCTAGTGACGTTTCTAAAGCAATGTATTCATCAAGCTACACAACATAAATGACGCTCAACATTTGGCAATGCTGTACTGCAGCGCGAGACGTTGCCAATAACGCTACATGATGGGCGTCTTGTTGTTTGTCTCCGTTCAACAGGTGCGCACCAAATGTTGATATGTGTAGACGCTTACGGCAATAATCATGTAGCAAATATCAACACTAGATCCACAGGCGACAAGTTACAGATCATTGGACGGAAAATGCTGCTAATCAAAAGTTTCGTTTCGTCGCTCAACATGTTGGCAGTTGAGCGACATCTCAAATGTTGATTACATAGCCTTAAAAACATCGTAAATATATCCTTTAAATCGAAGGTAATAGCGCGACAACGCTGATGCGAAAATGTACACTTTCCCTCCCTTTAGGCAACTGTTTGTTAAAATAATAAGGTGCGTCCGCGTCCAACATTATTCTAATTTCCATGATTTGTATGTGGAAAATGTTACGGATTCCTGTGGAAATTTCACCAAGCCAAGTAGTCATTTGCTGCGCGATTATATCGGAGCATGTAATGCGTGCGCAGTGCCATGTACAGCCGTCGATGTATGTATAGGCGACGAAAATGTTACTGGATAAGCTAATATATTATTTAAATAAACATCAATGGTTTGTTTATGACTAAGGAATAGTTTAATTTATTGGCCTAATTTATTATTTTGATTATAATTAATAAGAAGTGAATAAAAAAATACATTTGAATCAAAACATGGTGTTTATCTTTGTATACTAGCAAAGTTGTACGAAAATTGTCCTGCTTATGTATATTTGTTTATCATGAATGTCTCAGTGTTCTACATAATATAGGTTTGGTTTTATGTATAAAAGTTTTAATAATTTTGAAGGACGGTGGACTGTATAGGTTGTTGTGTTCTAGCGTCATCTATTGCCGAGCTACAAAGTAGGTACGTAGTATAGGAATAATTTGTGCTTGGTTTGATTGATGGTTGGCCTTTTTCTGAGTCCATCTTGCTGGTTGCCGCCATCTTAACAAGGTCTGTTGCCATAACAGCATTATTATATTTGGACAGTTGTGATAGCCAGTCCCTCAGTGCTCCACTCAGCTTGCTTCCACCTCCCGTTATCATTACTGATGATAAGATGAGGCGAAAGCCAAGAGCTTCCCCGTAGTAAAATAAATGATGATAAACAGTATGGAAAAATACTCCTTGACCCAACTTTCATGGTCTCGAACATAAACTTTTAAGCTACTTGTTGTAAGTTTAAGCTATTAGTACTTCAATAAAGCAAATGTATGCATGTTATCCCATAATATCACATCCAGCGTATCTACAATCGAGTGTAACATGTTCCTAGGTTTACTAGGCACTCGGGTTGGTAGCCGGCTAATAGCAGCCGGAGGTCAAACCGTGTAACTCTCGGCCCACCACGTTTATTATAATAAGCCATAGTAGCCATTATAACATTTACCCATCGCCCTTTATGCTCCACTGAACCTGTGTTACATTAAGCGAATTATTTTCGCATTAAGTGTATCGATGAAATGATGTTCACTTGATTAAGTCTCTTAGATAGATGGCGGGTAAGCTAGGGTTAATCAGACGATGTGATGGTCAACGACCTTCTGCGGAGTTTGACCTAGTAAGTTATTGAATTAATTGATAGAATGTGATGTTACAAAATAAGGACATGTGATAAGAGATGAAGAGCATGTTGCTAGGAAAGCGATGAGATTGTAGATGGGTATAGAAGGAGAGGAAGACCGAAGGAAATATGGATTGTGTGAAAGAAGGTGAAAGAATAGGTAAACCTATATGGTTTTAATGGGAAGAGATGATAAGCATGTGACAAAGTTGGTGTCGAACATAAATGTATATAGACACAGGAGGAGAGGAAGAACGAAGGAAAGATGGATAGAATGTAAGTGAGATGATATGGCAACGAAAGGAGTTATTGTAGAGATGATTACTGATTGAAATGGCTGGAAGACGTAAACATATTAAGCCAACTCTAAGTAAAATCGGTAGATCACAAACTGTTATTACAGTAGAGGAGAATATTGAACCTGCTCCTATTATTGTATTTGGTATCAAATGAAAGTATTATTCTTCATTGGCTAGCTTATAAAGCGAATCCAGTTTGAGTGGGTTCAGTTGACGAAAGAACATTTATCTTCTATCTTTGAATCATGCTCGAGCTCTAAGGTAAATAGTTGCCTTTAGTTTTGTATACACGATCGAAAGTTACAATTTCATTGAATAAAATAATTTAAGACTTACCTATTAGCGCTTCGACGTGGTAACTGTGTGTAATTTCATTGGCGGTAGACAGTTTGGCGGCGGTGTATTACTCTGCAAAAGAAAACTTCTATAAATGACCTTAATAAACAGATGTTCGGCTTAACGATAAATAAACAAGCTTGCTGGCTAATGACGGTTATTGACGAAACTAAATAATCACTGTAATGTTGTTAACCAATAATAAGCCAGAGTTTCATCGTCAGATTTTGGGTTACGTAACCCTGGTCACCAAATATTGTTTAGTTACAATCTAGTTGCTCGTTAGCAATTATTTCATGGATCTGTTGCAAAATCACTAGTGAATTAGTCGCATCGTGACGCAGTCCCTTAGATTCGATTCTTGAAATCGGCCATCGAGAATTAATTGCGTGATCTCTGAACTCTTGCCAAATGTTCGCGAGCCCTGCTTTGTACTGTCGCAGTTTCAGGATGAATAAAGTATGTTATGATTCATTGTATTGTGAAATTTTTTGCAAAACCAAATTTTATGGTTTGTTTGACATAAGCTAATAAAACGTGTATGCATAAGATCACAAGATTGGTATATTTTTAATGTTCACGTAATGGCATTGTAAATTTTGAGTTAACGATTGACTTTATTTGACTATAAAATGGAGCGTGTTGCACGAGCGAGATTACATCTCATTGTTTTTTAATAACAATGATGTCATTTTTATAAAAAGCTCTGAAAGTTGTGTACCTCTTTTTAGCAAATTAATTCATTACGTATGGTAATAGTTACGTTAATGTGAGGATTCGTTAATTGTATAAGTACGTGAGTCATGTTAAAGTGCAGAATTTAATGAATATACATGTTAAACATTACTAAATTATGTTTTAATAACTGTTTTGATATAAAATAACTTTATTGATGGTAACAGAATTTTAAACATCAAAATGTTTCCAATGTTTACAAAACCAAAATGATCAATCGCTCCCGGAGGTAAGCATAATGGTATTGTTATAATAGTAGTAGAAAGGCTGTCTATATAACCGTTTTAAACTGAACATACTCCAATGCAAATTTCACTGTCATCTTTTGTTTAATACCTATTCCGAAAAAGTTGACATTAAAATAGCATTGAATATACGTAATTTTAATATCAACTTAATATTAAAATTGCATATATTCAAAACATAATTTTCACCACATTCAATGCAAACAGAATTTTATACAAAAAGTGCAGAAACATTAAGCCTGCTGCTAGCAATAACAATATGTATAAGTTGTTTAGTTAAGTTTTTATGACAAATAATAAATGTTTATTTCATGGTACTATTGAAAGACTTTTAAGGCTTTAAGAGATAAAAACGTAGCACCAGTAACGAAAATATTATGAAGTAGGGCGTGGTACATGCACGTAAGGCTACCACGAGCTGTCAAATTTTCTCAATATTTGCACTTTATAAAACATGCGTTTAAGGTTGAAAATCAATTGGAGAAGTTTGACAGTTTTAGGTAGTCCGATCTGCTGACATTTTTGACAAGAAAAGCCTCCTTAGTGACTGCTGTATATTTTTTGGTCGTAGACTTCATCTCCTAAGTCAAAAGCTCATTTATATTTGCCAATATTAAATCTAATACCTAATAGCACAACGCAAAGAATTGTTTTGTAAACAATAATCGCACATACCGATGCAATGATCATCAAGTTTCATAAGACGACATGTGTTGCCTAATAAGACTAATATTTTCGTATATCATTATGTTGTATATGAATGAACTAACGAAACAAAGCCGCAAACAATTTGTTCGCAACTGCGTCTGAGCTATTGAAAAAAGTTTATACTCACTGCCACCAAGAACGACAAACAAAAATTCCGTCATTCAATAATTTTTGCGTTTACAAACGCGTAAATACATTTAATACTAGAAAAAAATGCGGAAGATGCTGGGTTCGATTCTCGCCTGAGGCAGCTCGATTTTTTTCAGTGTATTTTTTCTAGTATTAAAAATTACGTCTTTTGTCTTTTTTTCATGATCTTGAATATTCATTTCAATGCTAGCAGCTTTTATTGTAAAAAGTTATGCGTAGATACTATTAATACGACCTAAATATTTATAATGTTTTAAGGAAAAAAAAATATATTTAGTGTTTAAGTATAGTATGTATTATCATTTTCATTTCCCATAGTTATATTATATTTTGTTAAATTCGTACACACTTGTGTACCATTATCCATATGTCTCTTTGTCATATGTGGCGCTGCTGGAAGAGATTTATTATAGGCGACACGGTGCAGGTAGTGGCCGACCTTGTCCGGTAGTACAAATTGTCTGTCTAAGAGTATCCGTATGATCTTAACAACTATTCACATTAGATATAGTGAAATATTTACCTTTTGGTATTATAATTAGTTTATTCATTGAGTAAGTTACTTGAGCTCTATGTGATAAGGAATGAGACGCAGTGTTAACTTCTTTTGTGCCTATAACAGGCTATAGTAACTTTCAGGTGGACCCTTTGCTGCAAAAAAAAATAAAAAATATGTATTAAATTACTCACGGTGAATTGTAAGTAGGTGTTGCACTTTTTGTATGGACAGCTGATTTTGTTTTATGATTTCGATATTGGTCAAATAACAAGAGTTGTTTGTATTGACCTACCTATTAAAAGGGCTTTGGCTCGGCAGCCACTAAAAATTCACCGTGTACAGTTCGTAATATATTAATAAATTTACAACCCCACGACATCTAATAAGGACTAGATTAACATATTTTAATGAAAAACTTTATAGCTTTGTATTACCAATTCTATTTACAAGCATTGCGTGGAGTCGCAGTGAAATGAAATTATTAAAAGCAGAATTAATTACTAATTATTTTTAATGTTAGCGTATAAAACCATATCAATTTGTTACGGTGTAGCTATAAACACGCCTTGCTTCAATACCGTAGCAATTACAAGGGCAGTAAAGACATAACGCAAGTACTCGTACATTGGTCCTATTTTCTCTAAGCATTTTAATAACATTGCAAATTTAACGAGCAATATAACTGACACTCGATTAAAATATTGTTCTAGCTAGTCTTATCATATGGATAGTTGTAAAAGAAAAAGGAAGAAAAATTACTACTACAGTCATAAAATTACGTTAGTAAATCGATGAGTTAGGTTTATAATAATATGGTAACGATTGTATCGCTTTAAAATATATTTCTTGGTGAAACATAGAGTGAAAGCGAGTATTGGCTAGTTTAAACACAAGCAACAATACAGCTGATTATTTTTTATAACAACTTTCAGGAATCACTGTTAAGACTACTTTCTTAGGAATATTCAATCAAAAATTAAATTTATTGTTGACCAATCTGATTGTATGTGTGTCTCTCACCTAATATTGTATCATACACAATAGGCATTGGTCCCCAACAAAAACTGCCTTCAAATTAATCGTCGTCAAAAGATTGATATGACAATGTTAAGTAACCCATCCGAGCTAAGGTCCTACATTGTTCAATACTTCAAAACAATTCGAAAACGAAAGGTTAATAGATAAAGCGATCCTTTGGGCGGTTTTGTTAAATACCATTGAAACAGGTTTAGGCTTAAAATCGAAATGTTACTATATTTTAAGTATTGACATTTAGTAATTTATCTAAACTTTAAAATTATTTACTTGTATATACGTATTTTTATTAATGACTTATCTGCCATAGTAAGCCTTAAATTTCTTGCTCCCGGAGTTTAAGATCGGCTATGATAAATCGGTTGTCACTTAAGACACGTTTCAGATAACCTTAGTTTATAAAACGAGTGATTATTAAAACTCCATTATTTATATGGATCATTCCATTAAGCTTACGTAACTTTCCTTGACGAGATCTGCTAAGTCAATGTTAAGTAACTAAAGTAAGGCCTTAGAAAAAACGGAGTGGCTCGTTTACACAAAATATTATACTTCTACGAAGATTATAGATGATACAACTGCAATTATGTGGCACGGAATGGTGGGTCGAGCGAAATAACAATAATTAAGATGTTGCCGGCCGAAGCAGCCTCGAATAACAATTTGGAGACGGTTTATTTGCTCGCATTTGTACTCGTATCAAGTTTTTAACTAACAGACTTGTGACATCGATGCGTCTAGTTTGTTATACAACGTAGCTAAACAATTAACTTTTTTAGAGAGTTCGATAATCTCAATACCAATTAAACATTCCTTAAACATAGCGTAAGCAACTAAATTAGCACACATAATGACCTTTCCAGCGTCACTGGACTTATAAGAAGGTTTCTAGTCTACCACACCTTCAGGGAGTGTTTCTAGTCGACTGGTGTCTCCTGCGAGGTAGTCTCACGTTCATCACGAAACTCTGAAGGGTTTCAGACGGATAGCAGCGGTAGACCTGAGAAATATATTCTTCACGTAAGGAAAAACGCCAAAGTTCGAGCGCTTAGAGGTACCATCAAGTCTGCAACTCCTTCCCGAACAAACAAATGCCTTATATTTTTCAAAAATCAGGCATGACGCTCCGCAAAGACTATCTATGACCAAAAGTATCAAAAAACACAGTCAAAATCTAAGGACGCCCGAAGTAAGCGAAAATTTATAGTATAACGTCCGTAGAGAAAGATAGAAGCTTTGCTTCAAAGCTATAGTACTTGCATGTAATCTTCTGTGTTATATTTTAAATTGCAAAAAAAAGAAAAACTAAAATTATCTAAGGCTGCTTTTTCAGTCTCAAGTAACATCGATAAAAATTGTACGGACCGCAAGATGCTACAACACAGGTAAGCACGCTTGGTCGTAAGAAGGAATAAGAAGACGATGGGGTTAGGGTATAAAGCCACAGACAGAACATTCGCCGTGGCATAGATGATAGAACGCAGTCTTGAGTTCACACCAAAGGCTGAATGGGTCATTACTTTTTATATGCAAATTTAAAAAAAGCGAGCAACCGATGTTCTCGTTTATTATCAGTAACGGATATTTTCTTATGAGCTACTTAAATCAAATGTAGTATAAAAGTAAACTCCAAAACTTTTGTGGATATTACCAAATAATGTTTACGAGCGGTTTAAGTGAGGTCCTTATTAAAGTGTCGGTTTTTTATAACTTTCGAAAGTGATTTCTGGGGGTTATGCAAACTGTTTTATGGTCACATATCAGAGCGCTTACTTTGTCTCGAAGCTCCAGCATTCTGAATTTAAAAATTTCATTTAATTAATGTTCTCTTAGATTTGCGCGAGCACTACACATTATAAATAAAACAACTTTTACGGATTTAACTCGCGTGTAATTAGATTTTACATGATGTTATTATTGCCCGACGTTTCGTAACGAACGCTGAAAAGTGTTACGAAACGTCGGGCAATAATAACATCATGTAAAATCTAATTACACGCGAGTTAAATCCGTAAAAGTTGTTTTATTTATTTCATTTAATTATTTTGATTAAAACAAACCACTCAACAGGATCGTTTTATTGATTTATATTTGTTTATCATCATCATTTGCCTGCTCTGTTCCTAATATTGAAAATACTCTATGGAATATATTTACAATATTTTCCAATGAGTATCGTAGAATATGACTAATGGATCAGCAAAGAGGTATTGATCACTTTATACTCCATCTACCAACCCGCTTGAGTAACCGTGGTGGACTACTGCATAATCCTCCGTCGATAACATGGAGAGGTCTTGTATCCCAACAGCGGGTCGAATTTGGGAGACTGTTATGAAATGATAACTTTGTGGAATACATCTTAAAAAACAATAATTGTGCATGGCACCATTGTTCTACACTTAGTAGCTGTAATTTATTCATAATTAACAATATTTTATTATGATTAATGCCACTAGCACTGGCAATAAAACAAAAACCTTCAATAAGAACAAATTCTTTGAATAAAAAAACCGGCCAAGTGCGAGTCGGACTCGCACACCGAGGGTTCCTCGGTATAAACTGCTGTATCTTTTGATCGCGTTAACTTAGAAGTTTGATTTTTTCACTGCTTAAAGGGACAATATACCTAGGTATTTGGTATAAATTTAAATTTGATACCTTTATTCGTTCGTGAGAAATAAGGTAGTAAGTTTCATTTTATTAAAATATTTTTATTATATTATATAACTAAAAAAATGTGATTTTCGCAATTTTTCCTGTATTTGCATTATATGACAATGCTTCATGCCAAATTTCAAGATTCTGAGTTTACGGGAAGTATCCTGTAGGTTTTGATTCCTTTGCGAGTGTCGGAAATTTGTCTAAGGTGTCGGTATAAACTGCTGTATCTTTTGATGGAGTTAACTTAGAAGTTTGATATTTTCACAGCTTAAAGGGACAATAGACCTGAGTATTTCATGTGAATTTCAGCTTGATACGTCCACGCGTTTTTGAGATAAAGGGTCTTGACAGACAGACAGATAGACGGACAACAAAGTGATCCTATAAGGGTTCCGTTTTTTCCTTTTGAGGTACGGAACCCTAAAAACCTGCGAAATGTCATATAATTGCGACGATTTCACAGAAAACGCGTTTGTCATAGCCATCGTGTATTTTTCCGTAATCTGCTATTTTATAAAGAAGTTGTGAGTGTACTGGACATACCAGTGGATCATTTAGTGATTTTTGTGAGAGGCATGGACTGTTCATAGGTTTTGGGTTATAGGTGCTAAGGTGTGACCACACGGCCTGCCTGATGGAAAGCGGTTTCTGTAGCCTAAAACTCTTCTAAACGCCTCACGTGTTTTAATATTATGGAAGGCCCGTGTCCAGCATTGTGACTTATAGGTTTAGATTGATGGTGATGACGACACCAAAATCATTATTGAAATTATTCACTCATATAACAATGGTAATAAAGATGTTAAATGTCAAAACTAATTTCAATTTGCAAATTCGCGATTGCAACATCATTAGCAGTTTCAACTTCTAAATAAAGCCACTTAATTAAGCTTTCGTTTAATTGATTTTACACCATTTGTGTTAAGGCAAGGTTAATATAGATTTAAAATTAATTACAATCAACAAATCTGATCTGATTGATTTATTATCGCCAAAACGAGAAGAATCATTAATTCGGTCAACACTCGTTTATGATATAAGAGTCTTTTTATGTTCACTGATACAAAATGTTTCGAAAGGCTTTTAAAATGAAGTATCAAACGGATATTTACAGTAGAAGTCACACAATTGCTGTTAGTGTTAGATACTGTGAACACATATACACAGTACGCAGGTTAGATAGGCTGAGATGAGAGAGGTAGACTTAGTTGTCAGTTTGATTTTGTTGTGAGAAAGTAACATAATGTATCTCTGAAGGAGTTTAACTCTTCATCATTTCAGACGAAAGGCACCCACCCACTGTTAGACAATGTTCCGGTCCTACGCTACCCTCCAGCGGGCTCATAGCGCACAATGTCACTGGAGAGCGCATGCTGGGGGTAACGCGGTCGCTAAACGTACGCTAAATATTAGCTTATGTAAAGAAGTTTTGACTAGTTTGAGCAATTGTAGACTTGTGTAGGTACGTTACGCCCTCTCCTTTACAATTAAACAAACAGCGAAATAAGGCCCAGTTGTGCTATTAAACGGTTTGGAAAGTGTGCTACTACTTCAAACTACACAAAAGATGGGATTACATTACATGGTTTCGTGCTTCGTGAGCGGGCGGGTATTTCCCGCGATCTATCGTAGGTCCACCTTGTGGTGTCATGCCAACGCTGCGTCTTTCGGTACGCGGCCTCCACTGGAGGAACTTCATGCCCTAACGGCCGTCAGTCCTCGTAATGTGCCCTGCCCACTGTTATTTAAGGTTTGCAATACTTTGGGCTACGTCAGGCGCCTTAGTTCTCCTACGGATGAGATCCGTACGTCATTTCTGATCACTCAGAGAAACTTCGAGCATTGCCTTCTCCATTTGCATTGAATCTTCTCATGAGGCTCATTGTAAGCGGTCACGTTACAGTTCTCTATATGTCATCTATCATTGGCAAAACTTAAAGACTTTCGTCTTGATACACTGCGGTAGTTATTTGTGTATATTTTAACCTGATACATGCAATTGTGCCTTTTAATGCGAATAAAAAACATAATGAAAAATTCGTTCTAAAAACCTCTCTTCCATTAAAGCAAAACGTAGATAAGTAATTCACTCCAGACAAGAATGAAAAATACTTATATCATTATTGTGTAACTTGGTAGGCACCGTTGAAAGAGATCTACAAAAAACTTTATGCACGCGCTAAGTGTTTACAGCTAAAGCCTTAATGTGCGGTGTTTCCTTGAGTTGGCGTCGAAATTGTCCTTTATTTTCTTTGTTATTGTCTCGTTACGACTCCGTTGTGAATTTCTTTTGTTTTACAAATATTATGTTTGAACTTGGCAACTTTATCTCGATCTTGATAAGATTATTGCTGCTTCCTTGAATAATTAGGCTGTTATTTTATGTAGGCACCTGACAGCTTGGAAGTCTCGAGAACATTATTTTGTTCAATATTTTTCAATGCGAAAATTTACTTAAAATATCTAATATAATGTAATCTTTTTTATCTTTGACTATATAAGGATGAAACTTGAAGCGAACAATTAGAACCCTTTTCTTTGCGACAGAAAAGATTTTTTTAATTACCCCAGTTATGTCCCGTAAGCGCGGCGTCGCCTCGTCTAACCAAGTCGCTGCGGTCCAATTTGATTGGTTACGTGTTTACGTTAAGTTGACGCCTGGTGGACGGCGAGGCATTTTGATGTGCTCCTCTAATCGAACTTACGATATAGGTACTAATATACCTAATGATAAATATCTCAATTAGCTACTCTAATAGTAACCTAAATTACTAACAGACAACGTCACGTAAACGGGATTTCTTAGAGATGAATCCGTGTTGATTTTGTTTTTCTGAAACAGTACAGTGTAATACCAAGTCTAGCTACAATAAGCGAGACCATAACAAGCGCATAGATCATCTATTAGATATGATATCGTGCATTCCACGGCTATTTTATCGTGTATAAATCACAAATGGAAACAAATTATTCATGCACATAATAAGAAGGCGAGAATCGTGAGTGCTGGTGCATTTCTTCAATATTCAATATTGGCTATAGACCTACGTATTCGTATTATGGAACAACTCCAACTTTGAATCTGATTAATAAGACTTTGTGGGTAGAAAATGTATCATGTTCATTAAATATTTAAGAAAAGTGAGCTAATCTGAAACTTATTTAGTAACCGGACTGCTGTGATCTTCTAGAGTGTAACATATGTCTTGGTCGTCGGCTTTTTTTTTGTAGTAGAGTTTAGTTACTTATTAGTAATTGAGAAGAGTAAACTAACCTGTAGCTAATTTAGTACCCGGAATGCCTAGACCTTCTATAGTGTAACGTATGTGTTGGTAGTCGGCATTTGTTTCTTGTTTCCCTGTAGGTTTCGAAACTTATTAATATTTAAGAAAAGTAAGCTAATCTATAGCTAATAGTATAACACCTACCCGGAACCTTCTAGAGTGTAACAGTGTAACATCTAGTCTTGGTAGTCGGCTTTTGTTTATTGTTTTTCTGTAGGTTTCATTACTTATTAATATTTAAGAAAAGTGAGCTTATCTATAGCTAATATTATAGTACCCGGAATGCTGAGACCTTCTAGAGTGTAACATTTAGTCTTGGTAGTCGGCTTTTGTTTATTGTTTTCTATAGGTTTCATTACTTATTAATATTTAAGAAAAGTGACCTAATCTATAGCTAATATTATAGTACCCGGAATGCTGAGACCTTCTAGAGTGTAACATCTGTTTTGGTAGTCGGCATTTGTTTATTGTTTTTTTTATAGGTTTCATTACTTATTAATATTAAAGAAAAGTGAGCTAATCTATAGCTAATATTATAGTACCTGCAATACTGAGACCTTCTTGAGTGTAACATCTAGTCTTGGTAGTCGGCTTTTGTTGATTATTTTTCTATAGGTTTCATTACTTATTAATATTTAAGAAAAGTGACCTAATCTATAGCTAATTATTATAGTACCCGGAATGCTGAGACCTTCTAGAGTGTATCATCTGCCTTAGTAGCTGGCTTTTGTGTATTGTTTTCCTGGAGGTTTCGTTATTATTATTATTTAAGAAAAGTGAGCTAACCTATAGCTCATATTATAGTACCCGGAACGCTGAGACCTTCTAGATTTCTGGAGTGTAACATAACAACAAAGTCTTGGTAGTCGGCTTTTGTTTTCCTGTTTGTAGGTTTTGTTACTTATTAATATTTAAGAAAATTATGCTAATCTGAATCTAATATAGTAACCGAAATTCTGATATGTCTTCTAGGATTAGGTAAGTTTTGTTACTTTATACTGTAACCAAATATTACTTAAAGCTCTGCTCAACCCGATACAGACTATATGTAAATATAGTCTGGACAATATTAACATTTCTTCAAAAAATAATGTTTTAGACAATGTAGAATTGATTTATTATTATCTTCTTTAATTTTTTGGATCATTAATTTGTATTCCATAGCCGCTACCGATTGATTCACAAATCAAATCTCGTATTAACCGCTGTCGACGAAATAAGTTTTATTTAATTTAATGTTCAAATAAAGATGATTATTTAAGTGTTCATTACTCGACCTCACTGCCTACATTTAAATAAACCTGATAATAAAGTGCGGGAATGCATTTGTGTCGCCCTTGCACTTTGCGGATAATTCATGCAGGATCTAAAATGGAATTCAAAATTCAACTCTAATTTCTGAACGGTAAAGTTAATTTTGGACGGCTTTGTGCTCAATACGCGGTCCAACAATTTAGTGCGTAGCGAGATCGACTCATCTCTACCATTACTGAGAAACTGGTTCGACTTCCTACGTTCACAGGATGTTACTCCATATTCACCATTCATTAGCTTAATGGTTTACGCTGATGATTTTTTGTTGCGAAATATTGGATGTGATTTCAAATTGTTATATTTCTTATTATATTTATGTTCCCCAAATATAGGCATCCAGGTGAGGCTTGCTTGATGATGTCTGTCTGGTAAAAGAAAGATTCCATGCCTGTTTAACTTTGATAAAAAAAGAAGTTTAATTTAAGTATATAAAACAATAGGTACTACACATCATAATTTCACAAACAAATCACAAAATCACCATGATAATCACGTTTGACAATAGAAAAAGGAAAATCGGTGTTCTTTCGTTTTTCAGCCATGGCCTACTAGAGTTGTCATTTATGATAATATACAAACTAATATACCAGAAAAAATGTGTTTTTAAAAATTAAGATATTTCGAATGAAAATTAAACGTGATAGTTATTAAAATTTTCAAATATAGAATATGTATTGTATACGAATAGCACTTATCTGTGATAATATATTAAGTTAATAACTAAAAATTAAACTAAAATAATTCAATTGGACAAATCATTGCAAGCTCTCTTTATTACCTAATTCTGTGTGAAATATCTGTAATTTCTATACTAAGTTTCTGATTGATCACTAACACGAAATTTTTTAATATTATATGGAAGCTCAAGCACTCATTTTCATTGAGTATTCAAAAACTTTGGATAGGTACTTAATTGAATCTATACTCCATTTGTTGAGTTCTAAACATCAATTTTGCAATCACAGGGTGATGATGGATGAGGAGTACACCATGAAAATACCTCCGCAATATATTGTCATTTGTCATGGTGTCAAAAGAATTTGACATTTATTTTAATTGTTCAAATCACAAAACGTCAAAGCCTTTCATGGAGGTTTATATCAAGTCGCTAATGTAATATTAATTCCTTTTTGGATTAAAATAAAAATATCTCAGTGTTCTTCTTTTATAATGCCGGTAGTAATATTTGATACGTCAATTAAAAATTATTAAAACGAGATGATTCAATCATTCAAGCCAATTAATTGAAGCAAATTGATTCTTAATTTCGAACAGGTTAGATTGTATTTGGGTTGATGGGCATGAAATCGTGCTTTACAGTAGCCGAAATCAGGGGTCGTTGAGATCAAACACGATCGAGATGTGAGATATCAAAGATAACTACTAGAAACTACTCAAAGTAGTGACGCATGCGCAAATGAGATGTTACGGACAGATATGGCGTGGCGCAAGGAATATGCCGTGTTGTAACTAGTATGAGTTACAATTCGTAACTTGATACTGTAACTCTTTTGTCTTATTTCCTTAGATGTTTTGTTACAGAATATGTAATTTTGTTGTAAAGTAATTATAAAAATAAAATTATATAACTAAATGTATGGCTCACCGCTGCAACTTTGAAATAAAACCTTATAAGAAACATATTCTTATTTAGCACTAACTGAGTCATTCATAATTATACGGTATAAAATTAATAAAGTAGACGCGTGAAATATAATTAGATTTTTTTTGAAGTTCCTTCAAAGCTTACATAGTCATCATCATCATCATCATCAACAGCTCATATAATGTCCCCACCGAGGGGCTCGAGCCTACCCAACATTAGGGGCGATTAGGCCTTAGTCAACCACGCTGGCCAAGTGCGGGTTGGTCGACTTCACACACAACCTAAGAATTTCTTCATAGGTTTCCTCACGATGTTTTCCTTCACCGTATAAGCGTCGCTTAAACGTACATATGAATTCAAAATTTGAAAACACATTGGTATGTGGCGGGAATCGAACCAGTGCCTCCCGGGTGGGAGACGACGCTCTTACGCACTACGCCACCGACGCTTACATAGTACCTACTTACAATAAGTATTACCAAAGCTTTAATTTTTTTGATAAAAACATAAAAAGAGTAAATCGATTAAATTTTATATACCAGGTGTTTAGGAGAAATAAGCGACAGTTTACTTTAAACATTTGTTTAAAAAAAAAAAAACTTCGCTTTGCTCTATGTTTTTTATCTGTGACAAGGGCGAGTACGCGCGCTTTACGCGATCATCTTTTGTTTCTTTATTCACAAATATTTTATCAATTTTGTCAGGGCACAATATTAAGGCTTTCAACAATAAATTAATCATCTAACAATCAAAGTTTAGTGATTGTTTTGTTCAGGTAGGAGGCACCTACTGAACTAATATTGAAACTAAAAAAGTTTTTCAAAGATTCTAGAGACCAAACATTTATAATAGTAACATAAAACCGAGATTTTGTCAACGGCCTTATTAATAAGCGGAAGATTTATTCATACCTGATGTAACACCAAGCGAACCATTAAAATAATCTCAACGGGCACGTCAACTCTAATCAGTTTAAAAGGACCTTTCACAATAAATAAATGACTCTTTGATGTTGCCGCTTCGCCAATTTAAGACCCGTGCTCATTTGGCCAATTAAACGCGAGAAGTAAAGCGTCGAAAAACCCCAGGTTTTTGGTGCGCGGTTCATCAAAATACTTTCATTGTGCGCCTTTTTCTCTGACATGATACGGCTGTTAAGGCTTTTTGTGAGGTCGTTTCGATCAAGCCGCATGTCGAAATTGGCTGCGTAAGTAATTGCTTCTTTGTTTTGTTCGCGCTCTAACTTTGTTCGGACAAAACTGTGTCATTCGCTTCTGCTTGTCTTATATTGATTCGTTTATGATCTTTGACACAAGGTTATATTATTTTTTAAATCTCACTTATAATATGTATTTAGTATTTCTAATTGAGTTAAATTATGTATAACTAGCTTCTGCTCGCGACTTCGTCCGCGTGGACATTTTACCCCCTTAGGGGTGGAATTTCCATAAATCCTTTCTTAGCGGATGCCTCCGTCATGACATCTACCTACATGCCAAATTTCAGCCTATGTCAATCAGTCAGTCAGTCAGTCACCTTTGTGTTATATATATATTTGGATGTTAAACGACAATGATCAAGATAATTATCTATATCTAAACTACTATCATAAAGCTGAAGAGTTTGTTTGTGTTTGGTTAAACGCACTAATCTTAGGAACTACTTATTAATTTTTTTTTGTTGTATATAGTCCATTTATCGAGGAAGGCTATGTAACAACTGACATTAACGCGAGCGAACCCGCTGGCGACCACTGTATTATGATAAAAAAATGTACTCTTGAAGAGTTTATAAAACAAAAAAGGTTCCAATTAATCAACTGGTTTTTATTTTAATAAGATAACATTGAATATTAAAAAAGAAAACAGATAATGCAATTTAAATAAACATTCAGAATTTCTTGATCGAAATCTGTAATATTCATTTTCAAAAGTAAGTTTCTCATAAAATTTTATATGGCACTGGTGTGGATATAAAAATTAACTTCAATCGAAAAGAATTTGATAGAGTGATTCAAAAATATCAATATTTGGCATTCGCACGCTCATCGGTGAACTACATTATACTAATTTACCGAATTGGCATTTATTAAACAAATAGTTTCGACATTTAATGAAAAAATGTTTCGTACTTTCTGTCAAGTTAAAGTTGGTCAATTGGTCGTCATATCCGTATTAAATTTCACGTCATTGAATTAAATCAATTAACACTCTCGGCTCATTTCTACAAAATTTACTTACACGGAACTTACAAAGTCACTTTAAGTGTACATTTTTCTCAGAAAGCTCCCAGTCATTTAGACCAGGCACTGTGGGTGGTTGTGATTTGTATAAAAAGCAGTCGATATAAAGTCAAAGTCATTGTCATGCTCTCGTTTGAGTCAACATTATTGTTACAATTATTGATCTAGCCTTCAAAGTTAATGCCATCCGTCGCAAGGCATCTTTTATTGTTTGTCGTTTGAGCACCCGTTAACCTTTCGATTATCAATTTTATTTTAAGTTATTGCAGGATGTAGATAGTTCATAAGGGATGCCTTAAATCGTTTTACTTTTATAAACTGTCTGTCAATACAAAACTTTTTTTTTATATAAACTAATGCATACTCAGACAGATACATGATATAGGATCGATCAAATAGAAACACGACCCATAGTAGAACCACGTCATAATCAAACTGACTTTTATTGAATTTACAAAGACAAACAATATCTCATTTCCTTTACTACGATTAGGTATTAGTTAGGATAATATTTTGCTTGACCGTATTAGTTACACTGGTGAGAAGGGCCAAAAAATCGGAAAATAAATAAAGGACGTTTGTTCGTCAATCTCGCGACAACGGTTGAACAGATTTTGTAAGAGAGGATTCCAGAGCTTGGAGTAATTTGCCAGAACTATTTGTAAAAGAAGCTCCACAAGGCAATAGGTAAGAGCTTAGCATCAGATGCACCAAGTGCTTTTGGCAACGACACAATTTATAAAACATGACTTAGGTAGTTGGCTACTCTATTAACGTATTTATTTTTTTCCTTAAATTGTATTATTACATTTTGCTTCAAATTTACGTTATAAATAATGTATAAATTATAACATATAAAAGTCTTTATAGCCACAGCAGCAGCATCCTAAGCTCCGTGTGAAACGACAGCTGATTAAATTGAACAGCAAACAAAATGTAATTATTAACATACATCGAAATTGGATCTTATTTGAATGGAAATACGTTTTGTAATTAAATCTCTTTCGCAAGGTCTCTCATCTTTGATGGATCAGAGCAAGATACCTTATAAAAATCCAACCTTACTTTTACCGCCGTTAACTCCTTGTGTTTTAGTAGCCAAGGTTGAAAGTTGTGTGGTTGTTGACGAATGTTTTTGGTATTCCATCAGATGAAACAGATCATCTTAATGCAGGCCGCGTGAGAATTAATTTCGAAGTGTAATGACCTACGTCACAGCTTATCTGTGACAATTGAGAGTGACAATTGAGTAGTGAGAAGGTTCGGTGGTCCAGTTCCTAATATTAGGTACCTTGAGATGGCTATGTTTGATAACTACTCATATATAAATTTTCGTACTGGCTACCCAGTTTAATATAGAGTGTGAACTGCATAGAGGAAAGAAGACAAATATGGAATTATTTTTTTCACCTCTCCAGCACCAAAAGACCAAGAACCTTTGAACAAGACTGTCACGTTCAATCTAAACTATTTTAGTAATCTTACTTCTAATATTCAATAGTTATTTTTATTATAATAAACATGTATTAAAGTATTGCCTTGTTTTTCTCATCTAAAACAATGTTTTTGCTGGAGAGGTGAAAATTAGTATGTTTCACACGAGAACAGATTTTTTTTGTCTCTTGCCTTTAAATCACTCACTGCGCTCAGTAGTCTATTTAAGAATCAGTTCTTGACAACTTTGCTAGTTCGTGATTTAATATCGGCACTCGCAGCAAAAATCACTTTGCTCACTTGTTTTCCAACTATTGTATTCCTGATGAAAATCAATTTCTCTTACGTTGGGTTAAAAATTAAGCCATTAAAATTTTATTAAAAAGGTCAAGCGAATGAATTCCACCTGATGGTAAGCGAGTCCAAATGCAAAGATAGATAAAGAACGAGAGATAAAGAGCCACACTAGCCACCTTGCCAACCTGCAACGTGCTTCTTCACGCCTCTTTAGAGTAACCCAGGATAGTAAGAAGTGGGAACACCTGTGCTGGCAGTTAATTCCATTCCTTGATTGTGTGACCATAGAAATGAGTTACCAAATTTGAAGTCATGATAAATATCCGTTGCTGAGCCTTCTTAGTTTTACCTTTTTATACGAATGTTATGCCTTTAAATAGTTTGTGATTATTTCTCTACCGGTTTAAGATAGGTAATTGATTGACGTTCTCACAAGGCTGATTGTTTTGCTTGACTTTTATGCTCTGTTAAATATCCAAATTTCATGACAATTATTCGCTCTTTCATTTCATTAGGAGATACTACAACCTATCCACCAGCTCTCCGCTTCACATACAATTTAACTCGAGACTGAATTCAAAAAACTATTTCTATTAAATAACCACCAAAATTTAAGTGAATACCCGACTGCTGATTTGTTTCAGAGAGGTCTAGTTTGCGATATGGACAGTCATTACAGACATTTTTATAGGAGTTGATCTTTTGAATGGTTTTCTGGTGCTTCACCGGCCGCTGCCGCGAATGTTCGCTTCGCTAACTCGGCTCGTGCTCGGCGCGCCACCAAAATGGTCACAACTCTAATCTAACCAAACCAAACATAACCTATCTGATTATTAATGTGATTTGTGACGATTTGAAAGTAATTAGCAATGTCCACTTAATTGAAGAACTTTCTACATTTAACAAATTGAAGCTGATGGTCTTAAAAACAGGTACCAAGTACTTAGATGAAAATTTTCTAAGTACGATACTATCTCCCGCACTGCACCTGTCTGATTTAAGAACGACAGATGTAAATCGTTATTTCCGCAGCGTACCTCGTCCATTACTCACAGGAAGCGTATAAAAAGTGATCATTGACCGTTATAGCGAGCTATGTATCTGCATTTTATCGCGGAAGATTCCTTAATAGATATCGAGTGGTAGCCATTGATTTTAATAGTTCCTTGAGGAGTAGCTTTTTTTAGGTAAGGACTAATAATGGAATATGAAGTGAGCGTTATTATCTAGTCAATTTCAATGCAATCAAACTGCAGAGGATGTGGTTGGGAACGTTCGCTGTATGACTGTGATTTAAAGTATGAATCACCTGAGAATTACTTCCCCGAGGATCAAAGATTATAAGTTTTTCAAGCTTATGTATGTATAGTTAAACTGGTGAAGTGTTTGTTCACACTTGTTTCACAGACCAAATATGATTAAAGAAAGAGGCACAGGTTTTTGATTGGTTCCACCCGTTTAAAGCATAGGAACAAAGTAACTTTTGGGTTTCATTCATTACATTTCTAAATTAATATTTTTGGGGATGTCGTATCTTTAAATAAAATAATATGTTGTATGTGAAAGTCCTTACTGTGTTTAAGTTACACTTACTCTAAACTATTTTAAGGTTCAAATGGATTACAATAAATGCATAAATATTTTGTGACCGCAATTCGCTTCCGGCAAGAACTTTTTAAATTACGTTAGGATAAGTTTTGTCTTTCTACAATTTATAATAAAAAGTATTAATAAGAAAAACTTGTTTTTAATTAAGCCTAATTTGACAAAGAATTAATTTACACTCGTAATCGTTTTCTTAAATCTGTGACAGGGAAATTATGTGCCAGTTATTTATATCATTAAATGGAAACTAATACAAATTTATAAATATCTAACGCAACAGGAAGCCATTATGCCTAGAGCAATCTGATAATAAATACTTCGCGAAAAAATATTATGACATAGGCACGCAGTTAGCCGTGCAAAACCACGAACAATAAATCAAATTATTGGGAAAGATTATTAATCTAAATAACCGATTAATTTTATGCCGATTTTTGGTCGTGCGAATTACTGTTGGTTAATTTAATCATGTTTACAATTTCATTAATTTTATTCGTAAATATTTTGTCAATTTTGAATAGTTTTTTGGCCATTATCACTTCTTCTCGTTGCTTAGCACTTGCCGAGCCGTAAGCCCATCTGCTCTGAGAAGTGTATCTTCAATAAGAAGAAGGAAAAGAAGAATGTGTCTATCAACCGCATAAATCTTATTCTTTTCTTCTTATGAACTCGGGCTTGGCAGCCTTGGTCTTGAACAGCTTTCCAGGTTTACTTGCAGAAGAATACTTACATGTTAAACAACACTACGTTATTCTGGTAAGGTTGCCAAAGGTCCATGGAGCAAGGAAGGGGACTAGGGTTGACAGCGCACGACTGTCACATCAGGGCTGCAAGCGTCTATAGGCGGTGACTTACCACCAGGCAGGCTGTATGATTATCTGCCAACCAAGTGACATAAAAAAAGGTTTTCCGGTCTTTTGCAGCTATACCCGCCTCTTTCCACGATATACCAAGAACTCATAGCTAGCGGTCAACTGAGCACTGCCTGGTCTCCTCTTTCGTTTGCCAGTGACACACCAGGTAAGAGCTCGTCGAGACGAATCATTCTAGTCTATTCAATTTAAGTATAACAGTTAGCTTCCTTTGCAGATGATGCACGGAGACAGAGGAAACAGCCGCTCACGTGCTAATGGAACGCAATGCAGTGCAACACACCAGGCTCGTTACTTGGACCATCCGGGTAGACTTCAGTGATTATAATCACCGGGGAGACTGCCTGGAAGAGTTAAGCTGACTGTAGTGACCGAGTTTCTCACATTCCGACGCAAAAATATCACAACCCGTATCGAATTAAGACGATAAAGGCAGGTTCTCGAGTTTCCTTATGCAATTTTTATCCTGTAATCAGGAAGAGTACAGGCCGTAAAAATCTAGTGCTGAAACCTCTATAGGTTTTCATTGCAATATTTATTGCAATCGACATACTGTTACCAGTATGTCGATACTGTACCGACGTCAATTAATTAGGAGTAGGGTAGGATCAAGAAGACTGTAGTCTGACCACATCACCACCAAAGTTCAGTTCAGTGAGCCAACCAAATAATATAAATTTGCTATTGCTGTAACAAAATTTTCTACGACTTAGAAATATAAATTTAAGCTGTGTTAAACAAACAACAAGTCCTTCTCCAACGCACGCCACTTATCCGCGTTTTGTGAAAGCTTAGACATTACTGTAAGCTATTCGTTCAATTTCTCATTACCATCGCACTGACCACAATGGCTTTAGATATCCCTAACCATAATAGAGAAATGATCTTTGACAATGGAAAAGATGAACTAAATCATACCGTCTATCTTGAAGTCAACTAGACTGGATTTTACTGTTGAATTCTGACTCTTAACGTCTTTGAAGTTAACATCAATTTGATTTAATGGGGTTTTGAACACTAGCTGATCATAATTATGTCATGTCTATTTATCGTGCATAATTTAATGTTATCAAAATTACCTTTAACATCTTTTAAGCACAATTAATTTTAGCATATTTTTTTAATCAAAATAAATATTTGACAAAGTTGGATTTACACAAGGCACACGTTTTTCCTATAGGGGTAGGCAGAGGTCATTTAATTCTACTTGCTATGATCCTTACATACCATTATCCTTAAATTATATTATACATATTTCTGTCGCTTCATCTACTTTCGTCATCATTATTATATCAAAATATACTTACACTATTTTACTAATAACATAACATTAATGTGACTGTGATTATCCAATGTCAGTATTATTATAACTATTAAGGATTAATGTATCGTCATCAATGGTTCTGATGTTCAAAACGATAATTAGAAAACAGAGCCTGAGAATGAAACTAAAATAAACTGTTATACCATTCTCAATTGTCTTTGACATTCACAACAATATCATCTATTTAATAGTACCATAAAATTCACTCCAGTGTGCTTAGGGCGAGCTAGTATAACATGGCTATCGAACAAAGAGCACTACAAAAACCTTTTTACTAGGAAGCCCGTTGCAATCCGATACACTGACGGCGCAAGAAACCGCCTTCACGGGTGGTCCTTGCGTTACTTTGGATGTCTTCCCGTAATTAAAGAGTCCGATCATTATGCATACGATTCACGGGGATAGACATGGCCTGTGGGACGTTTTGCGGCGGAAATGTCGTGTGTACTTTAATGCGTTTTGACGTTATTGAAGTAAAAATAAAAGCTTTAAAATATTGGAAAGTTGCGTTGCGGTGATGTTAATCGGTTCAACTTTATTTAAACCTCTGAGGTATATGTGTCGATTTTATGCATTTACACATTGAAATTAGTAACCATGATAATTTTTTTTCATTATATTTTACCTGGACGTATTGTCCAGGCAACTGCCAATTGTTGTTTAATATTAAAAATCTTTGTACCACTCTTTAAAAAAATATATTTTCAAATTTAAAACCTTACATAAGTAAATTATCAAGCCAGAAATCAAGGCGTTAGGAAAGCATGAAAAGTATTTGGTTCGAGAATATACAATGGTATTTTCTGTGATTTATCCAAAGCTTTGGATGAAACTAGCTAAGGCAATTAAGTATTTATTATGCTATCGTAAATATTTTCTTAAATAGTGGTATTCATTTTCTTAACATTATACTAGTATTTTTTAAATTGTTACAAATAAATTAAGACTCTTCTGTCTTGTACCACAAGCTTACTATCGACAGGGATGTGAAAAACTCAAAGTCAAGCTCTAGATACCGAGATAAGGATCCGGATGAATATTAATGTTACGTATCGCGGACGACGCAAGAAATGAGCGATTCGGCCACCACTGTACGAGCTATTTACATAGCTTTTATAAGTTACTATCACCATAATCAGAAAATATCAGTTAGTTCTTATAGTCTAAATTATAAAGAAACAGAATCCTTAATAATCGTACAGTAAACTAACGTATATGCAATACAAACGAACACACACATTTACACACACACACTCACACACACACACTTCCGTACAAGTAGTGCAACTTATTAACGATATCTCTCCACGATTTGAGGGTGGGACCTGGAGTCCTGAAATACAAGGTTGCCGTAGTTTAGGCTCCAGATCACACATTAACTCCTATAATATCATGCTTTTGTACTGTTACTTGTGTGATAAATAAAGCATCTTTACTTATTCTTTTTCATTTATAGTACCTATCTTCTCTCTCCTACCCTGATCCCAATTTATTTGGGGTAGGTGTAGTATACCATAGTTATCGTCCTCCTCTACTAACACCACCTGAAGCGTATTCTTCATGACGATCACGAAAGCTAAAGCTACCACATGCGCGTTCGATACTAGGATGGGTGATCGAAAATCTTTCAATTCGATTCCGTGCTTTGGAAGGCACTTTAAGCTGGTGGGCCCAGCTGCTGTCAAAAGACCGCAAACGTTCTCAAGTTTGTTGTCAAGCAGGCCATAATAATCTAATACCAAAACCCAACCTAATAGCAGTATTGTAGTATGCACCAATCCCAAATAAATCGTTAGAAATTGGGCAAAGACGGCGTTAGTTAGTTCGTGTCAGTCCCTTAATGCCTTTACGCTTTTCTACTTCACTGATTGGTGAACCTACCTAAAATGTTGACCTGATCACTTTAAGTTGAAAAGAAAGCTCGCTCCAATCCAGTTATGTCTATGATATCAGATATTATGACAAAAACACAGCAAGCACATCAGCTTTTACTGGCACGCCTTTTGCAGTGATATGGACTAAGCAATGTCGCTTTGACGGGAAACCTTTTTAAGGCCCACTGCGTTATCACCAGAAAAATGTGAAATCGAAGATTCGATGTCTGAGTAGTCAATTAGTGATAAGGTAGTAAATGTGAAATTGTTGCTTATAGTGCATATAGTTTTGTCAACTTTCAACTTTTTTATTTGATCAATTTTTTCAATCATTCATTTCAGCCAAGAAGCGTCGGTGGCGTAGTGCGTAAGAACGTCGTCTCCCACCCGGAGACATTGGTTCGATACCTGCCACGTACCAATGTGTTTTCAAATTTTGAATTCATATGTACGTTTAATCGACGCTTTTACGGTGAAGGAAAACATCGTGAGGAAATCTGCACACACCTATGAAGAAATTCTTAGGTTTTGTGTGAAGTCGACCAACCCGCACTTGGCCAGCGTGGTTGACTAAGGCCTAATCGCCCGTAATGTGGGGTAGGCTCGAGCCCCTCGGTGGGGACATTATATGAGCTGATGATGATGATTTCAGCCAAAAGACGCTTACTACTGGACATAGGCCTCCCCTAAAAATCTCTAGCCCCGTCGCTGCTGCGTTGCCCGCATCCAGCGAATACCCGCGACCTTCGGGCCACGTTGATCACTTTGCCTTCATCATAAATCAAGATATAGCTGAAAGTGAATCGTACCAACCGTACAAAATTATAGGTAAATAGCTTCTTCCCTAGACTTTGTCTGCGCAGGACTAATCCTGATCCATATTAGTAATATAGCTAAGCAAGTGGGGTTTACCTATAATTGGTTGTTATATTTATTAAGTAGATTGAGAATGAGTCTGATTGCATGTATCATTGTAAACAACTGTTGGTAGACCTAATAAAATAAATAAAAATATAAATTATAGCCAATCTGTTATTCTGATGTATGAGATATTATTGTAAAGTTTCATTTATCGCTTCTTGCTTGAAAGAGTAATAAATATCCATACAAATTTTCGCGTTTATAACATTAGAGGGTTAGTTTTGTTTTTTATTTTTAAAATACATTGCTTCATTATACCAAAATCATTGAAACAAGTGTATAAAAGATGTCAGTTCTTCAAGTTAAAAAGTATAACTGTTTACTGTTCAAGCAAGAAAGTCGATGGCACTGCGTTCATGCGTTCGATTAGTTTCGTTTCGTGGATAGCGAAAAATATGTGAACTCACTTTTCCTACGTGCTTCAGAAGTGGTATAGACTGCATTTGCAAAAAAAGCAATTCACGTGTAAGGTCATAACTGGAAGAGGACTCGTGTTTTTTTCACGTTATTCGTCAATATATCCGATGTGATGTTCTCATTCATTTCGTGATTCAGAGTAGAATCGTGCATGAACTACTGAACACGAAACACAAAAAAATCACGATTCGTTTTTGTTGACGAACGTTATTTTTAAAAGACCACGTGATTTGACTTGTCGTCTTTTTTCACGGGCATTTAAAAAGCATTGGCGCTTAAATTGTCCTCTTGTGAAACTTGCATTTTCTAACAAAGTAACCACTTAATAGAAGATGCTAAGCATTTATAAATCTTAGGTTCTTCGAGTATTTGATACGATCAGACTCGTTCCCCAATAACCTTTATTCTGTGAGCAATTCAAAATTCGATAAAGATAAGCAACGAAGACTGTTATTTGCTAAAAACGGAATGCATATTTTAAGCTGAAACAATCGCTTAAGTAGATCATTATTCTCTTTAAATATTATTACGTATAATAAATTGCCGACCTACAAGCCAGATAGTAGTTGAAGCTTACAAACAAATTGCGATCTTAAGATAACTAACAGTCCATCTCGTTATCAGGTGTTTGAAGACGCACAAATCAAAGCCTCGAAGGTCGGTTGTCGAAAAATTTTTGTTCATGCGTTTCTTATGTTACGAAAGATCAGATATTTTGTGGAGCGCTGTTAAGTATTAATAAGCTTAGTTCGTTATCTTTAAGCTTAAATCATGGTTGGCTGGTCGGATACTTACTATGGAAGAGATAAGTGTTGGAAACAAGGAGCGAATTGATGTGTAGTGAGCATATTATAGTCCTTAATTTAAAACTTTTTTTTTATTGTTTAAGCTAACAAAAGCCATACTTAACTAAAACTATTATCAAAAGTGACTTAAGCTAAATAACTTCGGCCAGAACCGTTAATCACAATAACTATAGTTTTGTCATTACATAGGTAACTGGGATAGTACGATACTCATAAATTGTGATAGCGATAACGAGTAATTATTGTTCCTTTTTCTTAATGAATTTCAATTTTATTTAAGCATAATAATAATGAGCTTAATTTAGAATAATGTTGCGCTATTTAAGTGCAAAAATTTTAATATTTAAATTAATTTAAGGTAGGTACTTATTTAAATTTCATGAATCATAATTTATATCGCTTTTATTCTTTAAGCGAAATTTTATGACTATCAGTTTTAGATGAAACAGTTTTATTAGAAAACAGAGAACATAACTGGTTTGGTTTCTGAAGTCAAAATGCTATTAGCGAAATAATTAATCAAAACAACTCCAGGAATTAGAGACCATCCATAGTTCAAATAATAAAACACTAAGATGGCGTATGACACGACAATTATTCTATATCAAATCCTCTTCTAATTATAATTACTTCTTATTAATCATAATAATTTAAAATACACAAAATACCATCTTCAATATTAATATAGAGTATTTTTATAAACCTCCCTTTTTATTCAGGAATTATAATATTGAAATTGGTGGAGTCATCAGTATAAAGTCATTTTGTGTGAATGCATGTTGATACTTGGTACGCTATTCGATTGAACCATATTGACGCAGCATGGTAGGGATAAATGTCAATGGTTTCTATTTTCAAAACGAAGCCCATTACCACATAATGAGGGGGCAGCCTACCTATCGATGTTTATCAGGCGCACACGCCACCATAATTTCGGCCTCAATGTCTTCTTTATCTGTGTCGAAAGCTCCTGATGGACATAACTCGTTGGGCAACGATATAAAGTTATAATTACTATCAAGTTGCAACATTAGGATCTGTATCGGCAAGGCATTCTTGTGAATCATCAAGGCTTTATCCCTTGACCGATCCCCTAACCTTGCTTTCTACGTATCACGGAGATAATCGCGGGTGATGCCATTGAAACTGATTGAAGATCGATGAAATTATCGACTTTGATAGCTCACTCATTCATGAAGTTTTCTTCTATTACACACCATTATGCGTATTTATGAAATAATTTATATACTTGTCTATATAATATGTCATAATTATAGTAGGTCGTGGAGATGTGAACATTCATTTCAATAATTCTTAACCTAACTTATTTTAAATAAATAAATAAAATACTTTATTATTCTTAAAATAGGTAAACATAATGGATTGGGATCTTCTCTGGTGAGTTCACTAAAACTCGTTTTACAGATGTTCTTGTCCATGATTGTGACAGTGTGAATTACTGTTTTTAATAATACATTAGTTGCTATAGTAAATAATATATTACTTATATAAATATTAAAAATTAGAAATGCGTTGTTATTTTTAATTATAAGATTTTTTTTGCTTTTCTAGTGCTAGAATTTATTCGATTGCCTTTCAATGAACGATGAAAAAAAAATGCCTTACGCAGGCCGCAGGTATGCTATTAGAAAAAAAAAATCATTTGCAATAAAGACAAAATGTAGTATAATAATAACTAAAATCCGCCAGGATAACCAAATACCATGACAGAAAAACATAATATTACCCTTAATTTTTATATGAAATCTTACTCATCAAGCATAATATTAATTTGGTATCAATTTCAATCATATTAATCGATGCCTGCGATTTAATCAAATCTCGATTCAAGGTCAATCGTGTCCTTTAGGGATTGGGGTTAATCGCAGACCTCTTGTAAGTTTAAGATTGCGATCTATTGATCATATCGATCCATTAGGCCGATTTGTCCACATCGCGCTGTCTACTCGGCTAGCGGCAAAAAAAAAACAATAGCGGCTGCATTATAATTGACTAGTATATCATCTTGACTATCAGATGCGCTGTTATGTTCTGTTTGACGTTTGAAGGTAGAGACAACTGTATATATCATAGTATTTCGTAAGTAAAGTGTCTTATAAAGATCTATAACAATAGTTAGTTAAAGTTTCAACAATTGGTTTGTAAAATTTGATTGTTAGACATATTTGACCGTAGCAAATACTTAACGCTCGTCCTAGAAAATCAACGGAGTTTAATAAGGCGAGGATCTTGATGGATCCTCCAGCTTTCCTGGAGGATTTATTTTTGGAGTATCTCTACCGATTGACCTGTCGGGGGTTTCGAGTCTTGTTATCCACGTCCGGAAGCCTCCTCGTGGCGGAACCTGGTAACGTGGTGGGGAAACTTTCTCAGCGGGCGGGTGTGTGGCTTTTGACGTCAAATATGTCCCCTTGGGATTGGAAGTCACATGCCATCGTCGAGTTGTTTTTGTTTTCCCACCACGGCTAGTTCCGGACGGCCCTTTTCGATGGCTGCTCCCGGTGTCCTCGTTAGGAGGACGCGCCAGGTGCGAGCAGCCGTCGGTGAAAGAGTGGCTGCTGGCCACCAATTGGTGCACGGAGTGCCTAGACAGGCAGCGTTGGGACGGTCTCGGTGTAGTTACGCTCACGTGCACAGATCTCGAGCCATCCCGTAATAGCGTACGTGTAGGTCAGGCCGGGGAGGGTGTTTAGTGGGTATGGAAGGAACGCCTTTACCTCGAGTCCCACATATCACATATCCCCTGCGATTGGCATCACCCCGCAGGGACGATGCGTAAATGCATTTGACCTCCCCGTCAACAAAAGTCGCTGATTTCGAGCCTTAAGGGCCATGGAATTGCTTCGTTAAATCTGCTCCTTCTGTACCACAACATAAATAAAAAATAGGTGCTAAAAAGCTCAATCTAACATTTTTAGTGTACCGACTCTCATCCTGGGTCAAGAGTCCCCATTCTCCCATGCATACCAAGTTTATTAATCGAGATACGCGTTTTAGGCGCACACGCGCAAATGCCGATAGTATCAGCGCTCGGGGCGATACAAAAACCACTTTCAGATGCCATCGTTAAGACGTGTATTATTTTGGCTACTCCATACTTGTAATTCCTATGCAGTTTTGTTTTATTTCTGCTGACATGCGATAGAGGCAGTTAACACAGATAACGAGTTACACAATGCATTATTAGTTACGTTTTTTGCGTATGTACAAAAAAATTAACGGAGAAAGTTTTTGTTCATTTCTTCTATTTGAAACAATGTTTACGCATGGGATTTATTTTTTATCTATTTTTAATTTTCTTCTTACGGTGCGGTATTCTTATCGACATAAATCGATAGCAATGCAATTTTGTACTGCCCACAGTTCATGAAAACAGGGGAAAATGTTCAAGTAAATTGTGACTTGCGTTATGAAGTTTGCTCATAAGTTTAACACTTAATACTCTAACATCAATATCATCACACTACGACTAGACAATAATACACGAATGACATCTGTTTACCCCTATGACTCCATCAAAACAGCTTGTTAACGTCTCTCGAGCAAAGCCAAAATAACAAAAGTACATTGAAAATGAAATATGCCCGGATGGCTTAATAAATCAACATCCACAACAGATATATCTAACTCCATTGACATCTAAGTTAAAAGGTGTCCTATTCATGAAGTCGTAAGAGTCAAAACAGCACATAAATTTTATAAAACAGAGCAACGGTTGTAAAGTTTGTTTTACAGCACAATTCTTGCATATTGTTCGCATTATGATTTACATTCTCCTGTCTTTCAGTCTTTGACTATGCCGTTTTCTTTCTATCGGAACTGACGTCGATTTTTACGGTTATAGATTGCTTTTGCATTATTTATTTCATATTACATTTTTTATTTCTAAGCGTTTAGTATAATCAAAAATGCTATACCTACTAAAAATGTAGCCGATGTAACAGCTTTAAAACAGAAGTGACTGACGCTGTGACTAATAATAATATTATTGCTACATTCAATAAGTAACGAAAAAGTTATTTTTGAAATATGTTAATATAATATAAAAACTTCATTTTTAAAATAGTATTAAAATGTTTGCATGAAGTTTTCGTCTGCAAATAGCTCAATGGAAGAAACGCATACAGTCAGATTATAATTTCTCTAATAGTACACGTTTATAAGAAAACTTATGTACTGCGATTTAAGAAAAAGACATTGTGTATAGTCAGCGGAGGTATGAACTAAATATCCTTAGCTTACCAATACAGCACACAAAGAGCTCCATCAAAGACTCCGTGAGTTCCATAAACTTATCCTAATCCACTTTGCCAGAGAACCATCAGACGCACTACAGGCGACTATCCAGATCTAGTTGATATATTTTGGTCTGACTAGTGTTGCCCAAATTCAGTCTTGGTCTTGCAGTCTTGGTCTTGGTCTTGCAAAAATGCAAGACCAAGACCAAGAACAAGACCGCGTATTTTTAGCAAGACCAAGACCAAGACTGACCGTGCAAGACTTGAGCAAGAACAAGACTAATCCCGCAAGACTCTTGCGTCTTGCAGCTAGGACTTAGCGCTATTTCTCGGAGTAGTTAGGTATAACAGTTCGGTATATAGGTACGCTTAGGAATTCTATGAGACGCAAAAAACTGTATCAAAGAATATGAAAAACTGGACCTATGCGCATTACGACCAATACCTACCATAAACATACATAGCGAATAAAAAAATATCCATTAAAATCAAACAGAGTGCATGCATAGTTTTGTTTTAACCATCGGCACTTTGATAATGCGGCATCAAAGATTTTGTACTGACTTCTCAAAGAAATTTGCCGCTTTTCGGAAGTACATGGTGATGATACACGCGCCGGCGGCTCATTTTGAAATCACATACCTACAACAATCGGTGCCGCCGCGCCGAAATCACAACATTTGACACTAATTGATTGCCGCCACAGGGCCTAGGTATAGTTTTAAGAGCACAGGTGTTCCAAAGAATAAATAAGATTCAGTGTGCTTTGAATGGAAACGAATACATTATTGTATTTTATTTTTTATTGAAATAAATGATAAATCGTAAAACTCTTTTATTAAATTTCATATAAGTTGAGGTTTCAATCTCTTTCTAGAGAGATATTGTTCTTTAAAATACAGTCAATTTATTGTAATTAATTAGTTTTTTACATGTTTTAGCACATGTAAGCTTAAAAAGCGTAAATGTTTATTAAGAAACAGTTACTCCCATGGAAAACGGCATATAGCTCAGTTGATAACCATGTGGCAGTTATCGAATTTCTTATCAAATCTTCAGACATTTATTAATCTGATTGGTCTTTACTATGGCTATGTTAATTCCTAAGATCTAAAGTAAACTGTAATAAATAGCAATAGTCTAATAGGTAATTGCAAGACTTGCAAGACTCTTGCTGCAAGACCAAGACCAAGACTGGGAGCGCAAGACCAAGACCAAGACCAGGTGTATTGGCGCAAGACCAAGACCAAGACTGGCCAAGTCTTGTCTTGTTCTTGCATTTGGGCAACACTAGGTCTGACGCATTCAACGTTTTTCTACTTCTATTAAAATCAGCTTTGATTCTATGATTACAAGCGTTTTTTACACCAGTCTTAACTGGCACTTCCTGAATAAGCTTCCCCATCCTTTCACTGACGAAAATGGGGTCAAGAGTATATTGTTGAAAATTAATAAATTAGAGCAACCACAATCTCAGTTGAAAATCTAAAGCTGCGTTATTTACACATTGCATTTATATGTGTCAGTAGTTTGACAGGCCAGACCGTATGAAACCACTAAATGGATGACCGCTACCATCGCCCTGCACAGATACAGCTACGAATTCTTGCTTGCGGTTTTTTCATTGGCTTACATAACATCCTCATTGTAAAATCACATTCCAGCGTCGAACTGACTTGCTCATCAATTTAATATACATGTACTTTGACAAATCACCCATCAGACGCGACATTGTGCCGCAAGAAAAACTACATTGCAAAATTTGTTTTTAACAAAGATGCCCACTGGTGGACATAGGCCTCCCCCAAGGATCTCCAAATCAGTTGGTCCTGCGCTGCCCGCTTCCAGCGGCTTCCCGCGACCTTTGCCAGATCGTCAGTCCACCTTGTGGGGGGCCTACCAACACTGACTTATATTAGAACTTATTAGAAAGCAGTAACGGCTGTATTTTGTTTTGCTACATAGTTATTCTTCTATTTGAAAAAAATATTGGATAACTCGCGCATAGTAGATAATAATAGTTATAATTTTATAATATGGTGTTTAATTTTTGTTAATAAAATTGCAATATGCGATTTTCACTTATACTTAACTTTAGTATATTGACATTTTAATTCAAAACTATATGTTAAAGTTATTATTGTAAAAAATGTTCAAATATAGCACATGATTGTCTCGGCTTCGTCTAGGATTCGACTCATTAATTTATATATGTATTAACATAAATACATCCATATAAATACGCCATATGATCACGCTCGTAATCCAAAAAGGGGTTGAGCAGAGCTTTAAGTAACATTTAGTTACACATAAAGCCACATTTGGCAGTATAGGCCATGCAGTGCCTCCAATAGTAACACGTTACCAGCCTGTCGCCTATCATTGAACAGAAACTTCGGAAGAACTTCAGAGGAATATTGTGCTGTGCAGTCCATACTACCCCAATCTCCTCTGCCAATCCAAATGTCAACATTAAAACCGTAATTCTTTATTCAAATGAGAGTATCAACGATAAATAAAATTTGGTCATAAAACTTGCGAAGTGGTCAACCTTAAAAACCGCTATGGCATCCTCAAACGGTTGCGCAAATGTGTAATTAATACAAAGGCAATATTTTCGCATGGCCCGATTATCTGCCAACATCTGGCCAACAATGGAACCATTATTGCTCGGAGCGCCGCTTATGGTTTCTTCGTACTTTCAAGGTGATGTTTTGACATTGTAATTGGTCGGCTCTATCGTTTATCTTCCAGTTTGGATGTAATTATTTTTTTTCTTTTAACTAAGTAGTTAATTTTGTTTGAATTAGATGATTGGTCGCTAACTGGGTCAATCATTTTATTTAAGGAAAATTGATTTTGTAAAGTAAACGTTATATGAGTAATTTTGTTATACTTATTGTGTTGATATTGAAAAATAATTATATGTTATTGTTGTAAATGTGAATTGTAATTACAGAACTTTAGTTAGCTGTATTATCTTTTTAGATATGATAAATATTTTATATTTGGCAAGATTAGATCAATATTAACGACTCTCGATTTTTGCGGTTTCGCTTAGTTTGCATTAAACGCCATGTGTAATTTGATTTGTCATTTATTCAAACCACAAATTATGTATGCGTATTCTAGAGCGCTGATTTTGTGAGATGTTAATACCTAGTTTAGGAATTAGACCTTCGTATTAAATACAGCTGTAATTTTTTTTTAGCTTTACATTAGTACATAGTGGAAAAATTTGTTTTAATTTTAATTATCAATTAAGACATGAATCAATTAAATACAGTATTTTAAATAGGTATTATTAATGTGTCACAATAGTTTCGATAAAGAATTAATGTGACAATACAAAGCCAACGCTTATATGATGGGAGTGGCATCACATTGATAAATACTACGGATATTTGAAACTAGGAATTCGTGCAATGAACTAGTACTCTCCTCGTGTCGATGTTTTATTTTTAACATCAAAGTATAACCATAAGTGTGAAACTTGATATGGCAATCAAAAGCTTTAACGATGTGATGGCTGCTGATGGAGGTGTAGGGAAGAGCAAACCCCCAAATATAATTGGAAAAAGTGTAGGCCAATGATGAAGGTATAGGTAACTTGGTCTTAAAACTTTACCCTATTTTTCTAAAGTCATAGAAAAATCGAGTTGTAAAAATTTCGGTATTCGTGTACCAACTGTGCATTTTGTAGCTTACCTTCTGCATTAGTTACGAAGGCCAAAATGCCCTTGGACTTCTTAACACATTGTTAATAAGCTTCATTCAAAACTGTAAGTACGTACGCGAAGGAAGTTCAGGACTTCTTAATACAGTATATTTAGAAGCACATAATACATCCTGCAGTACATTTCTGTAATATTGTTCAATAATAGCAATAGCCTAGTACCAGTACCATTATATTGCACCTAACTGCACCCACAATTATTGCTGGCGGGTTATTTGGTGCAGAGGACACACCCAGACTCGTTAGCGACTAGCCTTGTGCTCCGTTTACATTCAACTCTGCTCTCTAAGATTTATTTTTATATTGAGACATTATTTTTGTTGGTTGTTTAGATACTTTGTTTTATAGTGGTCAAGCTATATTACAGAGCGTCGTAACGCCTATAAAATTGGTGGCAGTGTTGCTACAATTGATGCTGTTTTTTATTGTCTAATGCTAGGAGAGTTATGACATTTTATTTTGATTCTTAATTAATGTTGCTTCTCTGCAGCGCCGCGATGCGCGGTACTCTTTAGTATTGTTTGTATAGAAATTATCAGGAAACTATCTCGAGACCTTATAAACAAACAAGTAATAAAATGTTAACATCATCGATGTCAATTAAATACGCATTATTAAGTATAACTCAAAACTACTAGTCAGATAGCACTAAAATTTAAATGGGACTACATGACATCTTCCATACGTAAAAGGAATCATCAAAATCGGTACAACAATAAAAAAGGTATGAGGTAACACACATAAAAAACATACAGTCGAATTGAGAACCTCCTCCTTTTTTAAAGTCGGCTAAAAATCCAATTACCGCACATTTTTTTCATCTACTTACACATTTAATTACGTACTTTGTATTATTTTTATCGAGGTTAATTTGATTTGAAAATTTGAACATTGAAATTACTTTTGGGAAGACCTCGAAAAAATCTATATTATGCGCCGATGTTACGTAATATCGAGCTCTTTTTTCTAATGCAAAAAACAGAGGCGTCAACTTACTGGCGCCAGTAACTGTCACCGTACCAAACGAGCGTGTCACCCAACACCGACCTAAGCCTCTAAAGCTCTCTTGCGACAGAGTGCAAACTCATTGTATGTTAAGCGGGCACTTCATCTCTCTCGCCGGTCGATTTATTGGACGACGCGCCTCCCTCGAGACTATATACTAGCTATCTTTGGACCTTGATTGAATTAAGGCTCTCTTGCTTGTCAAGTGTAGATAACGGGATATTACAGAACGCGGCGACTAGCTAGGTTGACAATGGATTATTTATATAAGCAAAATTTGTATTTTTAAATACATATCTTCTTTGCTGTCACTGTTCTCTCTATGGCTTTGATTTCAAGACAAAGCTTTTCTCGTTTAAACGCTTTTAAGAAGGGTCACAGCAGTTTAAGTTCCACGAGTCATGGTAGCGTGATGGACTTGCAAACTTAAACTCCTGAAGCAATTCTTTCATGTTGATAAGCTTGTGCTCAGCAGAGGAGGAATATTGGTTCATAAAAACTTTATAGTGAAATTGACCTTCAAATACCTTATTTATATAATACATAATAACATTCATTTGAGAGAAAGATTGAGAGTAAAACTTTGTTTCTATCATAACGTAAACAACAACTTAAGATGTTGTTGTAGTGGACGGACAATTTAACGTGTTCCATTATGATTCTTATATATAGAGTCTTCGCACATAACCCAGATAACTCAGGTTTTTAAAAATGTGAAAACACTAGTTATCTTCGCATCTGAACTCCACTTGGGTGACTGGAGTCATTTGCTTGACCTTTTTGTAATAAAAACTTCTGTGCTGACAGAGCTCTAAATAATTTTGTTGTAAAATTTAGAAATCAGTTTATTAAATTTGTTCGCAACAAAATAGTCGCTACAGTTTGTCGGTGACAACTCATGTCAGCATGCGTATTTGCACTTATTATATTACGAAATTTAATTTATATTCCCATTCTTAAAGACTTAACAAAAGATATTTCACAATTCTCAAGTGATGCACCATAAATCCTTTTTGTATATTATGAGAGATGCTAATCTCGTTCTCAGCTACTCAATTTTTTTTTATTATAAACTTACATCACGTTTTCATCAAGTTGGTAACAATAGGCGAGCACGCGCTCCCTAGGCGTCGATCCCTCAGGCGATTTAGTCCTAGAGATAGTAAACATTTTTTTTTCAATAGCAAAGTCATCGCGAACTTTATGTAATAGCGTAACGATATTAAATGATAAAAATAGTAATTTGCGTCTAAATTCTTAAATAATATAAATCTATATAATAATGAAATTTATTACTTACATCTTGTATGCTTGCCATGGATACGATAAATGAGATATGGAAGGAACTATATTAGTATATCATAAATACGATTTTTTAAAACTTAACAAAAACTATCACTTAATTTTATGGTCTTAAAAATATAACCTATAAAATATCGGTATCAATCACGATTTTATTATCCAATAACTGTCAGCCTTTTCACAGGCTAAGAGACGTAAAAATATTTGTGTTCGGAATACTCATCAACTACAGATCTTTGTTTTGATTTTATGGCGAACGTTATCACGGATTTTCATACTGAACTTTCTCATCCTTATAGACCTTACGTTTTGATTTAATGAGTTTAATAAAATCACAATGCTCTTTTCATAATTTAGTAATTGGCAAACAAGTCAGCAAGCAAGCTAGTAGCAGTAGTTGTGATCTGATGTCAAAAACTAGCACACTATATTCTCTATAAATGATAGGTAATTTGGCATCGAATAATAATAACGTCATTAGCATAACTATATTCATAACTACTGACAATCCCAAGACTGTATAATGAATACATCTCGATACTATAGATTTATAAACTTGTTTTATATTGTAGAAGTATTGTTAAACATATTTTGATTGGTCGAAGCGCGTATAATTATCTATATTTACATGCATTTATTCGTCATACAAATTATTACATTGCAATGGCATAATTTGTAGGTATTCTATAATATTAGCATATCTATTTGATGTAAAATAAACTTATCTTATTATTTATCAAATCCTAAGGTCCTAAGAATTAACCTTAGTTTTAAAAAAAAAATCTATTTTGATTAGAAATAGATCATAAAGATATGTCAAAGGCCACTCACTCACTCAAAATGTCTTTATTAATTTAGGTTTTTCACACCAAAATACATTTTTATAATACACGTGATTGGCAACTTTAGTTAGGTTAGTCTCTCTTTGCCCTCTCCAATCATATGCACCCCGTATTGGAAAATAGCATTTTCTATTTATTTGCGGTACGTTTTTGTAAACTAAAGTGCAAAATTACTAAAATTTGGTTTCAAATTACTAAAACGTAAAAAGCTCGATGCTGGTCTCTAGGACAATGCGCAAGCGCAAGTCTGACCCCTGACCCGCGCGCTAACACGTGCTGCCTCTCTGATTGGCCGGCCGGGCGAACACTCATCGTTTTGTAACTGCCGTGAGTCTCGCTCTATTAGGATATAGCTACTAAGCGCAGCCGTTCAAGTTTTTGTTTCCATTATAAAGTCTACAAGAGTACTTAGTTGCTTAGAAAATAGTGGTAGTTATTTATGTGAGCGTACAGAGTATTATAAATAGGTAAATCTAAGATAGATTCCCAAAATAAATGTATTTTCTGTAACATTGTTTCATATTTTAACAGATTGTGATATACTGACGATGACCAAAGAATATGAAGCGAAAATCGGTATAATTGCAGCGTATAAAAAACAGCGATGAGAATAGGTGACACAAGTAATATGTATCATTAGTACATACAAAAGTATTGTACTTGTACTCTAAAAATAAATAAATATTAAAATTATACTATATTTTAGCTTTATTTTGGAACTAATTTACTGAAAAAGTCCACAAAGCGACCACAAATTCAACAACACTTTCGAAACATATTTTCAAATTGGGTCACCGATGATTGAATATAGATTGTTCAGCGCATGCGCAGAGTATTGCCAAAACATTTTATAAGTACAGATACAATTTATTGTGTGTATTATGTTTGTTGTTGCGTGACCATTTATACGGCTAGTTCTGCACTTGTGGATAAAGTTGCGCTAAAGAGCTTTGAGAAAATTACAAAAGGAAGTCTTAATTTTGCAGAAATAGAACCTATAAAAGTGTAAAAATATATTTAAAAAGTAATAAAAAAATATAATTAAGTTTTACAACTATTTAGTAGCGACTGCATTCATTACCTGTTACAGAAGATATAAAAGCATTTTCAATAGCATTAAACAATTAACTGTTATCTTTACGGTCATTTTTTTTAATTACATCATAACTTCTCATTTTCATTGGAACCAATTTTTATTATTCTATTTTAATATTTCAAAAATAATAAATAAATATTTTTTAAATAACATGAAAAAAGCACAGAAACTGTGTTTCCTATAGATATGTATTTAATCGACCTATGTCGTATGTTGCCAGTTTGGTACTGATGGCTCAATTACAGTTCCATTAATATTCCTCATTATTGTTGGGCAGAAATTTAACAGCTTGTTTTCTTTAACCCCAGCTCACGGTGTAAAAACACCCGTAGTGTTACAAGTTTGACGTGTATGTCTGCGTATCTGTGCGTCTGTCTGCAGCGTTGTAGCTCCTAATCGAATTAAACGATTGTGATGTTTGTTTTTGTTTAAAAGTCGACATGACCGAGAAGGTTTTTTTATGTAAGAGGTTACTTAAAATTTAAGATTTTTCATTTTTTATGACTGATGAAAAGTTTTTTTAGAAGGCGATTACTTCAGTTCGTCTTGCCAGTAGACATTTTACAGCGACAGTATAGTTAGAACGACAGAGATAGTGTCGTAGATATTGGCTACTCCCTTACATTGTAGACCAAGCTTAAGTGTTAAGGAAATGTGATCACGTACGGCCTTCGACCATACTACGACAACGGCCGTTCAGTATTGTTCTGTGACATTTTACCTCTGCTAATGACAAGCAATTTCGGTTTGGAAAGGAACACATTAGATGAATTTAAGTTGTATTTTAATTTGCTCTAAATAACTTGTGTATTAAACCTAAATGTTAGGGCAAGAGTGCATTTAAATATTGATTCTCTCTGAGGTAATCTTAGCAGGTTGTCGTCGCCACATCAGTCAGCAATACCTTCAAAAACATTCAAATTTTAAATTCTGAATTGCTACAAAAAAAAATTCTACTATAATATTTTTCACTTTTTCCCGGTTTTACTAAAATAATCCGACCGATCGGCTTGGAGATCCTTACGAGAGGGATTAAATCAACCAGTGGACATCACTTGAGTAAAATAATGATTTCCGTCTTAAACTTTACAATATAGATGAGTCTTCGATGATATTATTTCCAAGAAGAGGTGCTAAATGATGTGATTCATTCTATCGTTTTGATGACCAAGATAAGTCATCATAAATAAATCCGTGGTTTATGCACGTAATATATTTTTTATTCTGTTGTTATGGCAATTTTGTGGTCCTTACTACAGTAACCCTTTGACAGAAGTAGTTTTGATAATTCATTGGTTTGCCCATATGTTGAAACCCATAAGATTGAAATTTAGTGGGAATATACGCTGTGCCCCAAATAAAAAACCTCAGTGGGTTCAAAAATGTTGGAGCTTGGTTTGTATTATAATTTTTTAATTCTAAATAATTTGAATGAAATATACTTAACGTTAAGTGTTTTCAACCGACAGGGTTTCTTTGCAGCAGTTTATTAAGCACTTGACAATGATTGAACATTTGTGTTGTGTTCAATAATTAGTAGTTCACCGTTCAATTTATCGTTGCGTTAATCGACACAATTAAAATGGTCAAGAGAAAAGAATTATGCGCCCAGTTGACTAAGCTTTCAAGTTTATCTCGTCATCACGTTAGCTGTCGAACGGTCCGGCTAACTGTCAACTAATATTGACGCGACAATGACAGCGGAGATGTCAACATCCTCAGACCAATCAACATCCGTTGATGATCGTTATTTATGTTTTGGTTGTCACACAAAAAAACCTACGGTGGAAAAACCTACAAAAGATCCGCAATTCGTCACGGGTATTACATAACGCATATTGCAATCATATTGTGTTATTATTGTCTTTTGGACTTGAATGTCACCGAAATGTCCGTCTCATCTTTGATGTTTTATATACGCTCAAACTTATTAAATATTTTATTATCTCATTTGCGGTTCATTTGTTTTCCAAACATTTCTGGCGATCGTTACATACGCACCTTTTATTATTTTATTTAAATTTTTCCAAAGCAGTAATGTCATAGTTTTCAATTACAAAATTTATGTCCGTGGATTTAAATACATTAATATACATAAAAACCAAACATTTATAATAACCATAATCTTTACAGAAGAGTCGCTTTTACGAAAACTAGTAGATTGACTTTAAGTATAATTCCCCAATATGTTTTTTCTTTATTAACCGGATAGGATTCTTGATGCAATCATTAGATTTTATTCACTTTTGCATTTTTATAATTACTTAAGATTCGCGTAATCTTAAGTAATGTTAGTGTGTTAATGGCTTGTGTATCCCTAAAAACCCAAAAAATACTTAAACCTTTCGAATCAAAATAGCAGAGCAGTTTTTTTAATATCTCAGCAGTCCGAACATACTTAGGCTGATTTCATAGTAGTGATTAGTAGGTAGTTTTAACGTCGTAGCACACTTATCAGCTCCGAAAGGGAACGCCTCTTTTTTGCTATGAACGCTACGAAACGGCTACGGATCCTAGCGCATCGCAACTTTTTCAAAGTAAAAATAGGCTATACGATTTTGAGCTGTAAAATGTGCGTGTAACGTCGCACGCGCCTTGCGCCGTCCCAAAAACGTCCTACTGCACCCCGACGATCCGATCACGAGCACCAACGCTTAGTTACCGCCGCGTAGTTCGCAGAACAACACTACACAACCACTAGTCACATATTTGTTAACCACCACACCCGTCGCACAATGGTGCGGAGACCCGGTCTACACACTTTACGCTATACCCGGTACAGATACGTACCGGGGCGCTTCCACGACACGACGTAAAGCCGAGGGCCGAGCTTTTAGAGGCACCCTCAGGTGCGTCACGACCTTCTTATTCGGACACTAGGCGAGCGAGAGACTCCCCATGGGGGAGATGCTCGGTCGCCCGGTAATCCCCTAGGAACGGCCGACTTACACGCTTGAGGACCCTCCAAGGTCTTCGCCTTCTTAAAAACCCGGTGACGCAGAAAATGCCAACAGCGGCAATCTGCAGTAGTCAGTAAAAAAAAGAAAAAAAGCTGCTCAAATGCGTGACTCTGAAATCAGCCTTAGATATAATAGTTTCACCATTAGATACAAGTGTAAACCTATCTCAATATATGCGATTGAAGTTCACATATCGATCTCAACCAAAACATTAGCGCATACCATCACGTCGCCCATCTTACATGTTAACACACGTTGCACTTGTATCTTATTATTAGTAAGTTCAACCCGAGTATCAACGTTTCCATTGCAATTCTTTATTGCTTTATTATACCACTGTTACTCTAGCACTAACTGTAAGATGTGTATTAAGTAACAGAATTCGTGTCGTGTAATCGACAATCGAGTTCTGTTTGATGTGAATGAATGACGCTAAATCCTAACCACGCTTCTCTTGAAACCCAGGATTGAATGAGGGATCACATATTATGCTGGCAGTGAAATCCGTTTCTGTGTGAGTGAGTGATACGATATTGAAATGAGTGAGTTGCCTTTCTTAGTTAGCGTTGGAATAGTGGCCACAGTTTTGCGGATGCGTTTTTCGATCGATATTACTATTGCCCATAGGCAATTTGCGCACTGCTGTATGCACATGGTTCCCAACAGTCCTTAATATTTCAAGAAACAATCTAAATTCGTTCATCGCGTGATATAATCATGCAAAAATGATGATAATTTACGTGTATTATAATTTCATTACTTTGTCATTAACGAAATTGATGCCAAACAAAAAGTAGTTCAAGTACGTAATATAAAGAAGCCGTAAAGATGGCGAGACAATGACATTTTATTTATTGTTTTGCTAAAGTAATTTTATATAAATTGTCGCTGGAATAAAGGACCAAAGTTTAGTCATTGTTAAGCAATTCATCGCGTATAATTATGAATAATTAGTAAAAAAACGCAAGTATTAAAATAAAGGTCCACACGCACGATATTTTTTATCGCTTTAACGCTAATACTGTTACAAATTCTTGCCAATAATGCTTTTTGCACTACGCAGCGCTTTTGCACGAAACCTTAAAATTGTTTGTCAGCATCTCTTGAACAGAATATTTTTTTACATTATTAATATACACACCGGCAAATAAAAATAAATTAGGGGCACATAGAAAAGGTTGAATTCTGTAATACATGTATTTTTATAGTTTTTTTTTTATATAGACTCCACCATTTATTATGCTAAAAAGATACTGAAATAAACATTAAAGTATATAATTGTGTAACAAAAAGAAATAAATTTATTCCAAAATTCAACCTTTTTTTTGTGTTCCTCTAATTTTGCCGGTGTGTGTTGTATCATATTATTGATACTCATTTCACAGTCCCTTCACAACCTCTCCAACTAAACATAGGAATCTCAGATGAGTTGTCGCCATAAGTAGAATCCTTATGGTTTACTAAGGTTTTGGAGTTGAGATAATAAAAGTAGAGTAATTTTTTATTACTCGTATTTATTTATATATTAAAATTCTATTTAAAATGATTGTGTACAGTGTTTCCTTACTCATATACACAATAACTCTTAAACACGCACTTTAAATAAATCAAGAGAGTCAAAAGAAGCAACTTTTATGCTATGATAATAGAAAACTTAATAATGTTGTTAACATTCAAATGTGTTCGGAGCATTAATTAACAACAATCAAAACGTTGCTATAAAAGTTAATGATAGATTAAATCGAGTCATCGGCATCGATTCTCGTTTGACAGGGAGAAATAATAAGCTATGGTGTTGATTTATAACACTATTATACAGCCTTATAATAGTTCGGCTGGGTGGCTGGGCACGGTGGATTAGAAGTCAAAATTGGAGCACTTGTTCTGGGTGAAATTAAACCTTATTGAAATTTGAGATAACGGCATTTATACCACGTACCTAGGTTTAGGTTTTATTATTATTCCGATATTTCAGCGCAATGAGGATAGAAACGATGTTTTTTTTTTTCATTTTTCTCCAAATATAAATATTTCAACTTAAAATATTTCTGTAGCACTTCAAATGGCTTCACAGTAAAAACATTCGTAAAAATGTCTGAGCGCTAATTTTTCCTTTTAGCTGCATGCGCCTGCCGTGACGTCATCGTTCTCTCACTCGCTCAAGGGTCGTACGGAAAGGACGTGTCGTTATAAATAGATAATGAACCATTTTTATTTATGAACTAATATAAACAAATATTTTTAAATAAGCGCCGCGTCGGGGGACTGCCAATAAATGAAATGACACCAGAATACAAACAAAAATATAATGATAAAGTATGAATTACATTGGCACTGTCACACCCTCTGACGCCACACGGCCATTAGCACCGCGCCGGCGACTAGAAGCGAATTACTACTGTACTAATATTATCTAATCTGACTGTTTAAAGTGGATCAAAATTACGTACGAAGGAGTCGGTTACAAATATACAAGCAAACATACAGTTGAAGCTTAATTAAGCGCGTTAAAAAACTCGTAACCAGTTTTTTATTTTTAATTCGATTCAGTAAAGCTAAAGCTATGAATAGAAATTCAGGTAATATAGGTTACTAGCACATATAGTACAGATGTTAGTAATTACCTAACCATTTAGTGACGTTTGTAGGGTTGACGCAGAGAGATATTTTAACGTTTAAACAAATATAAGATGTTTTCATTAGCCGGTTACCTTTAAGTTATCTGTACTTTTGCAACATTGTGAATTTGTTTGTAGGATAGGAAGTGAACCCTGGGACTACTGAATTGATTTAGAAAATTCTTTCGTTAGTAGTGATTATATATAACAAGAAAAACGGGCTGATACGTTGACTCTGACTAACAAGTATAGTGCAGAATTACTTACTTAAGCGATTTTTAAGAAATTGGGCATATTATATGTAAATTGGTTTAATTTAAATGATAGGTAGTTTTTATCTCGATATTTATTTATTGCAAAATACTGATTAGTGTCAGCCTAGTGACAGCAACGTAGTCAGTATGTTTATTTCAAAGAAAAATTTAAAGTCACTTATTTGTTAGATTTGACCAAATGTGGTTCACCCAAGAAATTTATAGGTAAAACTGAAAGCCACACTGCCAATACAAAAGTGAAGACAACTGTTTTGACCCCCAAATAACCTTACCCTACCTCTCTCTTTCCTCGTCTCTTTCTAACTCCCATACAAGTAATATGATGACGTACGTACGAATGACCGTCTATTACGTGTGCTCTAGTGGTTAGAAAGAGATAAATAGGAAATAAGAAGTTCAAGGACTAATTTTTTGTCTTCACTTTTGTATTACTAGTGTGGCAATCAGTTTTACCTATACACTTCTTGGGTTTGCCCATTGGCTTATATTCACAACCATCTACGAAGTATATTGCCATAATAATTTGTAGTGACCCGAGACTTCCTGATAAGATAGCCAATCTTGCAATAGCCGAGGGTTCCAGGTGAAGTTCGTTTTTAACGACAACCTCCATCGAAATGAAAAAACGGAAATTCTGGTATCTTTGTATAATAACTACGTATTTCATTTCAATTGTGCTTAACCTTTAAATGTCGGTTACCGAATATTATTAAGTAACTGATACTTTTTGTTAAGGTTACCGATTAAAGCTCTAGAAATAGTTCTGCGTGGAAGTGAACAATTAAAATAATGGAATAATTGTCAACCCTGAACAGCCTAAAGCCATTAAAAAGAGAGGAAGTGTCTAATGGAGAGCATTCAGTAGCTAGAGGAGATGGTGTTAATAATTACAATCGGTTACGCCCACTCTGATTGCTTTTTGTAAGCACCCATAAATTTAGTTCGATCCAGTGGTTCTATTTTAAGTGGATGATGGGCGTTATTGCCTAATACTGATTTTACAATTCAAATCTAGTGATAAATATTAGTAGCACAATGTCTGGGAGCGAATTAGAACAAAGCCATTCGCATACATTCACACGAACGTACTTAAGTATTGTCATCTCTTAGTGTTATATGCAAGTCTTTGTGTTTATACTTTTATTTTCGACTGCACTTGAACAGTGAACACCCTTGATTGTGTATCAGTCTGACGGAATATTAATAATATTTATTTAATACTTTTTTTATACGGTCTTCGAGTGGGACTTCGTACCAGGACATGCAGTATTGGTAGGCCCCCCATAATCTAGACCGATGATCTAGTAAAGCGGAAAGCCGCGGAAGGGCAGGTCCGATGGGCTTAGAGTTCCTTGTGAGACGCCTATGTTGAAAAGTGTGCGTCTTTGGCTGAAGTGATGACAAATATGATTATCACAAAGCATACGGGTCGCCTGGTAGTAAGCATTAACCGTAGCCTTTAGACGATTATAACACTGATGGGTGACTCATGCGCTGCCAATCGTTATAGTTTTTTATTTATACAAATGTACTGAACTGTAAAATAATATATTACATATTATAAAATTCTGACGAAAAGCGACACGGTAATTTATATTTACGATGTTATTTACTTTGAAATTCTATTCAAATGAAATGAATGAGTGGCAGTCGGCAAGGTTCGAGTTCAAACGTTTTTCTCCAAACCGCCCGTCAATGAGAAGCATCTCGCATTAATGATTCGGTAATTAGAGGTTTATTGAGTAGCGGCAAGTGATAAAATTGTTCATGTATTTAAAATGCAGCTTGTTAGAGATTCTGATAACATTATTGGGAGACGAACATCCTCAATTCAGTATTAATGACTTAAACAGGAACCTGCGAGGACAGTTGATCTCGTTAAGTCTCAATAAAGCCGGGGATCTGGTTATGACGGATGCGGAATGAATGATTCGCGTAGTAAATCAACACATCCGTGTGAAATGGATCAGTTGACAAATAAATTGTGTCGTTATTTATAATCTGCGGCGGATTATACCAAATACGATGTTTTCTTTATTTAGAGGCAAATCTACGAAAATGTATATTTTAAAATAAATTTCTATTAATATAGTATGCGATGCGGTGTAGTTTTTTTTATAAACCTACTTTGGTTTTGATTACCAAAATAAAGCAATGTTTAAATGTTCTTTTAGATTTTTTCGAGCGTTACACAGAGAATAGAACTGTTTATATGGAATATATTACGCCAAAAATATAACAAAATATGAACGCCAAATGCGGTCTAAAGAAAATTTGCATAATTATATTTTTAGTATGTTCCCTAACAGATTACAGAGTCCGACAATATTTTCTAGGTTTAGAGTTTCCAATAAAAAATTAAAATATTATCACTATCAAATAAAAACTTACATTAAACATTTAGAATACCTATTTAAAATTCAGTTGCAAGATCTGACCCAAACATTGCAAGTTGAATATAAGCTTGTAAAAACTAATTGAACAATCCGATTTGAAGCTAATCTTTTACAAAAAAACAATTGAAAAATCCGATTTGACATTCAACATTCAACAATTGCCGAAATCGATACTTTTTTGACGATAAAATTGGACAATATAAAAAAGAGGCTAGAAGACACTCCACTGATGAAACTGTGCCTAATCTTGATAGACGTAAAGGTTAATATTGTAGACCATCTTTGTTTTCTTTTATCTTAGCATAGTATTTAGCTGCTTCAGTGCTCATAGCGTTGCCGTGGGAGATTTTCACACGATATTCTGATATCGTCTGACGGACAAAGTGGAATGTCAAGATGTGCATTATGCAACATTGTTCGGACAACTGTATGGGTGATACCGAAGGGTAGATTCTATATTAAGATACACAATGTTATAAAAATTTACCACATGATTATTTGTTTATTTTGATAAAAAATTAAATTTAAAAGCTTATGGGACGGGACGAAAATTCTCTGGCTGCTTTTACACCAGAAATGTGATATATTACGTTGCTATGAATCACATAGCATAGCACTGGTGAAAACTGGTAGAGCATCTTCCTCGCGTTAAACTCAAACTCACATTTTTATATTTATTTAGGTACAATTTGTACGCTTATGAAAGTCAAGTTTGATGCCATCGGTTCAAGAGTCTACCAGGAGGCCTAGTTATAAGAAGAACCGGCAAGAAACTCAGCAAGTTTTATCCTCCCTTTAGGTACAGTTTTTAACCGACTTCAAACAAAAAAAAGAGGAGGTTCTCTATTCGACTGTATGTATTTTTTTTTTTTTGTATGTATGTTCCGCGATTACTCCGTCCTTAATGAATCGATTTTGATGATTCTTTTTTCGTTAGGAAGGTCATACTTCAAAGGTGGTCCCGTATAAATTATACCGAAATTGGTTGAGTACTTTTTTGTTGAAATGATAATTTCATTGGGCATGAAACAATAATATCGTCCACGAACACAAAAATAATGTCAATTTTTTTTTTGAACTATTATTTCTTAATATGCAATATTAAAATTTTGGTTAGTAGGTCCAATAGTCAACACATAAACTATGACAAATTATTTTATGAACTTAAGTTAAATAACTAGTTTCTCTTCAAGTTTCATAGTTCATTAACTTACCATTAAAACTATACCATTCATTCTGAATGAATGGTAGGCATTTGTAATGAGCTATAGGTCTGAGACGTGATATAATTTGTTAACCGATTTAAAAAAAAGAGGAAGTTTTCTATCCGACTGGTTTTTTTGTGTTTGTTACCTGATACTCCGTCAATTATGAGTATTACGACTCGATTTTAGTGATTCTTTTTTTAGATACGTCAAGATCAGAGATGGCCCGTATAAATTGTATCAATATAAATTCGACCCTTTATGAACAAATCATTAATAACAAAAAAAAATTTGTTTACGTTTCCGTTAAGTTTTAATGAGCGCCTATCCATTTATCCAGTAGGCATATCCATTTTCAATAAAATATACTTAACTAGCGACCCGCCCCGGCTTCGAACGGGTGCAATGGTTATGTTAATATGCATGTATTATACATATAAACCATCCTTAAGAATCACTCTATCTATTAAAAAAAACCGCATCAAAATCCGTTGCGTAGTTTTAAAGATCTAAGCATACATAGGGACAGACAGACGGCGGATAACGACTTTGTTTTATACTATGTAGTGATATCCACTAAAAATAATAAAATAAAATATTTTTAGCAAAAAAATAGGAAAACCGACTTCAATGCGTACAAATTTAAACTAAAAAGTAAGAAATAAATAATATTTTTATGAAGTAGTTGAAAAGAGTGTCATAGAAAACCAAGGAAAGTATTGATACACATTTATAATTCTTTATTTATAATTCATACTCCGATATATTTGGAGTCGGTGCCAGCCTAAGCAAAATAAACTTACCTAATAGATACGAACTTGATTAATCCATTAACTATACATAATAATGAATGCATAATAAAGATGAGAAATAATCCGCCGCTCCGTGAAGTTCGAAAATTGCAAACACTGTCCTCCTTGGCTAGCTGGCACCGGCTCCAAATATGTCGGAGTATGAATTATAAATAAAGAATTATAAATGTGTATCAATACTTTCCTTGGTTTTCTATGACACTCTTTTCAACTACTTCATAAAAATATTATTTATTTCTTACTTTTTAGTTTAAATTTGTACGCATTGAAGTCGGTTTTCCTATTTTTTTGCTAAAAATATTTTATCGTAGTATTGATTTGGAAAGAGTCATAATTCACTGTATGCCAGAACTTTATAACACGCTTTCTTCATTAACATTTGTTTAATGTGAAGCTTAAATTGCACATCTATCATATCAAATGAATCTTCATAGCATTTATTACTCGCTCCACTAAATGTAAGCTAGTGAGCTTAGCTTTTACACTATCGTAGTATGGCATCTCTGGTGGAAAGGCACACTTGGAATTCATGGGTTCACCGAGCGGAAACCAGGTCCTTCGTGTTGCAGAGAGGGAGCCAGAGGAGCAATGCCTGGGACTTATGACCCATGTGTAGTTTGGGGGGTTAATAAGAAACGAATACAAGAGCAAAAGATTTTGTGCTATTAGAACTGTACTCGTATGTTTCGACCATTAAATGTTTATATACAAGAATGCACGTTATTTCTTACTTCATTCGCTCCGCTTTTCATTAACTTACTTCATTACAAAAACCGTACACCTTACCAGCCAAAATCACTTCAAATATTCTTCTAGTTATATTTCGATGACGTGCTTATTACCTGAAACAAAACAACAATTTTTGTTAGAACAACATTGCTTAGATTAGTGGTTATCAACTTGAGAAATTCGACAAAATTAGTATTATAGAAATAAATTATAGAACGTAGAAAAATCAACTGGAGTTTTCAATACTGGGTGGTTTTCAATACCATTGTATTATCAAACTCTGCTGCGATAGCAATTATATGAACAGGATTGTTTTACACTGACACCTAGTGATAATATAGTTCAATGCAAAAACCGAGTATTCAAATAATTATAAAAAATCTTTACATAATAAAGAGGGCTCTGCGCAATTGATACCTTAAGATGTCCTCCGAACTTTCAGTGTGTGATCCGCCTTACGTAAATGGAAAATCGTAAATTAATCATTCAATAACACAGCAATTTTTTAAATGTTTACAGCCAATGTTAACATGCAGTGTCAGTTGTTAAACGCTAAACAAATCATTATAATTATTCGCAGCTCCCCCGACGATGGATCGCTGTAATTGCTTCGGTAGCGTAACTTAAATGCTCATTAGAAACTTGTCTGTTTGTACATTTGTTATGTTCGGTCATCTTATTGGAGTTTGAAGCTCATTTTAATAAGGAGCTGCTCTAGTTGTGTAATAGAATTGACGCAGTTTGTTTTCTCTTGTTTGTTTTAATAAGTTATGTTTGATGTGTTTGCTATAAGTCTTGCGATTTATTTAAGCGTACGAGAAGAAAGGTTTTGTTTATAAAACTAGAAAATACACTGAAATCGAACCCAGCATCTTCCGTAATCCGGGTGGCTGCGTTAACCATTACGCTACCGGGACATTGTTTTCGCCGTTGACATTTTTCAGTGCTTGGTACTTATGTTTTTATGGTAACTTTGTATTTCCAAAATAGTGGTTTGTTTCATTTTAACTGGAGGTCAAATACAATTTTACTGTAACGCATTTTACATATTCTATGATTTATACATTCAAAGGGCCTAGTTGCGTCTATTTGAATTCTTTTAAATGATATTAATGTTATAAGTTGAATCAAAAAAGAAATAAAATACATCGGCTTCATCCAACAACACCATTCTTCTTCGAATTAAAATTTTATTTCGCTTATGAAATTTATTCAGAGAAATGACACCGATAAGCCATTACGCGTTTATGTCTTTTCAAGGTATCACAATTAAGGAGAGTTCTGCCGACCCTTGAAACACTTTCCAGTGTTGCGCAAGCCATAAGGGATTGACATAACAAATCACCAAGATTTCACAAAGAAAACTGAACATTTTATTACTAACACAAGCATGTAATTTGACTCACACACGCGAGGGCACGCGTCCCTTTACACGACACAAAATCTCTTTAAGATTACACTAATTTGTCAATTCCATGACAACTAGCAACCATTCATGGCTCATACGTGTGGGAAACGTTATGAAATTGAAAATAATCATATTTCTTTTAAAAGACCCCGGTCTATTGCACAAAGATTCACCTAGTTTTCGTCGTTAACTATTCATTATTGTGCCGTGGGATAGTTTTTGTGGATGCTATTGTTGAGGTTTGATTGGCGCATTCCGCAGGACTTGATGTGTTCAATTGTAATATTTTATTTATTTTAGGGATTGTTCTATTCTATTCTTAACTAATGGCGTCGCGTCGCATTAAGCGTACGCATTTTGCCAATATCAACTAAAAATGTAATTATTATAGTAACAAAAATTGTACGGTTGATTGAGGTTAAAAATGGAGTCTCTCAACACGTGTTTTTACAACAAGAACTCGGGAGAAAACCTAGGGATTGTTATGTGTGTTTGTGTAGTTAAGTTAGTCTAGTTTTTTTGTACCTGCGCTTGACTAAAGTAGCTACCCGTACGTACAAAGTTGTACATAAGGTAGATTGCATACTTCTTATCATAAAAGTTAAGCAACTGCGGGCTTAGACAAGTGCCAATCGTTTCATAACGATAACATATTGAAATTCGCCAACATAGGTCATGTTGCTTTTTTATCTACTCCGTCTTAGCTTTCGCTACCAACTTACTTGGCCACGTGATTTAACGATAGCTTAAGTCAATCCCATACATTTTGTTCTTATCGAACTCGGTATCGTATTAATTTGTTACTTTGTCTAGGCCCGATAAATTTATATGATCAGCTACAAATTTTGACTTTAAAAACTCTTGAAAATAATTACTTCCAAACTAAGAATCATGTACAATACATACAAAACAGTTATATGACCTAAGGGAAGTGAGCTCAGTTAATTAGCTGCTCGAATTTGAAGCGGCCGAGTTGGAGCGGTACCTCCACCTTACAGGAGATTGCAGTTAAATAACGCTACAATTTTGTGGTGTCGAGTTTCCGATAGTGCTGAGTACGGTTGTCGGAGCTCAACGGGTTGGGTTTGGGATGGTGGCACGGGAGTAATAGTTACAAACATCTATAGAATATTTATTTATTATTATTATTTCGACAATTCGGGGCTTTTTGCGTCACTACTACCTGTAAAGATCTATTGCGACTAGCCTCCAAGTAAGTCCTATTGATGCCTTACATGTATTCCTTTAGCTGGGTACTATCTAAAAATGTTAAGATATTCCTAGCTTGGATTGTTTTGATATCGTCTGGGTCGAGAATGTGTCTCCCCAAATGTCGGCTTCTTTTGTGAATGAGAGGTTCACAAAAGCACAGGATTTGCATTGGTGTTTCACGTTCCGGTTCACAGAATCTGCAAGCATCAGTATCTTTTAGTCTCATTATGTAGAGATGTCTGTTCAGCTTGCAGTGGCCAGTCAGAGCAGTAATCAACACGCTCAGGTTGCCCTATATCTATAGAATAAGGTGAACGGTTACCATCAGGCGTGCCGTAACTTGATTGTCAACCACATAGCAAAAAAAAACATGATATGTAGATGCCCAAAAATGTTTACACGTAAATGAGCGATGACTATAATTTAACAACAGCTAACTGGATGACTATACTTTGTGCCCCACGCGGAACTATCGGAGATTAACTTATAAAACCTGATAGGAGCTTATAAAATCTTAGCGATGTCACCTTTGGCATTAGCCTTATTTTACAAGTTAAGAAGGGGACGAGTTTTTTTAAGTACAACTTGTCCTATTAACAACTGTAATTGATAAAAGTAGTACGCATGTAATACACGAAAGAGAAGAAAAAAATAACTCGTTTTTTGTGTTATTCATTTTTTTTCAAAAATGGTGAATAACATCGGAAAGTATAATTAACTTCTTATCCTTATCAAAATAAAATATTTTTTCTATTGTAAATTACAAGTTTTTATATAAATTTTATTATAATTTAATTTCAATGTCCAATTACATTCAATTAGTATTTATCTCAATGGTTAGTTAATTGATATGATTTTTATAATTATCGAATTATCGTCTTGATATCATCTGTCCGCCATAATACAACGCATTGTTCCATCAACTCATTGGTTTGTTATTTTGCTAGGAAACTTACTCATCCCACATTCTAAAAGTCACTTCAAAATGTATTATATTTTACATTGAAACATAAAACACTTTTGTTTTAAATACGTAGTTAAGGACAGTTATTGAAGTCATCGTAAAAATACAAGTTACGCCAGAAGCCAAAACAGATGGTTTTAAGACGATCAATATAGCGAAGAAAAAAAGATTAATAAGAGTATTCACAATGATTTACTAATGACAACATAAATTGCGGTAGAAATGAAAAATTATCTTTTGAATACCATACTGCTAATAGCAAACACGTCTTATATCATTCGGAACATATTAAAACCAGTTAATGAGCCTCGTTCGTCTCCTAATAGATTTTTTATGTCGTCGTCTGATCAAATACCGACATTTTGTTAGTTGTAAATAGAGGCACAGCATAAAAACGCACAGAAGTCAAACAGTCTCTCATTTGGTTGTAGTACTGGAATTCCTTCAGCATACAAAGAAGCTGTTGGCTTTCATCTCAAATGATGGTAAGGCGGATTAGAGGTTCAAACTGAACCCCTATTCAATGGTGAACACTTGGACAGATGTAAGTGTGTAAGAGCGTTGTCTCCCACCCGGGAGGCACCGGTTCGAACCCCGCCACGTACCAATGTGTTTCAAATTTTGAATTTATAAGTACGTTTAATCGACGCTTTTACGGTGAAGGAAAACCTCGCTAGGAAACCCGCACGCGCATGAAGAAATTAGGTTGTGTGTGCAGTCCACCAACCCGCACTTGGCCAGCGTGGTTGACTAAGGCCTAATAACTTATTTTTGCTCGATCGAACTACAAACCAGTTCGTTATAGTACGTCTAACTGAATATCAAAAATAAACCGACCTAGTGAACAGTGGTTGAAGCATGAGGTCAGATCTTCATAGTTGAGATTTCGTGTCTTTAAGACGCCTATGTTGAGCGCGTAATGTTGCGAAGATTACTCAGTTCTCCCTTTATTTTGTGGTACAGTCTAGTTTATGGGTGTAATGTAAATTTTGGACATCTGCGCAGTTTCACACGTCATACAAGACTAATTCATTATTAAAGAAATGAAAAACAAATCTAGCTAATAAAAGGGGAAATCGTAAAAAGACAGTGATCATAAGTAAGACAATATTAAATTTATCAAAATAAATGATTACATAAAAAGTGATCACCACAGAGTCAACTATAATAAGGTTCATAATAATATTTGTATTTTCAAAATGTTTTACAGTAATAATTAAATTATGAACTATTTAAATGGTACTCAAATATACAACATGTAAATTAAATAACCAAAACCCTGAATACAGGTGGTTTGGAATCGGCTTCTGAGTTCATTTCAATAAATTTTTTTTTTTAAAAAACCATTTTATTTTTGAAAAAGAAAAAACAAAAAAAGTACCTAGAAAATATTGCACAACATTTTCTAGGGGTTCTTTTGTTTTTTTTTTCCAAAAAAAAAATCGTTTTTTTAAAAACAATATTTTTGAAATCAACTCAGAAGCTGATCCCAAACCACCTGTATTCAGAGTGTTGGTTATTTAATTTTCATGTTGTATAATATATGTTACGCTCAAAGACCGAAAAGGCTCACAGCGCGTTGTGGTCACTGAAAACATCTACTACTGTTATTGACAATTATCCTTTCGAACTCTATGGCTGTGTGAGGTAGATAAGGGTATTTTTTTTAATGACCAGGCAGAGTGCAATGTTTTTGGGAGAGTAGTGTTTATGCACCTACATGGCTGAGTGATAGGTAGGTGAGGTGAGGGTTATTTTTTAAGACCAGGCGGAGTGTAGGTACTTTTTTGTCGCATTGTGAGCAATTTTTTCGAGCAATGAGTGTATTCGGACTTTGAGCGTAACATATTACACGACAAAATAAAATAATATAATAAAAATGCGACCTATTATTAAATAGGTCTATAAGTATGTGATATATATGATATCGGCAGCAACTGTCGGAAAGCAATGAAGGTTTTTTTTCTTAGTGCTCCCTGCCTAAAATTGGTAAACAACTTTCAACCATCAAGTAAGCTATTAGCTATGGCAATTTTCTCAATGTATTCCTTTAAGCAAAATGTACTAGGTTCCAGTACGAACGTTGCCGCGATTTATCGTGATAACTTTTACTCATAATTTATTTATAGAGACCACTTTGAGTAGAAACCTCTTGATGTATTTGCATAGCTTAATACATTAATGCAATTTTCTATTTTATATTTTTTACATGCAAAGAAAGGTCTCCTTCGTCTGCAGGTAAGGTCTTGGTGTAGCTCCAGGTCCCGAACAGGATTACTCCTTCTCAAGCCATATCGCTCCAATACATTTTTTTCTACGTTCTCTCCAACTATCTAGACTACGACATTCATAATTACATACATACGATGATGCGCATAGTGCCAAGAGATTTACCTTCACTACATAGTATAAAACAAAGTCGCTATCCGCCGTCTCTCTGTCCCTATGTATGCTTAGATCTTTAAAAGTACGCAACGGATTTAGATGCGGTTTTTTTTAATAGATAGAGTGATTCTTAAGGAAGGTTTATATGTATAATACATGAATATTAACATAAGCATTGCACCCGTGCGAAGCCGGGGCGGGTCGCTAGTAAGTAATATTTCGTTACACATAAATCCACATCTGGCAGTATGACTCATGCAGTGCCTACAACTAGTGATAGGTTGCCAGCCAGTCGCCTACATGAAAGGGTCATCAAACCGAAAAATTAACAATCCTTCAGTAAAACAAACAAACAAAATCCAACTCAAAATGATCTCAGTAGTCCGGGGAAAAATATAATACGTAATAGATATAATGTATTATCAAGATCAAATTAAATATTATTCAGAACTTGTATACTAGGTAACGAACAAATCATCATCTTCATCATAACAGCCTTAACAATTCGACCTACTGTTAAGACACAAGGCCTCTCCTTGTCATCGAGGAAGGTTGAGGTAGCAGTTCACCACGCATTCCCAATGCGGATTGGTGGACGGAGTATAAGGTGATCAATACCCCTTTGCTGATCCATTAGTCGCCTTCTACAAGATCTATTGGAGGATATGAGGTGATGCTATTCTACTCTGCCGGCATCACGGGCTGAGCGTGTAACGATGTGAATGAACAAATACACATAATAATTTAGATGTTTCATAAATAAACTTAAATAGATACATAAACGCCTATTACTCGTGAACAAAGATTCGTGTTCATCACGTAAACATGTGCTACTACGTGGATTCCAACCCGGACCTCGTGATTATCGTTAATGATCACTCAACCATGACGGCGTCCAAATTATCCAGTACATTCATCATTGTCCTACCCTGCTCACATTTTATTTGGGGTCGGAGCAGTATGCCTTGATATCGACAATACTTCTTAAGGATTTGGTATTAGATTTTTACGGCCGTGTGCCTGACACTAACCCTCATTGGGAACGACTGCTATCTTTCAACAGCACCCGGGAACACCAGCTTAACGTGCCTTCCGAAGCACGGAGGAAAAGAGATTTGAAAATTTTTCGGTCACCCATCCGAGGACCGACCGCTCACTTGGTTCCTTAACTTTCGTGATCGTTAATAAGAACGCCCGACGGCGGTGTGTATAGCTTAATACATTATTGCAGTGAATCTATCCTCAAACTATCCAGTACATTCATATATAATCAACTCTGACTCCTAAATATATTAAGTACCTACTCGACGTGTAGGCGACCACGTCGAAAAAGGCCGTAAGCTTACAATACTATGTTTGAATGAGTCTCAACATTCCACGAATTCTCAAACGAACATAGCATATTAAAACTGGATCGATCTCGCTAAGTAATCGATATTGTGTGGTTACGTCGTCAAAGTAATTCCGTTGGCTTTCACTTTTATTCGTTTGTAAAGATTTTATTATTTGAATCGGCCATTTTATGACTTTACTTAACGCGGGTTAATAGCAATTGAAGAAATAAATAAAGTATAAAATAACGTAAATGTAAGTGCCTATGCACCACTCAATATAGAGAGTATAGAAGGCAACCTTCATCCTCGGTTTTAGAATGTGACTACCCTTTTTCATGGCATGGGTGTCAAAGGCAACGTAGCCCCGTCCCGAACATCGCACCAAGGCTCACTAGCGGGGTGGCGAGTAAAAGTCACAGCACATTAGGTACCAGCTTGAAAAGAGAACATAACCGTATTGCCTTACGCCTCGCCATCCACCAGGCGTCAACTGTACGTAAGCACGTAGCCAAATTGGATTAGCAGCGACTGGGAGCGAGGCATCGCCGCTTATGACTTGCCGTAAGCTCGGCGTAGCCTGCCAAGCAGTTTCAAATCTACAAATTCAATTTCTGCAGGTTGTTGCTGATGGCATGTCTTGCGCCACCGGGTTCTTAAGAAGGTGAAGACCAAGGTTTTCGCTTTCTTAAGAAACCGGTGACGCACCCTTAAGAAGCTTCGGGGCTCCTCAAGCCTGTAAGTCGGCCGTTTCTCGCTTTCTTAAGAACCCGGTGACGCACCCTTAAGAAGCTTCGGGGCTCCTCAAGCCTGCAATTCAAACGTTCTTAGGGAATTACTGGGTGGCCGAGCATCTCATCTCGGGAGTCTCTCGTCCGAACCAGATGGGGACAAATTTAATAAAATACACGCGCAACACAACTGTGAGTTGCCTTGGGAATGAAAGCACTTTCGGCAACAGTGCTGTGCTGCGCTGCAGACAGGCCGAGGAAGGGATGAGAGGACAAACAGACGTAAGCTCGCGTACCTACGGAAAGACGTCAGCGCGGCTGCGGACAGATGTAAGCGCGTGGACGAACAGCCACGCGGCTGTAACTGTCAGTTCTCACCACTTACCACACAGCTGTTCGTGAGTTTGTCCCGAGGCGATGTCGTTACGTTGCTGATTAGTGTGCATTACAGTATGGTTTTTCATACAAATAATACTAAACGGCTCGATTTGAGGCGATGCTGAGCCGTTACCGCGTTGATAAGTGTGCTACTACCTTAAGCCAAATAAAAAAGCATTCACAAGGAGAGTTGGTGTCAGGCTGGTTATAAAAAATAGGTTGTTTTGTTTTTTTATAATACCCGATTGATTGGAATGTAATTGTTGTATATAAATCGCGTGATCGATATTTAATGAAATCATATTAGTTTCTATAGTACTATATTGCAGTCTCGCCATAAAACACGATGTCGGCATTTCGACCAATTAAAATAATGATAACTGATTTATTTATATTGGACACTGTAACGGGGGTAGTGTGTCCGCGAAGGCTGTAGCAGTCATTTGTTTAATTGCTCAATCGACTCTTGCATGGTTAAAATTGCAATAGAACACGAATTTATTTGATTATAAAGTTATTATATAAAGGACTTGCACAATTCTTCTATTGTTAGTATAACTGTTCTTCCTAATGCAAGCATATTGTTGCTTAAATGGAAGCTCCAGACACTTATACAATTTACAATGAAATAAATATTTTTTATTTGTGTTTTCAGTATATTGAGAGGAGCCTTTTGTTAACCCATTGTGCCCTAGACGTGACTGAAGGGAAAAAACGTATATAGGAAATTGGATTACGTAAAAGATACGTTTTTCGATGATAAATCGAACAATGGCTAGTGCAACAGTCAGAACCAAAGTTAACAGCTATCAAAACTCCTAAAAAATCAAAATAGACTTTGCTAGGCACTTTTATATCCTCAAAATCTCTAACATAGTTTTGGGATGAAAATAAATTAGTCTACTTAAATAAATATTTATTTAAAAAAAAATAAGTCTGAGGTGGAGATGAAACGGCGAAAGGAACTCTACAGGTTACAATTTGGTAATGATTTCAAGATCCTTACCTACAGGTTAATAGATATATCAATAAATATAAATTAGTTTTATATACGTAAATTTTGGATAGATTCTACTCCCATGAAATGTAACCACACCTCCAAGAGACTTATATTACTTGTGGTGTAAAATAAAAAAGAAGAATTTCAACTAATTCTATAACTAATAACAAAAAATATACATATTTAGTAACGTTACGCACGTCACAAATGAAATAGGAACAAAATAAAAAAATGTTTCTTGAAATGTGAAGAGTAAAAAAGAGCCCACAACCATGCTTAAATTTCTTTGACAGGTTTTTTAAAAATTAGAATGCCGATTATAATTAAAATTATATTGACGCAATCTTTAGGGTTGTATTTGTTCTACTCTGTGGTCAGAGAATTGCTGAATATTCTCTTGTAACTGCACAACACCTGAAGCACCATTTGAGCAGAGTTCTAAGCATTCGGAAACACCAAACCTTATCTTCCGAACTTGGACATTGGTAAAATCATAGTGGAAGCCATCAGAGGAAATCATTCATTCATACTCTGTGGTCGAATACCATTTATAATATTATTAAGAAACTTACTCAGCCGTTATCAAAGTGTATAAAGTGTTTTGATAGTTTTCATGCTTGATTTACGATTCCGTTTCTTTCATTCATTTCACAGCAATGACATTGACAGACTCTATAGAACTATAATTCTTAGTTCACACTTTTACTGTTGAGTATAAATTGTGTGTAATGGAAAAGAAAATTGCGTAAATATGATAGCCAGCTGTGGGTACTCCAACAGTAACTAACCAGATATTTTCCACTTCTATAAATTTGAAATTGATAAAATATGTTTTTGTTATAATGAAATAATTTTAATTAGAATTATGCCGTTCTTGCGAATAAGAATAATAACAAGAATACATGCGGTGATTACCTTTAATTAAGTGTGTACTTACTTACATCTTTTTGTATTCTAGTTTGGTCTGGAAATGTATTAGTGCAGAAGTTCTTGATAAATCAAATAAATAACTGTAGCATATAGTCGTAATAAGCAGTAACCTTTATCTTATTTCTTTATACGTAATATTGTGGTTAATTATGTAGGTGATTAAATTGCATATTTATTTCACTTTCGTAAATTCAAATATTATTGTGTACATTGCTTTATAACCTAAATAAAATACCTTTCCATTAAAGAAAGGCCTACTGTTTTGAGTAAAGATTTTAGTTAAAAGTTTTTAAGTATTTGTTGAATTCTGTTTGATTTTTCAATCATTCTTGGCTTTAGTAACTTTCCGCAATATAGGCCGTATACTACTTTCTGGTTGCGTTTTAAAATGGGCTGTGAACGATTACATTTTATAATAAATCGGCAACGCCAATTTACCCGTTGCAGATTGCGCAATGGCAATCTATCGCTATTTTTTACGGCAATGGGAATTTTATCGTTGCAGATCACGATGACTCCCATTGAGAGATCGGTTTGAGCAACGGAATCACGTAAAAACATTGTAATCGACGTCCGATTTCGATTTCGTTTGAGAATTTGATTTTAATTGAATTTGTTCTATCGCTTTGTGGGTATAAGGTTTGTAATGAAATTGGTCGATCTTACCTTCGCGACGTGTTTCAATTATAATACTATTTGGTTTTGAATAGTGGTCTATTACTTTTCAAGAATATTTTTTTACATAATGTTAAAATGAATTAATTCCGGTGGAAATAAAAAATTTCATAATGCGAAATATCTATTAGTTAGTAGTAATTTGAAACTGAACACGTATTACAAATCATTGAGTTGTTAATATATATGAAACTATTTCAGCGTTTTTATGTAAGTTTTTAAATGAGATTTAAGGGTTGCCTCAAGGTTTGAATTTTAAATAAAAACTCAAAATCTCTACATTTGATCTCTACTAGTTGACTTCTGTTAATTATAAGTCAGGACATAAGAAATACATGATTATTGTTGTTATTACAGATTGAGATATTTATAAACATTTGAATCAATTATATTTGAATACAAGGGTTGATTTGTGAAGAAATAGGTTTAGGAAAAAGTAAATATCCTTAAGGTCAGTTACTAACAAAGACGTAAAGAGATGTTAAAAATATAATTGCTTCATCAAAATTTAAGAAATCGCACAGCAACAAATTATCTGCGTCATGGTTACAGCAAAAAAGATTTATTAGGATCGTCGGTTATATCAGTTGTATATCAGTAACATGTAGCTATAAAGTTAGCAAACAAAAAGATGAGAATAATCGGGTCATTTTGCTACGTTCACACAAACTTCATTAGCTCAAGGCGTGTCAAATTAGCTCCGATTCTGAACGATTAGGGCTGCCTTGTACGCAACTTTTATTTTCGTTTACATTGAACTTAAAATAATACAAGTAAAAAAATAACGAAAATGTTATTAAACAAATGAATTATTTTACTACTTATAAATCAATGTTTTAAAATTTGTAATTATATTATGTATTGAAATAAATAAACATAGATAAATAGGAAGTGATAAAATTGAGTAGGTACATATGAAACTCATAATCGCAAAAGGATTAAGCGGGTACTTTAGGTAACATTTGGTTACATATAAACCCCAGTATGGGCCACGCAATGTCAAAAAATATAGTGTCGCTTTATAATAGTGATAAATTAGTAAATTAGTATTCGAAAGAGTAAACCAATTAAATGAAAACCTTTACGCTTTTCCGATTATTGTCGTTCAGAAATAAACGATAAACATTGTTTAATTTGAATTTGCACCGCTCTCAGTCCTTCCGCGCGGTGTGACACGATCAAACGATCAAACTATATAGATCTCTCAAACTACACATACGAATATTTTTTAAATTCCTTTTATCTCATTCAAATTCCTTTTATAATTTTAAAATGCTTGTAGCCGAGCGCGAAGGCTGTGGACCCGTGCCTGCATGAATGGAGATGGATCCCCGCAGTCAAGTCTAACCTTGACTGCGGGGATCCATCTCCATTCATGCAGGCATAAAAGTTGTTGGAGGACTTAACAAGATTATTAATAATGTGTTAGCAGTCATTTATAGTAATCTTTTATAAAAAAGGAGGTAACCCTAACACAAACCCAACGTGGCATTCGTGTGTGAACCTGTTTTGTATGGGCACGAAACAATAAAATTCCCATGCACCCGATTGCCATCTCAAGTAAACTTGTACGTTTTACGCAACTCGCGTGGAAGACGCATAGAGATAATGAAAGTGATGTTTTTGTGGTTTTAACACGTGTGAGCGAACAATATGCCCAATATTGCGTTCGTTCTATTTATTATTGACGATTGTTCTGCTTGAGCTCCAGTTGATTTTTTGTGCTTCTCGACCTTTGGTCTTCTCGCTTAAAATTGGGTAATAGTTACATTGTTAACTCACACTACATGCTACAGCTGTTTATTTCTTTCAAAGCTTACGTTACGAAAAATTTTATCTAGTGAAGAATTCTATATCTAAACTAGCGACCCGCCGCGGCTTCGTACGGGTGCAATGCTTATGTAAATATGCATGTATTATACATATAAACCTTCCTTAAGAATCACTCTATCTACTAAAAACCGCATCAAAATCCGTTGCGTAGTTTTAAAGATCTAAGCATACACAGGGACAGACAGACGGCGGATAGCGACTTTGTTTTATACTATGTAGTGATAAGCATTTACGCCAATTGTAACAAAATTTTCACCAAGTGAGTATCATGAAGTCTTTTATGCAGAGCATGTAGGAGCGATAAGAAAAGCCGAGGCACAAAAGATCACGAAGAGTTGAAGTACCCTGAGAGGCGACGAATACCCCATAATAATATAAGATAAGATGCAGAGCATGCGAGTAAGCAGGAGAAACAGCGGCTCATGTTCTGATAAAACTTCGGCAGACTCAGAATATCTGCAACAAAATCTAAGTTTGCCTTCTGAAAGAATCGGGCTCTCTTGAATAATCTGACCGTCCAAACGTTTAAGGTGCCAACTCCCCGATACCAAGGTTTTGTAGAGTGGTCAATGAATATAGCGACTTCATCGATGTTCATTTTGACTCGCTGAATAAGATCCGCAAATCTGTTATGATTTTTTTGTTAGAAAATAATGTTAACGTACATTCTAGCTAGATTGTAAGCTATTGATGATTTTTTTTCTTTGGTACTGTTGAGTTTACCTTGTTTAACTGTTTTGGGTGCAAGTTGTACTTGCCTGTAATTGTTTGATACATTATGTTTTAGTCTTTCTGTACAAGTACTTTTTGCATGTATTGATGTAATCAAATGTTGGCAAGTCTAAAAAATAAACTACAACATGTGCAAACATTGATGATATGCCAATTTAACCCGTAAGAAGACTCAAAGAAGAAATAAATGAGAAGAAAAAGAAGCATAGACCTTAGATAATTTTGTCTAACTTTTATTAAAACTTAGCATTTTACAAAAGAATACTGACATTAATGCTGACTAAAAGCCATTTTGATAATGAATATCTAATAAGTTTTAAGTAATACAAGCATGCCTAAAATTACGATCCAACGATTAAATTTAAAGACTACTGGTCCTTTTTTCAAGTGCCTGTTCTTTAATGGTAACTAAGTATATCTAAATATTAAAACCGGTATATTAATCATCGTCATTTGTTACCAAAGCTCATTGTCAACTACTATTCGGCAATTGATTAATTATTGTGATACGTGTTCAGTAAAATCAAGAAATTAAATAAATTCTTTAGTGTGATCCATCGCCGTTCAACATTGTGTAAAGACACCGCCAATAAGAAAACGGTACCACTGTTTTTTTTAACTCCTCTTAATGATAGAAACGAGTTCCTGGTTATTTATTACACCTCCATACATAGATTGATTTAATCGGATTGTCTAAATGTTCACTGCCTAAAATTAAGAATAATTACGAAGTGTAATTTTTAAATGTTACTAGTTTCTTGGAGGCCATTATTGACACGAAAAAAGTGTTAATACCTTAACATTGAGGCTTCAGTTATTTTTATTGAAGACTAGCAGACGTAAAATTTAAATAAAAATATCATATCGGTTCTCGGATCGCATTTAGTCCAACTTAGGGATCTGTGTAAGTTTCATCAAAATCGGTTCCGTAGTTTTTCGAGATAGACAGTTAACTGTGTATCAGTCACTAAGAAAACGAGTCGTTGGCTTAACAGCGTTATACTAAAAACATGTCATTATGCATATTGTTTCAATTACAACTGAAACAAAAATAAGTAATAAAAAAATAATTAAAAAAAATAAAACCTTTAATTAATCGTGTAAAACATATTTCTTTTATTTCTCCCTTTTCAGATATGAAGTCTGTTTAATTTAATTTTTTTTTTAGTTTTTCGTTTCATTATAATAATTCCAAAAATTAAAATTAAAAAACTGAGCTTATCCATATGGTATATTTGCCAAAACTGAATTGGAAACTCATTGAATCACTTTTTAACGAGTCTTAATCTTGGATAAACCAAGGGTTTAAGTCGACCTACGACTTAAATTAGTTGAGTATACAGCTCTGTCGTCATGCTATGATACAATTTATCCGCATATAAATCATTGTAGGCCTAAGGCGATGACATCCTTAGCCCCATACATCTTACAAGTAAAACGGATGTCCGTCCGCTAGAGAAAGTAATGCTAATTATTTTATTGAACAAACAGTAACATTTATAATTAGCTGAGGAAAAAGTGAATTGGTTCTTGCTCTAGTATTACACAACTTCAATTAAGTTGGTACACTTATTCTTATTTACTTTATATTGTTATTGCTCGTATAATATAGCAATATAACTATAATGATACTTAAAATTTCAAAAAGAACTTATTAAGAAATGACGTAATTGGTTACCTACATCCTAAGGTTACCTGCGATAAAGTCGCCCTTTGTATATATCGTTTATGTGTTTTTCAGTCTATAATTATGTAAAACTGGTTGATGTGCAATAAAGTTATATTTTATTTTATTCTATAACTGTCGTGATGAGAAAGTATTACGGATCAATAATCTTATAATTTATTCCACAGCAGTTGTATATAAAACGTACAATATAATGAAAATATCCATGTCTTAATAATTAATTCAGAACAATCAGTTCCTATGAAGTTGTTGTCCCAGATGACAACGTCCGGACAGTTAGTCGTTGCAATTTTGTCGTTTTGACAAGCAGTGACTTTTGAATGCTGCGACAGCATGCGATTCAGAGCATATTCGATCGAATATCAGTTAATGGGTTATTACGATTTTATCTTGTTTTGAAATTTATGGCTCGAAGTTATTTAGGAGGTTGAGAAATTGACATTTTATTTAATTTTGTTTCTATTACTGAATTCATTTGTTAAATAGAAATAAAGGAGATTGGTAAAATTGGGCCTAACTGTTACAAGAACGGGATAGTGATCAAAAATTATGATGTATTTTTTTAGAATTTACTGTAAAATATCAACATTTCGTTCTATGGGAGATTAATGTAACAAACAATAAGTGTTTGAACGATATTTATTCTACTTCCGCCATCAAGGAACAAGGAAAAATATTGTAATATCTGGATATAAGTAATTAGAATGAATGAAGGGTGTTAATGTTGAGATGATGGCTTATTGAGGAGAGTGGAAGAAGAAAACATATTACGCTGTCTCCAAATAAAATTGGCAGCAGGACATACGAATGATGATTGTAATATCTGCAAACAATGATGAACGTAAATGGAGGAATAACTTGCTGAGTTTCTGGCCCATTATTTTTGGTACCTACACCTTCTCTTTGACTAGAATGGGTGGAAAGAATTCGACTTCCGTAAGAGTACAAATTGTACCTTTAAATTCAAAGAATGCTTGAGGCTGGATTTGTGCGAGGTACCTTTATCCTAGTAATCGTAATTGCATTGAGGTCCTCATTTATCTTATTTATATGTGCTCGAAACACGCTTCTTTTCTCTAACGCCTGAGCAGAAAGACTTTTTTTTCTCGGGGAGGTCTAATGCATTTACGCATCATGAGGGACTTGAGGTAAAGTCGTTCCCTCACTACCAACTAAACGTCCGCCCCGGCCTGACCGCCTTCGCGCTTTTACGGGGCGGCTCGGGATCTGTGCAAGCACAACTATCACCGAGACCGCCCCAAGGACCCCTTAAACATACTTTTGGGTTACAAGTTCCAGGCCCTCCTGCAAGGGCTCCCCTCTGCAACTATGGACTCGGCACCCCCACGGAGAATCCGTAGAACACTAACAGTTATCGTCGCGTGACATTTGAACTGATAAAAGTAAGGAAGGGGTAATTTATACAAAGCCTTTGGTATCAATGAAGGCATACATCTTATTGTGTACATTTTAATTGAGAATGAAGCAAACCTATAGAAACAGGCAATGGAAAATCTCTGGCTGGATCAAAAAGTGCTCCCAAACTTATGCATTGGAGTAAGACTAAATGTACTTACTTCCTATATTGACCTCAACCGTTTCAGTGCACCATTATGAAAATGAATCTAAAAATTATGCAACACGGTCTATAAAATCGTCTGTGCATTTTTTACAATCTGAATTTCATCGAGTGATGTACTTGAGTGCAGACTATTCGGATTTCCTTGAATTTTTATCAGTCTATGTCTGAAATGCTCTTTTGAACGTGCTCAAGTGATACTGCAAACGATTTTCAACTATCCAACTTAGACTAAAGCCTAACAAATAGAGACTATAATCGTGCGAACGCTCTATCGTAGTCAGGATTTCGCAAATTCACTTCTACAACCGAATTTATTCGCCGTCCTGCATCGTGATTCATGTGTCTGCAGTGTAGACCAATAAAATATGTAGTGACAGATATTTTTTAACAATTGTACGCCCATTTTTTCACGTCGCATTCACAGGATTTAAAATTTTATCTTGGGTAACAACTGGATAATTCTAAATCACACCTAACAACGCGAAAGAACCTCTACCTCCTTTCAGATATACCTATACTTTTATCGTTTTTATAACACTGAAAATGGCATCTTATTGTACCTTTTTCGTTAGTTACAGAGAAAGAGGTGTTTTGTGAGTTGCACATTTGGTTTAGTTATTAGTTAAGCAATATTAACCCTATAACGCAATTTTATTACATCATATTCCTATGTAATTAACGCTCGACTTAACTACAGAAATACAATAGTATTTGGTCGTAACATCACATTTACCACAGGGCTAAATGGCATAAGCGGACTGGTGCTAACGAGTTGACTATACGTACATTCCCAAACAAGTCACCTGGTACATCTTTCTTCCTCTTTTATAGAACCCCGGGCGGCAAAAAGGAGGTAACGCATGAGCGAATTCCATTTTTAGATGTACGGCAAATAAATGAGTTGTCACAGTAAGGTTCTCTCCACATTGGTCGACCCGGAATCGGCTTTAACCACTCAGAAAAACCTACGATAGGAAAATCTACGAAAAAAATAAAAATAATAATGATTTATTTATTTCAGATAACAAAGATCCATTAGAGTTAGTAACAAAAATCTTAAGAACTATGTTAATAAAGGCATTCACATCGGCTCTGCTAGGACAACGCACCACGATGATATTGGTTGAGGAGCAAATGAACTGATCGCTTTTCGCAGTCGAATGATTCGTTTGTATGCTTTTGTTTCAGGTGGCAGATGAAGAACGTATATATGAGATATATAACGTACGTATGAGGATCGAATGCAGACCGCAGGTGATCAGCCATCAGTAAGGTGTTTCTCAGGAATCAACTGCCGAACGCATGTTAAAAGATTTTACAACAATTAATTGAATCCGCTTAAGCCAATCCTACGTCAGTAAATGTGGGGATAGATACGGTAAGACGTTGATAACCAGCACGCTTGACCCTGAGATAGGAAGAAAAAGGTGGAAGAAAGAAAAGAAAATAATTTAGGAAACAGAAAATCAAAGCGGCTCAAGAAAATTTTGTACCCAAGAAGGAAAACATCTTAGACTCTTAATCTTGAAAGGAAAAAAGTCGGTAAAATTACCATAGCACTTAACAAGAAAACAAATGCTCAGCACGAGTATTTATGTTATGAATTGCTTAGCATAATTTCAATTTGTTGTTGTCCCCATGCTTAGATTCTCTAGGAAGAGTAATGAATACTTGCGACGTACTTTAAGATAATTAGAACGGGCTGCAATTATATGCAAATGCAGTTCGCGACAACTGGGCTCGTTTTGTAACCGTGTGTTGGGCACACCTACAGCTTAAGCCACGGTTTATTCGACGTGGGCGGATTGAAGTCAGATGTGTTATAGATGACCTGCTTCATGACGGAAAGGGCTATGCATTCTGCACTGTTTTGCATTCGCAGCTAGAAAGTCACACTCTGATTGATTTACCCACAGGCTAATTAGCTAGAGTCTAGAGCCTTTTCTTCAATAGAAAATCCTTTACGGAACGTACCGCACTGTGGGATAGACAGTGCGTCGTGTGTGGACTCCCGGGAGTTCCTAGGAATATCCACTAAAACTATCGGTACGCTCACAGCCTGTGGGGACGTTTCGGCAACGGCGCCCATTGTACAGTTACGCCTCGTCTCCCGGCTGAATAGAGCCTATTAGGGCGCATTACCCGAGGAGGACGCTGAGACTTAGGTATTTAACATGCGTACGGAAAACAGGACTGAACATGACAAAAGAATAAAGAAATTCGAGTATCAATAATGCTATTGTAAATTTCTACATTCCAAATAGAGTATTAATTTTTAAGCCATGTGATGCCGGCAGAGTAGAATAGCATCACCCCTTGTCCTCCAATGGGTGTCGTAGAAGGCGACTAACCGATTTTGAACAGTTAATTTTGTAATTAAATATTACACTACAAAACATAAATTACAAACAAATTCAATGTTTCAAAAAAGATTTGTCACGAATTGCTTCAAAAACTACTGGAGATTTAAAAAAATGTTTCACAGTTAGTATACTACATTTTCACTCAGTAGCATAGGTTACGTTCTAGTTTACAATAATCACGTGGAAGTCGGGGGCGGAGCATAAGGTTATAATTGAATTTTAAATTTTCATCTCGAATAAATGTCATAAATTTTTATCGATGACATTATTGAAAAACCATAAAAATTTAAGTCAGACGACACCACGGGGCGTCATCCTACTAAAATAAAGTAAATCATATCTCTTAATTTTCTCTCATAAAAATTTATTGTTCCGTGTTTCAACATTATACTTTAAGTGAATTAATTAAATTTAAACTGTGATTATTAATTAAAATAATTATTAATGTAATATTTGAAAGTCAAAAAGATTATGAAATTTCGCTATTTAGAAATAGGTAGGTAATGGAAATCTGCATCATAAATATTATATGATTTTATTCTTCCTGTATAGCTTGTTTGAAAATACAATGTGACAGAGAACAGAAAAGCAAATAATTTGAGTATAGTATTTTAGCCTACGAACGCTGTTGAATCATCACTGTATACAGATCTACGAGCATATTGTTCCTGCGTCAGCACTGAGTCTTATCACGCTGGCGATTTCCGAGCGAAGCGAATGCGCGAACACGCCGCGAAGGCACCGCGGCCGCACAGCAAGTTCGCTGCGATTAGCGCAGTCAACGCCAATTCTTACTTGACCCCATACACGTCGTTGTATTAGCTTTCGTTTTCGTTTCACGCGTCTTCCAAGTAATAAAGTTAACAGCCATGCTTCCTCGTCGGAATCCATTTTGTTCTTCAGTTTACAAAACACACGTCACGTTTTGAAATCGCTCTTAAAAAACCAGTGGGATAAGGCCCTACCGGCATTACATACAAAGAGTATGTGAATAATCATATATCTACTTATACAGTTATGGCTGACTCGCTTTTATATTATACATACATACTGTCACGCTTACAATCCTAAAACGGGTTGAGCAGAGGTTTGGGTAACATTTGGTTACAAACAAAGCTACATCTGGCATTATGGGCCAACAGCACCCCAAAATAGTGATAAGTTGCCAGCCTGTCGTCCAAATAAAAGAAACACCAAACCCAAAAAGCTACTAAGTCTTCAGTCAACCAACAACAAAAGCCAACGACCAGGACGGATGTTACACTCAAAATCATCTCAGCAGTCATTGCATTAAAACATCTTTTTAACGACTAAAAATATTTTAAGGGATCTATCACACAGGACGCGGTCCCGTGGTCAAACCTTCAAGCGGCCACTTTAGCGTCCGCTGTATTGTATAGCAATATTAAGACATGCTAAATTGCCCACACAGACCGCGTCGGTCAACCTATAGAAACAGAACGGTAAACGTGACCGCTTGAAGGCGCGACCACGTGACCGCCTCCAGTCTGAAAGATCCTTAATTCCTTTTAAAGTGAATTAGAAAAAGTGACACTTTTACGATCAGTAAACTTTGAATTAGAGTTTAAATTTCATTTATAAAGTTATAATTAAGTTTATTAAGTAATCCAGTTTTAATGATTCAATTTTCTTGCTCTAAATCGGTAAAACATTAACTATTAACTTTTATGACGTATCTTAGAATAAAGGCACTGCACTTAAAAATAATTATTCCCGTAATGTTAATAGGAGTAAACCAGAAATATCTCTTTTAGTTTAATAATATTTCTAATTACTAATTTAGAAATGTACCTATTATATATTTCACGCTCAAACCTATTTAGATCAAAATAAGTATCTTTAAGAAATTATGTTATGTGTAGGTACTAGATACCTATATAATAAATTGTATATTATTATCTCAGACCAATAAACTTTTATTGCTCTATATCCCTCAGTCAGCTTTTATAACACTTACGGAAGGAGAAGGGGTAGTACTTGGATTGAGATTTGCATATTTAGTGGTGCCTTTTTAAATGATGACATGAATTATAATTAAACCCTTAATTGGCAAACCAGCCAATTCCACATTTCGGCAAAAAAATGTTTGGTTCAGATTGAACACAACAGTAATTCCGCGTAGCATTTTAAGTATGTCCTGAAAAAATTGTGCATAAAGAGATTTGCTGGTTTAATATTTTTTTAATTATTTAGAATAATAATTGCTATTAAGATACACGAACATACTACTATATTACGCAATCTCGAATTTTCTATAAGTTGATGCTTTTCTTCTTAGAACTCGTCAATCACAGTCGTAACCAGAAGTAGATGATTAAAGTCAGATCTAAAGCAATAAAACGAAAATGCATAATTAAGTGTACGTAGACATGTATGTAAATGACGTAAGTATTACATCAATGATTAGGTATCCCAATAAGGTGTGGGTAATATTAATCACGAAACTATTTTGTGTATCTGCCTCGGCAATCGTCGGCTTTTGTCGTGTTTGGAACATTGTGAACTACTTTTCGGCTCTTCGACAACAATTCTTTGAAAGTAATAAATTTCCTAAATTGAACTTTTTATTAATTGAATAACACCAAAAATTTCTATAAATAATTCACTTCTTACATTGAATTTATCTTCAAATACTCAAGAATATTTTGCAAAAAAGAATAACTCTTAAGCTATATTGAGTAACAATATTTCTTTTTGATTTTCCGAATCATTCTTCTGTCCTGACTACTTATAATAAAATATACAAAATTGTATGTCTAATACAGATAGAATGTGCTGTTTTGTGATAATAATTATAAGCCATTATTAACTTAACGGCCAATCCATAGATAAAATTAAGTTAGACTTTTGAGCCTGGTAACCGCTATTACTTTTAGTGATTTTGTAGAGGCGATCTCGGATACGGATTGAATATTGACCGTAAATAAAACCAAATGTCGTCGGTTATTTACTTTTACAATTGATTTATTGTCTGCTGGTTTTTCGAATACAATAAAATCAAAATAAATAAAATTAAATCAATAATTTATATAAAATATATCGTTACAAATAAAAATGAGAGCAGGGTCGACCAGAACCGTTGCAGAATAATTCATTACAACCACTCGTAAATTTTAATATCCTAGATAATTGTCACTTGATCGATATTCGATCTGAACGCCAGTTACCTAACTACGCATCAGATGCGAGTGAAAGCGAATTGTCTAATTATTTTTTCTTTTTTCGACCAACAAAGATGACATAGCGTTTCGTTTTTTTCTGCGGCAATCGGGAACGCAATCTTCGTTTGCGGCCAGTGTGGAAGATTAAATAACAATGAAAAGTTTGATTGACTTTCCATCGCAACGTGCAGTTTGATTAAATTGTGTGCAGTAGCTCTGGGTGGTGAGATATTAGAATGAAAGGTGAAATCTTATGATGTTTCAACTATATTTTATACAAAGATGGCACAAGATTAGGAGTGGGCTAGAGAGAGTGGTGAAGAGAGAAGACGCCGCAGAAGAGGCAGAAGACCGGGCAGTGAGAGCTAGCGGCCCAAACTATAGGTTTGGGCACTATATTATCGATATAAAGACACACTCCACGAAGCCCAAATAAATGGTAGAGAACGAGAATTGTTAGACAAAATCTACATCAATGCGATCTGACAAGTGCGAAAAACCAGTAATTAAAATAGTCAAGTATTATTTCAGTATAAAAGAGGACCAAATACATAATTGTATAAATACTTTAAAGATGTCTCATTTAATGTTACAATACGAGTCTTTAATGTTTAAATTAATCCAGTATCGTTAAATTCGGAACGCTTTGCCGTGATTCATTCATATTAGTACTAGTAAAGTAATACATTATCTGTGATATTAGGATGATAGTACACCAAGCATGTCTCCATACAAACCGAGAAAATGTCTTTGCCCCTTTTTCATATCCGATCTATAAGATAATGTTATAATATTTTTAACAAAAACAAGAAAATAATACAATGTCTATACGTTTTTTTTTAAATTTGACATTACATTAGGTTTACAGAAGTTGATTCTCATAAAACTTAAAATAGTTCACTTACAATGAGATAATGGAAAATTTACATTAGACTACAAATACAATATTTTATGATTTGCTACTGTATAGGTACATTAAGTTAGGTTACATTATAAACAATATATAGTTCCCGGACGTGTTTTTTAATTTTTTCTTTATATACGCGTATGTTCATACATTAATTTGTCAAACTATTGTACAACTGTGCTTCCTCGAACAATATCGTTTTCTTACCATAGTTAGTGCGCGGTTTGATTAGCTGAAGCTTATTGTTATTTCTTATGCTACGGACTTATAAATGAAAAAAAAAATGGAATTTTGAAAAAAGGAAAATGTACAGACATATTTTTTTGAAATGTTAAAAACATTCTAAAATGTCATAAAAAGACCGGATAAGGAATAGGGGTAAGAAAATGTTTTCTCCGTCTGTATGCAGATGCAGTGCTCGCGCTGCTAATGAAAAAACATAAAATTTCTGTATTTATTTAGGAAAGTACAATTTGTATTCTTTATTGTTAAAAAAAAAATTGTGCACATGGTGTATAAAGAATTTAATCAACAACGCTAAGGCCTCCAATTATACGTTGCTTTTATGTTATATTTTATATATTTATTCGAATACAAAAAATAATAATCTATTCTACTTTCCGAGATTCACAGACACAAATAGAAATAAGTTGAATTTTTATGTATGTATAATATGCGTTTCAGAAGCAAATGCTGAGGACCTTTTGATCATGCACAGGACATTTTTTTCCCTTTTGTTTAATATTGTTTTGTTTTATTATTTTTCTATCCTTTTTTGTGTTATCACTATAAAACTATTGTTATTATTGTCATTTTATTTTACATATTTCCTTTGTTGTTTGTGTTGTCTTTGTGCTGAATTTGTAATATTTTACCTGATCAAAATTTTTGTTAGAAGCTATCTATGTAATAAATAAATATATTTTTAATCGTAATTATTTTATTCAACTTTTAAACAACATTCAAATTTTAATTTTAGTTTTAAAGCAGTTGGTTTGATTTTGCAAATTACTTTAGAAGTTTTTGAAGTTTTAATTCTAATAAAAAAGTATAAGCTCTTTTTCTTCTTTTGAAGTATACCTTAGTAAAACAAAGAATAATTCCGTTAGGAAAATAATAAGGTCTTAAGTTCTTACACACTTTTTTCTACATCTTTAAAAATAAATTTTATGTTTACGAAATATTTAAGTTGCCATAATATGGCAACTATTAGGTATTTTATTGCCATATTTATTATTCAACTTATTACGGTTAGTTTTAAAATAATTTTCTTTTAAGACTACATTTATTTTAAAACTTGATCGGCACATTCTACAGAGTAATTGAAAAAAAAAATGTAATTGAACTTACAATAAATTTAACAAAACACAATTTTAATTTTATTTGAGTAAAGTCAAAGTGTCTTTGGTACATATAACAGTATAATTGGTGATAAACACCTTAATTTATGAGAACCCACCCGTTTGATGTAAGGGCGAGATAGCACCAATTTCTCGGGCCGCCACCGTAATTATTTTAACTTGTTATTTTCTTTTTTCGCGAGCAATGTTTCAAGGAGCTGATACATTTTAAGGCTGCGCGTATTTAAAATCGTAACGAATCGATTTTAGCACGTTTTAAAAAATTGGAACGCACTTATTATGCGTCGGTGTAGCGGCTAAGATTCTGCTTTTTACTGTTACTTTACGTTTGCCGACGGTTTAATTTTTATCAGTTAAAAGTTTGACTTGTTTATTTTTATTATAAAATATGTGGCTCGAGACCAGAAAGTATGTGCTACCGTTTTTTATGTAATAAGTTAAGAGAATTTATTTTAAAGCTTGTCAGACTTTGTATTTGAAAAAGCTTTTGAAGATTTTCTTTTAAGTTTATTTTAAAGAACTTTTTATAGGCAATGATTTTTTTAAATACAATTAATGAGTGTATGCTTAAATATAACCTATAAAACTAAATTTTCATCATTGTTCTTTAATAGGAAATACCCAGAGCTTTCAATGTTCCTGAGAATTAGGAAGAATGACATAATTTGTGTAGGAAATATTATTTGGTAAATAATTAAATCCATACGATGAAAAAATTTAGAATACAAAAATGTTCAAAAATATTTTATTATTAAAATGTTACAAGAATTCGAGGAAGAACCAAAATATTATTACGCTTCAAAATATCAGTTGAACCTTTATATTTTTGAGTTGCAATAGCAATTTAAAGAAAGATGAGCTTCACGTGAAAAATGCGAATGACACCGATAAAGGAACTAATAATTTCAATATTTTATACCAAAACTATTGTTGCAATAAAGTTATTTAATCCTACACCTTACTTTGATGAATACTTCTTACTAAGAAGTTCTTAGTAGAAATTGGAAACTGATATTATAACCGCGCTTACGAACAAAAAGTTGTTATTTAAAAATGGTCTCAAAATTTCAACACTCTATTTAAATGTTTACTTCATTGTTGTCTTTGCATTGATTTATAAATCTTAAACATTTTGTTGTAATAATTTTATATATTTAATGCCTAAACAAAACAGACCGATACGCGCGCAAAAAATTGCCGACGGCAGGCATTGGCGCGTTTCTGGTTTACTAGGTCCGATAATCGTGTATATTCTTTTTCTTTTTTGTAAATATAACAGAGTGAAAATGCCAGTGAAATTCGCCCTTCACTTTCATCGATTTAAGAAAAAAAAATGAAAGAATGTTGTGCTAGGTCGGAAAACGCAAAATCGGGTCACGCACCGACTACGAATCGATTGACCATTTTTAGCGTAACTTTTCACGAGTACATTGTAAATTAATTGATTTTCTGCTCGTATTACGTGTATTTGTATTCTCGGTATTAATAGTATTACTTTCGATTATTTATAGCTTTTATATAATTTTATAAATATAACTTAAATGTATATTTTACGCTACATTATTGCTTTTAGTATAAGATAAAGTTTTACTGTATATTTAAAACTAGTAGCAGTAACTAAAACTTTGTCATAAGTCAGGAATAAAATGGCAAAAAGTAATAAAAATCGCACATGTCACTTGATCACATCACCTACCTTTAAGGACAGAAGAAGAAAAACGAATTACACACACCAGTACTTTTCAGTGTCAATCGCACTATAGAGCAAAAGTTTTATGTAAAAAATCCTCGAAAATTCGCAATAAGATTTTCCACTATATCGTTTTCACTTTCAATTGAAGGCACTTTTATTTTTATTTTACTATTTAATTAATTTCAAATCAACAATCACTTAGCAAAAAAGTTGTACAGTAACAGTTAGTACACCGCACTATTAAAATATCCATTCCATAGTTCGTCGCGCGAGCTTTAAGCTGCGAGTATACGCGCGCGCGCAGTCCGGCGTAGCATCGCGTTATCAGCCGCGCGCGGCGACACAACAACAGAACTTGTGAGCCGATCTTAATAATAACAAGAAAAGAAAACGGTCCAGTTTCAGTGAGGCTTCCGGATGGCTCGGCGCGGGCGCAGTCGATCGTCTCGCTCGCACGCGGCCTCTCCCTTCAACGGGACCGATGATCGTTTGAACGATAGCGCAGGCGTTAGTCGCGCGCGCGACACCGTATTGTACGGGTGTTTGCGCGTGTTTGTAGGAAAGTATGTGCAGAGCCTTCCAGGTACATTGTCGACGAAATTAAATACGCATGCCTTGTAATTTCGTTTGACACTTTGACTAAAACTAATAAAAAATAATCATACTTCGTTAAAATAGAATAATGTTTTACATATCAATATTTGCTTTTATATAATTTTGAAATAAATAAATCTTATCTTGAGAAGCACCGTAACATTTTTCTTACAGCATCATGAATATAAAAACCAGCGTTAAGTTAAACAGAAAAGATTATTAAAGCACTTAACTTAATGTTTACAATTTAGTCTTAACTTGAACATCTAGTGGGTCGCAACGGCGATTAAGTAATTAGCATTCAAATTATTATTTAATCTGACCAATATAAGCGCGCTCACATAATTGAGGTAAATGGAAGCATTTCAAATTATAGATTTTGTTAAACGTTTTCGATATAAAATTATTAAGTGGTTATTAAGTTCAAATGGAGCAGTAGTTTTTGTATTACTGATATTTAAACTTAAGTCTATCTAGTCTACTTAAGTGAAGTTATAACATAATCATTTTATATGGATGTTTAATTTTTTTTGTAGACTTTTGGGAATTTTATTGCAATTATACTTTACTGTTCAACCAATATGACCAATATGTGTCAGAATTAGAAAACTCATGATTTTATGACTAGAACGTAAACTTCAAACATAACTAGATAGCTAAAATTTACTGAGTAATTTTTCGACTACCTATTCAAATTAAGTAATTTGAATAGGTATACGGTAACCTAAGTAGGTTACCGTATTTCGAAAGGTAAGATAGATCAAAGGTAAAATTACACTAGTCGAACATACGGGGTTCAGGGTTCATAGCTTAACAGGATTAAATTATTAAATAGAAAAAGACATTTTCATAGTTGTTGATTGAGAAAAAACAAATTACTAACAAGTTTTTTATATCTAAAACCGATTTAGGTAGTAAAATTGTGGTGTATTCAAAAATATTTTATTAAAAAATGTAGATAAACAAACTTAAAAACAAAAAATCTTTGTTAAGGAGCGACTCATAATATTCATGCAATAGACATCAACGCACTCCAGTGAAAATTCGAATAGCAATTCATTAGTAAATGTGAATTCATTAAGCTCGATCCACACACGTCAGTGACGTACCCGGGACTTGTTCCTTCAGTGGCTTAAAAAACATGTTGCGATTTTTTTTATGAACTCGTACAAACACGTCCGTGTTCGGGACGATGACGGACTCCGTCGGACGAAGCTTCAGTGCCCGAGCCGACGCACGCTCTACCGTGGGCGGGTAATATAGGTGGCTGGGACTATCATACCCGTGTACGTCCAGGTTTTACTTAATAGAATATAAATGTTAGTTAATAATAGAAGCGGTACGTGTACATAGCGTGTTGTACGCCTTGTCTCCCCCCAAATATATGGATTCGAAGTGTAAAAATAATATTTGTAATCACACTGCGAAAAATAAGTTGCGATGGTTTTAATGCATATTGTTTACTCTATTTACTATTTATTTTTGCAAATGAACACTAGACTGAAGCGTTACGAAAAAGAAATGGTGCTTGAGGGGTACAGCTTAAAGTCGGCACACAGGCCACGGCCCGGACACGACCCTGAAATGTGTGAACAGAAAGGCCCTGACGTGACACGGATTACCGTTCATGCTGCGGACACGGTCCAGTCATGTCCCGGGCACGGCCCTGATGTGTGTGGATAGACCTTTATTCTGTTATTGTGACAAACACGTTCTTTGCCACGAAGAAAGTTACATACATAAAATCACGGTTACATCCCAAAAGGGCATGAGATAAGCCTTAGGTAACACGGTTACACATCAAACCCGAAAACGTAACATATATCTTCAGTGAGCCAACAACCATGCTAAAACAGCAGACTAACTCCCGAATTACAGAATAACACTCAGAAATCAATCATGTCTTGAGAATCGTTTGCCACTTTCTATCAAACACAAAGTGATCGATACGTACGACGCTCAAGTTGGCGTTAATTCTTGAGACTCATTCGTGCCTTAATCATTTCAGTAGTCCGAGAGAAGAGAATTAAGTTCTTAAAGCTATTTATAAAGCTCGATATTTTTTTGGACCACTAGATTATATTTTTTTTGGCTTGACTGGCAAACTTTCACTCTTCAGAGACACGACAACTTGACCATTCTTTCAGATGAGTACAAGAATATTATGTGTACGATTTCAAATTTCTAAATGACAATATTGTACGGGAACGTCTTAAATCACATTTTTTCATATTATAAGTTTAATTATTAATTAGTCTATTTTACTTTCTCGTATACGTAGTATAGAGGAAGTCTTGTAATCCTCAAAAAATTTGACCTCTAGATTTTGACGGATTTACACGTGTTGGACCTCCCTGAGTCAAAAAAACCCGTTTTTGGAATTATTTCTGTGTATGAGTCTGTGTGTCTGTGCCTAAGCATGATAACTCGAGTATGCTTTAACTTCTTGCAACAAGACAAGAGAAACAGGAGGCGATCAATCGTCGTTCATTCATACATTCATTCCATACCATTCAGAAACTCATTCACCCATTCATTCGTTTTATATCCATTCACTCTCACCTTAGATTTGAATTCGAATACAACGTACAATAAATAAAGATCTGTAATTTACTATAAATAATTATCCTGAAACCTGAATATTTGTTTTAATCAAGAGAAGAGTTTTAACCAATAGAAATAAGTACATAAGATTAATCTATCTAACAATTTCTTTTCTGCCTTTTTATGTGTAACCAAATGTTACCTAAACCACTGCTCAATCCTCTCAGAATTATTTGCAGTTATCTTAAAGGAGTTATAAGGTCATAGCACACTTATCAGCACGGAAACTTATCGCCTATTTTTACTACGAAAAAGAGACGATGCGCCACGATCCGTTGACTTCTTATGAAGTGCTTTCGTAATATCAGTATTTTACGAGCAATAATCGGATTCTTAAATTAATAACGATGATAAAGTAAAACAGAAAATAAATAATCATAAAAACTATCTTGTACAAATTGAAAAAAGAAACAAAGGCCGCAGGGCCAACGTGTCTTAACCCTCCGACATCTTATTAAAATGCAATAAAAAACGAACTTATTTAATCGATTTTTGGGAATCAGCTAAAATTTTGTGAAAATCGCGACACACACGGCTATTGTGTTCATCGAGCTAAAAAAAATTAATTTTGATTTGGGATGCGACAAATACGACTTGAGAAGTTCCAATAATTGACCGGTGCGTGTAAAACGGGTAGTTTATTAAAATAAGTAATTCATTAAAAAATAAAATTAATTTTTACCAGAGTATATTAATATTTTTCCAAGTTCTCTTTAGTTAAAAAACAACAAACAACAGCTGAAAAAATCAAATAGGAATTGGGATTTTGAAATTTGTGAATTGAATTGATGAAGATATGATGAAGTTAACCTTTAAAATATTTCAATTATTGTAAATTCACCTATTTACTGCATAGGTAAATGGAGATTTTTTATCAGAATTATCCAGAGTAATATTAAGAAGACAAAAGTTTTTTTTTATGTTTGAGTGTTTGTAAAATGAATAGGCTTAGAAATTTTTAGACGGGGATTAAAAATTCTTTCACCGAGTAGATTGATACATTTACACTGAATAACATAACCTATGTTTTATTTGAAAAATTTAACGCCGATGAAGACTTGCGTAGAGCACTCATTTTATGTACTTACCGGTGTAAGACAATGGTATAATAATAACAGTCATACACAAAGTTAAAAAAAAAGTTTCCAGAGTTTATTAAACTTTCGTGATAAATTGCAGAAAAGAATTGCAGCAAACAAGAAGACACATTCATAGACAGCGAACTGGGGCTAACAATCAGTATTACGAACTCAAAATTCGTAAATGATAGTCAAAAATTGCTATGCACTGCAAGAAGGTAGACTTAGTAGCAGTAATGAATTAAAAATCACTTAAAATAATACTTGTAATTGTGTGTGAGATACTGCTCTTAAGGAATGACAGATGAAATGCTTTGAACTTTTTAAGGAATAAAATTCCTTAAAAAGTTCAAAGCATTTCATTGTCATTCCTTAAGAGCGGTATATCACACACAATTTAAAGTGCAGTTCGGAAATTACTCAGCTCATTATGTTAAAATCAACACCGCCATAACTCTTCATTACTGTGTGGCCTCGCGAAAAATTGCACAAAATACCCGTCCACTGGCTTTGTAAGGCTTTAAAGCGGCATATTATGAACCTTATTTAAATTCAAAGCGCAAACTTTGAAAATAAGTTTACATTGAAAGCTCATCTTTGTGAAAAATAATATTTAATGACAGTTGAATATTGGGCAAACTTTATTGGGATGGATAAGCGGTTTGCACTTGATGGAAATGAATTTCAATTTTATAAATTTCGATTATATTTCGATCAAAAATATGTGAACTTTCTTACTTCTTTCATTATGCAAGTTACTCGTATTTCACGTACTTTTTAAGATTTTTTTGGATAAATTAGTGGTAAAAATCAAACGCCAAAACGCATTACACACGTCCCGGAAGCGAACCCGGACCCGGAAAACCGAGTCCAGACGTGTGTGACGCATGTAATTTGAATAAACATTGAATATCATGTGACGAATGTATTTAATATTGTTATCACATAACACACATTTTCGGAATCTTTAGACATTGCTCAAGTATCAACTAGGTACTTATGTCAGAAAACCTCATCTGATCTGTGTCTCTACAAGAAGTCAGACAAGGCAAAACCAGAGTCATAAAAAATCAAGAAGATTTCACACTAAAAATGTTAGCACAAGTTTGCTTGATCGAACTTGAAAGCAATCACACAGGTGAAGGTTTGCAACAATGTATTTGCAAATAAATAATTTTAATTGATTAAATGAGCTTGAAATTTATTAACTCTTTCATCCTCGTCGTCCAGTCATTTAAATTATAAATTAGCGATTCTTTAAATGTTTCCGTCAAATGAAGAATGCGATTTTCTTCGAAAACATTTATGTCCAGAAAAATGTCAATGCTCTACATTGTAAGTTACTGGTCAATTCAATCAGTAAGTCTGTGTTTAAGTTTCGTCATGGACGGCAAATATGGAGATCTTGAGATACATAACTGCCATTTACTCTTCGATACTAGTAAACTGTTTAATTGAAAATAATACGCTTATATTTAGTACTTTGCAGTTAATGTTCATCGGCGAAATGGTGTCGATATCGAAAAAAGCATATAAATTCTCATCCTCTTGGCCGTTCACCTCAGAGTGTTGTATAGAGTGAACTCATTTTAATGTAAAAAAAACTCCAGATAAGAAAATAGCAAGTGGAAATAGTTATTTGGTCAACAAGTGAGCAAAGTTATTTTGCGAGTGATTTATCAATATACTACTGAGCGTAGTGAGTGATTTAAAGGCACGAGACAAAAAAAATTTGCTCTCGTGTGAAACATACGACTTTTCACCTCTCCAGCGAGAAAATTGTTCACTTTATGATAATCCGGACTGCTGATATGATTTTGATGTTAACATCTGTCCTGGTTCTAGGCTTTTGTATGTTTGTTTGTTTACTGGAAGATTGTTACTTTTTGTGTTTAGTGCCCCTTTTACGCAGGCGACAGGCTGGCAACTTGTACTATTTGAGGCACAGCATGGCCCATGGATGTGGCTTTATGTGTAACGGAATGTAATCCAAGGCTCGGCTCACCAATCTTGGATCTATGAGCGTGCTCGTATGTACGTATGTATTTATATAATTGATCCCGTAGGTATTGCAAATTATTATTCAATAAAACTTTGCTTTTTATTTTATATCCACCCCTAGGAGACTTTATGACCGTTTATTTTAACACTACATACTGAAATACCATACCCGGATCTCTGTGCAATCCTCTGCCTTCAAACAGGGTCCCAAGTCTGCTATTGTAATTGCGTGTAAATGGTCAATCATTGATCGCATAATTGTAAGATTTGACAGTTTTGCTAATCTACTAATTCAATGGTTTTCCGATGGCAGACCACTGAACTACAACTGACACTCCATTGGAAGAGTTTTCGTGTTTAGTAATATCGTACATACTCACAAGTCAATGACCTGACATTAGCATGACTGTCCGGTAATCTACTAATTATTTTGACAGTTCTTTGGACCAGTGACACGCCATTGAACAGTCATAGCTTTATTGTTGTATTTTAAAATAATTGCTAGTTAAAATGTTTTCATTGAGGTTGAATATATTGCAATTAGCGGACGCAGTAGATTCTAGACGACACCGACTTGCGGTGCGGGCAAGTCGCCGTCGTATCCGTCTTTTGTAAAGACGCAGTACAGATCCTTTAGAGGATATTTCTGAGGATGAATTTATAAAAACGTTTCGACTTGGGAAGGAGGCTGTACGGGGCTTAGTGCAACAGCTCACTCCCCATATACCTAAACCACGTCGAAACGACGGTGTATCGGTACAGATGAAGGTTAGAAAACTAACGCATTCTATAACCAACGCCGTTTCGACAGACTGCGCCCTTCGCTGGTGCGGCTACAGTGTCCCAGCGCTAGCTCCGGCTGGCCCTCTAAAAAATCGAGCAGTGCCGCATTTTGCTCCGGCAATAGCATTTTTTAACTACGTAGGTACCTACACACAAAGCCGAATGCGAAAGATTGCTTTGAATTTAAAATAACAACTGGAACTTTCTCAGCACAAATTATATAGTCTAAAGATTTCTTAGTTTGGAAGTCAAATGTCAACAAGACTAATTTTGACGTTTTCGATTTGCACGTCTTCACACTTATATATAGTGTTTTTGGCTTCTTACGAGCTTTTTATCACTGCAGATACTTCTTAACGCAAATAAACAATTCTAAAAAATATTAAATAAACAAAAATGTGTATAAAATAACGGTAGAAAATAAAATAACGTTCTAAATTAGGTTTTGTTAAAGTAGTAGCTTTTCAACAATTACAATTCCATCACCATCCAATCATAACACAAGTGACATGCCATTGTGAATTTAGCAGGTTATACGAACTTTTGCGACAATGGTAATGGAATTGTAGTTGTATTGCTGTCATTATAAAAAATTACGTTAAATAGCAGACTTGGGCCCCAGGCCGTATGGTAGTTTCTCATCCATATAAAAAAAACTTACAATGTCTGTAAATCTTGTCCAATATCTTAGTTTGTAAAACTGTCATTAATTCCGCAACGTACAAAGGAGATAGTTATCTTTCGCACTTATAACAAGTGACAAATTATATCACCTGTTGGTATCTTGTGGCCGGGACATAATGAGTTTCATTAAAAATAGCTCGAAGTTACAGCCCAAGGTTGTTATTTTGTAGACAGTTGTCAATGTAGTGGCAATTGTCTTTAACGTTTAAAGCATTTGGAATTTGAAGGTTTGCATTGCATCTGGATTTCCACGGATGATAAAAATCTCGTCAGCACAAAACTCCTTTTGTCTATAACGGTAGCATGTTTTCTTTTATTTGGTCATGTTTTTTTATTCTTATTGAGTCTCTGTTGGGTTTGACGTGTAAAGTAGACAAGCAATGTTTTGTAGTTTTTTGTTTATATGTTATGAAAATCATATATTTTTTTATTGTGATTATCTTGCGTTAACTCCATTAGCGAGCTCTAAGATTCCAAACAATGTCGATGGGGCAAGATTTTTACTGTCATCCTGTCACCAACCCTTCTTGCATCCACGACTACCCTGCGCTAGCCACCCTCGCCTTGCCGACCTGCAAGGTGCTTCTTCACCACTCTTTTGAATGACTCAGGATTGTAGGAAGGAGGGAACACATGTGCTGGCAGTGAATTCCATTTCTTGATTGTGCAACAAAGAAACGAGTTGCCAAATTTCTTAGTTCGCGTTGGAATGGTAGCCACAGTTTGTCGGTGAGAACGTAGACCAGCACGCGGAATCCTTAAAAGAAAGGTCGGGTTAGGGAAAAAAGCTCCTCAGAGCACTCGCCGTGGTACAGACGGTAGAATACGCTCAATGACGCAATGTTGCGATGCAATTAGAGATGATCAAGATGTTTAGTCATCCCTTCGTCGCCGATGATACGGGCCGGACACTGCAACCTTACAATCTTGCAAAATTGTTAGATTGTAATGTAACAATTTTGGCTGTCTTTTAGGAAAAATCTGTTCTCTCTTCTATGTTGCAATGCCCTTCAAGGCGCATATGTTTGTGATTGATAATTATTGTCTATGTGTTTGTGATATTAGTTCACATTCATATGTAAAGCAATTAAATAAATAAATATATATATATATATATATATATATATAAATAACCTATTCAAAGCACCGAGTAAGTACTTGGCAGAGCCAGTGCCAGTGCCTTCCGAAGCACGGAGGAAAATCATATCGAAAAGATAAATTAAATATCCTCATATACGGTTGAAATTAGACTGTCGAAAAACTGTTACTACAAAAGTTCTTATATGCAGTAAAAAATGAGTGTCTAGGAATTTCTTACAGTCTATTTTCTTAATGCGAGCACCAATGCGCAATTACAATTTGAAAATTTGGTAGATCGATTATGCAAAATGTGCTCAACCGTGGAATATCATAAAGCTTTCTTATAACGCCTGCAAATATACCGTTTACAAAAAGCCGGCCACATCCGTACATACCTCGATACAATTGATTCCATTGAGAAAACCCAGTGGGGCGTAAAAGTGAAATTTTTGGCTTACATTAGTTCGTAGTTACGCAAACAAAGTAGTTATCACCGGATGGAGATGACGGTCGTACTTTGTTCGTTTTGTACGGACCATATTATAATTATGCGTAGAAGGCGGTGTCAATCAATCGATAATATCTCGAGTGACGCGAAGGTCTAAGTAGATAGGGGTAGGACGTGTTTTTTGTAAATAAATCGCTTACAAAACCTTATATCAGAGTAGTAATTACTTCGGTTTGTAAGTGCCATAACGTCGTCTAATTTGGCGATAGATCTCTTTTCTTTTTCATTTCGTAATGTTACCCGTATACAGGCTTGGTGACCGACATAAGCTGCTAGTTATATTTGGTCATGTTTGTTTTATTTTTAAGCAAAAATAAGATCGTTTAATTTATGTATCAAAATGTCATTATGCCGATCTGATCTTTGATGTCAAGTGTCTCCTTGGCATTCGAAGCCACATGCCATCGTCGAGTTGTTTTCGTTTTCCCACCACGACTAGTGCTGGGCGGCCCTTTTCAGGGCCACGACCGCGCCCGAAGTCCCTCCGGGTGCTGTCCGATGGCTGCTCCTGGTGTCCTCGTTAGGAGGATGCGCCAGGTCGAGCAGCCGTCGGTGGAGGAGAGTCGGCAGCCCCTGCGGGCTGCTGGCCACTAAGTGCAAGGAGTGCCTAGACGGGCAGCGTTGGGATGGTCTCGGTGTAGTTGCGCTCACATACGCAGATCCCGAGCCATCCCGTGATAGCGCATTGAAGGTCAGGCCGGGGTGGATGTTTAATGGGTATGGAGGGAACGCCTTTACCTCGAGTGCCACATATCCCCTGCGGTTGGTACCACCCCGTAAGGACGATGCATAAATGCATTTGATTTCCCCGTAAAAAAGGCATCTAGTCTGTGGGGATAAATTTGAACATCATCTGTAACCAACATCAGTCAAACAAAAAAATTGAATGTCCTTTTATTGATAAAAGACGTCGAAAACTTTTTTTTTATCCCGATCACTCACATCATTATAGAACACAATAACAAAGAGTATTATGTAGAGCGAGATCTCCTTGCACAAGTATATTTTTACTTAAAAGGAGATCTCATTGTACTATTCCATTTTGTTACAAAATAAATATTTTTAATTTAATTTAAATTTTAACTTATCAAACTGTAGGGAATTCCACGTGAATAATACTTCATTTACTCTATAACAGAAATCATAATTTTTAATTTTATAATACCATTATAATTGACCTTTAGATGACTTATAATTTTCTTACAATATTGATTAAGTCATCCCATATCAATGACGATGTGAGAATGTATGATTTATTACAACTAAATACCGAGCGAAGTTTTAACTCCGCGTTTGGTTCAAGTATTTGATTACCATAAAATATTAGCAAGCTCTGCGCATAAGCTTAAATTGTTGGAATTTTTATTGGATATTGTTTATTATTTCATTGAAAATTGTTTATTGTTAAATTCATTGGTTTATTTTGACGGCGTAAATAAAAAGATAGTGGTCTTAAATTAATTTTACAATCAAAATTGTTATGAATGGGAAAAGATTGAATTGTTCTAATTATACTTTTTCTTAATAACCGTAAACTATTATAATATAATAAATGTGAACATTTTTTTCTGTACGAAAGACAGTGAAGATATTTAATTTTAGTATCACATAAGTAAGTACATGATTTTTTTAAATTTTAAGCTTTGATATACCTAAAATCTTGTTATTATCTCACAACAGTGCCTAGACTTAAAGGTTTAGGACTTACAAAACCTTTTAAGATTTTATTAAAACTTTTCTTACGGAAGTTCTAGGCAAGCTGTTCTTTTAACAATTCAATATTTAGCTTAAATACTGCTCACGCCTACCTCAACTTCGTACAATAAAAAAATGTGGACAAAGTCGCTAGTCGCAAGCAGAGATGGCTTGTAATGACGCAGTACTACACATTACGTACAAAATTACGCTGCCTTTTACGATACTTAAAATTTTACGAATACCGCTTACATCCCTATCGAGAAACGCTAAAATATATCGGTTGAGTGAAAAGGTCAGCCGACTGAGCCGAAATTAAAGTCTGAAATAATAATCATTACGCACACAATACTCGCTTCGGATCCAGTATTTTGACAGCTTAAATGTCAATCCACCTTACAATCCCTCGAAGTTTTACAATAATAACACATTAATTTATGCATCACATGCAAGTTTTGCAGAGATTGTATCATTAAGTTTTACAACTTAATTTCGGTTTGAGAGATATGGTGTAAGAATTCAATAGTAATTGTCAATTTGGGTGAGAATTACACAAATCTTTTTCGAGAAACACAACTCAAGCTGAACCAAGATGTAATTTGTAGTAAGCTTCAATTAAAAGTTGTCGTCGAATATGATTGACACTCGCAAACTTTAAGGCTTGTTTCACACGTACTACAACCACAAACCCCACTACAATATTTTGGAAGTAGCTAATTTGTATGAAATAAAAATGGTATAATTCTTACTTTTTTATAAAAAGATCAAGCAAATGACTCCATTCATGAGTCCAAATGCGAAGATAGCTAGTGCGAAAGATATACCACTGCGCTAGTCACCCTCGCCTTACCGACCTGCAAGGTGCTTCTTCACGCCTCTTTTGAATGGCGTACAAAATTACTAACGATAACATTTGACACGATTTCAGACAATATGCCGCCATGATGTTTTATCAGTAGTATATCATATTCATACATTAACCCTGCAAAAATACTCGGTAGGCTGCGCGGATTACGTATGTAGACCACGCGCTTTCACACCCTCTCCCAAAGCAACCACCTATCACCAATGCGCGAGCGCAACTAAGCAGGGGCGGGGACTATCGAACTTAAAGTACGTGGACTCCGAGCTAACAAATTTGAACCGTCTTCAAAATATTCAGTTTTTTACCACCCTGGATTACATGTGTAATCCGCGCGACCACTGCAGAGTTAGTATTACAATCATGTAATAGATTGGCCACTTGGTTTTACAGAATCAAATTCATGTTGTATAATTGTGCCGCAGAGATAAAATGTTAATTAATCATATAAATCCGCTTTAGTATGTCGGAAAGGTACAGATCCGTAAAGTTGAGGAGGTGTTCTGATTAAATAATTAATGTGAAGTTACCGCGAAGTAATCACGGATATTTGTCGCAGTTCGCCGCGCGTCAAACAAACCTCCAGATATCATTAGTCACAAGATAAAACCGTTCAATATTATCGTTCAAACACAATAATGGAATAACAATAACGTTAGCACAAAAACGAATGTGAATCGTAAACAATCAATCAATATCAATTGCCGCGTATCAACTGTAGGAGTAATTGAATCAATTGTGAATTTATATACGTTTGTTGTGGCACTAATTTATTTTTTGTTATCACGCAAATTTATTGAATATCGAACCGCTTAATCAAATAGTCTATATTCGTATTGCCTTCATTCACAAGGAAATGAATATATTTTTTTTTGTCCTTTCCACAAATATGATTCACTTAAAAAGTATAAGAATAAGGAAGTATAAGATGAACTTGATAAAGAAGAATGCTAATTTTCCACGCTCATACCATCTCACACCAATTATCTATCTATGATTGATAACTTGTGTTATCGGTACTAGATAAACGATAGCTTATAATACGCATAATAATTTTAGATATTATTATAACCTTAAATATATATGTAAATAACCATGTCAACAAATATTCGTGTTCGTCACACAAACATTTGCCGCTGAGTCAAACCCGGCTCGCTTGATGTGTAGGCAGTGCCTGACCACTCCACCACGACGGCGTCAAATGCACATCAAAAAGCTTTAAAAACCTTAAAGGTATATCTTGCTCATTTGTGATCAGAATACGATGCTACGATACACCATCAACTATTTGAATGTTTTGTATGACTCTATTAAAATTAATAAACCAAGACGTTTCTTCAAACTTTATATTAATATTAGCGGCGATCGATTCGCGTCACGGAAGCACGCGATTGCAAATATTTGTTATATCATATCCTTTATAACCCATAATAATATATTGCGAGCTGGATCCGTAATGACCAACAATTGGATTTATCGATGTACCTGTAGTTTGCATGGGGTGCGGGGCGCGGGAGGGGGTCGGGCGTGGTCGGCGCCGGCCGCTCTCCTTGACTCCAGCGTCAAGCATCGCATGATCTCTGCTGCTGTAAGACGCTTGGATAGTCTTGGTGCTTGCAATATTCTACACAACTGTCATTTAAACGTTTAATAAACGAAGTACATACAAAGATAGATATGATTACACTCATAATCCCATAAGGGGTTGAGCAGAGCCTTAGGCAACATTTTGTTACACTTAAAGCCACATATGGCAGTATGGGCCATGCAGTGCCTCCAAAAAATAATAAATAAAGTCCACAGTCAAATAACACAAAACTTTTGTGGTGTTGTGTTTTTGTTGGCGAGTAAGGTCGCCAGAGCTCCACGGCGTAGGGACGAGAATTAGAGTTGGCAGGTCATTGTTGCAAGCCTCTATAGGCTACTTGTGGCTGTTTACCACCAGGCAGGCCGTATGCTTGTCTGTCATCTGACTTACATAAAAAAAATCATCAGACACTTGTTGGTATAACACGCACATAAACAGAAAACCATACAAAACACTAAAAAATAAAATTCTCAACGTTATTACTATAGCACTAGATATAATTATGAGATAGGATTTCCTGGACAGCTTTACTGCACGATTAATTTGCAGTTGAATAATTTCAGTTGTTTGGGACGGCATTAAAGCAATTTCAAAAACTTTTTTCCATATTTTTACCAGTAATTAACAATACAAAACTTCACTGTAATTATATAAAATGAGTAGCATTGGCTACTCATACTTAGTGTGTGGACTCAAACTCAAATTTCTTTATTCATTTAGGTACAATTTGTACACTTATGAAAGTTGTAAAATTATGAAACCCATCGGTTCAAGAGTCTACCAGTAGGCACTAAGAGGATTAAAAATGAAATGAATACCTTAATGAAATTAAATGAACTATTTTAAATCCAGTTCTAACGACATATTACTTCACACACGACAGCGAAAAAAAATACGATTTTCATAAATAAATATGAACGGCAAGTATCAAGCCCGTTCCACCGCCGTAGTGTCGGAGTGAATGTGGTGACTGTACGGGTGGACGCGGGCGCGGTGATAACGCGGTGCGCGCGCCGTTATCACTAGCCCGCCGGCTAATGGAACTGGGCCTTTGTGGCCTATACCAACATCTAGGTATTATTGTGAGATGTTGCTAGCACTGACCGGTTGTGTAATAGACACTGTTCCTTATGAAAATGTCGCGGAAATGTATTTATGTGGGTCGTTTGATACACGCCCGGGTTGGGTAGGTACTAGAATTCTTTGGTTTTGTGTCTGGGTGTGACGGTTGCGTGTTAATTGCAGTATTATTTATTGTTAGAAGTATTTGGTTGTTACCATAAAATAAAGTTATGAAAGCTAGACTACTGATAGTATAACCAATTAGTATGTGAGCATTTCAAAATTGTATTAGGAAATCTTAAAAATGGGTCTGACCAAAAAAGTGCCATAGCTCAGAAACTACTAGAGCAATGTTCCTAAAACTTTATTATATCATATCATTATTATAGCAGTCTTTATAATTCGACCCACTGCTGGGACACAAGGCTTCTCCTTGTCATCGAAGGAGGTTGAGGCAGTAGTCAACCATGCTTGCCCAATTCGGATTGGTGAATGGAGTATAAGGTATTGAATACCCCTTTGCTAATCCATTAGTCGCCTTCTACAACACCCATTGGAAGATATGGGTTGATGCTATTCTACTCTGCCGGCATCACATGACATTTTATTATTTATTTTTATTTCTTATTTTATTTATTGAAGTTATTTTATTCATATTATTTTTATTTAAAGTTTAATAAACTGTAACCCGACTACAGAAATAATGCACCTATACTCCATGGTGTTTAACATTTGTTGGCAACAAGAAAATATTTATCTAATCACTATCTCGTTGCTAAGCAACTACAGCAAGGGTTTGTGTACAAACTTCAAAGGTAAAATCGGTTAAAATCGGTGTCACAAGGAAACAATCCTATTGTTAAAGTCAGTTAAAATGCAGAAATAAAATAAATAAAATGCAGCCCCTGTGGCCCCGACCCTAATGATGAATCTATTGACACCTCATTCATCAAAATCCAATGAATAGTTTAGGTGCGACTGTGGAACATACGTAAATATAAACATATACATACATAGATTGTTAAATAATTAGGTAGGTACCTTTACGCAAAAAAAAAATTGAGAAACAGTAAATAAATTTTTAACCTTTAATAGTAGTTTTATCTTATTCATTCCGGAAACTTTTAGTGCGCCCCACGTATACTCATAGGTAAAATGCTATTTTTAGGGTTCCGTACCTCAAAAGGAAAAAACGGAACCCTTATAGGATCACTTTATCGTCCGTCTGTCTGTCTGTCTGTCTGTCTGTCAAGACCCTTTATCTCAAGAACGCGTGGACGTATCAAGCTGAAATTCACATGAAATACTCAGGTCTATTGTGCCTTTAAGCTGTGAAAATATCAAACTTCTAAGCCAAGCCAATCAAAAGATACAGCCGATTATGTCGATATTTTCAACAAATTTCCGACACTCGCAAAGGAATCAAAACCTACAGGATACTTCCCGTAAACTCAGAATCTTGAAATTTGGCATGAAGCATTGTCATATAATGCAAATATAGGAAAAATTGCGAAAATCACATTTTTTTAGTTATATAATATAATAAAAATATTTTAATAAAATGAAACTTACTACCTTATTTCTCACGAACGAATAAAGGTATCAAATTGAAATTTATACCAAATACCTAGGTCTATTGTCCCTTTAAGCAGTGAAAAAATCAAACTTCTAAGTTAACGCGATCAAAAGATACAGCAGTTTATACCGACACCTTAGACAAATTTCCGACACTCGCAAAGGAATCAAAACCTACAGGATACTTCCCGTAAACTCAGAATCTTGAAATTTGGCATGAAGCATTGTCATATAATGCAAATATAGGAAAAATTGCGAAAATCACATTTTTTTAGTTATATTAGATTGGGGAAAATGTCTTTTCGCATTATAGTATGTATAAACTTGTAATAAAATCTCTTTGGCTATACTATTTGTATCTGGCTGGTTTTGGTATCATTGAAAGTTTAAATTTTAAAGAACATAATTCCAAATTCAAATTAGGAAAATGTGTGATTTTCATTTGTTTTTCGTACCGCCAAGATGAGTGAATCTAATGAAGAAATTCGATACGTTTTAAAATTTTACTACAAAAAAGGTAAAAATGCAACGCAAGCCGCGAAAAAAATTTGCGATGTTTATGGACCTAGTGCAGTGTCTGTGAGAGTAGCACAAATTTGGTTTAAGCGTTTTCAATCCGGAAATTTTGATGTCAAAGATGCACGTCGCTCTGGTCGCCCTATTACAGATAAAATGGATGCTATTTTTGAAAAAGTGGAGCAAGATCGGCATCGTTACGACGTAGCTGAAGAACTGGGAATTGACCACAAAACAGTTTTGGCGCATTTGAAAAAAACTGGGTACACAAAAAAGCTCGACATTTGGGTACCTCACGAGCTCACTGAAAGAAACCTAATGAACCGTGTACTCATTTGTGATTCTTTATTACGACGTAATAAAACCGAACCATTTTTGAAGAAGCTGATAACTGGTGATGAAAAGTGGATCACGTACGACAAGAACGTGCGAAAAAGGTCGTGGTCAAAGGCCGGTCAGGCTTCACAGACTGTGGCGAAACCCGGGTTAACTCGCAACAAGGTGATGCTGTGTGTGTGGTGGGATTGGAAGGGCATTATTCATTATGAGCTGTTACCACCAGGCAGGACCATCGATTCTGAACTCTACTGCGAACAACTGATGAGATTAAAGCAAGAAGTTGAGAGAAAGCGGCCGGAATTAATCAACAGAAGGGGTGTGGTTTTTCATCATGATAACGCTAGACCTCACACATCTTTAGCCACTCAGCAAAAATTAAGAGAGTTTGGCTGGGAGGTGTTAATGCATCCGCCGTATAGTCCTGACCTTGCACCTTCAGATTTCCACCTGTTTCGGTCTCTTCAGAATTCTTTAGGCAGTGTCAGGTTAACATCACGAGAGGACTGCCAAAACCACTTGTCGCGGTATTTTGACCAGAAGTCCCAAAATTTATATAGCAATGGGATCACCTACAAGATGGCAAAAAGTTATCGAACAAAATGGTACCTACATACTTTAGTTAAATGTAAATAAACTATATTAAAAAATGTTTTGAATTTTCTTAAAAAATGCGAAGAAACTTTTTCCCCAACCTATTATAATATAATAAAAATATTTTAATAAAATGAAACTTACTACCTTATTTCTCACGAACGAATAAAGGTAGCAAATTGAAATTTATACCAAATACCTAGGTCTATTGTCCCTTTAAGCAGTGAAAAAATCAAACTTCTAAGTTATCGCGATCAAAAGATACAGCAGTTTATACCGACACCTTAGACGAATTTCCGTCACACGCTAGGGAATCAAAACCTACAAGGTACTTCCCGTGAACTTAGAATTTGATTTAATACGTCATAAATTGTAAACCGCTACTTTGTACGGCGGAACCCTCGGTGTGCGAGTCCGACTCGCACTTGGCCGGTTTTTTTTCTAATAGACTTTATTTTATTTAAAGATACTATTTTTTTATTAAGTACTAATTAAAAGACCCACTCGGAGTAAATCGCAGGCGCAGCGCTTTTTAAAGAGTACTTACCTAGAAGAAAATTCAAAACAAAGTTTGGTTTAAGTATAACTCGCGTGTCCAATAGTTTACATTAAAAGGTGTAATCGCATGGTGTAGTGGTCCACCCACCGTAATGAAATCCAGGTCCCGAGTACGATTCAGTTCGACCAGGAGAGCACAAATATCCCTGAGGGCGCCCCAAAGGGCCATTGCGCAGCGGGTGGCGCGAGCTTACCGCTCGGTAAGCTTCGCAGCGGCGTGCGCTCTGGCGGGCACTCCGCCTTGGGAACTCGAGGCGTGGGTGCTCGCCAGAGTGTACGAGTGGACGGCGGGGCGAAGGGCGCTCGGGGAGCACCCTGCTCCCGAAGAGAAGGAGGCCGTGAGGCGGGAGGCGAGGGAGGCCATCGTCCATCACTGGACGGTGGACCTCGCCACCGCTTTTTATGGCCGCCGAACCTTAGACGCGCTCGGGCCGGTCCTGCAGGACTGGCTCGAGCGGCCACACGGCTTCCTCTCGTTCCGACTGGTGCAGGTGCTGTCCGGGCATGGTTGCTTCGGATCGTACCTGCACCGGATCGGACGAGAGGAGAGCCCGGTGTGCCGGGACTGCGGCGCTGCGGAAGACACGGCCCAGCACACCCTTGAGGTGTGCCCGGCTTGGTCTGAGCGGCGTCGTAGTCTTGTCACGGCGGTCGGGCCGGACCTCTCGCTTCCCAGTGTGGTAAATGCCATGCTGGGGAGCGAGGGGGCTTGGGCGGCGGTCGCCTCCTTCTGCGAGAACGTCATCTCGCAAAAAGAGGAGGCGGAGCGTGCGCGGGAGGATGATCCTGACGCACCAGCGCTCCGCCGGCGGAGGAGGGGCAGGAGGAGGCGGAATCGCCCTCCCTCCCCCTCACGGTGACGAGCAGCGGACGACAGGCGCGGGGGCGCCTCCGTCCGCATTGCACTGCTCATCACCCCGACGTAGGGGGTGACCGAGCACTCATGGTCACTCCCTGGCCCCTCCCCGATAGAGGGGCGGAGGCGTGAGGGGCCCGCCGCGTGGGCGGGCAATCGCCAGTGGGGATTGGAAGTAAGGGCTCTGCCGGTTTCCCAATCCTCCACTATTATGGCGAAGAGGGAGTGCCGCTGGGTTTTTTAGTGGGTAGACCCGGGGTTCAGCCCCGGGGAGTCCCACATACCCCTCCCGTCCCCCGACGAGAGGGCATGCGTAATGCATTTTTACCCAGGGGAAAAAAAAAAAAAAAAAAAAAAGGAGAGCACAAATATGTCCTCTATTCATTTAACTATAAGCTTCCACTTACCGTGTCTTTACCATGAGTTGAGATGAAGACCAGGAGTTTAACCGTCAAAAAATAAAAAAAGTAAATAGTTCCTTACAACACATTCATAGGTACTCGAACATGGGTACTAATACTTCTTCTTCTTTAAATAAATGGCATTCGCGATATGTAACGCATTTCGTCAATGTCAAGTGAAAATGTACTTATAAGTAACAGACAATTATAAGATTGAGGTTAAAAATGGGGTCTCTCAACGCATGTTTTTACAGCAAGAACTCGGGAGAAACTTAAAATCTGTTTAACTTCTTCAAAAAAAAACTTCTTTAAAATTGAATTTAGTATCACGTCACATTAATGTACAGACATATTTTATTAAAATCATAAGGTTCTTATGTAAAAGGATTTGAAATGTATGCTTTTGGGACCTAGGTACATAATTAACTGCTAAATAGTAACGTCCGTACTAAAAGATGGTACGGTATTTTATAACGACTAAAATATACATATTTAGCTAACACCGTTATTCAATAACCATCCGCCATTAAATCACCTTTGAAAAGTGATTTAGGTAATTACCGTAGAAGAATCATAAGTGATTTATTTATAAACGATACATTATAAAGCTCAGATTGGTAGTATAAAAAAGAAAAGATCTATAAAAGATAATCAAATCAAGATTCAACACCCTCGCTCAAATCAATCATCCATCAATAATTCTTTTAATTAATTTTAACGACTGCGCAATGCTAAATAGTTAATTACTCACTTGCGTTTGAACTTTATTGCACTTACAAACAAACAAGTAGGTACGTTCGGGAAGCAATTAAGTAATGAAAAGCGAATGTGACAAATTTATTTTATATAATTGGTATGTCAAAGCTATAACGTCGACACTTTTTAATTATAGAATATTTTGCAATTAATATCCTGTGTTGCATCCGTCTGTAGAAGGAAATAGATATGTAATTAGAGGAATATTTCGCGAAGGCAGTGCTTTTCCCGTAATAATAATCTCGTTAAAGCTTAAGAACCCGGACTTGATGATCTAAAGTGTAACATCTGTCCTGAACGCTTAGACAAGTGGCAAACGCTACAGGCTACAAAGCGTTCCTGCGAATAACAGCGCAAACAGCTGGTTTTATAGCGACTTATTCTCATAGAAAAAAAAAACATAAAAATCGGTTGATCCGCTTCGGAGGAGTTCAAATACAAATACCCTTTTTTTTTGCGACGGAAAAGATTTTATATCTACCCTAGCTGCGATAAGGGGCCGCACTGGGGTTATGTGGGACTCTCTGGGACTCCAGCATACCCACTAAAAACAGTCGACGTTCTCTACGCTCCGCTTGTCGGTGTGCCTCACGAGGAACATTGTATACGTCCGCGAGGTCACCTGCGGCTGGCTCCATCAGGCCCCTACGGTGGTCAAAGAACATCCCGAGAACGCTTGTGATGTTCTATCAGCTTCGAGACTTGTAATGCGAGCGACGGGGCCCTATCCCATCACTCGCTTGTCTCTATTCAGGCGGGTGGAGGGCGAATATTCGCCTCCTCCTGCCAGTATTTTGCATTGCGCAGTCGTTAAAATTAATTAAAAGAATTATTGATGGATGATTGATTTGAGCGAGGGTGTTGAATCTTGATTTGATAATCTTTTATAGATCTTTTCTTTTTTATACTACCAATCTGAGCTTTATAATGTATCGTTTATAAACACAAATACCCTGACACGAGATTATTGTATGTTAGATTAATTTTGGTAGTTTTGTTTTTCATCAGCTGCTGTTGATGTGCTAAATCATTTTGGTTTGGATCAAAATAAAAAGAACTAGATTTAAATAGCTCCATATTAACTGCATAGAGACCAGTTAGATTGTTTAACTGTAGTTTCAAATTATGTAGAATTTCATAATAATCTTAAAAAGTCCAAGTCATTTGAATATAACAGTATATCACATAGTTATCGGTTAGTTTCGCATTACTTAGATACATACGATAGCAATGTAGTGCCCATAAATTTGAGTTCTTGACAATATCCTGAATAATACTAAAATTTATTGTATTTGCCTTACATTATACAAGCTCGGCTCTTCCATACGTCTATTCAAACGTTTGTTAATTTTATTATTGCAATATTTGTCAGTATAAGCCTTATTTAAGCCGGGATTAGGTACACTGTTACGCGAAAAAGATGGTAGGTCCATTCGTAATGCATTGTAAATATTGGAAATTTCAAATTCACCTATTTTACATCGCTTAAATGATATAGTGTAGGTTTTAAAAAAAATGTAATCTCTGATTGTTATTTGTGAATTATAAACAAATTCTGATGCGTTATAAGCTCAAATAATACTTTCCTGTAAGTCTTTCAGTCTGTATGCTAGTAATGAATTTTGATAAGCTTAGTGCTTGCTTTTTCTTTGGACTTAACATCAGCACAATGGTGTGCGCTGATGTTAAGTCCAAAGGTGTATCGAGTCAGGATCATCAACACCTCCCCTTGGGTAGGGCTGGTTTGGGCTTCGAGCAGTAGCTCACTGCCGGACTCCATCTTTGCCAGTGATCTTATCGTCATCTTGACACCATGACAACTATCGAAAACTTAGTAAATGTGTACGAGTAAGGCATCAATGGGATGCATTTTCTTCTTTATAGTTTTTATTTTTCTATAAATAAGTTAGAAAATAATCTACTATTTAGGTTGTTGTAAACAAATACAATTATGATACTATATTTTTAAAATATTATTACAAGTTGGAAATCGTGAAATCGCTTCGTACCGAATCCACGAGACATAATAAGTATTTTTTATGTTATTTTATGTATTTTACAGAAAACTTACAGCTATCTTACATATTAGTAGGTATATAATATTTTTTACTGAAGGCCATTTACAAGTTTTCACATATAGGAATATAATACACACATGAAATGACCATAAAAAATTATATACAGTTTATCTGACCAATTTTCCTGAGCAATAAACAATACCAAGTTCGACACGAAGAAACAGGAAGGGTATGATATAAAAATATAAATTCTATTCAAATTGTTGTAATATCAAAATCAACACTTATTCCTTTAAAGCGTCTACTTTGTGGTAGTTTCGATATGCGGAATATTTTATGCCCACCCACGCCAAGACTGATGTTCCAACCTATGCTATCAGCTTAACGCGTGAACATTATGGAATATCAAATAGATTTTGTTATTCAATAGCGTTTCCAAGTGTATTCCTTTAGAAGGTAAGTACTGCTGCTAATAGAAGTGCAAACATAGGATGTTTATTATATTTATTTGATAACATTTCTAAAAAAAACTTTTTTAAAAACAAACTTTTTCTCTAAAATGAAGAAAATAAAATAACACTTTTAAATGGTATAAAAGCTTATGGCGAAATTTACCTGTTTATTTACACAACTAAATCCCGCGACAAGTTTGTTTTCAAAATGTTTTTATATAAAATTATTTTTGTATTTCTTCTTCTATTCGTATTCTTCTCAGCAAACCTTTTCATTTGATACTTATATCATGGGAGTGCAAAAAATAACTTGTCCACCCAAATGATTTGCAAATTTTGACGGACGAGTTAACATGAACATACGAACAGTGCAAATTTAATAAAACCTTTTAAAATTCTCCCTAATGCTACTGCTCCAACTGCGCCATGACGCTTTATATTACACGTTAAAATAGGCGTCATGCTATTCTACTCTGCCGGTATCACACAGCTAAAAAGTTTCAAAAACAAATTTGTATCATTCAAATACATGAAACAAAAGAGGCGGAAATTTTTTCCCAGTGGTGACAAGCAAAAATTTTTATTTCCAGTTCGTGCCGTGTAGTGAGTCCAGATGAAAATAATACTCGGTGTTTCCGTAAAGGCTCATTTACATGGATTGAAGAGAGGACTTCTTGCCTCGGAGGTAATTAAAGAATAATTCACATTATAGTTTATAGCTGTGACCAAGATAAAGCACGAGCTTAACCGGTGAAGTGCCAGTACCTTTTTACCCAAATACTAATCAAATCTTTTAAAAAATACAATATCAAAACAATAAATAAAATAAAAATAAATACAATTTAATACTATACATTGTATAGTATAGTATACAATATAATAAAATACAATATAATTGTTCAAGCATGAACATGAACTATATACCACATCAACAGCACAGATGAAGACCACCATCACATCATTTGTCGCGGCCGGGAGTATGTTCGAGTCACAAGCTTAACATTGGACTCTGCGGCTGCGTGGTCAGCAGCGAGGCAACAAGCTACATTACGCGGATCTGCAGCTACGGCACCGTCGGCATCTTACACCTATGAGAGACATGCACAAATCTTTCTATGTGTACAATACATCACTTTAATACAGGGTGTAAAAGACATGAACAGTCAAACGAGAACCATGTATTCTGCTCACCATCATAACATTTTTTTTCCTTTAGACTATACCTGGGAAATTGATAGTTACGATTTTTTTGAAGGTCAAAGTCAAAATTTTTTTTTCCATTTTTTTATGAAAACGTGTTCTATGCGTTATTTCTTAATTATTGTCCAAAGAAACATTATAATTTTTTTTTGTATTTCATAACAAAAAATGGCTTCAAAACGTTAGCGTTCAATGTAGCTCACTCGATGCGCACGGACAATAACGAACGGGGCCGCCCGTCTGGCAAAATTATTGCGGTTTTGCGAGTTGCGTGCGAGTTAAGCCCTTTACATTGCGCGGTACAATTTGCAAATTGTTTTAACACCAAAAAATAAAAATCATTTCTTAGCAATATTTTTTTTTAAATATGTCTTATTTTGATGTATAGAATACATGGTTCTCGTTTGACTGTTCATGTCTTTTACACCCAGTATATAAACATAATGTAAAACACCAATAAACAGATTCCAAATGTCCTTGTTGGGTCTCACTACCTCCCCGCTGCTGCCTGCCAGGGCTACTCCCTGGGGCAGCACCTTCCTTCAATATATCGTTGCTGGCCAGCTTTACAACCTGGTCTAGCATCCCTTCCATGTACTTGTGGCAAGCGGCGCCTTACAACCGCCGCGACCTGCTTCTACAATAATACATATTACCTATATAATTATACAATACTTTATATACATATATGACATATAAATACAAGGAATCCTAATATAAAATGAGTCTAAAATTAAGAAAGTAATTTAGCTCCAATAAACGTAGTGATCTTTAACTCTCTTCTTGAAAAGAGGAAGTGAGGAGATATCTCTTTTTATGACTCTATTGATGGCTTTACTAGATTAGTTTCCATTTCAATTAGGAATCAAACGCGGACATCTAACAGACAGCTGTCCACTAAAGAGGTGGCCATGAGGAGGAGGCGTGTAGCAATTACACTTGTAATTAATAGTTGTCGTAGAATTACTCACTTGACATTTATTGTTGGTACTCACAACATACTTGCTGTCAGAGGCTATCATGCTATTTTATAATTAAGAAATTAGTTCATATAGAGTTATTCTGGAAATTTGAGTTATTTTTCGTAGAAACAATTATGTTGCGGACATCCTAGATTACGGTTAATATTTAATGGAATAATCACTGTCAATTTAGTCTTGGTATCCATTTCAAGGGAACACAATTTTCCACCGTATTTGCTATAAGGCATCGCGTTGATATGCGTAGTGAAATGATATCTGTTGTAACCTTTCCAATGCAAACTAAGAAATTTTACATAGGTATTTAATTACATTAGTCCTTTTCAACATGCTACAAAATTTAATAATCCTTGTTTCTTGGAGATCACTCGCTTTTATCACCAATTAAGTCCTATTTAAGTCCCTGAAGCCGGATTTGATATTCCATTACAGGTATAATTTAACAAATTACAAATCCGATAATTGTACGTGGTAACGACGTTGTCACCGTAAATGTACTTTTATCGTGATAGATAAAGCACCGATAGCGCGTTTTATCGCTAGTAAATCAGATGTGAACAAGGAATTATTACAGTCTTACAACTTCCGTAACGCGTGTTTTACGAGCTCAAACATTCACCAGCCATCCTAATTGCTAGAGACCACAGTGAAATAAGCATCATAATCATCATAATTGGCGGCTGTCGTAAAATAGCAGTCGTACCTAAGGAGGGTTGGTGTCAGGAATACGGCCGGATATTAAAAACTAATGCCAAAACCTACAGCAGTATTGACGATATCAAGATACGGCACCGATCCCAAAAAAATTGGAAGTAGAAGAAAGAGAATCATCATAATTTGCCTCTCCTGCTACCAATTTTGGAAAAAATGGCGGTGACGAGTAAAACAGAGAGCAAAATACCCAGAGGTCGAAGCCCGAAGAGGTTGTCGGACCAGATCTCCGAACAGCTGAAGTTACCTGTTAGCGTCCTCCACCAGGTAACGGACCACGATTTTTAGTAATGATGGAACGATTGAGAAGAGAGGTACCAATTTTAGAGTCATATGAAGAGCCTAAAATTAGACTGATATCAGAGTTACGCGTTTGAATAGCACCGTCCAGTCGCTTGAAAATGCGCTGCTTGTTTCATATAGCAGCGCATTTACAAGCGGGCGCATCTGGACGGCGCTATTCAAACGCGATTCGAGAGCGTCATTATAAAACGAATAAAATTACCAAAACACAAAATAGTTACACCGACTATGAGGTCAGGCATTACGTATCCGCTTTATGTTTGCATGTAGTTTACGCCGCACATGTAGTTTACTCCGCTACTGGTACAACACTGTTATTGTCGCTTAAAATCACTCCCCACACCACCCCCTCCAGCTAACAAGTCAACCAAGTTCCAGGAATTGCACGGTTAATAAACATTAGTGTTGTTCAAATCGGTGGGTATGAGATACCCGACCTCATTCACGCCGGGAAGCGGCTGGACATATCTACAAAACCTATAGCTGTGCAGTCTCTTGGTGGTCGAGGGAGGGAAACTCGTTTCCAGCATCGGCCTTATCATCACATAGTGTCAGGTAAGATGAAGGTCAATTAATAGTACGTTCTACTTAGCTAAACATGTCGTTTAACTTTGTCGGAGATAACATGTCTACACGATAGCAAACCAGTTGCTGTATTTGAATGCATTTTAATAAAACGGTTAATTTATCATGGACAGTGTGTTATTTTGTAATAAATTAATAACTTTATCGTAAAATTTATTGCTTGTAATAATCTGTCTACCTATGTCACGGTTTTTATGACTTAATTAGAATTTTATAACCCGATAATAAATTTTTCTCAATTATAATTAATAATACGTGGATATTTTAATACTTAATAATCGAGGTTATTCCGTAATTTATTTTAATATAAGATGATAGTTTAACCCAAATTCAATGTGTAACAAATTATAAATTAATTAGGAGAATCTTTTGTGAATGTCCTTAACAGTTGATAGTAAATTAATCGCTATTATAATTTCTATTAAGTGTGATTTTTTTTAAGGTGAGGAACTTTACGGTTTCCCTATCTTATAGGTCAAACAGGTCCGGTCAGCATCAGAAGTAGCATATCAAAAGTCAGTTTCCTTTCACGAAAAGACCTTAATATCTTGTCTAAAAACCTACTGCTGGAGATTGTGAGCTCCGTGCGAAAGCGTAGCATACCACTGCATCAAGGTATTTTTTAGATATATACTACGAGATGGCAAATAAGCTTGCGGCCCACCTGTTTTTAAGTGGTTACCGTCGCCTATAGACACTTGCAATATTAAGGGTAAATCACTTAACACTGCAAGTGCTTTGCCATCATGGGGACTAAGATGATATGCCTTCCATGCCCAGTAATTACACTGGCAACCTTTCCTCGCTTTGTCTTACTCGTGTGGTGGCGACACACTTACAACAGCTCCCAAGGAATGTTGGTATCAGGCTCACGGACAGCCAAAGAACTATTCCAAAACCTCTATAAGTATTTTTTAATGAAAAGGTCAAGCATGACTCCATTCCACCTGTTGGTAAGCAGAAGTGGAGTCCAAATGCGAAGATACCTAGTTAGTGCGAGAAATAAAGCCTCTATACTAGCCACCCTCGACTTGCTGACCTGCAAGGTGCTTTTCGACGCCTCTTTTGAAAGAAGAAAGGAACACGTGTGCTGGCAGTAAATTCCATTTCTTGACTGTGCGATATAGAAATGAACAGTCAAATTTTGGCATTGGTCCTTCGCATGGTTGGTCCCAATTTATTTGAAGTCCGTTACTAACAACAATATGATGAAAATTGCATGGACCAGGGCCCCGATCGCGGTAAATCATTTCAAGGTGAAGCGCAAATGGAACACAGCATGCAACTCAGACCAATGAGAGGCATGCAACTTTTCGATGTTTTCGTATCGCGACATTGATTTGACAGATGCTGCGAACCTTAGCCTGCTGCGAACCAATGACGTAGGAGCGAACGCATGTCGAACGCAGATGAAACACAAACGCTGTCAAAGTTGTTACATTTCAAATGACGCTACTTTTTCTCAAACGTTACACGAATGTTAGAGGATTTTTGGTGCTTTACTTAAATATTTTATTTTAAAAATGAGAGAATGTTCATTAAAAGATATAGGCTATCGAAGGATTTAGCTCATGAGTTAATAGTGGAATTTTGTATATTTGTATTTTGGTGGGTTTTGTGTAATTCGTCGTTCACGAAAGTTAAGTAAACAAGTGAGCGGAAGGTACTCGGATGGGTGACCGAAAATTTAATAATATGCAATAATATGACATCATGTATGACCGACCGCGTACTTGGTTGCTTAACTTTCGTGATCGACGAATCAAAAGTTGATAGGAACCTTATATTTTGATGTCATACATGCATGTTAAATTTTCGGTCACCCATCCGAGTACCGACCGCGCACTTAGTTGCTTAACTTTCGTGATCGACGACTCAAATGTTGATAGAATCTTATATTTTGATGTCAAACATGCATGTTAAATTTTCGGTCACCCATCCGAGTACCAACCGCGCACTTAGTTGCTTAACTTTCGTGATCGACGACTCAAATGTTGATAGAACCGTATATTTTGATGTCAAACATGCATGTTAAATTTTCGGTCACCCATCCGAGTACCGACCGCGCAATTGGTTGCTTAACTTTCGTGATCGACGACTCGATTAGCTTGTGCTTGATTATTAATAAATAATGCAATAAAAACCCACCAAAATACAAATATACAAAATTCCACTATTAACTCATGAGCCAAGTCCTTCGATAGCCTATATCTTATAATGTTGCGTTTCGTCTGCGTTCCATTTGCGCTTCATCTTGAAATGATTTACCGCGATCGGGGCCCAGGAGTAGAAAAAAGAATAAACGATGGATTTTCAGCCAACAGTTATGGACAAACAGTCGTTTCATAAACTGTAAATGTTTTAAAAAAACCGCACCGATTCTTAATTTTATCCATCGCCCAGCTCTAGAATGTATGGCAATATTTTCGAACAGATTAGTACGCACTCAACGTATATGTATCCAATCACGACGTTTTAATTACCTTCAGACATTTCTGCCGGTGTAACAACGGTATTTGTGTTATGGTTAGCTTGAATTGCTAAATCGATATCGCGATAACTTTGTTTCCGATCATTAATATAACTTTGTAACACATACATATAAATATCTTAAAGCAATCTTCGTATAGTATTTTTTATCTCACAACCGTAGGGAAGCCACAGCTCATAAGCACGCAGATGACCATATCGAAACAATAAAAGAAGTTTAGTGCAGCGCGGTTTACTGCGGATTTTAATTATATTTATTTTGGGCAACATAAAGTTGGCTTTTAGCATAGAAATCATCATTATCATCATCATTATAACACACTATGCTCTACGCAGTGCTGGGACACAAATCTTCTCCTTGGTTTACGCAGGAAGGAAGGAGGTTTAGGTAGTAGGCCACCACCAGGCATTGGACAAGCGTGGTGGAATACTAGTAGAAGGTGACTGTAGAGGACAGCGCGCCGCGATCGGTCTACCAGTCACTAACTGCAATACCTCCGTCCGATATACCCTCCCGTTTTTGAAACTCAAGGTTGAATCTTGGAATCGATCGTTGAGACTAGTGATAAGTGCAATAGGTATAAAATGTATATAGCCAATGTGTTTTTAAATAAATTAAGTGAACTACCGATGAGACTTTTACTTCCAAAAGAAACAACAAGAACCTTCCTACAACCTAGCTTCACTTCACAACCAAATTCGAATACAGTCCACAACAGTTTCCTGGTCCATCGATTGCCGGATTTTAAGAACTCGCACCAGGACACAACAGTTTCCTGGTCCATCGATTGCCGGATTTTAAGAACTCTCACCAGGACACAACAGTTTTTCCTGGTATTTCGTTAGCCAGATTGAAGAAACCCGCGCCAGGACACAACAGTTTCCTGGTTTCATCGCTCACCATATTTAATGCAAGAAAAAATGGTGAGGACACGCTCTCAAGAACCCGTACCAAAAACCGTATTTACGGATCCTCCGCGTTCTCCGTCGGCAAACGCAAGCCAAGGCGCGGCACGTTCGGGTGGTTTGATCGACGCCACTCTTCGCGACCGACTTGAGGCATCAAGCAACGCACCTGCGGACTACAACAGAGACGCGACTGTCGCCATGGGCGCCGAGGGGGGGGGCTATAGCGCCGAAGCGCTGCACACCTCTGCGCACCTTTCGCGTCTCTCTCGTCCGAGCGAAGCTCTACGCGCTGAGTCACCACGTCGCCCGTCACCTTCGAGGTCCAGAGCATCACGAAGATCGACTAGCAGCGCCGTGGCCCGCATACGAAACGCACAATTGGAAGCGGAAGAGCGACTAGCAGACATAAGGAAGAAAGAACTCGCAATTGAAACAGAAATAAGGAAGAAAGAACTCGCAATTGAAACAAGTCTCATCAGGAAGAGGTTAGCCGTCGACATCGAGAACATTCGAGAAGAAGAAGTCGACGTAGAAGGCTCGTGCGTCGCCGACATCAACGAGCGCATCGATAGCTGGCTGCAACAGAACGTCGAAATTCCCTCCGTGCGACGGGGGGAGAGAATTACTCCGGGACACAAGGCGCCTACAACCGACGACGCCGTCCCTACGCAGGCGCTGCGGACCCCGCTGACCACACGGGGGGAGCAACCGACATACGCAACCCAGCGGCACCACGAACGGGTGCATTTCGATGAAAACGACGCTCGCCGACCGCGATCACCGACGCCAACACGACGACAGAAGGGGATCGAGCAACTCACAGAAGCGTTCGAGAGGATGTCCCGGGTGCGCCCCGCGCCCCGGCAGGCCACCGAGTTGCCAACATTCTCCGGCGCCGTCAACGAGTGGCTACCCTTCAAAGCGGCGATGATAGAATCCACCGCCACTTACAATTTCGCGCCTACCGAGAACATGGCCCGCCTTCGAAACTGTCTACGAGGGGAAGCTCGCGAAGCAGTCGCCGGTCTCCTGTGTACCGTATCAACCCCCGCACAAGTAATGCGCACACTGGAACAATGCTTCGGTCGACCAGAGTTCATCATAGACAAGGCGATGGAAGACTTGCGCCGCCTGCCGCGCCTGGGGAGCTCCGCCAACGAAATCAACACGTTCGCAGTAAAACTCCAAAACATCGTATGTGTGCTACAAAACATAGATCGCCGTGACTATCTACACTACCCGATGCTGCCGAGGGAGGTACTGGAGAAGCTGAGCCCCTACTTGCGCGCCCGGTGGTGCGACTACGCGAAACAACGCATGCGCAGCAGCGACCCACAACTCGTCTTGCTGTCACAGTTCCTGATGGAGGAAGCGGACCTGGCGCTACAGTTTACGTACTCGTCGCACCCGGTTGCGGCTGCGATACCGAAGACGTCCCGACTAGCAACATCGGCTCCGACGGGCGCCGTGAAGAAGAAGGTCAACATATATACGACTACTGCAGACACCGCATTTCCTGTGAAGAAGACGGACGCCACAGCACCGCCGCAAGAAAGAAAATACGAGTGTACGAGCTGCAACGAAGAACATCTGCTGCCAAACTGCAAGAAGTTTCGAGCAGCCAGCGTCGACGAAAGATGGAAGATTGTCGAGGACAACGGCGTGTGCTTCAAGTGTCTGGAGAGCCGCCACCGACGTCAACGCTGCAACAGGGGAGCGTGCGGTCTGAACGAGTGCCGCCGCCCCCACCACCGCCTGCTACACTTCGAAGAAAGAAGAGAAGAATCCAGGACGCCGGAACACGCCGCTGCCACTGCCGCCGAAGAAAACGTGTCAGTAGCTGTCGCTGCCGCCGAAGAGAACGTGTCAGTAGCTGTCGCCGCCGCCGAAGACAGAAGCATGGTGCTGCTGAAGGTGGTTCCGGTCACCGTCGGAGGCCCGGAGGGGGAAGCTGACACCTACGCGCTACTGGACGAAGGCTCCACCGTGTCGCTGTTGGAAGAGGAACTGGCAAGACGACTGGGCTTCAAGGGGCCTACGCGACCGCTCCACATTCACGGCGCGACATCCAGCAGCCGAGAAGTCAACAGCCAGCTCATCGAGGCAGAGATCAAGAGCAAGAGAGGCGCCGACAGTCACCGGGTGAAGATGCGCACCACACAGCAACTGGTACTGCACAGTCAAGCAGTACCGGCCACGCTGCTGAGTCATGCGCACCTCCAGGATTTGAACAAAGAAGAAGTCTGCTACAAGAAGACGAAGCCGCAGCTGCTGATAGGCGCCGACAATTGGCACCTCATCGTGTCACGGCGAGTTAAGATGGGCCGAAAGAACGAACCGGCCGCTTCTCTCACCGAACTCGGTTGGACGATCCACGGCACTGTACCGCGGTCTTTATATGACAGAGACTGCGCGTCGATATTGCACATGTTCACACCGAACCACAGCGACGCAGAGAACGAGCGACTGGAAAGAATAGTCGAAGAACATTTCGAAATCGACGCGCCGGGGGTCGCGGACTCCGAACGACAAGCCGTCGAGATCTTCGAAGCCACCGCCCGACGAGTAGACGGCCGCTTCGAGGTGCAACTACCGTGGCGCCGAGACGATGTAGCCACGCTGCCAAGCTGCAACGCCGCACTTGGACGATTGCAACCAATCGAAAAGAAGTTTGAACGAGAGCCAGGCTTCGCTTCGCAATACGAACACGAAGTTGAGGCACTGCTGTTGAAGCCATGCGACGGGACCGAAGAGAGCAGCAAGAGGCAGTGGTACCTACCGCACTTCACGGTTTTCGATCCCAACAAACCGGGGAAGCTGCGCCTGGTATTCGACGCCGCGCTGCGCATCAGCATCAGAGACGAGGTGAACTTCGTGCACGCACAAGCAGGGTTCAAGCTGCGCGGGTGGAACTCCAATGCACGCGCAGTCAGAGAACACGTCGAAATGGGGCTCCGATCGAACAACCCCACCTGCCTGGCGTCGGCACCAGACAAGACACTCGGCCTGTTGTGGGACGCTGAGCTAGATCAGCTGGCTTTCAACACGAAGCTACACAGAGTTCCAGAGGAGGTCATCGGGCGACAGCGCACACCAACAAAGCGCGAAGCCCTATGTGCGGTCATGTCGCTATACGACCCGCTGGGCCTGCTGAGCCACTTCACAATACGAGCCAAGATCACACTGCAGGATCTATGGAGACACAAACTTGGATGGGACGAGCCCCTGCCTGACGCCGAAGCTGACGACCTCGCATGCTGGTTGCGAACGCTACGAGGCAGCGTCGCGCAATTACGCCTGCCGCGCTGGTACGGAGCCGCCGAACAGAGAGAGCTGCACGTCTTCTGCGATGCAAGCGAGCAAGCCTACGCCGCCGCTGCATACTGGAGGACGCGACGCATCGACGGCACCATCGACGTCACCCTGGCCGCAGCCAAGGCCAAGGTGGCCCCCATCAAACCCCCATCAACAAAAAGTATACCCCGCCTAGAGCTACAGGCGGCGGTCATAGGAACGCGCCTCGCCGACGCTGTCGTCACCGAGCACGAGTGGGTACCAGATCGTACTGTCTACTGGACTGACAGCCGCACGGTGCTACACTGGATACGACGCAACGCACGACGTTACACGCCTTTCGTCGCGCACCGTCTAGGGGAGATAGCCGAACGCACCGAGCCCGAACACTGGCGATGGGTGCCTACCCTGCACAACGTAGCCGACGACGCGACGCGCACATCTAGCAAGCCCATAGCCGCCAACGACAGGTGGTTCGACGGGCCTGCCTTCCTGCTTGAACCAGAGGACACTTGGCCAATAGAAAAGGAAGTCGAGAAGATGTGGATCCAAAGGGCACAGCAAGACAGCTTCGAAGCGAAGATCCGAAGCCTACAGGATGGGAAGGGAATCACCCGGTCCAGCTCGCTATACAAGCTGGACCCCACCCTGCGGGACAGCGTGCTGTGCTTGAACGAACGCATACGTAACGCCAACGTACCCCGCGACATAAGGGAGCCTACGATCCTGAACGGCAGGCACCCTTTTACAGGCCTGCTGGTGATGAAGAAGCACCGACAAGCACACCACGCCGATCGAGAGGAACATGGCCAGCGACACCGCACAAGTTGGCGATTCATCCCTCCTGGGGCTCCTAATATGGGGGGAGCCTGGGAGCGCCTGGTGCGGTCAGTGAAGGTCGCGCTGACCAGCGTCCTGCACGAAAAGACACCGACCGAAGAAGTGCTGGCAACACTACTGACCGAGGCCGAGCATAGTATCAACGCTCGGCCCCTCACCCACGTTTCCGTCGATCCTCATGGTCCGGAGGCGCTGACACCGAACCATTTCCTGTTGGGAACCTCCATGGGCCTACCACACACGGGACCCTGCGACCCAGCCGATCGACGCGTCTGGCGAGCGAGTCAAGCGCTTGCCAACGAATTTTGGCGAAGATGGGTGCGCGAGTACCTTCCTACACTCGTGCCCCGTCAAGCTGCCGCCACACCTGGAGAGAAGCAACTCCAACGAGGCGACTTAGTCGTGATCGCCGACCCCAACCTGCCACGAAACGTATGGCCCCGAGGAGAGGTCATCGAGGTGCACCCAGGCCCCGACGGCCGAGTGCGCTCCGCCGACGTCCGCACACGAGGAGGGATCCTGCGACGTCCAACTACCAAGCTCGCCGTCCTCCCAGTGAAAGATGGCTGCGACGAGTCTACGCCGGGGGGAGAGCTGTAGAGGACAGCGCGCCGCGATCGGTCTACCAGTCACTAACTGCAATACCTCCGTCCGATATACCCTCCCGTTTTTGAAACTCAAGGTTGAATCTTGGAATCGATCGTTGAGACTAGTGATAAGTGCAATAGGTATAAAATGTATATAGCCAATGTGTTTTTAAATAAATTAAGTGAACTACCGATGAGACTTTTACTTCCAAAAGAAACAACAAGAACCTTCCTACAACCTAGCTTCACTTCACAACCAAATTCGAATACAGTCCACAACAGTGACTAATGGATCAGCAAAATGGGGTATAAATGAATTTATACTCCGTCCACAAATCCGCATTGGGCAAGCGTGGTGGACTAGTGTCTAAACCTCCTTCAATACAAGAAGAGGCCTTGTTTCACAGCAGTTGGTCGAATTATAAAGGCTCTTATGTAATGATGATAAAGTTAATGATATCTATAGAATTATATATTCCTCTTAATAATCTCAGTAGCACCAACATAAATAGTATTTATTCAAAGCCTCAGTATCTAATCTACATAAGTGTTGTCTGATGCCGTAGCTCATCGAGTCTCCTCCCTTTGCCTTATATGTAGTCGACCGTATTAAACGCCTAGTTAATTCAACAATAAACTTCCTACATACTCGATGGTAAGATAATAATTAGTGATGGAAAATTTTCTAGAGAATCCAACCTTGTCAAATGGTTATTATAATTCTCGGACTAGGGCAATGTGTAGCACAACTTGGGTACGGTTAGGGAAAAACGATTTTCAATACATTGCAAGACTTTTGATTTCACTACTGTAAAAAAAAACATAAAAACATTCAGCTTGAACTTAAACTTTTCTCTAAGACTTACACATTCAGGGTTTACTTTTTTCATAATACTTTTACGGAAAGGGTCATAATTCGCACGTTTCACTGGATTAATTATTATGAACTAAAATAAAAGAAATAAAATTGAATTATGACGTCAGTCTATCATAGTCATAGTCACACTGAACACATTTTTTTACTTTTTTTATCGACAGAAGACGACTGGTAACTCATGCTTGTCTTCTTCTATCGTAGAAGTTGCCTGCAGATGTTGTGGGTCATCGGGCTATTTCTCTGTTATGTCCAACGCGCAAATCCCCTGGGCATGGCATTGTGAACCTTTCCTTGGTCTTTTAAAACTACTGGATACTCAAGTAGAGTACCAAGTAGTTTTAGAAGGCCAAGGAAAGCAAAAAAAGTTTTATAACAAAATAAGCGCCATGAACAATGCATTATAAAATAATTTAAGTATTATACCTAAATAAAAATCATAGCATTCATATATGGTAACTATAAATAAACATTAATAAACACAAAATATTTACAAAAGCGCACTCATATTTGAACTTCCCACGTAGTATTATTAATAAACATACAAACAATAAAATAAATCGGATATGTAAATTATGCATAATTAGCTGTTAAACAACAAATTAATACATTTATGACTAATAAGCTGTAACATTAACTAGAAATATATTTAACAGAAGATCCACATTAACATAAACACGACATTAAAATGGAAGCGATGATAAGAATTTCTTAACTCCCTGTGAATCACAAGTTATCGCAACAGATAGTTAAAATTAATTTATATCGTTTCGGCGCAGTCCATTAATGTCGTACAACATTTGGGTTATAATATATAATTAATACTTCAGGTCACTGGCTTATATCACTACATTTGTGACTAAGTTTCGATAAGAATGGTATTCGTCTTCATCCTAACCTAGCTCAGTTTGAGGTCAGTGCATTATGGGTCAGTGAGTTATTTTTTTCTTTGCGGTCTTCACTTACCCTCCATCCCTCAATATTCAAATTTATCATTCAATCCTTCGCATTGTGTATTCACACATTTTACATGCCTCCGATATCGTATCGGCTTCGGATACCGCTATTGGATCGGATAGTGTGCAAAAGCTCTAATAAGATGAATTTAAAATTTTCACGTCTAACGATTCATTTGTAGTTTTTCTGTCATTTGAACCACTTTCATAACTCTGCATATATGGTAGATAACTACTCTTTCCATATTTTATCCATTCTTGTAACCTCACACATCAATCTAAATTTTTAATGCTGACTACATCCATATGATCTGAGATTTGAACCATTTCATCTCCGCTGCATGCTATCTTTATATATTCATTCACCGTCTAAAAATCTCAACTAATTTAATTGCCACGTTACGGCTGCATTTCATAAATTAAGACGTAAAATTTAAAACAATTCTTTAAAAAATCCCTTTCGTATCAAAGATTAATAATAACGTAGTCTTGGCGAAGAACACCTCAATTATAAGCTTTGATAAAATTACAGGTACCGAATCAATGGTGTTTGCCGGAGGGACCTCTGCATTAAAATTAACAAGTGAATACCTACGTCCGTACAGATTGTTGTTTAATTAAAGAGTAAATTCATGTTCCGCATCAGGAGGTAATTGTATAACATTTGCTGGGCTCAAATGAATACTGAACTTTGTGGATTTTGGTTTCGGTTGTTGATTTTAGGGAATGCGTCAAGTATGGTTAATATTTCACCTTTCATCTTCCTTCTTGTCAATTTAAGGTTCCTCGACACACTGAGTAAAGTTATGTACTAAAACGTTCTAGAATATCTAGATTGTGAAGTGTTTGTGATCGTGAATTGCAAGTAAAGCGATATAGATACATAATACAATAATATGTGTAAATATGTATGCACCAAATTATACTTTAAGAAGAGTACTACTATTTATGCGACGGAAAAAACTTTTTTAATTTCATTATTTTCATTTACCGTTGTGTGAGCATTTTTCGAAAGGCATCCAAAATATAACAATATATTAATTACACACGTAGTTTATATATATTTTAAGATAAAGTGATTTGTACATGCCATATTTTTATCAAGATGAAGACATTTTTTTTGCGCCACTTGTCTTCACAAAGCTGTAGAAGAGATAAAAAAGTTTCATTGATTAAATGAAAAGAAATTGTTTTGAGTACATCCACTTTAATACTTTTGGTTGCTCGAGCTTGAGGTCTGGAAACTTTTACACGTTTACTTGGCGTTGGCTTATCAACTTCGAGATACGTTGCAATATTAATTAAATAATTAAGCGGCAACGACTATCGTGTCTATCAAGGTAGTAATTTGCGCTGATCAACCAATTCAGAGTTCATTCCTTAAGGCGCGTACAAGTTACACTTAACTTTTATTTTTTAAATCAAAACACACGTCTGACGAAATACACTGCGGGCCACGGATAAGTATGCGCTCAGATTTCCAAAGAATGCCGTCTAAAACCCGATACGCATGAGACGCGTATTCCGTAAGTGCAATCCAAGGTTCCGTGCCGTATCGTCGCGGACAGACGATCCGCGGTATCGAGTTTATCGTGTGACGCGACCTGCGATCGACTTACCCATCGACCGATCACGAGCCTAGAATGTCAACGCACTTGTTCACTAATTAGTTGCGTATCTAAATTGCCTAATCCTTAGTGATACAAAGACAATAGGGAAGTTACCTGTCGAGTTAGTTGAGATACTTTGCTGTTGAAACATTATTCTTCATTAGCGTTTCGTCATAGGTTCGTATCACAGGTACGTATAGTCATGTGATTGAATATTACATGATTTTGATACGCTTAAAAAATAAATCATAGATTTAATTTGAAACGATGGAGATTTTCTGGCATCTTCTTTTATGTTGTATTAAATATAATTTGTAATGTTCCGTCAACATCCCTTTTGGAGACAGAGTGCTCTGTTAGGATAATCCGTGAGTTCTTTCTAGAAGTGAAAAAACTTACATGTACCATGCTAAAACTAGAGTTTACCAACAAGGAAAACAAGCGATTAAAAGTTACCCGTCAGTTTTTGACAATTCTTCTATACGATAAAATATTAAAAACAGTCGGTTACAAAATAATCCCCTATTTAAATGTTGGTGAACTCAAGCCTAATCCTGTTGTTGGAAAACTGCCTCACAATAATATAAGCATACAAAATGTATATAATGCGTACAATCAACAATATCTTTTGTTTGCCAATTGTTACGCAGTTTCCTTAACACTAACTGTAAAAAAGAACTAAAACATGGAATTTGACATTGAGATAATCAAAATCATTTACACTTAGATATCTGAGTGGATTATCACCAGATTGGGATGGTTGCAGTCAAACGCTTTGTCTGAAATATATAATGAATCTGCACTGTTTATGCCAGAAAAGTTTGATTTATAAAGTAGTCACTAGAAATCTATCGAGTGATCTAAGTATGAAAGAGGCCGAACTGTGGTGTTTCTGTGTTTTATGTACAATAGGTATATAATCCGCTCTAATTTTAATCCCCGGAGACTTTCCTAGAGCAATGGCTCCAGATTTGAAAGCTTAAGGTTTTGCTAGAAAATTAGGAGGATAATTCGAGGATAAAACACTAGGCACTTTATGGTTAGCGCTTGTACAGTCTTTTAATATCTATAGCCTAATTGCGGTAATATCAGATGCTTAATGTGCTTATTTATCAGCTGTATAATAAATCATTCCAAATTAGATGAAACAATTGCTCCGACTTTAAAATCAAAAATGAGAATCATAGATACGTCAACGAGAAGGGCGTGATACGTACTCAAGGGAAGTAAAGAACCGCATTTTCTTTCAATTCCTGTGAGAAACAAGTCTAAGCTCTTTTAATCCAATTGTGTTGGTAACATTGATGCAATGGTCTTCGCATGTCACCAGACATTTAGCAAAAACCTCGCATAAGTTTTTACGGAGCGTGGAGAAACTTGCATTGTGCTGGGTTACAAGGCTTAATGCAATGCTGATATGTCTAACGATTGCACAGTATTGCACCGAAGAGTGGGCGGCGACACGCAAGGCTCGTTTGGTGCCATGCAAATGTTTTGTGTGTACACAACTTTGGCCAACAGTGTATTTGGAATCCTGTTTGATTTGTGTGGGCATTGTTGGGACTTTGCACCTTACTATCCTGTTCACATTTCAATGGAAGCGTTGGCTGAAAATAGACTTCGTTGCATTCGATACTGCTAAGTTCTTGTTTATAATAGTATTAACATATAGCCTGAAGGTGTGACTTTGTTTTCTCGAAAAGGATATTCCGTTAGCTACATTTGTATAGAATTTAAATTAATATTTAGATTAACAAGTATGACACTCATTTATTTGAATTTTAATACATACATATTAACACGCTTACGATCAAATCAAGTGTTGAGTAGAACGTCAAGTGATATCTGGCAGTATGGGCCACGCATTGAAAGTAGTGTAGTTAGTGTTAGTGTAGTGTATTAATATCTTATAACACATTTTCGGAACTGTACTTTTTTCAAAGAAATGCCTAAGAAATGAAATAAAAATAAAGAAAAAAATTTGAAAAAATTTAAATCTTATCAAAGTCGGACTCATTAACAGTAGTGTTAGCAGCGTTATTGTGTTCCGATAGTGATAAGATAATGATAGCATAGAGAGACCCTCAGTGATTGAGGGCTACAGCCGAAGCTAGCTTCCAGTTTCGGCCTATCATCACCTAACATCATGTGAGATAAAAATTAACAGCTCTCTCCCTTCAAGTAAAAAAAGGTGACAACTTATTCACTAAAAAATTAGCTAACATCTCCATGTATACATCCATATATCACACAGCGATGCGCGCTCGGAGACGGACGTTTGCCGCTGTGCACTGAGAAAGTTTTAAATTCGATGTTCGCGTGGCAGGAGGCGTAGCACGTGTGTTTCACAGCTCATAGCAAACGAGCTATTGGCGTTTATTCCAAAAGCCATCGATACCATTATTATTATTTTCATTAAATTAAATTTAAAATACATACAAAATCATATATCTAAATATTATTTTTTTACAATGTATAACACTAAAAAATATACATTTAAAAATACAAAAATGCAGTTCCCCATCGGCAGTAAGATCAGGGTTCCGGCTACGGATCCAGAGACCTTCTCACTATACGGGCCGTGTCTAGAAGTACTGCCTTCTGCATTTGACTTTTGATCAAACCACCTAACGCGAGCCTCTTAAGGTGTTTATCGAAGCTCTTGGCTATTAGACCATGGGCAGATATGACTATCAGAACAACAATTACTGCATCGATGTCCCACATGTCAACATTCTCGTGAGCCAGGATATATTATTATTAGGTAATATTATAAATGCAAAAGTTACTCTGTCTGTCTGCCCACTTTTAATGCTAAACCATTAAAAAAAAATTAAACAGACTTTGGACTTGAGGAAAGACGTAGGCTTCTTTTTGGTGCGATAACCAACATCTACAATTTCATGTATCCCTAATCCTTCAACAATGCATGATTACAAAGTTCAACGCCAATGTTTACAGCCAATCCCAGCTCCGATGTTGCGTGTCGTTATCGGTCGTTCCTTGGGCGATGATAATGAAGCCGGACTGTGTTCGGTGCTTTGCTGTCGTATCTTCCAGCTCGGGGCTTATTCCCGGCTAATGTCTGCCGCGCCGAGCCACATCGCTCGCTTCCAATCATTGCTCTGTTCTATAATGTGCGCATATTTTATTTATTTTCGCTGAATACTTAGTATGGAGAAGAAAATTTTATTTTTATACAAGTATTTTGATTTACTAAAATAACACTAAATAGGTATGTGTACTACACACATCGGAAAATAGAGCCGGTCTTATTCTATTAATTTAAAAACCAACTCTATCAATTTAAGGTACAGCCTCAGGTCTCTTCAATCTTTGAGATACAGTCGAATTCATCAATCTTCAATATTTTGAGTTCTAGCTGGGTATCGTTGGGTATAAAGACACTACAAAGTACAAAGTGAAAAGCTTTATCAGCCATCGTCGAACAATTCTTAACTACTTTTTTATGTTTTAAAAAGTTCTTTCTATAAGACACCAGTTTTTAAGGCTTGTGTTTTTAATAAATGTATTTAGTATTTGTTAAACCAAACTTTTTAGTTTTTCATACAACACCCTGGCAGATTAGTCCATCTGTTTTTTAGTCCAGTCAACAAGTTCAAAAACGTGAAAAATAGAGATAAAGCTCCTAAAAATATGAGCAATAGCTCATTGGATTCGGAACGACCTCTAGAAAAATGAGTTTTGAGGATTTTACTGCACGTAAAAAATTGCAATTGTTATTAACAAAATAAGATGAAAAAAAAGAGGTATTTACGTTTTTGTTAATAACTCATAAACTATTAATATTTAAGATATTTGGAAAAAAGGTCCTTAAAGAGGAGGAAATTTCCAAAAAAAAAGTCCCAGCTCTCGGAACTCTACCTCTATTATTTATAACTTTAATTTAACGCTGAAAATAGGGTTCCGCGCAGCCATTACGGCATGGGCGCACTGCCGTTAAAGACAGTTTCTTACATAAAATTATTTTTTATAGTAACAAATATGAATTTAAAAATTTAAATAAATTATGGTGTCATCCAGATACTTGAAAGAATATATTCCCGTTGGAAAAAAAATTTTAAATTAATTTTTCAAAAAGTTATGCAATTGTTAATTAACGAATTTTTTTCCTATCTCCGTTTTCATAAATGACGACATAAAAATTTAAATAATAAACCTATAAATTTTTGGCTCTGTGGAGCTCTTCTTATATATATACTTAACAAGATCCCGCGATAAAAGTTTATTAAAGTTAATTATTTTGTTTATAATAATTTTTTAAAGTTAACAAAAAATGAAAAGTCTAAGAAATGTTATTAAAAAAAATTTTTTAAACAAATGTTATATTATTGCTGCTTTCTTATCCAACAATGGCATTAAGTAACATCGGAAAATTTTTTTTTACATCATTTGTTAAGAAATTGTTTATAAACAAATAGACAAGTTTAATATTTAAAGAATTTTTTTTTTACCATTGTGTTGTCGTGGCAAAATAATGATTTTTAAAAAAAAAAAATTTTCTTAAATAATTTTTTTTATTGTTTATAATCGTTTTTTTTATATTTCGATTGTTTAAATAATTAGTTAAGGAATGATTTTTTCTTTAAAAATCATAAGTGGCATTTCTTCATAGGTAAATAGAAAAAAAAATTTTTTTTATCAATAATTTCATTGTTTGTTAACTTAACAATTTGTTATAAACAAATTCTAACTACCGTTATTATTTTTTTCTAGAGCTAAAAAAAATAACAAAAACAGCCATATATATCAAAATACTAAAAAAAAATTTTTTCTATTTTTTATAACGCTTTTAAATATTACCCGATTTTTTGAATTTTGATATATATGGCTGTTTTTGTTATTTTTTTTAGCTCTAGAAAAAAAATATAACGGTAGTTAGAATTTGTTTATAACAAATTGTTAAGTTAACAAACAATGAAATTATTGATAAAAAAAAAATTTTTTTCTATTTACCTATGAAGAAATGCCAATTATGATTTTTAAAGAAAAAATCATTCCTTAACTAATTATTTAAACAATCGAAATATAAAAAAAACGATTATAAACAATAAAAAAAAATATTTAAGAAAAATTTTTTTTTTAAAAATCATTATTTTGCCACGACAACACAATGGTAAAAAAAAAATTTCTTTAAATATTAAACTTGTCTATTTGTTTATAAACAATTTCTTAACAAATGATGTAAAAAAAAATTTTCCGATGTTACTTAATGCCATTGTTGGATAAGAAAGCAGCAATAATATAACATTTGTTTAAAAAAATTTTTTTAATAACATTTCTTAGACTTTTCATTTTTTGTTAACTTTAAAAAATTATTATAAACAAAATAATTAACTTTAATAAACTTTTATCGCGGGATCTTGTTAAGTATATATATAAGAAGAGCTCCACAGAGCCAAAAATTTATAGGTTTATTATTTAAATTTTTATGTCGTCATTTATGAAAACGGAGATAGGAAAAAAATTCGTTAATTAACAATTGCATAACTTTTTGAAAAATTAATTTAAAATTTTTTTTCCAACGGGAATATATTCTTTCAAGTATCTGGATGACACCATAATTTATTTAAATTTTTAAATTCATATTTGTTACTATAAAAAATAATTTTATGTAAGAAACTGTCTTTAACGGCAGTGCGCCCATGCCGTAATGGCTGCGCGGAACCCTATTTTCAGCGTTAAATTAAAGTTATAAATAATAGAGGTAGAGTTCCGAGAGCTGGGACTTTTTTTTTGGAAATTTCCTCCTCTTTAAGGACCTTTTTTCCAAATATCTTAAATATTAATAGTTTATGAGTTATTAACAAAAACGTAAATACCTCTTTTTTTTCATCTTATTTTGTTAATAACAATTGCAATTTTTTACGTGCAGTAAAATCCTCAAAACTCATTTTTCTAGAGGTCGTTCCGAATCCAATGAGCTATTGCTCATATTTTTAGGAGCTTTATCTCTATTTTTCACGTTTTTGAACTTGTTGACTGGACTATTTAAGCTATTGCATAGCTTCTATCGCGGGCCTTGAGCGCGGGGACCGAATCCGGAAATTCCGTAACGAAAAAACCTTATGCTCCCCACTCTTTGTTTGTTTGTTTGGTTGAACCCTAAGATCTCAGCAACTACTGACTCAAATTGAAAAATTATTTTTTCGTTGGATAGTCCATTTATCTAGGAAGGCTATAGGCTATATAACATCACGATACGTCCAATAGGAGCTGAGCATCAATGAATAATGTTGCAAAAACGGGAGAAAAATATTTCTTTTCAAAGCTTTCACTGCGTGCGCTGCGTAAACGGTTAAAGTTACGTAAAAATCATGTATGACGGAATTGGTCTCCATTAAATTATCTAAAAAAAAGTTCGCGACAGCATATGTCTATCTTTTATGGTTGGCTCACTATATCCTTTCTTTTTGGTAGTCAAATTTGTTTTAAAATAATGTATTATCTGCGATGGTTTTTTTGTATGCATGATATTATTCCTTATCAAAATAAATACATTATTTATCACAAGTATTTAATTTTGCACAAAATTGTTCATGACTTCTTTTGATTTCAATGAATATCTTAAGAAATATCATAGTTTAAAATAAACGGAAAATAATAAATTTTGCTTTTCAGAGATTTCTTTGCGTGCGCTGCGTAAACGGTTAAAGTTACACAAAAATTATGTAGGACGGAATTATTCTCCTTTAAAAGTTATAAAAACAAGTTACAGACCGCATTTATCTATCTCTTAAGGTTGAATCGCTATAACCTATTTTTGTTAATAAATTTTGTTCTAAAATAATGCTTTAGATGCGAAGGTATTTTTGTAAACATGTTATTATTCCTTATCAAAATCAATACATTATTCATCACAAGTATTTAATTTTGTACAAAAATGCAATTTTTATGCCATGCAATAGCTTTACCGCGGCAGTCCCCGAGTGCCACAAGTTAGTTATTAGTCAATTGACGGGAGAGTCAACTACAATTTTATTCATGGAGCTTCGTAATGCAAATGACGCTCATTGAAGCAGACCTATGGGAGTTTGTCTCAAAACCATGTTCATGTGCCGAGAAGTTTACGCAAGAGTTTCATCGTCGAGATCAAAAGGCAAGATCAAAATTTCGTCTTAATGTGGTAGAAAGCATTTTCCCTGTTGTGATGAACTGTCTTCTATCACACTTCTAGCAATTTAACCTAGAAGTTGAGATTTATGTTCGTATTATAGAATAAGTTTCAAGAATGAACGCTGATTTGAGCGTCCTACGTCTCTATCACTTTGTGCGTGATAGAAAGTGACAGACGATTCTCAAGACGTGTTTGACTTCTGAGTGTCATTCTATAATACGGGCCTTAGATGTTGAAAAAGCCTTCTTGAACGGTGACCTCAGAGAAGAAATGTATATGAAACAACCGGAAGGTATTAATATTAAAAAAAAAGTATTTCTATTGAAAAAAACTCTCTAAGGGCTGTAACAAGCCCCAATACAATGAAATAAAAATATTTTGTAACATACATTTTTTTACTGTAACAATATTGAATTACACCACCAACACTCGGATTTATTATATTTTTAAAAGTATTTGGTGTGAGCGTGAAAATATATTATATTATTATTATATTATTATTTCAAATAAAATAAAATCAAATTTAAAACAAACATTACTTACATTAGAACTTCACAAAATACATCTCATCTTACTTTGGTATTGTTCGTGTAAATCTGGCATTTTAATTTTTCAGCAAATATATAAATACTTTATTTTTGAATTGCAACTATTGTAGAAGGCACTCCACCCGTGACGCCTGAGGTCATGTTTGACATTAGCTTGAAATAAACATTGATGATTCGCTGTTTCCATGTTTATGCTGCAAATGGCCCATCGGACTTTCTACGAATTTATGTATCAAATGTAGCAAAACCTGAAATTATCGAATAAACAAAATCGAGTCTCAAATTCAGTAGGCGGGAACAGTTTGAACTCCTCTTCCTTATTGACTGGTTTAACAATGTTTAAAGTGCGATTTATTCGATACTTTTTGTAACATTATTTGCTTTATTCCATCAGAGTATGGTCATCAACCAACTTCAATAACAGCCTTTTTTGCATATCATCTTTCATGCAGTCTATCCATCTTTTTTTGGTCTTCTTACTCTCCCATAATACATATGATGTCTGAAATAGTTTACCACTCTAAAACCCTTAAATTTGATAATGATGAGTTATTCTATCACGTCAAATGATATATAGTAGAACGTAGAATTTGTATTAACATGGAATTTCAGTACTCAAAATGGTCGCCTTTTTTTTGTAAAAAGAAAAACTAAGACTTCCAACAACAATCTCATAAACCGTGTTCCTGAGGATGTACATTAACTTTGAATAATACCTCTATAGCTCTTGTTAAATATATCATACAGTGGAAGTAGCATAGTTTTTAAGTTATTGGTAATTAATTTTAACCAATTTAATTGTGTAAAATAAAAAATGTTAAAGAAATTGGAATTCATAAAAGTGTCCATAGTAAAAATATCAATTTACTTGTCTGAATAACATGCCGAAGTTAATGTATAACCTCAGGAACACGGTGTACAAATAAGTGCAATTGCAACTTTTAAATTAATGAATTAGATTCATAGTCAAAAAGTCATTAATATTAGTTGTTAGAACCAATAATTAATACGAACTCTTAGTCTTAGATTTGTATTAGATACAGCATCTTAGACGTTACTGCACACCGTGATACAGATTTTAATTTGATAACTGATAAAGATTTTAAGATCGTGAAAATCATAGATCTATAATTACTGACGTTTATAGATTGGCAATGAATCGACTAGGACGAGACCAAAAAAAATGCACCAATGTATGAGTAATGCGCATGTGTGCGTGAAAAATAGTTCCGCAGTCTGACAGGTGCTGTCTTTTCTACGTGACTGACAGGCCGACCTGGGCCACCTGCGTGTACGTGAAATGGTCTCGTCTAACTATCTCGCTCTAACATACGCGTTAGTATGCTCTTTCTCTTTCACATTGCCGATCTACAGTTTCCTATATCTATGGTGACTATACAATATGTTTTTGAGGTCGAGCATAGTGTATAGTTGTATAAAAACATTAGCTCTTTCAATTTTACTGTAAGGGACACTTTTCCTCTCAGCACTTCCAATAACACGTCTAATGGCGGGAAACGCTACAATTAAATTGTCTAGCTTCGAGCGGACGTCATCAGTACTACGTATCATTAGTGAAAGTGCCTAAGTGGCGATACACATGCAATAATTTTATTTATGACTATGTAACTAGATTGCTGTTTCCAATATCCAGTGATTTCGAATCAAGGTAATTTTTTTGTTCAAGGTACGGATATCAGTGGATCAGACTACCCAAAATAATTTCTTTAATTGATTTTCAACCATAAATGTGTACTTATATTATTATCTTAAAGCGCAAAATCGCTTGAAAAAATTTGTAATAAAAATTTCCGCATTCGGTCTAGTGGTTCGCCCATCGAAATTAGATGCGGTCGCGGGTTCGATCCCCATGGAGTGTTATAAAACTTGTTTTGAAATGCGCTGATAGCAACATGTTAACAAAGTCTGTCTCTAGTAATAGTGTTATTTCCTTTATTTCATTTAAAATACTAAAAAAATATATTTCTAACTATAATTTTTTTACAATGTATAAACATATGTGTTATTATTATTATTGTTTCCCGACAGCTAATAATTAGGTAGCCCAACTCCATGGGATTTGAAGTTAAAACTGTTTTATTTCTATTAATATTAAGAGATGCCAAACAAGCTTGCGGCCCACCTGGTATTAAGTGGTTACCGTCGCCTGTAGACACTTGCAATATTTAAGAGTAAATCACTTAACACTGAAAATGCGTTGCCATCCCATGCCCATCCCATGCCTTCCATGCCCAGTAATTACACTGGCTACCTTTCTCATACAAATTTGATCATGGTCCTTTGACAATGATTTAGTTCATAAATAAATTTTGATTCCTGGGGCGAGATTCGATGTAATCGAGCGAATGCTCTTCTAACCTTGTCGATTAAGAGGATAGTATGGCAAGCAATATCTTCACACAAAATGACCCAAGTCGAGAAAACGTTTTTCTAACCCTGATTCTCATCTGATTTTTTTATGATATATAAAAGGTTTTTAACATACTAAAAACTATGGCTATACATTTTCCTTTTTTCAATTTTTTTTTCCAAAATAACTTTTATGTAAGTCGAATTTTGAGAAAAGGAGGTAGAACAACCTTTCTCCGTTTGTATGGAGACGCGCGTAAATTTTCTTTCTTAAACTTTGTTCTATAACCTGTCGTTACTTTCTGATCAATATATTCCTGTAATTTTTAACACCGTTAACTTTCGATCTTGTGAAATATAGGTACGAATAGGGAATATGCATGTAATTCATATAAGGCTCATTTTTTTATATGTAAACTCTAGTAATTTAGAATTGTCCCTCCATCAATATTTTCTAATAAAATTACTTTTTGAGCAAGAAATTGCGAAAAAGCTTTGGGAAATTCAAATATTTGAAACGCGAAGCGAGCAGTTGTTGTAACGTAAAAATCTAATAAACAAGATAGTCAACGTCGTGATAAACACTTTTTTAACATGAAATCCCGATTTTCGAGGGTGTAATCGAGGGTGTAATGAAATCAAAGGTGTAAAAGCTTTAATGTTTTATAATACTCTCTATGCATTTAATCTTACATAATTAATTTATCTGAAAAAATCAAATATAAGGCAACATTATCTAAAACAATAATATCCTTTGTTTCTATACTATATGTGTAATTAGCAAAATGCCCGTTCAGACAATTTTTTTTACATTTTTTTGAACTTGTCATACTATTTTTTCAACGTTGAATATTTTTATACTAATTAAAGGAATGTAAACTAGTAAATAAAAATATTAAAAAAAATCATGCAATTTCGTTACGTTACGTTAATTTTCGATACGTACTTGTTTTGTTATAATTCTATGAATTCGTGGAAAACTGACTTCACTTTATTGAGATATCCACCTCAAAATCTATGAACGAACATATAATAAAATATAACCCTAGTTATCATTGGCAGTTGCATCACAGCGCACCTGCTACCGCACATTAATAACTTCATCTGCATCGGTACTGTTCTGTCGACCGTCTGTCCGTATGTCAGTACTTTGATTTAGATGTCCACGTATTTCCTCTGTCAACCCTGCTTTCATATTTGTACTAACTACAGTACATATAATAATACTACTATTCTAAGACGCAACGGTGAACCATGCAGTAGATAATATTACAATGTGGGAGAATTAGTATTTTAATAAATTTATGTTACAAGGAAAACCAATACAATATATAAAATACGAAGATAGAGCTGGTGTTAATAAAAGAATATTAGAATGGACTTTATTTGAAAGGACTTTGCTAAGTAGATACTTTTAGATCGTAAAAACTCTACCACCGTTTCGGGACAAAGTAATTATTTCACTTAAATAATAATTATGCCGAGACAGAGAAGAAACAGCGAAAGAAACTCCACAATTTACAATTTCGTAATGATTTCAAAATCAAAACATCAGGTTAATCAAAACATCAGGTTAATGGATATATTGATAATATAAATTACGGTTTAATATGTGCGTAAATTTAGGTAGCTTTTACTCCCACATTTTGGATCATTAATCTGGATGTCTGGACAGCAAGTAATAGTATCTGCCCCAGGGAATAGTCCTGGCAGGCAGCAGCGGACAGCAGCAGACCGTATCTTTTGCATTGCAAAAGATACTGTCCAGGACAGACCTCTTAATAATAGTTTGTAGTTTTTGTATATTTCAGTCTATGATGTGTCTTGTCTTTGCTTTTTTGTCTTGTCTCCATTTTCTCAGTTTTTATTATTACACTTTTACTTTACGATCCACCTTTTCCTTTCCAGTCCCTGACAGACAGTCATGATTTGAATCTTGTCAATTGGAAAAGAGCCGCGATTCGTTTTTCTTTTCCCAATGTAATAAAAATAAAACTAATAGATGGTATAAGCGAACCAAACAATTTAAAAAGAAATCTGTATGCAAGACCAAAGACCATCTTTTCGCAGTACACGTGTAGTTCAATTAATTCCCATCTAACTGGTGTAAGGTGCATTCCTACCTCCAACACCTATGTAAGACCCCTGTAGTCCGTCGCTTCATTAGTCAGGTCACCAGCCGACACCTTGTGCTAATGTCGCTGATGGCTTGGGTGATTAAAGCTTCTCTCAACACGCTATGTCGACGGGAACATTTAGCAAAACCTCTGTACGGTTAGACTAATAATACTAGACTAATTTGAATGAACCCCTCTTACATGAAATTGATGTTAGTATGAATCGTTTTAGAGGTAACGAAGTATCCATAGCAACAAATAATTTTTAATTTCTTAGTTATCTACATAATTTCATGACATAATCACTAGATTATGTAGTACTGATGTCATTAAACAATGGTATAATGATGTACAGTCAACAGCACATCGGGTTGGTAACCTGATTAAATGTTCTCAATCGATCTTGCGCTTTATAACTAAAGTTATTATACCATAGTTATCCTTATTGTCCAGAAATCCAGATTAATGATCCAAATGCGTGGGAGTAAAAGCCGCCTAAATTTACGCACATATTAAACTGTATTTTCAAATTCAAATTATTTATCGTAATTATCGTAAAATATTTGTATTACATTAATTCTTACTTATAACCCTTTAGGCGATAAAGCTTTACTCAGGTCTATCTGTAGAAATTTTTTATTGCATAGTTTTTATAGAATGTAGGCATTCTACAGAAAATGCCTTATGTAATAATAATAAGTAAGGCATTTTTCTGTAGAATGTGCCTGCAATAAAAGCTTTTCTAAAGTATGAAACGTAGATAGACCTGACTAAAGCTGAAATCCAAATGTTTTTCGTTAATTACGATAAATAATTAAAATTCAAAAGGCTCGGGTTGATCTCAATTGGAGCATAAATTTGTGTTGTTTTGGTTGGTCGTAGTGCTGGTTAGGTTGTTGGATGGATCTGGATCAAAATAACCGTCTATGTCTAGCAGTGGATTAGTGTAGATTGTTGATGTTGATCTAAATATTTAGAATACGGCGAACGTACCCATCACGGTTTTAAATAATAAAAAAATGTAACTGAACCAAAGTTGGGAGTCGTACATTGAAAATGTTGTAATTGTAAAAATAAACACTTGACAATTTGGGTAAAATGTTTATTCAACCAACCACGCCTTGGCTTAACTACCTCCAATTATGATTCAGATAAGGGTATCATTTTAGTGTTATGTATGAAGGGCCTAGAGTCCCCAGTATCCTGTATTTGGTGCCGCAAGACAACATCGTCTTAAAAACTGTTATAAAGTACTTTGTAATATTCCAGTTTTACAACTTAATACTTATCGTTAAGCGTTGGGCGTCCCTGCTTAATGCGGTCCATTAGACTCATCCAATAAAGTTCTTCTTTGACCGAAATCTACAATTACCGACTTACGATAAACTGCTTCTTGGCAAAATATGAAACAATCTAACAGTTTCATTTGGTAGAGGACTTTCAACTTTATTACAATTGAGCAGCGCTTGCATTCACGTGTCGGACGTCAACGTTGTGGGACGTCAGTATGTAGAATGCTCTCATTTTGAGATTATTCCAAAAGATAGGTGTTGCCTGCATGCAAAATACTTCCCTTTGAGATATGGGCATCGTCCAAGCTCGTATATTATTTAAAGTATCGAGGATGCCACACACGAAGCTACTGTATGAGGTCTGAGGTTTAGTATTCTATGGAATATTTACGAGAATGTTAACGGCAAACGTAAATTTTTACTGAAATATGTACACGACGAACGTTTGTGTGAATTTCTTCACAAATAACACATTGTTATAGATGACAATAAAATATAAATATAATTGTTCATATTGAAGTGCAATAAATTTTTTGAAATATATTTTACGCCATGGCATGGTCACTAACGTTGGCAACACATTCAGCCGTTTACACGTTTCTGCGTTTCAGTAGAGAGTTTTAGGTATCACTTACAACCAAGATAGATGTTATAATCCTAAACAAAACAATGTAAAAAACGGGCAAATATTATACTTTATGGTACTCAATTACGTCACTCCTGATTTTCTCACATGTTTAAAAATAACCAAAAAAATATAATATATTATTAAAGCAAAAAATGGTGAGAACCCTAGTAAGCTGTCATTGCCGAAAACCTGAGTTATCATAGATAATATTATTTAACAGAGGGGTAATACCTATTTTAAATGGTCCCCCTTAATATTTTCTGTTTTTTGTCCACAAAGTCAGAAAAAAAGTTATGTTGTCAAATTCAAATCTTCTAATCGATATTCTACAATTGTTTCGTGTTGATTAGGATATGATTTTATCCATATTTCTTACATTTTGTTATTATGACTCTTTGTTATTCCGCGGATATTAGGTCAAAATGTACATGAACAGTCTGCGTATATTTGAATATACCGAAATATGTACTATCGACCGATACACATCAATGAAAAATTTAATGTTAATTTTTTATTTTTGCTGTAAGTCATACAGCGATAAAAAGATTTTCTAACATTGTAAAAACACACATTGTACATGTAAATGGAACGTTATTCTTTATAAGTGAAAATGAAAATGAAAAAGCTCTTTATTTAAATGGACTTTGCTAAGTACTTTTAAATCGTCAAAACCCTACCACCATTTCGGGACGAATAATTATTATTATGCTGAGATGGAGAAGAAATGGCGAAAGAAACTCCACAGCTTACAATTTCGTAATGATTTCAAAACATCAATACAAGTCAATAAATAATTATCAATATAATTTAAGTTATATTTTAACATGCGTAAAGTTTGGGTAGTTATTACTCCCACGCATTTGGATTATTTATCTTGTGAAAAGCTTTTCTTTATAATTTAATTAATCATATTATTGAACTAAGCAATTTAAATTTTGATACCCACCACCATTTTATGTTATTGTTAGATAGGTACTTACAGATATTCCTTTCAATATAAGTGGTAAGCATACATTTAAGATCCTCCGGTTAACGATGTTATAAGAATACAATGTGTGGTATACAAAAAAAATAAATATTATATAGGTATTATTATTGCATGTGTCATACAATTGTCCATCTAAAGATAACAACTAATCAAAAGACCTACGTTTACATCAATCAAGAAAACATGAGATGACCAGGCCCCGCTGGTAAGGAAACATTTAACCCCCTTTCCGCTTAAGGGGTATTTTTGTAACACCTTGTACAGGAAATATAGTTTATCTATTTCAAATCTATTTTACCGTATAGTCATCACCTTCTATTTCAAATCGATTTTTAACATTATTTTAACTGTCACCATCGACAGGGTATTCATTCATTCTCACACGCGGGGACCGAGTTGATCACATACTGTGCGCTTCGGAAGAATATTTTGTGGTTCTGGAATGAACTCCTTGTAGAGGTTTTCTCTAACGACTACAACTTCGGGTTTCTTCAAGAAAGGTATGAAAAAGTTGTTTTCTAGGTCGGCGACGCACGTGTGATAGCCCTGGTATTGCAAGTATCCATAGGTTCCGGTGACTGCTTACCATCAGGTGGACTGTATGATTGTTTGCCAGCAATGTGGCATAAAAAATTGTACAGCTTATGTAGATATTACCTTAACAATAAATCTATCCTTAAGTGTCCCCAGTCTCCCCAACTTAAATACTATTACGGTTTTACTGTACTACGTCACAAACTCAGATAATAATGTCCAGACAGCTGACCATATTTATACCTCCCTCAAATTAGGAAACCAGTTTTTCTAAACACCTTTATCCCAAAATAAGGCACTAAATCGCCACCCAAGAGTCGGAAGTGCCACCCACACCCGTCACGTTCAGCTTATCAGAGCAGCCATCTTAATTATGAGCGTGCCTATCATCATCTAAAATTTTCTACCTTAAAAGGTCTATAAAAGTCCTAAGTGTACGCAATTTATTCGAGATTATGGTGAGCCACGGACTTATGTCACGACTCGTGGACACTTCTGTAGGAACACGTGGCGTTGTAGCCGTTTCGTTATCTCGAATTCTTTGGATTGTTTGAAATGAAAATCCTTAGACGACATTTTGAAACGTTATACGCTGATTTTATGTATAACAATAGTTCTCTTCCTTCTACCCCCTCCTAATTTATTTACGGTCGGTTCAGTATGTCTTGTCAACAAATTGCTATAGGTATTTACATTAGGTTTTATGACTGACAGCCTTCTTTGGGTATGCTATAGTAGGAGGATTACTTGCCACCTCACGAGAGACCCTCAGTTCAGACTATCTGCATAGGGTTCAGAAATGTCCTTAGTTTGTCCTTAGTCGCCCTTTGGCGTCACCAACAAGATGTCAAAGTCAAATACATTTATTTCAATTTATGTTCAAAATGTACAGATAACAGCAGATCAGACTTACCAAAACCGATACCTAAAGAAAAAAAATGATTGAAAAAACTTTGACAGTTTGTAGTAGCTCAGTGTGCTGTTGTATGTACATTTGGCTGTTCTATTCAAGACCGGTAACTACATGGTGAGTTTTATTTTATAACGATGTGAATTTTTTAAATAGAATTTAACTGGAATATTCTATGCATATCTTAATTCTATTAGAAATCCTGCACACATTTCAATAAATTAACCTCACGCTTGGATGAAACTACACACTATTAGACAAATACTTATAAAGGATCTTTGTAACCAAATTTGGGTTTCATACACTTGATTTGTCAGGAGGCGAACAAGCTTTGGATCCGCTGACGTCTCCATGTTTTCCTACAATATTTACGAATATTTAATAATTATTACGAGAATAATTAGCGATAAACAAAGACAGTCAAGGTAGATGTTCAAATCAATATTATGCAAAAGTAAAAAGCTATACAGAGATGCTTAAACAAAAATAAAATTTATTCTAAATACATACATTTCATGTTGCTTTCGTAAACTATAACAATACCCCAGTTACCAATATCGGCTTCCTATATAAATACAATACCTTGTAAGTCAAAAGTCATTAGGCTAATTGCAAGCCGCAGCATCAGTATCGGTCGATAGTTTGAATCGATACTAACACTATAACGAGTATCGAATAAGTCTAAAATGACAAGGGGCAGCGTATCGGCTCCCGCTATGGTCACATCACGCGCGGGCTATCACTGTTATAACGCAGTTACCCGCGGGTGCGCCCGCTCTCCTACCGGCACTCTGATACTGGCCTATACGCCGACCGAGAAGATTTGATACTTGCACCTATTTAATATTCGAAGATAGTTACGATTGTAAAGGAGCATAATTATACCCAAAGTCTTTAAAGACTTTGGGTAGGATAGCCCGCACGTGATGTGGCCATAGCGGGAGCCGATACGCCGCCCCTTCTCATTTTAGACTTATTTGATATTTGTTAAGTGTTAGTATCGATTAAAACTGATGCTGCGGCGTGCTATTAGCCTAATGACTTTTGACTTACAAGGCTTTTTATTTATAAACTAACTGGGGTATTGTTATAGTTTATAAAAACAAACCAAAATGTTTATAATTAAAATAAATTTTACTTTTGTATAAGAATCTCTATAAATCTTTTTACTCTTGTTTAAGATTGGAATGAACATTACTGCCTTGAACTCTCTTTGTTTATCGTTCTTTCATCATCAACAGCTCATATAATGTTTCCACCGAGGGGCTCGAGCCTACCCAACATTAGGGGTGATTAGTCCATAGTCAACCACGCTAGCCAAGTGCGGGTTCGCTCATTATTGACGTTATTAACTATTTGGTATATTTTCAATTTAGTAAATTGCATTAATTCGACAAGTTTCTAATTAGTTGTAAAAACCTATTTTAAAGTAAGTTAAGTTAAGTATATTTATAATAAAAATTTTAATGTTGAAATTATCATTCAGGAGTATTTTTTCCTTAAAGTATTTCACTTTATTTAATAATTCCATATCATATCTTAAAACTGACACTACAGATGATGTCACACGAGCACAAAATAGGGAGCACAAATTACCAATATACATTGCAAGTTAAGTGGTACAGAATAAGTTAAGATAATAAAGTATCAAAACTAATACACCGGTGTCCACGGCGGGAGCGGGTGTGATTGCGGCGAGCCACGGATAAGGTAAATAGCTCATACAATTGTCGGAATGGGAGGCTCGAAGCCTCCTTTGTTAAGGAAGTGTAGTGCAATCTAATAGGGGACCGTAGCCGGTGGCTGTGCTAACACGGTGCGAATTGCTATGCTGCGTTTGTGCCGAAACGGTGTGTTGATTGCCCACTCAGCGGCCGAGAGTCGGAACATTTACATTGAGTAAAGGCTAAGCGTTGGGTTATTAGGGATTTATACAGAACCTTTACGAGCCAGTCGTATTTATTTCAAGCATATAATTTAGTTATTGACTGTGCTAAACGTTAAGTGACTTCTAATACTAGTAGTGTTTTGGTGTATGTTAATTTCTTAGCGTTTTTCATTGTTCAGGTTTTTTAACGCTTGAGCTGCTTTAAATTCTTTCTAAACTCTTATTTAACCGTCTCTAAAAAAATTGTGCATAGTATCGTTGGTGGTAGGGTTTCTTTAAGACCCCCTGGCTATAAATATTCGTTCTCAGCATATAAATATTCGTCCCGAAATGGTAGTAGGGCTTTTGACGATTTAAAAGTACTTAGCAAAGTCCATTTAAATAAAGAAATTGTTCATTTTCATTTTCATATATAGCGACTCTAGTTTATCAAAGCCACGAAATAACATTTATTAGAGCCATTTCAAATTCTGCTCCAACAGCTAATGAGAAGATTTCCAGTCCCTTAGTGGTTTAGGGTTACAGATAAGGCTGGCTTCCTTACTTCTACTTTATAAATACTTAACATCAGATGACTTGAAAGCCAAGAGCTTCGCAAGGTATATCACAGAAAGACTTACTGATGCACATAATTACATTTTGCCCTCGCAAAGCACTTTTGTATGTAATTAATTGTGTTGTAGGCAGAAAGAGAAGCGGGGATAGAGGTCAGTACGGGTGCTTCGGGTGGCCTTATAAGCTAGACCTGGGTCACAAGTTCCAGGTACTGCTCCTGACACCCCCTTTGTAACACTTGAATCTTCGTCTCGCCGTCTAATCTAGAACAGAAAAAAATAACAATTTACTGTTCCAAAATTGTGATTGTAATCTTACGACCTCTTGCACCAAGTGAGATCAGGCGCGCACTGGTGACTTTTTCGTTACTCTTATCAAGCCTACGGATATGTATGGAGGTGCGCGCACGATACGACGTGACAAGTGGGTGACATTTGGTACATCTCCATACAATCCACGAGAGTAACAAAATATTCACCGTGACAAAAGTCACCTCTTATACTTTTTACAATTTAAAAAATCGGATAAAGATCTAGAAATGAGGTTAGTACTTATCGACTTGGGACCACGAGTCCTCGAGTGAGTATACAGACATTAAAAGTTTCTGTCATCCAGTTGAATGATTTTAAAGTAACGAGCTCATATTTAGGCAGTGTGGGCAAATGTAATACAAAAAATCGGGAGTGGTCTCCCCTTGACTTTCTCGTATACCGGAGACGACTAAAAAGTTGATAGAAACCTTATATTTTGATGTCATACATGCATGTTCAATTTGGTTGCAATAAGTTAAATCATACTCGAGTTATCGTGCTAACGCACAGACACACACAGACATAATTCCAAAAACGGTATTTTTGGACTCAGGGAGGTCCAAAACGTGTTAATCTGTTAAAATCTCGGGGTCGAATTTTTTGACGATTACAAGACTTCTTCTATACTAATTATACGAAAAAGTAAAAAAAAATGAAAATGGAACAACCTACTCCTTTGAATTAAGTTGACACATAAATTACTTTTTGCAATATTGTAAAACGTAAGACTTGGTGGAACTGGCCGTATAAATCTTTGTCATATCTAGAATATGGAATAATTTTATTTTTGCGTTTACAAACGCGTAAATATAATACTAGAAAAATGCACTGATGCACTGTTAACGCGTCCACCCGGATTGTGGAAGGTGCGGGTTCGAGTCCCGCCTGAGGCAAGTCGATTTTTTTCAGTGCATTTTTCTAGTATTATATTTACGCGTTTGTAAACGCAAAAATAAAATTATTCCATAATGTAAGGTAGTTTCATCTTAGCTGGGCGTCAAATATTTGCAAAAATATTTCGTTCGGGTCTTGGAAGTGCAAATTTCAAAGATTTGATGAAACGATGTTTACCATAAAAACATAAGCACCAAGCACTGACAAATTTCGACAGCGAAAAGCAGTGCCTCGGTGGCGAAATTGGTTAACGCGTCCACCCGGATTGTGGAAGGTGCGGGTTCGAGTCCCGCCTGAGGCAAGTCGATTTTTTTCAGTGCATTTTTCTAATATCTAGAATAGAAAAAAAATAATTGAAAGCCTCTTAATAATGTGGATGAAATTGATTTGATTGCGATTGTAATCGTCGTCTTCACTAAAAGGTGCTTAATATGCTGCTTGGTCACACGTACTTTTTGCATTGCGTACAAGGAGCTTATATTACCTATAGAATGGAGTCATTAGTCAAATGAAAAAAGTGAGGGCAAAAATTTTGACAACCCTTGACATTTCTTGACATTTCTAGAGAGGCTCTGTCTCTTTCTAGTAGGGTGCCTATAGCAGAAAAAATAATAGGTCTGACAAACGTTTTTTACTTTACATGCCAAAAAATTCTACAAAAACTTAGAAGAAAAACTGTGTTTTTACTTTTTTCATATCTTAAAAAATGGCTGAGATATTTACGATCAAAGTGCGTATTTCCGGCCGAAGGTTGTTAAAAACGCGGACGGGCGCTCACTAGCCGATGACGTCACAACCTCGGTCATTCGATAGTCGTGCTCTCGTTCGCACGCCGCTTGGCAATAAAAATCAAAATTATAAAGTTATCTGTGGTAAAATGAACACAAATACTGTATCGTGCCCCGGTGCATCAATTCAACCTCCTGTTCAAAGTTCAAGTTCCTGATAAACTCTTTTTTTACGTGTCTATATACCCAAAAATGAGGAAAAAGTGGATGACAACCGTAAAAAATTAGATTCAATCGGCCCTAAAACTAAAGCGCACTGCTGTGAAGACTATTTCGATTTTAAAAAGACCTACAAAACTTACGTTTTTATAGTACTATTGCAACGGCTTAACCGATTTTGATAAAATATGTCTATGAACCACAGTTAAATTCAAATTTAAAAAATCGCGAATGGTCTCCCCTTGACTTTCTCGTATACCGGAAAAGACTCAAAGGTTGATAGAAACCTTATATTTTGATGTCATACATGCATGTTAAATTTTGGTCACCCATCCGAGTATCGACCGCACACTTGGTTGCTTAACTTTCGTGATCGACGGCTCAAAATTTGATAGAAACCTTATATTTTGATGTCATACACGCATGTTTGGTTGCATTAAGTTATAGCATGCTCAAGTTATCGTGCTAACGCATAGACACACACACAGACATAATTCCACAAAAAATATTTTTGGACTCAGGGAGGTCCAAAAATTCGACCTCGAGATTTTGACGGATTCACACGGAATCCGTCAAAATCTCGAGGTCGAATTTTTTGGCGATTACAAGACTTCCTCTATACTACGTAGGTACGAGAAAGTAAAAACGCATCGAAACCACAACGGTTATACTTATAACCCTAACCAAACCAAACCAACCCACACACAAAATTATTCAAAAATGTCTGGTTTAGTATAAAAATATAATAATAGGTATTGCCTACTTAGAAACCGTTAATTACGTAAATACGTACCTACTAGGACTTACCTACATTTGTATATGGGTAAATAGTGACATTTTCTTACTTCTTCTTTCTACATAGTATTTTTTTATCGCCGCTCATAATAGGTACTAAATTAAACACAGACACATTCAGTTAGGTTTAAGTTTGAACAAATACCTACCCGAGAGTAGGTAATGCTTAGGTACTTAGAACATACATATCTTTTCATCTTTATTCCACTAATTTCGGCAGCCGTAAAATCTTGATTCTTCATCAAAACCGTCAAACTATTCACTCTTAGCAGATTGTCCGACTGACCAGAAAATCTTCTTCCATTGTTCACACTACACGTTTCACTCTCATCTGAGGTTTCACTTCAGTGTAATCGGATATATAGGACAATTTATATTATTTCTTTGAAATACAGGCACATAGGAAAACGAAGACGATCGAAACTAAATAATAAAACGAGACGCGCGTAATTTAGTAGGGTTAACGTACCGGACCGAGGGCCGCGCGGTGCCGCTGTCCCAGGTTGTGACGTCACCGTATGAGCGAGCGCAATCTCGGAAATACAGAAAAGGGCTTAAACTTCTCGTCGTTATAACTTCGGAAATACTGCATGTATTAAAGTGAAATAAAAAGTAATGTAATATTTATGACCTACGCTGCGATTTTAGGTATATTTGATAGTAATATTTTGACCCTTTTGTGTTCTCCATTACGGACAATCTTGGACTTCGTTAAGTTAATAAAATTAATTAGTACTCAAAGTTTAAAATATTTTTGAGTTTACCATAACAAAGAATTAACATTCATAATAATTAGTTTTAATCTTCCGTACAACTGTCTGTTACTATAAGTAAATTTACACTTAACATTGGCGAAATATGAAATGAAAAAGCTCTTTATTAAATGGACTTTGCTAAGTGCTTTTAAATCGTCAAAAGCCCTACCACAATTTGGGGACGAAATAATAATTATTATGCTGAGATGGAGCAGAAATGGCGAAAGACTCCGGCGATGAACTCCACAGCTTACAATTTTGTAATGATTTCAAAACATCAATACAAGTCAATAAATAATTATCAATTTAATTTAAGTTACAGTTTTACATGCGTATATTTTGGGTAGTTATTAAAAATAAATAAAGTAGAAGAAGTGGTAGTTTTATAAATTCTGTAACACACTAAGTTTATTCCTTAATAAAAACTTGATCACAAGAACTGTTCTATTTTAAATCTAAACATAAATAACAATCTAAAAATTAATATATTACATATGTGACTCAAGAATTTATGTAAAACAAAGTTATATATACACATAATATTGATACTTAAAAGAACAAAATCCTTTATTATTATATGATACAGTGATATCCGCAGAATATAGTTACATATTCACATAGATACTTCTAAATTACAAAATATTGACCTAAAATATATTACTTTCATATCAATCGATGTTTCATAATACTTTATAATGATTGGCAAAATAATCGATTCTGTAAAACAACTAAGAAAAAAGTTACAGCTAATTTTGTACAAGACAAACTTAAAATCGCTCTGCTATAAAGTAAGAATTATGCAGATGTGACTTTATTATATCATGAGACCAACAATTAAAAATATCAATACCGGTAAAAGATGTAAAAGAATCATTTGTACTCGTAACTCGATTAATACTGGTTAACGTATGACAAGGTATATAACTTTGTCATGTGTTAACCAGTATTAAAAAATATGCATAAAACGATAAGGATTTCCTATGTAAAGTTGGTCGGTACGCAACGTATCACACCATGTATTTGGAATAGCCCGTATTAACTTTTTTCGGTTTCAAAGAGTTTGTACTTCATTCTTACTTTAAATTGAACGCCCTACGTATATATATATCAACCTTCTGTACCTGTTACTCAGTTACGAAGTCAGAAGGATAAGAGCCTTGTTCCTAAAGCCGTAATAGTGTAATTTCCTGACCTAAATAGTAGTTAAGCGACCCCGTCCAAACCCCGAATTCATCACATCATCTTATCAGCCAAGAGACGACCATTTTGATGTACCGATAGTCTATTTTGCACCTTTGAAGTCACTGGAGCACGGCTCAGGTTTCGACAGAATCGAAGACTTTCTCATAGTCCACAAACGCTAAGCATACTGGCAGACAATACTCTTCGGTCTTCTGTATAACCTGCTGCAACTTATGTATTGGTCAATGGTACTAAAGCCTTTTCGTAATTCGGCTTGTTCTGGGGGCTGGAAGTCGTCATTAGCATATTAAAAACTATCATTTGATAGGCTTGAATTGCACAGTCACAATTTTATTAATGCTGTGTCAATTTTACTAACCCAAATTTGAGTGAAGTTTGAGGTCACTGTGCATATTGCACTCTGCGTTACATGTCAGTAGATGCAAATGTGAAAGATAAAATACACTATTACACTGGTAAAATCCACTCAATCATTTTGAATATGTTTCTCAATTAAAATAATGTACATTGCGCAAATTACATGTTTTGTTTGTAAATAAACGTTCCCAACCAAAAATGGGTAGAACGATTCATGTATGATATATATACATAATCTATAAACTATATATATAATCTATCTATATAACAGCTATTTCAAAGACTTAAAAAAAATATATATATCAATTTTGATTGCCATTTCTGAAAGGAAAAAGGTTATTATTTTATAATAATTCTGGAAATCCTAGTCACCCTAGTCAATTTGTTTACACATATTTGAATAAGTAATTTATGTATGAAAATTAATTAAATTCAGATAGTATTAAAGCCGAGTATCAGAAATTACTTTCCCCTATGGAGTTTCGCCCAATAACGATAATCATATGGAATTACATGTGAAAAACCAATTTTACTTAGGTGAACAATAATATGCAATTATAATACTTACAAGTGAAATTTCACACTGCATCCTGGATACGACTCACTTCTGCAACCACGAACTATACAGCGATGCACCATTTTGCACTATTTATAGTTATTAAAATGTAAAAAGCCGTACCAAAATCGCGAGACGATATTTATGAATACGTCAATTACGACAATTTATGTCATGTTGAGATTTCGGGACATTGACACATGAAGAAAGTGCTGCCATTACATAAATCCTTTCATTTCCCATAAGTTATAGAAAGAATCACAATGATGATTTTCAAAATAAAATACAAATCTAAACATTAAAAGTAAATATATTATATTTATTTCTTTCATTGATAATAAATACTGATAATTGAATACAATATGTTAAGTTTTTAGCTACTTTTCTACTTTTGTTTTAGAAAGATGGCGAAATACTGGGGAAATCTTGTTTCTATGTAGTCGTGTTTAGAAAGAGATGACGACAATTTCTAGAAAGAGAAATGTGAAATGTGGAATGTCAAGTATTGTCAAAATTTTTGCCCTCACTTTGTTAATTTGTCTAATGACTCCATTCTTAGTATAAGCTCCTTGATTGCGTATAACTTGTTTCTTTCTGTCACGTCTTCCAATTTCAAAAATTACGAGCCAGTAAAAAATAATTTGTCACGTCCCATATAGCCAATGAAAATTAATACGGTCACGTTGTCCTATCGGATTATTTTAATGGTGAGCTTCGTTAGTGGTCCGCACTAACTGCTGTAATTAAATTTGCATAGAAATTCCCCTAAATTAGTACTTCGACTGGTATGATAGAGTCAGAATGTTACATAAATCAAGGCACGAGGCCACGGCTTACTGGGTGACATAATATTTTTAATAGCAATTTTCTTGGTTGATTTTCCTTTAAGGGTTAGGCTTATTCGATCAAAATGAGGCAAGAAGCACCCACACTTATTAATAATTGTATTGTTCACTCACAATTATTAAATAAAACAAAATAATGTAGCATTCGGGTCTGACACAGAGCAGAATGAGTTTTTTTGTGATCTGTGGGCTCAGCATTGGTGTCAGTATTATAAAAAGTCATCGTTTCCGATTTGAACGACTGTATACGTAATTTATTTATTTATTTATAAGATGCAATTACAGAAAACAGGCAGAAAAAAATCGGGAGTGGTCTCCCCTTGACTTTCTCATATACAGGAACGACTCAAAAGTTGATAGAAACCTTATATTTTGATGTCATACATGCATTATGGAATAATTTTATTTTTGCGTTTACAAACGCGTAAATATTAATACTAGAAAAATGCACTGAAAAAAATCTACTTGCCTCAGGCGGGACACGAACCCGCATCTTCCACAATCCGGGCGGATGCGTTGACCAATTACGCCACCGAGACGCTTTTCGCTGTCGAAATTTGTCAGTGCTTGGTGCTTATGTTTTTATGGTAAACATTGTTTCATCAAATCTTTGAAATTTGCACTTCTAAGACCCGAACGAAATATTTTTGCAAATATTTGACGCTCAGTTAAGATGAAACTACCTTACATTATGGAATAATTTTATTTTTGCGTTTACAAACGCATAAATATTAATACTAGAAATCCCGCCTGAGGCAAGTCGATTTTTTTCAGTGCATTTTTCTCATACATGCATGTTAAAATTTGGTCACCCATCCTAGTACCGACCTTGCACTTGGTTGCTTAACTTTCGTGAACGTCGGCTCAAAAGTTTTGATGTCGTACACGCATGTTAAATTTGGTTGCAATAAGTTAAAGTATGCTCAAGTTATCGTGCTAACGCACAGACACACTGACACACACACAGACATAATTCCAAAAACGGTATTTTTGGACTCAGGGAGGTCCTAAACGTGTAAAACCGTCAAAATCTCGTGGTCGAATTTTTTGACTATTACAAGACTTCCTCTATACGAGAAAGTAATAATATCATAATTACATTAAGTTTTAATACATACTATTGACCCTCATAATCTCAAAGGAGGGGCTTTAGATAAAATTTGGTTTAAATCGGCGAGGGCTTTCACCCTTATGTTATTGGTATTTCTCCCATTCGCATACTTAATTAAGTGTGTTTAGCGCACCGCACAATATAATAAATTTCTAACAGAAAAATTCCAACGCTCACTGGAAGGCACTCGGTGCAAACATTTTGTATTAGCTATATGTGCATACATCCTTTGAACCAGAACTATTTCTATTTATTTGAAATAAAGAGACGAAACTGTAGATTTGGTGGTTCAACTATGAACTTATTTTAACATCCTTTAATGGAAGCTAGCCACCGTGACAGCACATAGTGGAATTAGCTGTAATCTAGGATCGATAGTACGTTTTATGGGTGCATAACGCAGAGCGGCTGCGGACGGTCACGAAGTTGACCACGATCCAATTTGGATGTCCCCAACCCTGTCTCTGATAACCATAATAACGTGCTAATTTTGTTATTAATGGGTTCCAAAGTAATGCCACAGTCTGGCCACAGTCTATTATGATTTCTTAATGCTATGAAAATTAAAATTTATTTTTATCAAAAAAAAATATGCTTATAATATTCTATTACTCGTGAGATACAGAAAATTCGACGGATATCTCTTTCAAAGTTGAATGAGGATTTTCAGTCACTATTTCCTTTTGCGATATTAACTTCAGTTGCAGACGCTGATGGCCTACCAGAGCAAGGCAAATCTTCCATCACATCTCGACAACTTTTGAACGCTTTGTAACTCATAAGCACGTGTTTTTGATAAAGTCGATTCACCGCAGGCCTTCTGTAACATTTCCAGTGACTCTGAACAAGAAATTCCATTGGCGATGCAAAATTTAAGACAAACTCTTTGTTTTGTCTACTAAGAAATTTGCAATACAGACTAGATATGAGATAACTAAACACAGCACTGTATTTAATAACAGATGCAAGTCAAACTCCGCGCCAAAATGGAAAACAGTTGTGATAATCTAACAACAACAAATAAAAACAAATAACTTAATTTGGAACCATACACAAATCCACCAGGGCTAGGCGCAGTCGTTAACGCAAAATTGCGGAAGATGCTGAGTTTGATTTCCCGAGGCAGGTCGATTCTTTTCAGTGTATTTTTCTAGTTTTAAAAATATTAACGCGTTTGTAAACGCGCAAGAATTATTCCACAGTGAAAATATTACTTCTAAATCATGCCTTTCACGAAACTTCTTCAAATATTATAAAGATATAAAGTTACAACCAAATCCCGATGACCCAAATGATATATCCTATGGCAGTATTGTCGATCAAGACATACAAGCAGAGTAGAAGAAAGAAGATAAGCTTACAAAAAGCGTGACAATGAATATTTATAAACAATAAATATTTTATTATACTCTATTACCAAATTATATGAAACCAAGTTATAGAGCCGTAAGATGCTGCATTACGCACTGACAGCAGACATTCCAAAATGATATAACCGAGATGACACGCCTGGAATTCCTGCAGCATATTCATACAAATTATCCGCTATCAACACGACTCTCACGATTGTCGCCAACTCCGATAAGAACAACATTAGGTACGTAGAAATAACCAACACAATCGAGATCCACGAAAACTATAATTTCTGTTCCGCAATAAAGTTTATCGATTCTCTTATTAAATTTAATATTTTCTTTGGGCTTCTCGCATTGTTTACGTACGTAGTTTTTGTAACCTTAACTCGCGTAGTCGTATAATACGTGATAGAATCTTAGGTGACATTTCTAATATTTGTGACTTTAACACAAATACAGGGGACAAAGCAAAAGTAAACTTTGAAAGGTCAATGTCCTATTTATCTATTAATTTTTACATAATTCTGAGTAATGACGCTCAAAGGGACTAATACTGAATATATTCGAAAGTGAATTTTAGGATGTTAATAAAATTATTTGTATTTAAATGTTTGCATTGTATGTGTGTGTTTGCTCAAAATTTTTTGATTCATGGTAAGCTATTAATTTTGTAAATAATTATGAAAATTATTGTTATTTATGATCTCATGAAAATGTACTGTAATTTAATAATATTTCGGTTTTAGATCCATCAACAGGTGGGATTGGAAGAAAGATGGAGAACAATTTTGTGTTTAAGATATTGAAACCACTTGATACTCTAAATGGTAAGCACTTGACGATGGTCTCGGTGTAGTTGCGCTCACGTGCGCAGATCCCGAGCCGTCACGAAATAGCGCACTGAAGGTCAGGCCGGGGAGGATGTTTAGTGGGTATGGAGGGAACGCCTTTACCACGAGTCCCACATATCCCCTGTGGTTGGTACCACCCCGCAGGGACGATGCGTAAATGCATTTGACCTCCCCGTCAACAAAAAAAGCGATTAAAGAAAAGAATCCGAGATCGCTTTTTTACTTAAGTAGATCTTCTTAGGAATAGTAACTGGATTAATCAGATGTTTAAGAAGTGCAAATGTGAGTCCAGATTAAATAAAATGTTGTATAACTTAATGCTATGTAACTCGTTCAAATTAAAAATTGCTGTATAACATTACAATAAAACAAGACTCATATAGACACGTATCATCCACACCAAAAACATGTTATATAAATATATGTTTTAAAACATGTCTTGGAATATAGTCTGGACTCACCTTTACATCTGTCCGGTTGTCTTTAAGTATAGGCGTATACTTATATGATTATTATGCGAGTGTATTTATACCATCATAATATAATTTTTATTGAATCGAATTAACATATTGAAGTAGGTTAACCATTATTCCCTCTTTTAAATGGTCTCACTAAAGCTAGGGTTGGCAGGACGAGATCTCTGTTAGAGATAAGCTCACCTTTGTATGTGTCTTTCTTACTGTATCACAACTGTTATTTTATGGGTTCAATAATGCTTGACACCGTCGCGGTGAAGTGGCAGTATAGCTGCCTACACATCAAGCGGTCTAGGTTCGAATCCTGGTAGCGGCAAATATTTGTGTGATAAACACGATTATTTGTTGACAAGTTTATATTAAATTTATTTATAAAAATATCAAAAAATTTTAGGTATGTAAATTAAAAATATCCGTTATCTAGCAGCCATAACGCAAGTTCTTAATAAATAGCTAATAAATGGCTAGAAGTGGAAAAAAATAAATCACTATCTAAAACTCTGCTCAAACGCTTTCGGGACTATCAGCGTGATAGAGATAGTATGTATGTTCCTAAATAAATACTAAGCAACATTAGACGAGAATTACCGAGAGTCATCACTGTCTTGTATATTTTACAGGCAATCCCAACCGAGGACTGGAAGTACATCTTGTGGTACCAAATTCCAGTTTCATCCGCACTCCGGAAGCAGATAAACCTCAGCAGGAGCATTCTATAGCTCGTAAGAGACTTTTTGTGCACTTAACGACTTGATGTCTTAATGCCCCCCATTGAGTAACTCGACAAACAATTTGTAGTTCTCCTTAGAAGGTAAGATTTCGACTTGAAGAGTGCTTGCAGCTTCAGTGACACGTGAGACGTGTTCTTGACGACATTGTGGAGATTACTAAAGCTTTTCTCTAAGAGATTTTATTACCGGACAGTAACAAGTTTTGGTTTTGGAACATAATCGTGTTTGAATATAGAACAAAAAAAGTTTAGTGTTCAGCGACCAAAAAGCTGGAACGAAAATAATTTATAACGGAGGCTGTCGGTAAAACTGTATTGCATTGTATTGCGGGTAAATAACATTATCCACATTATGTCATATTAAAGAAATTAAATATGAATGAGTACTTTAAAAAAAGGCATGTATTTTTCTGTTACGTAACAGAACGATTATATACTCTTACTGTTTACTATTCATTACAAACATTCTGTTTTTTTTCTCACTGCTCAATGCTCATGCTCACTGCATCTACAGTGAAAAGTAGGTATTTTCTTATTTTATTAAAAGGTTTGTATTAAATGCGTGTACTTATGCAATGATATTTTTGAGTTAAATCAGGTTTCAGTAACATAACATAACAACGAACAACAGTTTCCCTTAGTAACTGTAGAATTTTAACATATTTTATGGCATACACCTGACCAGAAAGTGGCATTTTCTGCTCGCTACACGTACGGAATATCCCACTTCCTGGTCAGGGGATGACATAAAATTTTGTACTTAACTCGGGCTATAAAAAAGAAAACCTTAAATCGCATATTAATCTCCCTCGCCTTTAGCTCAGGCGTCAAACACCTGCTATCTGAGGCATTCTTTATTTTACCGCCCTCGATAATAAATGTAATTTTTTGTAAGATATCTTTTAAAAGTTATTTGTTCAACAAGTGAGCAAAGTAATTTTTAGCTGCGAGTGCCGAAAACATGAACGTGGATGGCTACCTTTAAGCAGGTTACCCACGTTCAGGTTTACATGACAGGTTTAACTGTTCAGGTAAACATGAGCGTGTATGTACGGTAACCTGCGCAGTTGTGCGGCATACACGCTAATGTTTACCTGAACAGTTAAACCTGTCATGTAAACCTGAGCGTGGGTGGCCTGCTTTATGTAAGTGCGGGTTGAGATGGGGGAGCATAGTTCATTTATTTCGACGTTGGCGCTCGCCGCTGGCGCACCTACGGCGCAGTGCAGCGGTAGCGATCAAGCTTTACATATACAACCTGAGTATTCGTCGATTAATGTAACTATGATTGTAGGCACACAACAGTCAACAAATAATAGAGTGGCTTACAGAGAGGACTTAGACACAGCTCTTGAGGAACTGGAGAAGAGACAACTTGTTAAAAGTAAGTTATTAACATTCTGCAACGATGTCGTGGCCATATGTAATGAAACCAATGTAATACGCGATGCCATCGATCTTCTAAAATTTACGTTATCTGTAATTATCTAATATTTTCAAAAAAAATTGATTTATATTTCAGAATATCCACAGTCCAGTAATGGAGTTTATGACTCTACATCTCTAAGTGTTTTTCCATTTCAAGTTGCTACAGTGAAACCTTTTTATGAAATGAAAAAACCTAATAATTTAAGAGAAATTGTGGAACTTCTCAAAAAAGGTTTAATACAAATATCTAATAGTGTGTTCATATCATAAATTGTCTATATATACTAATGTGGTAAACATCAATCTCAGTTTTTTTCTTTTACAGGGATTGAGATCTATAGCAATAAAGCAAAGCCAAGCACTGACGATGTTGAATGGATTAGAATTAAAGTACCAAATATAAAACAATAATTGGAAATAAAGCTATCCGATCACTACAATATTTATCGTTTACTTTTTAAAACTTAACGGAACGAAATCTGTTAAAATCAGGACTTGTAGGGTAAAATAGACTCCTATTTCCTATACTCAATTGAAATGTAGCCTATGTTACCCGAACCATAACAACGAAACGATTGACACCATAGATTTGTTACTACTGAGTTTCCTATATCTATGATTGACACCTTATCCATCAAAATCGGATGAATGGAGAAAAATACGTAAATAGAAACATACATACATAGGTTGCTAAAATCATAACCCTTCCTTTTGGCTTCGCCGAAGTCGGGTAAAAACTAGTAGCAATGCATTGCTAGCTCACACAAATTCATTAACAATGTCAAATGTACCTCAACTGTTTTGTAGAAATTACGATAAATCACCTTATGTTTGAGGCTTTGAATCGTATAATTGGCCAGATCATGAAATGTGCGGCATATCATGAAATGCTACTGGACCGTAAAAATCTCGACCACTGGTCGAGTAGCCCATTACCTAAAAATGGTAGTAGTCAGGAGTGATCAGTGGGTTTAAGGTATTTTTTATGACAAAGCGGAGTGGACTGTTTGTGGGAGATTGTTTGTGTCTAATCGGTGATCGGTAGGTAGACGATATGCCCAAGCATTTCATGATTAGGCCAATGATACAAACCTTAGCGAGCGAACGTATTACGCGGGGTGATATGCGTCGGGCCGCATTTTTGTACAAAACCGCATGATCTCGCGCTAAACCGTACATATTGCAGCCTGTCGCATGCGGCACACCGCATCACGGCAAGCTGCATAGTGCGTTCGCTCGCTTACTGTTTAAACAACATAACAATCCTGACCAATTTCCCTTTTCCAAATTGTTTCCCATCGACTTATTTAAATTTCGCACCATGGCGGACTGTCAGCGATGCGATGCCAGAGCCGCTGCTAAGAAAATTAAGAGAACGCAGACGCCCGGGCTGTGTGGTGTTACCGTACTGAATAAAATCTGTTACAAATAACTACATGCCTGCTAGAAGCTTAATGACTGAATTGTGATCGATCAACTCCTGCCTTGGACGTGTGGTCCAAGGAATGGGTGCAAACTGGTGTGTTTCGTGAGTTTTGTTAGTCGGCCGGCAGCAGACCTGTTTTTAGTGGACCTCATCTCTTCAATCTATCCAGGTTACTGTTTGTGATTTTTTCTAACGCTGAGAGTAACAGGGTTTCGAAGAATAATGCAGTAGCATCTCCAACAAAGCCTATCTAAAACTAATTGTCTTTAATAGGCAAGAAAGGAATAAGGTTGTAGAGCGTACTAAAGCTTTATTCTACAGCTTACACTATAAGTCCTGATTCCTTAATCTGAGTCGTATTCTCTTCACACTCAAACTACTTTTAAGAATTTAATTCAAGTATATTTGTTGAGTTTATTAGGCGACTTTTGTAACACTTTGCTGCGTTAGTAGTCACAGAAAGACGATTTATTGAATGTGTGAGTTTTCATCTGCAAGGTTTAAAAGACTTGTCAGTGACATTCATACGCCGTGCTGTGAATTTGCGCTTTTTCTCTACTGGGAAATATTTCTACTCCAACATTTCTTATTTCTGTGACAATTACAGCGTCTAGTACTGTTGGTAGTATTATTGTGTAACACATACAGTTTATTATTTTATTCATTGGTTTTATTCGTTTCAATTTCGAATGTATTGCCCATAAAAACACTTCAATTTGGTTCACCGTCACAAACAGCTTTTCATAATCCTAAAAATGGTTAAGTGATATGGCAGTAATGTTTAGTGCCTCATTTTTTATTATATTAATCACGACCTGTAATTTAAATGAAAGTGCTAACATTAAGGGTAAATAATCTTGGTTTATCTGCATCTTATTTCCCAGCTCCATCCAGAGTTATCTACCTATGTTGTTGTTAGAACACTTTAACATCCATTACCATCCAGGTACAATAAGGGTCAAGGACTTCCCCCTCAAAGAAAAATAAATAGCACTGTATCGTTACGTAGAATGCACTGCCATAAAGCAACCTCGTCTATTATTTACCCTATAAAATTAGAGTGGGAAAATCATTGTTTATTACAATTTGTAGCTATCGGGAAAGGACCTATTAATAAAGTGGACAACATATTCAGACGCTATATAAATTCAATGATCCAACTGAAAGGTAACTAAATGAATTTATTTAATTTTTTTTTACAGAATAGTAATATTATTTTTGTTATGATTTTTATTTTTTCATGATTTGAAATGTTTTTATCGATTTTCATCTCAGTACATGATTGCGTTACACGTACTTAATTTTCCGTATACTTAAATATTATGGTAGGTACTACGGAAATTTACATAAAGTAGCTCTCACTAAAGCATACCAAATATGGCTGGGAACTCCCGGATCCCTCTCAAATTTCAAAGGAAATCTTTAAAATCATCATAAGACCGTTCGCTCTGTATGGGTCAGAAAGTATTTAAGCGGATGGATGGATGACAATCGACTACACGTGGCTGAGATGAGGATGCTACGAAATGTGTGGAGGAACAAGAATGGATAAAGTGAGGAATAGTACACTAGAGAAAGTTCTAAAGTAGCACCAGTGGCAAAAAGATTGAGAGGTAACAGATTGCCATAGTATGGACATATAATGGGAAGAGATGATGAGCATGTAACAAAGAAAATAATTAGAATGAATGTGAATGGATATATAGGCAGAAGAAGATCGACGATAGACTGTGTGAAAGATGACATGAGAGAGAAGGGTGATAATGTTGAGGTGTCGGCTTAATTAAATTGGGAGCAGGGCAGGTGAATGATGATGAATGGGCAGAGGGAGCGCATTAAACCTTAACCTGGCTTAAAAGTCCTAGACACTGTTCCTGGTTGGGGTCCACGTTCGGAAGCCTCCTCGTGGTGGACCCTGGTAACGTGGTGGGGAAACTTTCTCGGCGGGTGTGTGGCTTTTGATGTCAAGTGTCCCTTGGCATTCGAAGTCACATGCCATCGTCGAGTTGTTTTCGTTTTTCCACCACGGCTAGTTCCGGACGGCCCTTTTCAGGGCCACAACCGCGCCGGAAGTCCCCCGGGTGCGGTCCGATGGCTGCTCCCGCTGTCCTCGACAGGAGGACGCGCCAGATCGTGCAGCCGTCGGTGGAGGAGTGGTTGCTGGCCACCAATTGGTGCAAGGAGTGCCTAGACGGGCAGCGTTGGGATGGACTGCGCACGTGAGCAGATCTTAAGCCGTCCCGTAATAGCGCACTGAAGGTCAGGCTGGGGAGGATGTTTAGTGGGTATGGAGGGAAAGCCCTTACCTCGAGTCCCACATATCCCCTGCGGTTGACACCACCCCGCAGGGACGATACGTAAATGCATTTGACCTCCCCCGTCAACAAAAAAGGCACTGTTCCTGGTTACCCTCTCTGCAACACGATGGACCTTTGTCCATCTTTCATCATCCTTGGCCATTTCTCATCATCCTGGTCCATCTCTCATCTTCCTGATCCAAACTCGTTACCATTTTTTACCGTTCTATTCTCATCATGAATCAATAGGGTGTTCAGAGTTTTCGTCTTATATTTCAGATCGTTTTCCTAATCATGAATTGGAATTACAACTTCAGATTGAAATTCCTCATACTCCGGTCAACTTCAAGAGTAGAAGGTCTAATGTGCTCCTAGTAAACCCTCCAAGACCATTAAGTGAGTTCATTCTATTACACACCCCACAAAAAAAACTACCATAAAAACGAAAATGTGAATAGGCTTAATTAGTTAGTTGTAAGAAATGTAATAAATACTAGAAAAATGCACTGAAAAAAAATCGACTTGCCTCAGGCGGGACTCGAACCCGCACCTTCCATAATCCGGGTGGACGCGTTGACCAATTTCGCCACCGAGGCACTGCTTTTCGCTGTCGAAATTTGTCAGTGCTTGGTGCTTATGTTTTTATGGTAAACATCGTTTCATCAAATCTTTGAAATTTGCACTTCCAAGACCCGAACGAAATATTTTTGCAAATATTTGACGCCCAGTTAAGATGAAACTACCTTACATTATGGAATAATTTTTATTTTTGCGTTTACAAACGCGTAAATATAATACTAGAAAAATGCACTGAAAAAAATTGACTTGCCTCAGGCGGGACTCGAACCCGCACCTTCCACAATCCGGGTGGAAGCGTTGACCAATTTCGCCACCGAGGCACTGCTTTTCGCTGTCGAAATTTGTCAGTGCTTGGTGCTTATGTTTTTATGGTAAACATCGTTTCATCAAATCTTTGAAATTTGCACTTCCAAGACCCGAACGAAATATTTTTGCAAATATTTGACGCCCAGCTAAGATGAAACTACCTTACATTATGGAATAATTTTTATTTTGCGTTTACAAACGCGTAAATATAATACTAGAAAAATGCACTGAAAAAAAATCGACTTGCCTTAGGCGGGACTCGAACCCGCACCTTCCACAATCCGGGTGGACGCGTTGACCAATTTCGCCACCGAGGCACTGCTTTTCGCTGTCGAAATTTGTCAGTGCTTGGTGCTTATGTTTTTATGGTAAACATCGTTTCATCAAATCTTTGAAATTTGCACTTCCAAGACCCGAACGAAATATTTTTGCAAATATTTGACGCCCAGCTAAGATGAAACTACCTTACATTATGGAATAATTTTTATTTTTGCGTTTACAAACGCGTAAATATAATACTAGAAAAATGCACTGAAAAAAAATCGACTTGCCTTAGGCGGGACTCGAACCCGCACCTTCCACAATCCGGGTGGACGCGTTGACCAATTTCGCCACCGAGGCACTGCTTTTCGCTGTCGAAATTTGTCAGTGCTTGGTGCTTATGTTTTTATGGTAAACATCGTTTCATCAAATCTTTGAAATTTGCACTTCCAAGACCCGAACGAAATATTTTTGCAAATATTTGACGCCCAGCTAAGATGAAACTACCTTACATTATGGAATAATTTTTATTTTTGCGTTTACAAACGCGTAAATATAATACTACTATACTCCACCCGGATTGTGGAAGGTGCGGGTTCGAGTCCCGCCTGAGGCAAGTCGATTTTTTTCAGTGCATTTTTCTAGTATTATATTTACGCGTTTGTAAACGCAAAAATAAAAATTATTCCATAATGTAAGGTAGTTTCATCTTAGCTGGGCGTCAAATATTTGCAAAAATATTTCGTTCGGGTCTTGGAAGTGCAAATTTCAAAGATTTGATGAAACGATGTTTACTATAAAAACATAAGCACCAAGCACTGACAAATTTCGACAGCGAAAAGCAGTGCCTCGGTGGCGAAATTGGTCAACGCGTCCACCCGGATTGTGGAAGGTGCGGGTTTGAGTCCCGCCTGAGGCAAGTCGATTTTTTTCAGTGCATTTTTCTAGTATTATATTTACGCGTTTGTAAACGCAAAAATAAAAATTATTCCATAATGTAATAAATTTTGAAAGTTTTGAGCAATCCTTTAAAAGTAAACACTAACGTAAATATAGAAAAACATTATAAAATTGTCTATAATACAGTCTGTACCTTTTTAATAAGGATACATATAATCATGCTCGTAATCCCACGAGGGGTTGAGCAGAGCTTTTGGTAGCATTTAGTTACACATAAACCTACATCAGGCAGTAATGGGTCATGCAGTGCCTCCAATAGTGACAGGTTGCCAGCCCGTCGCCAGCACAAATGGGACACCTTACCTGAAAAAGTTGCAATGCTTGAGTAATTCAACAAATAAAAATACCAATAACCGGGACAGATTTTCTACTCTAATGCATCTCTGCAGTTCGGAAGTTATTGCTTTCTTTGCGGCCTAGTGTAGTTTCTTTCAATAAGTATTTATACTAAGATACGAGTCGCCTAATGGTAAACGCGCACCGTAGCCTATAGATGGCTGGTAACACCATGTAACTGGCAAGCTCCGGGCCCTCAACTCGTTCACTACTCTGTGGAGCACTGTTAACCATTAACAGTACTTGAAATACCTTCCTAGTTCCATAGGAAACTATGTATTGTTTCCCAGGACGGGCACTCTTTATCGGGGATGCTTATCCTTACAGCGGACTCACAGTGGCTACGCTGTGAGTACTTTTACCTTAGGAACGCGGGTGAACCATGACTGTGTGATATAGGTACTTCACATGGTCTCTGTGTGTGTCAGAGTGGCACTGCTCAGAGTGGTCACCGAAGCTTATGGATACAATGTGCTCTACTCAAACAATCATTACTCATCAGCGTTCATGACATAAAAATACTGTCAGGTCCAAAAAGTAAAGGTATCTTTCTTTTTCTGATTAAAAGCATAATGACACCGACGTCGACACCTGACGCCATCGTGGTGGAGTGGTCAGTATAGCTACCTACACATCAAGCGGTCCGGGGCAAACACGAGTACATAGTCGTTTATATATTTATTTAAGTTTATTTATAAAAATATCTAAAATTATCATGTATAACTACACATTATACATCCATTACACAAGTTCTTAATGATACTTACTTAGGCTAGATATATTATGTTATTATTATCATTTATTATTATTTTATTTATCTCAAATAACAAAATATCTACATAAAAATCTGTACATATGTCATATTTGCCCCATCCCAGCAGATGTTGCGTTACAATGACCAATATAACGACAGTCAAGCCTACTTGCAACTATTTCTAAGATACTGTTGGCACTGCCGCTCACTCTACGCACCAGGGAGGCGCACGCACCGCTTCCGCATAGTCGCATAAGAGCAGTCTACCCGCGCATCTGCAAACATTCCCGACGCACTACAATATCGGGGCAATCCCAACAGCAACCTAAATGCATTGTTGAATTGGACGCGCAGAATTATAATTGTAGATTTTTAAGATCAAAAAGTATTACTTTTAATTTAAATTTAAAATAAAATTTTCAGGAACAATTCTGCGATCCGATCAAAGTACCATCTGTAAGTAATGTTCTTTAAGTGATAGCGGTTCGCCAATTTCTTACTGACATCATTAATTATTTCTATTCAAACAGCAAGCACAACGACAACGACGTCTGTTTCCACCTCAACACTAGCCACATCTATACCAAGTAAATACGTGGGTAGGTTTATTCGTCAAATATAATACCTATTGATTGATCAACCTTTGATTGGTCACCCGGACTGTTCAGTTTGATTTTAAGTGTAACATCTATCGTGGTTGTTGACTTTTGTTTGTTTGTTTACCGAAGGATTGTTACTTTTTGGGATTGTTGCTCCTTTTAAGTAGGCGGCAGGCTGGTAACCTGTCACTATTTAGAGGCACTGCATGGCCCATATTGCCAGTGACAGCTCGCCAGCCTGTCGCCTAGATAAAAGGGACACCGATGCCCAGTAAGTAACAATTTATTAGTAAACAAGCCACAAACCAGGACATAATGTTACACTCAAAATCATTTCATCAGTCCAGCATTCAACAAAAATTATAATTTCATCAGTAAACATGGTCTTTAACTGAAAAGAAATACAGTCTATCAAATGCATATAAAGTACCTATTCAGACTTCTTCAAGACACTGTAAAGTTATCAATTAGCAGGTCTCCCCACTCAAGTCACAACTTTGGACCCATCCAGAATTCCAATTTACTTGGATGATTTGAAGAAAGCCATCGAAAACTATGAAAAGAAGCACGCGTTTTTATCGGGTAAGCACCAATCATTGCAATTGTCCTTTTGTTTCATGTTACAGATTATTCTTGCTTCTGTTACGATTAGTTTTAATAATTAAAAACGGCCATGATTTCTTGTGTGTCAAATTTACCGAATGATATTCCACTATTTTCTATTCAGTTTTAAAATGGGTTTTAGCAATATATGGCAACTTTAAATAAAGTTTCTGAAAATAGCTCCAGTAGTTTCAGAGTTATGTCTCTCTTAAGACCTGCTTTTAAGATTATTTTTAGTACATAATAATGTACAAATGTGGCAATGTTCTCATACTACTGTGTTGTGTAAGTACTCTTTATTTATTTATTTATTTATTTATACTTTATTGTACACCAACAAGAGTTAAACTACACAACATAATTAAACTTATGCTAAAATTAGGTACAATGGGCGGCCTTATCGCTGAGTGCGATCTCTTCCAGGCAACCTTAGGATGGACAGGATCTACATGGAACAAGTAACTTAGAGGGAAGTTGGCACAATAAGAAAATTATAATAATAAACACATAACCAATGGACCACAGACAGCATAAATATATACACATAAATTATATATGATACTAACTACAATAAATAATTATAGTATACCTAAATACAATTATATAAATACATACACTACATATACATAAATATACTACATTTACAATACATACATATTAATACAAAAACAATAAGTCAAATATAAATGGAAAACAATTGCAAAAATGATAAGGATAAAGGAATCTATAGTACTACAGACTGTGACAGGTAGTGATCTTTCACTAGTCTTTTAAAAATGTACAGAGATTTAGCACGTCTTATTTCGACCGGCAATGCATTCCACAAACTAACTGCATGTACTGTGAACGACTTACTATAGAATTTGGTAAAATGCATTGGGGTCTCCAACCTTAAATTATTGGATGAACGCAAAATTCGTGAATGAGTGTCCTGTAGGAATGTAAATAGTTGTTTGAGATAGGATGGGGTATTAGGATTGAAGAGGATATTTATCTATTATTATTTATTATTTAGATATATTTATCTTTTTACAAAAAAAAAAAAAAAAGTGTCGGTGGCGTAGTGCGTACGAGCGTCGTCTCCTACCCGGGAGGCACTGGTTCGATCCCCGTCACGTACCAATGTGTTTTCAAATTTTGAATTCATATGTACGTTTAATCGACGCTTTTACGGTGAAGGAAAACATCGTGAGGAAACCTGCACACACCTATGAAGAAATTCTTAGGTTGTGTGTGAAGTCGACCAACCCGCACTTGGCCAGCGTGGTTGACTAAGGCCTAATCGCCCCTAATGTGGGGTAGGCTCGAGCCCCTGGGTGGGGACATTATATGAGTAGTTGAAGATCTTTTTACATAAGTATCTATATTTTTTTAAAATTACGGTCTAATTGTTAACGCGTGATGATCGTCATTACATGCTGCCCCTTATCCTCCTTCCCTTCACCTGGGTCACAAGTCCCAGGCACTGCTACTAGGTCAAGAAATTTATATGTAAAATTGGAAGCCACACTATCAATAAAAAAGTGAAGTCAAATGTCCTTGGAACCACTTACTTCCTATTTGTCCCTTTCTAACCTATAGAGCACATTATATTATTAGACGGTCACGTGACCGTCTAATACGTCATACGTACTCTAGAGGTAACGTAAAGGTACGTAACCTATAGAGCACACGTATTTGACTGTCACGTAACCGTACCGTCATACGTACTCTAGAGGTTAGAAAGGGACAAATAGGAAGAAGGTAGTTTCAAGGACAATTTTTTTGACTTCATTTACATTTTACATTACCTTAAAATTTCTTGTTCTGGGTCCTCTCTCTGCAACGCGTTTCTAGCATTCCTTCGATTGACCGTGCAAAACTAGTTTTCCGATCATTATTCTTATCGGAAAATTATTCTAAATAATGTTCTTTTTTATATTGTAACAGATTGCAACAATATGGATACAGCATCTGGATTAATAGTTTCTCGCCCTACAGCAATCAAAAGCAATAACATTCACGAGATCTTGCAGTTAATATCAAAAGGTAATAATGAGCTATTCGTCACCGTCGTGGTTGAGTGGTCTGTATAGCTGCCTGCTCATCAAGCGGTCCGATTTCGAATCCTGGTAGCGGCAAATATTTGTGTGACGAACACGAATATTTGTTTGCAAGTCATGGCTGTTTATAAATTTATTGACGTTTATTTATAAAAAAAACATTTATAATTATTAAGTAAGTTTAAATAAAATGTCCGGCCTAGTATCCGTAACACAAGTTCTTAATGATACTTACTATGGGCTAGATAATTGGTATGAGTGTGGAAAAAAAAATATAATAAAAAATCAATTGGATAATCCAATACTAAAATAGGCAATATGAGGGTTGATGTTCAAATTAAATGTCCATCACGAAAACATATGATAAATATAATCTGTACACGACAATACTTAAAACGATTATCGGACAGTACCGTTGTTTTCTGTTGCTATTGTTACTTAAAGCACATATTCTCAATATGTATTAGATTTGCAATAACTTTTAATGTGTAATGGGTATAATTTTTTAGAATAATACAGAATTTCAACACTTGATAACATTGTCCTGCGTAGGCAACAATCAATATTTTAATAAATTCAGACTAGATGTTTTTTCAGGTGTAGACGTGCAGTTCAATGTTCCAAAGCCAACGGAGGATAACTTAAACTGGTTACAAATAAAGATACCGAATCGTTAATTGTGTTCAGAATTTTTACAGCCTTTCTGCCGGATTTAATGTTCAGTGGAAAAGTAGGTAGACCTCGCGCCAAACTTCTAGTTCGCTCTGAACACGAGGCGATTACCTGAGCACGCCTTCCTTTTTGCTATCATGGGTCACAATTGATAGAAAAAAGAAACGGGTTCACGCGAAACACGCAAAAGCGTTCAGTTTGGTACGGCGAGCGTGTCTAGTGCGATGCAAACTCTCTTGCACTCACTTCGCTCTTAAAGAGCAAACAGATAGAAGTTTTGTACGGAAATCTAAAGCGGCTCTCGCGGAATCTTACCAAATAAGACTGAGCAGAGTGAAGCCAGGATAGTGGAAGTGAGTCATAATTTAGTCTTTAAGTGGCAGCCACTAGACGCGACCACAAGCTGCGGATGAGTTTCTCCATACATTATGTATAGCATCGACGCACACCAAGCGTTTGAGTGGCCGCGACCGAGCCACAAGCTGCGGGAGTCAACCGCGCTCGCTACTTGTGGCCGCGTTTTGTCGTTCGACTCGCACGCACACACGGCCACAGTCGCTGGCTTCTCCCCGCGTCTCATCTCAAGTCTAGTCTAGCAACGTACTGAATGCACGTACATGATGTCTACGGAGCCGATTCCTCATTTTGATGTTGATGTTTTTGACAAACACACGTCTGCCTCTGTCGAGTATTGAACAATAAGTGGCTACCACTGGTGGCGGCGTGTAGAGGTCTGACTGAACCACTGGTGGTCGCGCTTAGTGGCGGCGACTGGTGGCCATAATGTGCGGGGGCTCAAGCCTACTCTTGCCTGCCTCACAATTCCCAGGCACTCCTCCTCGCCCATCTATCTATCACTATAGACCCCGCACTCGTACGATGTATCCCATGGGATGCTATGAATCTTCGTCTCATGCTTTCGCTCTGAAATTATAAAGATCCGGGTAGAGCCTATTGGATCAAAAAAATACATATTTTATACGAACAAAGAAAAATATTTTTCAAACTATTCCAATCAATAACAGTCTCCGGAAAATCATACAAATCATCAATCTATAGCCGAAGGACACACGTGACTATAACACATTGCTTGTCATAATAACACTGTCACTGCGCATACCCAAATAAAACAAAGAACAAATAAAACCAATCAATTATTAGCGTAAGAGCAATTTTTTAAGCTACTTGACCTCAGCGGCGGAGGCAAAAATGAACTAGAACGTAATTTATGGCTCTCGGTCCGAGATAATTCTATATAATATTATTAACTCATCGGTTCGTGCCAACTTTGGGTGCGCCGTATTCATAGACTAGGGTTAGCAAAAGAAAACTTGTCCAAAATATTCAAAAAGTAAAGTAAGTAGTAATTTTAATTAACTTATCATAAACCAAAGCAAAATGAACTAAAATTACATGGTATATTGACCCTTATTTCCACTACGTAATTCACATATTTCTTTTTTCATTTTAAAATGTTGGCAGAATAATATACGGCCTGCCTGATGGTAAGCAGCCACTGTAACCTATAGACGCTTTCAACACTGATGTGACACTCGCTATCAACCCTAATCCCTGTCCCTCGTGAAGTCATGGCGACCTTTGTCACCAGCTGAAACTCAATACCACAAAAATGTATAGTGTTATTCTGTTAGGACATATTCTTTCAGGTCTTCTATACAGATATAAAAGTGACTCCCGTGCAATACGTCGTAGACAAGATTTTGCTATCTGAAGCCGGGTCCAGGATGTGGATGGGTGATGATACGCGATCTTGATACGCCGTTATGATACGGCCCGTCCCATGTCATGTCGGTTTCATACGATTGTCATACGGGGGCCTGATACATAATATGCTGATACGGATACGCTGTACGGAAAGTTCGTCAGTATGCCTCAAGCTTTGCAATATTTTCGATTTATTCATTGAGAAATGAATAAAATTATTTTGTTTTTTTTTCAAACCGCTGTACTACGTCTTTACTATCAAGGCTACACAAAGATCGACACCAAATTGCACTTTATAAAATCATGACTAATCTGCAAAGATAATTTAGTTCTAGATGATAGCTCAATCGCATACCGAACCTGTTAAAGGTTACCGCAGACTTATCAGTTCCGAACCGTATCACCTCTTTTTACTATGAAAAAGAGGTGTTACGCTACAGTTCATAGTTGTTTCGTAGCCGCCGTTCCGTAGCGTTCATAGTAAAAAAAAAAACCGCCTTCAAAACTTAAAACGGAGAAATGTTTTTTTTTAAATCTAAATGTTTTTTTTGAGATAGGTCCCAAATACAAGTGACAACGTTTATGTTAATTCCAATTTTATATTTCTCCGTTTTTAGGAAGGCGTTTTTTTATTTAAAAGTAAAATATTTTTTGCTTTTTAGTGTGTTAAGTATAGAAATTTTCAGGGAACTATCTCGAGGTCTTTTTTAGACAAACCAGTAATAACACGATTACCATATCATCGAAGTCAATTAAATAGACATTCTCTCAAAAACTACTCATCGGATGTCGATCAAATTTAAATGGGACCACATGACAAGCACCAGCTTCTGCACGTTAAAAGAATCTTCAAAATTGGTACATCCAGTAAAGAGTTATGAGGTAACAAACATAAAAAATACAGTCGAATTGAGAACCTCCCCCTTTTTTGAAGTCGGTTAAAAAGAGGTGAAAATGAAAATGAAAAAGCTCTTTATTTAAATGGACTTTGCTACTACTACTTTGTTTGTTTTAAATCGTCAAAAGCCCTACCACCATTTCGGAACGAAATAATTATTTCACTTAAATAATTATTATTATGTTGAGGTGTTCCCTTTTCAAGATGATAAGTGTGTTACGACCTTAACTCGCTGCGCAGCTACAAATTATAACCCCGACTATGAACAGGGCGCGGCTTATGCAACTCTGATGAATAGTTCAGTAAACGTGAAGTGGGCAAGTGACCTCCCGTGCGCAGATTCTTATCTAATCTGTGCCTCGGCCAAATAGCTTTGCAATTAAACTATTAGTTAAAGGACAGATGAATAGCTGAGCTCTTTGTTCTAAACTTTTTTATGTCATATACACGCATATGATTGGTTTACGTGCTCGATGGCGAGCTGGAGACGCATTTTTGAATCATTCGAAATGAATCTTAAATTTATGCACGACAGCAAAACGTATACGAAATTAGTTTCGATTGCTCCCAATTTTACGTATTTTTGAAACATTATAAATGAGTGTTGTCCTAAAACTCGAATCTTATAACATTTTTCATTTCATGCAGAAAAAATAAAAACCGGAAGGCCATAACTCGTTGATTTCAGAAACTGGTAATGAGTTACGGGGAAACGGAACGTAACTTAAAAGTTATAATGTCACTGTCAGTGATTTGATTTACTACTGGTAGAATATCGGAAACGAGTGGGTCGGACCACTCGTTGGAAAATTCACGAGTATGAATATTCAAAAATAGCGATTTCAGTTTATATTTAAATTTAATTAAAAGCAAGCGAGAAAGGTTAAGTATAATCAAGAATAATTAACTTGAAAACACCAACTAAGTATATCAAGATGTCTACAACATTTACATAAATTTATTCACCAAAGGACAAAGCACTTGGCAATTAGTCACTGTACTTTTAATTGGCAAATTGCTATGCCATGCAATTTAGCAGGTTGAAAAAATAAATGTTATATTTTTATACAATACTAGCGACCCGCCCGGCTTCGAAATGACTGTACTGAGAGTTCTTAACAAATTATATTTCTAAACCTTCCCCTTGAATCACTCTATCGATGAAAACTATTGAATCTATCTATTGGCGAAAACCGCATTGAAATTAGTTGCATTGTTTATCCGTTGCGTAGTTCTAAGAGTACAGACAGAAAGAGAGACTTTGTTTTATACCATGTATAAATAGGTAATGAATGAAATAAAAGCTAAGTTTAAATGTATATAACCGAATAGAATATAACTTTATTGTACAGCAACCAGTTTACATATAGGTACATATAATTGAAAAACACAAAAACAAAAATTGTACGAAGGGCGCGCTTATCGCTAAGAGGATAATGAATAATATAATAGTATAAAGAATTTAAAAAGGATAAACCAAAAAACACGGTGTCGTGACTGCATTTCAAATAATTGTGATCATGTGACGTTACAATGCAAAACATGCGATAATTAATTGCGATCAAATAAATTCCTAGTTACCTGCTACAAAATAGCTGTACAATAGTAGACAATAAAAAAGTGCACCTTTTAATTGCCCTCAGCGTGTGGTCTAGTTATATTTATACCTGTTTCTGAGATAACAAGTTTACTATAATAACAGTTTAAAACACCGTTCAATGTTGCTGCGACAATTAACACTCACAGGTATTTGATAAAATTAAAATTCTAATGCCGTTCTAATTCTATCAAAATTTATCGTCCAATCGTTGTATTCTGATTCCATGCATACTATAACACTCAAATCCCATAACAGTTGAGCAGGGCTTTAGTTAGCTTTGGTTTGGCTTGTAGGACTCATACTGTCAGATGTGGTTTATGTATACATAAAGCAACATCTAGCAGTATGAGTCATGCAGTGCCTCAATATAGTGACGCGTGGATTCATGCGTGGCGTCTTCATAAAAGCAGCAACAAACAAAAAAACGTATTTTATTAGTTTGAACTTAAAGTAATTTATGTCAAGTTTCTTCCCTCATCGATATAAATAAGAAAACTATTATAAACAAAAAAAAAACTTTTGATAGACACCTAGTCAAAGCCAAGGTGCCTTCAAAAATATGTAATTATGATTTAAAGAGTCACAATATAAGACGTTACAGGGTTTCTCATTGGGAACAAACATTCAGAAATAATATGAATAATACGATAATATCTACCAATCTCTAGTATATAGCTCGTCACCTAACCATGGGCATAAATAAAAGACTCGTTATAAGATTTTGAATATTTTTTCTTTACAAATAAAGCACCACTTAAAAGTTCTAAATGTTCAAAAAACGTGCTACAACTTCAGCATAAAAATATAATTAAAATTTTTCTTCGTAAATATGTAACCTTGGCATTCATTTTAGCAAAGGTTACAATTAGTGTAACGCACGCTGTAATTTATATGTGATGCAGCATTTATCACTCAAACTATACGCTGTTTGTTGTTTTTAACCCGACGTCATTGAGGCCGGTGTCTAATACCCGACGGTTTTTTAAATCTTAATAACTTTAAAACAAAGTATGTGTGTTATTTGCCGCATTCAGTAGCTGGTGTGCTTGATGTTTTTGAGTGAATTAGCGGTTCTATTTAGTGTTGCCGCTGCTATTGTGAAATTGACATGTCTCTAAAGAGCGCGTGGTATTATTTATACTAAAGTTGCGTTGATTTCAAGAGCGATTAACTTAGTTTAGAAGTCATATTCTAGCTTTGATTTACATGGTTCATAATTTAATGTAATCGTGTTGATATCAATTTTGTTTATAAGGTTTGTTTGTTCTTTTGAATATTTCTTGTAACTTATGTCCCAACAAATTGATCTTAGGAGAAAAATATTTATTTATTTAAATTATGATGATTATAAGTACATTTTATAATAAATGAGTGCCTAATTCTAACAAATTATGTATATAACTGCCTATTTCTCTAATATAGAAAACCAATATTAACATAAAAAAGGGTTTTGTGTAAAATAATGTACATGGGTATAATATACCCGGCCACAACGGCCGTGTTCTGTTTGGTCGCCACAATGACGCCGGGTTAAATTGTTTATTTAGGATTTCATCGCTTTGTTTTCAATGCGGTTCGCAATTGTACAGTCACACTTAATAGTCAATAATCATAGCTTACAACCTACAACCATCTTCTTTTCCGACGAGTTCTGTAATAAGTGTTGTTTGACTGCGGGTTTTTTAAGGACAGTGAATTTCTTGGCCTTTATCTCACCTGACGTAAAGTGTTGACGAACCCAAGGTGTAGGCGAGAACCCTACGGGAGTGGGAGGAGGATACTCTAGCCGATCTCTGCCGGCGTAGACGGACGAGCTGGGGAAAGCGGGTGGCACTGACTGCCAGTCTTCCTCGGCCCTAAGGTTAGTCGGGTGGCCCGGAGACGAGGCATACGACTTACGCCGTTCCCGAAAAGTCCGCATAAAGGGCCTCGAGGGTACTTTTATTCCATTACCGAAATCATGAAGGACGCGTCTAGGCGTTAATTCGATAAGTCTCATCATTATCCAAATCCTCGTGTAGTCCAAGCGGCGGACTACAATTCGATCAGCTATATAGGTCACGCATGCCGCAATCCGACAAATGTCTTGATTGATCAAGATGCTCGGATTACGAGCGGTAATGCGCTACTCCCTAATCCCCTTCTAACATTACAACAGAACACTTACGCACTCTCCACACACCTCACCACACCCACAGACCCGGTTCACACTCGTCGGTACAGATAGGACGCTTTTCCTCGATTCCTCCACGTCACAGCATACCTGAGCCAAGGTCTGAGTCCTTTTAGTCACCATCAGGTCTGTTGCTCCCTTCCGATCTTCCGATTCGAACCCTGCAAAAAGACTCTACTACTGACAGTGAAACTCCCTCGTGGGAGATACCTGACGACTAAAAACTAGGCAAGGAACATTTCATGAATAGCATGTGCAAACCATATGAAATTATTGCCACACCTGCTGCTTCTTTTCACATCGCCTGCTATAATTCACACTCTGTGAAATAGCATATCATTCGCATTTCGTTCCAATTGATAAAGTTCGTTGTTTAAATAAAAGTATACCACACATAATATCACATTACGTAAATCGAAAATTAAACGACTAATAACTTACATTTTTTTTCATATCATACTTCATAATTCATTACTAAAAACAAACACTCGCAATTGTGACATAAGCCACTGCGCAATAAAAATCATAGCCTGTGAAATTTCACTTGTGAAATCAAAAATTTCATTAAATGAAAATGAACGAAAAGTAGCAATCATACTAAAAACCCTCTACAGGCAGTTCGCCCTACAGGCTAGAGGGCCCTCTAAAATCCTCGCCTTGTTAAAAATCTCCAGTGACTAGCAATATACAATATAAAACAATACATTTTACAGCATCGTATAGCCGTTTGTAGTAAACCTCCTCCTTCTCTGTCGGCTAAAATTTCGACCATCACGCCTGACTTATTTATTTCCCGGTAATCTCAATGACTTTTTGTATAAGTAAAAGTCTAAGGTCAAGTAGATACGATCAATCAGTTCGATATGTCAACCTTAGAATTTTATCACAATAGCGTGCAATTATTTTATTAATGTCTCTTGAATATCTGTCTGTCAACCGTATTGTATTTGAAATCTTTGTCATTTTAGAGCAAAGTCTGCCTACTGCCACTTGAATTGTGGTAGACTTTGTTATGACAGGCTAGCTAACTAGACAGGTGGACTTATAACAAGCGCTATCACCACCCAAACCGAGCACTGGGGATCGAACTCAGGATATAAGGATGCAATTCCTGTGGGTGAACCACTGAACCATAGAAGCTGTTGAAAGAGCTTCGTAATAGCACAGTCTATGTGAGTTCTTACAGGGCAATCGTGAAAGGGGCGCGGGACGAGGGGGCGCGGTGGCGATCCACTGTATGTCCGCTGCACGCTGTTAGACAAATGTGGCATTCCTCAACTTCAAAGTCGTTGAAACACTGTACGTATTTACGCTGTGTTAATACGCTAAAATAAGATGTAGAATTGCTTCTTCTGTTTCCTGCGCTGTCGCAATTTATTTGAGGTCTATAGATTTTGGCATTGTTTAATGACCGGTCGACTGCCTGACACTATGCGGGTGTTTAACTCGACATCGCGCTAGTGATCTATTGATTTGATGGTCTGCACGGGGTTCAGAATTTCTCTCAGTTGGCTTTTAGCCCTATTGTGTCGCCGCCATTTTGTAAAATTTCGCGCATGTGTCAGTTACTTCCGGACTTTCCGTCCCGAATTTACCGGGTGTAAAAAAATATTATTAAAAATTTTGTAATAAAACTATAAATATGAGGTTTTGTCACGACAATCGTTATAAATAAATAAAATAAGCTAACAGAATATAATATAAGACACCCACGAGTTGAGAAGTGGTACCCGCTGAAGGGTTAGAGAGATGGGGTAGACCGGGATCTACCGGGAGGATGTAGAATTTCATAATCTGTTTAATTACGAGATTTTAGGTTAGGTTTTAAGTTTTAACACCATTATTGTGGTCCAAATTTTACTGATAAGATAGCTCATCCCTCAGTTTTTGAGCGTTCGGATCATTCTTCCATTTTCGACCTTATTATTTCTTCATCAAATTCAGTTTCCCCGTGACAAAAATTATGTAAAGCAGTAGTACGTAATCATATTATGCCATAATGATTGACCAATAGCGAGCTCTTACTCTTTTCTTAAATAAATAAATTGAAAACTTGTGCCGTATTGTGCATATGCCTAAATTACATGCAAATATCTGTGACACAGTGAGACATTATAGCCTCTATTTCTTCACTTTGAAGCTTCAATTTAAAGTGACTTCGCTCCGGTATTCGCACTTCAAGTTCTTAATCCCCTCTTTATCGCTAGTTGCCACTCCTAACCCTATCACTACCACAATGGATTTTCGACAGCCAATAAACAAATTTAGCTAGACAACAGCTAAGCCATGAATAATCTGTGTCAGAATTAGCATACCTAAAAAGGTAACTGCATAGTTTATAGTGGGCTCGGGAGAACAGTATGGCGCGTAAATCAGATTGCATGGACACTGTACCATTTTGAACAGTTCGCGGTATCGGACCGCTTCCATTGCTGTTAATGTATTAGACGCTGTTTTATTGCTTTTGCTGGATCGAGCATCGTAAATGGAACTGTTTGTTCCTAGAAAGAGAACGCTATTTTGTATTGGTACAAGAACTAGAACCACGCCTTTTTGATAAATCCCAGATATAGTACTGTTGGTGATTAGGTGTGTTACGTTATTTTATTTCGCACACCTGCAAAGAAATGGCGGATCGTAAATTATAAACAATTACAAATGCTTCTCGTAAAAGGCCTTTGCCGGAGTTCAAAAGGAATTATTTAATTCATTGTGTTTCATAATCTGACGTGTAAGGATAATCCTGGTTGGTAAGTTTCGATAATTTGTCAAGCGAACAATGAACAAATAGAATAGAGATTTCGAGCTGCCGATTACCTATAATAATAAATTAGATAACTCATGTTCAAGTATTTCTAATAACAGACATATATATTACAATTGCTTGCTCACGAAAGACCGACCGTAGAACGAACTCTCGAGCACTCAGCGTATTTTCTCCTTCCAGAATAATACTGGTTCGCCACTGAACGGAAAACATGGTTTATTTGGTAACTTGGGTGCAGGGGCTGTGGCCTCAAAGTGATTTTGAATTTATTGATTAAACTTTAACCAGTAGTTACTGTTGCTGAATAATATTATTAATTTAGATTGTTTATCCAAATTAGCGTATCCTACAGTTATTATTGTCCATAACATTTACATCTAACCACAACTTTTTTTATCAACTAGGCATACTGAACTTCATTAATAAAAATTGCTCTTGCATCTGACGGTGATTAAACTACACAAAATAATTTTGTTTTAACATTATTCTAAACTTTAAGTCGTATCTCTAACTAATGAATCATATGCAGTACCCCTAACGGGAGTGGCCTCGACGCCTGCAGCGCCCCGGAGCGAAGCACACCATAACATGACGGTAATATCAGGAGCTGCAGCGAACTTTGACATTTCCACATAGGGCCCCGATGGTCGACTTTCACCATAAACGGCCAATTTACGGATGTCTGCCAACCGGCCAGCGCCGGCTAAACTGTCTCAATTAGTTCCTAGATAGATGACCCCATAATTTCGTCGGGTAACATAGAGATTGCCAGTAATATTGGGTTAAGTGCGAGGCGTTCACATAAAACGTTATGGCTCCCTGGAAATTGTCAAAGGTCCTATGAACATCGAAGAAGATTACTAAGCATGACTCACTTAATACACTGGTGTGTGTTACTTGATACGAAGAGGTGTGATTCTAAGCAGACGCCGACAGTCGCCGGTGGCTTCAACAACATCTTGGATATAAAAAGAAGGCATTGCTTTCAATCGAAGATTCACTTTGTCTGTAAATTGCATACGAAAACCGCCGCTTATCATTAAACATGAAAATATATCATAGATCATGCTTAAAATTAAAAAAGAGGTTGGGCAGAGCCTTAGTTTACATTTAGCATACCTTTTTTTATCGGAGAGGTCAAATACATTTACGCATCATCCCTGCAGTACAATGCAACTACAGGGGTATGTGGAACTCGAGGTACAGGCATTCCCCCCTACCCATTAAACGTCTTCTCTGGGCAACCTGCCAAGGCACACTACGACAGCACCCCGGGATCGCGACAGTTCGCTTTTCACTGGAAAACCATCTGTACCCGCCCTTTTGGGCCCAACCGGTGCACCGTTCAATTATGTCTGCTTTCCGGCGGGACAACAGACCGCCAGATTCATAGACGCCGCCACTGAACAAAAGGCTCCACCGGCCCTGAAAAGGGCCTTTTCTCGCGTCCCCCATAGTCTGGTACCAAGGGTGGCTTGGGTTAAATTCAGCGTAGATAAAGCCCGATCTCATCTGTCCCCCTACGTAAAGCCGAAAAATAATTCACATTACGAATTTCATTCTTACACAATATCTGGAAATATTCATCCAGAATTAAGAATAATTCCTATTGCTAAATCTTTAGTTAGGTATATAACCTTAGTATGTAATGTTTTACTTTCATCACAAAAACCTCGAAAACTTAAAACATATCAATCATTAGCACATAAATTACGCTGTTATTTTCGCACATCCCAAGAACATTCTGCGATTAATGCCTTTCAAAATACAAAATGCAAATTTCAAAATTATAGTAGAAGACTACATTCCGAATTACGTGCAACTCAATTACGCATAAGTATAATGTTCACGCGCTACGTGGTCATTGTTTTTTAGTTGCAATAAAATCCTTGATATCAAGAGCAGAAGACAAATTACATGCTTCACAAATTCTAAAGTGTTAATATAATCTTATTATTCTTAAGTAACCACTGCAACAAATTGTTGAGAATTTATTTCTATACAAATGGATCAATAAACAACAGGTGATGCAAATTATGTAACTAAGTAATAGTTGTGGCCGTTTTCTTTTGTGTGTAGTTTTCTATTATTGGTTTAACAATAAATGTTGTTGTTAAAACAATCGATGCAAAACCAAGGTTTAGTTAAATTGAGCATTATAATAATAATAGTAATAATGTAATTTTCGCGCCCATACTTGTCATCATTGCCTGCTCCCGATTCTAATTCAGGTCGGCGTAATATGTTTGAATACCCTGCCGGCTGGTCTGTCTTTAAGTTCTATCAACTTTGACCTTGTGGTTTCTGAATAGCTACCGGCAGGTTATACATGAAACAAATATTGTTTTTGAAAACTTTGTTCGTATGTTATGATGTTATATAGCTCCCTCGATAAATGGACTATCCAACACAAAAATAATTTTTTAATTTAGATCAGTAGTTCCTGAGATTAGCGCGTTCACTTATAAGTTTACTTATAATTTTTCTCCTAAAATTACATGGCATATTTTTATACCAACGAAATATCATTTGACATCAGAACTACGTTATACCGATTTTCACAAAATAACTTGCGCTAGTCTGCCAATGCTTTTTGGTGCTGGTGTTATATATACTTTTGCGAAGAACGCGCCGTTAAGTTGGCAATGTTGCTGGAAAGTGTTGACCTGTGCCGAACAGCGCTTTATTTTAGGACAATAAGGACAAGCAGTCACTACCTAGATCAGTTGCATTCATCATCATCATCATCAACAACTCATATAATGTCCTCACCGAGCCTACCCCACATTAGGGGCGATTAGGCCTCGGGGCACACGTCCGGAAGCCTCCTCGTGCCGGACCCTGGTAACGTGGTGGGGAAACTTTCTCGGCGGGTGTGTGGCTTTTGATGTCAAGTGTGTCCTCTTGGCATTCGAAGTCACATGCCATCGTCGTTTTTGTTTTCCCACCACGGCTAGTTCCGGACGGCCCTTTTCAGGGCCACGACTGCGCCCGAAGTCCCCCGGATGCGGTCCGATGGCTGCTCCCGGTGTCCTCATCAGAAGGACGCGCCAGGCCGACCAGCCGTCGGTGAGGAGGCGGCCTATAAGGCCGGCGTCGGCTAGCGGCCCACAGGGGCTGGCTCAGTCGGTGTAGATTGCGCTCACGTGCGCAGATCCCGAGCCACCCCACTGTCACTGGAGGTCAGGCCGGGGAGGATGCAAATGTCAACAAAAAAAGGAGTGATTAGGCCTTAGACCACGCTGACCAAGTGGTATCAGTTGACTTGCTGTAGCTGTTATCAATGTCGATAAGCACCGATAAGTGCTGGTGGATCGGGACTTGCAACCAGTTTTCTATATGTATACGTAACATACAGAAAAGATCACTTCTTCACGAAAAAATGTTAAAGAAAACGGCAAAATTAATGTAGGTATAATTATAATTGAGGTAGCAGTCCAATAGATATTTTTGATTAAAATACGTTTGGCACATTAACCTTCAGATTTTATTGTTTGATTTCTTAAGCATTGTTGTGCCTTATTAAAAATATTTCAATAGCATTATGGAGCGGAGCGTATAGATTAGATAATAGGGCAGAGGCGTGGTCGCGGTGCACGGTGAGTGCCTATGTTGATGCTGCCGATAGAGTGACCTCCGCTCTCCGGCCTCGCTCCCTACTAGATCCCTGTTTCTTTCCGCATTTAATTATTATTGTAAACATCGGTCTTGAGTCTATTGTGTAAGCTTTGTTTTATCCTACCACTTTGTACTACTCAAGATTATTCAGATGGTCGATGCTCAAACTCAAAATCAATTGGTCAACACGCGTGCAAATTCCTTTTCCCCTTTTTGTTGAGTACTGTTGTTCTTTAACACTAGAAAGACCAAGGCCGTCAATTTGACGGCATGGGAATTTCATTCTCAAATATTTTACAAACTATGTTTTTGTTTCTTTTAATATTTTATGACTTTTCCTAATTTGTTATTGTTAGCTTAAATCTATAAAAAAAATCTATTAAAATATGTGTAGTATATGAGATTTTTTTACAACTACCTACTAAGACCGCACACCGTCAATGTGACGGCATATGAAAACAGTGATAAGAATAGTAAGTAAACAAATTTTTCTACGAAGTAATACGGGTACTTATCTTTTATTTATTTTTATTTCTAAATAAGCTGTTATTGTCTAGCTTGTTTACATTACATTGATTTATGCTCGTGGCACCTATACCTAGATTTGGATATTTTGTGGTTGCAAGATTGCGGACCACCCGTTTTCAAAATACTACCCAATATGTGGTTTTGAAATCAACCCTATTTTAAAAAGGGCCGAAACTTTACCACTGACAACTTTTTCACGTCTCTAAATTTGCCTAAAAAACTAATAGTCGAAAATACTACCTACTATTGTTGGAACAATGCGGCGAGCAAAACGAGAAATACTATTCTTACTACAAGATATGAAACATTTATAATGAAAACAGAGACCGATACAACTCTTACTGTCTATCAAGGAAAACCAGGAAAAATATTATTATTTTGAGATCTCTGCACCACAACGTGAGCATAGATATTGATAAAAAAAGCTGCCTGAGACAGTTGAATTTTATAATAAAACAAAATTTGATGTGGACATCATCGATCAAATGGCACGCAAGTACACTGTAAGAGGTGGAATTCGGAGATGGTCCATTCATGTTTTTTTCTTATAATATACTAGATTTAGCAGCTATAAATTTCTAGATTCTCTACCGAAAAGTCACAAGAATAAATAATTTTCGTCATGATTTTATGCTTCAACTAGTGAGCGATCTATGTGCAGAGTATGTGAAAAATAAATCAACTCCAACTGTGACTGAAAGACAAGAAAGTAATTCTGAAACAAGTTAATGATCTGCTACTAACAATAAGAAGCGGCAATGCCAAGTTAATTGTAAAAAAAGAACATGTGAAACCGCCACAATCTGTAAAACAGTTATTTGTGGAAAATTAATAAAAGATTGCTTAAATAAATCATTGCTTAAAGACGTTACAAAATTGCGTAACGAAGTAAATAATATAAAACAAACATATGTGACTTTAGATCGATTCCAGGAATTGGAGTTGGATTTACAAAATAGCAAAATGCCTCATATTATGCAGCATCAGAATGTGAATACAAGAAAGCGTGGTGGGTACTTTGATAGCGGACCGGTGGGTTTGTCGCATGATGTAAACTCCGTCGAGGGTATGCAGATAACAGCTGATAACGACACTATCATCAACAGCAACACACAAACAACCGCGTCATGTGTACCTGCGGAGCTTGATTCGCAAACTGTCACTGTTTTACCTATAGCGGCGGCGGCGCAGGCGAGTGCGATGACTCAACGGCCGGCGAAACGTCAACAAAATAATAAGAACGATCAGACGTTTGCGAATATCGTTAGCAAACAAGGCGATTTTATTGTAAACAAACCAAGCGAAGGTTGGACGTTAGTTTAACGTAAGAGGTACAGAAATCGTTTTATCGGAAAAATGGGCAATGCATTGATAGAATCTACTTCAAAATTTAAAGCCGCAGACGTGAGAACTACATTATTCATAACAAATGTAAGTAAAGAGTGTTCCGAACAGGATATAATAGATTATATACAAAGTAAGACCAAAGAAACTATCTCACTTGAACGAATAAATATGAAGGAAGACCGTCCTTATAATGCATATAAACTGACTGTCTTGAAGAGAAACGAGTTAATGTTTTTGGACAGCAATCTGTGGCCAGATGGAATAAAATTTAGACGATTTTTTGACTTTAAAAAGCGCTCTTCGCAGGCGGTTAGTCCGCAACCAGCTCCTACTAAACAGACCGTAAATGGATAGTGACAAAAAGAACAAAATTATTTCATATAATTGTAAAAATATAAAGCGAAGTGTCACTTGTGTGCACGATCTGTGTGAGCAGGCTGACGTGGTGGCATTGCAGGAAACTTGGTTATTACCACACGACCTAACGTTTCTTGGCAGTGTGCATAAAGATTTTAGTTACACGGGGAAGTCAGCTGTCGATTTGTCTACTGGTGTCCTTCGTGGCCGTCCCCACGGGGGTGTGGCGATTCTGTGGCGTAATGGTATATTTCGCGATGTGTCTGTGATAAAAACTAATAGTGAGCGTATAGTGGCTATAAAAGCAGTGACACATGACCAACGGGAAATATTATTTATGTGTGTTTATATGCCTACTGACGGACGGGATAATCTGCCGGAGTTCACTCAGTGTTTGGGTGAATTGAATGCTATTTTGGAAGTGAGTAATATTGAAACTGTATTTATGCTTGGTGACTACAATGCACATCCACAGACTCTTTTCTGTAATGAACTTCTAAAATTCTGTGATGACCAACAGTGGGTGTGTGCGGACATTACTAGGCTGGGTATATCTTCTCATACATATACATTTGTTAGCGAATCTCATGGATGTAACAGGTGGTTAGATCACTGTATAGTCAGCAAAGCAGCATGGCATACGGTAACAAATGTGCTTGTTCTGTATGATGTGTATTGGTCAGACCATTTCCCTCTATTAATAGAATGCAATTTAGGTTTAATTAGAAGTAAGATTTATATAAATAATAATCAATGTAATGATGTTATATGGGGAACTAGGGACCCAAAACATGTATCAATTTACCAAGAATATTGTAATCTTAATTTGAAACTTATAGATTTTCCGACTGATTTTCATAGTTGTGCAGATGCAATGTGTAACAACAGTGAACATAGAAATGTTATAGATAATCTGTATAATGATATTGTTGATGTTCTTAGCCAGGCGGCGAGAAACAGCTGCCAGCGCTCTGTTATAACTAGCTGCAAGCACAAGTGTATTAGGGGTTGGAACAGGCATGTATCGGAGGCTCATAAACGGGCTAAGTACAATTTTCAAATATTTGTTTTGTATGGCAGACCCCGGTCAGGTCCTGTCTATGAGAACATGAGATTAAGTCGTAAAATTTTTAAATCTAGACTAAAATGGTGTCAACGTAATCAGGAACAGATCCGGATGGACATCATTGCTTCTCAACATTCAACAAAACAATTTGGTAAATTCTGGAAGAGTACCAAACATCTTAATGGGAAAGCAAGTTCACCAGCTAGTGTTGAAGGCAGTAGTGATCCAAAAAGTATTGCTAATATCTTTAGAGAATATTTCACATTGCAGAGTCCTATTCAAACGGTGTCTAGTGTATTGCCCAGTGCTGAGTTTGGTCATACTGGAGAGTCCTTTAAAATAACAAGTAAAGAAGTTAACACTACCATTAAAAATATGAAAAGAGGCAAATCTCCAGGTCATGATGGGCTCAGCATTGAGCATCTGCAGCATGCGGGTTGTCATATAGGTAGAGTGTTGTCAATGCTTTTCACATTTTGCATTAGACATAGTTACTTGCCACCTGACTTGATGCGGACAGTTGTTGTTCCGTTGGTCAAAAACTCTTTTGGTGACATAACTGATAAAAGTAATTATAGGCCAATATCCCTCGCAACTGTTATTGCAAAAGTATTAGATAGGATCATTGACACTCATCTTAGTGATTATATAAAGTTGTCAGACTCCCAGTTTGGTTTTCGTGAAGGTTTGTCAACTGAGAGTGCAATTCTGTCACTAAAATATACCGTGGATTATTATACAAAGAGGAGTACTCCCATATATGCTTGTTTTCTAGACCTTAGTAAGGCGTTTGACGTTGTATCATATGATATCATGTGGAATAAACTGAGAGACACAGGCATAAGTCCTGAAGTAGTTAATTTGTTGTCTTATTGGTACAGGGGTCAGAAGAATGTGGTGAAATGGTCAAATGCTCTCTCTGACGAATACGTTTTAAGTTGTGGCGTCAGACAAGGTGGACTGACATCGCCAAGACTTTTTAACTTGTATATCAACCAGCTGATTGTTGAGCTCAGCAGCATGCATGTCGGGTGTCGTATAGATAATGTAAGTGTTAATAATATTAGTTATGCTGACGACATGGTGCTGCTGAGTCCATCAATCAGCGGGTTAAGAAAATTGCTATTGACATGTGAATCTTATGCTCTAAAACACGGTCTCAAATACAACGAGAAAAAGTCGGAGTGTATGGTGTTTAAAAGTGCTCATAAACAACCCGTACAGGTACCACCTATTTGTCTCAATGGGGTACCTTTAAAACGTGTTACACAATTTAAATACCTCGGTCATATTGTAAATGAGAGTCTGAAGGATGATTTGGATATAGAGCGTGAACGCAGGGCATTGGCGGTTCGTGGCAACATGCTGGCACATAGATTTGCGCGTTGTACTGTCGGTGTAAAGATCACACTGTTTAGGGCGTTCTGCCAAAGTTTTTACACTAGCAGTCTATGGACCAAATTCACGCTACGGGCGTACAATGCCCTGAGAGTTCAATATAACAACATGTTTAGGATCCTGTTGGGGCTTCCGCGCTTTTGCAGCGCATCAGGTATGTTTGCGGACGCAAATGTAAATGACTTTTATACCATTATGCGGAAAAAATCAGCCACGATGATGGGGCAGATGTGTGGTGGTGTCAATGGGATCCTGAAGATGATTGCGGAGAGGATGGACTCTGCGGTTTTCAGTAGGTTCACTGATCTGCATGTTATTAGACATGTAACCAAGTGAATCTGCTGCTACCCTGCTTTAGTAGCTAGATAATTTATGTGTTTGTGTGTTTGCTGTTGTTCCCAATTACTCATTGTTCTCTACTTTATCACTAACATAGTTTGTAAGTATAATTGTTCATTTACTAACATTTTGGACTATGTGGTCTGTAATAAAACATTTTTAATTTTAATTTAAAAAAAAAAAACATTATTTATTGCAAATGTTACTCAGTTTAAGTACAAAAATTGTTTATTATTGATAAAAAAATAAATTCAAATTATTTTTGTTTTATTTTAAAGCAAAATACGCAATATTTTATTGAGTATTTGGACTGAATCTCTAGAGCCGTCAAATTGACGGCTGCGGTCTTTGAAGGTATAGTATGAAGCCCGACCCTTCTCCTTCTTAAGAAGGCGAGTCGTGTATTAGAATTAACCAAGGCACAGTTTATTATTATTTTTTAATCTGGCACTTCATTAACTTTCTTGAGATTGAAAGAAGAGAGGAAAACTCTTCAGAATTATTTATATTTTATAAATTCAGTACACCAACCGATTACATGTTTACATTAACAAACGAATAATGCAATTCTTAGTCTAGCATACAACCCATTTACAGGCGAACACAATATTTTTATACATAGGTTTAAAATTTAAATTTTATATTTACTAGGTGGTAGACCCATATCTAGGGTCGTCTGGGTAGGTACCATCGCCTTTCTTATTTCTGCCGTGAAGCAATACAATTCATAATTACAATAAATTGGTTAAAAGCAGTATGCAGAATTCCTGGATTCACAGTACGGGTGCCGGGTCCATAATAGTTTTCATAATGTCTTGAATCCGTAAAAAGGTTGCAATAATATTTAAAACGTTGCATTATTATTATGCTCTCCATAGACGAAGTAATTACAGACACTATTTTCGACTACTTATTTTTATCTTTGACAGTGTCAATAAAAAGAATTAGACCTGCGCAACAATGATTTGATATGTCCAACCGATCGGACACTATTGCACAACAGTAGACACTTGGAACACGGGGTCAGTATCTCTCTTTGAAAGTCGTTGTCATTACTGAAAACTTTTTATTTAAAATATTTTTTACCAGAAGTCCTTCGAGTTGGGTTTAAGGAACAATTCTGCAATAAAGGTTGCTTACGGGAATCAAAAGTTAGCATCCGTGTAATAGCACTCATCGTGTGAAGGTGACGACGACAAACCTATCCCACTGACTCGTCACACCAAACCTTAAATATCCACAGTCAAGTTACTAAACCCAATAAAAATTAAAACGTCTAAAGTTCTTTTTTCAAGTGGATCATGAAATGGTAATTGTATATTAAAAATTAAATGCATTATTCTATTGTATTTTAAAAATTAAATGCTCGCGGAAAATGCGTCATAAGAAACTTGCAAAGCTTTATGGTCATATAAACTCTCAGACAGGAATTATGTATACCTGTCAATAGTGGGTACATTATTATTGTTCTATACCTTTATTGGAGTTTACTCCTTAAGAATCGATTTGCATATGTAAGGGGCCCGGTATGAGAAAAATGTGAGGAGTGAAATCTATCGATGAATGACCTCGTTACGTTTTTGGTGCGCATCCTATGTCGCGCAACTTTCTAACTGTCAAAACACGGATGACAGCAGGTGCGCCATCTCACCTGTCTCGGAGTAAACTCCTGAGCTCTCCTGAGCTGACACACACAATTTTTTTTGTTCTATACCTACCTGCTATGCTATTTTCCGCTATTTGTGCGGAATAATATAGAGCGCATAAGGGTATTTTCAAATTAGCGTTTTTGTCTGCGCATACTCGTATATGGTCGTATCGGTATACGCGCGCTACATCACGCTCTTCAAAAAACCGGACTCGCGTACACAGGCTTTTTTCTACGCGTTTGTACGAACCGGTAGTAAGTCATTATCAACCTGGATTATATGAGCTTATAATCGTAAGAGTTGCGCGTGTAGCACAAGACGCCTATACACGCGTCCAAAAATGAGCTTATTCACGCGTCGAAATCACTGGTTAGAAACTGCCCTAAATCTAAACATTACAATTCAAAGTTATCAACAGGATTTTCGGATTTAAAATTTCCCTCATGAACCATGTTGGTGAACAAGACATTACGAGCGCCCTATTGTATATTTTCATTTGAATTATTTTTATAACATTACTTTCACTTATCACTTTCACACAAATTTTAATAATGTCCCATCTGTGTCTCTTGTACAAGACCTACCTTTATTTTCAAATAATTTTGGCTTTCGTATCTTGACTTAGTACTCTTGCCCAAGCCATGAAGGTTAAACAGGTGCAAGATAAGATACTGTGCAGCCTTATTTGCTGCTGTAATAACTACCATTATCTTAGGAAAATCGCATAACAAGTTGCTCCAAGAAACAAAGAGCCGGATTCTATCAGTTAATACGACATTTAACAATGTGTTTAACCACCGATCAAATGCAGTGCAAAATATTAGCCATTGTACCATTGTAATTATAATGACCTTTTAGAGTCGCCAAAACTACTAATAATCGATGCAAAGCTCTCCGTTCAATTTGTAGTTGAATTGTAATAGGCCTGTGATAATCAAGTTAATATCTAGCCAAGAAGTATATCCTATTATATCTATGGAAATGTGACTTTATATTGTTCGAAGACAGTCGCTATCAATACGCATTTTAAATGCATATACAAAATGATGCAAAGATAATAATACCATGTAACTTGAATTTCTCTTCTCTTCTCTTCATAAAATTGAATTTCTCCACGTTTTCGACCAATATCTATTTAAATAATTATTTTCTATAACCATATTTAAATGCTTACTGTAATTGAAATCATTTCAGGTCAATAGATATTTAAACTGGAGTAAATTACACTACGCGTACCGGGATACGCAGCGATGATAGGCCCCTACAAGGTGGGTTGCTATGTTCCGTCCGAGATCTCCCCGCGGTGCACCCTGGGTAACGCCTGAGGTGGGCAGATGGCTGACCTCAAACACGAAAGGACCCTTTTCAGGACCAGCGGACTTTTAGTTAGCGCCTGGTGCCTACACATCCGGACCAAGTGGTTCGGCCCAATGGGGCCTTTCCCTCAATGAGGACGCGTGTTCTGGATAACTGCGGCCTTAGGTTAGGTCAGGGACAGACGGCGTAGATACATGGTTTGAACTGCGCTGAGTTTTATCCAAGCCGCCTTTAGCACCACTATGGGGACCCCGGAAAGGGCCCCTTTGACTTCTTCTTGATGACTTACTGGCGAAAGCGAAAGCTTCGTGCACCCCCTGAGTCCCACATACCCCTGCAGTTGCATCCTACTATAAGGATGATGCATAAATGCAATATACCTCTCCGTAAAAAAGCCCCCCACAAGGTAAAAGTCTGGTAAAGGTCGCGGGAAGTCGCTGGATGTAGGCAGCGCAGTTGATCACATTGGAGATCTTTGGGATAGGCCTATATACTTTATACTTTTCCAATCATGTATATTGTGAAGTTACAGTTAGGAATGTTGTTATTATTACTTTTTACAATTACAATTATTTTATTCAGTCAATTCAAATTACTCTGTATTTACATTTGACGTCAAAATCACATTCGGAGCACTGATCTAGACAGAAAGACAGACACGCGAGGACACAGGCCACTTCCATTGATACAGGCGCCCATTTAGCCGTCACGCTTAAAATCATTGTTTACTTTATCATTAATCAATTTTAATTACACCATGTAATTTACATAAAATTTTTTGACATGTCAGAAGTCAAAAGCACTTAAAACTGATTAGTGTTGTAATTATTTAAATAGGCATCGTAATTTAATATGCCTAATTTTAATAAGTTAGCATCAGCCTTGCTGGTAATTATGGTTTGGTATTTGTACATTTTATTATAGTTGATTCACCCATTGGTATCGAATTTTGATTCTATACCAATGTAATTCCCGGTCACGAAAAGGACTAACCCTTAATCACTTTGGTGTTGTAAAAGTCGATGAGAGAGATGAGGAGATTGAGACAAGAAACTGGGGGAAGTACCTCCAACTTACGGAAGATCGTAGTAAAAGCTCCACATTACTTAGTAAGTATTGTGCTTATGTTTGCAGCAAAGCAAATTTGCCAGAGCTCCACGGCAAAGGGGATGACGTTAAAATAATCATCTAGTGCGTTTATACGATATTAAAGGTCCGATAACCCAATAAACGCACTTGATTTTAATTTGTGCTGATATCAGATCTAAGAGATCCCTACCATACACTGACTGACAGACCGACATGACAATTCTTCATTGATATTAATTTATTACTTTTCGATTTACAGTTTAAGTTATATTTACTTATAATATAATGCTTTATAAGTTTTTAATATAAGAGATCAGATAGATTTAATATATAACGTTTTATTAGTTACTATCATTTCCTACCACAACTGTATGTCTTTCAGTTATCCAAGAACATGTTGCTATAAAGGAAACATATTAATACATTATACAGGTCCTTTCGACCCCGGGAAGTTACAGCAAAAGGTCGAATGTATCCGGTACAGAACCGACTGAAGTTATTAAAAAAGCTTGCCGCAGCGAACTTGCTCTTAGTGAGGTATCGGGTTAAAGGGACCTGATGTTATACGCTTTTTATAAATATAAGAAGAGTTTGACGAGACGATTTCAAAAGAGCATTTACCTCTTTTGTACTTCTGAAGAGACCGGATATATCCCCTACCAGCGTGGTTTGGTGAGGATTTTGTACGCCGCACCGAAGGATAGATACACATGAGGTCGATTAGACCCACTAAAGAAGTAATGTTGGCAGCCAGGGAGTGACACATCTGTGTTGCAATGTAGACCACGGTAACTATTATTTACTTTGGTGGGATTTATGCTTCCCTGCCAATCAACAAGCAAAAAAAAAATATCTAACAAAGTAAACACACTTAACTCCTAAAAAATTATGACTTTGACCTTCAAAAACGTAACGAGGTCATTCATCGATAGATTTTACTCCTCACATTTTTCTCATACCGGGCCCCTTATATATGCAAATCGATTCTTAAGGAGTAAACTCCAAAAAAGAATCTTTAGAAATTCTACATTAACTTTACGCAATACAGCGATTTCATTGCCTATATAATATCGAGTTTGACACATTTAATGTGAAATTAATGTTCATAGAAGCAATAATGATGTCGGTTTGGGCAGCGAGCGCACGTGCCGGTGACGCGGCGCTACAGCCTTCAAGCGCCCGTTTGCTCGTTCACTCATCTACAGTCGAGCACACAAGTCACAACATTTTAATGTCTTTGTGAATTAAAAATGCAAGTCCCTGACCTTTAATCACCCAATATCACCACAAACAATATTTATCTGTTCCGTGAAATCAAGCCAAATACTTCGCGGTCTAGAAAAGGACTACCCATTTTCTTTGCATACGAGGTAGCGAGTAAAGGTCCTTGTGCACTTATCAGCTCGGAAAAGGAACGCCTCTTTTTTGACTATGAACGCTACGGATCGGCGGCTACAGACCGGCTACGAAACGCGCATCGCCTCTTTTTCATAGCAAAAGAAGGTGTTCCCTTTAAGTGTGTCACAACCTTAAACCACCTTCAATATAATACCTACCCAAGGAGGGTTGCTGACTAGCAGGCGGCTGATCATAAAATCTAATTGACAACATTACATTTTTTAATAGATTTTTTCTTATATGTATGGAAAATAGACATTTTTTTATTTTGAATCTAAGTATTTTAATTTAAAATTTCAATACTTAGTCATTCTAAAACGACGTAAGTGCATCTGTAGGATTTTTATGGGTTAGGTTAGGGTCTTGAACTTGAATCCTTGAAGTTAAAAAAAAATTAAAAAGATGGATGGCAAGGTAATTTTCTGTTAGTAATCTTAAGTTTTGTTTAATGTCTCACAATTTAGCGAGTAATAAATTCTGAAAAAAATAATAATAGTGTTCTAGATGACCAAACCTCCAAATGGTTTCGTAATTAACATGGCTTGTTTTTTTTTTAATTGTCAATTGTGTGGATAATAACGTATACCTGACCGATTCCAATTAATTTGCGAGTAGAGTAAGAGAAAGAAAAGACGACGACAATTACCGTGGAAGTGGGTTTCGTCTCTTTGCGCACTAGAGATCAAACTCACCAAGAAGTTTTGAAACTGTATAAAAAAGGTGCAACAGTGAAAATATCTGGGTCCTCGTAATAATAAAACCTATAGCAAAGAATATAAAAGTCAACAGGTTTCAAATAAATATTTGTCGCTTGTCTGGCTCCAAGTCAAAAATCAAATACCTACCGTTGCACATTCATAATAGGGGTTAAAGTATGAAATTGTTGATTTTTTCCTCATTATTCGTTAGTGTATAATTCCTTTAATACAATAGCTATGTCCATTATTCTTTTTTTATTTTAAACTTCATTGCAAGGACTTATATTTATGTATAAAATTTTATCTTATTTATATTTTTTTCATTAGAAATACATCTTCAAATACAGCTCGTCCTAAGAGGTGTCAGTCTCCGTTATAAATTACAGGTATCAATTCTCAAATTTTTTCTCTAAGTATCCTATAGCTTAATGTTGTCTAAACATTACACAAAATTTAGATTTGTGATTCCTTAAAAAACCGCAAATATATTTGTATGAAAAATGAATTTTCGTTAAATTCTCTATACAAAACGACAATTTCATACTTAAACCCCTAATATTAATTATACATACATGCAATCTCGCTAATAAAAGGTAAGAAGTGAAAAAATACTTCGAAGAAGTACGGAACATGACATTTTACACCCGTATACATTACATACATTACTATGAGATCTCTCGAAAACAAACCAATCACAGAGCTCCATTCAACGCAATGGCATTGAATAGAGCTCTGTGATTGGTCCGTTTCTTATCCAAGAGTCGAGAGATCTCATAGTAATGTTTGTGAATACGGGTGTTAGTCACCTGGTACACGGAGGGTTAAGCGTTCTCTTTCCGAGTGTACTTCAAAGTTTGAACTCTTCAATAGGTACAGCACGATCGCTAGATTGTTTATCTGCCTCTCGTTTTCACTGCTCGTGAACGGAGCCGAAGGTCAGAGCAAAATTAAAAGTGCCCCAGTATCTGATTACGGTGTTATTACGGCCGGCCCCAACAATGAAGCTTCCTGCGGCGCGATAGAAATAACCACTTACATTATTTTGCTATTAAAATAAGAAGGACGTTCTTATGCTTGATTCTGCGGAAAATTTTGTTTTGTGGAATGCCTATGATCAATTTTGTGTATTGAATCTTTGTTCCTTTAAAAATCGTCATCGTAACAGTCTAATTTCTGAAGATACCATGGAATATTGTATGAAAGGAGTAAATTGACTTTCATGACTGTACAAATTATATGCAACGTAACGTTATAACGAAATAACACACCATGACTTATGAACAAAATGATCCTGTTCATCACACTAACATTTGCCACTACCAGGACTCGAACTCGGAAGTTAACAGTTTGTTACTTAAGTGCAAATTTATTAATTACAGTCATTTTCATTTTGAAATAGATAGTTGTGTACACACAACACAGAAACCTCTTTCTGTGTTCTGTGGTTGTGTAGATTGTACATTTTTGTAAATGTTTATGTATATCGTTTTTCATTCATTTATTATATCGTACCTACCATTTGATTGTAATGAACGTAATGAACTTACAAATAAACTTAGTTATGTTGTCCCAAGATCGTCAAATATACGTGACAGCAGGGCCCAGCAGGTCTTTGCTATAAATAGATGTAGAACAAATGCTGGTGCGCGATCTCCCATGCGTCGACTGGTAGAAAACTATAATGATTTTTTTGTAGATCTTGACATTTTTTACTTGTCACCACCCAAATTTAGAAAATACGCAGTAAAAATTGTAAACAAGCTCACAGACAGTTAATGTTAATCACAGGCAATTTTTTTTACTCTCTGTTAATTAGTTAGTATTGTATTCAGCCACACTAGTATCTACTCTGATTAAATTTATTTTTTATTAATCCGTGAATAACGTTGTTGGTTATGCATTTATTAATTTAAGTACTAACACTGCTATTCAATGTAAATATTTAATGTTTAACCGTTTGTTATTCCCAATAAAAAAAAAAACTCAAAGGTGACAGACTGACTGACTGACATAGTGATCTATCAACGCACAGCCCAAACCACTGGACGGATCGGGCTGAAATTTTGCATGCAGGTAGATGTAGGCATTCGCTAAGAAAGGATTTTTGGAAATTCCACCTCTAAGGGAGTAAAATGTCCACGCGGACGAAGTCGCGGGCGGAAGCCAGTTTAGAATATTAGAATCTTTGCTAACACAATCTTTTAGGATCAGGTATAGTCTATTTTATAAATACACCTTGAATAAGTACTACAGTAATAATCTCTCACTGTTATCGCTTCTTAATAGAACATCTCGATCATATTTCGCTGGTACAGTCAAAAGAAAAACTAAATCGTTATTTTAAATGTAATTACATCTACCATTTCTATTGCTCTATTTTTGGCACGGAATAGATAAATTTTTGGCGTGGAAATAAACGCAGAATTGGGAAAAAAAGAAATTGATGATGAATAAATAAAGTGTTCCTAAGGCTTCCTGCATGGCGCCGGAATCGCATCAGCACCTGCGATTCCGTACAAATGGCAGGTGCTGATGCGACCTGCTTCTTCCTCAATTTGACGCCGTCGTGATGGAGTGGTCAGTATAGCTGCCGGTTCGAATCCTGGTAGCGGCAAATATTTGTGTGATGAACACGAATATTTGTTTGCGAGTCATGGTTGTTATATATAAACAACTATTTAAGTTTATTTACAAAAATATCTAAAGTTATTATGTATATTAAACATGTCCGTTATCTAGTATCCATAACACAAGTTCTTGATGATACTTACTTTGGGGTAGATAAATTGGTGAATTGTAGGGGTTCACGTGTAGCTGGCACACTCATATTCATTGCACCAACTTATGATCTACAAGATCAACCCGCCATATTAAAAAAAAAAATGAATACGAGCTGATCCGCCATACATTCTCTTCTATTCTATTCTTAATTAATGGCGTCACGTCGCATTAAACGTACGAATTTTGCCAATGTCAAGTGAAAATGTAACTAAAGTAAAAAAAATTGTACGGTTGATTTGAGTTAAAAATGGAGTCTCTCACACGTGTTTTTACAACAAGAACTCGGGAGAAACTCCCCGCCATACATTGTTGTTGGCTAAATAATGACAGATGACGGGACGGGAACAGTTTAAATGGGAAAATAAAAATGTTGATTTAACTATGTTTTTATTAAAATTACACCTATCCTATGTCCTAAGTTGGAACAAATCCAGCAAAATGAAAAAAAAAATATCATCAAAATCGTATGAGTAATTTCGGAGTTCATCGAGTTTAAAACACCGTGACGAGAGATTTATGTATGTGTAGATAGCAATAATTAAAGCTTTCAAAAATATTTCTAATCGCTCAATTTTAATTATTTTTACTCGTTATAATTAGCGCGCGTAAATTTATGTAGGTAGGTACATTTACGCACCACTATTTCTACAGTTAACTGTACCTATGCGATTCAATTCTACTTCATCGACCCGACAGGTGTGAGATAACAACGAAAGTGGGTTACCGATCTATCAATTGTTTTCTAATCTTAAATCATTTTATATTTTAGTACCAGAGCTTGAGGCAACACTCGCGTGAACAAGAGAATTGTTTATGATTTTTAACTACTGCTCATTCTTATTAGAATAAAATATTAGGTTAACAGCCGACTACAGAATTGGAATTTGACACACTTTCATGGCGTTAAGCAAATTTTTATTTCAATAATTAAAAATTTTAATGTATGAAAATTACACAAAAGTAATAGAAAACGAAAAACAGGAAAAGAATCCTGTCATGTATAAAAAAATAAATGTGTGCTGAGATGGGACTCAAATGCGCGACATTCCGCAATTCAGGCGACTGCTATTCCAACTGAGCTGCACAGGACAGTGAGCTAACGGCAAATTAATTCAAGTCATTCAAAATTTACAATTTAAGCCAAATAAAATTTCGATGAATACAAAAATTGTTTCTAAGTGGATTTTGTGCAGTAAAAGTGGTATTATTTTGATGTCAAATATAAGGGATTATAGAAATAAAGGTTTTATGGTGTGTACTATGAAGTTGAGAATATTTTAGTGGGATCACCACAATCATCATTTTAACCAACTCCGAGGTCTAGTAGTCCACCGGAATTAGATTCAGTGATGTTGATGTTGATCGAACCCGGGCCAGGTTTGATCACCAGGAAGTACAAATTTGCACTCGATTTGTATGATGGTAGGACTTTTTTCAAGTCCACCTGGTTAGCTACCATCATCTCATCAGTATCTGTCGCTATAATAACATTAACAGCATTATTGTGTTCCGACAATAAAGACATTTCCTGTATCTTACGAGTGATTTATTTAAAAAAAAATAACATTCGCGTTGCATTATTCACAAGGACAATTACTTGGGGTCTAAGCATTATAATTGAGTCTTGAGTCCAATTTCGATTAACACATCAAAGTATTAAACTAAGAACTTAACATAACAAAAAGATTGTATGTCGACACACAACGAAAGTAAATTTGCGTATCTAGTCTACCATGACGGTGCACAATAAAAATAATCTAAAACTCGATTTACACAGGTCTCAATTATAATGTGATCTTGTCATCTGATTGAATAATATTAAAAAAGTTTATAAAGCACTTTCGAATGAGTACTCCTGAAGAAAATTTGTAGTATAACATTATCTCTGTATGGAGACGTCCTCACCGCTGTTTTCTGACTCTCGCCTACACTTAAAGTTTTAGACGTTAGAAAGAGTTAGACGTATAATCTAACTCTGAGCATTAGATTCATGTAATTATTGTAAAGGACAATGCAAACGGTGCATATCTCAAAGTCTTAGCAATTAAGAGTAATTTCACACAAAAAAAAACAAAGTTGTTTTTTAAAGAGATATTGCAAAGTTTTTTTGCGTAAGTAATTTAAAAATAGGTTTATTTTTAAATTATTTTATAGGTATTTTCATTTTTGTGTTATTTTCGCCATCAACTGCTATATGGTATATTTCTGTGCCTTAAGATGGCAAAAAAAAATTTATCTCTGTTTTTTACATATTACGCCATTAACTTTTTACAATTAAAAAAATATATGGTTGTTAGTTATTACTACTAGTTTTTAGAAAGTATATTATTTTTAAATGTTCCTTCTTTCTTATGATTTTAATTACAAAAATTTTGACTTTGTTTTTGTCACACTCAATAAAACATTTACATTCACGTTTCTAATTTTGTTTGGCATGATCTTAAATGTTTGAAATTTATACCAAACTAAATAATTAACTTGAATTGATTCGTCGTCATCTCACAGTCGTGTGTAGCTCAGACGAAGAGCACTCGCCCGCGGTCCTGTGTAGCTCAGATGGGTAATACTCTCCCGAATTGCGAAAGTTCACGGGTTCGACTCCAGACTCAGGCACTTGTCATGATAGGTTTTTTTCTTGTCTTTTATTTTCTATTTAATTTGGTGTACATTTCAAACCTTTAAATTTTAGTAATTCAATTGTTAATTATTCTGACCTATTCTTAATTATGAAATATAGGTAGTTACTCAACTACAATAAAAAACAAACTTGAAAGTAATTTCGAGAAATTAAGAAACGACAGTTAAAATCAAAAAAATGTCAATTAGTATTAGAGTCGCGACAACCCGTGTGGGTGCGCCGGCGCATCGTGACGGGTGCTGTGGCTATCTGACCGATGTGAATCTGGGGGCAAGGGGACAGGCACGATCGAGATTACGTTACGTGAATTATAGTGCATCACCGCTCGATGTAACGACTTTATTATCTTGGAGTCGAGTTAAAGTCAAATATTTTTATAAGTAGCGAAAAGTTATCAATATTGTACCAGCTTCCAAATTATACGAGCGTTGTCATTCCTATAACAAATAGTTACTGTATCACTCTGTTTTTTTTTTTTATTAAGTGGAAACAAAACTGCGGGACATTAGTGGTGCTAATATTCGACTCGTTTTATGTATCTAGCCAGTGAATAATAGTATTGTCACTTGGTAGGAATACTATAATACCCAATAATACCAAATACTACTCTCCGCTTTACCTTACTATAGTCATTTTTTTTTCGGCTACTCACAGAAAAAAACTCAGTTATTACAAAAATATTACATCTGCCAGTGGTTCTCGACGTTAAACTTTTTTTAGGAGAATTGATTAGTTGGAACAATATTTTATTATTTTAATAAAGTTTAGTGTATTAAATTCAGAGGCCCTTGTTCGACTCCCACGAAGTCAAAATTTGAGCATGTTTTTTAGACCATCGGAGTAGCTATCATCATCTTATTAAATCTGTAGAATGTTGATTTCAAAAGCGAAATTTTGATAAAGATTGAACTTTTAGGTTACCTGTCATTATTTTTTTTCTACTTTTGGGTTTTTTACATCTCAACTATTTATGGAATAATTTTATTTTTGCGTTTACAAACGCGTTAATATAATACTAGAAAAATGCACTGAAAAAAAATACAATTCAACTATTTATTTCAATATATTAATGTCAAAAATTTTAATTTTTAACGTGATTTTATTTTATTCCACATAGAATATATCAAAATTTATATAATATGAGATATTCTGTGAATCAAATTTGCGATTTAAATTAAATTTCTTACAATATAAATTTCTATTAGATAGGTACACTAAATCTTTAACAAAAATTTAATTTTAAATAACAAACACCTTTAAAAATAAAATTACTTTTAATTTCTGACTAAGTTTTACTTTTTTTTTTCTGACAAACTGTAAAAGTCTGTTAGTTTTATAATGCTTGTCCCCAGGCCTATAGGCGCGGGCACACAATTTGTGCGGCTCGTGCCTGCGCGCCCAGATAACGCGCTTGAATAATACATTCGCTCTCGTTGCATTGTGCTCTAGTTTATCGTCAGACCAAAGCCTCTTTAGTGGAATTCTGTACGGTTTTGAAATAACATCGCACTATCAAAGTTAGATTTTCGTAATCGATCTTGTTAAACAGAAATCGATTCTATTGATAGATCAGTATCGTGTATCGGTACAATAGTTTAGTTATTTTACCGAGGTTCCTGGAAATCTCTTGTTGGAGTGTTGATATATCAAATTTTTATTAAAAAATCAGTATTTATGGCAAATGATAATTGCAAATATAAAACAGTTTGTTGCGTCTTGCCGAATGCTATAAATATTATAGGTGCGCCTTGTAGTGCCCGCACTAGTTATTTCATATACTCGTGAATCATAATTCGCGAGTATTTAACCTGGCAACAGGCACACCCCATAATACAACATGGACGGTCGCTACCGGGTAAAAATACCACAACGGAATAAATAAAAAATTTGGGGTTTCTTATGAATATTTAATTATACTGATTTTATGTTATATTTTATTATATTTTGAGCTAAATAATGAGTAAATAAAGTAATTAAATCTTTATATAATGTGTATTTCATTAAAAAACCAACAGCGTAATATTTATCACTATTTGCAGATGGCATAGTAAAAAACCAAAATAAGAAACTTAACTTATCATAAAATTTAAAAACAGATCACTGAATATCAAAATAACATATGTAATACATTTTTACTAATAATAGGAATTGCACAATGTTTTAACTTTTTTTTTCTAAAAATCACTATTATGCTACCTAAAAAAAAATATTACTCTTCTATCTTTTGTGGCCAAACCATGCGCGCCAGTTAGCCGCTCTTTCAATATAGCGCACAGTACGCTATATTGAAAAAGTGGCCAACTGGCGCGCATTGTCTGGTCACAACAGACATAAGAGTAATTTATTTAGGTTCGTCTTTCAAGGGTAACTAAAAGGGTTCTGCATAAAATTTAGCTGAAAAATATATATAGATATCTACGAATTTCTGCACTATGTGGTAAAATTTGTCCAGTAGAACATCCTGCCGTGTTAGAAAATACCTGTTTCCAGACGAATAAGTCTTGTAATTGTAGTAAGTTAAGAAATTGTACCGATTTTTTTCGAGTGCAGATATAGCCTGGTTGGTGAGTTATTTTTAAGAAATATCTAATTTATCGATTTTAAAAAGAAAACTAAGGTTAATATTTAATAAGTACGCAGATACCATATTGCATTACAAATCTGACATTTTTATAAAAAACACAGCAACGTTTACTAACATCTTAACACGTTTAAGATCTTACTAAACATTTCATTACCAGACATATCTTTCATATAGATACAATGTAGGTGCAGGATATTGGTAACGTAGCAAAAGTTACAAAGTAAGTCGCAATTTTTTGCGTTTTTCCTAAGAACATGGGAATCGGTAAAGCTAATGATTATATGTCCGAGTAAACAGCTTTTAACTATTACTTAAGTAGATTATTTTTTCAAGTGTTATCGTCTAGGAGATGTCATCAAAAAGGACCAATCTGATCAAAAGACTTCACATTAAATTGGGAACGGAACTGGGCAGGCAGAAGAAGTATTTACGTGGCATGAAAATTTTAACAATGAAGCCTACAAAATCTATACATAGTATAAAAATAAGTCGTTCTTTTTGTATGTGCACTAGGAACTTTAAAAGTATACAACGGATTCCAATGCGGTTTTCAAGAATAGGATAAAGTGTTTCAAGAGGAACATATTGTACACAGGAAGGCATTTTATTAACGCTATTTTTCTTATTAATTATTTGTTTCACCATATATCACGTACAAACGATTCACTGTCCTATTGGAGACTGAGACGTATTAGAGCCATTGGTCTCAGTTTTGTAGGCACACGTGCGTTATTCGGGTAACGTATCTTCCCTTTTGGTTTAATCTAAAAAGGCTAGGCGTAGTTTCGGTCGCATGTGTGTGCGTGTAACCACAGTATATAAAGAAAAGTAGTACGTCTTCATACAAAAAATAATGTGTGCGTGCATACTCGGCGCCGTGTACACACAAAGAGAATAATGTACGCACGCACTGTGACGCACACATGACATAAAAATATGGGAGCATAAGGTAGTCTTGCCGTTCCCGCCTGGCACGTTTACGATAGTCCTAGCGACAACGCAGAGTGGGCTAATAACTCGCCGACAGCCCGCAGATGAGCTACTGTTCTTGATATACTGTGATGTAACTGTATACGTACAAAAGCGAGGCGTAGTTTTATTTTACTGGCCTCAGTGTTTTCTACGCAGCGCTCCCTCTTTTTTTTTTGGTCTGAGCTTGTCTTGTATGTATGTAGGTATAAAAGAGCGGCCCTAAGTTACATGACGTGTAACTGCTATCCCCCAGACTAAGTACACGAGGCGGTGTAAAAATCAATCGAATTGAATTTGTCAAGCATCTCGTATTTAGCTAAAAAAGGTGTGTTTAAGGAAATTACGGGTAGTAATATCCCATTAGGTATTCCAACACAGGATACACGACCAATGTCCACCCATATACAGTATAATTTAGCACATCCTTACTTTAACTCATTAACATAATCTGGTTTACTTTTTCACGCCATCAAACAATTACGGTCCTTAAAAGGTTGTAACATGGTGCAAAATTGTATTACTTATCTTCTAAAGTCAATATTTATTATTACGTTATCACCAACGGTTATCACTATAATTGTATTAATACAAGTAAAAGTAAAATATTAATATTTACACTAAGTAATGCATGTTCTACATTATTATTATTTTTATCTGAGCTGTTGTAATAGTAGGCAACAGGCTGACAACCTGTCACTATTGTATGGTACTGTATGGCCCATACTGCCAGATGTGACTTTAAATGTGTAACGAAATGTTTCCAGAAGCTCTTCTTAACCCCTTATTAAGGGGTTAATATAAACGTGATTAAATGTATGTTGTCATAGTAGAAATATTCAAGTCTTTTGATAATTTCGTAGAAATATGCATTATATAGTAGTAAGCTACAAAAATTATTATAGGCCATAATAATTTACTAATACCTAAGACGAATAAACAAAATTATCTGAGAACTTTACTAAAACTTTCAATGAACGGTTTTGCTTACAAGTCGTTTGAAATTATATGGAAAATCTCATTCGAATACACTGGGCCGAAAAAAAGCAGGTCCTCATCATGATCATTTCACGACTCCTACTGTTGGATATAGGCCTCCCCTAAGGCTCAAAATCAAAACTGATCGAATCTGCGCTGCCCTCGTGCAGCGGCTTCGGTCGTAGGTCCACCTTGTGCGGAGCCTGCTAACGCAGGCCGATTATAGACACTGGTATAACTTTTGAAATACTTTATCACTCCTTTTAAAATAAAATATAAATTGAAGTTTATTTCATTAGGCACAAATGTAGGAAAAACTAAAGCACTTGACACAGGAGAGAGTATTGGGAGATAGTTGCATTTTTTTTCATCGTCTGAAGTGAACCGGTTTGCCCAACGGAATTAGTCTTTTATTGGTGATATGATCTGTTATTAGCGGGACAGTGCAGACCACAGAACAGATAAAAGAGGTTAGAAATCGTATCAAGCGATGTTAATACCAGAGCCAGTGTTACCACACGCGACATAATATTTTTTCAATTCAACAGTATATTTGTCCTTACCAGTGAAAAGAAATGTCTCCATTGGTAAGATTATGAGTCTTACTTTGCTTCCTGCCAGTTAAAATTGCACAAGACGGTGTTTTAAATTTATTTTTTAAATATTTTTTCTCTTCGAAAATGATCGAATATGAGTGTTTGTTTACTCATAACCAGCAGCGCACGCGCCCCGCCTACTTACGACTTCTAACCTCTTATTTGTTCTGTGGTGCAGACTCTTAAACGATTACAGTGCACCCGCGGTAATCCGGCCCCTGTCTAATCCGCCGCCCCTTGTAATCCGACACAGCTATCACTGTTGATAGTAAGTAAGTACCCTTCATTAAAATTGCGGCAAATCATCACTAATATACTGCATGATTGGGCACAACTGGACAGGTTGTAACACTTGTACGCGACACCACATTTTATTTTTATAATGAAATATTACTTAATATTTTTAATTTACTAAATTCTATCGATTTTTGATTTTTAGTTTGTCGGATTACAAGGTACTTTTTATATTATTTATAAAATTCCGAACTATCGAGGATCTGAGGCAGTACTCTATAATCCGTAAATTGCTAAAGTCACACCCATCTATAAATCTGGGTCAACAAAAGATCCAGGGAACTACCGGCCAATTTCGATACTACCAATATTATTAAAAATACTTGAAAAACTTTTGTATGCCCGGCTACAAAGTTATGTAGACTCAATTAATTTCATTTTTAGTAGACAATATGGTTTTAGACCCCAAAGTAATACACATACAGCTACTATAGATCTCGTTACTAAAATAAAACAAAATATAGATGAAAGGAATGTAGTCCTCGGAGTATTTATAGATCTTAAAAAGGCGTTTGACACCGTTAGCCATCAATTACTTTTAGAAAAACTGAAAGCTATTGGTATCAGTGGTAAAGCTTTTGAAATGCTTAAATCTTATCTTACTCGAAGGTCACAAATAGTTAAAATCGGAAACAACCAAAGTACAAAGTAACACTGCCAATAACCTGCGGCGTCCCTCAAGGTTCAGTTTTGGGATCTTTATTGTTTTTAATTTATGTAAATAACATCCAGGAATTAAGTCTAAAGGGACATATTACTCTCTATGCAGATGACACTTGCTTATTTTATTTTGGATCGTCAATTAACAAGCTAATCTCAGAAGCTCAGCAAGATTTAAATGTTCTATATAATTGGTTTCAGCACAATCTTTTAACAATTAACATTTTAAAAACTTGTTTCACAATATTTAACGCTAAAAACAAACCAATACATGCACCCTTGACAATTAATAATATATCTTTACTACAAAAAAACCCATGAAAAATACCTCGGTCTATACATCGACACCAATCTGTCATGGAAAGTTCACATTAACCAGATAAAAAATAAATTATTATCACTGTATGTTTCGTTACGCAATGTCGTACGATGCTTACCACATAAATTACGGTACACACTATACAATGCCTTAGTAAAACCGCGCCTTACATATCTAATTGAAATCTGGGGAAGTGCATCAAAAACAAAAATATCTGAACTCCAGATTCTACAAAATAAAATAGTAAAATTGCTTTTTAATTACCATTACCTGACACCCACAAAGAAAATATACAATGAAACAAACATAATGAATATCAAAAGTCTATACCGATATAACACTTGTATTCTAATTCGTAAAATTCTTAATAAGAACATCCATAGTAACTTAACGTTCACCAAACAAAAATCTGTCACTACACGCAGCACTCGCCGCGCTAATTTTCTTGTTCTACCCAAGCCGCGCACAAATTACGGAAACACTATGATAACGTTTGAAGGAGCACAACTTTATAACAAAATACCCACACATATAAAAAGTGAAGACTCGTTTAACGTTTTTAAGAAGAAACTTACAGAGTATATCGTTACAACTCAATAACTATATGGAAACAAATACTTAAAATGCGTTAAACGAGTCTACAATATTTGGGTTTAAGCGTGAAGTTGCGGTTTAATTTAATTTTATATTTATTATTTTTTATTTCCATACTTACTTCATTAAACATATAAAATATTATACTAGAATTAAAAATGTAGGTATTTATTGAGAAGTTGAATTGTATGGAAGCCGCCAACTTTTTTCTATTTTAATGGAGTATTTAAAGTAAAGGTAGGTGTTCATTTTATGTAATCATAATTTTTGTAAGTACTTTTTTTTCTGTAGCTTAACCTAAACTTTAATTTTTATTTCTAATTTTTTTTTTATATAATATTGTTTCTTCTATAACTTATGCAAATAGTTGTCAAATAAGTAATAAAAACGTTAGTATGCAAAATTTATAAATTTATAGATGTGGCAACAGCTACACGGAACAGTAACTTCACGCTTTTATAACTATTACAATTTACTCGATACTGGCGGAATCCATTAGGACAGCGCCAATAATCTAAGAAGAAGAAGAAGAACTATTACAATTATTTTTAAACAATTTATTTTGCGTTTGTGACCACGAACAGTTTACAATCTGTTAATTACTTAAGTTCTCATGTAAGTGACAATGTAATGTCTTTATGAGAATAAAAAATTCTTTAAACCTAATCCGACAAATTCGATAATCCGACATCGCCCTGCAAAACGTTTGTCGGATTACCGCGGGTCCACTGTAATTTATTGTTTTTCTTCTTCTATATTAATTTAAAATATTATCGATTTCTTAAAAAAAAAAAATTAATTTTAAATCGAATCCGGGTTACATGGTTCAATAAAAATCACTCATAGAATATCCTACTACAAACAAACTGCCTAGTGTAATAACAAATAAAAAAATCTTATATGTAAAAAGCCCATCAGATATATAATTGGACTGTCAAAAGACACTTAATTACTTCCTAATATGGACAAAGCAAGTTTTTGTTAGACATTCTTCAAATAGTTATGTCAAATAGTATAAAAAAAAAATCTTCAAGACAAGAGTCAATATACAGTCAACAGCATATCAGGTTCACGAACTGTCAAATTTCCTCAATCGATTTTAGGCTTTATGCCACATATTAATGGTTGAAATTCAATCGGACAAATTTAACAGTTTTGTGAGTCTGATCTGCTGTTGTCCGTACAAAGACTATATGTCCGTAGCTTTAAGTCCCCAGCCGTGAATACCTGCACTCGGCTGCAAAGAAACCTGGTCGCTAACAAAAACCTAACTAACTTCCAAAATATTGGAACTAGCTTTATGAATTGTAGACTAATTCCGTTGGGCGAACCACTTCACTCTAGACAATCGCATGGATTGGGCCCTCGCTGCTGAGCCACTACGTCAGAAATATACTCTGGTACTCAAGGCAGCCATGGGCGGTACCGGATTCGCCTAGTATTTTTTTTTAATTTATTACAGAACCACAAACAAGATTACAATATTCCTTACGTTATAGACTTATATACTATTATAATTGCAGTATTTATTGTAAACTCAACATTATAGGTTACATTTTATGTATGCAAGACTCAAAAAAAAACTTACTTAAATATTGATTATATAGACATTGCGCTTATTGAATATCCAAAGACATATACCATTTCACATTATAACTAGTATTTAAGTGCAGTTCTTGTACATATATTTATTTTATTTATTATGATAGACACCATCGACAATATCAATGTACATTAACAAGATCGTGTGCAAGTGTGTGTATGTGTGTGTCTATGTGTTAGCATCTATTGTATAAAGAACATACAAGAATATATTAGGTTGGGGAAAAAGTCTTTTCGCATTATAGTATGTATAAACTTGTAATAAAATCTCTTTGGCTATACTATTTGTATCTGGCTGGTTTTGGTATCATTGAAAGTTTAAATTTTAAAGAACATAATTCCAAATTCAAATTAGGAAAATGTGTGATTTTCATTTGTTTTTCGTACCGCCAAGATGAGTGAATCTAATGAAGAAATTCGATACATTTTAAAATTTTACTACAAAAAAGGTAAAAATGCAACGCAAGCCGCGAAAAAAATTTGCGATGTTTATGGACCTAGTGCAGTGTCTGTGAGAGTAGCACAAATTTGGTTTAAGCGTTTTCAATCCGGAAATTTTGATGTCAAAGATGCACGTCGCTCTGGTCGCCCTATTACAGATAAAATGGATGCCATTTTTAAAAAGTGGAGCAAGATCGGCATGTCAGTAGTTACGACGTAGCTGAAGAACTGAGAATTGACCACAAAACAGTTTTGGCGCATTTGAAAAAAACTGGGTACACAAAAAAGCTCGACATTTGGGTACCTCACGAGCTCACTGAAAGAAACCTAATGAACCGTGTACTCATTTGTGATTCTTTATTACGACGTAATGAAACCGAACCATTTTTGAAGAAGCTGATAACTGGTGATGAAAAGTGGATCACGTACGACAAGAACGTGCGAAAAAGGTCGTGGTCAAAGGCCGGTCAGGCTTCACAGACTGTGGCGAAACCCGGGTTAACTCGCAACAAGGTGATGCTGTGTGTGTGTGTGGTGGGATTGGAAGGGCATTATTCATTATGAGCTGTTACCACCAGGCAGGACCATCGATTCTGAACTCTACTGCGAACAACTGATGAGATTAAAGCAAGAAGTTGAGAGAAAGCGGCCGGAATTAATCAACAGAAGGGGTGTGGTTTTTCATCATGATAACGCTAGACCTCACACATCTTTAGCCACTCAGCAAAAATTAAGAGAGTTTGGCTGGGAGGTGTTAATGCATCCGCCGTATAGTCCTGACCTTGCACCTTCAGATTTCCACCTGTTTCGGTCTCTTCAGAATTCTTTAGGCAGTGTCAGGTTAACATCACGAGAGGACTGCCAAAACCACTTGTCGCGGTATTTTGACCAGAAGTCCCAAAGTTTCTATAGCAATGGGATCATGTCCCTACCTACAAGATGGCAAAAAGTTATCGAACAAAATGGTACCTACATACTTTGGTTAAATGTAAATAAACTATATTAAAAAATGTTTTGAATTTTCTTAAAAAATGCGAAGAAACTTTTTCCCCAATCTATTATTATATTTTGTGCATATCTACTAGATCACTTTAACTACTTATGATTAAGTGTTCGTCAGTACATGAGCTATTTGCTTTCTGTAAGATCTTGCACTAAGTCCGAATATATCTACAGTGCTAAAACTTTTCTTCGGCTAATTTTAAGTCCAAGTGTGAGGCTGATGTCCTCTCTGTAAGGGCCTTGGTAAATATATTTGTTTTTTTTTTTTCAATAAGCTAGAATTTGTCTCCACTCTCACCTGACTGAAGCTGCGATTACTATGATACATGCTTACCTTGAAGAAGCCTATTCACTCTCGCTTTAAAATACTAAAGTTATAACATGCAGGGAATAGTTAAGCTAGCAATGAGTTGCCCTGTTTAGCAGCTCGCATTATAAAAGAGTTCCGTCGTCGCTTTGTGCGGATAGTTGGGATATCAACAGAGGTAATTTAACCCGACTTTTATCTCCCGTAATGGAAAGGAGTTAAGTGTAATTAATTCTTGTAATTCCATTACATACACAATGAAGTGTCCTATTAATAGAATAGCGATAGACTGGCTACTTTTCGGCGGTATTGGAGGGTTGACAGTTTGGCGTACCTATGTAATTTTTGAATTGCCAACGACTGATTGGCTCAAAACTAGACATTTTCAAGTATTGCCCATCACCTAGTTAACAAATTGAATTTTTTCAGTTAGTATTTCTCTATTACGCAATTATTACGTGCGGAACAGTAATTACAATCTCCTTTCGCACACGACGAACAATGAAATCGACAGTGATACCAAAACGATTCGATCACTAGAGTCTTTTTTATTATTATTTCTAAGCACGCAATTTGACCAGTTGGTTAAATATAGCGTCTTTATTGCTAACGATATAAGGTCAAATATTGAGAACGCTAAAGATAGTGCGTCTGTCTTTTAATTAATTTTCGTAAGCGGAAATTGTAACACGCCTGCGTTACGTAAAAAGTCATTTTTGGAACATTTTTAAGTGACACTTGTATTTTTTGTGTGGTTGTATAAGAAACTAGTTTTGTAGCTTTATTTTTAGGTGTTGATATCTTCTGCGTGTATGGTGATTGATTTATATTTTATGGTTTAAATTATCATAATTTAATAAGTAGTTGTCGCCACTTGTCTTTACGAAATATTGTAAAGTATTTTATTTATATAATTATTTATTCGACACATAAAGCAGGAGAATATCTGTATTAATAAGAACATTTACAAAAGGAATGACCATGTGCTAATAAATGCTTAAATAAAATAATTATTTTCCTCAGCGGTGCCGTGGTAGAGTTTCTGACTAACTAAAACTTATTGCTCAAACTTGTAATTCAAAGTCCTGACTGAGATATCATAACGCGCAGACCAAACCACTGAACCTAAAGACTTGAAATTTTGCATATAGATACCATATACAGCGTAGGCATCCACTCAGAAAGGATTATTGCCAATTTCACCCCTAAGGGGGTAAAATGTCCACGCGGACGAAGTCGCGGGCGGAAGCTAGTTAAATATATGGGAGCTTGAATCTATCTATTATGATCTTCAAAGAGAGTTTGAAACTAAGATATCGAGTATTCCATACTATTTCTATTTTGGTACTAATTGTTGATATGTATTAGGCTGTTTTTATAGTGTGCGTCCCGGCCGCAGTGAAAATGTATGGCGAGTAAGCACGCACCAGCGACGCAAAGTACTTACCTATATTTCGTTTGTTGGATAGTCATACTATAATAACAGCTTTAGAAATAAAATGAAATAAACTAATTTATTTATGTATTCATCATCATCATGTCATCCGAAAGACGTCCACTTTTGAATATATACCTCCCCTAAGGATCCAACCTAATCGCTCTTGCAGTGCCCGCATCCAGCGGCTACTTGCGGCCTTTACCAGATCGTGTCGGTCCATCTTATGGGAACTTACCAAAGCTGCGTATCCTGGTACGCGGTCGCCACTAAAGGACCTTTTCTCTCCAATGGTCTTCAGTCCACCTCGCAATGTACCCTCAATGGTACTTAAGGCTCGCAATTTTTTTATGTAGTTACGTTAGGTCTTACCTAATTAATTTATTTTTTGTAATTTCGCGTAGAACATACAACAGCGACCAAATTTCACTGCGATCTACCAACGTTTCCAGAATTTCATGAATAAAATATTTCTTATACCTATTCGTTCCTAAAACTTTTATTCGCTCGCTAAGAAATTGCTTAAGCATGCATACAAAGGTTTTAATCATACACTAAAAGTATGACGTCACGAATGCTATACAATCATCAACCATCAGCGTCGCTTGACAGACGCTTATTAATTAAATTGATCTCTGACCCTGAATACTACATTACTCTCGCTTATCACGCCTCCTAGTCAAAATCAGTCGATAGTGCATAAACATAATTAGAGCATACGCCTCACCAGTATAAGTTGACCTGTCGCTGGACTATAAATTATATATCATAACAATATCAAGGCGTATGATGAAAGAGGCCAAAATTTATCGGTTGGGGTCTGACAGCAAAAAATCATATCTGCGATTCCTCTGTTTTTGAGTATAGTTTATAATAATAATTATTATTTATTTCAGACCATCCATAAAAATATTAATAATTATAATTATAAAATTTGACATACTCACTTTGTTAGTAATGTTGTTAGTAACAATTTTGCTTAAAGGAAGTTAGTGTGGTTAGTAATACACAATAATTATTATTTTAAATTATTAATTCATAGTAAATAAGCTATGTCAATATACAAGTTATGTCAAAGTACAAAATTAAAAATAATCATAACTAAGAAAATAATATTCAAAAAATCCCGTCAAAGTAGGTACCCATAAACATATTGTTCATGGGCAAGTATGTGGCGTGATGGTGGTATGCAGGGGAACCAAGTGATGCAAAAAGGTGAGATCCAGTGGTCTGCGATGAAACTTAGGAGGGAACTGCGCGAGGCATGCAAACACGATTGTATGAAGGCGCTGTGCTTAAACATCACAGCGTAGAAATGATCAGCTCGCACCTCCGCAAATATTGCGGATGCACTGCAATGTCTACGCAATAATATCCTGAGTGCATTATTGTATTGGACACGTAGGGCGCCGTATGCCCGTATAGTTGACAGATAGACTGCATGTTGTGCACTTTGCAATTCTACGGGCCAACGTGTTGCATCAAACAGCCAGCGCCCGCCATCCTTGAGCCCAAATGGCCCAAATACTTAAACGCTTTATCTTGCTTTAGAGTAATGTCACCGGTGCCACTGAAATGTAAAATTTGGTACCAGTTCTCTTTTTAACGTTATATCATAAATTTCCAATAATCAGTTGCTCTTAAATATTAAATAATCTGTTATAAAAATACATTTACGTGCAATAAAATCGACCCACCTCGTAAATATAGATTCGAAATATATGTAACTATGCAGGGTGTTAAAAGTTAATTGAATCATTGTTTATTCAATAAATGATTTATGCTACAGATTTATTTACCCTTAAAATTATGTTTCCCACAAACATTTTAGTATTCTTAACTGTATTTGGTTTTCAATTTGTAAAAACCTATGAAGAAATTCTAAGGTTGTGTGTGAAGTCGACCAACCCGCACTTGACCAGCGTGCTTGACTAAGGCTTAATCGTCCCTAATGTGGGGTAGGCTCGAGCCCCTCGGTAGAGACATTACCTATATGAGCTGTTGATGATGATTTATCGAGTTCTGAACTAAACCGCACCGGTGGTGGGTCTATTTCACCGCAAGTAAGTGTAAGGCCAGAAAGAAATGGAATTTTTGACAGGGCCAAACTGCCCCACTTTGTAAAAAACAAGAATATTTTCTCACTGTACGAATATGCAACAAATAATTTATAATCATTTCAATAAAATATATCATTATCGTTCTAACTAAAGAAATAAAATTTATTTATGAAAAGTGTCGTTGGGCGTTCAGTGATCTATTTACACTTTGAATGCCCTAAAAAACTATTTTTTCGGCCACTCTCTTTCTTTAGTTAGAGAAGATTCCCTAATCCCTAGTTAGGTAAGTTTATCTAAGTGAGATTTACAGCACAAAATTTTAATCCACAAAAAGTTGCATCTACCACTTACGCGCTTTCAACTTTCAAATGCCGAAAGCTATAAGCGTAGCATGAATGATCGCGCGTGTCGTATCTTAGGTATCTGTTGCACAACTGCAAGTAATAGTAATTACAACAGATGGCTATTGTTCGCAGTGACCGATCGGCCTCTGCGTCGATCGACCTTCGTGTGACGCGGGCTCACGATTTTTTGACCACATCTCATTTTCGTACGAAGCTGTTAATACCACCAGCATAAATTTAATTATTTTATTATTATTAGTCTTAAATTAATTATTAAATACAAAAAAATTTATTATCAACTACATGGTTTGCATGGATTGATTTCTCTGTAAAAGATATACTTTTTTGGAGACGCAAATTCAAAATAAATGTATCAATAAAGGAGATCGACTTAATGAATATGAATTTAAAAAAATAAACAGGCTGACAACCTGTCACTATTTTGAGGCACTGCATGGGCCATACAACCAGACGTGGCTTTATTTGTAACAAAATTTTATACAAAGCTATTTAAATATATTTCGCTCAGACATATACGATCAAGTAATCAAATAAAAATAACAAAACGATTATTCCTGTGACCATTTCATTTGATATTTTTTTATATGACAACACTATGACCTGTCAAAGTTGATATATGATGTACTGTGAATGTTACTTTCGCCCTACTTTCGCCTCTTTTTTCTGTGAAACCGATTTGCTTTTATAATGGACCCCGATACCACTTGAAATAAAATACCCTGCTTTACCCTTGGACACCGAACCTGCTTCTGACGTTGACCCTGGCGCTACTTTGCACTCTGAATCGGCCATTATATTTTATTTCATGTTCATTTATATTATAGCATTACTTCAGAAATAAGTAAGATGTATAAAAAATATTAAAACAATGGTTAGTCATTTATTATGGTATCATAATATTATGATTTATAATTTTCAGCAATAATAATAAGAAATTCAGGAACATTTGCAACTTTTTAAAGGAATTGCACATTTAGACATATCATTAAGGTTTCCGGCAATTATATTGCTATAATTACTTTCTTATGTATATAAACAATTAAAAAAAACCTTTTTTGATAATATTGGTTAATGTTCATTTTAAGCCAAAGTACCATATTAAACTGAACAATGCCCTTTCCAAACTTATTCATTTTAAAACGACGTAAGTGCAACTGTAGGATTTTTTTGGGTTAATGTCGAGGGCTCTATAATTTTTTAAAAAAAGATGACACAGCTGTCAAAGCTTTGAGGTTAAGTTGAGTGTTTGGCGGGAAACCATTGCGTCTGGATGGCAATCTTTGTTTCGATAATTCAAAATTGCTTCTGAGTAGATTTTGTGCAGTAAAAGTGGTTGCATAAGCATCCGTGTTGACGAACAGTTATGAGGTATCATTGAAATAAAGGTTTTGTGGTGTGACTGGTGTATATGACGTTGAGAATTGTATAGTGGGTAGAAATCCCACTATACAATTCTCATCAGTCACCATCATGAAGTCGGTTGCCATGCATTTCTTTCCAAGCACTCCCTAGATGCATCAAAATGTGCTAATCCTGCGAAGGCGTAGTTACTGGCAGAAGCTAGTTCTAAATATGTTTTATGTTGTTGCGTTTATGACTCAATTTTTTATAAGATTTTAAACATTTCCGAACACAAAAATAAATGGTTGTATTTCTACGTCTGTAGTAATACAACCTTCTTTTCTACATGTGTAGTATAACAAATAGTAGATTCAGATATATCTCATTAGACATTCTCTAGTAGCTCTAAGTATTTCTAGAATATAGAAATAAGGTGTTTTAAATTTTTCTTCTTCTTGGTAAGCGGTTATGACAGCTCCATAACATTACCTTGGACATCGATCGGCCACACGATACTGCCGCTCATTAGGCTATTTATTACTACTGCTAGATGTTAGCATTTATAAAATTATTATAATCAAAGTTAATTAAATTGTCGACATAACTCGAGGAGTCATATCGACAATTTAATTTATTCAGTCACTTTATTGACTACACCGGATATCGTACGATACTTTGGTAAACTCACGATTCTCGAACCGTTCGTGCACTGATGAGTCATTTTCGCTCAACACGCGGCGTACCCGAGCAGCGGCCGGCAGTCTTGTTCTGAGCGTCGTAGCGATCGGACGTAAAAGTGTGGTAGTGCTGTGTACCTACTTCGAATAGTGTCCTCGGATTGTGAGGGTGTAATCTGTTTTGTTAAAGGCGGAAGACTAAACTGTGTAAGTAACGATTTGTATCATTTTGTTAAATATTAGCTATTGGTGGTTGAATATTGGAAATAAATATGGATAAATACATAGAAACACCCTGGTTTTCTTTGAACTCCCTATATTCTGGACTGGTGGCTTTCAGTTCAGAAGTGGGATCGTAAAAGAAACCATTTTTTTTTTCTCTCCACGTCCACAAGTGGTTAGCTATATTAAATATTATTTAACATTGTACCCTCTTATTACTAGAATTATTAAAAAAAATAATGATTAGTCTATTTTAGAGGTCAATTGAGATACCTGTCTTTATTATATCCACTCTCTTATAATTGATTTTTTTCTCTTCTTTTTTTTTCTTTCAAAAAAAAACTGTAATATTTCATTGGTCGAGAGACTGTTGGACATAGACCATCCAAGGATCTCCAATGGGCTAAATATTTTACCATAATACATTTTGTAGGTACCCACAAATATTTATTTTAGTCACACCTACGAGAACTTGACAATTTTAAAATTAAATTATCTACAATGACCAGTTTGGTAACACGTAAAATTGCATTGTTTCCTTCAATAGATGGTATAAGTTAAGTTTAAATATTGAAATGGCAAATGATTTTCTTTTATAGTAGATTTATATCTTACAAATTTTTAGTATACCCAATCTTTTGAACTTTACCTTGGATCCCTTTTAGCACTTATTTATTAATTCTTATATAAATAGATATGATAAATAGAATTAACTAGGGGAGTGAGAGATTAATACTTCGACAGTCACGACTCTCTATGCAAGTATATCTCGGCAAGTAGTGCAACACAATTTATTAGTGTAGGCCCAAGTGTGGAACACATGCGTGAAACGTTTGGGAATTGTGTGGATAAATGTGGGAGATGTGTGGACACATGAGGGACATGTGTGGACACATGTGTGGACACATGTGGGACATGTGTGGACATGTGTGGACACATGTGGGACATGTGTAGACATGTGTGAACATATGTGGGACATATGTAGACATATGTGGAACAATTTTAGGAACACTTTAGGGACCCTTGATGATGATATCTTTAAGGGTGGTACCCTACTGGATAATTTCATTACAACCAGGTGTCAATCTTAGGTGTATAAATGGGTTGTTTATATTATATGTTTATTAAAATTATCGGCAGTTTCAGATACACTAAGATGGAGACAGGACCATATGATCAAAGAGAGACCCTGTTATCCAATGAGGATTGTGATGGAAGGCCCGGGTTAGAGGGTCGAGGGTTGCTCAGGTTAGAGAGCAGACGAATGCCCAGGTTAGAGGGCAGGGAGACGCCCAGGTTAGAGGGCAGGGAGACGCCCAGGTTAGAGGGCAGGGAGACGCCCAGGTTAGAGGGCAGGGAGACGCCCAGGTTAGAGGGCAGGGAGACGCCCAGGTTAGAGGGCAGGGAGACGCCCAGGTCAGAGGGCAGGGAGAAGCCCAGGTTTGAGGGCAGAGAGGCACGCAGGTCCAAGGGCTGGGTAAGACCTAGATCTGATGGTGATAGGGGAAGTGTCATACTCCCCGTATCCGTAGTAGGAATGAATGCCATTGAGTCGAGGGAAAAGCACGAAGGGAGGAGTAAAGGTTCATGTAGCAGAAAGAGAAGGTGTAATGAAACTTCGGATTCTGAGAGTTCTATGGATAGGATGGAACGACGAATTACATACGGGAGGAAGCGGAAGCAGCACCACAAGACACGGGATACTGGGAGAGGAATAAAACAAAGGAAACCCTATAGTCGTAGTTCGAGTAGTGGTGAGTCTGCACATATTTCTAAGAGTCGTAGTAATGAACAGGAATCAACTGCTAATTCTATGTTAGATAAATTTTTGTCATTTTTGCAAAATGTCAGGAGCTCAGATAGACCAAAATTGTCATTTCATACCAACGTGATACCAGAGTTTGACCCTTTAAGTAAAGAACAAACAATATTAGTATGGCTTACGAAAGTTGAAGAATGTGCCGAAATATACGGGTGGGAAGAAAAGGAAATAATCCACTATGCTCTTCCAAAATTAACGGGGGTTGCAAAAACATGGTATCAAGGTTTACCTTCATTTTTGCATACATGGACAGAGTGGAAAAGAAAATTGATCGAGTCGTTCCCTTGTCGTGAGGACTATGCTGAGCTTTTGACAGAAATGCTCTCTAAACGTGTCAAATATGGTGAATCATTGGAGCATTATTATTACGCGAAAGTAAATCTCTTAAATAGGTGTAAAATTTACGGAAAACAAGCTGTTGATTGTATTTTATATGGTGTAGATGATCGTGCCGTTAAAGTAGGTGCCCAAGCGGCCCAGTTCAGTGAACCCGAACAGATTCTGAAATATTTTAGGACGGTAAAAGTAGGACAGAACAGGGAAAATCAAGAAAATAGTATTAGATATAGATATATTCGCAAAACTTCTTCTACAACACCAAACCGGCCTCAAAACTTGAAGCCAGGGGTGTCCAATACGAATATTCGATGCTTTAATTGTAATGAAATTGGACATCCCAGCTTCAGGTGCGAGAAGCCTCTTATAAAATGTAATATATGTGATAGACTAGGGCACCAAGCCGCTAGCTGTTATAGAAATAAGACTGGTACAGATACAACAAAAAATGAATCTCAAACAAAAGATAGGGTGGAGAAGCAAGTGTCTAAGCTGGGTATAGCTGACACTTCTAATGATAAATATGTTTTTGATATTAAAATCAATGGTAGAATAGTGTGCTGCCATATTGACCTAGGAAGCCAATGTTCATTAATTAAAGTTAGCAAAGCCAAAGAACTTGGGCTTACCATTAATACTAATAACGACTTGCCTGTTCTTCGAGGGATAGGTTCAAATTTAGTGACTCCCATTGGTGTAGCTAATACCGAGGTTGAAGTTCAGGGTATCAAGAAAATTATTGATATCTTTGTAGTAGATGATTTTATATTAAGCCACCCAGCTCTTCTAGGACATTCGTTTACTGAAATGCCCGATCTCGTCATCACTAAAACAGCCACTAAAGTTATATTTGAAAAAGTAAACAACACTAAGATACACTTGATATCTAGCACCAATAAAGTTGTTAAGTCAAACTCTTTGGGGGTAGTAGCAGTAAGAACGGATCCAATGTTTGATGGCATTATTTATGTCCATGGTTCGCTTAGAGGAGAAACTAACAAAGAATATTATCTTCTCGCGGGCGAATACGAAATCCGAAATGGGTCTGGGTCACTGCTTGTATATAATTTGTCTTCGTTTGATATAACCATTTCCGAAGGTTCTTTAGTAATGCGGTCGAATAATAACAGGGATAAAAATTCATTACCAGTTTTAAATTGCTGTAAAATAACATTTGATGCTCTCAGTTCTGATGAATTGATAATATGTGGGGAACAACTAAATGATAACGAACGCTTACAATTACAGAGCTTACTTAACAAACACCAAGATTGTTTCTCTAAAGGTTTGAAAGATCTTGGGTTTACTAATGTATCAAAGATGACTATAACGCTAGAAGATACCGAACCTGTTGTCTATCGACCCTATCGATTGTCATATGCCCAAAGATCACTCGTTAACGATATGATTCAGGATATGTTAAATAGCGGAATAATTAGGGAGTCTTCTTCACCATACGCTAGCCCAATAGTTTTAGTTCAGAAGAAGACCGGAGAAAAACGTTTATGCGTTGATTACCGGGCCCTCAATAGAAAAACTAAAAAGGATCACTACCCACTTCCACGTGTCGAGGATCAACTTGATCAATTAGCAGGTAATAAGTTGTTTACGTCTCTTGATTTAGCCTCGGGTTATTATCAGATCCCTATCGAAGAGGAGTCGCGGCACAAAACTGCCTTCGTCACACCAGACGGGCAGTTCGAATACAACCGTATGCCATTTGGCTTAGTTAATGCCCCCTCAGTTTTCCAGCGAACGATTAATAAGATCCTCCACGATGCTAAAATCAAATACGCTATCGTTTATATGGATGACATTCTCATCCCAAGTAAAAATGTAGAAGAGGGCTTAATAAGATTGGAGGAGGTATTACAGCTACTCAAAAGGGGTGGGTTAACGCTTAGACTTAGCAAATGCAATTTTTTCAGGGACACGATTGACTTCTTAGGGTTCGAAGTAAATGCATCCGGCATTAGACCTGGTAATAGGAAGACTGAGGCTGTATCAAAGTTTCCAACTCCGAATAATCAGCACGAACTGAGGCAATTCTTAGGTCTGTCAGGGTTTTTCAGACGGTTCATTAAAAATTATGCAATTTTAACGTCTCCTCTAACTGATCTTTTGAAGAAAGACAATTCTTGGAAGTGGGGTATGGATCAAGATCAAGCCTTCCATTTAGTAAAGTCCTTGCTTACAAAGCGTCCATTATTGGCACTCTATGACCCTAAAGCAGTAACTCAACTACACACCGATGCTTGTAAGGATGGACTCGCTGGAATTCTATTACAATCTGATTCTGCAGGCATATTTCATCCAGTATCGTACTTTAGTCGTAAAACTTCAGCTGATGAACGAAAATTGCACTCGTATGAACTCGAGACTTTAGCAGTGGTAACCTCTTTGAACAGATTTAGGGTATACCTGTTAGGGATATCATTTACAATATATACAGACTGTAGCGCCCTAAGGTCGACATTAATAAAAAGAGACTTAATTCCTAGAGTGGCGCGTTGGTGGGTTCAATTACAGGAGTATGATTTCTCTATAGAGTATCGCCCGGGACCTCGGATGGCACATGTTGACGCACTGAGTCGTAGTCCCGTAGGTGATCCTGTATCGGAAACTCACATTATGGACATTTTAACCATTGGCATTTCTGATCAAGACTGGATAGCAACAGTACAAGATGCAGACGAGGAAGTGATTAGGATTAGGGACACTCTTAACGATAAGGACGCTGATACGGTTGTAGATATACATAAAAACTATAGGTTAAAAAATGGTCGTGTATATCGTATAGTAGGAGACGATATTAAGTGGGTAGTACCAAAAGGGGTACGCTGGCAAATATTAAAAAGAAACCATGATGACATTGGTCATTATGGTTTCGACAAAACGTTGCACCGAATCAAACTTCATTATTGGTTTCCAAAGATGCGCCGTTTCGTTAAAAAATACGTCCAATCTTGTTTAGAATGTGCCCATCATAAAACACCAGGTGGAAAGCGAGAGGGCGAGCTACATCCCATTGACAAAATCAGTATTCCATTCCACACTATTCATGCGGACCATTTAGGGCCCTTTGTCAAAAGCAAAAAGGGCAACTGTTACCTTTTAGTGATTATCGACAGCTTCACCAAATATATTAATATAACGGGTGTCAAAGATACTAAATCCTTGACTAGTATTAGAGTTTTTAAGGAACATATGAGTTACTTCGGTGTACCTATACGCCTTATTACTGACAAAGGAACTAGTTTTACAAGCAAAGCATTCAAAGAGTTCGTAACATTACGCGGTATTAAACATGTAACTAATGCTGTAGCGACACCCAGAGCGAATGGGCAAGTAGAACGTTTTAACAGAACAATTTTAGACGCTCTTTCTACTTGTACTCATAATAAAGATGAAAAATCTTGGGATGATTACATTTGCGACATTCAGGTAGGTATTAACACTACAGTCCACAAGACAACTCAGAAAACGCCATCGGAATTGTTGTTTGGTTTTAACATTACTAGTAAAACTGAAGGCATTTTGAGTCAAGTTATTTCTGATACAACAAAAATAGTTGACTCGAATGAATTAGACAATATGAGAGATAAGGCAAGCAAAGATATGAAGGCACAGCAAGTAAAAGATTGTGAAAGATTCAATAAGCATAGAAAATTAGGAAAAAAATATTCGGTAGGAGATTTAGTGCGCATTGAAAGACAAATGCCTCATGATGGCAAATCTCAAAAATTAGTCTTGAAGTTTCAAGGGCCATATCGCGTAATAAAAGTGCTTCCAAATGACAGATATTTAATTGAAGATACACCGATGACACGCAAACATGGTCGTCGCTACGAAGCTATAGTAGCGATCGATAAAATACAACCATGGTTAACATTCTGTAGAGACTTAGAAAATAGTGACGATAGTAGTCATAATAGTGTTAGTGAAAACGAATTGGCTTAGTAAGATTTAATGAGAAATTGATGTATTGTTCTACTGTCATTTGATTATATATAACTATGTATGTACAATTAATTATGGTTATAACAAATTGATTTAACTTCTGAATAATACTGTTAACAACCTATCACTTTTGTTTAAATTCTTCACTGATTATAACGTGATGATTGTCCTTAATTACTGCTGGTATTCAATAAAGAATATTCTATCTATATCGCATGAGTCCCAGAACTTAGCCTGTTATTGTATTAAAACTATCGATTAAATGTAAAATTGTGTTGTGCAAGAATCTATAATTTCGTTAATTAAAATGTTTAAATTTTGTTTTGTGTGTGAATGAAATTTCAATATTACAATTATTGTACCCTAAACCGCACGAGGACGCGCTTCGAACAGGATGGCCGAGCTGTTAGCATTTATAAAATTATTATAATCAAAGTTAATTAAATTGTCGACATAACTCGAGGAGTCATATCGACAATTTAATTTATTCAGTCACTTTATTGACTACACCGGATATCGTACGATACTTTGGTAAACTCACGATTCTCGAACCGTTCGTGCACTGATGAGTCATTTTCGCTCAACACGCGGCGTACCCGAGCAGCGGCCGGCAGTCTTGTTCTGAGCGTCGTAGCGATCGGACGTAAAAGTGTGGTAGTGCTGTGTACCTACTTCGAATAGTGTCCTCGGATTGTGAGGGTGTAATCTGTTTTGTTAAAGGCGGAAGACTAAACTGTGTAAGTAACGATTTGTATCATTTTGTTAAATATTAGCTATTGGTGGTTGAATATTGGAAATAAATATGGATAAATACATAGAAACACCCTGGTTTTCTTTGAACTCCCTATATTCTGGACTGGTGGCTTTCATAGATTAGTTATCACAATATTACCTCCTGTTAATGACATGATTGAGATACTTCGATATACCATCACTCCCGGAAGCTCGATTCTGACATGAAAATAGGTACTGTCTTAACTAAAAGCTTTCAATGAGTGACGTCATTTCCTAGATACTGCTTTTGGATATTGGACTTGAATTTATTTAGATGTGATGTTAAACAGTTTCCATTATTTTATTGTCAACGTATAGGATGGCACATAGGCGTTTAAGTTTTACAAAAAAGAATAATAAGTAAGTATGTTTGGAGTTTGCCCCGAGTTCTTGTTGTAAAAACACGTGTTGAGAGACTCCATTTTTAACCTCAATCAACCGTACAATTTTTGCTACTTTAGTTACATTTTCACTTGACATTGGCAAAATGCGTACGCTTAATGCGAAGCGATGCCATTAATTAAGAATAGAATAGAATAGAAGTAAGTATGCTTAACGTTTTCCTTTTTAACCGACATCAAAAAAAGTAGTTTCTCAATTCGTATTTTTTCGAATTACTCGAAAAGCCTAAATCGATTTGGAAAATTCTTTTTTTCTAAATTCGACATACCTATATTCAAAGTTATTTTGAAAAAAACGAAAACGTACAGACAGTTTTTTACTATGTTAAAACATTCTAAAATATACGAAACATCGAATAAGATTTTTTCCCTTTGTATGCAGACGGTCCGTGCTCACCGTACCTACTATCATTTGCAAAGCGCGTGTTCTGAAGAGGTTATTCGCCAATTCCACCTCTTTTCTTTCTTTTAAAGATTTTGTACCTTTTGTAACAAAAAAGTGTGAAAAATATAATCAACCATATTCTGACCTTAGTCTACTTTAAGGTGCCTGATATCCAGTTTTTGTGTTAAGTGTTAAATAATTTCGCGCAATTCTCTGAAATAAAAGGTTTTATCAGCGTCGGAAGTTTATAGGCAATTAATAACTGTTAATGAGCAAAAGTGGTTGGCATTGATAACTGTATCAAAGTAAGTAAAAATGCATTGTGCCAAGGAAACCTTTTGTGGCAGTTCTGTTGCTACGTGGTTTATCAGCATTTGTTTTAACATTAAATTTTGTTTCATTGGAATATTTTTTAAATTTAATAGCGATAAAGTGTTCCGCTGAAAGGCGTTACTACTGTAAAGCCTTGATATTGATTGCGTTTGTGATAATAGTGTATGATAATACTTTGCTGATTTTAATGTAAGGTTTTGGTTATAAAAGTGAAGTATTGAACAAAGGGTCGACGGAAGAGGAAGACGGAAGCTGGAAGAGTTGAAAGCACTTACTATAAGAACAGATATTGAAGAGGCGAAGATAATATTATTACACTCTATAAGGCTTTTAGCTGACTCCCTGGCCTATTGTTTCGCCCATAGGAATAAGATGTCAAGGTTCGGTCGGGGTGGGAGTGCTCTCACATATCGCAATAACATTCGCGCGATCAACTTCGTCCTGGGCCAGCGGCAAATGGGCATAGCCACACATTGCGCGTTGTACAACCTATCGCGATGTACACACGTAGAAAACAAAATGGACGCCGCGGTCTGTCTATATTTTCTGGCAACCATTACAACAAACAGACAAAATAAAATTGTCAGGAATTATTGTATGAGAAAAAAGCAAAGCTAAATAAGAACGCGAATATTCGCAACATTGCGATGTGTGCGGCCGTAGCACAACGAACCTGACTGTGTGGTTCTTGAGCATTTGCCGCTCCTGTGATTCTTCTTTGCACACGAAATGCGCGTTTTTTGCTCGCGAACAGTAACCGTACCACACTAACCGTTGGAGAGAAGAACGCTCGTTGCATTTGACTCGTCCAATAGCCGCTCGCACCGTATAGTGTGCACGGTTCGTGCACTAGCGTAGTTCTGGACAGAGCTGAACACTTTAGAACCTTTGGTGGCAACTATTACTGCACAAGCGCTGGCGTTGCTACTATGGCGTCTACTTTTGATGCTGACTGTACTCAGTTTGGTTTATGGAAGGGCTTATTTTCAAAAGTGGTTGTCCTGATAATAGTGTTAACAATTCATATTTAAAGATATTTGTGTGCATCATTATTCAACATCTATACAAAACAATTCTTAGCACACACTAATTATTGTTCGAAGCTCCGTCGTCATTTATTAAAATTAATTGATATTATAACTAAATTACTAAACTAAATTAACTTTGTGCAGCTTCCCGTGTTAATAATCATTAATTAACGGCATATAATTAAATCATTCCGTAAATAAACTTATAAGGAACAGGTGACAATTTTTCGCGTATCTGAAGATACATTGGTAGATATAATTTGAGTAATGTTAAATACTTTGAACACTAGTCGCAAATATGTTCAACTCATTTCGTTAATTGGATTGAATTTTCCGCGAGAGAGAATGCTATACAGTTTTTATTAAAAAACAAACTTGTATATTTTATCCAAACTTGCATCTAGTGCATGGAGCCAGCATGTGCTTTACTGCCAGATCTGGCTTAATGTATGACCAAATCAGAACTGAAGCTCTGTTCACCTTTTCCGGATTATGATCGTGAAAGTATGCATGTGAATTTATATAATCTTATGAGAAAAAAAAACAGCAAAGATTATGTAGTATATTAGTGTTTTCGTTTCTTAACTTTTAAACAATAATTTTAACCGAGAGATTCCCACTGTTGAACGTAGGCTTCCCCCAAGAATCTTTTAACTCGGTCCTTCGCTGCCTATATAGATCGGCTTCCCTCGGTCTTTACCAGCTCGTCGGTCTACCTTGTGGGGTACCTATCAACTCTGCGTCTCCTAGATGGTAGGTTAAATAATTCTTTAAAAGTTCCCGAAACCGAAGAGCATGTATCAGCACTACGTTGAGATCAGATGAAGCTAAAGTAAAGTAATATGTAAGATCGGAGCAGGTGGTCAGAAGTGATATCTGTCTACACTAACGGGAGAAGAAAATTTAATTGGAACATTGGGTTCCAATTAAATTTTCTTGTAATGGAATAAAAACTCTAGTAAAACGCCAGTGTACTATGGCGATCTTCCGTGCTTATGGGCGTGCACTCGATTTATGTCGAAACTGTCACATTTTGTGGATTTTGTAGACCTGAATTTGAAGCGATGTGAACAAACTTTGCAAAGTAATAATATGGTAAGTATGGAAAAATTTATTCTTGATTGAAACCACTATAGAGAGATATTTTAATTTACACGTATAGTTTTGTAAAGCGAGGAGAATGTTATAGCGCAGTTTTACGAAAATTCAGTTTGGAGCTAGTTTTTCAAAAGAAATAGGTACAAGCATTATAATGGCAAACAATATTTTGAGAAAATTCTTTTTCCAATAGAAAATATACTGTTATAAACCACTATAGAGCCTGAAGAAGTAAAAAAATTAGATAACATATTAAAAAGGTATACTAAAAAATATTATGAATTAGTAAATTTTAATGAGGAGTATTATAAAGTTTTTGAAATTATACTCATTTAATATACTTACTATATAATAATAATACATATAATGCTTGATATAATAACGATATCATAACATTGTTATATCCAATTAGATATTTTAATATCCGATACTTACTACTAATGGTCTAAATTCTGATCGTACACCACGGGTCTTCCCAGCTAGTGGACCTATCGCTCTGTAAGCAATGTTTATTTGTGCATAGGGTCACAAAGACATGTGTATCTAACAAGAATACTACAAAAAAATATTAAGGTACTTCGATGAATGCACGCTCTTAAGCTATTCAAAAACAGTTTCCTAAGCCGTAAAATTGACGGGGCGTTCGACCCGTCACTGATTGACTATAGCATTTTACTAAGACCAATAAAAACAAAGAAATAACCAAATAACAAATACACAGAACGAATTCTTTTATATCAGTCAGCCGCTAATAGCAGACGTGTTTGTGTGAAAAATGTGCGCAAGCGATTTTAGCCTTATATGCGCTCCAGCATATGAGCCCGCGACAGTAATTCTATGCACTCGATACAAATACAGTTGGAAGCAAGAGCCTACTCACTGCTTACTAAGCTAAATACTTAAAGCAATAATGAAGTAACATTTCGCAACTATGCGTTTGAACAACAACATATTAGTAATTGATAATCAGACGCCTATGATTTGTTTGCGATAGAATTGCCTGGCCGTCAGAACAAAAAGCGTGGCACATCTCGTGGCCATTATCACAGAGTAATACGAATTACACTGTCCATAACGAAAAAATAATAACATATTCTCGGTTATTGTACGCATTAACTTATTTAAGGCGACGACACATAAATAACTTGGAGTTAGAGAGAATGAATTTAAATAAAAATGGTATATTAATATTTTAAGCTATATATTATAAGCGTCGGTGGTGTAGTGCGTAAGCGCGATGTCTCCCACCCGGAAGGCACTGGTTCGATCCCCGCCACGTACTAATGTGTTTTCAAATTTTGAATACGTTTAATCGACGCTTTTACGGTGAAGAAAAACATCGTGAGCAAACCTGCACACACCTATGAAGAAATTCTTATGTTGTGTGTGAAGTCGACCAACCCGCTCTTGGCCAGCGTGGCCAAATAAGGCCTAATCGCCCCTAATGTGGGGTAGGCTCAAGCCCCTCATTGGGGACATTATATGAGCTGTTGATGATATTGATATTCATGAAACGAGGAGTGCTTCTTTTGGCATTTCTTAGGCAAATTAGAACCTTGCGTCAAAATCTTACTTAATGAAAAGATAAAAATCAAATGAGACGCATCAACTTTATTATAATAGGTTGGGGAAAAAGTTTCTTCGCATTTTTTAAGAAAATTCAAAACATTTTTAAATATAGTTTATTTACATTTAACTAAAGTATGTAGGTACCATTTTGTTCGATAACTTTTTGCCATCTTGTAGGTACACTGAAAAAAATAATGGTTAAACAAGTTACAATCTTGCTTGATTGGAAAAAATTTGATTGGGTCATTCAAGAAAATATCACAAACAAATTATCACGGTATTTTGTCGCAATAAAGCTGAAATGTTTGAACGTGTCAACAAGTCAAATGTGTTGAATTTATTAAGTTTACTTTATTGATGTCGAGACATGGTAAAATTTTATCATCAACTTATTTATCTTTGTCAAGTTGCTATATTAATACTACAAATCACTAGTTTATTTTAAAAAGAATATTATTATTTTAAACAATATAGCCTATTGGTTTCAAATAATTTTATTATTGAAAGAATAAAGTTTCATAATTCATTCGATCACTCAACTTTATAACAATGACCGCGCGCTTTTTTGTTTGAAAGATGTACGTTGACAGTTTAAATAACTATCTTCCTTCTTTATATCTTGCACTTTCAATCAAACGTGTTTCAGTTCATTTTGATCTCCGAGCCGTTGGAGTGTGCATCTTCTTGTAAATTCGTGTTTGTGCCTAAAATATTACAAATAATATAAAAGTTAGGTGTTTGCGATTGATTTGAAGTATTCAGTATCACCGTAAGATGGATGAAGTGATGGATTTACTCAAAGCCTGGGGGCTCCCGGAGTTGGGGCCACTTTTCGCAAGTAAGTACCTACCTATATTTTGTTCCTGCTTCCTAATTTCCTATTTTCCACACTTGCTCACAAGTCTATTATGCTGTGCAGTGTGAGGATTTGGTGCAATAATTAATCGATTGGTTTCGACTCCCGATACTAATATGTTACGTAGATTACCTAAACATGAATTCACTCTACACTATATCTGGTATCTTTAACTTGACACAGCTCAATGGTTTCATCTCTTAAGACAATATCGATTTAGAGAATAGATAGAGTAAGTAATTACCCACTTAACTTACTCGATTTTATAAGTTATTATTAAGGTTCAATTCTCAAAAGGCATTGAACTTTAATAAAACTAGTAAATGCCAAGTGAGACTATTGCTAGTACTCCCCCTTAGAGTAGATACCTGCTCCCCTGTCAGTCTGTGTGTCATAACATAAGGGATGTATCTTTTGTACCGTAAAGTCATTTGTATATTATACAGCACGATTAAATACTCCTGCCTGCTATAATAACATAATAAAATTGGAAAATGATTTGTTACAGGTCCTTTCTGAATTATTGAAAAATAATTTCGATACTTCTGGGTTATTGAGGTATAAAGGAAAAACTTTAGAAAACGAAAATTCTTCGACGAAAAAACGTTTCTGAAACAGTAATGTAGAATGTAAGAAAGTTTTGAATTTGTATTGTTATTTTTTATTATTTTAGTTTGTAATAAAGTTTCAAAATATGAAGAGTTTTATGCTGTAGATTGTTTGTATATTTATAATATGTTGTGTATGTTATAGCCATACTTACTCTTGAAACAGAAAAGCTTTTTTTTAGTATTTACTATGTATTTGAAATTTATAATAATACAGACAGACGTATAAATATCAAATAAATGTCTTTTATTTACAGTCCTCTATACAGTTAAAATAAACATGAGCGAATTATTGTATTTATTAGCCTATATAGTATAGATATATAGATCATTATAACCTAATAAGATCAATCAAGCTACTTGTTTAGACTAAACTCTAATTGATAAAGAAAAATAAGTGACTATATTACAGCCATCAGAAAACTTTATTAAGATTACCTAGTCTAAGTAACATGCACAAAATCCAGTTGATAATATTAATGACATAACTTAATTATGTCGATAATTATTTGTTTCACATTATCATTATAACATAATAAGGTGAATCAAGCTACTCATTTAGACCTTACTTTACATTATATAAATAAATAAGTGACTTTATTATAGTCATCACAAAACTTCATTAAGATTTTAAAGTCTTAGTAAAATTTACAAGGTGCATTTGATAATAATAATGACCAGGCTTGATTATGCCGACAATTACTTATTTGAATCTACATTGTTTCTTGTTCAGTTTTTCAATCAAGATGACTTGATTTCCGCGATCACAAAACTTTGTACGCTCGTATATAAACAAGTTACTTGATACCCATAAATATTTTTTTTATTTATGCTATCAAGTTTTTTTTTCAGTGTAGGGACATGATCCCATTGCTATAGAAATTTTTGGACTTCTGGTCAAAATACCGCGACAAGTGGTTTTGGCAGTCCTCTCGTGATGTTAACCTGACACTGCCTAAAGAATTCTGAAGAGACCGAAACAGGTGGAAATCTGAAGGTGCAAGGTCAGGAATATACGGCGGATGCATTAACACCTCCCAGCCAAACTCTCTTAATATTTGCTGAGTGGCTAAAGATGTGTGAGGTCTAGCGTTATCATGATGAAAAACCACACCCCTTCTGTTGATTAATTCCGGCTGATTTCTCTCAACTTCTTGCTTTAATCTCATCAGTTGTTCGCAGTAGAGTTCAGAATCGATGGTCCTGCCTGGTGGTAACAGCTCATAATGAATAATGCCCTTCCAATCCCACCACACACACAGCATCACCTTGTTGCGAGTCAACCCGGGTTTCGCCACAGTCTGAGAAGCCTAACCGGCCTTTGACCACGACCGTTTTTGCACGTTCTTGTCGTACGTGATCCACTTTTCATCACCAGTTATCAGCTTCTTCAGAAATGGTTCGGTTTCATTACGTCGTAATAAAGAATCACAAATGAGTACACGGTTCATTAGGTTTCTTTCAGTGAGCTCGTGAGGTACCCAAATGTCGAGCTTTTTTGTGTACCCAGTTTTTTTCAAATGCGCCAAAACTGTTTTGTGGTCAATTCCCAGTTCTTCAGCTACGTCGTAACTACTGACATGCCGATCTTGCTCCACTTTTTCAAAAATGGCATCCATTTTATCTGTAATAGGGCGACCAGAGCGACGTGCATCTTTGACATCAAAATTTCCGGATTGACAACGCTTAAACCAAATTTGTGCTACTCTCACAGACACTGCACTAGGTCCATAAACATCGCAAATTTTTTTCGCGGCTCGCGTTGCATTTTCACCTTTTTTGTAGTAAAATTTTAAAATGTATCGAATTTCTTCATTAGATTCACTCATATTGGCGGTACGAAAAACAAATGAAAATCACACATTTTCCTAATTTGAATTTGGAATTATGTTCTTTAAAATTTAAACTTTCAATGATACCAAAACCAGCCAGATACAAATAGTATAGCCAAAGAGATTTTATTACAAGTTTATACATACTATAATGCGAAAAGACTTTTTCCCCAACCTAATATTACCTGCAAAATTAACGTTGTGTAAAATTAATGATTGCAAAATATGTCATTTCGAACGGGATATGTTCAGATTTAACACTTGGATGATTTTGAGAACCCTTTTATAATATTTATATTTTTATGCTAGTTTTATTGTTCTGTTTGTATTACATTTACATTTTTGGTAATACAAACAGAACAATAAAACTATCATAAAAATATAAATATTATAAAAGATCTTTCCATTTTTCTTCATCTTTACATTTTTGGGTCCGGCTCGAAGAACCAAAACACAATTTAAGTACAGAACATAAAAAGTATGAAAACATAAATATTATATAACAGTTTCCAACAGATAGTCAGCAGATACAAGTTTAAGTCACACACATTTTACCGAAAAATTTCTTCTAGACTTCGCCTTAAGAAAATTTCGTACAGCCTCGCTCCGAATGGCACTAACAATTTTGTGACCTTGTACCGACGTAAGTGTATTTTTTAATTATTATCATGAAGGATCGGTTGACATCGCGCGTCAGTGCAAGGTCACCAGCTAGACGCTATTGGGTAACGTCGCGCGACGTTTGAATGTTCTAATAACAGGATTGGGTGTTTGTGTCATCGTAATTAGATACCTGCGTATGAATTTTGTTATAATAAGGCATCGTTGACTCATTTAATGCTAATGAACAGTAATATTTCTGCCGTCTTTTAATAGCTAAGTGCCTTGACAAGTGGTCGATATAAAAGTCAATCACCTTAAATCTTATAATTTATATTCCGTCGGGAATCGAACCCAGGACCTCTGATCCGATTCTGGTGGGGGAAACACTAGATCATGGAGGCGATTGAAATTAAAAATTGAAGAACTTCGTGTATTCAACTTTTTTTTTACTTTTTATCTACACACAGTAATCGCTTACCTGCGTTAATGAAACAAAAATACCTACTGTATTATGATATCCCTGTAAGTATACTAATATAAATAAATGATAAAATAAAATTATATTTGTTGAGCAGTCTGTAAATGACAACGTACGATAAATTTACTATGTATCATAAGTGATATTCGACTTCCCGCGTAACCCATTGTCGTGAGTGAATTCAGTTAAAATAAACAACTTTTGTCTCTTACTCGCTGCGTCTTAAGTAATGTATGCCTCTTAATCATTCCATTTTGTACGTATTTTTGATTTAATATCTAATTCTGTTTATTATGTACTGAACTCAACTTTTTCGTAGCATACCGGAGAAATCTTTGTGGTTTGCTTTATAATGATTGTTTTGAATTTTATTTTCAAGGAAAAGAAAAAAGGAGAGACAGAACACGACGATGATGTTGACGCTATTGTTAAAGAGACCTAAGTAATTTATTTCTCTTTGAATTATTAAAGAAGATGTAGATAAATAACTAAAACAAAGAAGTTGTCTATAAATAGATGTTATAACTTAGATTGAAGCGAAAAAAGGGAAGATACGTTACCCGAGTAACGCGCGTGTGCCTACAAAAGTGAGACAAATGACCCTACTACGTCTCGGTCTCCAATAGAACGGTGAATCGTTTGTACGTGCATGGTCCTTGCTATATTGTGAGCAATATTACTAATAGCTTAGAAAAATGCCTTCCTGTGTATTTATACAGTGCACAAATCACTCAATGAATAACATTTCACGCATAAATACACTAAACAGTAATATTTTCAAGAAGATTCCTATTAGAAAATACATATTATTCGGACATTTTGAGTAAACGTAACAAAAAATACGCTGACGCTACTTTGTAATGTAGTGACGTTGCGAGACTCGCTGACTCGCTTGCGCTTGCGTATTAAGTGATCACTCTATCTCGCTTTCTCGATCGGCACTATTCGGCAGCTGTACATAACTTCATTGACAGAGTGTGGGTGATAGTGTGGTCGACGAGGCCTACATTTTAATAAATAAATAAATGCGATAAGGAGGATGCCGTATCTTCTGTTTTTGCTTTGATCTAAGTGTTATAACAATATCTTATATAATAATATTAAAAGAAACTATTCGTTATGTAGTTTCCGAAAGCGAATTAATAATTAACGAACACTGACAGCGACCGGTGGCCAATACTTTGGCATTTTCAAAATTAAAGCAAAATTAATTTCACAAGCGCACTGCGGCATTCAGAAAAAGCTTCTGTGAAAGCGAAATTGCCTCAACTCCAAATAATAATGATTAAAGTAGACGTGTCTGGAGCAAGGCCCCGTTGACATTTAGGCTTTTGCCAATTTTCACCTGTTCTGGTTTTGATTACCAAGTTATTGTTGCTAAGGGCCATTAAAGTGATGAAAGTCGAAACCATTTTATTTTATCATTTAATTTATTCTTTAATCCGTTGCGTGTTAACAACCGTTGACAAGTGGCAAGGTGCCGTGATAGCCATAATTATGTTGCCAAGTTACAAATAAAATTTATTCTTATTTCGGACTGTACCACTGACGCCGTCTTGGTGGAGTGGTCAGTATAGCTGCCTACACATCAAGCAGTCCGGGTTCGAGTCCTGGTAACGGCAAATGTTTGTGTGACGAACACGAATGTTTGTTGACGAGTCATGGTTGTTTATATATTTATTTATGTTTATTTATAAAAATATATAAAAATTATTATGTATATAAAAATTGTCCATTATCTAGTATCCGTTAGTTAGTCCGTTATCTATAACACAAGTTCGTAATGATACTTAATTTTGGCTAGATAATTGGTGTGACAATAGAAATATATTATTATTATTATTATTTCTTATCCATTATTTCTCTCATTACTGAGGTTAAATTAATTTCTACGCGGGTTGGTACCAAGCGCGAAATTGTAAGTGCATGTGAAAACTATTTATGTTATATGTGAAGTTGATAGAAATTTTCTTGTGATCCGACAAGTGTTTAAGATAACAGCTTTTTGTAATAAGTGTGATGTTGAAGTATGAATGCCTAAAGCGTCGAGACTCAATTTTTAATTTATTATTATTATTATTATTATAGTATTTTCTCGCTCCATTCATTCCGGAAAGATGTGTGTGTTTTACTGGTATAAATATTACACATAAATTAATAAATCCATACCTCTAGTTATAAGAAACTAGCGACCTGCCGCGGCTTCGCACGGGTGCAATGCTTATGTAAATATGCATGTATTATACACATAAATCTTCCTTAAGAATCACTCTATCTATTAAAAAAAACCGCATCAAAATCCGTTGCGTAGTTTTAAAGATCTAAGCATACACAGGGACAGACAGACGGCGGAAGCGACTTTGTTTTATACTATGTAGTGATGTATACTTTGCAAATAACCTAGGATTAGTTTGCTTATTCAAAGAAATCACATTCTAAACACCAAAACCGGTATTTGATAATGTTAATGATATTTTTTTGAAAAACAAAGAGTAGGTTAGATTTAATGAACATACACACATGAGGCGACGGACAACCTCTTCCAGGTCACCTTGATTCCAAGAACGAAAGTATATAGAAACATGAAAATATTAATACTAGAAAAATGCACTGAAAAAAATCGACTTGCCTCAGGCGGGACTCAAACCCGCATCTTCCACAATCCGGGCAATTTTTTTCAGTGCATTTTTCTAGTATTAATATTTACGCGTTTGTAAACGCAAAAATAAAATTATTCCATAACATGAAAATAGCTCAAAACTAAGAACGTGTAGGTACTCAATCCATCCGTAAATTGCAGACAAGAGGAAATTAAATTCGAATCTCGAGGTTTAAAGATCTCAGCGTGCAAGCACTTTGATCCTCTTTACAACAGCATGAACAAAAAAACATAACAACCGAATTGAGAACCTCCTCCTTTTCGAAGTCAGTTAAAAAAGAAACACAGTAGAATATCGGAACTCTTGAAAGTATTTTTTAAACTAGAAAAAATACACTGAAAACAAATGACTTGCCCCAGGCGGGAATCAAACCCAGCATCTTCCGCAATCTGGGCGGCTGCGTTAACCATTACGCCACCGCCACTGCTTTTGCTGTTGAAATTTATCAGTGCTTGGTGCTTATGTTTTTATGGTAAACATTGTTTCATTGAATCTTTGAAATTTGCACTTCTAAGATCCGAACGAAATGTTTTTGCAAATAGAAAAGTATGTTAAAAATTTTGAGTAGGGCTTGATGAAAAAGAACGAAATAATAACATCATGCAAAATCTAATTACACGCGAGTTAAATCCGTAAAAGTTGTTTTATTTATAATGTGTAGTGCTCGCGCAAATCTTAGAGAACATTAAAGATTTATAAGTTTATGTGTTTGTAATGAATTAACTCAAAAACTAATAGACCGGATTTTAAACGTTCGTTCATAATAAAATAAAATTTCACTGAATAACATAATATTTTTATTTAATCCACGCGGCAATTTATTTTTATATTTTGACGCGTTTTCCTCTGCATTGTTTTTATTTACTTACTAGATAATATGCTTGCATTTACGTATTATTAATGTTGTGGTCACCGTTATCGTCTTTCAAATCATCTGACCGCGCTACTTGCGTTCTTCCTTATTGGTCACATAACATTTTTTCTCGGAACCTTGCCCTTGATTTCGTTATATTTTTTAATCTTTGATGTTAAGTTTGACAGAAGGAATGTTATATTCGTGGCCTGTAAGACATCAAGCGTGACTTCTATCTAGGCAAGCGGACTAAGCAACATTGACCTTTGCCTGCTGGTACAATTCGAGTATTTCTTTACATATTTCTAATATGTGATTCGGAGTGAGAGCTCTACTTACATTGGTAATAACATAATCCTATCCGTTGTCATCTCAATGCCATCTGAAGCACGAACATCCGAATATTTTCTTCGCATTTATTAATGATAATTAATTGTTCGTTGTTAACATATGCCACTATTAATCTTATTAGCGTCATATTGTCCCTACAAATAATGTGTTGTCAGTATGTCTCATTATTTAACCTTTGACACCCGAAGTCGTGGTTTATTTAGATAGAATTGAAAGAAGACTTGCATTTCAATCTGTAACGTTTCCAGTCACACGGAGTCCCGACTTCGTATGATTATTCCCTAAAAGATAACTAAACTGCAAGTTCTATATATTTTTGATAAGGGAACTAATATAAATAAGGAAACAGTTTTTGGTTTTCATCTTACCTAAATGGTAAGTGATAATAAAGTCAGCAAAAAGAATCAAGGCTCACGTCACGACCCCTAATGAGATGCGAGCTTCACCCGTAACCCTCAACCACTGGTGTCAATGTTCTGACTATTTTATCATTAACTGTTGCTCACAATTAATACTTAACATTACTACAGCTTCGGTGGCAAGTCTTTAAAAAGATGCTGGAAACTAGTCAGACACAAAACGTGTTATCAACCAAACAAAGTACTAATGTGTTTTCCCCCGGGATCAACCACAGGTTCGATGAGTGAACTACTAGTTCACGTAGGTGAACTGACTTCTAGTCAGTTAAAAAATATTTGTTTTTAAAATAGAAAAATTGGCGTGAAATATTGCGACATAGAGTTACTCATATAAATTTTGCTAAAAAGCCTTTGCTCTGTCTATATAAATAAAAATGAATACTGACTGACTGACATATCAACGCACAGCCCAAACCGCTGGGTCTAGAGATTCCAAATTTGGTAAGTAGGTTCCTTATGAGATCCAGAGGTGCACTTAGAAAGGATTTTTGGAAATTCCCCCTCTAAGGGGATGAAACGGGGGTGATAAGTTAGTATTGAAATCCGTCATTTTTAAAGTAAAAACCATAAAAATTGGTACATGGTCTTTCAGTTACAAATTAGGAATGATGTATTTTAAGATTTTTGGAAATTCAATCCCTAAGGGGGTAAAATAGGGGATGAAAGTTTGTATGGAAATCCGTCATTTTTTAAGTAAAATCCATGAAAATTTGTAGGTATATGGCGCTTGGGTTAGGAGAAATAATAAGAAAATTTAAATGCTGCCCAAAGTAACTATTCTACGCGGACGAAGGCGCGGGCATAAGCTAGTTTGTAAATAAAATATTAGCTACACTTCATACACAATCATTAATTTTCAACGTTTATAGTCCACTCGCTGACATTAATGGACCGAATTTCGTTACTCACACCGATGTATGCACTTCTAAGACCTTTTTTTCTAGAGCTATCGAACTGAACACTTCCAACGTGGACGGGGATACAGCATGTCTGGTTTTATAGAGGCTATGTCAGGGATCGTGACTGCTTATGTGTATGCAAATAATTATGATTGATGGACATCTTTCGGCGAAATGTAACGCACCATGTGGGCATGTCCTTGTTAAGAGACCCACCTGTAACTACGATGTTAAAAGTAAAACAGTTTGATTGATAACAGCGTTGTAGGCTTATATATCAAACATAACAAGGAAGGTCGATTGCCGCGTTGTTTTTTGGATTCTTTTCTTGAAACAAATTACGATGTTGAGGTGGTTCCTGCAGTGTTCACGTGTGTAAATACTTAGCTCTGAATTTTCTTCATAAACATCAATTTGATGAAAAGGGGATTCCTGCATTGTTCGCGTGTGTACATACTTAGCTATGACGATATCTTAATAATCATCAATATAATATTTATAGTGATCGCCCGTGGCTTTGTTCGCATCAATGTCGGTTAAATTATAGCCTATATGTTATTCTAACTTATGAGTCATGTTATTGTAAAGTTTCATTAAAATCCGTTTAGTAGTTTTTGCGTGAAAGAGTAACAAACATCTAATACATCCATATTAACTTTTACGTTTGTAATATTTGTAGGATAAATACTATATGTAATTGAATACAAATAAGAGACACACCAGTGGAGTTCCCGGTCACGAATGAGAATACCCATCTTATCCCATGGATATCGTAAAAGCCGATTGAGGGAGTTAGAACCCAGACCACCGCACCAAGCAGCAACGAGTAAACCAATGTAGTATGTGACGCGAATGTATGACGAGCATAGTAACTAATCGCACCACCCACAACACAGCATTCTCAATGAGTTTTGGAGTCAGGCAGGCGCATAGTTTTAGTTAAAAGGGAGCGGCAGAAAATTTTACAACACTACATAAAATAAACCATGATCGTGAGTTTCTTCGCGGTACACTTCGACCCAACAGGATCTTATGTGTCTACTAGGGTGGGTCAAAAAATTTTTTTTAAGTAATCGATTTCTAAAAGCGAAAATATGTTGAAGTTAGGTATCATTATAAACTCTTTAAAATATTATTCAGTTATTTTAAGTGGAACAGCCCGCGCAACGCCGTTGAAGTTTTGAAAAAAAAGTTCATGTACCCACTTTTACACCTTAAGTTACACTTTGACGTTGGGTATAGTTTAATGTTTTATTAGTATCCATTAAAATACACGTTACTTTTGTTACATAAACTGTGTTGTTTATTAAAAGAGGATATCAGGAAAGTTATGAAGAAATTCGATAGTAGGCGGGATTTTTTGTATAAATATAAATATTTTTTTTTGATAACTTTTATGTGTATTTGTTTAGGTTTTTTTTATTTTAAACTTTAATATATGTCTTTCACTAAATGATTGTGGTGTTTCAAGTAAATTTAAGTAATTTTTTAATAAAAAGCTATGGTATTTAGTAAAACATGTTTTTTTCAAAAACGTATAATTGAAGCGCATGCGCGGGCTGAAAATGTTTGTTTAATTAACCGTTTTTTAGCTAAAACTACTTTTTTAGGTACACTACAACATAATATTACTATTAGAATTTGATTCATCAACTTTTATTTTTTTCCATACTAGAGTGGGCAGCACGGATTCCCCACGGTCATGTCCACATGCTCTGCAATTTGGTGTTGTTGAGAGTTACAATTATTAAGCATGTTTGTGATTTGTGACATAGAGCCCGTCAGCCCACCCAACACAAACACCCAATCCTTTTTCATTCTCTTCCCCTTATTTCTGAGTTTTAAAACTGTGCTTATAAAGATGCTTACAATATATACAAGAGCTGCGAAAACCTAATATCCTTTGTCGGTGTAATATTGGAAAACCCCGAGAAAATCTCAAAATAAAGTAGTAGTTCGTGTTGTACTTTCTTTTGTCGGGTAACGTATTCGAAAAACCCTGTTTCATTATTACCTTGTCCGAAGGCAGTACAATATCGAAGAGAATATATATGAAACTCTAGGAGAAATAAAAAATGTAATTATTAAAATTGCACCTGCGTCCTTCGGTGACTCCGTCTGCAGGGAAATCCGCTACGTGAATAAGACAGGTATTGCGGACTTTGCACACGAGGTATTCCGCGCATTTTACGAATGCAGTCGACCTTGTATTGTGGGAATCAATAAGGCAGAAAAATACAGTAATGATTAATGAAAAAAATTTGATGAAAAAAATTTAATGTTTGGAAAAAAATGTATATAAAGCCAAATAGCAAGAATAAAAATTGACAGGTGAAACAAACTAGTTGAAAGTGACTCGAACCAGAGACTTTTCGCGATCTGAGCGACTGCTCAGTTCAGATTTAGTTGGAAATCTTCGGACAGTACCAGACTAGTTTATTTGCAAAGCTATTGAAATGAACTTATTCAAAGGCATGCATATGTGGTAGATCAATCCCTGAACTGATGAAACTGATCTTCCTGAATCTACCAATCACACAGATATGTAGCTGTACAATACATTAGAATCTTCCACAAACAGTCCACCACGCTTCGTCATAAAAAAATAACTCTGAACGTACTGATGTCTCCTGACCATTACCATTTTAAGAATGCCGGGATTTTGTATGGTCTAGTACCCACCTAAAGCCGAAATTGCGGCATTTCATGATTTGGGCAATTTTACTATCGCACGTCGACACATTAAATAAGCTATTTAAGTAATTGTTGAGCATAACAACTTTCTGTAATACAATATATTACTGAATCATGTTAACGCTAGGAAGGATGTCATACAAACTTTTGTCTTACGGAAATTCCGCGATTCATGGGACGGATTATTAATTCGGAGATGTTCAGGAATTTTCCCTTTAGGGACTTTACTATGAATTTTAAAAGATACAAGTGAGTAAGTCACGAAATACCCAGAATGTATGAGAGTAGAACTTTTTTACCCAGAACACGTTTATGTGTCGTCAGATACTAGCAATTTATCCTTTTTAAAAAATCCTTTCAACTTTGTTAGTTTATTTTTATAGGTATGTAATTGAAGACTTTTTTAAATTGTAATAGAAAATATTATTGCCCCTTTTGTGGCACTTTCAAAATTGATTCTTATTCCAAATCTTTATGAAGCATAATATAATTTAACTGAATGTCCGTGATAAGTGTTCATTAAAAATTCGAACTATGTATAAAAATATTTTTCAATGAAAATCGAATGTGCTAGACTTAATAATAACAACGTCGTTGCTTAGCTATTTCTAGGGAGTTAAATTGTTTATGCACATTCAGAATAAGTCAAAGCATTTGCAGCATAAGTGAACCGTCTTCTCAAAATAAGGCTCATTTTTTATAATCAAAAATCCACTTCCAGCTGCACATTTCACACTCTTATTTTGCATTTCAAAATTTTGAATTCAAGTGCACATTTCCGAACCTATTTGTATTTTTCACACAAAGATCATATTGAAAATTTTAAATAAACATTTTTTATTTCTACAAACTTTTCAGTGATAACAATGATATAAGAGATTTGATATCGCCTCGTATTCATGTACTCCGAACCATGGCTACTAGGTCTCTTAGGGCCATAGCAGACATTGCTACTTTTATCATCGGCGATTAGCGGTCTAGCGATTGCATCAATGCTGCATCGCCTTTTGGCGACTTGCTGCTTATAACTGGATTCGAAGCTACGAGCTTCGTCAATATCTAGTAAATATCTAGTACCGTAGACGCTAAAGCTGAAGTTGGTGCGACTGGCATAGATATTTGAGCGAAGTGTAGCGTTCGAATGCTGCATCGAACGACAAAAATGATACCGAGTGGCATTCAGATAAGTACGAGGTGTAGCATTTAGTGGCTGCATTTAACTTTCAAAAATAAGCTATGTAAGCCGTCGATCAATGCATGTCTGCTATGTCCCTTATCGATATTATGATAATTACACCTGTTGGTCAATTTAAACAGCAAATGAACCTTTCACCTGGTCGCTTAATTCTTTTGTAACTGACACTCGCAGCATTTTATTTAAATTGTATAGTTTGGACTGTGAACGCCTTTTTAATGTAAAGTACAACCAACGCTTTGCGCTGTGCACTTCTGAACCATCTTTAAACCAACATCAATGAATTGAATTTAAAATCGATTTGTAATGAAACTGGAATGCAGATATTATTATTTTGTTTTCATATTATTAAGTCCTTATTAAGTATATTCCGCACGAACACCACCCTGCCTATTTTAATATCAGGCATGGAAGAGTCATGAAGTAATAATGATGTATAATCAAATAAAACAATTTGAAGTTGGTAATGATTCAGTGGATACATATGTCCCAAAACATACGGACCGTCAAAAAACATAAAGTCGAATATCTCTGTCACGTGCTCAGACATGACAGTTATAGGTTGCTTCAAATCAAATCAAATATGTTTATTGCCTTCATGTGGTATAACAGGTGTAACTATAAATATTGACAGGACTAAACATGTACCCTGTGAGGGTAACGCAACTTATGTAATAATATTTTTTTTAGTAAGTACTTAAACAATAGAATAAAATATATTAGGTTGGGGAAAAAGTCTTTTCGCATTATAGTATGTATAAACTTGTAATAAAATCTCTTTGGCTATACTATTTGTATTTGGCTGGTTTTGGTATCATTGAAAGTTTAAATTTTAAAGAACATAATTCCAAATTCAAATTAGGAAAATGTGTGATTTTCATTTGTTTTTCGTACCGCCAAGATGAGTGAATCTAATGAAGAAATTCGATACATTTTAAAATTTTACTACAAAAAAGGTAAAAATGCAACGCAAGCCGCGAAAAAAAATTGCGATGTTTATGGACCTAGTACAGTGTCTGTGAGAGTAGCACAAATTTGGTTTAAGCGTTTTCAATCCGGAAATTTTGATGTCAAAGATGCACGTCGCTCTGGTCGCCCTATTACAGATAAAATGGATGCCATTTTTGAAAAAGTGGAGCAAGATCGGCATGTCAGTAGTTACGACGTAGCTGAAGAACTGGGAATTGACCACAAAACAGTTTTGGCGCATTTGAAAAAAACTGGGTACACAAAAAAGCTCGACATTTGGGTACCTCACGAGCTCACTGAAAGAAACCTAATGAACCGTGTACTCATTTGTGATTCTTTATTACGACGTAATGAAACCGAACCATTTTTGAAGAAGCTGATAACTGGTGATGAAAAGTGGATCACGTACGACAAGAACGTGCGAAAAAGGTCGTGGTCAAAGGCCGGTCAGGCTTCACAGACTGTGGCGAAACCCGGGTTAACTCGCAACAAGGTGATGCTGTGTGTGTGTGTGGTGGGATTGGAAGGGCATTATTCATTATGAGCTGTTACCACCAGGCAGGACCATCGATTCTGAACTCTACTGCGAACAACTGATGAGATTAAAGCAAGAAGTTGAGAGAAAGCGGCCGGAATTAATCAACAGAAGGGGTGTGGTTTTTCATCATGATAACGCTAGACCTCACACATCTTTAGCCACTCAGCAAAAATTAAGAGAGTTTGGCTGGGAGGTGTTAATGCATCCGCCGTATAGTCCTGACCTTGCACCTTCAGATTTCCACCTGTTTCGGTCTCTTCAGAATTCTTTAGGCAGTGTCAGGTTAACATCGCGAGAGGACTGCCAAAACCACTTGTCGCGGTATTTTGACCAGAAGTCCCATAATTTCTATAGCAATGGGATCATGTCCCTACCTACAAGATGGCAAAAAGTTATCGAACAAAATGGTACCTACATACTTTAGTTAAATATAAATAAACTATATTAAAAAATGTTTTGAATTTTCTTAAAAAATGCGAAGAAACTTTTTCCCCAACCTATCTCATCAGTTGTTCGCAGTAGAGTTCAGAATCGATGGTCCTGCCTGGTGGTAACAGCTCATAATGAATAATGCCCTTCCAATCCCACCACACACACAGCATCACCTTGTTGCGAGTTAACCCGGGTTTCACCACAGTCTGTGAAGCCTGACCGGCCTTTGACCACGATCTTTTTCGCACGTTCTTGTCGTACGTGATCCACTTTTCATCACCAGTTATCAGCTTCTTCAAAAATGGTTCGGTTTCATTACGTCGTAATAAAGAATCACAAATGAGTACACGGTTCATTAGGTTTCTTTCAGTGAGCTCGTGAGGTACCCAAATGTCGAGCTTTTTTGTGTACTCAGTTTTTTTCAAATGCGCCAAAACTGTTTTGTGGTCAATTCCCAGTTCTTCAGCTACGTCGTAACTACTGACATGCCGATCTTGCTCCACTTTTTCAAAAATGGCATCCATTTTATCTGTAATAGGGCGACCAGAGCGACGTGCATCTTTGACATCAAAATTTCCGGATTGAAAACGCTTAAACCAAATTTTTGCTACTCTCACAGACACTGCACTAGGTCCATAAACATCGCAAATTTTTTTCGCGGCTTGCGTTGCATTTTTACCTTTTTTGTAGTATAATTTTAAAATGTATCGAATTTCTTCATTAGATTCACTCATCTTGGCGGTAAGAAAAACTAATGAAAATCACACATTTTCCTAATTTGAATTTGGAATTATGTTCTTTAAAATTTAAACTTTCAATGATACCAAAACCAGCCAGATACAAATAGTATAGCCAAAGAGATTTTATTACAAGTTTATACATACTATAATGCGAAAAGACTTTTTCCCCAACCTAATATTAAATAAAAATCTTAAAATATATTTAAAAAAATACAAAATAAACTAAGTATAAGTAACTAATTAAATATTTCAATTTACATTGAGAATAAAGCAATTGTATTTGGTTTTATTTAAAAGAACAAATCTCTTCGGTTAATAATGATTGGCAGGGTGGATGAAAGAGACGGGCTGGGAGACGACGAAAATCGTGGCTCCGAAACATTAGAGAGTGGACCGACATTACCTTGGCCAACTGTATTGGCTTGCGACTGGCAAAGACGAATACAAGAAGCCGACGGCCAATCTTCAGGATTGAAGAGGCACTAGATGAAGAAGAAGTTATAGCATTTTTTTCATAAGAGACTACGACTTGAGAGAAAATTACAAAGGTAGTCGTACCCCGACTAGACCTACACCTTCTAACATTTCTGTTTTTGGATGACACATGTTGTCTATTGAGGACTCATTTAACTATTAGCACATTGGCATGCTAATAACTTTGTAAACAAAGGACAATGTTACGAAATAATCTGCGTCCTACTTATACGAGTGCCTTATCGATGAAGTGTACAAGATGTGGTGCAAGACTGATTTATGCGCGGGATAATGCCGGCGACATCTCCGTCCGTGGGTGGAAGTCGCTTCAGGGTAGAACACATTTCTCGATTTAGACTAAGCGACAATAATTTTTACTCCAAACAAAGAAAACTACATAAAAAAGTTAATCGGCTTTTTGGTACGAACGATATCACAGGGTTGCTGCTCTGTGGTTTTCCAATAAGACAATAATAGAAATTGCTCCACAGTTTTTTTTTTCAAGTTTTTAAAACAACTTAAAAAAATTAGTTGTCTTGTAAAGTACACATTAATACGTCTTCCCTCCTTCTTATAATAATAATCTTAACGTATTTACTCATGCAAAAAGCCGTTATTTGAAACACCTGTAGAATCGTCCGCAAATTCCTTTCATTGTAAAATATCAATCCGTAGTCGCTTGGCCAAAAGCTCGCGACTACGTTGAACTCCCCAGAAATGGGTGGACATAAGTCATATAAATAATAACAATAACTCTATTGACAGAAGAATTTACAGCCATAATAATGAAGTCTTTGATTTCTGTACTAGGTATGACTACCTGTATCTTATATCTTATGGTGGGTGGATACACACCAAAGAAGCGCCCGGTGGCATGAGCCCGGCTATATGGATTCACCCTTACAATTCTGGATTATTTAAGAGGCGAGGGTGGATAATGCGGCGCATATGATCTCTCGCACTAGTTAACTTTGCAAAAAAGTATTTGGATTTGTACTCGAGATCTGCTTACCTTTAGTAGAGTTGGAGCCGTTGGTAAACTTTCAAATGAATAATAATATTGGGTGCTTATAAGCACAAATTTGTACCACCTGTATTTTGTACTTTGCAATTTTTCGAAATATTTTATAAATCTTCCGATATTTACATGCCGTACGTCCAATATCGGATAGTCTGTTGAACGCTTAATACCTGACAACTGGGCAAGCTTAACTGTGAAATAGTGTGTTGCCCAGATTTGTGTTAGTTACTGATAAAGGCTTTGTTAAATTTTAGAAAACGACATACACCTCTCTAGCATTTAGCGTTACTAATAAAAAAACCAGAAAAATTTAAATATAAAAATAAAACTAACTATAAATATTTTTTTTATTTTGTATTTCCCATTTTTGTTTCTTTGTATACAATAAATTATTATATAAATTAATAAAACTATAAGTTTTGTCTAAAGGCAGAAAGTAAGCAAAATTAGCAACACCAGTTGATTTAATTTTATTGAATCTTACTAAATCAATTTTTTATCTATATAAATACTACATTTGCTGTGACCCATTTTTGTTGGCGGGATAATGCTATTGCTTTGATATAACAGATGACAGAGCCTACATTATTTCTACTTTTAGCCACTATGAGCGCTTCAAAAGATTATTTACCCCCACCTAGTACCTACTTCGCACCCAGCGAAAAGATTCTAAGCAGACGTGTGGCCGGTGGCAATTTCCGAGTTTCAGCAGTTTTTTTTTCTTCCCTCACTCCCCCCGCCGCTTTCCCTTTCCCTCCCTCACAGGGAGGAGTGAAAGACAAAGCAGCGAAAAAAGTCAGAAGAACCTTCCGGACAAACGAGGGAAGGAGGAGGTGAAATGAAATGAAATTAAATGAAATGAAAAAGCTCTTTATTTAAATGGACTTTGCTAAGTACTTTCGTCAAAACCCTACCACCATTTCGAGACGAAATAATTATTATTATGCTGAGATGGAGAAGAAATTGTGAATCCTACATTGATACCCTGGCCCCGGCACCAGGGCTATGTCGGACTCCTACCGACTAAACTCCCCCTATTACCTATTACCAAAGTGGCTATAAGGCTATCTGAACCACAGGAGAGAGGGAGGTGCACCTGCACACGTTGCCCTATACATAGATAGACTAGCGCATTATGCGTGGAAGCGCGCACGGATACCACAGGGGGGCCGAACGCATGTGTGTGCGGGGACTGTTCACGCAGTGGCGGAAAGCCATGCGACAAACCTGGGTTGCCAGAAGGGCAGTGAAATTAATCTGAACAGACACCCCAAAAGTGGGAGAGGCTTCAGCAGTGTCCGCGACTAGGGTGAAACTCAGATAATTTTTAATATTTAGGTGTCATAAGAAAACACCTGTAACATTTAATGAATCATTGATATTGTTTTGTGTTTCGTATCATAAATTTACACACAAAACTTAAGTAGTACCGCCAAAAGTGGTAATTTTTGGTCTGGTTTTGTGAGTAAGGTACAGAACGAAATGTATTGTATATTGTCTCAATAAACATTAAACGTGTTTTCGTAATTGACTTGGTTGCCCAATTATTAAAATCAAGCAAAGAAATCAGACAAATTTTCAATAATTGGTTGTTCAAGTCCGTGAAGATGGCTAGTGCTGCGCATTATCTGTATTTGCATTTCAACTGTACTACCGCTCACTTTTTAGGTTGGATGCCGATTATTAAAAAAAATAAGAGCATTCTACAGGAAAATACCTCCAATTGTACCTAGATATGATTTAGAATAATTCTTATATATCTAAGGATTATAATCATCTCAAAGAACCATCGAAGCCGCCCGCAGGCTGAAATTATTAATTCATTAATTCAACCTCAGAGTCAATCACAACTCTTAAATCCGGTTCATTTTTCATATCCGTAGCTTACTCATAGCGACTATTACTATTTATGTTACAGGTAACTCAATAAATACTGCATTCAATAAAGAACTTACTATAAATTCAAGGGCGGTAATAACTCAGATGATATCAAACAATTGGAGATCGCATATAAAGGTAACATTGTTAGCACTAATTATGGCACCCGGGCCCGCCCGCCCACGGCCTGCGGCCCACGACATTGTATCTTTATTTAAAGGGTATAATAGTATTGTTTTATATATGAGAATTGCTCATTGATTGGACTTGTTTGACTAAGTTGGTAAGGGGTGTGAATCTTTAGCTCTAAACATGGTGCAAGGTGTATTAAATCAACACACACAGTCACAGCAGATTAGGTTTTTAAATTCGAACCACCCCATCCATAGCCTAACTGCAGTTGTACTAATTAATACCACCATTCAATTACAGTATATAGATACATACGCACAAGACGCAGTTGAAAGAACTAAAATTAAAATCAGAAACCTCTTCCACAAGCTTATAATTTCGGCAGATTTAACTCCCACGCATCAAGATCATTTACACAAAATGATGAGAGTGAAATTTTAAGACTGTAACACAAAAGTCATAGGTCAACCTGTGACTTTTGTGTCACAAAAGTTAAAGTCAAAGTCTTGAAATAAATAAATATGACATAATTTGTACTAAATATAATAAGATTCTTAATTTTAAATACTGATTTTTTTTTTCACGCTGACACCAATATGTGCAAAGAAGTATAACTTCTTACGCCCGTACATAAGAACAAACACCCATTTTTTAAAAGTTATTGACATATATATAATATAATAATATTCATATTAACGTATATACATTGGGCCATAAAGGAATTTGTGGATATGAATTTTATGTACACACCAGACAACCAGGTTTGTCCTACTAAATTTTGTCCTACTTAACATTATGTGTAGTACATTTCTCAGAAAAATGCGTCATATTTTTCTTTACATACAGCTAGTTTTCCAGTATATATTGTGATGACACAGAATATTTAACCCCTTCAGTTTTTCTCTGTCATGCGGACCTAGTTGATAAATTGCTATTACAGCCCATTTTTGCAGATCAAAGATGGTATTAATATCTGCAACACTCCCCCATGGAATATTTAAGTAGTAGGACTATGTTTTTGCACTTATTTTTATGTCAAACATTTTCAATAACTTTCAACAATACATGTTATAATTTATTAAAAAAGAAAAACTTACACTTGTTTGCTTGTTATCTAATTCAAATTTTGCTGTAAAAACATCTCAATGAACACAAACCACAAGCGGCTAAAATATCATTGCCGGTGACTAATACAAAATTACACAATAAATAACACAGATAACATTATTACAGAAAACTATTAAATATTTTCCGCGAATCCGTCAAGGCTATTCAGTCCGTAACAGAAGTGATTAGAGACCATTTTCGCAATTAGCTCACCGTGAAATTAAATTACAACATTAAAATTTGTCACATCTCTTTTACAATAGTTGGCTACGATTCACCAGAGGTTGCGAAAAATGTTTGGTAAAAAATTGTGCGTAATAATGGTTACACTTCTGTTAAGAAATAAAGCCCTCCTTACCTTAACTTAGGCCCTGTCCGTGACTGACGGTCCGTGAAACCAATGACTTCACAACAAAAAACTGAAACGTCACGGGATGTCTGGTGGATGTGAAACAACGAAATCTTTGCATAAAATGAAATGAATTTATGTGGAACGTCTTACCTATTCGCATACGAAAAGCACAGTCCTTGAGCAGCCTTTAAAAAGTGGAAGAGTACTAACCTGTCACAGTGATAATTTATTCATTAGTAAGTATGTAATATATTGAGTGGGCTTACGGGGCACTATGCCACAAACCACATGCTCAACAAAATGCATTTTTCTACAACATCGAATTGCAGAGCATGTGGACATGACAGGGAATCTTTGGAGCACCTGTTGTGTGATGCGATTTTTGTATAGGTGACAAGCTGGCAACCTGTCACGATTGGAGGCACTCCATGGCCCATACTGTCAAATGTGGATTTATGAGTAACTATGGCTGGTATTATAGAATGAATCTCAAAAATCAACGCTGTGCCGAGTGTCGTACGTCTCTATCACTTCATGTTTGATAGAAAGTGGCAAACGATTCTCAAAACGTGATTGATTTCCGAGTGTCATATACGGACTACGGATAATAGTAATACGGACGTGAATATTGCCTTAAGCTCTACTCAATCCCTTTTGGGATTACGAGCGTGGATATATAAAATTTGGTACGCAAACCAGAAAGTAACATTTTTGCAGTAATCAAACAATATCCAATAACCAGAACAGATGTTACACTCAAATCATCTCAGCAGTCCGGATTATTTATATTACTTTTAACTAATTAAATGTTATGGAGTAATTTAATTTTTGCGTTTACAAACGCGTAAATATTTTAATACTAGAAAAAATGCACTGAAGAAAATCGAATTACCTCAGGCGGGAATCGAACCCGCATCATCCGCAATCCGGGCGGCTGCGTTGCGATTTTGTAACATGCGGGTTCGATTCCCGCCTGAGGCAAGTCGATTTTTTTCAGTGCATTTTTTCTAGTAATTAAATGTTCTAAATGTTGATGTATAATAAAGAATATTCTATTCTACATCGATATCAGCACAAACTCATAGCTACCAAAGTTTTTTTGAATTACGGTAGTCGTGACACCCGGACTGTTTACAGCGATGTATTGTTATAATTTATAAGGCTATTATCAATAAACGGGATAGCTTTACGGTATTAAGTCAACCGGCAACCAGTCTAGAAATTACGACCGTTTCTGAGAGGACCGCTGGTAATTGTACTTCGTCATAGAACGATTTTCACGTCAACTTCCGATGTTGCAGTTAATGGGTTGATGTATGAACTTGGCTTTTGTTTACTTACTAACTTAACTAAGTAAATTTGAAAAATAATCTCGCACAATTATTAGTGCAATAAATAAATATATTTTATCATAAATAATAGCTTGTATAAATAATTTGAAATAGAATAACATAGCATAGTTGCAACGTTTTTTTACAGAGAGGTTTAATACATTTACGCATCATCCATATTATGTGGGACTCGAGAATCCTGCCAAGGCACACTAAGACAGTGACCCAGGATCGCTAAGCTTTCGCTTCATCAAGTCATCTCAGTATTCCCGGTATGATTTTAATTTACTACGTATATTAAGAATTGGCCAAAAACAATAAGAAATTTTTATATACCTACCATCAGTTATCGACGCGCATATCAAAAGTATAGAGAAAAATTAATAGAAAGTTTTCAAGAGTTCGTAAACTATCGAAACTCATTTGAAATATTATTTTTATTTTTGTTTGGCAAGTTTAATTATGTTTGAAATTGATACCAAATTAAATAGAAACGAAAAACATGGAAAAAAATCCTGTCATGGATAAGTGCTGAGACGGGACTCAGCACTTATCCATGACAGGAATTTTTTCCATGTTTTTCTATTCTATTTAATTTGGTATCAATTTCAATCATTATCGAAACTCATATTCAATTTTAATTTCGTGCTAGAGGTAAAACTGATAATCTTTCAATTCATCAATGTAATACTAATAGGAAAAAAATCATTTATGGTATACACAAGTGCATAATGCAAATCTCATATTGTTGAATATCCAATGCAACTCAATATGGAGACGTCCCTTTAATATTTGAGCCACATCATAATTAATTGTTCGATAAATAGCAGAAAATTTATTGCGTAATGTTTAAGAAAGCTCTAGATACATGTTAATCAGATTAATAAATTGCTAGAAATGATGCAAACTCCGACCAAGCATATTATTTGTTGCAGACAATATTTTAGCGTAAAGTTGGTCAATTTTCTATGAATGTTTAAGGAACGATATTGGGTCCGGCGCACGTCTCAACAGAAGGCTTAATAAACTATACCAGCAGATGTAAATGGCACAGTGACGGCCCGAGGCTAGGGCGGGGTCCGTACAACACTTTCATATTATTAAAGCCGCATAGCACTCACACAGGCGCACCGCACACATACACAGCGCGATTAGATCGCGGCGGACATGCGCCCGCGCACGCGATCCGACCACTTTCAATGATTCGTTAGCGAAATCATTAGGAGATGTAATGTCGGCGCATTGTAATACGTGTTTATGGTTATTTAAATGATTTATTTTTATTGATTGTTTTTGCCTTGTTGCGAGACAGAAAATAATGATGGCTGTATGAATAAGGCTACTATTACGGGCGGCTATTGCGAAGGTGATTTCTGCTACTATGTTATTTGAGTTTGGTAATGGAATTTGTAACGAGAAAATGAGTTGTCAAGTGGGTTAAGTTGGGGCATTCATCACTCGAACCCGGCGCGGCGTGCGTAGACAACCACCGACAGTTCCGCGGAGCGCCTTGACTGATGTTGTGCGTCGGACCAATCTAAAATATCCCTACTCAACATTTATCATGGAAACCACGTTTCGCAGTCATTTAAATCAGAAAAAGTTTTTGTTATGTCAACACATTTTAATTGACTAATCATTCATTAACACCGAAAAAATGTGTTCCTGATACACCTGTTGTTATACAAATTTCTAAATGTGATACTTAATTGATATTAATAAATGATTGTTGGTCTATGAAACAAATAGGATTCGACCTAGTTTGACTTATCACTATGGGAGGTTAGCGTATTATGTATTATTTTAATTTTGATTCGCTGCTATATACAATACTGTTGCAAATTATTTATATTAAATCAGAGGCGTTTTGTGACAGAGCCATGTTTTAAGTCCGCCAAGCTACGTTATTACCTAAACTTGACGCCATAATAAAAATTCAAATGGTTGTGTACTTTCTTCGCTTGGCTTCTTTACCTTTTTATGTCTAATAATATTCTTATGTAAAACTAAATTTTACCCGTTTTAAATAAAGACCAATTTGGCATCTACATCAGTTAGCCGCCTATCAGTTTTAACTACTATATGCCACAGAACTAAGATTACCCGATATTTTTCCAATATGTGGACCTCATTACAATTTGGAGTCTAACATTACTCCTAAGAAAGCGGTAGTTGCCACAGGTTTCATTTCCATCCTATTTATTATATTAGCATCTAACACGTCTCTTACATTTGGTGTAGGAAAAATAACTAATTTGATTAGTCTGACCATTGGCAGCAAATTATTAACATCAAACCAATAAAAGTGAACAAACATGGAAACATGACACGAATTATGTCGACCTAGGTAAATTTTTACTTTATTTCACCTTCCACGTAAGTTTTGTTTAAAATAAGTAAATTACTAACATTACGGAAACATAATTCGTATGCCTCAAAACAATCATTCTCATTTTACTGTTTCAAAATCCGACATTAAATAAAATTATCTTACTCATTACAAGCAATAAAAGACGGAAAAATTATACTGAAATACGTATTGGAAGGTTGCTTTCCGATGAACCTTGTATCGGATCACGTTTTGGCAATCGATAAGGTTTCTGTTACAATTGTCACAAATTCGGGGTAATAAAAATTTACAGAGCTTGAAAATATATTGAGATGGAAATCGAATGTGATTCGATTTTCGAATCGAGTGGTTTCGCGAGGATGGTATTATGCGCAAGTTTCAAGGCAGCGAAATTTTTTGATATTATTTATGAGTCGTTGCTATAAATGCAGAATAGTATTATTATTACATCCTTAAATCAATTATCACTTTTACGGAGAAATTATTATTATTATTATTTTTTACCACATTCACATATCTAGCCCAAATTAGGTATTATTAAGAACTTGTGTTAGGGATATTAAATAACGGACAAATATATTTTTGAAAGTAAGCTGAAATAAATATATAAACAACCATGACTTGTGAACAAATGTTCGTCTTCATCAGCCTAAGATTTGCCACTACCAGGTCTTGAATCCGGACCTTCCGGGTTCCTGACCACGACGGCGTATTAAATATCTAATAAAACTAAAAAACCATTTTTGTAAGTAAGCACTCAGATCTTTAGAGAATAAGTAAATATTTAGGTTGGTAGGTTTTTACGCAGAGAAATATCTCTATACGTCATTGAAAGACCTTGACTGGTGTATACCTTCCGTAAGTTCTGTGTTGCTGGGCAGATAGAGAAACTATGGTTGTGGAAGTGGTGCTGATGCATTATTAAGGCATCATAACCCTTGAACTCACACCTGGGTCCCAGGTACTGCTCCTGTCTCCTCTCCCTGCGACACTGACCCAGCACCCACACAGTAAATTCATGGGAAGCTTTATTATCTTTTCATCTCTACCACTATGTAGGATGATTGTAAAAATGCATTTTCTATACTAACTAAAAGTGTTTTTGAAGTAAAACTTCTTTATGCACGCTTGACTTGGGGAGTATTTATTTATTTATTTATGTATGCTAGTGAATGCGTGACGAGATCTGCATATTTTGTGAATTTCCGGGTGAATACTAACAAAATATGACAGAAAGTGACACAGACTCTGAATATACATGTATAAATTATATTATACATATAAATAAATAAATATAAATGGATAGATAAATAGATGGTGCTAAAGAAGTTTTACGTAAGTCGTATGGTCTAAAGCAAACGTTTTTTTTTCAATTTATCTTAGTCACGGAATTTGTAAATAAGTAAAATTCAGTCGACTTGATATTGTAACAGATATTTTGAAACAAAGTCATCAAATTATCACTTTAAGGAAACGATTTGAGAATCGATCCATTTTATTATATACAGATTTAATTGAATTTAGAAAATGTAATTTTATTATGAATATATTTTTGTATATTGATGGGATACTCACAAAAAATAAATTTTTTTTTTGATAATACTAACTGGCTCTTTAGTATTTTATAAAATCTGTTCAGACTGTATGCACCAATTTCCACAATGAAGACATTACGATAGGCTGTGCGTACTCATGTGTAATTAAGGTCGTATAATTTTATTTTCTTGTAACTCTTCATCTTAAGCATGGCTGGTAATTTCTTCATCAGTTACAATCGATAAGGAGGCAATAAAATGTAACTGCTTATAAACGCGAACTGACCATATCATACACTTTTCTGGAAGGTTGAAATTGAAAATTACATTGTAAAATGCGCCTTGGGTAGCTGTAAATATCATGATTTATTGTGAAATTTGTGCACGGTTGAAATTATTGAACATTGTCAAACTGAACTCTTGATTTTAAATGATATGCGTGATGTTAAGTAACACCAGAATGCATATTAAATCCTCTGTTTTATCACATGAGTAAATAATACTCATGTGGTGTTATTACTCAATTATTTTCGAAATTATTCAAAATGGGTAACAAATATTATTTATTGATTTTAATTATAAATCAAATATCAAAGTGACCAATAAATCGTCCCTGCTTTGAACCAATCTAAAATCTCAATATGCATTTTACATTTTAATCTTCGGCGTATAATATACACTAGCCACACCTTTTTTTTATCAAACTCAAACTCAATTTTCGTTATTTAAATTAAAATTTCCTTATTCATTTGGGTACAATTTGTACACTTAAGAAAGTCAAGTTTGATGCCATCGGTTCAAAAGTCTACCAGGGAGGCCTTGTTCTGAGAAGAACCGGCAAGAAACTCAACAAGTTTTATCCTTCCTTTACAGTTTTCATAGTATTGATTTGGAAAGAGTCATAATTCACATTGTCAAATCTTTAATAATTAATGATAATAATATAAAAGTAAAAACTAATAATTAAACTTACAAAAAATATATAAATAATGTGATTTAAGACATCTTCCCTTACAATACTGTCAATTAAAAAATTGAAATTTTACACATACATATCTACTGATATCTCACTAGATTACAATGAAGAATCGAGCACATTTGGATGTGTCCACACATTTTTATCGTCTATATATTCGTTAACTTTATAATACGCTTTCTTCATTAAAATTTGTTTAGCGTGAAGCTTAAATTTATGTGACGGAAGTTCAGTTACATGATGTAGGAGTTTATTATATATTTGTATACATTTCCCCATGAATAAGTGACTAGTTTTATGAAGTCTGAACATTGGAAAAGCAAGTTTATTTTTACCTATTGTGTTTATATTATGATAATAACTTTTCTTCAAAAATGTATGTAAATTTTACATACATAATTGTACATACATAATGTTGTCATGTTATAATATTTACTCACACCACACTCGTTCAACTAGGCTCAATATTTTCTAAAAGCCTACTACATACTTAGATTAAAGAGTGGAGCAGAATAAGAGTTATAAAGGCAATTAAAAGATTAACAAACCACGCAAACTTTAAGAGCTGTCATCCTTCTTTACAAGTGACTGTTACATTTTTGATGTAGGAAATACATATTACGGTTTCTATAAGTCATTATGTCATCATTATACTAGCCAAGACACGTCCACTGTTAGACATAGGCCCCCCCCAAGAATCTCCAAACCGTTCCAGCGGCTTCTCGCGACCTTTACCAGATCGGTCCACCTTATGGGTCTACCTAGGCTGTGTCTCCGCCGGCCGCCATTCGAGGACCTTTCAGCCCCAATAGCCGTCAGTCCTCCTCGCAATGAAATCATTCTGTAATATTTTGGACACACGAGTGTATCGAGCGAGGTCGAGCAAACACCTAGTCAAACATAAATCCACATCTGGCAGTACGGCCACAGTGCGGCACCTCAAAAAAGTGACAGGTCGCCAGCCTATCCCCTGTATAGAAGAAACATCAAAATTCAAAAAGCGATGAACTAATTCGATTTTTTTTTTATAAAATAACTTTCATACAATTTTATGACATAATTTAATCTCAGTTTTAATTTAACTTTATTACAAAATATGGGTAGAAAGCGCGTCAACTTTCGTACATTTTGTAGCAATTCCTTTTTTCTCCATTTAATTTGTTTCTGGGCCGCGTCTTCTTCGCCGACCCGTCCACCCATTCATTAAGTTCGCATGTTCGCCGTGATTATTGCAATTATTTAAATTCACACCTTTGAAACGAAAAAGCCTCTTTTTGCATTAAACGTTTCGTAACAGCGAGGAAATGACGTCTCATTCGAAAGGTATAATTAGGGGCAACCTTGAAAATCGGGGTTGCGAAAAATATGCACTTCTGACAATGTGATGGTGACTCGGTAATTGTGATGTTTCGACACTCGAATGGGCAGTTTAATTGGAATCGATATTTGTTATCGATTTATGGCTCGAGCCGCTACTGAAATGGAATAGGCCTCTATTGTGCGGGTGTAGAGCAGTTACGCATTCGTTGTAAACCGTAGCATAATGGGCTTTGTTGTGACGAACCTAAAGTGTTGTAAGGCTTGAATTAGTTGACACATTATAATGAATTTAATTGAACGATGAATAGTTATTTCCAGGTCAGATCGTAATACCATTTACGTTCCTATTCAAAACGGAACAAAACTGCGTCATATAAATTATGGAAATACGTACACACATTTAATTTAGTGCAAGCCCTAAACGAGAATTTCTCTTTGTAATTCAAATTCTCTCTTGTAACTGCTATTAAATAATTCGTTAAAGAAAAATATTCTCATCACCAACAAGACGTAGAAAAGTCCTTTTTAGGACCTACCAGTTGGTGAGTAGATCCTTTTGCCTACTCTAAATAGAGAATATAAAAATAAACAAAAAAGTATTAAAAAATATTTCGACAGCGAAAAGCAGTGTCTCGGTGGCGTAATTGGTCAACGCAGCCGCCCGGATTGCGGAAGATGCGGGTTCGAGTCCCGCCTGAGGCAAGTCGATTTTTTTTTCAGTGCATTTTTCTAGTAATAATATTTACGTGTTTGTAAACGCAAAAATAAAAATTATTCCATAATGTAAGGTAGTTTCATCTTAACTGGGTGTCAAATATTTGCAAAAATATTTCGTTCGGGTCTTAGAAGTGCAAATTTCAAAGATTTGATGAAAAATGTTTACCATAAAAACATAAGCGCCAAGCACTGACAAATTTCGACAGCGAAAAGCAGTGTCTCGGTGGCGTAATTAGTCAACGCAGCCGCCCGGATTTTTAAAAGATCTACTTTACTCCAGAGACGCTTAATAAGAAACAAGCTAATGTGTATTAATCACAAAAACCTCTAAGTCATAATAATACAATGTAGAGTGAGCCTATTAATTTGCAATGTCGAGTAAGTCGAGGCGTATACTGCTCCACATGGGAGCTACATGCTAATAAATTTAGAATGCACAGCAGCTTCCGCGTGTATGGCCCACCGGGCTTTTGAATAGAGGTTGATTCAAAGTTATAACTAACGTTATAGAAATTATTGAATTTGTTTAAATTTTCTCTCGCATTCTTTGAAACGTTTGAAAAATGTAACAAATTATATAGAAACGAAAAATCAAAAAAATCTCCTTTACGATCAACTGCTGACACAAGTGATAGAAATCAAAAAAATATATAATGTATTTTTTTGTGAATAAAATAGCGTAAAATTTAATGAAAACTTATTTTATTAATAGAAAAGACTAAACTTAAAATTTGTCTTAGTAGAGTACACTCTATCTTAAATCTATATATCTTAAACTTAAAAAGATGTGAAGTACAATTTAATTTAGACTCTACGTGTTTGATTTATGAGTTTCACAACAAAAAATTTCTTCAACCCCGTGGTTTTAAAAACGTCAAAAATAAATTAAAATTTCTAATCGCAAAGGCACCTTAAGAAAAGAGACCATTGTCCAACGGAAAGGCTAAAATTTTAGCAATTATTTCTATTATAATTAATTTACAATTCATTATTAATTGACATCCTAATTAACTTAAAATGTAATTAAATTTACAAATAGGTAATGTTTTGATTTTTTAAGGTACAAGCATAAGTACATTATATCTCAACGGGTACAAGTAACATAGTTTTAAAACATTTTCTAAATTGAACATTAATGAATACCAGTATAAACGTGAATTTCCCTCTTAATTGAAAAACCTAATTTTATTTTAATTATATCGATAAACAGATTTATTTAATGACGACAAATATTAAATAGTTCATGCTCTAAAGTTCAATATTAATAACATCTGAAAGGGATTCGCTGACTCAACCTGTATAAAGTCCAGTATTACAACTTGCCACGCCCAATACACCCTTGCAAAACCTCTGACTCAACTATCTCTGGAGATAGAACACCAATGATAAAGTACAGACGATGTGATAAGATAACGAACAAAAGATGTTTTATGTTGATGACATACACTACGGCCTCGCGACGACTTATGGATTTGATTATATACAAGGTTGTTACGTTACAAGACTGTTATGGCAACGATATAGGCGCCTGCATAACACACTCAGAGAGTTTTCTTAGCAACATTATACTTTTACTCATATGAATATTTCAATAATCAAATTATCAACAAGATGAATAGCTGGGTCCACCAGCTTACGACCTATTCTTGGTCGTAAAGTTTATTTCATACCCCTATCCTATCAATTGAGTCATGGATCATATGTGTCTCACTCACACATATTTTCGAAAAATCAACTTTTTAATTACCTTGTATTCGAAATGAAAAGTAGAGAAGGAATCAAGTCCTACTCGGACTATAGCTCGGGCGTCTAATTACGTCCTCATATGGGAATGGGATCCATTCCTCCCTTGCACTCAAGCAATCTACTATTTTTGCCGTGTTTTTTATTATCAAGACAAGGTTTGTAAAAAAGATCATTTTAAAAAAAATGTGAGAAAAATAGTTATAACTACTAATATAATAGTTAAAACTAGGTCTGCAAAACAAAAAATACCTCAGATCTCAGGTATTTTATATGCGATATGGGGCTTTCTTTTTTCCCGCCTGTGGTAAATACACAATTTGACGTCATCACCTGACCAGGAATTGGGATTATCCTTACGTGTTGCCTTCGTAAAATGCCACTCTCTGGTCAGGATAATAACAGATGAACGAAGTTGATTTGATGATGAATTTCGATCATCTGCCGTTATTGAGTCACAAATTTAGTGCGCGAGGACTTACTTTACTTACTTTTGGGTAATTTCCGTTATTAACCATTTATCGTTTATTTTATGTATCTACTCGGAAACTACTGAACCGATTTTAATGAATCTTTGTAAATATGTATTGCTTGAACTAACTTTGACTATAGGATAGTTTTTATCTTAGAGTTACTCACTTTTTTGAAAATTAGCCACAATAACGGGTGGCATGTCAGCTAGTTTGTGGTTATTAAATATTAGACTGATTATTATTTTGTAATACTTATTTTAAAGAACATAATTTTTTTTCTGTTTGTAATAGGTTAAATAAAGTTTAATGAATGATTTAAGCATTTCGCGTGTACTTAAGTTTCAAACAGCTTGAGGTTTGACGGGTGGCGCGTATTGCACTTTTTATTGGCGTTAGAGAACACCAGCGCTTTGGCCTTCCATGTAGCAGCAGATGCTGAGTGGCGACCATTTGGTTATTTAGGATTAGCCCTGGTTGGAGAGATGATTCAAAACGCCAAATATAGTTACTCATTTAATGTCCACATCAAAGTTTACACGGTTACGTTATCACAATTTAGACCTTAAGTTACCGTGACCTAGCGAGGCTGGGCTCCGTAGACGACTGAGGGTCTGCGTCGCTATGTCACTACAGTTATATGAAACTGTATTTAGTGACCCAATCAACGAACTGATTCTGCTCTAGAATCTAGGAACTGTTTAACTTATACTATAACCAATAAAACATAATTTAATTTAATTTCAAATCATGCTAAATAAAATTTGAAACAAATTAAATGTTCTAACATCTTTTATGCACCTATTTTAATAGCGTCCCGTGTTGCCACAAATTACGCACACCAGTCAACAGCTGCGCATGTATTGGTAGACCAGTAAAATAGATGGCCACCCTCCCTTTCACTGTCGTAACAGAGCCACACTTATAGTTCGGACCATTTAATTAGTTTTCTTAAAATAATGTGTTCGCATTTTTCACTGTAGTCTCTAATACCTACTTTGTTTGACATAATAACCATGTGGGCAGTCAGCAAGAAAAAACATTAACAATGAGTACACAAACACCGTGATACGAGATTTTTATATATTAGATTAAAATATATTTACTACAAATAAGGTTCTAACATCTGAAATTCATACAAAATTAAAAAGAAATCAATAATTAAATTTAAATAAAATTAAATAATTTAACTTAACTTTAACGGAGTCATTTGCTTGACCTTTTCATGAAAATAAATAAATAAATTATAAGCTATAGTTTATTTAAATGATAAGATTTATTTGATTATCAAAATGATGAGACGAAGATTTATACAATTCCATGAACTCACAGTGCGATTTCCGAGTCCACGGTGTTGCAGAGATGGGAACCGGGAGCAGTTCCTGGAACTTGTGACGCGAGTGTAGGATGCATTAATACTCTAAATAACTTTATTAAGTATGTGGTAGCTAGTATCTGTAGGTATGTTTTATCGATAAGAAAAAGCGGAGTCTCCTGGCACAACCAAATAATAGTGCTTAAAAGAAAGCTCCAGCCACTGTCATTGTTTTTAATAGTACCCAAGTTACCCATTAAACAATTTTTATTTTTTATTATTTTACTCACCTTAACTATTTAGTGAGTGTTGATGAACGTGAGTAAGTGTGTAGTGAATGTGAGTGTTAATGTGTCTCAACAGAGACTCAGCAATATTTGGTAAAATTGCGCGAGAGATGCGAATACCAGTACAAGAGTTACGGAAGTTCTAGACTAGACTAGAACTAGACTCTAGGATTTAGCTGTACTCTCCGTATATCTACTTCAAGTGCATATAAACCAATGATTACTTGTTAATTGGTTTGTTAAATCAAAGTATTTATTGGTTGTTATAGTGTCAGGAAATTGATATCTATTTGAAGAACTCAAATAATTTTAATTTTTTTAATTTCTAATGAAGCAAGCAACTCGTATTATTTTACTGCCGATTTGAATACTGGATTTTTGATATTATAATGCTGATTTTGGGCGAAACAGTCAATCTGCAATGAACTTTTGTTTCGACAGTACCATAATTCTTTTGTTCATACATTATTATCGAAAACAATTAAGTTCAATATTTATTATTGTCTTACTGAACAAATCGATTGTGTTACCAAATAGTTTTTTGCTTATTTACAATTTGTAATGCGGCATTACAGAAGTCGAGCTCATTAATAAAAGTCACGTAAAATAAGGCTACCTAGAGACAATAACGGCGTTTAAAAAATATAAAATAAATTATCACATTTATTTATGAATGGAAAGCGATGGAAAGTTCATATTTATCTTTAAAAATCATAAGCAAGCAAATAAAATTTTCTGTTAGTAGATGAATGCTCTAGATGAGCGATTCTTTTTTCTACTAGTTGTAACTTAATTTCAAACAAATAATAAACATAAAGATAGTACCGAAAACATACAAAACAGTTAAAAAAAAAAGTTGATATGAACGCCTTATCGAAAGCCGCTCTAAGCAAGGAGTATTCCACTTTCTGCTTACCATAAGGTGGAATTGAGTTAGTGTCAGCTTTTTGTGAAAAATGTGTTTAATTTTCTGCATCATACTCATCTTAAAATTGTGATTTTGGTGGTTTATTTGTTTAAATTTTTATAAAAATTTTAAGAAGTAAGGGACACCGAAATTCATGCAGTTTTTATTTTGAAATAAGGATGATAGGGATGGTAGATCGGCAATGTAAAAGAGAAAAAACACACTAACACGTATATGAGAGCGAGATAGATAGACGAGACCATTTCACGTACACGCAGGGGGCCTAAGGAGGCCTGTCAGTCACGTAGAAAAGACAGCAACTGTCAGACTGCGGTACTATTTTTCATGCACACATGCGCATTACGCACACATCGGTGTATTGTTTTGGTCTCAACCAGTCCGATCAATGCCAATCTATAAGCGTAAGTAATAATAAATATATGGTAAAAAGTTTCACGTCATAATGATATTTTTTCTTGTTTACAATGTAAAATATTTTTTCTTCTAATGGCTAGGAAAAACATTCTCCATTTCAAGCTCTATTTTCACCATAACTATGTATGTCGTCTCGAAGCTCACAACGGATGTCAAAAAAAATAAAATCGCCGCAGACTTCCAAGGCCACAACGCTCACTATGAATTCGAGCGGCAATCGAATAAGGTATCTATCCATATACTGATAACAGATAAGGCTGTCAGAGGCAGGGCGGCGGCACTAAATATATCCACCGTGATATACGACCTACGACGCTAGCGACGCTGCGGCTAGTTGCGAAACTAGAGCGACCGGCGCGTGCGCACTTTGTGTGCGTTTGATCTTTGACTACTTCTTGCAGAAATCTTTCATAAAATTATTTGTTTATGATATTACTCTTTGTCTTTTGCAAGAAAATAACTAATTAATAATATATTTCTACGCTCACACCAATTATCTAGCCCAAATTAAGTATCTTTAAGAACTTGTGTTAAGGATACTAGATAACGGACAAATATACTTAATAACCTAAATATTTTTATAAATAAATATTATAAACAACCATGACTCATGAACAAATGCTCGTGTTCATCACACTAATATTTGCCACTACCAGAATGGATTAAGAAAACTCCTTGCATCGTGTTCCTCAATGCTGATGGTTCAATTATTAGAACAAATAAATTCTTATTCCCATAATTATTCACGCTTTTTATGTTAGTTGCTTGGCAGACAAGCATACGGACTGCCTAGTGGTAAGCAGTTACCGTAGCCTATAGACGCTTGCGACACCGACCTAGTCCCCTTCTTCCCCCCATGGAACTCTAGCAACCTTACTCACCAACAGGAACACAACACACAACACCACAAAAAATCGACTTTTTTCATTTTATTAACACAAAATACGCAGCTCTTAATTAAAACTTACAAAACTTTAATGAATGAATAAGCTTTATTGTACACCAAAATTAAAGTAAATAATACAGACATAGTTCGATAAATAAATTGTACAATGGGCGGCCTTATCACTAAAAAGCGATTTCTTCCAGGCAACCTTTGGATGGAAAGAAATAGCAACAAGTACAAAAAAGGGGTTGATGGTGCATCAATTAATTAATTATACCGTAATTAATATTATGACAAAATGACATTACTTACTTACTAAAAATATCCTACATAAAAAAATAAACTTGCTATCTAAACTTACAGCCAATGACAAATTTTGCCATAACACACTTTCATAACAGAACTCAATTATTTTAAACTAACATAAATTCGGTTTTACCTAAAAATCTTTTACCAATTCACGTTTTGTAAAGTAAAGCTGTAATTACATAGCGTGCGGTTTCTTTTATCTATAAAGGTTAAACGTTTCCATTGTGCCATGTAAACAGCACGCGATGCTAGCGACGCAGCGGCAGCTTACGAAACTAGAACGACCGGCGCGTGCCCACCTAATGGTCGGCGCACACTAGCGGACTGCAAGGGAGATAATCTATACTAATAGCTTATAGAGGTACAGTTTATTAGTTTGAAATCATCTTTGGAAATAATGAAATGATTTTGAAAATTCCGATTAAGTAAAACTATTTTTACGAATTTAACTTATTCAGTTTTAAATAGGTTTCGAGAGGAGCACTAAAGCGGACGTGTCCTGCAGTGTAGAATGTGTGCGCAAATTTTGTTATGTATTTCTAACGCCCTTATTCATAAAAACAAGTGAATTTATTAGCGATTTACAAATTGTTTGTCTATGTCACTCTGGCACGAGATGAATGAGACGAAACACTTTTTAACAAGGTAATAACTAAAATAGGTTTATTGAGTGCTTATGAATAAGGCTATAATTGACCAATTTGTAAGAATAAAAAGAAGTTTCTCCCGAGTTCTTGTTGTAAAAACACGTGTTCAGAGACTATTGTTATTCAATCTACCGTACAATTTTAGTGTAGAATAACACTTTTCACTCGACATTGGTTAAATGCTTAATGCAAAGCCGTAATCCAGATTAATGATAATGTATCGTATTGATGTTCCATGTCGAGAAAGTGTAGTTTGTCAAAACTTATGTTGAAAATTCTTTCAACTTATAGGCTGTATTTGATTGTGTTTTAAATAATAATAGTTTTTAATTTGAAAGAATAATATAATTTGCCAATCAATTCCAAGAAAAACGGGCTGATGCGTTGATTTATCGGCAAGCAAAAATTTTTGCCGCCCAACGAACTGAACTCGGGCAGGTAGTATTAAAAAAGTATTATGCAACATAACGTCTGTGGCGAGAAGCGTTGGTGGCGTAGTGCGTAAGAGCGTCGCCTCCCACCCGGGAGGCACTGGTACGATCCCCGCCACGTACCAATGTGTTTTCAAATTTTGAATTCATATGTACGTTTAATCGACGCTTTTACGGTGAAGGAAAACATCGTGAGGAAACCTGCACACACCTATTAAGAAATTCTAAGGTTGTGTGTGAAGTCGACCAACCAGCACTTGGCCAGAGTGGTTGACTAAGGCCTAATCGCTCCTAATGTGGGGCAGGCTCGAGCCCCTCGGTGGGGACATTATATGAGCTGTTCATGATGATGATGATGATGAACATAACGTCTTATTTATAAAGCTTGAATTGGTTTACTTAGTAGGATGCTAGAGTTGTGGCAGTTGAATTTCTTATCGATAAAATTTGAAATCTATTACGATGACATAAGTTGTATTTCAGGTTTAGTTTCCCCACCAGTGTGTACCGTCACAGGCGTTGTAAGTGTTGCTCTTAACTAATAGTGGGCCGTAGCTTCGAATTACCCTGTTACTGTATGAATTTAACCATTGTAAAGTGCTTGCAGATATTTATCTGTAATTTATCGACTAAATTACATGGTAGACACGATGTAATATTTTGGACAAAGCGTAAATTATAATTCGTAAGTAAATGTGATTCTGGCATTGATAAGATATTTTTTTCAAACCCACGATTTTAAATGCTGTTTTTGTAAATAATCATGCACATTTTCTTTGTGTGAGCTATTGCCGGCACTGAGTGCTCTCGCATTAACGCACGCAGTGTGCATGTTCACAGTCGTGGCTAACCCGCTTTCGTGAGATAAAAATACTTGTAAAACTATTTTCAATAATAGATTAACAAGTTTTATAAAAATCTCAGTCAGTCAGTCGAATCAGAGTTAATAAAGTCTATATAATCAAATTATTTTGTTTTATTTATAAAACCACAATTGTAAATAAATAATATATTAAATTGTTAATAATGAACAAATGAAGTAATATCTCCTTATGTTTCATATGGCTAAATACGCATTAAATCAAATAAGCATAATTGAGTGTATCGAAATATCCATTACAAAACCCAAAAAATCGCTCGCGAAGAAATGTCCATGTAAGTACATCACACAAACATTACCACCAGACTCAAAACCTGGTTAACAGCGCTGCCTAAAAACGAAGACGCCACAGTAATTCGTTTTTAGGTATCTCTACTAATCACTCCAAAGTTCCTTTTTCAAAATTCAATTCTTCTCCGTGCTTCGGAAGACACGTTAAACTGTTGGTCCCGGCTGCTTCGAACTAAGGAGGGTAGACCTAAGGAGGGTTTAGTGTCAGGAAGGCGGGCGGCTGTAAAAATCTTTTGCCAAAACATATATCAGTATTTTAGATATCAAGGCATATTGCACTAACCCTGAATAAATTGGAAGCAGGTAGGTGGGTAGAGAGCAGGTAGGTAGCTTCTTTCTCCAAAGAAAGAGTGAGACAAATCACTCCAAAATGGTCGTCAAATCAAATCAAAAATTCAGTCTTTACCACGTAATCCTTTAAAGCCGTATGTAATATGCAATACGTACTTCAGTTTCGAAACTTGGCGTATAGCCATAATCAGATTACACTGCACATGATGGCATCAAAGTAATTCCTATTACAATGGCGTAAGATGCCACCGAGGCAGGCTTTGTCCACACTTGACGTGCATGTCTAAGCTATCATAATGAATGACCCAAAGCCTTGGAGATATCGGTGACAGAGAAGCACATCCATCAAACCACACCTATTTGAAGATAAAGATTATCAGTTTGTGAACTATCGTTAGGCTTTTGAATTACGTAACAAAAACAGGAGTGATGCAGGCGAAGTTTGAAAGATAGCGAACGTGCGGACAGTAAACTTATCTTATGAACTAGGTTGTAGACCCATATGTAGGGTCGTCTGGGTAGCTACCACCACTTTTCTTATTTCTGCCGTGAAGCAGTTCACTATGTTTCCTAGGGATTTTTTCATGTAATTGCAGATCTTTATCCTCTTGGGAACGCGTGGACTCGTGTGAGTAAATGGAAAATAAAAGGTTCTACTGTCGTCTTGTTGATTGATTTTAAGGTAATGCATACATAATTTAGGCAGTTTTTTTGATTAAAATCTCGTTTAACTATTGAAACAATCCGCTTTCATTTCCGAGTTGACTTCATGAAGAGCTGGATCCTCCATGGCACATGATGAGTAAAATGGTGATTAATCACAATTTTAAGTCAATTAGGTATACGCTTTAATTATATTTATATCATGAAATAATATTAGTGACCTATTTGGAGAATGTTTTGTTTTTGATTTGATTGAATTGATTGAAAATTTTTATGCCAAAACACGACCGGAATTATATGTACTCGTGTGAGTACTCGCAGTCTAAACATGAACTAACTTATACGACGCATATTGATTATTTTTTTAAATAAATAAAAATTTCTTTATTTTTAGACCATATAATAATTGACTAAATATTACAAGCACTAGCTAAATCAGATGGAGTAAATCTGATACTGACAGACAAGACACAGCACCTTCAAATGATATCGGTGTCTGTGCAGATAAGTATCACGAGTATATTCAACTTCTTAGCTTTAGGTTTTCCTTAATTATTACTATTAATTTTAAAAAAGTATGCTTTGTTATTATTTATATATTAATATCTACAGTAAAGCTTTTAAAAAGATCTTAATTTATAATTTATATTAGAACATTGTATAATTTACAAGTTGTTTGTATTAGCCAGCTAATAAATACTATTAATAAAAGGTTTTTTTATGATTATTATTGAGACTTATAGTATAATTTGTAAGTGTTTTTTGTTAGTCAACTAATAAAATCGATTACAAAAAAGTTTTTATCTTGTCTTATTAATTTTATACATAATTATATATACTAATTTACGTACTCGAACGAGGACACGATCCTGGTGTACTCGCCTGGGGATGTAAAGAAAAGCTATAAGGAAAATTCGTATATTTTTTTTACTATTTTTTGTAACTTATAAATGTCTAATACAAAGGAAAAACTACAAAAAGCCCGTTTATTTGCTTAAAAAAATCTTCAGACTCAGGAGGTTATAGGCGACGGTATCCGTTTACCGTGGGTCATCAGCTTGTTACTCATCTAGTTGTATAAATAAAGGGTATCGGAAGCAGCTGCCCTCTCAGGAGAGGGGGAGGTGCGTGTATGAAATATAAGTAGGTATCATCATCAACAGCTAATATAATGTCCCCAACGAGGGGCTCCAGCTCCAGCTTACCCCACATAAGGGGCGGTTGGGCTTTAGTCAGCCACGCTGGCCAAGTGCGGTTTGGTCGACTTCACACACAACCTAAGAATTTCTTTATAGGTATGTACCTACAGGTTTCCTTGCGATGTTTTCCTTCACCGTAAAATCGTCGATTAAACGTACATATGAATTCAAAATTTGAAAACACTTTGGTAAGTGGCGGGGATCGAACCGGTGCCTCCGGGATGGAAGACACTCTTACACACTACGCCACCGACGCTTTTTATAGGTAGGTATAAATACCAGCTTAGAACCCAGCAGTCAGCCCTGCTGCTGCGAACTTCTACATTTATCATCTTCTACTATCAGATACGACGCTGGCTAAGGGCTTGCTCTGTTCTAAAATACACTAGCAACTTAACATTTGACTACGAAATTAGAGGCGACTCGTGCTCAGGACTCGAGTCCGCTGCCTTCACAAATGATTGGTAGTAACTTTCCAAACAATAAATAATTTTAATACATTGTCGCCTGGTTTCTGAATAGATAAATCTAATTATATAAATCATAAATGCTAGTAGCTTTTGTATACTTCAAAAGCGTTGATAAATTGATTATGCCACTGGATAAATTCTTACTTGCAAATCAATAATGTAGGACTGTTTTATTTCGTCCCTACGGTAAGTTTTATGTGTATTAAACATTTTGAAATTTATTTTAAGCTCAGAGTGCATTATATGTGTCGCCAGCAAATTCCTTTTTTTTATTAAGAGCTATAGGAAAAAGTTCCGTCCCACCGACTACAAGGTGCTTCTTCAGGACTCTTTTGAATTATTCAGGAATAAAAGATGGAGGGAAAACACGTGTGCGGGAAAGGAATTCCATATCTTGACTAAGCAACATAGAAATGATTTGCAAAATTACTTTGTTCGCGTTGGAATAGTAGCTACTATTTGTCGGTGAGAGCACGCGTAGTTCTGAAGAGTTGGAGGGGTTAGGGAAAACATCTCATCTGAACATTTCGTGGTATAGACGATAGAATTTAATATAATCAGTCTTGTATTTCTTATTGACCCACCAGAGACATATTATATAGTATGAATGCTTCTCGAAAAAGCAACGCCGAACGTACGAGGTTGGCTATCACGTCGCATAACAATAGCATTACTATTACAGATCTTGAATAAAACAAAACAAACGCTACCACCTACCTAATAGAGCATAAATTTGTACTGCCTGGGCATCTAAATACCGGTAGACGAACCGATGGACCACAGAGATAATAATCTATCTATATACATAAAAATGAATACTGACTGAATGACTGACTGACTGGCATATCAACGAACAGCCCAAACTGCTGGGTCTAGAGATTCCAAATTTGGCACGTAGGTTCCTTGAACTTGTGTTATGAATACTATTCAACGGACATTTTCATATAAATAATAATTTAGATATATATACTATAGATACTTAAATATATACTAGCTGCCCGGCCACGCGTTGCTGTGGTAATTTCATACTACTGACCTGTAACATTGTATCTGCAGTAAAAAAAAAATGACTACTTATCAAGATAAAAACTATCCTATCTCTCAAGTTGGATCAAACTGCACACGGTGTACAAATTTGATTGAAATCGGTTAAGTGGTTTAGGAGTCCATTGAGGACAAACATTGTGACACGAGATTTATATTTAAGATAAAAGCAACCATGACTCGTCAACATATATTCGTGTTCGTCTCACAAATATTTGTCGCTACCAGGATTCGAACCCGGAGTGCATTATGTGTAGTCAGCTATACTGACCACGCCACCACGACGGCGTCAAAATGCTCACACAGTTCACTGATTATTTTCACGTCCGCCTGGTAGTAAGCAATTACCGCAGCCTAAGGACATTTGTAATACCAGGGTATTTTACCAACCTTTATAGAACCATTCCACACCACACTCATTAACCTTATTATTAATGTCTGTTTATGATAAGTATTTATTTTGACTACATATGTGACTAAAGATTCCGCCAAGTTAAGATACCCCCAATAATACCATACCATAGAACCAGATTGGAACGTGATTCACCCATTACTCGCCTGTCTTGCTTTATAACGATTTATCCAAAAAACTGCCTGAACTAGATATTTGTTGTCAAAGTCTTGCATTTGTGTAAACATTATTAAAGGCGTTACATTTTGCCTATAAATACTTACTTACTTTCTCACCTAGTTTGTTATTTAGATACATACGCATTCCTACATATTTATATAAAAAAATAGGAATAACATACAAATAGTGTCCAATTTCGCAGTGTAGTTATATTTCTATGATTATAATCTTTCAACAAATGATGTGGTTAACTATAATTGTAAAAGTAGTTTAGTTTAAGTTAGTATTGTTTAGTCTAAGTACATATGTTTAAAGCTGTATCTTATGTTGGTGATCCTATAATTAAAAAATATTCAAAACGCACTCAAACAATCCTTTCCGTTTCCTTGTACCCCTTGATTTCGCTCGCTACATCGAAATACAAGTGCACTGAAGACTCTCCGTGTAATTTTACGTTTAAAAATTATAAAATAACGAATTACCTCGCTGCGAGTATCTTATACAAACCAAAAACCATATTGTCTTGTGTGTGAACATTTACAACCAGTGTTACAGTCCATTTTTACGAAGATTTCGAGTTTATAAGTAAGTTGGCTAGCCGCCATTAAATTGGACGAAAAGGTACCTATATTATGCTACTTGTTATTTCTCCTTCCTCTTTTCCGAAACGCCAAGACACTTAAATCTGATCACACTCTTTAAGCGGCTAAAAATACTAATAAAATTCAGTGAACCGATTTGAATGCGATTCGTTAATTAAGAACTCCCTATAAATGGTGCTTAAAAAGCTTCTTAAGTAATGTTTCCCCAACTTATTGATTTAATGTCCAACATTACTCAGCGTTACAGTTATTGTATTATCAGTATGATAATTTGGGCTATTATTTTAATGCTTGGCAGTGTTCTGAGTAGGTATAACAAGTTGGTTTGGTTTAAAAGATGACCTGGGCAAACGTTTATCGATCAAATGGATGACGTCTTGAAAAAGGGCCAGGCATATCTGAGGACTGTAATGAAAGTCGTCGTAATGAAAAACGTCCACATGAGGGACAACAATATATTAACAAGCAAAATAAATAATTGGAAAACTAAAATTGAGTTTTATATAAGTTTACTTTACAGAAACGGTTCTATATAAACAAAAATCTAGGCAGGCATCACACTGAAGAAGAAGAAGAAATACATTTACTGACCATTTATTTTACATTTTTTTTTTTTATTTCACTGCGACCTATTTTAAAATAAAAACTGCCAAATTGGTGAATTTGCATATGAGTTACAAACCTATTTCATGATTTCCGTTTTTTATTTTTTTTAACTGGTATCTTGATCTGAATTAATCCTAGAATAGAATAGAAAACAACCAAATAGTGATACAACTTTATTGTGCATCAACCAATTTACGTACACTGTCTATTACACATTTTAGGGATCAACCAGTTTACGTATCCCTACAATGTCTATTACACATTGTAGGGATCAACCAGTTTACGTGTCCCTAAAATGTCTATTACACATTGTAGGGATACAATTACAAAAACAACGTAAACTGGTTGACGTACAATAAAGTTATATCACAGGTTCATTCTATTCTATTCTAAGATTAATTCAAATCAAGGTACCTGTTAAATAAAATTTAATCAAATCATCCGTTTGGTAAAAAAGAATAAAGAAAAAGCTAACACCAAGTTATATACGTAATTTCTTGTATCGTGGAACTTGATGCACCCAGAACCCGCACTGTCAATCGTTTCGTCTCTCAAATAATTTATAGTAAAATGTAAATAAGACACCACTCTCATTTGACTATGCCAGTGCAGTGTCGCAATAATGTAATTAAAGATTACTTTATTTTTGCGGTAATTAACGGTAAACGCAAAGAGAGTTAACAAATATCGAGGCCGAGTGAACCTTTCACCTCATATTTCGAGCGAGTGACCGAACGTCACTGTAAAACAGACCGCAGGATAAAATAAATGTACACCCTTATAATTATAAAGAACTCGAGCCTGCTTTATCTGTGCGCTATAGTGTAAGGTTCTGAACACTTTCCCACATAACGATTTCAATGGAAATTATGTTTAATAAATATTATCTTATTGCCCTTTTGAAAGTGGATTGGTATGTAACGAGAAATATTTTTGACGGTAAATTTGGTTCAATTTTTAATCTTGAAGTGCGCGGTAGCGTAATATTTATATGCATTTTATGTGAATGAATATGTAATGACGTAATTTTATTTTCTATTCGATTTAATGTTTAATTTCTCCTAAGCTCAATACTACAACATTAAATTAAACAAGATAAATTTATTCTTATTCGATGACAACCGATTACGAATAAGTTACAGTGAACGCCACACGGAAGCCTGGCGACCAAGAGTTATTTTCAACTTCACCTCCAATCGCACCACCCGCGGTTCTCTACAAACAGAATTACCTTACCTCGTTATATATGATTACCATCCCGCACACCACCGAGTCAAATCAGGCCATATCATTACCGTAACATAAGGTCCCACTAAACGATATAGATAAATGATCATGTGTACAAATTAAACACCCACGTTGATCGATCGGCTCTCTTCATTTTTGTACTAGCCATGTTTATTAATCATGTAGCCGGTAATCTTGTGAAATTTATTACCTCTAAGCGAATCTGCTTGTAGATTTATCAACCAAATGTGTGGGCTAACTTGAAGATGGTAATGCACCTCTAGATGTGGTAATTAGGTGTTTCATTCTTTTACGGTGTAGTAGTCACAATAAGGAGACCAGGGGTAACCTAACTTTAAAGCCTTTTATTCAATGTAACTCCATATCAAATGATCACAAATCAACACTGTTTTTTTTAAGAAATGTGTAATATACACAATGCAAACACATTATTCTTAACTCAAAGTTGTAATTAGAAGGATGAAATTGATTTACTGTTTTATTAATAAATGTTTTATAGTTCGGTATTATGTCCGACAGTTGTATGCGTATATCTGGGGTAGCATCAAATCTTGACCTATATTTGTTTTTTTGACGTAGGCTGAAAAGCCTGTTTTACAACGTTACGTTGTGACGAATGGGAGCAATAGCCTTTTTGGCTATTTCGGAGTATTCACTTCTAATACCAATGAAAAACTCATTCACATTATACAAATTCAAATATGTGTTTTAATGTGGATGAACTTTGAAGATCTGTGAATGCTTCATTATCCAGGACGGTCAGCACCGCTGGTAAAATGTTAGAAACTATTAATGAAAGGCACACCAATGCAACGTCAGACCAATGATAATCATTGGTCTGAGGGCACACCGCTCTGTAGGGCATATATTCAGACACTGTCATATAAAAACAAAATATATATAAAACTTCAAAAACAGACATAAAAAATACAAATAAGGAATATAAAAAGTAGCCAGTCCGCAACAGGATTTTATAATAAATGGATTTTGTACCCGTACAATATCATTTTCAGGAAAGTAATCGGACAGTTTACTTTCCTGAAAATGTTCAGTTATAATAGTTTTAATTTCTTTTGGTAATTTCAACGCGTTTTCTTGTAGAAAGTTATACACAAGCGGAAAACATTAAGTGTTGTTCTTTTCCACACAGGCAATTCAGAAAATTATTTTCTTTTAAAATCTGTTAATTTATCTCTCGCACGGAGTTTGACGCAGGGGATCGACGCGTACGGTATAGCGTTTTGTTTACCTACCCCCTACCGACGTCGCGTGGAAGACTTAGGCGCAACGCAAACAGAAGGCGGCAAGGCGAAGGTACGGCGTGGACATCATTTATTTTCATTCAAATAGCGTCCCAAACACACGGCAATAAGGTCATTCATTGAACAAATTCAACGGCCCTCATCGGACGCGCACATTTCGGCGTTGAATTTATTATTTAAATTACCTTCGCCGTACCTTCGCCTTGCCGCCTTCTGTGCAGTAGGTACACACCACTCCATCGGCAAGACCTGCTTCCCGTACGCAGCCTCACGAGACGGTCTTCTCATCTTGCGTGCGTTGGCTGGACGGTCCACCTAAATAAGTGAAGTACCGATTTTTTTTATATAAATTTTATTTGTTGATGAGTGGGGCGTTTTATTTTTTATAAACCGTGCCCCTAGTGTCATACTACGAGCAGACGGTTCACCTGATGGTAAGTGATCACTGCCACCCAATGACATTTGCAACACCAGAGGCATCGCAAATGCGATGCCGGCCTTTACGGAAGGAATACGCTATATTTTTTGAAGATGTCGAGGTCGTATCGGTCGGGACCACCGCTGGCGAAATTTTGTTCCACAGTCTTGTAGTCCGGGGTAGGAAATTGCGCGAAAAACGCACGGTTGTGGATAGCCAAGCATCACAACGCAAGGATATTACACAACGCAAGGTCGAGATGTCAAAAGCAACGTCCAGATGTCAAGAAGTCTGAAGTAATAAAACATCAGTACATTCAACGATATGAACTAGGCAACAGAATCTAACCAATCAGAGCTCTGTTCAATGCAAAGCGTTTACATATCCAAGAGTCGAGAAACCTCATAGTAACGTTTCTGAATACGGGTGTAAGAAAGTCTACTTACGATATGCGATGTTTTTGGACCAGCTCATCCAGCACATTCCTATCGCTTAGAGCTAGAGATGACCGGCCACTAACAATTAGCCTACGCAAATTAATTGCGGCGAATAATCACAAATTCGATGTATCCGCCTTTCTAATTTAAACCAGAGCAGCGGAAGACACATAGCTTAGCTGATATGCATCTTGAGATTTACACATGCGGCTGAAGGCAGGTGTACTTTATCGATACAGTTTTCCACAGGAAATTGGAGCTGAAAGAAGCTAAAACTTGTAAAGTATTTTAAGTTACGACCGCCTTGGAGTGATTAGTAATGCTGTCTACACACCGAGAGCAATATGCACATTTGGCATCAAATCAAAGGGGTCCATGTTGGCTCACATAATATTCTAAATCCTACTCTTTGCCTTACTACCGATTTGTTTTCATAATAATCACTGTTCATAATTTTATTTTTCACACTTTTTTTATTCATACATTTTTATTACTAGCAACGGAGCTCATAACAGTTATTGATCATATTTTTTTTATTAATACTGTTACTAACTTGTTACTTACAAAAACAGTGCACTCCGCCTGGTCATAAAAAAAATAACCCACTAGACTCACCCAAAAAATGTATGATTAATGATATTATGAATTTCAATGAAGTTTTATGAAGTTATGAAGAATGATTTGTTATGAAGAATGATCATTATGATTTTAAATGGTATGAGAAATATTTTCGGACCTCCAATGATATGAATTGAAAAGTTATGTAAGAAAATACGCACCCCAAATCAAGGATATACAAAAAGGAGGTTTTTACTAGCTTTAAAAAATAAGCCTGCGAAGTTCCGACATCGTCATAATGGAACTGCGTACTACCTTTTTTGACATACTCGTATTTTTATTATTATTGGAAAACAATATTTACCTACATTATGAAAGGTTAATAGTTAAATAGGTAATTTTACAATAGACAAAATAGTTTCCACTTAAAAACAATTTACAAGTTCTTTTAGCAAACCGAACATTCCCTGTTATATGTCCGCCATCGTGGTGGAGAGGTCATTATAGCTGCCTACACATCAAGCGGTCCGGGTCCGAATCCCGGTAGCGGCAAATTTTTGTGTTACGAATATTTGTTCGCGAGTCATGGTTTTTTATATATTTATTTAAGTTTATTTATAACAATATCTAAAATTATTATGTTAAAAATGTCCGTTATCTAGTATCCATAACACAAGCTCTTAATTATTTTGGGCTGGATAATCAATGTGACCGATAGGTTTGAAAATGACAATAAAACACACATTAAATAAGAGCTATGGTTATGTACATGTCAATAGTTTTTGTATTTCCAAAGTTATTAACGCCGAAAGTTACGGTCGCTATTTAATTTTTCAAGTACGCGCGCTCTAAGTAGGTGACGTCACACATCGACAGCCGGCACGGCAGCCGCTCGCTCGCTATACTAGTCGCAGGTCATTCAAAGTTGCTCTGCGTTTTGTGTCTTAAATACCTACTGCGATCTGTGTAACTTAACTTTTATTGTTTATTAGCCTTTGAATTACAGTAATGGAGAAAGGATATCAACAAGGTCAATCAGATAATTTACCAAAAGTAGACAATTTTATGGTCGCTCAATATTTTTCCGAAAATAGTGATTAAGTATATAGGAGCGGAAATGCGAGGACTCAAACTGAAGCAAGTAAAGTAGGTATTCTTTTCATCTAGCATGTGAATAGCATTTTTGCAACATAGATAAGCGAACCTACTTATTTATTCGGTATAGGCACGTTTACCTACCTACCTAACCTAAATGCTGTAACAAGTGATGCTGAACATTTTTGTTACTGTGTGCATGTTATAAAGGCCGAATTTTGATAAAGGTAAATATTTGTACTTATATAGATAATAAATAGGTACTTATGTAGGTAATATTAGGCATGTAGTGCAGTGGCGCAAAATATTTTTGCCAACGAGTGCATTTTTTAAAATAAACCTTGTAAGTCGCACACGCATTTTCTGATGAAATATCTTTCTACGGAAATATTTCTTGCTAGTAGTGAGTCTTTAGAATATTTACGCTAGTAAAAGGAAGTAGGTAGGTACATACATTGGTAGGTAAGTAATTTATGGGTCATGAACTCATCTCGCATTTTTAGGATTTTAGTTATTTTTTCATACTAAAATCTGTGAGAAGGGTATACATATACATACATGCCATAATCAGGGTTGGCAGGTGTTCGGTATTTCACCGAACCGTTCGGTATTTTAGCACTGTGTTCGGTGTTCGGTATGACAAAAATACCGAAGTATGGGAGGTTCGGTATTTTTTTTCTGACGAATTTTTCTCCCTGATAAATGAATCGTGGCCTCGTCATCAGGATCTGCCCGTTTCATAACATTCATCCACTTTTTACGCCTTTTGACATCCAATGGCACTTGAAAAAATTGTTTTGTAGGCGTTTTAATGGTTGAATTTGTACACATAGGTACGACACAATATTATTATATGGCATAATGTTGATTCACACCTGAGAGCCACGTAAAATTAAAGACAAGCGCGCGCACCAGTTGCACAGAGCTAAAGAAGTACGCGGCCGCGAGTACCACTGCCCGTTCTGTCGATGTGTGACGTCATCAACTTTCCGCGACTCGTTTTTAAAAATCTGGACGGCGCGGCAACTTTGAACGCTTATAACTCGGTCACTTTTTAAGATATCAAAAAAATAAAAACACTGTCGTATTTGTCTAGTGACCTATATTCTGGGTATGTCGTTAACAAAAATCGATGGTCAGATTGATTGGTGTGAGCGTGGATATATATTATAGCTAGCTGTCCCGGCCACACGTTGCTGTGATAATTTCATACTATGACCTAAAACGTTGTATCTACAGTAAAAAAAATATGACTACTTATCAAGATAAAAACTATCGTATCTCTCAAGTTGGATCAAACTGCACACGGTGTACTAATTTGATTAAAATCGGTTAAGTAGTTTAGGAGTCCATCGCGGACAAACAACGTGACACGTAATTTATATATATATAATATTAAGATTATGTATAATTATATTATATTTTTGAATGATAAAAAAATAATCAGTTGGATATTTATGTGATTTAAATTTGATTAATTTTTTTTATTATTATTTTTTAAAGTAATGATTATAAAAGTACTGGACTGGAACGCGTACCTAAAACGTCACTCGCGGAATTGTATCAAATATGGCCAAGCAGGTAGAGAGAGAGGCCGGGGTACTAAATTAAAATAATTTCAAAAGGTATTGTTAAAACATAAATGTCTAAGCCATATAGACATCGAACACTATAAATTTACAAAACGTTTTGCTAACAACAAAACGCAATCAGAAGTCGTGCAAAGAATTATTGTTTCTTTACGCCGGGACTCTACGCTAGTAGTAAATTAATAAATGGAATTCCTGCAAAATAGTACAACATGAGGTCTAAAGATCTCAATCCAAATATAACGGTAAGGCGTGCCGGCTACCTTATAGGCCGACCCCACGCCGTGTTTAATAAACAATGCGCGCGCAAGATATCGCTGCCATATTAACGAGGAGCTATGAATTTTACAGAGCTGGAGAGCTAAAAATCCCTTCGTCTGCGAGCTGTCGCCTGCCTGCACCAGTGAACGCTAGACAGATACTGATAGGCGTTTGAGAAAAATTGAATAAACGCAAGCCGGATAATTGTATATTTTGATATAGTTATCATATCCTAACAGCCTTTATAATTCGACCCACCGCTGGGATGCAAGGCCTCTCCTTGTTATCGAGTGAGGTTAGGCACTGGTACACCACGCTTCGCCAATGCGGATTGCTGGACGGAGTATAAGATGTTCAACCCCTTTGCGATCAGCAAGATGATCACCTTATACACCGTCTTTAAAATTATTTGAGTGAAAAAAATAAGTTAAGAAGTGTTAGACGTTATGATAATAATTTATAACAAAGTCGTAAGTAAGGACTTTCTTGCTGAGATTTGCGAGTAGGTATGTCTACTAGTTAACACATCTAGCCTTAATCCGTATTTTCTTGATGTTACGTAAAGAAAATGTGATATTTTTTTCTTGAATGATTACCAGTAAATTGAAAAGAAGATGAAATGAAAACTCTTAGCATTCTATGGATTCACTTTGCGGTATAGTGTTGCAGAGAGGAGAGCCAGAAGTAGATAGTGCCTGTGACTTGTCAGCCCAAATGTTGGCTGCCCAGCTATTTGATCCGTATCCGTGACTAAATCAATTTATAAATGAAATCATCTAAAATTAATGCCAACTCTATCCATTCTTTGGTGCATTCCTAGATCACTTCTCTGCATCCTCCGGGCGAAGCAGATATTATAAGACTCTATTAACTGCCACCGGCCTATATAGTAGCTTAAGAACTTTGATGCTCGTATCTATAGGCACTAGTGAGTATCATTAATTTTATATAAATGTAAACTCACCATTTATCTATAAAAAAAAGTCATGAATGTATCATGATACTCTTTAATGTTAAGTACAAAAAATATATTAAGAGGAAAGACGAGGAATGTCATCTGGTAGAATCTAATCAGATTTATGTGGTAGGTACTGAAATAGATAAATAAAGTGTATTCAGAATATTACGCAATAACATGAGAGTCATTAAAGATTTTACCTGTGCATAACATGACATTTTACCTGTGCAATATAAGAAAATGTAAGAATTCATAGAAAAGAGTTCAACGTCATTTATGTTACTTAAAACTCAACCAATATCAATATGAATTAATTTGATAATTTATAAAAAATATATTTTTGCGTGTCACAAATGGTTAAAACACATGTTACTTAGTGTTAAGTAAGAAAGGCAATAGAAGCACACTTCACCCGGAATCATGACCAGACAAAATCTGGCGAAGTAACCTCTAATTTCCGAAACAGTAGTTTGTTTTTTTGCTATGGCGCCAGGAGTAAGTAAAATAGTAATGGCTATCCAGTAGTAACTAACTCTACCGCTAATAAAACAGAGCCCTTTGGACCAGAATTTATGGATCAAATTGAATTGTTTTGGAAATATATTCGTATAATCTATTTTACTTTAATGGTAGTAATAATTCTGTACACCTGTAAGAAGATTATTAATGTAAACCTGTAATATGTTGGTTTGCCAATTTTTATTAAATAAATTTATCAATCCTGGGTCATCTGAGGATGAGGTCAATAGGTCAACCACTAGACATCTTTATAGTATCATTTAGATTATTTACACACGATAATTTATTAGAGTACCTACCACCACCTATTCTATTATTATAGCATTTGCAGGGTTCATGTGTTGGAAAACCTTAATGTACGAGTATAGGTACCTATACACCTTTGTAAACCCACATGAAACTATTATTTATACTTATAATGTCAACCCTTAACCACCTGACATACGTCTCTCAGACGCAAGGAATTTAAAATCGTTGATATGTTGAGGCGCAAAACACGCATTAACTTGTATGTCCCTGTACCTTCCTGACGTGTCCTTCAGTGCCGCCCATGCGCTTGTCGTGGTCGGAGGTGCGTGCGTTTATCACTGGTAAGTAAAAAACGCTAATTGTGCGTCTGTGAGACGTATAGTAGGTGGTTGTGTGACTACTACGTCGTTCACTTATCTGTTCAAGCTTAAGGAGAAAGAATTGAATACATTCCGAAGACAGCTTGCCTTCTCGAAAAAACTGTTTAACCTGCGACTCTAAAAAGAAATGTAGGACACAGTACATGTGTTTTGAGTGCAAAAAGCCGATTTGTATCGAATGTTCCCAAAAAATGTGCATTTACTGTCGTGAAAATCTATAAGATTGATGCCCTGCAATTTTGCAAAAGATATGATTATAATGAGAGAGTTTTGATTTTATATTACTTCTTGATTATTATATTATTATAAATAGAATAATAAAAGTTCCTAAGTCATGTGATAATTTTTGTGGATCTTGTTTTTTGAATAAGATAATTTTCAAACTATAAATTAGACTTGTTTCAAACAAATTAATATTTCAAGAAAATGTGGAAATTTGTATTTGGTTGCTTTAATAAATACTTTGATATGTATTTTATTTGCTTTTAATTAAAAAACAAACCCTTGACTCATAGATTTTACATACGAAAGTCTTTTTACTCGCCAGTCTGTGAGACGTATGGTAGGTGGTTATGTAACTAGATTAGGTGGTAGGTGGTAGAGGGTTAATATGTAGGTACTGTTCACTTCCACTCAAGAAATTCGAGAGTTTCTAATATCTCGCAATCAATGTTCGTTAAACGATAAAGATTTTAAATTATATCTACGAATAAAAACACCACAACCGAGACTACCAAGAGACAGTTATAAAATAGTTGCACAGTTTGAAATTATGAACAAAATGCACTCAGTGACCTCACGACGCAAGGATCAAACACGTTGTACTACACTATACAGGACTTAATAATAATATAGTTGATCATCGCGGAGCGCGCGGTAGCATCTAGTACGGGTTGCATCTGATAGCCTCGCCAGATGGAAGCCTTCCTTATCGAAATCTAGCTCCTTTATTGCGGCAAATTATCATAAGATAGCTCGGATTTTCCATTGTTACAGTTCGAACTCCCAACTTGTTATACAATAACTTTAATAGTATGTTTAAGGTGCAGCTGGGCAATTTCAACTGCGGGAAATTTCAACTAAATAATCGAATATTTGTTTGTGCCATCTAAGAGCGCTTTCAATGCTGTCACAGTCTGTATGGTTTCTTACAGTCAGCCAGTGACCACGTTTAGACAGGGTAATTACTAAGGGGACGCGGGATAAGAGAAGAGCGGTGGCGCCACCAAACTGCCATTCACTCATTTGGAAGGCGCTGGTCCACTGTAGGTCTACTGCACGCCATCTAGATAAAGGGGGCATTTTCCTCAACTTATGGTGCATCCGCACTCACCTTCAGTACCATGACTTCTCTCTCTGTCTATCCACATTTGTTAAGATTTTTTTTTTTAAAAAGATTTAGCAAATGACTCCATTCCACCTGATGGTAAGCAGAAGTGGAGACCAAATGCGAAGATAGCTGGAAATTCGAAGATTCCGCGAGAGCCGTTTTAGATATGAGTTCCAATACAGAGGCAGAGTTCGCGAGGCCTCTTCATAATTTGTAAAGGGATTTAGTTGGTATGCCACTCCAGAAATGGAATTTTATTCTGTATTTCAAATTTAGAATAGAAATTGACTATTATCCGATTTCCCAACAAAACATTATGCATACAGCTTATAATATTAGTCTAAGTACCATTTAATACACGATAAAATCACTTAATAGCCACATTATCAGGAATACAATCGAAATAACAAAGAAAGCTTTCAAGAACATCTCGACTCGTGACTCTCAGCCAGGCTAGCTCTTAAGACCGAGTATGGGCTTAATGCCAAAAACTTCAACAATACATTTGCGTCAACAGGAACGGTGGACGCTTCTGAGGGATTTATCAAAGCCAGGAGCCATAAGAAGGCTAATATATATACGCACATACATATATTATCGCGTAGAAAAGATGCTTTATGTTAACATCAGTCGAGAATTTAAATTTATTCTTCTTGTTCTGCCTGTCTGGATCTGAGTGTTATTTGGAGAGTTTTTTCTTACATAATCCTCGACCAGCCATAATCTGCAACGCGAGAATTTTAATTTGACTTATTTTGATAGGTTTGTAGCAGAGGGAAAAAATTGTCACACAAAAGCTGTACATAAGACAAATGAACAAAAAATATTACAGAAGAACAAGTCAGGTTTTACAAGTAACATTATATTTATTAAAGCCACAAAAGGCCTCAAGATTCAAGCAAAAGATAAACATGAAATAAAGTTTATTTGTGTTAGTGTCTTTTAAGTGATGCTATAGTCTATAGGCTACTATGACTGCTTACCATCCGAGAGGTAGAGACTTTTTGCAAAGCTCATGGCATGAAAAAGTCAAAATTATGTATTATTTCTTTTCATTCAAAATACTCTAACCACTTACAATAGGGATCTTGCTTCTCAAGTTAGGGATCTTGCCTCTCAAGTTAGTTGAGATACTTTTTATTAACTGTCAAAATATAAATCTCCCTTAGATTTTGTATGTCATTACGAATTTGTGACGTCATAAATTCCTATAGTCTGCTGACTGAATATTAAATGGTTTTGATATGATCAAATTCTAGAGGTAATTTGAAACTACGGAGATTTTCTGGCATAAACTGCGAACACCTTTAACGAATTTAACACCTAGTAATTATTTGTGAATGATGTCAACATCCATATAATAATATATCTATAATGAAATTATTTGAGAAGTAATAATTAATAAAGAGCATCAGACAGTTTAATGATAATTTATTTTAACGTCCAAGCGTAGAAAATCTTCGTGTGGTTCAAGTAGCGTACCCCAGAACGCCGCGGGACACCGTTTGAATGCCCACGCGCCGGCTCGGCGGCTTTTGATTTAATAAGAGCCTCCAGACGCATCCGTTTACGTCCGCTGAGCTATAAAATTATCACTTTGTTGGATTATACTAAGCCCAAACATTTTATTTCCATATTAAGAAGTTGTTTGATACGGAGCATCGGGTCGTTTGTAGAATTTTGTTGGTATTTTAAAAACGTAAATTTGTATTAGCTAAAGCGGTTTTCGCTCCGATAGTGATATTGATAGCACTGGAAACTTTAAAATGTTTGTTTTATTTATGATAAACATAATTTATAATAAACACTTATGTTTTTAACTATTACACTTTTTGCAATGTCATAAAATAAATATTTCTTATCTGGTTTTTGAATTGGTAATGAATTCATAACAAAACTATTTACAATTGCACATAATCTTATAGCTTATTTAATAGAGATTCCTGTGACAGTATATTCCAAGATATTGTCATTTTGAAAGATGAATTGAAATAAAATTCATATTTCGATTTCGTATAGACCAATTCCTGTGTTGCGCCCGAGTTATTCATGTAATAACACTGTTGTAAGAATTGTGAAACTACATACTGTAGTGTACATGTCTCGTGTTTACTCTGTGGTGGGGTGCTGAGTCAGTACCGCTACAGCCGTGGCCACGAGCGGACATGTACTTGCGCACAGAATGTAGTGACGAGACAGTGTTGCGAGTGGTTACGAAAACGTTACACATACCTATTATAATTATTTCCATCTGTACTATTTCATTGTTACCAATGCACATTACGTTGTCAAAATAGACATGTAAATATCCCATACATGCATATACCAAATCACGCCATTAACCCCAAAAGGGGTTGAGCAGAGCTTTAGAATAATTTAGTTACACATAAAGCCACATCTGGCAGTATGGGCCATACAGTACCCTCAAACTAAAGACAGGTTGCCAGCCTGTCGACTACTTCAAAACTTTCGATGACACAACAAACAAAAACCAACAATTACTCAACAGTCCAGGGATAACAGTCTGAATATTACGAGGGAATTTATATAGAAAATCGGGAGTGGTCTCCCCCTGACTTTCTCGCATACCGGAAACGATTCGAAAGTTGATACAAACCTTATAATTTGATGTTAAACATGCATGTTAAATTTGGTTGCAATAAGTTAAATCATACTCGAGTTATCGTGCTAACGCACAGACACACACACAGACATAATTCTAAAAACGGTATTTTTGGACTCAGGGAGGTCCAAAACGTGTAAATCCGTCAAAATCTCGAGGTTGAACTTTTTTAAGATTACAAGACTTCCTCTATACTATGTATACGAAAAAGTAAAAAGAAGGAGAAGGAATCAAGTACCTCAAAGAACTACTTTATTAACAACTTTCTCGTAATAAGTCAACAGCGATGAGCTACACAATACCCCTTCGCTCCAAATCCGCAATACCAAATCATTATACACTTCTAACGGTGCCCATTAAAGGCAGCTGATGCTATTCCCGTTCTAGATACCGCCTCTAGCCTTACTTAAGCGTCGTACACATCTACGAAATGCGCCCTTAAGGGATAGCAGACATCTGTACAAAAAGGTTATGTAAGCAATACGTACTAATTGCGTTTTTTTTTTTTCAAGTAAATAAAATAAAATTATTCACACGTCTTATTTCACTACAAACTGGCAACTTTAACAGAATTGAAACTTTTCGTCTTTGGAGTAAATTAAAAATAAATTGTAAATGAAAAAATCGAGAGTGGTCTCTCTTATATAGTGGACTTTCTCATATACCGGAAACGACTCAAAAGTTTATAGAAACCTTATATTTTAATGTTAAACATGTATGTCAAATTTGGTTGCAATAATTTATAGCATACTCGAGTTATCGTGCTAACGCACAGACACACACACAGACATAATTCCAAAAAAAATATTTTTTTGGACTCAGGGATGTCCAAAACGTGCAAATCCGTCAAAATCTCGAGGTCGAATTTTTTGACGATTGCAAGACCCTCTATTCTACGTATACGAGAAAGTAAAAAATGTAAATTTGGGTAGTACTACTAGTATAGTATTATACTATCTGTAAGTACTACTACACGAATTCAAATGATTTATTAATAATCAAATTATTTTATTTGCATAGTTAATTTATCATAGGGTAGTTGGCTGTCAGCGTTTTATGATGTCATTTATGACCTCTGATGTGATGTATTTTTACATCTGTTACATTTTAAACACATACACAAATTGGCAAATCCAAATGAGAAGAAACTTAAGCTTATAGTACGTTTTTTATCAAAAAATTATTAATGTGACCCATCCATCTAAGCTAAGACACTTGGTCTAAAGAGTCTCAAATAATTCGTAAAATCAAGTCTAGGTAATTTTATTAAAATCAGAATCTTTACATTCGATGTATACGCACCTTTACATAATAGCACAGTACACATTCCTCTTATTATTGGCAATCTGGACCCAATTATTGTGGTCGCACCTTTGTCTGTGCGCATCTAAATCTCGCATATTGTGAACAATCCAATTATGGCTTTTACAGACTTCACATGTTTAGTAATAATGATGTAAAGTTATTAATGAGTGCCCGCCCACGCCAGATAATCAGTGACAGCTTTATTGTAGGGAAAAATGTAACGTACAATCAGTGCAGTATATTTTAATATTTACAACACTGCTATAGATTATTGCATTAGATTTTTACGATCGAGCATTTGTCTGACTTAAAATCTCCTTGGAAATGACTGTTATCTATTGACAGCAGCTGAAACCATCAGCTTAACGAAGCACATAAGAATATTGAGTTGAAAATTTTTCGGAGCCCCATCCGAGCCCCAAGCTACCTACCCACTTGGTAGGTAGCTTATCTTTAGTGATCGTTGAGGAGAACGCATGACCGTAGTACCATCAACCTTCTGGCTATAAAACTTTAAATTAATGCCAAACACACTAGCAGTGTGATATCATATTGCAGCAACCCCAATAAATTGGGAATTTGGGAATAGGATAAAGAAAGTGTTTGCTCATCAATTATAATTCTGGATCCTTTCCGCATCCAGGCAACTATAGCAGTCTTCATACAACGGTTGTCCTTCATGCGTTTTCCGCTTAAAATCCACAACAACATTACCAAATATGGTTGGTGTCAAACAGGCTGGCTATAAAACTAATTCGATGGTCGGTGCAATACGCTATCACACTGTCGCAAACATATTGGCAGTGTGATAGCATATTGCACTGGAAGCAATTGTCCTTCATGTTCACCAGCACTTTTCTACTCCAATAGTTATCAAAATAGATGAAAGAAGCAGTGAATACTGGCAAACATTAAAAATTAATTCAACGTATTTAAAGTAATTATTACAACGAGAGTTATCTATTTTGATAAATCTCGTTATTTCATTTGCAGTAAACATCGAAATATATTATTTTAAATAATAACATCTAGCAAACAACTTCTGAACAAAAAAGTATATGTCTAAACACTCGCCTTGCCGACCTGCAATAGTATGTACATTAATCAACTAGGGTGGTAAAACAAAGTAAGTATGTGACAGATCGCAGGTTTTTTTAACACGCTTACGCCAATTATATTATATTAATTATATTAATTATATTATATAGCTCAAATTAATGTTATCGATACTAGATAACGGATGAATTCAATATGTATAATAATTAAGATATTTTATAATAAACTTAAATAAGCAACTATGACTTGTGAATAATTGTTCATGTTCATCACACGTAGGGTTTTCCGTACGCGTAGCAGGCGGAAAATGTCACTTTCAGGTGTGACAAGATATTTTCACACCTCTTTTAAATGACCCAGGATTATAAGGGCACGATTATAATCCATTTTACTGTTTTAATAATTACAGGCATAGAAAATAGAGTCACGCACTCTTCGAATTGATAATACTGATTTTATATTTACACTACCCTAGTCGGACATTCTTTAGCGCGAATAAGGTCAGCCACGCACACCGTATTGAGATGTTAAGGCGACATGCGCCCGCGTACAGCGAGCTATTTCAATAGAATGTAACTGATGTTCACAATGAATGCGACAGGTCGGATAGGCCGCGTATTTAAATTAAAAGCCACATTTTAAGCGTGTTCAAGTAGCATCTGAATTTAATATTGTGAATGTGGATATAAATATACTATTTCCGCCTAGATATTGTAGATTCAAGAGATCAAATTTAACTAGAAAGGATTTTAAAAAGTATTTCGTTACTTATCGTCATTGCGCATTGACGAAAAGTAATGAGAAGCTATGGGGGACGGGTAAGGCCTACGCGAACTTTATCGATAAAATCAATAACATCTGAAAATAGGGCAAAATCAAAAGTACTTACTTGGAATAGCTGACCATTTATAACGGTGATGAAAGTAGACGGAGTGACATAGACGACTATTGGACAAAAGGTGAGAATTTATGTTTGTATGTATATTATAATAGATACCCTTAAAATTATATAACTTTGACTATTTCTATCAAAATGTAAAAGTCATTGTAATTTTTAAAATAAGGACATAAGCATTTATATAAAACCCAGGGATATTATGGAAAAAAATTCTGATGTACTTACCTAATTATAATTTAAATTATAATTTAGAATTTCCAGTAAAGTTTTCTCACATGATGCAACAAGTCTTTATAAGCCTGCAATATATATTACAACCGTAACCGCCATAATATGTCAGCTATTCTCATATTTTATCAATTATAATATCGACATCAATTTATCACGCGACTACCTAACCATAAACTTCGACATAAAAACTCAGCAATTATACACGTATATTTATTGTGGCACAAGTTGAGCAAACGCAATTGTTCCATTTCCTATTACAAGTATGATTTATTGAACGTGACTTCTCAATTCGCCATAATGGTTCAGGACAAATCTAATTTTGTTTGACATGACACGAACAACAAAGCGATCACTTTTGACATGTGAAATCGCGACCTTGACATAACAATTGGAGACGCGTGGCAAATCAACGCGTGATCTAATCTCCATATAGTCACCTTTCACATAAGCATCCTTGCATTATATAACGATAAATCATCTTATACAATTCGTTATTCAAATATCTGAAGTAAGAAATACAAACCAAACATTTTGTAAAACATATCTACAAAGCGTAGTCTAAAGGACAAACTTTAATGTAATTCTAAGTTAATTAAATGGAAGGGATTAATTATAACCGTTTCGTAGTTCCTATTCCTGTTGGGGAATGTTGGGACACCTATCCACGTGATATAGAACATGGTCATCCATAGCACCAAGTAACACCCGAGTGACACAAATGTAGCTAGCGTACCCGCTTACTATCAGATACATATTTGTTTAAAACAGTGATAAAACGAACTAGTACACTATAGTTTTTGTAATAATATTGTAATAAGAATCTACTTTGATATAAACAATTTAGCCTAATATACGGGACCACAATTATAGTCTGATTTAGCGGGTGTTATTTAAAACGATTTACGATGTTGTAATAAGTCAGCTATTAGAAATAAATATATTTAGAGATAATTGAAAAAAGCTGCTTTACAATTTATTTTTTATACAAAAGCTCTAGAACAAAACATTTTTAGAGATTATTTAGTAAGTACATACATCTATATTAGGTCAACAAGAAAGTTGATTAACATTATAATGCTTTTTAATAAAACCTTATTGATTTTGATCATAAATGCTATGTGAGTTTCACAAGAGTTCTTATTTTGATGAGAAATGTTGTGACACTCCATTTTTACTCATTACTATATTTTTGCTAATGATTTTTTTGATTTTCGTGTTTATTTATCGCGAAGTTATTAATTGAGAAGACGTTAAGAATATATATAGATTAGAATATGCCTTTGTTGTACCTAAACACATCAACCAATTTAACAATAGTATTAAAATATATAAAAACAGTTGTAATGAGGTGTGTTGCAGGTTAGGTAGGTTGACGTGGTGAAGTAAAACTCAAGGTGTTGAACATCGTGTATTGTGAACACAAAATTACATGGTGGAGTATAAAATGGAAGAGAGCGCTTACACCTAATTACAAAGTATTTAAGTGACTAATAATTGCTTAGTCAACACCGTTCGCCAATATAGCAGCGCGTAACGTTATGTTGCGGTACAACTACGAATATCGTCATATACTATAGTAGAAAGGGTGACCTTATTGCTAAAGGCGATCTCTTTCAGGTAACCTTAGGATGGACAGGATTGTAAAGTAAAAAGTAACTATGAGGGAACATGGCGACGTATATCTACTTATTACATAGGTACTAATGATAAATACCAAATAATAATTACAAACGTACAGATAAATACTTACATAAACATACTTGAACATAAATACACACATTAGATATATAAAATATAATTATTGTAATAAAATAAAAATATATACTGTCATGTACATATACTAATAATGGATGATCATAGTGACAAATAATGAGCCTCTACTTGTTTCTTGAAAGTGCCTATAGTTTGTGCTTTCCTTATATTTGCAGGTAAAGCATTCCACAACAAAACAGGTTGTACTGTAAAAGAATAGTTGTAGAATTTTGAAAAATGTAGCGAAGTCTCTAACCTCAAATTCTCTGATGATCTTAATACTCGCGAGTGGTTATTATAATGTTATACCGCCATTTCTAAGAGTGCCTAGATCCTGTAATCCTGGAGACTAAAATGTGACTTTTTCTGATTAGGAATGATTATCAAATAAGCTTTTTATCGTGAATCAAACGCTACTAGCAGTATAACCCGCGATTATAATCTCACCCACATAACGTTGGCAGATAATTGCTTTCATCGCGTCATTGGGACAAACAAAAAAACTGTCAACTAACATTGGAATAGGGTCGAAACTTCGCTGATTTCATTCTTGTCATCTCGGCTACAGTGTCACTGCGTATGTGTACAGAGTATTAGTTATTTTGCATACAAAGAGTTATAAATATTTCCTCTGGCTCAGACGTCCTTAGAGTTTTGAAACCTAAGCGGATGACACGCGTTGATACATCCAAATGTACTTTATGCGTCAAAGTGGATGTAAATGTATGTAGAATAAAGTCGTTTCGTTATGAAATACGTTTGTCAAGGAGAAAACAGACTATGAATTAGTATTGACTTATTCTGGTCCATACGATGAAGTCGCTTAACGTAAAATTATAGTTCTAAGATGTTGAAATTTATTTTCCTATCTATCTAAAGATTGACTGGAAGAGGTCGCTTGTATATTGAAAAGATCGTTCTTTCTACATTGTTTTTGCTATTGCTTTTTTGTATTGAATATTAACTGTAAAGTAAAGAATATCCCATCAAAAACTTCACCGACAAAAAATCGGGTGGGTGCCAAGTTCTGTGTTCACTCCGGATGTAATTCAAGCTCAAGATTTGACTTGGCCATTTTTTACGTAAGTAAAGGCTATATTTGTAAGTTAGTATACGGCTTCTTTGTACTGGACTTATATATTAGGTTGATATATTAGATTTGTTGGTAAAAATTACCCATTATTTATTAATGTTTATCTGTATGATATCTGGATTATTTGTCTTTATTTAATACTAATGGTCGCCTGGGGCTTCGCTCGCGTCAATATCGATTGAATTAAAGCCTATATGCTATTCTGATATATGAGCTATATTATTGTAAAGTTTCATTAACATCCGTTCAGTAGTTCTTGCGTCAAAGAGTAACAAACATACATCCATACAAATTTTACGTTCATAACTTTAGTTGGATACTTAACACAAGTTCTTAATGATACTTAATTTGGTCCAGAGAATTATATATTTGCACTTTATTGTACAGTTTCTTTTTCTCCCCTATCTCGCAAAGTACGATCTCTTCCAGGCAACCTTGGGATGGATAGAATTTTCAAGAACAGTTATAGAAGATATAACTTATACAATAAAAGTGAGCGCGGAAATTTATTCGCATAAAAATCACGATTGTGGGAAACCCATCCTAATAAATATTTAAAGTTATCGACGAAAAGGAAATAAATAAAATTTATTGCATAAATATTCGCCTCTAATTACAACTACTATTAAATCACAGTTCAGCGTAAAAGCAGTATTTACCGGAACAGCTGATATTTAAATAGCGTCGTGTCGGCGGAACACTTGTTCGATTTGACGGGTGATAGCAACCCTGTAAAATATCGCCTTGCTAAGGCTCAGCGCAGACCGAGAGCATCGCAGCGGAGATAATTTATATGACACTCGAAAATAAATTTTAAAATTATTAGAATAAAATGCATAAATGTTTGAACATGACAAAAGTTCCATGCTCGCTCGGTCTCGTAGGCACGCAAGTATACCCGCTTTGATTTTGGTTTTTTATTTACATTTTATTAATACGTTATTCCTTTTCTTCTTCGATTTCCAAAAGCGCAATAATTATATTAATATTAACCTAGTTTATCATAGTTAACGTCTTAATATAGCGTAAAACTTTTGCTGCAAACTGGCATACATACGGTAGATAGTAACCCAGAATGGTTTTCTCGAGCAACCGTGAGCCTATCGCACGTTCCCATGAGCTTACAGGATTGCACACGGGAAAGCCTGGACGCTCAATCACGCGCGGTTATTTTCTAACAGTTTGTTACAAAATAATCCCTTCCAACAATCTTGTACACGTGTAAAGACCGCTAATGTCCGAAACCGCGCGAGGATTATCCCTCTCGGTCTGCGCTGACCCTTAATCAGTATCGCGCACCTGGCGATGTCTGGCGATTGCGCCGCGGATGTTGGACGCTAGCGGACAGTAGCATGCCACAATTTATGCGAATTTAAGACTTAACTGCGAAGATATAGTGATAGAAATGACCTATTTGGCTAGTTTACGGCCTTTTCTATTTCTTACGACAATAATTTTAGATGATAAACAATAAAGAGAATAACTTCTTGTATTTTGTGTTGTGCTTTCAGAGTCAAAGTTTTATTGCGTCACTTAACAGAGAAAATGTTACAGCGTTTTCCAAAAATATCGAGATTAAAAATTACAATTATAAATTATTATAAAAAACGTGTTGCTGTGGCTGGTGGTACTCACCGCATTCAAAATTGGAATAGAATGAGTTCTATTTGTGTAAAATTCAAAAAAGGAACAAAACGTTCCAATTTTTAGTTTTATGTATCGCAGATTTCTGAAAACGATCTATAGAACCGGTGTATTTCGACATGTATCGCGACGCCATTAATTAAGAATAGAATTAACCTCAGACCAATATAATCACTGGTCTGAGGAATTAACTCATTAATGGCGTCGCGATACATGAACGTTACGCATTTTGCCAATGTCAAGTGAAAATGTAATTTAAGTAACAAAAAATTGTACGGTAGATTTGGGTTAAAAATGGAGTCTCTCAACACGTGTTTTTACAACAAAAACTCGGGAGAAACTGTGGAATACTATTATTTTATGACGAATGTCTATAAATTGTTATAGTATGGTATTTATATTTATAGGATTCCGAAACTATCGCCGTAACTAAAAACAAAACATTTATTTGATACAGTAAACTGAACTTAGTTAATGGTTTTGCAACCGTCTCACTTCCGTTGTAACTGGCTTATTGAAGTCGGTAAAAGAATATATTTCAAAATAAAATAGAACAAGATATTCTTAGTAGACTTTGTAGTATGTAAATAAGATATGCTTACAGAAGCATTCGGTCTGCGTGGTAACAGACAATCGTAACCTCTTTAGTACGTACAAGTTTCCGCCCGCGACTTCATCTGCCTGGACATTTTACCCCCCTATGGATGGAATTTCCAAAAATCCTTTCTTAGTGGATGCCTACACTGTATAAGGTACCTATCTATGTGAAAAATATGAAGTCTCTAGGTTCAACGGTTTGGGCTGTGCGTTGATATCTCAGTCAGGACTTTGAATTTAAAATATATAGATTTATATCTAACGAACGCGGAAACTGTGTGTAAAAAATATCCTTTTTAGGTATTATGGATGTTACGGAACTTCGATTCCGAATTTAAAATTTCCGATAATGTTGAATCGGAGTTTGTAACGAAGAGCGGAACGAAATACCTACGCAACCATCAGTCGCTTACACGAACGAATTTATTTTTATTTATTTATAAATCAAGCATCGTCATTAGAAGGTAAGAATAACTTAAGAAAATAAGAATAACTTAAAATTTATTTTATAAAAACGCCACTAGCCAAGCATCGCAAAAAGTCAAGGCGAATAATGATCTACAACCCGTGCGAAGCCAGGTCGGGTCGCTTGTATTATTATATATTAACTTCGGATTTGATAACTCCGCGGCTAATGTTGCAAGTAAGTTACTTTATATGTATACTAGCTTCCGCCCGCGACTCCGTCCGCGTGGACATTTTACCCCCTTAGGAGTGGAATTTCCAAAAATCCTTTCTTAGCAGATGCCTACGTCATAACATCTACCTGCATGCCAAATTTCAGCCCGATCCATCCAGTGGTTTGGGCTGTGCGTTGATAGATCACTATGTCAGTCAGTCAGTCACCTTTTAATTATATATATTTAGACACTAGCTGTGCCCGCGACTTCGTCCGCGTGGATTTTCCGTTTTTGCAACATTGTTTATTGATGCTCAACTCCTATTAGTCGTGATGTTATGGCCTATATCAGGGTATCCCAAACTGTGCGTCGCGATGCCCTGGGGTGTCGCGGCTCTATCCCGGAGGCGTCGTGAGACGATCAACATAGAATGGCTGTCTAGCTAGCTATGGGAGCTAGTCGAACGAAAATAAATGCAGAGAAAGAAAGTCGCGATTTCAAAACTTGAGTCCGGTTTTGAGAAGTTATGTTTTCAAAATAAGAAAATACATTGAATAAAATCGACTATCCAGTCGAGGGAATCGAACACACCATCTTCCGCAATCTGGGCGGCTGCGTCAACCACTACGCTACCGGGACATAGCTTTCGCCATCGAAATTTATCGGTGCTTGGTACTTATATTTTTATGGTAACATTATTTTCAGTCTACTTTCTAATTTTAAAATATTTGCGGATTCGTTAACGCCAATATAATTCCAAAAAAGCTATGTTTTATTTTGTAGGTACCTAAGTTGGCTGTTACTATAACGGGGGGAGGGCTCCGCTAAAATTCCTAAGGGCGTCACTATGAAAATAAGTTTGGGAAGCCCTGGCCTATAGTCTTCCTCGATAAATGGGCTATAAAAGAATCTTTTCAATTTGAATCAGTAGTTCCCCTTTTCATAGTTCTGTACCCAAAGGGTAAAACGGGATCCTAGACTCCGCTGTCCTTCCGTCTGTCATATGCTGTATCTCATGAACCATGATAGTTAGACAGTTGAAATTTTCTCAGATGACGTATTTCTAGTGCCGCTAGAACAACAAATACTAATAAATAGAATAAAATAAATATTGAAGGGGCTTCCATAGAACAAACGTGATTTTTTTGCTCGTTATTGATAACGGCAACAGATAGACGCTTGAAATATTCACAGAATATTTAGTTATATATTTACTTTGAAAAATTTAAATTGATTGAATTAAAAAAAAAAAACAAAATTTTGCTCGATATTGATAACAGTAAAAGGTAGATGCTTGAAAGAGTCACAGAATATTGACTTATATTATTCACTTTAAAAATAAATAATTACATTAAAATAAAAATCATTAAGGTACCCCCGTACCTACAACAAACGTGATTTTTTTCTCGGTCTTAATAGCGATAACAGGTAGAAACTTGAAATATTAACATAATATTTATTTAAAATTCAAATAATTTTCGGACAGTTTTGATAAATTTTATGGCACGTACGGAACACTTCGTGCGCGCGTCCGACTCGCAATTGGCGGTTTTTATTTACTATTTTTGCAGGATGGCTCTGATGACCTTCTCCGAGTCACCGGGGTTTTTAGTAAAGGAGAAGACCTAGGTGGGTCCTCAAGCTTTAAGGTCGAATCACTCCAGAGAGGATTCCTGAACGGTGAGCATCTCCCTCGGAGGAGTCTCTGAACCTATTGTTATTCTATTGTAGTTCCTGAGATTCGGTCAACCAAACAAAAAAAAACTCCTCATCTTTAAAATATTAAGTATAGATTTGCGTGCGTAGTATTTGATCATTATTTTGCTGCGGAGTTCTTTTAAAATTATGATATCTCTGAAGATATTCATTGAAATCTAATGATGTCTATGACAATTTTGTACAAAATTAAATACTTGTAAATAATTATGTATTAATTTTGTTATGGAATAATATTATGTTTACGAAAATACCTTCGCATATAATGCATTTTTTTAGAACAAATTTTATGACCAAATATAAGTTATAGCGAGTCAACCTTAAAAGATAGATAAATTCTGTCAAGAACTTTTTTGTAGAACTTTTAAAGGAAAATAATTCCGTCATACATGATTATTGCGTAACTTTAACCGTTTACGCAGCGCACGCAACGAAAGCTCCGAAAATCAAAAAATATTATGTCCCGTTTATTTCAAACTTTGATATCTCTTAAGATATTCATTGAAATCGAATGAAGTCATGAACAATTTTATTCAAAATTAAATACTTGTGATAACTAATGTATTTATTTTGATAAGGAATAATATCATGCATACAAAAACACCATCGCATATAATGCATTATTTTAAAACAAATTTGATTACCAAAAAGAAAGGCTATATATAGTGAGCTAACCTAAAAAGATAGATATATGCTGTCGCGGATTTTTCTTTAGGAATTTTAATGGAGAACAATTCCGTAATACATTATTTTTCCGTAACTATAACCGTTTACGCAGCGCACGCAGTGAAAGCTTTGAAAAGAAATATTTTTCTCCCGTTTTTGCAACATTCTTCATTGATGCTCAGCTTTTATTGGACGTACCATGATGTTTTATAGCCTATAGCCTTCCTAAATAAATGGACTTTCCAACACAAAAAGAATTTTTCAATTTGAATCAGTAGTTGCTGAGATCTTAGGGTTCAACCAAACAAACAAACAAACTCTTCAGCTTTATTATTAGTATATAGATAGTATAGATTAGAGATTCATCTTTTACTTTGATTAATACTTACCGGTCGCAGGATTATTATCAAATTATAGTAGTACTTACAATTTTAAAACTCGTGACCTTTTGTCATTTAGTTCACATCCAGTTAGGTTTTGTTTAGGATAGTGACCAAAGCAAAGAGCGAGTGAAGCAAGCGTGCCTTGAAAAGGTTAGATAAGCACCCCTTATCGCATCTTTCAAAAAGCAGGCCTCGTCAACTACATACACAAACTATGCTGAACGTGTCACTCTCGCACGACTCTTGTATTTTTTATCTCGCTCACCTGATACGTAGTAGGTCCATTGGTCTCAGTTTTGTAGGCACACGCGCGTTACTCGGGTAACGTATCTTCCTTATTTTGCTTTAATCTAAGCTTGGGCTAGATAATGAGTGTTAGCTCAGAGAAGGAGGTCGATGGCGCCGCGGTCGAGCGTTCTCGGCGGGTGTGTGGCTTTTGATGTCAAGTATGTGCCCTTGGCATTCGAAGAACATGCCATCGTCGAGTTGTTTTTGTTTTCCCACCACGGCTAGTTCCGGACGGCCCTTTTCAGGGCCACGACCGCGTCCGAATACCCGGGTGCACCGACCCCAAATAAATCTGGAGCAGGGTAGAAGGTGAGATGGAGCAGGGTGGCCACTAATCCGTAGAGGGCAAGCGTGGTGGACTACTACCTTAACCTCCTTCGATGACAAGGAGAGGTCTTGTGTCCCAGCAGTAGGTCGAATTATAAAGGCTGTTATAATAAGGGTAGAAGAAACAGAATGAGTGTTAGCTTAGAAAGAGATATATTATAAATAGGTGTTATTATTATTCGCCTCCGGTCCTTTACGTATTTTCAGATTTGCCTCTCTCTTCCTGAGTTCACAATGGGATGCGTCATGCGAAATGATTCTCAAATGTTTTATGACGTACTTATACTTTTTAATTACAACCCAACACTTCTAATTTCAAAAGCTAACTAGTTAGACGCTTAACGCAGATTTACAGCAGGGCATCAGTCCTCTAGCATCTATTTTACACCATCAAATTTCGCAACGCAGGGTTAGTTGGCGGAGAAAGCGGCGTCCCACACGCCCGCTAATCGGTCGCGCGGCTGCCACGCAATTACGGCTATTTGAATATTCCGCGATGAATTTGAATTTGAAATCGAAGTGATTCATGCTGTGAAGACATCGCCGTGACATGTGTCTACATCCTAACTCAATTTTATGATCTTGCTCGCGAAATCTAAATAGATTTCTAGCGCTTGTTTACATCTAATAAGTTGGCTTGTTAATTGGCTAATTGTTACTCGTATCTGCGGGTACGTTTTATGTTCTGTCGTTATAAGGTTTGTTTACTTTAAGTTTAATATCTGTGCTTATTTAGCCAGAATCGTAATCATATTTCAATGATCAATGGAAAATGTGGAATATAAAATAATTTATTTTATCTATACGTATTACGTCACGACTTACTTATTTACACAGATTGCTGAGATGATCTAGAAATGAAATGAAATGAAATGAAATGAAAAAGCTCTTTATTTAAATGGACTTTGCTAAGTACTTTTAAATCGTCAAAACCCTACCACCATTTCGGGATGAATAATTATTAATATGCTGAGATGGAGAAGAAATGGCGAAAGAAACTCCACAGCTTACAATTTCGTAATGATTTCAAAACATCAATACAAGTCAATAAATAATTATCAATATAATTTAAGTTACATTTTAACATGCGTAAAGTTTGGGTAGTTATTACTCCCACGCATTTGGATTATTTATCTTGTGAAATGCTTTTCTATATACATAATTTAATTAATCATATTATTGAACTAAGCAATTCAAATTTTGATACCCACCACCATTTTATGTTATTGTTAGTTAGGTACTTACAGATATTCCTTTCAATATAAGTGGTAAGCATACATTTAAGATCCTCCGGTTAACAATACAATCTGTGGTATACATAAAAAAACAATTATTACATATTATTATTGCATGTGTCATACAATTGTCCAACTAAAGATAACAACTAATTATAAGACCTACGTTTACATCAATCAAGAAAACATGAGATGACCAGGCCCCGCTGGCGGCACCTGTTCACAGGCATGACGCAAGAATCAGCCATCGCTTCGCTCAAACATATTTTAGGGAACGTAACGACCCGACGCAAGACGACACCGCCACAGGACCTTTTTAGTGAGAATGACATACACATGCTTCTTGATTATTAACTAAAACAAATTTAACCCTAGATTACTAAACTATCCTACAAGTGACGTTGTTACTAAACATTCGTAAAAAATACGACAGGAAAATAAAACAGAATAAATTTACGAATCATAAATTTTAATTATTTTAGAAATTACAATTACTTTTTCTTTGGGCTTAAGAGATCACATAATAATGAAAATAGTTTTTTTTTTTAACCTACACAGTTTGAACACATATTCATGTTGTGCGCCCTACATATGGCTCTTTTACATTTCATGCAAAAGTTAGTTGTCATTTTTCTAGCCTTAGACGGACACAAGGCACATGTTTTTCTAGAAATTGATTCTTGCATGATTGCCGCTTCAGGAATAGCTTCAATACCTAAGATACCTTTTATGAGCTCTTTGATATCTCGTCGCAATGTTGGAGTATTTATTCTTTCTTTTAGGTGAGATTCCATAAGAGGATCAGTCATTTCGAAAACGAAGTCACGCCTGAATTTACTTTTTTTTTTGTTTCTGCAATTCTTGCTAACATGAATGACGTATGAGTTTATAATTATAATATTAATCATGTTATAAAACAAGCAAGCTGTGTGCTCTCATCGTCATCTTCAGCCGCCTCTAATAACTGACAAATTTCATTATCTTCAAGAATTTTTAGACATCTAAAACAATATATTTTATTGTATAAACATATGTATGTATATATACTATAATCAACACAAAATCTTTGTATAAAGTGATAAAAACAAGTACACTTACCTTTGCTTAAAACTCACGCAAACACTAAACTTTCGTAAATTTTACGACAAGTTAGTTATAACTCAATATACAAATCACATCTGACCATAATTACACCGCGTAGCAAACTGACAGAAACAATTAGGAAGGTACTGTGAAGGGGGGGCAGCTGGAATGACGCGAACTTTGTTTTTTCCAGGAATCATGATTTTGCCGTCGTAAATTTTACGATAGTTTAGTAATCTAGGGTTAAACTAAAGTTATGCTTCCGAGTCAACTATAAGACACATTACAGATTATATGCATAATTAATAAACATATTTAAAATGCATGGACCTCTAGCAAATTCACCCCCATGCGTTAGAATCATTTATGTAATCAGACACCTTATAGTATGCTTTAGTATACAGTTTATTTTTAATAGCAGTTTTGAATTTATTAATAGGTAGGCTTCGAATATTATTTGGGAGTTTGTTATAGAAGCGTATACATTGTCCCATAAAAGAATTGCTTATTCTGTGGAGACGAGTAGCATGTACCACAAGATTATGTTTGTTCCTCGTATTAACATTATGAATGTCACACTTTTCAGAAAAATTTGTTATGTTTTTTCGTACGTACATTAAATTTTCAAATATATATTGTGATGCCACTGTTAGAATATTTATTTCTTTGAACTTTTCCCTAAGTGAAACCCGAGGACCTAATTGGTAAATAGCTCGTACTGCTCGTTTTTGCAAAACAAATATGGTGTTAATATCCGCAGCATTACCCCAGAGAAGAATTCCATAAGACATAATACTATGGAAATAACTAAAGTACACAATTCTGGCTGTGTCTACATCGGTCAGTCGTCTGATAGTTTTAACTGCATATGCAGCTGAACTTAACTTACCAGATATTCTCTCAATGTGCGGACCCCATTGCAATTTAGCATCCAACACTATGCCCAAGAAAATAGTAGATTCAACAGGTTCCAATCCAATCCCATTTATTTGTACTATTGTTTCAACCCGTTTGACATTGGGTGTGCAAAACTTAATTAGTTTGGTTTTATTTTCATTTAATAGTAAATTTTTAATGTTAAACCAATCTACTACTTTAGATAGTGCATTGTTTACTTCGTCATAATTAGTCATTTGTCTATTTATTTTAAAAATCAGAGATGTATCATCTGCAAACAACACTATGTCATGACTGTCCTTTATACAGTAAGGTAGATCATTAATATATATTAAAAACAACTTTTCAAAAAAAAGTCCAACCGACTTCTAAAAGCATAAAAATAACATATTATTAAAATGTGTGCTAGGTACATGCAGTACTGTTTGAACCCGGTGCCAAGCCATGCCAATCGTTCAGCACCACGAGCCCCTCATCACCTAAGCTGGCGCGTTCGGTCGGTCGCAATCGCGGGATGGTGTGATCAATGAGTCTGATGTGGCAGGCGGACCTATAGAATACCTAGTTGGCTTGGCACCGACTTCACACAGTACTGCATGTACCTAGCACACATTTTAATAATATGTTATTTTTATGCTTTTAGAAGTCGGTTGGACTTTTTTTTGAAAAGTTGTTTATTTTTCTATTTTTAGTTTTTTAAGTAGAATAATTGTTGCTTTTTTATATATATTACGAGATGGCCAACAAACTTTCGGCCCACTCGGCGTTAAGTGGTTCCGTCGCCTATAGACACCTGCAATATTAAGGATAAATTACTTATTGGGTTTTGTGCCCCTTTTATGTAGGCGACAGGCTGGCAACCTGTCACTATTTAGAGGCACTGCATGGTCCATACTGCCAGAGGTGGCTTTATGTGTAAAATGTTACAGTTTTGTACAAGTTTAACATCTAAATACTAAGTATTACGGTGCTTTGCCTTCAATCATCAGCTCACCTAACAAGCTGAAAGAATACAACTATCGGTCTTTAGGTATTAAAGGTAGGCCTTTAATATTTAAAGAATTACCATCCAAATCTTAATCATTATGGAGTTTCTCCTTCCATCATCAGCTCACCTGAATAGCCTGAAAGAATACAACTATCGCTCTTTAGGTACCTTTAATATTTAAAGAATTATCGTTCAACTTCTAACCATTAAGGAGTTTTACCTTCTATCATCAGCTCACCTGATTAACTTGAAAAAATACAACTAGCGGTCTTTACGTGCGTATAATATTTAAAGAATTATCATCCAACTCCTAACCGTTAAGGAGTTTTTCCTTCCATGATCAGCTCACCTGAATAACTTGAAAGAATACAACTATCGCTCTTTGGGTACCTTTAATATTTGAAGAATTATCATCCAACTCCTAACCATTAAGGAGTTTTTATTTCATCATCAGCTCACCTAAATCACCTGAAAGAACACAACTACCGGTCTTTAGGTACCTTTAACATTTAAATAATCAAAAACCAACTCCTAACAATTAAGGAGTTTTACCATCCATCATCAGCTCATCAACATGAGATGACTACCAAACGCAATCATACTAGAATAGCTTTATAAAAAATATGAATAACCCTCCCTTTCCGTTGTTTTTCGAGGGTTGCCCTCGATTTTCCTAGCTTTGCATCATCAGATCAAGACTTGGTGACAATGGGACCACTTCAGGAGTATACACTATCGAATAAAAAAATAATTTTGAAAATCTGTCTACAAATGACAGAGATATCGGTGAACTTACATTTACCTTCCATCATCAGCTCATCAACATGAGATGGTGACTACCAGACGCAAATGCTAGTATAGTTTTAGAAAAAATATGAAAAACGTTGTACATGCCTATAAAATTTGAGGCTTGCCCTCGATTTCCTTGGCTTCCCATCATCAGATCCTGACTTGGTGACAATGGGACCACCTCGGGAGCAAACACTATCGAATGGAAAAAGAATTTTGAAAATCGGTCCAGAAATGACGGAGATATCGGTGTACATACATAAAAAAAAAAAAAAATACATACAGACGAATACAGAACCTCCTCCTCTTGGGAAGTCGGTTAAAAATAGAAAAGGACCAAGGATTGAACCCTGCGGAACCCCTATTGATAATTGTTGCTTTTTTATATATATTACGAGATGGCCAACAAACTTTCGGCCCACTCGGCGTTAAGTGGTTCCGTCGCCTATAGACACCTGCAATATTAAGGATAAATTACTTATTGGGTTTTGTGCCCCTTTTATGTAGGCGACAGGCTGGCAACCTGTCACTATTTAGAGGCACTGCATGGTCCATACTGCCAGAGGTGGCTTTATGTGTAAAATGTTACAGTTTTGTACAAGTTTAACATCTAAATACTAAGTATTACGGTGCTTTGCCTTCAATCATCAGCTCACCTAACAAGCTGAAAGAATACAACTATCGGTCTTTAGGTATTAAAGGTAGGCCTTTAATATTTAAAGAATTACCATCCAAATCTTAATCATTATGGAGTTTCTCCTTCCATCATCAGCTCACCTGAATAGCCTGAAAGAATACAACTATCGCTCTTTAGGTACCTTTAATATTTAAAGAATTATCGTTCAACTTCTAACCATTAAGGAGTTTTACCTTCTATCATCAGCTCACCTGATTAACTTGAAAAAATACAACTAGCGGTCTTTACGTGCGTATAATATTTAAAGAATTATCATCCAACTCCTAACCGTTAAGGAGTTTTTCCTTCCATGATCAGCTCACCTGAATAACTTGAAAGAATACAACTATCGCTCTTTGGGTACCTTTAATATTTGAAGAATTATCATCCAACTCCTAACCATTAAGGAGTTTTTATTTCATCATCAGCTCACCTAAATCACCTGAAAGAACACAACTACCGGTCTTTAGGTACCTTTAACATTTAAATAATCAAAAACCAACTCCTAACAATTAAGGAGTTTTACCATCCATCATCAGCTCATCAACATGAGATGACTACCAAACGCAATCATACTAGAATAGCTTTATAAAAAATATGAATAACCCTCCCTTTCCGTTGTTTTTCGAGGGTTGCCCTCGATTTTCCTAGCTTTGCATCATCAGATCAAGACTTGGTGACAATGGGACCACTTCAGGAGTATACACTATCGAATAAAAAAATAATTTTGAAAATCTGTCTACAAATGACAGAGATATCGGTGAACTTACATTTACCTTCCATCATCAGCTCATCAACATGAGATGGTGACTACCAGACGCAAATGCTAGTATAGTTTTAGAAAAAATATGAAAAACGTTGTACATGCCTATAAAATTTGAGGCTTGCCCTCGATTTCCTTGGCTTCCCATCATCAGATCCTGACTTGGTGACAATGGGACCACCTCGGGAGCAAACACTATCGAATGGAAAAAGAATTTTGAAAATCGGTCCAGAAATGACGGAGATATCGGTGTACATACATAAAAAAAAAAAAAAATACATACAGACGAATACAGAACCTCCTCCTCTTGGGAAGTCGGTTAAAAATAGAAAAGGACCAAGGATTGAACCCTGCGGAACCCCTATTGTGACCGCAGCTCCAGAAGATCTTTGACCATGTATATCGACCCTTTGTATTCTATTAGTCAAGTAAGAAGTCAAAAGGTTGAGAGCTTTATTCCTAACGCCATAGTGATGTAATTTCCTGACAAGAGTATCATGATTTACACAGTCGAAAGCCTTGGATAAATCACAAAATACTCCCAAAGCATCTCGTGAATTCTCCCAGGCTGTATATATATTTTTTAGTAATTCAACTCCTGCATCTGTGGTTGAACGGCCCTTCGTAAAACCGAATTGGTTTTTATGTAATAAACTATATTTTTGAAAGTGAACGAGGAGTTGATTAAGCATTACCTTTCAAAGATTTTACTTAGCGTTGGTAATATAGATATCGGTCGAAAATTCGTGGGGTCAGAAGTATCTCCAGACTTAAATAAAGGTATTACTTTGCTATGTTTCATCAAGTCAGGAAACACACCCGAAGCTATACAGCTATTAAACACGATGGCCAAGTAAGGGGCAATTACGTGTATTATAGATGAAATAGTATTTACAGAAAGTCCCCAGAGGTCCATAGTTTTTTTAACATCAATAGTTTTAAATGTATTTACGATATCTCTGAAGTTAATCGTTGAGAATTCAAAACTAACATCGCATTCAGAAACACTTTCCTTAAGAATCATTTCAGCTGATATCGAAGATGAATCAAGCGTTTTAGTTGTCATGAAAGGAATATCTGTAAAAAATCTTTCAAATTCGGATGCAATTTTTAACTCATCTTTGATATCTACATTATTAACATTCAAGACGAAATCACGTGCGCGTGCTCGAGCTCTACCAGTTTCACTATTAATAATATTCCACGTTTCTTTAATTTTATTCTGAGATCTAGTTATCTTATTTTTTAAATAAATAGATTTTGCAGTGGAACAAGCTCGTTTAAAGATTTTTGAGTAATTTTTAACATAATTGATGAATGCGGGGTTAAAATTACAGGATTTTTCACCATATAGTTCATACAATTTGTTCCGACTTTTGTAAATGCCAGCGGTGGCCCACTCACTAAAAGATAGACGGTCACTGATTGTTACTGTTTTAGTTTTGAAGTGTGTATTAAATTCATTGCTAATAAGATTAAAAAGAGCATTATATAGGTACTCAGTACAGTCATGATAAGGTAACTGTGGCAGTTTCTGACTCAAATTTAATTTAAACTTTTCTAGTCTGCTTACACTCGTGGGAATAAAATTGATTTTAGTTTTCTGAGGGGCAGCTTTTTTCCTAGAAAATGAAATTAATTGACCGCAGTGATCAGAATGTAGTAAATTAATTATAGATTTCTGATTAGGCTTCATATTAGAAAAAATATTATCAATGCCTGTAGCACTTGTGGCAGTAATTCTTGTAGGTTCGTAGAAACAATTGTGTAATTCATAAGACTTAAATAAGTTTAAAAAGTTGTTGGTTAATGAATTCTTCTCTAAAATATTAATGTTAAAATCTCCACAGATAAGAATTGTTTTATGGCTACCACTAATTTTAAGTAAAGCATCCTCCATAATGTTTTGGAAATTCTCGTAAGCCGCACATGGAGGTTTGTACACACTCATAACAATGAAATGCTCAAATTCGATACATGCAATCTCCGTAACTCGCTCAACAGATAGGCTCACAAGGTCAATTATTTCTTTGGACTTTATATTTTTCTTAGTTATTATTAAAGAGCCGCCATGATTCAAGTTTGATCTGCAGAACGAGCTGACAACCTGGTGATTATTAAAGTTGAACATTAGTTTAAGATTTTTCAGCCAATGTTCAGTAATACATAATACATAATAATTCCAGTTCTAAGTCTTTACCCAACAATCCTTGAATATTTTGATGGACCAGGTTAATACCTTTACAACTTATAGTTTTCTGATTTATTACATAATCATCATTTGTAAATTGAGGTGAGTGTCCAGTATAACTAACAATAGAAGATGTAGCAATTTGGTTGCCAGAGAGTGGCTCTTTTGTCTTAAGTTTTAATTTAAATGCATTGGTTCACATTCCAAATGGTCACCACATGTCAAATTATTTTCCTGCCCAATAAAGACAGTATAATTATTAGCCAAAGAATTGGCTATGTTTGAAATAAAATATGAAAGCGAGGTTGCTATCTGTTTTTTGGTAATAAACGACAGATAATAATTATCTTTGGTCAAATAAAATTTCCTAATGAATACATTAGTGTCAATAAAATCAAATTTACTGTTATAATATGTCATACTTTGTAATTTCATATTAAACTTGTGCCTGTAGTAATTTTCGCCTTTTGTCAATGACTCACTGTACGGCAAAGCAAGAAGAATAATTTTTTTTACATTTAGGTCACACAGGCATTCAAATAATTGTCTCAAATTATTTATATTTGTGTTTCCCCTCCTGCCAATAAAAACAATGATTGTAGTGTTAGGAGAGTAATTATTACATTTAATTTTGTCAAATATTTGAGAATAACTGGCACCAGGCATACAAAAATTAGTCACCAGTTGCCCTGTATACTGTTCCATTATGTGCCCCATATTTTTGCCTATCTCATCAGAATACATAATTATATTTTCTTTGTTAGTAGTCGTCTTGCTCCTAACTTCATCGAGGTTTTTGTGAACAGGTGTTATTGTACATAGTTTGGCCTTTGTGCAGGTTTCACGGTCTATCTGTTTATCCAAAAGTGAACTAGTAGGTTGTTCTTTATTGTCATTTAAACTAAATGAACACCTACATGAACGCTTTTTATTCAATGACTCAAAGCGCTCTGCATTATAATTGCATAAGTCCACCATGTCATTTGACGCTACAATCTGGTAATTTAATTGTTTTTGTGATAAATTTTGAATATTTGTCAACATGTTTTTTAATGTATGTTCTAGATTTTCAATTTTCAATTCTAAGTTTTTACTATAATCAATGTAGCTATTTTTGCTTAAGTTAGCACTGTTATTTATGCTATTTAACTTTTCAATTAATTTTAAACGTTCCATTCTACCTGAATTCTGTATCTTATTTTTGTGATACCTATTAATTACTTTTTTTAGTTTTTTTTATGAATTTATTAACTCTAATGTACTTTTTCAGCTTTCTCACACTGGAAAAACTATTATTGCTAGAATTATTTTTAGAACTATTAACTAATACTGATTGCTCCTCGATGAAGTCAGGGCTACAGACAGTCAACTCATCGAATAAGCTTTGAGATGTTTTATCTATAGACAATTTTTTATTAATTGTTTCTAAGTTATTCATATTTCTATTAGCAAGACACAAGCTTACTTCCAATTCATTAATTCTACTCAAAGCCTGCTCATGCATATTACTGCATTCCGTGAAATTATTTATAGTGCCCTGCATTTGGTTACACTGTGCCAACACATCTTCATATTTATTGTGAAGCTCTGTAAGTTCAAACTTCAGTTGCTTGTTTTTATCCAAGATCTTAACAATTTCCACTTCACTGTCATCCCGTTCCTGCATCAGCCGGTCACAGAGGTCACGAGAGGCCCGCAAATCCAGAAGGGCCTGCTTCAGCTTCATCTCTGTATCCTTTACAGTTGCTTTACGGGTCATCATATTGGGTGAAGAATTAGTTTCTATGTTCCTCAAGTACCAAAGCAACCAAAAGGCACACTGAAAATATTAAAAATCAAAGTTAGAATTTAAAATTTAATAAAACTACAATGGCCTTAATTGTTGTAACAAAAAATTTACTTATTTGTTGACTACACTTGGCTATGCTGTACCAATTTGTTGTAAATTGTCAGTAGCTATGAGACTGTAGCTACTATAGTCAAAATTCTTAATATTCACAAAATGTCAAGTTAAGATAGAAAATAGTACTATGCCAAATGTTTGTGAATTGATGTAGTTGAGGTAGGTAACTATGTGGAGTAATTATTTGGTACCTACTACTTAAGTGTAAATTTTATTTAATATAGAAATCAGTAGCATTAAGAACTACTTAGTACAAACACTATCTATTCTGGTAAGTAATTACTAACACAATGCAATGAAAATGTAATGAATGGTATTAAAATGTAAGCAAGTAACTCGCAATTTTCAAATTTGACAGTTGGATATGTTCTGGTGAAAAAGTACACTTATTTAATTAATTTCTATCAGCTGTTTCAAATACATCCAGCTATAACTTTTTTTTTTTTTTTTTTTGTTAGAGTGTAACATATGTCCTGGTTGTTCGTTTTGTTAGCTAGTACACTGAAGGTTTATTATTTTTGGGTTTGGTGTTTCTTTTGTGTAGGCAAGACGCTGGCAGCTTGCGACTAATTTGAGAAACAGCCCATAATGCTAGATGTGGCTTTATGTGTAAAGAAATTCTACATCAAGTTCTGCTCAACCCATTTTGGGATTGAGAGCATGATATATACTATGTTTGTTTATATTACACGAAGTTTTATTAAGGCTTAATCTAAAATACGGTGCAAAATACGGATGAAACATTTATGATCGGATTCTCAATAGAAATAAAAAGATTAAAAACTGTAACAATAAGATTTTTTATCTCACTCAATTAAAGCAATACTCTCAAGATTCAAAAATTAACACTAATAGGAACTCAATGACCAAATCGTAAAATAAAGAGACGAAAGCACGCAAGTAACATAGTATAATGCAAGTAGTTAAATTTTCAAAAGTGAACGCACATTTATCAACTTCGTATGCAACCTACACGGGACGCTAGCCGCATATACTGATGGTTTCGACGCCGCATATATGACATCATCAGCATGCATCGTTCAATATTTTGTTATAGCTAACGAATTAGGAATGATTAACCTAATTCGTTGCCTATAGCCAAGAAGCTTATATTTTGTCTTAATCTATCTTCGTGCCTATAGCATCGTTGAAAATCGGGTGCGGTCAAATGTACGCAAGTGTCATGTAATTTTTCAAACAACGAATTCCAAAATGCGACTCCTACGGTGCGTGCTGCGCGTTCACCTTTAGAATGGCATCTATGAATGTTTTAAAATAACATTAATTGTTCCATTTTCAATTGTTAAGGCGCACTACCGGCAAGCGCCAACTAGAGATACCCTTATCCCAAGGAAAGTCGGCTATGTCGCATAAGGAGAGCCTCTAATTGGATGCACCTTTTGTTGGATCCACTGGACTGTTGCGACACCCGATACGATCCGACAATGTATGCGCACAAATACGGACCGCAAACCCCTTCATACTACATGCTATGTTGTACGATCCTTTTAAGAAGTCTCTGCTTTGTAACCGAACTCGTCTGACTGGTCTAAATTAGAAGCACGCTTTGAATTTCCCCCTTTCTTATGGACTATCAACTCCGTTTAAAACAGCACTATTTCATTCGAAGATAAGCTTTATTCCTTAAAGAATAAATACATATTCGCGTGAATATAAATGTGGCGGGGTACACCTATCTCTGACCAATACAATTTGTATCCCAACCACTGCAGATTTTCGCAATGTTTCAATTGAATAGACCACTTAGCGAGATAGACTTGAATTTATTATTTTGTTAGCGTTGTCTTGCGATGTTTACTTTCTTGTTAGGTCCGGTCTTGGTGATCGATGACGTCAGGGTGTAGTTCTATTGCATCTTAAGCTTTGATTTTATTCACATCGAAATAACTATACGCAAGGATGGATGTTTTATAAAATGCATTGAGTATTTTGCCCATTACCCATTTCATGAATTGGGTTCTGGTGTAGTTTAGGAGTCAATTCCAAACGTCCATTATAGAGTAAACCCATTAGAGATGGCCACAGTGATGTTAGTGTTAAATTAAATTGAAAATAAAGAGATCACAGTAAACATTTTATTCCAAAGAAAATTAACACCTTATGATAACATCTTATGATAAAAAACATACTTAAAAGATTAGTAAAAAGTAAACATAACTGGCTATCTCACCCAGTATGTTCGGGAGCGAGTGGTGGCCGTAGAAGCACGGGATATGGCCCGTACGGTTAGCATCAAAAGTAGGTTATCTTTAGAACTTTGTCATAATGATTATTCATATGTAAAGGTGGAAGTTACTACTGCACAAGCGCTGTCGTTGCTATGATATGGTACTTGGGTGTCACTGTCCACGGAGCGAACGACGTTCGTCCCCAACGTCGTACAATGACGATTACTCGTCTATGATGCTACGCCTCTATGGAAAGTGCGCCAAAGTGTTAATCTACTTCTGACTGCTATTGAATTATAACACCTAGGAACCGAGTACGTACACAAAAAATTAAGCACTTCAAACTAAGCCATTTCCCGCCAGTCCATCAATCCGATTTAATGTAAATATAAAATTTTCCCACTTTCTGGAAAATCGTTAAGACTTTTATCTTTGTGCGTATCCGGCACTTGTACAGCTATCTTTTTTGCATCACTTTAGAGTAGACCTTAGATTCTCCCCCCGGTCACTATTAGGTGCGCCACTTTACTTAAAAAACATTTCATTTTATAAACCTCGTAATTTTAGTATGATTAAGTACGCGATCTAATGGCTCCCCGCTATTAATTTGAGACACATGTGCTCACTCCTAGTATTTTTCATTATAAACCCCGGGAGAAAATTTCTCGCGACCCCCTTTAACAACAAAAACGACCTCCCCAAGGGTCGCGAACCCCCGGAAAAACAATGCTTTACACGAAGCGCTTGTATGAAGACTTTTGATCTAGACGTCATTAATCTAAGGGCCGTAGTAATATCCCTCTGCCATTCACCTTTCTTGTAATTTATGCTTGGTTTAACTTTTTTTTCTTCTAAAATTAGAAAAAATACACTGAAAAAAGTTAACCTGCCCCAGGCGGGAATCGAACCCAGCATCTTCCACAATCTTTTTTCTTCTTCTATCCGTATTTAATATAATACTATGTGCAATATGAAGTCATTAAAATTATTAAAACTGAATCACGCATGCGACATAATATTTCATGGGTTAATCATAACTGTTATTTATTGCCGCTCAAAGTGAATGAAACAGCACTGAGTCACAAAGATTGTAAATACTCGTAAATATAATATAATAAAAAGCTCAGCCCAACAACAACTGTTGGACTTTGTAACGCAATAATTCAATCCATATATGAGAAGTTCTGTATTCTGTATGAATCATTATTAAAGCTCAATTTATATCTCCAAAAATGTATTCTACGCTATAGTTAGTTTATTTCGGTCACTTTGCAATTCTAACAGATGGTTTAATATTACAATTTGCAAAAAGAACTGCTATATTGCATATAGAGCTGTTTCTTGTCATTACTTTGAAGTTTTTACAAAACTTTGTGGTAGTTTCTAAGCAACGAGAAAGTGATTAGATAAATATTTTCTCGTTGTTTAGCTAACACAATAAATGTTAATCACCACGGAGGATGTGTAGATTACTTCCGTTGCCCGGATTAGGTGTCTCATTTTTGCAGGCGACAGGCTGTCAACCTGTGACTACGGTATAGGCACTGCATGGCCCATACTGCAAAATGTGGTTTTATGTGTAACAAATTTTTACCTTAAGCTTTGCTCTGCCCTTTTTGGGATTCATCGTCATCATCATAATAGACTTTATAATTTGAACCACTGCTTGGACACAAGGTCTGTGCTTGCCATTAAAGGAGGTTCAGGCAGTAGTCCAGGACGCTGGCCCTACGACACCCATTGAAAGATATGGGGTGATGCTATTCTACTCTGCCGGCATTACTAGGTGGTAGACCCATATGTAGGGTCGTCTGGGTAGGTACCACCGCCTTTCTTATTTCTGCCGTGAAGCAGTTAGCTATGTTTCGGATTGAAGGGAAAGGTAGCCAGTGTAATTACTGGGCATGGAGGGAATATCATCTTAGTCCCCAGGATGGCAAACGCACTTGCGGTGTTAAGTGATTTACACTTAATATTGCAAGTGTCTATAGGCGGCGGTGACCACTTAACATCAGGTGGGCCGCAAGCTTGGTTGCCATCTCGTAATATAAAAAAAAATAAAAAAATATCACATGGCATTTTGGGATTACGAATGTGATTATATTTATGTATGTATGTACACTGTGACCAACAACTGTGACTGACCGGTCACTTAAAAATGCCGACACAAATACATTGTGATGCATCGCAGTAGCTAATTTATATATTTTACAGGAAACATAACATTGAAATTTACTATCGAGGAGGTGACCTTTATAACTACATAATTTAATGCCTTTGCCTCTAGCTAGAACAAACAAAAGAATAGATGTCACCCACGTCACCTCGCGATATATTTCAATTTGACACATCCAGCTATCATGCGCTCGAACATAACGTGTGTTAATTAAATATTAATGTCGAACCTTTTAAGGGAAGCGCTGTATATCTAGACCTCGCCTTACGGGTTTAACGATCCTCGGAACATTTTTTATAACAGCATGTGTATACAGGTTCTTAGTAGTCGTTTTATAATGATGTAAACACTGCTTTACTTTTCGACAATGTTGTAAGGAAATGAGTAGCGGTAGTCAGATTCAGAGTACGTATTAAGTGTTAATGGTAGAGATAAGTCCGTCAGTTAATAGGCTTTTTTCTTTGTTGTAAGCAACGGTGACTAAGGCAGCTGTACAACCACCGAAGAGAAGCAAGAATTCTTTCTTTTTACACTAAATACATTGCACTAGCAAAGTACAGTCGACCAAATTGAATCATGACCCACCTTAAGATCATTTTCCTACAGTCACTCTATACAAAGTAGGATGAAATTCGCTTGAACGTACACTTCTAAGTAACGAACCTATTATTAATTTGTTAGACACTGACAGTGTCAAATAAATATGGCTTTTTAAAATTTGTTCAGACTACTACTTGACATATGACACATAACATCATTTTATTTAAAAAAATATAATAGTTATTCCATTTTCTCAGTAGTGAAAAGAGTTTAGATTATGAACGACATCTTATTTAAAATTCCAATTGAGACTTTAGTGCAGTGATAAGAAAGATTAAAATTGCATAGATCTCTGACCCGTAATGACGCATTTTTATTCATATTTAAAACGTATTAAGTGCAACACGCATGATGGCGAAGAAAACCTAACTAAATTTATGATTCTAAAGGAATGATCGGCGAAGTGGGTCATGATTCAGTTGGTTCGACTGTACCTTTTTGTCTCATTTACAATCATACCGGTAATTTTTAATTACGACTTAATTATAAATCTCTATGTAAACTTGGCATATATTATACTAGACGTGTTTGTTTCTAGCTACAAACTTTGCAGGTGCTTTATTAACAATCATGCTGAGTTATTTTCTTCAGTATTTTATTTATTTTTATCCCTTACGTTTTTTAGTGTAGTTTTTCTATTGACTCCTGACTACCCTTACAGCGTTGCCAAGGATGGGTTATTCCCAGTTCTCACCACCGGCTTTGTTCCCACTAGTGGCGAATTGGAAAAATCCGTCAGATGGTTACTCCCAGTCGTCACCAGTAATGACAGTCAAGAACTGGTGTTTCCGATTCGTCACCGGTGGGAACAAAGGTAGTGGTGAGAACTGGGAATGACCTTCGAGGATTTTTATGAAAGGACTTTGGTGGATTCTCTATCTTAAAGAAAAATCCTATAAAGAGTTTCAAGTTGACAAATAAATGTCTCCTGAGAAGCTTCTGAATCCCTTGCCTCCCTCCACTTATACAAATGTACTCTGGTTTGAAGCGAAGCATTTTGATGATGAATCACATTTAGCAAAGAGATCACCACTCTACAGCCATATACTATCTACGTAATTGACGATTCAATTATTTATGATTTTATATTATCTTAATAATATGTATATATAAATTACGTGTCACATTGTTTGTCCGCAATGGACTCCTAAAATACTTAACCGATTTTAACCAAATTTGTACACAGTTTGCAGTTTGATCCAACTTGAAAGATAAGATAGTTTTGAGTCCTCATTTTTTTACTACAAATTCAATGTTATAGGACAGTAGTGTGAAATTACCACAGCAACGCGTGGCCGGGACAGCTAGTAGTCTATATTTATAAAATATTATTCTAGTTGTTCGTACAAGTATTTAATTTATAAATATCATTTAATTGTATTTTATATTATTATTTATAAATGCAATTAAATGTCACAAGAAAAAAGGTCCTGCAAGAATAACAGCGCTCCTTCAGAAGCACATGGGGGATTAGGGTCCTATTGGTCTCGCACAGGAGTCCACTAATTATTCGTCGTATTTTGTAGTCTATCTCTCTATATGTTCTGTGTGTACCAGTAAATGTTTTCTTCCTTTCTTGTCTTTCCTTGCATCATCGTCGTACCAGGGGCCTCTTTTTACTACAAAAAAGAAGCAATACGCTAAAGTCCTTAGAAATTTCATAGCAGCCTTTTCTCGCGTTCATAGTAAAAAAAGAAGCGTTCCCTTTCTAAGCTGATTATGTTACGACCTTTAACCACCCACACAGTATTCCCAGTGAGTGTTGTTATCAGGCAGACGGCTATCCAAAAAACAATGCCAAAACATATACCTCCTTTTTACAAAACGTGGACAAAACTGATGCTAACTCTGTCTTTCATTCTGTTGCAAATTACAAGAAGACAGCATACAAGCTAAGGCATTAAGAATCATTAGTGGTGCTATGAGATCAAGTATATCTCACAGACGCGGAGCTATATTGTAAGCGACGATGAGTCGTGAACGATATATTCGTATTTACGCAGTGTTCCTAACTTTTCCATCAAAACTAATGTATTAAGCTCCCAGCGCTTAACATCAGATAGGTATAAGAAAAAAACTTACGTTCGGAAAACAATCTCTCACATTTACCACCTGAACTCTACCTAATGACTTGACACACATCATACACACATAATCACATAAGTGGTTGAGCAGAGCTCTAGGTAACATTTGGTTACACATAAAGCTACATCTGGCAGTATGGGCCATACAGTCCACAAAAATATTGACAAGTTGCCAGTCTGTCGCCTACACAAAATGGGCGCCTCAAACCCAAAAGCTACTAAACTTTCGGTGAACCAACAAGCAAAAACCAACATCCAAGACCGATTTTACACTCTAAATTACTCAGCAGCCATGACTTACAAAGCCTATCATTTCATATTTTCCGTTAAGGCAAGTTATTAAAATTTATCATAATGGCCATGTGTCTAGCATAAACGATGCTCTATACCAAATGCATTATTACCGCCTTCTAATACTAACTTCAAATTGATTCCAGCGATAAATATAGTATTTACGCAGTATCCGTTTGACTTTCATCTCTTATTTTATCTGCGAGACGATCGGAAGCTTTATTAAACCATACTCGCAAAAGAATTCCACTTAGTTTTACTTATTTGCTTACAACTACATACATCGATCAATCGGGTCTCGTTTTAACAAGACTCGTAAAGATCGGCTGAGTAACGCATTCCGAAAATCGATTTGCCTAATTAGAATCGATTACGTAGATCCTTGTCGATCGGTTACAGCGCCTTGTGTAGACTGGCCGCATTGCGGGCGCACGCGCGTTGTGACATCTTCCACATTACGCGGATGCTTACGCGTTCATCTAAAGTCTTGGTTTCATTAGAAGCAGCAGCGGGGATTTGTCCGAAAGAAGTTTATGACCTATGAGTGCGCAATAATTCAGTGCAATGTCGTGTCATATAATTCTGAGTTAACTTGTCTAACACCCGTATTCACAAACATTACTATGAGATCCCTCGGCTCTTGGATAAGAAACGAACCAATCACAGAGCTAGCAATGGCATTGAATAGAGCTCTGTGATTGGTTGGTTTCTTATCCAAGAGTCGAGAGATCTCATAGTAATGTTTGTGAATACGGGTGTAAGGAGTTAAGATATCACTCTGCTGTATGACGTCGCACGATCTGTCAAACACTGTTCGTACTTCGAATAGTGAGTGGTTTACTTTTGAAAAAGCGGATTGTGGTGTCAAATGTTTGATAGTTCATACATATGCGTTCACTGGTTTATACCAAAAATCTCTACTAACAAATCCTTAGCAGATTTTTTTTTTCATGAGTAGGTATGATCAGTAGGTTCATGATTACTTTTTTCCTAACATAACGGAGAGTTGAATATTTCAAATGTCAAGATTTTACTATGAGTTGATGTACCTATAAATAAAAGTTTGGTGTAAATTCTTCATTGGATATATTTGCAATAAAATTTGATTTCCTTAATTAAGAAAAATCTTATACGTGAAAAACAAAATAATCCTGTCACATTCCCGAATTATACAGACGCTGAATTCGAATGCACGCAGGATGTCGGTTGAAAAGTTGTTAATATACAAAATAATATCCTTATGTCATATACGCTTAACGTTGCTTTATGCGAAGGAAATACGATTGAGTTCGGCGTTGCAACGCGAGAATTTAATCCCTAAGTAGTTAGACTATTTTACAATTAGAATCCCGATTATCAAATAGGCGAAACGCCTTTAATGTATCCTTACCTTTATATGACGCCGGACTTAGTTATGTAGCATCTGACTTTGGTTGGACTTAAATTATTCGATGTATGCCAATAAGTATAATAAAATGTTTGAGAAAACGACAGAACTGGTACTATGTTTACCAGTATAGTGCGGGAGCTAGTCGCTCACAGGAAGTAATAAACACTCTTCAGATACCAGTGATGATTAATTAACATTTATTATTCTGCTTATCAGAACACATTACCTTAACGTTTGCCGGGAACAGTCTAGTTAAAGGCATTGAGGAAGTCAGTATATCTGATTTATAAAAAGTCTGGGCTGTTAAAAACTCTTAATTTTTCCTTTAATTAATGTAGGTACCTCCTATCCTGCCGCTAACTTACAGCTTGTACTATTAGAGTCAAGATATTAACTACTAGATGAAGTTTGAAAAATTCTTGAGGCTACTTGCTTGGACAGATCCTAATAACATAATATCTTTGTCCGGACTCGCCATGCTTTCCATGGACGTTCAATCAAATTGATTCCTGGCCTATGGCAGAACCTTATCGTAATCAAACTGCTTTTTATTAACTTGACAAAAACAGCGAATGTGTCATTTCCTTCACTGTTCTCAAGGAATCAATTTGTTCGATAGTACATACAAGGGTTATACCTATGTGGTAGAGGTAGGCGCGAGGGGTATACCAGCTGAACTCCCATATACATTAATAAATAACCCCGGTTTGTCTAGGACTTCGATAAGTTAATGTAAGATAAGGACAAGTGGTAGACACATGTGTTGTGTAGGGTTAGGTATGTACCACCACCTTTCTTATTTCTGCTGTGAAGCAGTTCGCTGTGTTTCGGATTGAAGGGGAAGGTAGCCAGTGTAATTACTGGGCATGGAAGACATATCCTCTTAGTCCCCAGGATGGCAACGCGCTTGCAGTGTTAAGTGATTTCCCCTCAATGTTGCAAGTGTCTATATGCGATGGTAACCACTTAACACCAGGTAGGCCGCAAGCTTGTTTGCCATCTCGTAGTATAAAAAAAGTTAATATTGCTAGGCAGAGAGAGACGCCGGGGTGGTGAAGGTGTGTACCGATGGATAAGGAGGCCTACATAAACCTACGCCTGCAGGCACAAGTTCCAGGCATTGCTTCTAACTCCTCTCTACAACGCGATGGACCCGGCACCCGCACGGAGAATCCATTAATTATGCTATTGTTGTCGCGGGAATATAAGTGGACTGTATTGCGGTTCGGCGGTCAGAAATCGAGATTGCAATGTGGTACACTTAAATAGAAGAAGAAAGGAAAGGATATATACCTCGCTCTGCACTTGTGCTGTCCTGGTTTTCTTCTTATCTATCAACGGCCGGTCGGTCTCCTTCTTCTTATCACAGCCTAGGCTTGCGGTGTAGAACTTGTAAGTTAGACCACAGGTCTTGCGGAAGTGGGTCTTTCAAATAGAGCGGGTCGATGTTCATAATTTGTGGCGGCCATTTTGTTTTGGCGGCATCTGTAAAATCTGTTGTTTCTTATTCAGTCTCTGATGCCAAATCACCATAGCAAGTTACACGGTTGAGCAGCATGTGCAAATGATAAAACTTTATTATCAAAATGAGTGTTTGTTAGTGCAAACGTTGCGCGCATTGCGCCAATTTTACAGCGTAGACGCGGTGGCGCTTCAAAGTCTACTCTCCAACGATTGGTGACCAAATTTGAGACGACCGGTTCGGTAAACAACCAACCAATACCTTTACGTCAAAGGAACGCCAGATGGCCGAGAACATCGCCGCTGTACGTGAGAGTGTTCAGGAGACTCCGAGGCAGTCGCTTTCTCGCCGTGCACAGAAACTCGGCCTTTCGCAGACTTCAACTTGGAGAATTTTGCGTCGGGACTTGGGCCTGCATCCGTATAAGATCCTACTGACCCAAGAGCTTAAAGTCAATGACCATAGACAACGCCGTATGTTCGCTGAATGGGCTTTGGAACGCTTGGAAGAGGACCCCGATTTTGGCCGAAAAATAATCTTTAGAGACGAGGCACATTTTTGGATGAATGGTTTTGTTAATAAGCAAAATTGCCGTATATGGGATGACCACAACCCACATGAGGTTCACCAGGTGGCAATGCATCCACAAAAAGTTAATGTTTGGTGCGGATTTTTGTCTGGCGGCGTCATTGGTCCGTACTTCTTCGAAAACGACGTTGGCGAGGCCATCACCGTCAACGGCGAGCGCTACAGATCAATGATTAACAATTTCTTTTAGCTCAAATTGAACAATATGGACGTGAATGACATGTGGTTCCAGCAAGATGGCGCTACTAGCCACACAGCGAACGACACAATGGACATTCTGCATGAACGGTTTGAGGGTAGGGTTATCTCTCGCAAAGGTGACGTGGATTGACCACCAAGATCGTGTGATTTGACTCCGCTAGACTTTTTCTTGTGGGGTTTTCTGAAATCGCAGGTCTATGCCAATAAACTGTTGCCCTGAAAGCCAACATAACGCAGGCCATCGCTCAGATTCAGCCAGATCTATGCAGCAGAGTGAATGAAAATTGGACCTCTCGGATTCGTGCCACCATACGAAGCCGCGGCAAACATTTGAACGATGTTATATTCCATTCATAATGGCATAAATGGGCCTTTCAAATAAATAAAAAATTTCGTTAATATCTCACACACATCTTGTTTTATTAAATTTTAACATCGACCCGTCCTTGTTGAAAGACCCTTTATAAAATTCAAAGTCCTGACTGAGATATCAAAGCACAGCCCAAACCGCTGAACCTAGAGACTTGAAATTTTGCACATAGATACCTTATACAGTGTAGGCATCCATTCAAAAAGGATTTTTGGTAATTCCACCCCTAAGGGGGTAAAATGTCCACGCGGACGAAGTTGCGGGCGGAAGCTAGTTTATTATATTTATGAAAGTATTTTGATGGCAACGCGGCGACGGCGAAACCGGAGTACACTAGCGAACTCTCGACACAGAGAGACTGACATGGAACGTCTACCGACGTGGACCGGCGTCTCTTCACATCTCTCATCTTGTACGGTGTGCGAGCGAGACGTAAGGGTAAGGAATGTAAGTAATACCACAATGCGAAAGTATAAATAGAGATTTAATGTTGGCTCTAATAGCTAGAGAGAGAGAGTAAGAGAGGGAGAGAGCTAAGAGTTTTCGTCTCATCTACGCAAAAACAAACTTGTTAAAGATATTAAAAGCTAAGTTATATAGCTTTTACGGGTCTAGCTCTCGAGCTAACATATTTAAGGCATAATTAGATACTCAAATGGTAAATAATATTGCCATCAAATTAACTTAAGTGCAACGTTTATTAGTAGCATTAAGTTTGGTAAGTGGGGCTTTGAAAATAGAGGTAGATAAGTTTCGGATTTAGGTACATTCATCATTACAGCCTTTTTCATTCGACCCACTCCAGGCCACTCCAGGCCTCTCCTTGTCATCGAAGGAGGTTCAGGCATTAATCCACCACGCTTGCCCAATGCGGATTGATGGACGGAGTATAAAGTGATCAATACCCTGTAATATACACATATGAATGGTGATCCATTATTCGCCTTCTACGACCCCATTGGAGGATATGGGGTGATGCTATTCTACTCTGCCGGCATCACGCGGTCTCATTCACTCTAGATAATTTTTTGGACATGACCTAAAATAAATAAATTATGCTCATAATCCTAAACAGATTGAGCATAGCTTTAGGTAACATTTCGTTACACATAAAGCTACGTCTGTCAGTGTCATGCAGTGCCTCCAAATAATAACAGTTTACCAGACTATTGCCTACACCAAACCCAAAAACTAATAATCCTTCAGTAATGCTGGGGCCGCACTTGCGCCTATCGTCACGAACCTTCGTGCTAGGACACGATACACGCAGATGTGACCGGCCGTTATCGGCTATCGTCGCGAATATTCGGGTTGCTTGTGCGTTATCGGCCGGGAGGCGGTACGTCAGAGTTTTAGCGCGTTAACCTATCGCGCTGCGTGGTCAGACATGCGTTGTTCATTTCGGAGATTGTTTTCCATTATTAGTCCGCGCAATATAATAGGCCCATTTTGACAGATAGGTATGTCAGTAGAATGTAACTGGGACGCAATCAAAACAGACGCAAGCACATAATAAAAATATATTATTGCATTTTTCAGTAATACAAATACAATCATATTTTAGCCCAATAAATAAAATGTAAAAGGGAATAAAACGAAAAAGATCCTACTACGCGAGTAAAACATCTGGAAATGATTTCGGCCATCTTGGATTATTGCACGATAGTTCGTGCAATAAAATATGCCACATGCTTTATCGCGATAACTTTTACTAGGGCCGCACTTGCGTGTATCGTACGAAGTATCGCCACGCATTACTTCGGGACGATAGGCGCAAGTGCGGCCCCAGCATAAGAACACAAACAAAAGTTAATTTCTATTCTTCTTCTTTTAAATTAGTGGCGATCGCGACACAAAGATTACGCATTTCGCCAGTGTTAAGAGAAAATGGACTGATAGAAAGTCAATTGTACGGTAGATTGAATTAAAAATGGAGTCTCTCAACACGTGTTCTTACAACAAGAACTCGGGAGAAACTCCGCTAATTTCAATGTACAAGTATAACTAGAAAAAAGGAAAAAAAATCGACGTTACAGAATTCCATAGTACAACGGAAATAAAAACGTCTAACTGTGGTTTTACGAATTCTTTTAACTTCTAAAGCTTGCTGTCTGACTGCTCGTTCCCAAATTAAGATATTACACGGGTTGTTTTCTAAAAAGCACGTCACATCTTACGTTTAACAAGATGAAAAACTCATCAACCATCCGGACTGTTGAAATAAGCTTCTCAGAATATCTCACATAGAATCTGGCGGCAAAAACCTCACCATACATTTTATAGAGTCAGTTTTTCAAATAATTGCAACGAGCCAACTCCTTATAGAGATGATACTGATTAGCCAGCGAATATTGGTTTTAATGCCATACCGCTTAAACTAGGTAATGCACTAATTGATGCCTCCACTCACGTGTTGTCGGTGTCTACGCTTAGCTTTTTGTGGACAGAGCGAGCTTAAAAACTAGGCAAGTTTGTTAGCGCGAGTGGGTTCTGAATGGTTCTGCACTAAAATTTATTGAAAATATGAACAAATAGGTATATTAAAAAGTTTATTTTCTTTTATATTACTTTTTGATTTGTAGCAAGAACGCAATTTTTGTTTTACATACATAAAAAAACTTACTAGAGAAAATTGTATGTTTGCGTGATTAAAATGAATAAGTTCTAAAACTAAACCGATTTTTATATAGAATACAGCAGCATAGCATAGCTACATTTTCATTGTGTAACATATAGCCAATAATAAGTTTAAATAAATACGGATAAAGTCGCTTGCTAATTTTATAAAATATTATATTGTTTCTGATTATTTTAATTTACCTTGATTTTTTTTACTTGTATCCCTTTCAAAATTAAGTACTTTCTATGATATATAACTTTAATGTCTACAATGATTATCAATGCTTTTATATTTATTATAGGCACTTAGTAAAGTGCAATAATCAAAAATTTAATTAAATAATCAAAATTATTAAGATATTATTATTAACATTTCATAGTTGAAATTAAATCTTTCGCAACTTAGAAAAGAACTGTGAGATTTTTTTGTATTTTTTAAACGATTCAGTGTCTTCATAGACTCCGAAAATTATAACTATTGTAGGTGACATTTTATTTTATGGCCCAAAGATCCCTAAAATGCAAACGCTGAAATGTGAGTAATATATTATCTCGTAAAAAGTACATTAATACCGAGCACAGGCGTGTCCGGTACAAATAACGGAATTAATTGAGGATTTAGTCCAATTAATGTTAATTTTTTATATTATATCTTTAATAAGACTTAGAAAATTACGTCGTGAAATAAGATATGTAGATATCTGCATAAATACTGTTGATTTACTTATTTTTACTAGTGGTAATCGAGACTAAACTACTTTGACTATATATTTTTGTATTAACATTAAAATTTCAACAAGTGGAATCTTTCAACAAGTATGGAAGGTGGAATTTTTTGAAACAACTTCATACAAGTCGATAATTCTATAGATGAAAGCCACTTTAGTTAATAAGGATCATAGGAGATAAAATACAGAAAAATCCTTCAACGATGCAATCGTCAGTGGGTGAAGTTCATGTGAAGATATTTATGTTTCTTTTTAACTTATTTAATTTATGGACTTTTGTCTATTTATACATATCGGTTATCGAAAGAACGATAAGGAATTATAGATTCCCTAATCATATATAAAATAGTCGTTCTTATAAACTGATACAAACAATACCATTACGGACGTCAAATGTGCCTTGCTATCGAAATATAATTATAATACACATATTGACATTCCCATTTATGGACCCTAATTTTCCTCTTATAATAAACTAGCTGTGCCCGCGCGACTTCGTCCGCGTGGATTTCCCGTTTTTGCAACATTTTTCATTGATGATCAACTCCTATTAGTCGTAGAGTGATGTTATGGAGGTATATAAGCCTATATCACGGTTTCTTAAACTGTGCGTCGCGACGCCCTGGGGTGTCGCGGTTCTATCCCGGGGGCGGGCGTCGTGAGACGATCCACATAGAATGGCTGTCTAGCTAGCTTAGCGAGCTAGTCGAACGAAAATAAATGTAGACAAAGAAATGTAAGTCGCGATTTCTAAACTTGAACCCGGTTTTGAGATGCTCTGTTTTTAAAATAAGAAAATACACTGAAAAAATCGACCGTCCAGCGCGGGCGAAAAAATCGAATAAGCATCTTTACGCTACCGGGACATTGCTTTCCCCATCGAAATTTGTCTGTGCTACTTTATGTTTTTATGGTAATTTTTTTTCAGTCTTTCTAATTTTAAAATAATTGCGCATTCGTTAACGCCTAAATAATTCAAAAAAAGCTATGTTTTTGTTTTTGTAGGTATGTACTTAATTTGGCTGTTACTATAACGGGGGGAGGGCTCGTAAAAATTAGAAAATTCCGAAGGGCGTCACTATGAAAATAAGTTTGGGAAGCTCTGGCCTATAGTGTTCCTCGATAAATAGACAATCATAGAATTTTTCAGATCAGTAGATCCCCTTTGTAGGATTCTGTACCCAAAGGGTAAAACGGGATCCTATTACTAAGACTCATAAATAGAATAAAATAAATACTATTAAATAGAATAAAATAAATATTGAAGGGGCTCCCATAAAATAACCGTGCCTTTTTTTGGTCGATTTTGATAACGGCAACAGATAGACGCTTGAAGTATTCACAGAATATTTAGTTATATTATTCACTTTTAATATACAACAACAAACGTGTTTTATTTCTCGGTCTTACTAACGATAATAACAGGTAGAAACTTGAAATATTAACAAAATATTTAATTTAAATTTCAAATAATTTTTGGAGATTTTTGATAAAATCTATGGCACGGTACCCTTCGTTCGCGCGTTCGACTCCTTCTAGGTGTTTTTTTTTTGCAGGCTATCTCTGATGACCTTCTTGAAGTCACCAGGGCTTTTAGTAAAGGAGAGGACCTCGATGGGTCCTCAAGCTTTAAGGTCGAATCACTCCAAAGAGGATTCCTGACCGGTGAGCATCTCTCTCGGAGGAGTCTCTGAACCTATTAGTCTCTAATGCGTCCGAATCTGACGGGATCAGTAGTTCCTAAGATAAGCTCGTTCAACTAAACAAAAAAACAACTCAGTATAGATGCGTGCGTAGTACTTGATCATTATTTATCTGCGGAGTTATGTTAAAACTGTAATATCTCTGAAGATATTCATTGAAATCTAATGATGTAAAGAACAATTTTGTACAAAATTAAATACTTGTGATGAATAAAGTATAAATTTTGATAAGGAATAATATGATTTTTACAAAAATACCTTCGCATCTAATGCATTATTTTAGAACAAATTTTATTAACTAAAATAGGTTATAGCGAGTCAACCTTAAGAGATAGATAAATGCTGTCTGGAACTTTTTTTTACAACTTTTGAAGGAAAATAATTCCGTAATACATGATTTTTGCGTAACTTTAACCGTTTACCCAGCGCACGCAACAAAAGCTCTGAAAATGAAAATTTATTATTTTCCGTTTATTTCAAACTATGATATCTCTTAAGATATTCATTGAAATCAAATGAGGTCATTAACAATTTTGTTCAAAATTAAATGATTGTGATAAATAATGTATTTATTTTGATAAGGAATAATATCATGCATACAAAAAAACCATCGCAGATAAACTTTTGATAAAAAAAAAATTTGATTACCAAAAAGAAAGGTTATAGTGAGCCAACCATAAAAGATAAACATATGCTATCGCGGACTTTTTTTTATAAAATTTAATGGAGAATAATTCTGTCATACATAATTTTTCCGTAACTTTAACCGTTTACGCAGCGCACGCAGGGAAAGCTTTGAAATTAAATATTTTTCTCCCGTTTTTGCAACATTCTTCATTAATGCTCAGCTCCTATTGGACGTACCGTGATGTTATATAGCCTATAGCCTTCCTAGATAAATGGACTATCCAACGGAAAAAGAATTTTTCAATTTGAGTCAGTAGTTGCTGAGATCTTAGGGTTCAACCAAACAAACAAACAAACAAACAAACAAACAAACAAACAAACAAACAAACAAACAAACTCTTCAGCTTTATTATTAGTATAGATTAAAAGTGACATGGTAAAAGTAACAATTCCATTTCAAAAAAAGTTGAAGATTCCCTTTCTTATTTAGAATTTGCATACACGGTACGAGTATTCATGTGCTTCCAGGAACGTCGCAGCCCTAGGAGGCTACAATACTGACCCCCAGCTACAAATAAGATCGCAGCAACATGTCATGCAGGCCCCGAGATTAGGTCAGTTGCTAGTCCCGTTGCTGTTACTGCATTACACGCGCCATTTTTGAATTCGAATAAATTTAGAACGATTGGTAAATTAACGACTCTTTTCAGTTTTTCTGGCACTAAATATTTCACAAACCTCGCATAAGACAAGAGAAAATTTTATGAAATAAAAAATACTAAAATCTCAACAAAACAAAGAGCATGAATTGTAACCTCCTGTGTCCGGAAATTTAAACACAAAAACGATTTTTATTGCAATTTTTCCTTTTTATTACACCTTTTTAGGTTCACAAAAAAATAGTTTAAAAAAAATATACGAATTTTTCTGATAGATTTTCTTTATTTCCCCAAACGAGTACATAAGGATCATGTCCTCGTACGAGTACGTGAACAAGTATATCAAATTATGGATAAAATTAATAAGACAAAAATCTTTTAGTAGTCGACTTTAGTTGGCTAATATAAATCATACAAATAATACGTCTCAATCATTAATTACGAACTTTTTTAAAAGCTTCATTGTAGATTCATACTTAAATCTAACGAAAGTACACTGTTTTGAATTAATTACGAAAACAAAACGGTCTCCGAATAGCTCATTATATCATTTCATGATATAAATTTCATTGAAGCATAAAATTAGTTTAAAATATTGATTAATCACCATTTAACTCACCGTGTGCCAGGATCCAGCTCTTCACGATGTCAGCTCGGAAATTAATGAGTATTGTTTCAATAGGTAAACGGAATATATTTTTAAATATTATAGGTGCCCCCACCACACTGCCAAAATATGTATACATTACCTAAAAATGATTCAAGAGGATGACAGTAGAGCCTGTAATTGTCTATGTACTTACATGAGTCCACGCGGTCCCAAGAGGATAAACGAATTATTTCTCAACGATTCGGAGTACTTAGTATTCAGCAGGAAATTGAACGTAATCTTAATAATAACTTTCAAATTACTCGAAAGAAAAATTTAAATAATATCAATTTCTGATATTGAATATCAATCAAAAAGTTCTTTATGAAATGGACTTTACTACTAACTTTTAAATCGTCAAAAACTATACAACTCAACTTACAGGAACACATTAACGATTAAAAGTGTAACGTATCCATAAATTTATCGAGATTAGTAAATTTATTTATTATAAATAGATACTAGTTGATCATGGCAAATACTACGACCGTAACGAGATGGTCATACACAACACACGAGCTCGCGTGCCGGGGTTGCGACACTGCCGCGCCCAGCCAGTGATGTGCGTGCAACAATCGGTATCAATCGATTACAATATCGAGATACACTATCGATGTCGTATTGACGTAATAACAATTGTTGGCACGCTTCCGCATCTATTGCTATTCTGAATTCGTAACGGCACACTTTCGTGTAATAAACGTAGATTGAAGAAAGTTAAGGTTCGAGCCGCCGTTAACAAGAATATGTCAATGAATGATCATCGTCATGGTGGAGTAGTCAGTAATTCCTACACGAGGTTCGTCCTGAAAGGGCTAAATGTTGGTATGATGAATACGATCATGGTTTTGTAGTCCGTGCTCAAACCGTGCAAACCAACATACTGTTTGTTTAATCAATAATTTATATCTGTAACCAATGTTCTTAGATGCAGAGCTCATCCCAAAAATTTTTGTAAATTAATTGTCAAAATGTAGTATGGGATTAAAATCTACTTTACTTCTTCTCATGTTATTATGGTGCACTAAGCATTCATCTTCTAAGCGTCGGTGGCGTAGTGCGTAAGAGCACGGCAATATTTAAGAGCGTCGTCTGCCACCCGGGAGGCACTGGTTCGATCCCCGCCACGTACCAATGTGTTTTCAAATTTTGAATTCATATGTACGTTTAATCGACGCTTTTACGGTGAAGGAAAACATCGTGAGGAAACCTGCACACACCTATGAAGAAATTCTTAGGTTGTGTGTGAAGTCGGCCAACCCGCACTTGGCCAGCGTGGTTGACTAAGGCCTAATCGCCCCTAATATGGGGTAGGCTCGAGCCCCTCGGTGGGGACATTATATGAGCTGTTGGTGGAAGCATTCATCTTCTACGGGGCAAGAGTATGTTGAGCCTGTCAGTAATGTCTTCGAATACGCTAGTCCAGATGATTCTTCTTCTTCTTATTTACCACATGAAACAATAAACAATTTTGATTTGATTCAGTCGAATTCGCGGTATATTCAGTTCCAGTCATCTTGACATGTTTTTGAGGAATGTATCTACATATAACAAAACAAATTCAAACAATTATGTTTTTATTTAAATTGACATTCGTGCAATTTTTAAAGGCACATCACTATGGGAGCGCAGATAGCACAATTAGATGTTTGTATTTCGAAGCTCTGCGGCGCACGCGCTGCTGCGCTACCTAAGACCTCGTTTCCAGAACAAAGCTAGAGTATTTTTTTCGTTTTACATATTTACATTAGTTAGAGAGATACATTAAACTGTACAAACTTTTAGAAAAATGTCATAAATTTATAAAAATTAAATATGTAATTTATAAGTAAGTATTATAAATGTAGCTGCCGTGTGATGCCGGCAGAGCAGAATAGCATCACCCCATATCTTCCAATGGGTGTCGTAGAAGGCGACTAATGGACCAGCAAAGGGATATTGATACCTTATACTCTGACCACCAATTCGCATTGGGCAAGCGTGGTGGACTACTGTATAAACCTCCTTCGTTGACGAGGAGAGACCTTGTATTCCAGCAGTGTATCGAATTAAAAAGGCTGTTATGATAAATGTGGCTCGTGTGGTGGCCGATAAGAATACTATTACCCCAATACAACTTATGTGTCGTGAAAGGCGACTGACCGGTTTCAATATTCAATTCGCCATTACAGATCGCCCTACCAGGATTTGGTTGCTAAGCGACTGCTGTTATTTTTAGTAACAATAATTGCTTGGCAACCAAACTTCAGTAACCTTACTTTTACCTACTAGCCGGTCGAATATTGAAGCAGGCCGTAAGAGAACTTTGACCTGATTAACCATCGTCAGGATACCCCGTATGGCGGTACTGATAGTACGAACCGTGGATACTCTCCGCCAACATCAGCATACCCTGATTGGTGGCCGGTCGTAAAACTTTCTGCCAAGTTTTCCATAGATTTTTTTTTTATGATTTAGAGGGAGAAGTCTGAACTAAAAATGGATAGACCGTGTGAAAAATGAATATGACAAAGAATAATGAGATGATAAATTATAAAAATGTGAGTTCGCTTATGAATGTTGAAATGAGTTGACAAAAATTTTCAAATTTTCGCAGGAGAGTTAAATGATTTCGCTAGCTCGTGGGCTAAAAAGCTGAAAAATATAACGAATCATCATCGAGATAAAATAACACTTCCATTGTGTTATTTAAAGTCGTAAGAAAAGTTGGGCACGTGTTATTTTGCTTTCTTCTATATGTTACGTGGGCGTGTTTGGGAAAATGTTGGGAAAGAAACTATGTATTTCAAAATGAGGATTAATTTGATTTCAATTGACAATGATAAATTAAAAAATATAATAGTGGTATCCGTACTGAGTTAGGTATGACTTATGTGCCACTATGTAGGCACTAAATAAAATCTTTTTTTATCGAAATTCAATAAAAGACAATCAGTAAATTTTTTCGACCGTTTTAGTAAGATGTCGAAAAAACTGTGAAATATTAAAAACATACAGTTCGTATATAATACAACGAATTTAAGATATAGCCGTGTGATGCCGGCAGAGTAGAATAGCATCACCCCATATTCTCCAATGGGTGTCGTAGAAGGCGACTAATGGATCACCTTATACTCCGTCCACTAATCCGCATTGGGCAAGTGTGCTACTGCCTAAACCTCCTTCGATGACAAGGAGTGGTCTTGTGTCCCAGCAGTGGGTCGAATTATTAAGGCTGGCTGTTATGATGATTGCCAGCAAATTAAAAAAGAAAAAAGAGGTACCATTACATCTCAATTTATACCACGTTACAATCTTAACCCACACATTACAGCATTCCCTTGAGAGTTGGCCTGGTAGCAAATAAAGGGCAGATTTTTAAAAATACAAACAGACATAATAGGGGTTAAAGAATGAAATTGCCGATTTATTCCTCATTATTCATTAGTGTATAATTCCTTTAATACAATAGCTATGTCTATTATTCTTTTTTATCATATTTTTATTTTTTTCATATCTCCGTTATAAAAATATGAATACTTTTTTACAGATATCAATTCTCAAATTTTTTCTCTATGTATCCTATAGCTTAATGTTGTCTAAATATATCCACAAAATTACACAAAATTTAGATTTGTGGTTCCTTAAAAAATCGCAAATACATTTGTATGGAAAAAATAATTTTCGTTAAATTCTCCATACAAGACGGCAATTTCATACTTAAACCGCTAATATTTCTCAAATTATATTTTAATTATAAAAATACTTTGAAGAAGGGTGACTAAGTTAACAAAAATCCTTAAATTAACCAACCCATTTCTGTCTACGAATATAATGAATCCAGGATCTCCTAACTAGGAAGTTTAAGCAACTTAAATTTTAACCCTTATTCCTTACAGAATAACGTTCAACAAATACATGAAGATACAATCACATTTGCCGGTTGTGCGTCACGAATTACATCTCATTGTTTTTGTTAATTGTTCTGTAGGAACTACTATTGTTACACGTTGATTTGACGCGTTGATAAAACAGAAATGACGATATAATCTACGGAGCACGATTCATCATGGCACTGTCAAAAGTATTTAATCAAACGTGACCCGTGAGTCCATAAGGCAAGGAGCTTATACTAAGAATGGAGTCATTAGTCAAAATAACAAAGTGAGGGCAAAAATTTTGACAATACTTGACATTTCAAATTACACATTTCTCTTTCTGGAAATTGTCGTCATCTCTTTCTAAACACGACTACATAGAAACAAGATTTCCCCAGTATTTCGCCATCTTTCTAAAACTAAAGTAGAAAAGTAGCTAAAAACTTAACATATTGTATTCAATTATCAGTATTTATTATCAATGAAAGAAATAAATATAATATATTTACTTTTAATGTTTAGGTTTGTATTTTATTTTGAAAATCATCACTGTGATTATTTCTATAACTTATGGGAAATGAAAGGATTTATGTAATGGCAGCACTTTCTTCATGTGTCAATGTCCCGAAATCTCAACATGACATAAATTGTCGTAATTGACGTATTCATAAATATCGACTCGCGATTTTGGTACGGCTTTTTAGTTTAAAATAAGGATAAATAGTGCAAAATTATACATATATAGTTATTTCGTGCTGGTAGAAGTGAGTAGTATTGAGGATGCAGTGTGAATTTCACTTGTAAGTGTCATAACTGCATATAATATTGTTCAATCTATAAATTTCATTTTTCACCCGTAATTCCAGATTATTAGCGTTATTTTGCAAAACTCCATAAGAGGGAGAAATTTCTGATACTCGTATTTAATCCTATCTTAGAATTTAATGAATTTTTGTACATAATTTACTTATTCAAATATTTGTAAACAAATGACTAGGGTGACTAGGATTTCCGGAATTATAAGGAAATAATATCCCTTTCTATCCATTCCTTTTATAAATGGCAATCAAAATTGATAGATTATTTTATTTAATTCTTTGAAATAACTATTACATAGATAAAATACATAAATAGTTTTACCCATTTTTAGTTCGAAATGTTTATTTACAAATAAAATATGTAATTTGTGTAATGTAAATTATTTTATTTGAGAAAAAGATAATGAGAGTATTGATTGGATTGTACTAGTGTAATAATGTTTATCATTCACATTTGCATGTACTAACATGCAACGCAGATACATTGCACACAGACAGACAGTATTAATAAAATTGTGGCTGCGCTCTTCTGCACTTGTAATCAAATAGCATATAAAAATCTATCAAATGATAGTTTTTAATATGCTATTTGATTACAAGTTAAAAGTGTACATAAATATTTATATACACTTTTAACTTGTATACATAAAATTTTCTTTTCTTTTTAGATTTCCGAAGCGACGGACCATATGGTTGTCTATTGTGTCTTTAAAAACAAAATTTTAATGAATTTGAAAATATGTAGCTTCCACTTTCAAGACACCGACACTTTCAAGGCAACTGCTTATGTCAAACTTCAAGCCTTTCACAAGCAATCACTTTTCAAAGGCAACCCTTGAATTGGTTAGTAAAAATTTTCTTGATAATATAGGTACAGTTAATACAGAGAGCTAAAATGTTTGGGGAAATAATTTTAAGGGCATCAGGCATCATCAATTATTGAATATACAACGACTCAATTGAATTTTAACATTCTGTATAGTCACCAAAATGCCGTATGACGCAAAAATGAGAAACCAGGATTTCCGAAGTAATTAGTCTATTGTCACCAACACTTCATTTATCGATGTTTAGAGTAGGTTAAATAAAGCGTAAGAAATATACATTCGAATTAAGTTAATATAGTATGAATAATTTCTAATCTAGTCCGTTACACTTTTATCTTGATTATGCTATGCCCAAATGGGCACCATGATGTGCTGGTGTTGTTTGTGAACATCTGTTATTTACATTCATGAATGCAATAAATTATTTGATTTGATTTGAATTATATTTACAAGTTTTGTTTGCCTAATCTTCTTTTTATATACCGATAAATGTCGAATCGAAACCGACGAGTTGGGTCGATTTTATTGCACGTAAGTGTAGATAACGGTCATTTTTTCAATATAAATTAATAGCTTTAGATATTTTTATAAATAAACTTAAATAAATATATAATAACCGTGACTCGCAAACAAATATTCGTGTTCGTCGCACAAATATTTGCCGGCACCAGGATTCAAACCCGAAAGGCTTCATGTGTAGGTAGCTATACTGACCACTCCACCATGACGGCGTCAAAAAGTTGTTTATATTGATGGCCTAAAACACCCCAAATATTACATATAATGCAGGCTGTAACATGTAGGGTACCATGTTTAAGTACCCTTCATGTTACAGCCTGTATTATACTAAAAACCAAGTGCTACTAAACTTACTTTTTTGTAGCCAGTAGCTGTTACTTATGTAACTAATTCACGGAAAGTTACTAGAGCTAACAATTTCTTCTGTTGTATAAAAAACCGCACTTCGGCTTTCAGCCGTAATATCTATCAATATAAAGAAAGTCTGGTAGTAAGTTGGTAAGTTGCGCATCATTACGGCCCTATTATCATTACTCAAGAACGGCTAGATCGGTATACCACACAATGTATTTTTATAGCATTGCTAACCGGAAAACCTTAAATGTATGCTTAGCACCTAAAAAACAAGAATAATTTAATGTCTATGAGTTGACGTGACATGAGATAAGTTATATAATAAACTGTAACGTGCCTCTTAAAATCAAGAGTCACAGAAGCGATAAATCCTCGTATTTCGGTTGCTGATTTTTTTCCTGGGAGCCGAAAATAGATAACATTACCGTGCTAAAAGGCACTCAGGAAAAAAAGTTTAAAGTAATTATTATGAATTTTGATTCTTTGTCATGGAAAACTCAAAACTCAAATTATTTTCAACTTGTGGTTTTATTAACGTAACGAAGTTCAAGTGTAACGTTACACATACATATTTTACCGACCTACATACATAATTTTTTTTAAATTAAATCAGATTACACTATTTATAAATATTACATAAATTAAGATATAAAGGAAGCTCATCTAATTGAAATATTTCTTTAGAGTTCGCCTCCTAAATTTATCAATAGGTTTTAGCGCTCCATATTAACGTTGATAAGCTACATTTTAGTGACCGTACGACTGTTGCGGGCAATCTCCGATAGATTGCGCCTGCGTCGCCGGGCAGTCTCGATCGAGTCAGGAATCGCAAACAAAGGCTTGGTGATTCGGTTTTGCGCTTGCGTGGTTCGCTAAGTAAATTGAGCACCGACAAGACCTACCTAATACTAATTAACTAATTTGATAATCGTGTGCAATAATAGTTATTTATTTAATGTGTTTAACCCCTAATTGGGGTCCAAGATTAGGCTAAGGTAGCCGCTGTCGCCTCAGCTATTTCACTTCCGCCCAGGGCTGGACTTACAGTGAGCAGCAGTACAAGCCGCCCTAACTCGTCCCACCGAGCGACCCTCACCGAGACCATCTCCGGCTACCACCAGGGGAGTACACGCTATTGGGCATTATACCACCATTTAATAAATTGTTCTGCACGGATCTCTCGTGTCTCATTTAACTCCCTATATCTTAGGACCGTGGGAGCACGTGAGACCTTACCCGTGGCACAAGACTGTCCGTGATTAATTTATGCTACAGGCACCCTACTAGAAAGAGACAGGGCCTCTCTAGCAATGTCAAGAAATGTCATGAAATGTCAAGGGTTGTCAAAATTTTTGCCCTCACTTTTTTCATTTGACTAATGACTCCATTCTTAATTCTATCTTCATGCCATAAGGCTTTTTAGGGATCCGTAGCTGAACATTGTTGACATAAGCGTGAGAAAGATTAATTAAGCCTAAAGCTTGAAATCTGTCAAAGAACATTCAAAATTCGATACAACATTCTCACAGTCGAAATCACATTTTCAACGTAGACATTTTCAGTAAAAACTGAGAAAAACAAATGTTTCAAATATTATCCTAATTTATAGATTTAACTCTTTTTATAACTTTAAATAAGTAGACATGTTACATACACGTAATTTTGTACTCTTCGTAGGAATTGTAGTTTTCCGGTTACTAAGCGTTAAGTTGACAACGGCATGGGACATTTGGCGCTGAAAAATGGACACCACGCAAACGGACGTACGACGTTTTCTCGGCTGTCAATCCCGGACATTTTAGTGGTCTATAGAAAGACTTTGTTTGAAATAACCCTTCAGTAACAAGAAGTTTTATTGTGTACGGAATCATCCCAATACTATTTTACTGATGCAAACGTAATTATCGAGACTTATTGGCTCATAGCAGTAACATCCCATCGACGTGGGCTCTGCAATTACCTTATTACACCTTGCTATATTCAGATCCTTCTGTATGAAGATTTCGTCTCGGTAAATGTCATAGTAAATTTTCCAATATTTGGCTTTATAAGAACAAATGAATGGTTACTCGAGGATTTTTGGAATATTTTATTGCTTTAAATTGGAAATAAAAACTGCAGTCTCATGGTTTTAAATACCTACTACTTCGAGTTGAATACGTAATTGTTGGCAATCGAATTGAATTGCTGATTACTCATTGCTGTAAGTAGGCGAAACATGATTTAAAACTCACCCAAAAAGAACCATTTTCACTAATTAAATATGCACTTCTACGAATATGTTATTAGGCACCTCAATTGCCTGCCACTAATTTTCTTTCATCCCTCCCTGATTAGTCGTCATCTTAACATTAACATAGGTACTAGATACTTCTTTGCTATCATCTTTCACAGGGTCTATTAATCTTTTTATGTCAATAATATTAGTTATAAGGCAAATTTAATAATCGAGTCCAGACTGCGAGTAAATACAAGAACATAAAGCATTATACAATATATTAGGATGGTGTTCTGCGGGGTGTCATAAGGACCGAGAAAAATAAATTTGAACGCCATAGAGATGCAAGTTAGCAGAGATAATCCAGCTTGGGAGGGATACTCTAACTAGAAACCCTCTTGGGAAATCCTCATTACAAGTCTGAGGAGTGTCTGATTCACATCTTGTCAAAACAGAACCAGAGATAAAACGACTCACACCATAGATTGAAAAACTTATTCTACGAGTAGATGTCATTAGCTAGTTAGTCGTGGTGTGTCCTTGCCAACATTTATTCGTGTGTGTTTTGGAAGTTACTTCTTTAAATGTTACTACCGTCGCATTAAACGTACGCATTTTGCCAATGTCAAGTGAAAATGTAACTAAAGTAACAAAAATTGTACGGTTGATTGAGGTTAAAAATGGAGTCTCTCAACACGTGTTTTTACAACAAGAACTCGGGAGAAACTCCTCTTTAAATATTATTCTTTGCACAAGAAAAAAATTACAGTTTTAGATAGCGTGGCACAGATTTTAACGCAAATTACTATGAACGTAACATATCTATAGTTTATTGATAAAAAAAACTACAATGATAATATTTTTTATTGCTATGACTTAACCTAAACTAAAGTTTCAGACCACATTAAGAACGAAGGAAATGTACGAAGATTTTTTTTTATTGACTCTTAGGCCCGTATTATAGAATGACACTCAGAAGTCAAACATGTCTTGAGAATCGTCTGTTAGGCCCTCCAGACTCACGCGAGAAGTCTTGAGACTTGACCCGAGAAACGAGAAGGTATCCACACTCACGCGACCTTCTCGCTTGCGTTCTCGACCGTCATGCGAAATGGATGACTGACAGTGCAGCGGCTTTGGTATTTACAGTAAACCACAGCAGTTTGTAGGATCGAAAAAGCGAAGGAGTGATATTATAAAAATTAGTACAACCTAACATTATAATTATATCATCCGTTTTTACTAGGATATTGGTTGTTTTAATGTTAGCAATGAGCTGTTTTATAATATTTTATAGAGGATACCAAATTAAATAGAATATAAAAAAAACCTGGGATGGAATGGATAAGTGCTGAGACGGGACTTAAACCTGAACGAATTGCTATGAATTTCGTTCTTAACTAAATATAAAAAAACAAATTTAGAAGCAAAATCAATGTGTTAAAAAGAAGATTTAAAGCATGAGTGTAGATAAAATTAATTTTTTAGACAGGCCCTGTTTCAAAGCTCATATTAATAAAATAATAAATGCAAAGCACACACAGGTGATGGAAATCACTTCCTACGTCACAGTGAGGCCGAACGAGAACAAACGAGAGTGTGATACGGTTCTTTTTTCTCGCCCGAGAAACCCTTTGAAGCGGGCCAAAAAACCGACACCGAGCCGAGAACAGGCGAGACCGAGAACGAGAACGCGAGAAACTAATCACACTCACGCTTCTCGGGTGTTCTCGGGGGTTCTCGGCGAGAGTGTGGAGGGCGCATGTCACTTTCTATCTGCACAAAGTGATAGAGACGTAGGACGCTCAAGGCGGCGTTCATTCTTGAAACTTATTCTACCAGTAAGAGTTCTACGCGTAGTTATATTGTTGGAAGCATCCTTTTTCCGTATTCTTATTTCCGTAAGATATCAACGTAGACCTAATAAATAATATAAAAAAAACTCATCAAAACAGGCGCCATATCCCAGCTACCACCGCTAACTTTTTATAATACGACAAAAAACTTATCTCCAAAGCAGTCAGGTGTTTTATTTATTTTTTCTTGATTCCGGTATATCCGACTCGATATCCGCAATGTCATTCATAGACGTCATGCTCTGTATTTTGTTTTATAATCAGATAAGCCAGTTACAAACGGAGGCCGTGTTTATTTTTATCTGTATTCAATTTTATTATTTTATTTTACAACAAATCTAAGCTACGTCGATTTGGAAACTGGCAAAGAGTAATAGAAAAGAACACGATGGTTTTAATTTTCCTTAAACATAGCAATACACCGTAGATTGAGAATAGAGTATAGATAAGTCATCAGCGTACACCTAAGCGAGATAGCAATGTATCTACATACTATACCTATAGCTACAACAATAGACTAAGTATTGGCTTTTACTGGCATACAAAAATTCACCATTACTACAAAGGAAATCACACAAAATACTGCGTATTAGAATAATTAGATTGTTAAAACTGACATAAAATCACTTAAAATGATGAGAAATATCAAAGCACCACGCACTTGTCTGCCACCAAACATAAAAATCCGACACGCAAACAGAGAAAAAATATGTTTTGTCCTGCTCTCCCGTATATATCAGACATATAAGCTTTCTCACTCTAATAATTATTATTCTTTAGTAGCTCATCTATACTCTATTCTCAATCTAGGCAATACACCTGCCGAACCTTTGACATTTGCCGAACCATAGGAACTTTTTAGCGGATGGAAATGAGATTTGAATTTGGAACATATATCATTCATAGAAATGAATTACTGGCTGGTATGTGTGAGCTGCACGGCGCGAGGACCTGCGTTAACTAAAAATAGAAAACAAAAGCGCGCCAATAACGTCTCTGTTCTTGTTACTCAGTACATATTTTCTCATAGAAAGGGGATGAAAAGTAGAGTAAATGACTCGGGAGCAAATTATTTTTCCCTCGGGCGATGTACTATTTTGCGCCCTTGTCATACAATCTACTATTATAGCTCGTATAGTGCAGCATTTAGACTTTTGAAGCTCAGGCTACAATGAACATTGCCATAGCCTGAAGCGCAACCTCTGATTTAATCAAAAACAAAAGAATAATGGTTTGTTCTTTAATGATTTTTATTACTACTACTAGCTGTGCCCGCGCGACTTCGTCCGCGTGGATTTCCCGTTTTTGCAACATTTTTCATTGATGATCAACTCCTATTAGTCGTAGAGTGATGTTATGGAGGTATATAAGCCTATATCACGGTTTCTTAAACTGTGCGTCGCGACGCCCTGGGGTGTCGCGGTTCTATCCCGGGGGCGGGCGTCGTGAGACGATCCACATAGAATGGCTGTCTAGCTAGCTTAGCGAGCTAGTCGAACGAAAATAAATGTAGACAAAGAAATGTAAGTCGCGATTTCTAAACTTGAACCCGGTTTTGAGATGCTCTGTTTTTAAAATAAGAAAATACACTGAAAAAATCGACCGTCCAGCGCGGGCGAAAAAATCGAATAAGCATCTTTACGCTACCGGGACATTGCTTTCCCCATCGAAATTTGTCTGTGCTACTTTATGTTTTTATGGTAATTTTTTTTCAGTCTTTCTAATTTTAAAATAATTGCGCATTCGTTAACGCCTAAATAATTCAAAAAAAGCTATGTTTTTGTTTTTGTAGGTATGTACTTAATTTGGCTGTTACTATAACGGGGGGAGGGCTCGTAAAAATTAGAAAATTCCGAAGGGCGTCACTATGAAAATAAGTTTGGGAAGCTCTGGCCTATAGTGTTCCTCGATAAATAGACAATCATAGAATTTTTCAGATCAGTAGATCCCCTTTGTAGGATTCTGTACCCAAAGGGTAAAACGGGATCCTATTACTAAGACTCATAAATAGAATAAAATAAATACTATTAAATAGAATAAAATAAATATTGAAGGGGCTCCCATAAAATAACCGTGCCTTTTTTTGGTCGATTTTGATAACGGCAACAGATAGACGCTTGAAGTATTCACAGAATATTTAGTTATATTATTCACTTTTAATATACAACAACAAACGTGTTTTATTTCTCGGTCTTACTAACGATAATAACAGGTAGAAACTTGAAATATTAACAAAATATTTAATTTAAATTTCAAATAATTTTTGGAGATTTTTGATAAAATCTATGGCACGGTACCCTTCGTTCGCGCGTTCGACTCCTTCTAGGTGTTTTTTTTTTGCAGGCTATCTCTGATGACCTTCTTGAAGTCACCAGGGCTTTTAGTAAAGGAGAGGACCTCGATGGGTCCTCAAGCTTTAAGGTCGAATCACTCCAAAGAGGATTCCTGACCGGTGAGCATCTCTCTCGGAGGAGTCTCTGAACCTATTAGTCTCTAATGCGTCCGAATCTGACGGGATCAGTAGTTCCTAAGATAAGCTCGTTCAACTAAACAAAAAAACAACTCAGTATAGATGCGTGCGTAGTACTTGATCATTATTTATCTGCGGAGTTATGTTAAAACTGTAATATCTCTGAAGATATTCATTGAAATCTAATGATGTAAAGAACAATTTTGTACAAAATTAAATACTTGTGATGAATAAAGTATAAATTTTGATAAGGAATAATATGATTTTTACAAAAATACCTTCGCATCTAATGCATTATTTTAGAACAAATTTTATTAACTAAAATAGGTTATAGCGAGTCAACCTTAAGAGATAGATAAATGCTGTCTGGAACTTTTTTTTACAACTTTTGAAGGAAAATAATTCCGTAATACATGATTTTTGCGTAACTTTAACCGTTTACCCAGCGCACGCAACAAAAGCTCTGAAAATGAAAATTTATTATTTTCCGTTTATTTCAAACTATGATATCTCTTAAGATATTCATTGAAATCAAATGAGGTCATTAACAATTTTGTTCAAAATTAAATGATTGTGATAAATAATGTATTTATTTTGATAAGGAATAATATCATGCATACAAAAAAACCATCGCAGATAAACTTTTGATAAAAAAAAAATTTGATTACCAAAAAGAAAGGTTATAGTGAGCCAACCATAAAAGATAAACATATGCTATCGCGGACTTTTTTTTATAAAATTTAATGGAGAATAATTCTGTCATACATAATTTTTCCGTAACTTTAACCGTTTACGCAGCGCACGCAGGGAAAGCTTTGAAATTAAATATTTTTCTCCCGTTTTTGCAACATTCTTCATTAATGCTCAGCTCCTATTGGACGTACCGTGATGTTATATAGCCTATAGCCTTCCTAGATAAATGGACTATCCAACGGAAAAAGAATTTTTCAATTTGAGTCAGTAGTTGCTGAGATCTTAGGGTTCAACCAAACAAACAAACAAACAAACAAACAAACAAACAAACAAACTCTTCAGCTTTATTATTAGTATAGATTAGACAATTAAGTCGAGTGTGAATATATTGAATGGCAAATTTAATTACCACATGCTATGATCGTGACCTACAGGATGCAATTTTTGAATGAGGGGGAAGTAATATTAAAGCATTACTTACATAATTTTAGTTAAAGAATACATTTTTTTTTCAAATGCGTTTGTTTTAGTCGTCTTCAAAATATATAATTACCGAATATACAGCTACCTTTATACTGCAGCCGGGACTACCAGATTATCGTGTCTTGCGAAGCGAAGAAGAAAATTAAGTTGGAGGTAAAACATTTTTTCATTTCTTATATTTCGAAAGTAGCGTTTGTTTACTGTGAGTATTAGGTGGAACACGCTAATTCCCACCACAGGCGGGAAAAACTCATAGTAAATGCTTCCTTCCCTAGAGCGGGAATGAATTTAAAAATTATACTGTATTTGGTTAGTTTGTATTCTCTCAAATCGGTTGGATGGTTAGCGGCGGCGGGCGGAGACGCGGTGTGTTCCAAATTTAAAAAAAATCTTCTGTTGTTGACACAATTCACGAATAATTACTAGGTATTAAAGTGTTAAATTGGTAAAAGATAATGTCACTTTAGACCAGAAAATCGAAATCGTTTCAAATTATCTGTATGATTATATTTTTAATCGTATCAAAATCATTTAAAATTCAGTCAGTTGACTATAAGAATCTATGAGACGTCACAAATTCGTAATGTCATATAAAATCTATGGAAGAATAATTGTTTTGACAGCTAATAAAGAGTATCTTAACTGACTTAACAAGTAACATCCCTGGCTAAAGCAATCTACTACTGGTCACCCATCAGAGTAACTAACTGCGTAATTATTAGCTTAATTTCTTCGACCGTTATGAAAAATGCCCAATCGCGGCGACATCGACTTCCTTAAGTCCAGATACTACCCATCCTCGACTTGCTTAAATTAATCCTCTTCACGCCTTTTTTCAAGGATAGATGTCTTCTCATAGCTTATAGATATAAATTATGTTGCTGATCTAGTCTGTGGCCAACCTAAGTCATAATCATAGGTCAGTAATCAAAACGGATGTAACTCGTAAAATTATAATTTCTGATTTATACCCAGTGGGCGGAGGCTTTTGTACCAATAGCGAATGAATTACTGGACGTTAATAGCGCATTTTTTAAATCGACAACAGTTACGGAATGCCTATAAGGCTTTGCGTAGTGAAGTTGTTTTATTTATTAGTTCACTAGTAGTGACGTCAATACTGCAAGGATATTCGCCGTCGTGGTGGACTGGTCAGTATAACTGCCTACACATCAAGCGGTTCGAGTTCGAATCCTGGTAGCGGCAAATATTTGTGTGACTGACACGAATATTTGTTGACGAGTCATGATTGTTAATATTTTTATTTAAAATTATTTATAAAAATAACTAAACTTATTATTGTGCTAAAAATATCCGTCATCTAGTATCCATAACACCAGTTCTAATGATACTTACTTTGGGCTAAAAAATAGGTTAGGCGTTGGAAATATATTATTATTATTATCATATAGTACTTACATTTAAAATTCATACAAAATTATATTTTCAAATATTATTTTTTTACAATGTATAACACTAAAAATACACTGGCTTGCAAAACTAAGTATCATACTTTTAAAATTGCAACAACTTTTTAAATATACAAGACATTTAAATAAAAAGGACTCGAAAAAGAGTTTAATTTTGTACTAAATACTTCATAGTCAACGATCTGTTTAAGAAATGGCTAAAATAAACTTTAAGAACAAAAATATTCCTTTTTCTTTCAATTGTAACATTAAAAGTTTAGTACCTACTTAGTTTTGCAGACCAGTTTATAACATTTAAATATACAAAAAGAAATATTATAATACAAAATTATTATTATACAGGGTGTAAAAGACATGAACAGTCAAACGAGAACCATGTATTCTGCTCACCATCAGAACATTTTTCTGCCTTAAGACTATACCTGGGAAATTGATAGTTACGATTTTATTAAAGGTCAAAGTCATAATTTTTTTTTCATTTTTTTATGAAAACGTAGTCTATACGTTATTTCTTAATTATTGTACAAAGAAACATTATCATTTTTTTTAGTATTTCATAACAAAAAATGGCTTCAAAACGTTAGCGTTCAATGTAGCTCACTCGATGCGCACGGACACTAACGAACGGGGCCGCCGTCTAGCAAAATTATCGCTGTTTTGCGAGTTGCGTGCGAGTTGAGCCCTTTACATTGCGCGGTACAATTTGAATTTTTTTTTAACACCAAAAAATAAAAATCATTTCCCAGCAATATTTTTTTTGAAATATGTCTTATTTTGATGTATAGAATACATGGTTCTCGTTTTACTGTTCATGTCTTTTACACCCAGTATTTATTCTGTAAACAACATGGTAACTTTCTCAGTGGGCTAGTTTATTGGGCATTTTATGCCTCACAGTTTTTATGCCTATAATTAAGATCGATAGCACCGCTGTCACGTGTCCACCGTAAGGATCACGAAATGTAAGCTACCAAGTGCGCGGTCGGTGCTCGGATGGGTGACTATAAATTTTTCTGTAAGTTTTTGGAAAAAAATCAAGTCTTTTCAGGACTAACCGAGCGGCAACATGTTTCATACCCAAGTGATTATTTAAAATGGTAGTGATCGACTCGTGAGATACAGAAAGTTCGGCGGCTATCTCTCTCAAAGTTAATGTGGATTTTCAGTCACTATTTCCTTCACATTTGCGATGTTAACTTCAGTTGCAGACGTTGATGGCCTACGAGAGTAGGCAAATCTTCCATCACATCTCGACCGCTTTTGAACGCTTTGCACCACTCATAAGCACGTATTTTTGATAAAGTAGATTCACTGTAAACACAGTATATATTTTGTGTTTATGTCTTTTCTTCCCTAGCGCCTGAACTATGCATCCAATTTATTGATGAATTAGTTGTCAATAAATTCTTTTATTATAGTCCGTGTAATATAGGGTACCTTATAACCGACTTTAGCAGTAGGAGGAGTATTATGCTCATTTAATTCCTTTCTATGTTCATAAAATCAGTTTCATTTTCATTCCTTTTTTTCTGTAGTCGGGTTACCAGTGTTTTGCACTTTTTGTTTGTTACAGAATACAATTAATATTTATGACAATTAGCGATTGGAGACAATTATCGATTACTTTTTCTCAAGTAAATAATACTTAAATTAACGAAAGGAAACCGCAGGCAATTAAACCTAAATTGATCGCAACATTTTGTCTCATTGTAAACCCAATCTTAAAATGTTTCCAGTGCTAATTCTACTGAAAAACTGTATGCTGAGCTCATAATGAAGTTCTTTACGGCAACGGACGGACAGAAGAAAGATTTATTACCCGACTAATGACTGCTTATTAAAGAAAAAATATTCGCGTCGCTGCGATGTTGCGGTTATCGAGATTTTGAAAAACGTCTGAATCACAAATAAATCCCACAAGTCATGGTTGGCTGTTAGCCCTAAAGTACAAAAAAAAAACTTCAAAAAATGTCCACTAGTCGTAAAAGATCCCTTTTGCAGAATGTCCCTTTAAAGTAGGGGTTTTAAACTTGAATTACGAAACCAGCCTTCATTATACTTCATGGTAGATTAGATTAAATTAGATTAATGGTCTAATCTAAAACTGAAGGCCCCTCCATTGTCTTACTCTTTCATGCAAAATCAGTGTAGTGATGTAGTTTACTCAAATTAGCTATAGTCATTTGTCATCAGTTGATTCAGTCGCCGACTAGACACAAACGGGGCAGCACACTTCGAAACACAGTCAGAATCAAGTTTAAAGTTCAGTTTTAGATTCGACGATCTCTAAGAAGTGATGATTAGAACAAAGTTTGAATAGCGCTTCAACCATTGAGCCGGACTGGCTGTCGTGACGGTAAAAAATAATGCTAATAATAATAATTGTTATAGGGTATCAATCTTTGATAAGAAGCTAGCAGCCGGTCTTAAAACACCGCCAATGAAAGCTTCTTAAACTTGCCATATGTATACACTAGCGCCCGCGCCTAAACCTCCTTCGATGACAGGCCTTGTGTCCCAGCAGTGAGTCGAATTATAAAGGCTGATATGAATAATCACAAAAGGGGCTGAGCAGAGGTAACATTGCACTATACCAAAGCCACACAATCATCAACAATATAATCAACAAACATAATCACGCAGACCCTAAATAAACGGTGTGATGAAAGTTATTAGGCATAATAACTAAAACTAAACTTTACTCAATGACTGCAACACACACAATGTCAAGCGCAGACTTTTTATTACAATCCTTAAGTTCCACACGCGCCGATGTGTGCCACAGACAATGAAATTGAGCGATCCATACGTCAGAAACGATATTCTGATTGCCGCACCACCGCGACGTCTCATCAGTATTTTTTCCTTGTAATTTGTAATTTATATCAAAAGTAATTAAGTCGAAAATGATAATAACTTACTTTTATTCCCTGGCACATCCGTATTGTATATGCACTTTATTTAATATGAGTTTCTCCCGAGTTCTTGTTGTAAAACACGTGTTGAGAGACTCCATTTTTAACCCAAATCAACCGTACAATTTTTGTTACTTTAGTTACATTTTCACTTGACATTGGCAAAATGCGTACGCTTAATGCGCCGCGACGCCATTAATAAAGAATAGTATTAGTATTATTTAATAATAGCACGAGAACATAATTATCATAGGACAATTTAAACTTCTTACGGAAATTTTGTCACTTTGTGATTTAAGTAGCGATCGAAAATCCAAAAAAATATATAAGTAATTCATTCATTATCCACAACAGTAAATCGAACATCTATCATTATAAAATTGTGCATAGCGTATAATATAATAGGTAAATCACATCAGCATGGAAGTTTTCGATAGACGAATATCGACCGCCAAAGACATCTCTCCTTTGCTTGTTTGCTAACCCAATAACATAAAAATATACATAGTATAAAGCCAAATTTTAGATATCAATAGTTCCGTTCTCGCACTGCGTATTTTATTTAAGAATACGTATTTATTTTGTCGCTAAAGATCTAAGAACTATTTTTACGATTAAAGAAAGCAACATATAATAAAGTACTTTAAATGGGAATACCTTCGCACCTTAACTAACCAACATCCCTGTTGGCTATCATGATTCAAACGAGATGACATTGAAACAGCGGCTAATAAGACACTTTTGTATGATGTCCGCAAAAGGTCTATTTCGAACCTATACGACCGCACGACCAAGAAGAAAATACTTATTTGTATACAATGATGATAACCATTAAACGCTCGTTTTCTACATTTTTGGAATTTTTGCGTTAGCAAACGCGCAAATATGCTCCACGTGCGTTTACAATTTCATATACATAGAGTCATTAATAGTTACAAATAATACCAATAATCTTAATGAATGAAATCGATAAAAAATGTTTTGAAAGAAAATAGTCTGTCTACAAAATTTTATTGACATAACAAGCGATTGGGTCACATAGTGTACCTACTAAAACGACAGATGGAGGTGATGCTCTGAGGAGCTATTTTCCCTAATCCAACCATCTCTGTTCGTTTTAAAGACTACGCGTGCTGGTTTACGGTGTCACCGACAAACTGTGGCTACCATTCCAATGCGAACTGTTTTATGTGTGCATCATCATCATCAACAGCTCATATAATGTCCCCACCGAGGGGCTCGAGCCTACCCCACATTAGGGGCAATTAGGCCTTAGTCAACCACGCTGGCCAAGTGCGGGTTGGTCCACTTCAGACATTACCTAAGAATTTTTTCATAGGTGTGTGCAGGTTTCCTCACGATGTTTTCCTTCACCGTAAAAGCGTCGATTACACTTACATATGAATTCAAAATTTGAAAACACATTGGTATGTGGCGGGGCTCGAACCAGTGCCTCCGGGGTGGGAGACGACGATCTTACACACTACGCCACCAACGCTTATGTGTGCAATAAGGGATTTAATATGAATATAATATGGTAATTCTACGTCGCAGGATGTGTGAAAACAAGATCCAAGCTCAATGGGATTCTGTGCTTCGACACTTTCGTAACGCAGCTCTGGTCGTCAGTGTGAGTGATTCCCGAATGTGACTTTCAACATATGGCTTTTTTCTACTGTCTATTGTGTTTACACTTAGCTACCTATATTATAACATCTACCTCTTACCTCTTACGGTCTTTACAGATGCATCGGAGTTTCATCACGAAAGGATTTCTAATCAACTGTCTTCAAAGTTGTCAAGCTAGATAGGATCATGAAATAGCTTGAGGGCTCATCCAAGGGCATGGACAGTTGTGTTGTGTCAAGCTTCACTTTCGCTTGTAATTAATTCTAATTTTAAACTTCACAGCGAATATTGAAAAATATATCTTAAGTGCGCGCAGGACTTGCGTTCCTGAGGAAAAACATATACTCGTACGATTATTTGATATTCTTTAATACCTTTCAACTTTACGTTAACCCAAAAAGAGATAATTAGGGACATAATTTGCTGACGCATTTATTGTGTGACACTAGCGCCGCATTTATCGGACTTCAGTGGTGGCGCGAACTTTAAATCATAAATCTACCAATTTTATTTTTATTGAAATTTGATTCTTAATTTTTTTTTTTCGAACCCGTAATAAACATACAATAATAGTAATTTATTTTTAAAATTGATGTCACCTCCTGACCAGAAATTGCTATTACCTCGAAAGAAAGCCGCATTGATCGCCCTCGCCTCTGCGATCTGAGACATTATTTGTTTTACCGCCCTAGTTAATACCTACTATTTCTATTTCAACAAGTATGCGAGACAGGTATGAAATACGCCGTTTAACGTACGTCCTCATGGCGCCTGCGAGAAGGGACGCACAATGGGCCCAGTGTCATACCGTCTGTCACAGGCTTACATGGGGCCGAGTGGGAGTGGAAATGATCGTGTAATTGCTATGATATAAGTCTATCTATTTTTAGTCTATTTCCCCAAACGAACCAGTAACATGCCTAAAAGTTACTGGTTCATTTGGGGAAATAGAACAGTGTGTATTGTACCTACACCATTTAGTAGGATTGTGTAGCGAAATATTTGTTCCCAATGCTCCGGCCGAAACTTTGACATTTTATACATATACATACTTACAATCGGAGGAGGTCAATGTTGCCGCTATCGTAGCCATCACCAAAGCTAAGTTACCTAGTGCGCGGTCGGTACTCGGATGGGTCACCGAACAATTTTCAACAAAATGGCGGCGACACAATGCCATCTCGTAATATAAAAAAGCAGAGGGTAATATTTTGTTACACATAAAGTCACGTCTGGCATTATGGTCCCCAAAATAGTGGTAGAATGCCAGCATGCCGCCTACACAACAAGAGCATCAAAAACCCAACCAACAAGCAAAAGCCCTTAACCAGGATGGGTGACTAACTCTAAATACTCTCAGTGCTCTGGCAGTTTATATTTTGTTAAAAATAAAATTGCTAAAAAATACTATTTTTAATGTTATGTATTAAAAATACTTTATTAACTTCGCACCATGTAACCCAGACTTAACATACAGTGTGGGCAGTATCACGACAAGGTGTCGCGATAGTGTCGACTTACTCTCCGAGGAAAGCCTTATTTCTCAATAAGGCTTTACATTGGGGCTCTTCGTGTCTAGGATATACTTTGTGGACTTTACTGTTGTTTAGAGTATCTATTACATGTAGAGGTGCACATCTGCACCACCGCACGCGCACGAGCCGTGCACACTACGTTCTCAAACTTTAAGGTAAGGATAGCTCTTTTTTACGACAGAAAAAGTTTTATACGTACCCTTGGTGTGAGTAATGGCCCTACTCACACCAAGGATACGTATAAAATGTATAAAGCTAGGGATAAATGGTCACCAGCTAACGGCTAATATACCTACCTACTAAAAAGTGTACGTACAGTACTCGTTCAGTTTCACCTGCCACTAAAATACCTACTGTGTATGATCTTCTTCCTCGTTCGCTCATTGCTAAGGATCGCGACCATGTACGATCAGTTTCCACGTGGTTCGGTCGTCCGCGGTATAAACTGCACGGTATATGCTGCCTTAGCTGTGTCGGAGCACCTTAAAAGCGCTCTTCCTTGGGCACGTCTGCCGTCCATTTTAGCAAGTATTATTTGCTTCTCCAGACCATGCTTTAGAGACCGCATAATGTGTCCGAAGAAGCAGAGAGCTCTTTGTCAGCAGGTAACTGAGAGCCGCGTGGTGATATTAAGCTGCTCCAAAATGGACTCATTGGTTCTTTTAGCAGTCCAACGAGTACGAAGTAGTCTTCGCCAACACCATATCTCAAAGGCGTCTATCCTTCTGTTATGATGGCCTCTTCCAGTCCAGGTCTCGGCTCCATATAAAAATATTGAGAAGATGAGAGCTCAAAAACTGTGTATGATAATAGAAGGTAAAATACAGTGGTTAAATAATAAACTTACATACTTAGGAGTTTGTAGAAATTACAGTATGGTCTAAATAGTGACGTCCAAAAATATTTTTGATTAATATATACCTTTGCCCATCCGAAAATATCCTATGAATGTTCCACGATTATTCGTATCAAGTGAAAATGTTAGCTTAAAATCTGGAAACGTGTTCCTATATAAATATATTTTCCTTTTGTGAAAAACTGATATATTTATTCCTATTTTGTCACTAAGGTGCACACGTTTGTGCTCGTAGATGCGGAAGTGACCTAAAACAGAATGTATTTATACAGTCTATCTTACATAACATAAAGTTGATATTAATTACTGTATAAAATTAAATATAAGCCTATTAGCTTTCTATGTTTTTAAAAAACACTTTGCTTTTTTTAATTAAACATTATTTGAATAATTCCTTACAGCCCGCATGCAAGAAATTATAACGCGTATACTCAAAATCGTGTTTGTTAAATAATTCGTTAAATTTCGATACCAAACTTTTACTGTGACTGAATGACACCTTCGTACTTCATAACACGAAAATTAAATATAATCGAATCAGGCAAAATAGTGCAATAAATCTGATTTAGTTAACTTGATCTTGTAATAAATTAAACGTTTCCTTACTATTCATGACATTTTTAATAGCTGTAATTAAATAAATCATAAAAAGGGACACAATTATGATAATAAATTTGCATACAATTATAATTATATGGTGGTCCCATGATATGAGCAAATATTAAATTTAATTTCATCAATCTCGAGCATTTACAATTACATACATTCTTGCAAAAAAGCTTGACTGAGAAAAGAATGTAGAAGAGCAATTTAACATCCGAAAGTGAAGTATCGCTAAATTTGTATCAATTTGACTTCATTAAGTTTATTCAATAATTAAGGTCATTTTGCTGGCGCGTACTACAGATTACGTCTTTTGAACTTAATTCATAATTGACTTTTATTAATTTCCTTTATTGTACACGTAATTTACATCAATGTCCACTGAACTTACCTTCCAGTCCAGCTCGCTTATAATAATTGATTTATTGGAGGATCGAGTAAATCCATAATTTGTTTCAGTACCTATAGTCAACTCAAGCTCATGTCAAGTAAAAGTGAGGCTGATGGTGGAATTTTTAGTGATTATCGAGCTCAAGTTATTTTAAAGGTAGGCTATCTTCTATCCTATGAGCTTAGAAAGAAGTATTTATTTCGAAATCACAGATACACTTCACTTTTCTTTTATTTACATTTATAGATAAGTAAAATATAAAGTCGTTTCCTTCCTTATGAATTTTTGTTGGTACACACTTTTCTACCATTAAAAACGAGATTTAGTCACCTTATGAAAAAAAAAAACCGGCCAAGTGCGAGTCGGACTCGCACACCGAGGGTTCCGCCGTACAAACGTAGCGGTTTACAATTTATAAACTGTTGTATCTTTTGATCGCGTTAACTTAGAAGTTTGATTTTTTCACTGCTTAAAGGGACAATAGACCTAGGTATTTGGTATAAATTTCAATTTGATCCCTTTATTCGTTCGTGAGAAATAAGGTAGTAAGTTTCATTTTATTAAAATATTTTTATTCTATTATATAACTAAAATAATGTGATTTTCGCAATTTTTCCTATATTTGCATTATATGACAATGCTTCATGCCAAATTTCAAGATTCTGAGTTTACGGGAAGTATCCTGTAGGTTTTGATTCCTTTGCGAGTGTCGGAAATTTGTTGAAAATATCGACATAATCGGCTGTATCTTTTGATTGGCTTGGCTTAGAAGTTTGATATTTTCTCAGCTTAAAGGGACAATAGACCTGAGTATTTCATGTGAATTTCAGCTTGATACGTCCACGCGTTCTTGAGATAAAGGGTCTTGACAGACAGACAGACAGACAGACAGACGGACAACAAAGTGATCCTATAAGGGTTCCGTTTTTTCCTTTTGAGGTACGGAACCCTAAAAATGAAGAAGTTGCAAAACTGAGTTTTATCTAGAACACCACATTGGTAATACTCACCGTAGGTATACTGCGGTACAAAACTGTTCTCTTTTTTTTATTGTCTACTGCAGATTGTCTCTGATGACATTTTCTGCGTCACCGGGTTTTTAAGAATGCGAAGACCTTGGAGGTCCTCAAGCCTGTAGGTCGAATGTTCCTACGGGAGTACTGAGCGACCAAGCATCTCCCCCGTGGGGAGTCTCTCGAACGCCTAGCGTCCCTAGGGCGTCCGTATCGCATGGGAAAACTGTTCTCGACCGCTCGACCAACATCGATAAATACATGAAGAGGTAATCATTGTTGCAAACATTCGGGAGAGTATACGAGTTGACTTTGATAAGAGCGCCCGCTACGTAGACAGAGTAATGTATCCCATGTACCATGACATTTGTGCATTTTTATTTTTTGTTCTGTAATTAAAATATATATATATATCGCACCCCCAGTGGAATAAAGGCGTAAGACGAAAACACTAACTTTACAGGAGAGCAAAAAAACTGTTTAATCAGGTTTATCTGCTATGTTTTTCATTCTATGATCTTTTGTTGTATACCAAAAAACAGTAAAAAAATTAAGCTTTTTTCTGTTTATATTTAAAATATCTCAAACTATCTCGGTAATGAATAATTAATGTTTAAAAGTTTTACAGACGTTTTCCTTATTTTTTTATGATTAATCCTCAAACGTAAAGACTTTTACTTTACTGTTCGTTTTCTAAATGATTATAATACTGTAACTACTCTTGGTTACATCTTTTACAAAATACAGAGGCTAAGTACTGCTTACGCCCTTCTTTGCTTAATTTTTTTTTACATATCAATTTGTAAGACATGTTTACAGCTTTGTTTGTTCAAAAATAAAATTATAATATAATGTTAAGTCTGGATGCAGACTTTTTTAATAGTATTTTAAAATAATTCATGATTGTAAGGAAAATTAAGTCTTTAAGTAAAATATATTTCAAAGGTGTAATAAAACAGGAGTTTAGAAAATTACACTTTATTATACACAACAGAAACTTTTATAATATAAAACTAATAACATTGAATTATAATCTTTTTAACAAAACATAATTTAAAATTATACAAAACACCTCACAAATCTGGCATTAACGAAAATTGTAAAATTATTTAATAAATCAACTAGTAAACATATAAAAAGTAATTATAAATTGTATTGAAATATTAACATGAATTTTCATTTATGTAATCATAAAAAAATATTCGTATGTACATACTTAATATTGATATTAAAGGTACTAAAATATTATTTCTCTTTAATGAATTTCAAATACAAATACATAAATCTTTTATTCAAATGGATAACATACATGATACTTATGAACACCACCATCATCATCATCATCTTTGCGCTTTCCCGGTTTGCCTTAAATGCTCTCGCGCGAGGGCCCGGGGTCCGCCTTCCTTACCTTTCTTGCCCACTTCTCTAGGTCGTCGGCATCCTTGGTGGAGAGACTGGTGGCACGTAAGTCCTCCTTCGCGACGTCAAGCCAGCGTTTCCTGGGCCTGCCTCTTTTACTGGCACCTGGCGGAGGTGGCATGGTAAGACATTTGTTGCCAACGGGGGTTGCCGGCCTTCTCACAACGTGACCGTACCAGCGCAGGCGACATTCCTGCAACTTATCTGCGATGTCGCGGACACGAAGGCTGCCGCGAATGTGAGAGTTTCGTACGCGGTCTTTACGTAAAACCCCTCACATCCAACGCAGCATCTTCATCTCCGTTACTCGCAACTCCTACTTATGTCGCTCTAGTACAGGCCACGCTTCACTGCTATATAGATGGACAGGCCTAATGATGGTCTTGTAAACCTGCCCTTGCAGCTTGAGCGGCATTTTAGGGTCACAAATGACACCCGTCACCTCCTGTCATTTGGCCCAAGCCGCAGATATTCGGACCTTAACATCGCTGTTGACATCTCCGGATACGCTAAAAACAGATCCCAGATATTTGACCCTATCCGTGCGCTCGACCATGTCTCCGCCTATGCGGACAGGTAGGGGATCTGAACTTTTGCAGGCCATGTACTCTGTCTTCGCCACATTTAGCTTCAGACCGCCGTTCTCAAGAGCCCCCTTCGACTTGTTCACCCTTTGGACCAGTCAGCCTTTATCCGCGTCCGCCAGCGCGATATAATCAGCATACACGAGTAACCACGGGGGTTGCTAATGGTCTCTCATGTTGTCTGACAAAACGTCTAATATCACACTGAACAGAACTGGACTGAGTACGGAGCCCTGGTGTACTCCGACGATGATGGGAAAGTGGTCGGTGTCACCAACAGCAGGCCTAACCATGGAACCGGAATTTAGGTAAATGTCTCGGATAATATCTATATAGGCTTCTGGTACGCCTATGGACCGCAGTGCCCACCAGATCATCTCACGGGGGATACAGTCAAAGGCTCTCTGCATGTCCACAAACAGGAAGTGCAGGGGTGTATTCTTTGATCTGTTTACGTCCATGAGAGTTCTCAGGGCAAATACGGGTCCATGGTTCCGCAACCAGGTCGAAACCCGTACCTACTGACACTCCGAGACTCAGCACTCCTGTCGAATCCGAGAGTCCAAAATGCGTTCGAGAAGTTTAATGGTGTGGGACATCACCTTTATACCGCGGTAGTTACTGCACTCCTGCGCCGAGCCTTTACCTTTAAAGACTGGAGTGATGATACTCAGTCTCCATTGGTTTGGTCTTTCTGTCGAGAAGGATGCAGTTGTAAAGGTGGGTAATAATGTCCAAACCACGAGAACCCATAAACTTCCACGCTTCAATGGGAACTCCATCGGATCAGGCGTCGCGGGTGGCACTAGTCCTTGATTTGGAGGAAAGTTCGGCGGCTGCACCTTTTTATGCTGCTTGCTCAGCAGTTCGTGGAAATAGGAGCGCCATCTCTCCTTCACCGCGCGGTCTTCATACAGCATGTTACCGTGAGGATCATTTACACAGCGGCACATGGAGATATCTTGTGCCGCTTTGACCCTCGAACGTGCCAAATTGTATATGACCTTGTGCCTCTCACACGATTCCAACTTGTCGTATAGGGTTTGGAAGTGGTTTCGTCTGGCTCTGGCTACTGCTCGTTTAGTGGTACGTTTTGCATCTCTGTACGCCGCGCAATCTTCAGGAGATTTAGTAGCTTGCCACGTTTGAAAGAGTGCTTTCTTCGCCTTAGTCTCCCTTTGGACCGTGCTGTTCCACCACCAAGTCTCCTTGTCAAATCTACGCCCTCCCCGAGACACCCTCAATACCGCCATCGCCGCCTCTATATATCTGGTCTCTTCGGGTGAAAAGGTAGTCAATCTGGGTAGAGTTCCTTGTGCTCTTGTAGGTGATAAGATGCTCAGATTTCTTTTTGAAGAAAGTGTTCACGACGGCCTGGTCGGCAGCCGCACACGTCCGGAGAAATTCTTCCCTTCTGCATTTTGGTTCCCAAATCCGAATCCGCCGTGAACACGTCCAAACTCCTCACACTTATCACCCACATAACCGTTCAGATCTCCTCACACAATGATATCCTGTGACAATGGCGTAGTCTGAAGGAGTTCCCCGATTTGCTCCCAAAATAACGCCGTCGCTACAACCAACCTGTGGTGCATAGGTGCTTATCAAGTTAGTCACGACCCCTCAACAACCACCCTCACAACTATAAGGCGGTTTGGGCTCGCGTCTTTAGCCGAATCCGCCCTTGATTCGGTAGCCCTAGCCCACCTGCACGTCGTTACGCGGCAACGCCTTAACCGTGTCGGGTCTACTTGATCTTCCTTCCATTTTTGAGTGGTTATAGTGTGGCCTTTATAGGAGCGACTGCCGTCTGACCTCCCAACCCCTAAGGGAAAGCCTGCGCCAGAGCCTGGTCGGTTAGTTAGCTGGGTGCACCGCGTGGAGGTGAGGATGACTTTGCATGATTAATTCGAGGAGTATTCGACGGGTGTATCTGTAAACAAGGAATACGTCTTTTTTTGTTTGATTATTTATAACTATGATGGGAAGTAAACCGTATTATTTTAGAAAACATGTCTTTTTATGAACTAATAAAAAGCATACTACGAAATACATTCATAAATGTTTACGTTATTTTAATGAAAGACAGACTTATGAACGATTAGGTATATGTTTATACTATTTTACGTGCTTATGTTGATTTACCGACTTCTTTAATTGAAAATACATGACGTGAAGAAATTTTTTTTTGGTATTAAGCCTTCATTTTAAGTTGAAAATTAATGAAAAAAAATTACCGTATGTATCTTTACTTATACTATCTAAAACTGCAATAAAAAAAAATTGACGTATTCGTACTTACACCTTTATTCCACTGGGGGTGCGATATATAGTTTAATTTAAGCATAAAAAATAAAAAATTTAACTGATCAATGTAAATTAGTGATGTGTGACGATACATCACTAATTTACATTGATGTGATTGTCGAGGCATATGGCATCCTAATCTGCAAGCAATAGGTGTCATATTGCTTGCAGATTAGGGTCTGTGTTAGAGCAAATCTTAAAAAAAAACAATACAAATCCCTTAATAAACTAGGTATTATTACAAATATAGTCCACGTGATGGAATCAAACATAGCTATCTCCGAGTTTCTAGCCGTGTCATTTCATAAACCTTCATGTGTATCTAGTTTAAACTTAACTCTACCCTACTGAATATAAGAAGATATTGAGTAAAAAAAATGTGTACCTTTAGAGATACAGATTGTTGTCGTTTTTGCAATGGGAATCGTCGCCTTTGCTTCTATACCGCTCAGTTACTTATCTTTATTTAAAAAATACTAAAACGGATTAACTGGTCTGAACTTACACTGTGGCCTCAGCCGCGAGCGATTGAGCGATGTAATAAGCTACTATTACGTTATCTACTTGTCCTTGCTGCGTCCTTGCTTTCACTGATAACAACGATCTCTTATATAATATCTGGATACTCAATCGAAAGGTCAACAATTTGACCCGAATCAATCATGACAGGTTTTCGCATATAAATGTTATGTATAGGTTGCTAAAAGTATTGTTATGATAGCATCACATTTGGCGATTTATTGGGAATGAAAATTGCTCACGAGACAAATTCTTAGACTTAGGCACGTATTATAGAATGAGACTCAAGAATCAACGTCGACTTGGGAGTCGCACGTCTCTATGATTCTCAAGACATGACTGACTTCTGAGTGTCACTCTGTAATACGGGCCTTAGTGATTGTGTCCATTCTTAAGTTTACATTGTTTGTTTTATTTGTATGTATATTTCCTAAGAACTGCTCAGATAATTAAGAATATGAAACCTGTCCTGATTGTAGGCTCAATGATGGTTTATTACCTTTTGGATTTCATGCTCTCTTTCTGTTGGCGATACGCTGATAACATGTCACTATTTCGAGGCATTGAAAAAACCACAACAAAGTAAAAACTAAGGTAGTTTTATATTTAATTTTGTTGTTTAAGCATCTGCTTATGCTGACCATACTAAAGACCTAAATGGTCTAGGCAAAATAATTAAATTGAATAGTAATTAGAATGTCGCATGTGCAAGCACAAAGGTCTGCGTTGGCAAATTGAGTGAAAGTTTATTTATTCGAACCGAAGACATTTCGAACTGTTTGCAGGGAGGTCACAGAAACTAATTAGTTGCTGAATAACGCATATGTATAGGAAAACAGAACATTCCTTTGCAAAATAAATACTACGCGTATTTCGAATCTCTAACTAGTTACCAAAATAAACCTTCATTTGCTGCTTTAAATGGCGTGTATTTAAAATAAAATAACCTTTATTATACATCGTTAATAATTAGGAACAATAATATTACAATGTACATTAGGCGGTCTTATCGATATATGAGCAATCTCTTCACAACAACCTTAGCAGGGACAGGACACATTAAAATCAGTAAGGTAAGTCATGTTTCTCATTTTGTAACTTTTGCCCTTGATTGCCCTTGACCCTTTAACAACATAATATGATGGAATAAATTTATTTTTGCGTTTATAAACGCGTAAATTATTAATACTAGAAAAATGCACTGAAAAAAATCGACTTGCCTCAGGCCTCTTTTCAGTGCATTTTTCTAACACAATATGAGTTTTTTTGTACTTAAGTGACACTTATTAGATTGCCACACTTTTCAGCTACCCGACAATATTTTTTATGTCCATGTGACTTAAATTTAACGGGATATTCTACTTTTACTAAAGGCCCTAAACGGTGTTTATCAATTAAAATGGCTGCCATTCCGAGGGAACTGAGTTTTGACCCCACATATGGCGGTTTTCCTTCGATGAAATGATCTGTAGAAAATGCTCTTAAAGTTTGTCAGGTCGGATCACAAACTATAACGAATCGGCGCGCACGCACACATACAAACGTCGTTTACAAGTTTATATGTGTGCGTGCGCCGATTCGTCACATATGGAGTCAAAGTACTGTATCATTCACTATATCGTGAATCCATGAAATGCTAAGAGCTTCCGTCTCACAAAATGACTAAATAATAATAATTCTATTCACATTTTCACCATTTTATTCTTAATTAAGGGCGTCGCGATACTTACATGTACGCATTTTGCCAATGTCAAGTGAAAATGTAACTAAAGTAACAAAAATTGTACGGTTGATTTGAGTTAAAAATGGAGTCTCTCAACACGTTTTTGCTACAAGAACTCGGGAGAAACTCCAGATAAAAATTAAGGTAACCTCAAACTACAACCAATATACATCAACATCCGCTGAGCTAAATGAGACGACATAAAGGACAAATAAAAAGTCACAGAACCTCCTTTTCTGGTGTTGGGCACCGTTAGGTTTCCTATATTATACACTTATGCAATTTGTATTATATTTTGAAACTAGCAAAACATACACTACCACAATTTCATTTCTGACTGGATATACATATAATACTTTGGCCGTAACTTAACTATACACATCTAACACAAAGTATTCAGTTAATTGCGTTGACAGTAACATTCAGCAATGCCCGCGCGCAGTGTTTCTGTCGGAGTAACTTACGCGAGGCTATTAAACCAAATGCGCTAAAGTATCTTACCCTGCAGGTTAATAACGCAACGTAATTAAGTGGATGATCGCTTCATTTGAATCAGACATTTTGTATGACGTCAAAGTAAATCATAGAGTAAGAACCCAGTCGAGAAAATAATGTAGGTAATACAGCCTTCCGGTTACTACTTTGTACGTTCTACGAAACTCACTTCCGGATTTAAAAAAAATGATTTTTTAAGTTAATATTTTGAAAAAAATATACGTAAATAGTTACCTAATTACATTTCATAGAATCTCAAAAATAACTAGAGAAAGGATATATTTCTTTCATTTTAAAAACAAATCAAAATCATATAAGAAGTTGTTAATTTGTCGTTTAATTTTTTTAGAAAATTTAACATGTTCAAGGCATTATAAAAAGTTAACAAAAGTTTTTGTAAATATTTTTATTTCACATGATTTTAAAGTCTCGATATCATCCTTTAAAACAATAATAATTCCAACACATCTAGTCCGCTTACAAATGTAGTAACATCAAATAACCAGTTAGTTATCAGAATCTCCACTGAACTGTCTCGACGTAATTGACACAATCTGAAGCTAAACTTTCCATCATGGCTTCGTCATCATACTCTATTTAGAGTGTAAAAGAGATATGTTAAAGGAAATATACGAAATCAGGATATTCTATTACACCACCTGTGAAATCTACAGAATTACTAAAATTGTCGAGAAACGATGTAACAATATTTACAATATCGGTAGGTTCATCGTTCTTTTTATGACATTCGCTGGAGAGATAGGGAATGTGAGGAACTATTAGCCCCCCATCCACGAGCATTTATTCCTGCCGGCATGTCAAATCTATAAGGAATGAATTCTAGTGGATGGCAAAGTGTGAAAGAACGACGATCTCAAAATCTTTTTGTCCCTTCCGTCGCGCCTGCACGTTGCGACAACCTTAACTTAGTTACATAGAAAGTCGGAGGAAATCAAATAGAGATGACATTAGTGAGTGGCCTCAACGGTTTTATTTATCCCCATGATGATCATCTACAGTTTATCCATTAGGACAAGTCATAGGGAATGAACGCTAGTGGATGGGGGGCTAGGTGGCTCACTAAACCTACAGCAGAGATGTTATGCAGAAAATAAAGAAATAAAAGAAACTTAGGTATCGACCTATCTAAGCGAGAGCACTTGGTTCAATTATATTTTTAATGTTATAAGCATTGTAAAATATGGATTCCGGTATATTGTTGGCAAAATATGTTAAAGGGCAAAGCTCGTTGATGTGATGGATAAGATAAAGCAGTAGGTAATAATTCTCACAGATGAAAATTTCTAATGCTTAAGACGTTAAAATAAGGGTAAAATATTTTCTGAACCACATTTTTGTAAGTATCATGTTTTTAAAGTATATAACTATAGGTAGTTAATTCTATTTATGTTTTCAACTGTTCATATAACCACGGAATGTGACTACTATTCGTTGGAAAGTATACCACTTTACATTTAATTTTTCGATACCTTTTTTTCGATGTGTTGCTACATCCAGAAACGCATTATGATCACATAGATTATTATTTTTCACTCTTAAAATAATTTCTATTTACAAAATCATGTATCATCAGCGTAGAACATTCAGATTGACGACACCCAGTTGGCAGCACCTACATTGTGCACATTCCTTTGTAAGTATGGCTAGTGTAGGTTATTTTATTCAGGAAAAACATTCCTTGTAAATGTTATAAAATAACCCTACACTGGGCTATCCATACTTACATAGCCCAGTGTAGGGTTATTTTATTCACGAAGAAAAATAAAAGGTAAAATGAAGTAAAAAGACGGCTCTAAGATTGTACTTTTTTATTTAACGCATTACAATATCCATTTATTTTTTAATCAAATTACCATGAATATTGAAGTGTAGATCATCCGTTGACTTTGCGTGGTTCTAAAATCCTTAAAATTATAACTAACGCTTTAAAAGTGATATGATGATACAAAGGACTAATTGCTCATTTGCATTGTTTCTTTACAACAGTGATTGAGGAAATACAATATACATCAAGCATCAAAATCTTATTAACAAAGTTGCTAACTGTACAAGATCGATTTACGACTTCTAATAGACGAGTGCGCAAGACTGGTATTTCAATAATGATTTTTTATACCTATTATATTTCAAATAGTAAACGTCACTTACTCTATACACAATAATGTTTAATTAGGTACTGTAACTATCTTATTATTATCAATTTAATTATATTATCTAAACGGCTTGAGCTTTATCTAATATTTGATATGCTTTGTGTCTATTTCGACTCATCACATGTAAAATTAGAATGTAAAATTACACTTCCTGTGATGATAAATAAAGAACATGGGTGTCGAATTCGATGCACCATTTCACTAACTATTAATATAGTATTAACAAAATGTCCAAATAATAAATTATAAAAATAGCACGTTAAAAATCAATTTATTTTAAATCATACAATCAAAGTCATCATTGTCGTTTGCAATAATTTGAAAATTATAAAAAAGAATCACTTTGGTAGCATTTTTTGACTAATTTATTTTAAAACACATTCGAATAAATAAAATAATAAATTTTATTTTTTAGAAAAACTTTTTTACTTACAGCAAGCTGACTTAAAGATTATTTTTTTTTACAAAATTAACAAACTTACAATAAGTATTTTAGGTATATATCTATATAATAATATTTACAATTTAGAAACATACGTTTTTTCTTATTCGTAAGCTAGGAACTAATTATAAACCAATATGTATTATATTCAACAATAAACCCTTATAATATATACTTAAGTCTACTTTAGTGTTGTCATGTATATAATAAGGAATATGCGTATTTAACTAGCAATATTTTGTGACGCAACAAGAAAAAAAAACTATCTAAACCGTGCGCAGTGCAACATTGTCGCAGACAATAGCTTCATCTCTCTTACATAACTTAAACATGAAAGAGACACAACTACGAGTAAGTATAATTACTTGTCCGTGTATTAATATCTGACATTAAATGTCGTATTGAACACAGCATTAAATTTTACAATATTGCTCTCAGTAAACAATTATAGAGAGGTTCTATACGTTTTCGTATACCCGCCTATCCTGAATTGAATGCTTCTAGAAGGTAAAACTTGTATATTTATTTACAATTTCTTTGTTAACCTATGGAATTGAATATTCGCGAAATTAATTAATAATCAAGATAATTATGTTTCGTTTAAGTTTACCTTTAAGTGAGCATTCAAGTCTACACCTAATCGTCGCTACTCAAAAGGTTGTGACCACAAAGGCGGCGGAGGCGGCAGCGGGTACGCCGGCGGCTATGTAGAGATCGCCAATGACGCGCGGTGAGCGTGCGGAGACGTCGCAGGCGGCGTGCCGCTTGGCGAACACGTTACCTTACCCATAAACGACCTTATGTCGTCGAAATAAGAATCATCACGTTCAGTATCCACTGAACTAGGTGAATCACCGCCTTCCGCTTCATGTTTCTTCAAGTGACGATCCAAATTAGTCTGCTGGCCGAAGCATCTATCGCACAAAGGACATCTGAACGGCCTCTCCTTGTTGTGTATGTTACGTACATGGCGTTGCAAGTTTGACGAAATAGAGAAGGAACGCTCGCAGTACTTACATTTATACGGCTGCTCGCCAGTGTGCGTGCGTAGATGGCGCGTTAAATTCGCGCTGCGTGGGAACACCTTCCCGCAGAATTTGCAAGCGTACCGATCGCGCAGCTTGGAACCCGAATTCAAGTCGCGAAATTTCGCATACGCGCTCGGTTGCCTATCCGGTCCATCAGTGCCCAGAAGTGGGGATAAAAAATTGAAAGGGCTCGGAACGTATGGCGAGTGAGAACTCAAGAGCGAATCTGATGTGGGAAAGGACGGAAATCGCGGGCGGTACATCGCATCAATTAAGTTGTGTTGGGGGTGGACGGGCATTGGGAAGGCAAGTGGTGGCGATATCAGCGGAGAGTCCTCGTGTTTTGGCTCCACAGCTTCGACGTCAACATCTGTGGTATCATTCTCGGGAGTCTTGCTTCGCGCAGCTGGACTCTCGGGTGGGGAGTATGACTTGACTGAAGAATTGCGAAAGGAACGATCGTCGTTTTCTGCCTCAGATTCTTTATCACTTTTACGAGATACTGATAAATCTAAAGGTTGGTCACCCTGATCTTTCTTTGGGTCCTCTTCTACGTCAGAATAAACTGAATTCTTATCGTCGTTAATCTGATTCTTTGATAAATCTTTAGGAAGAGATGGAGAAACTGATTTTCTTTTTATGTCGTTATTGTTTAGTTTCAAAGTGAAGTTAAATGGCGATTTTCGCTTTAATTCCTCTCGTGTAAAGTTGAATGGTACCATAGGAGAAGGCACAGACATCACTGGCGATGGACGATGCTGTGAGTTCTCTTCGACTGAAGGAGGTGACTGTTTTGGGTATAAACTCTGCGGCTTAGGCGTAATTCTGTCAGAACTATCAGTAATCCTGCTACTATTTTCGAAATCAATATCCTTCTTCTTGATTTCCTCAATGGAAGTCGAGCTGTCAATGCTCTTAACGGACATACGACCTTCTTGTTGCTTGGAGACCATGTTAGCGTTAGACATTGCAATGTCATGTTCCATAGCTAACCTGGCGCCTTGGACATTGAATAGCAACGGATTAAGAAACTCCGGCTGGCATGCTGCTGCTGCAGCCGAGAAGAGAGCTGGATAGTGTGCAAACGTATTATATGGTAGGGGCAAAGTTGGTCCCCTGTATAGAGGGAAGGGATTCCCATTATTTGGAGTGTTCATGCCTACGTTTGATAGAGAAGGGATCTGTGGAAGTCCTTGCGGCATTTGTCCTCGTAGGTTGACGGTAGCAGCAGCGGCAGTTTCACAGAAACGTTTGTGCTTAGTAAGCGAAGCGTACGATGTGAAAGACTGACCACATTTTCCGCATTCAACCAGAGCTCTGCAGGCGACGTGCATTCGCTTGTGACGGCACAGGTTGGAAAATTGTGTGTACGACTGTAAAAAGAGAAAATGAAGTATTAAACAATTGAAGCTGAACTGGAGATATTATTGCGTTTATCATAATTATTAGCAACTCATTTGTGTGTCATATAATTAAGAAATGGCATTCAATCCTGGCTCATTTAATAGAGGCGTGAGCCCAGAACAGAGATGCAGATTGGCGAGGGTGGCTTATGCAGCGTTCTACATTATATCTCAAACTCATCCTCGTATTTGTCCTTCACTTCTTACCATCAGGTGGAATGGGGTTTTTTGATAGATAAATATGGAACCAAAGTGAATTTTAAATCGGAGAAATTACCTTGAAACAAACTTTGCACTGGAACGGTTTCACGCTGGAGTGTATGTGCGTGTGTTGCTTGAGGCCGGAGGAGGTGGCGAAGGTCTTCCCGCACTCCGGGCACGCGTGGCTGCGTGCTCCCACGTGCTGCGCGCGGATGTGGCGCTGGAGGTTGGAAGGATCGGTAAATACCTGAAATAACATCAGGTTTCGGACAACGTGAAACTATATGCTTTACCAGTTAAAGTGTTTTAATTTGGAAAGGGTAAAGGAAGCATTCATTTGACATTAGGTATCCTCAACTGTGATGTTATTTAACAAGAGAACAGTCAGATGCAATAATATGTATAAAAACTAAAAGTTGTTTATTGAAGGCAGAATATCCTCTTCATAATAACGATAAATTTTTGAAAAACACATAGTATACCATATGATTGCTTATGACTGTAAAAAGTAACAAACCAAACCTTAATCGTTCTTATCAAATACGTAGTAAAATTTTTAGCATTGTCAAACTTTGTTACATCCCAAACTAAAATTGTACTTGTAGAGCAGACTACGCTTTACATTACATTGATAGTACATAAAAATGAAATAAAATATCGTACCTTAGGACAATTCTCGCAGGGGTATTTCCTGATATCTGTGTGAGCAAGGGCCCGATGTCTCAGAAGTAAAGCACGGGAACTATAGGCGCGGTTACACAGCTCGCAATGGAAGGAGCCTGCTGGTTGCGCGTGCGCTTGGATCAGATGACGATCAAGGCTGTAGAAGAGAAAAATAAATAATGTCACCTAATTAAGCCTTTTTACTTTTACAATTAAGGAATATTACAGTAGACTTTAGCCGACGGTACGAAGAAATAGTTATTTGTTCAACAAGTGAGCAAAGTTATTTTTTGCTGCGAGTGCCGATATTCAATCACGAACCAGCGAAGTAGTCTAGTAGCGAGTGATACATAAATAGACTAGGTACTGAGCGTAGTGAGTGATTTAAAAGTACGAGACAATGCTCTCGTGTGAAACATACATCTTTTCACCTCTCCAGCAAGAAATTGTTATAGGTGAGAAAAACAAGGCAATACTTAAATAAGTACATGTTTATTATCATAAAAATAATTATAGAAAATTAAAATTAAGATTACTAAAATAATTTGAATCTAACGTTATAGTCTTGTTCAGAGCTCGCAGCAAAAAGCGTTTTTCCTTCGAGATTTTACGAAGCAAAACAGGTATTTTGGTGTTGGAGAGGTGAAAAGTATATTTTTACGTCAACAACAGACATAATAGCTTTTTAAAGTAAAACGTTCTTTGATAATTGAAACCGTTTACTTAAGAAATAATTGCTACAATATCACTTAATCTTGATAAGTTAATAAGCGGAAAATACAAAGTAAACACTTTCACAGAACATCGATCAGATTAAAGAGACGAGATACAAAAGTCAAATGCGGGACGGAAATAAAAAAAATATCTCGACTACTGATACAAAGTAATAAACGAGATTGACTGACATCTCAAAACTGCAATCCAATTACATTGGTAACAGGTAATGATTCAATAATAATTGGAGCTATAAACCGAAACAGCCCATCGGCACTTTTGCCCACAGGTCACTTGTCGAAACCAAAATGCCCTTTAACTTTGCAAAAACTCCGCTTTCACAATGTCATGTTTTGACACAAATTAATCAAGAATACAAAATTTCTCAGAACTGTAGCACATTGAAATCAACCAACGTAATATAATTGATTCATCTCCTAAAATGGTTAGTAATCTTATAGCACGAACGAGTATCTAGGTAATTAAGTTTTTTGGATATTGAATAAATGTCTATGATAAACAATTTAGATAGTGATTTGATTACTATATCTGAATTTATTGCGATTTCAACTTAGGTTGTGGTTACTCCAATTAACGTCTCTATTAGAAAGTGAGAAGCTCTAACCAGCTCGAACAAGTAAAACTGCTGCGGATGTCAGACTACTTGTAGTATAGACAAAGTAATAACATCTATATGCATCGAGACCGCCTACGCAAGTATAACTTACAACTCGCCCCATACATAATTCAAATGTGTTTTGGTTCCACGGCAAATGTATGTATTCATTTTTGCAATAAATTCAGTATGTACACGTTTTATGAGCAAAATTTGCAATGTACGCGGATTGGATACAGCTAGATGCATATTTTGTTAATCAAATTCATCATTTCTGTTCGTCGCATGGAGACTACATCATATTTAGTTCAAAAACATGCAGGCAAAATTTAAATCAAGGGTCAAGAAAATCCTGTTAGCACTGTCATAATAACTAACTCGGACGTTTTGATGGAAAACGTATATCATTTGCGAAAACAGCCTTAGTGACTCTCCTTGGCATAACTGGTCTACCACACGCAACCCTTGTGCCGGCGGGCGTTTTCTAATGTAGCACCTGTTGTGCGCTGTAGACTGCCTATCGTCATTTGTTTGAATTACATCGCTGGCTTTGATGCTATAGATTCCATTTCACCCAGTTGCAATAAAGCCTTGGACGGTGTTCAGATTGAAATCACCTTAGACGTCAAATAGAAGAGATGACGCGTTTTCACTCTTGCTGACGGCTCGCCCGTCGCCGTATCTTTTAATTAATCTCAAGAATAAAATCTACCGCAACTAATGGTTCCGTCCACTCCATTGCGTAGTACCAAACGGAGAGATTTCGTACATCGCTAAATCAAGTGTTTCGTATTACATATGCTTGTTAGTCCAGAAACGTTCAATTTCCAGTGAGTATATTTTAAGAAGCTTGTTAAGTAAGCCAAGTTGCTATGTTAATGTTAAATTATTCGGATGGTAACGTTTAGAGTTAAGTGGAAAACAGAGACCAAATATGTAAGAATTAAATTGATTGGAAATTTATTCGGTCTTGCCTCTAAAGATATAGACGACCCATAGTTTGTAGTCAATAAGAACGTTTGGTATGTAATTAAAATTTACAGTAGCAATTAAAATGGAAAGTGGATTACAAAACAAAGACTGTTTGATTGCATTCTATGGCACTAATGTAAAGTATATTAAAATTGGACCGTTGTCTTTTAGTCGATCCTTGATCAGTACACGCAACCAACGCAGCGCCTGCGGGCTACTTTGCAACAGCCGATATCTGTGCTGGCGATCTTCATTCGTCGGAGATTTTTTTTGGTACCGTAAGCAAGTATTGCAAGTCAAGAAACCTCTCATATTTATCATTAATAATATTATTCTAATCATAAATAATTTACGATTTATTAACTTAATGTGAATGTAGGGATGACAGACAAAACACCATAATAACTACCAATGATTAAATTTTTAGGTCTGACTTTATTAATTTAAGATGTAAAAAAAATTATGCCACTATAAATTGCGGAAGCTTTTGTGATTCAAGAGCACCAGTTTGTTAATTAATAATTTATTTGTAAAAAATTAAAAGGAATTTACTTTTAAAACAAAATAAAATCCTAATCTTATCAATGAATTGATTTTCAATGACAATGCTGCTGGAAACATTAATTTTTTGCCTAGAAAATATTTCATAGTATTTTATTACGATTTCTTTGACATCTTTGAAATTATACTGAACCCAATTCTCAATACTGTAGTGTAAATTTCTTTGCTGTTGTACAACATCTAAGTAAACGTTGGCACTGATCAGCTGTGTACCTCCTAATAGCGTATTGCGCAATGAAACACAATTGAAAGTATTCATTTGATACCGAGGAATGTTACATTTTGGGTAGTAGTTGCCTTGTCCACTTATCTTCGATCTTCCAATTCGATTTAAAGTATTGTTTTTGTTGTTTTTTTTATCAGTTGTGCTTATTGATTGCTATATTTTTTCATGTGTAACAAGTAGAACTCCATTTACTTTAAACCATATATACCTACGTAACTACCAGCTATGTACCTAGCCATATTAATATTAGGAGATCTTTTAGTAAGTAACACTCTGCTTACACTCTTCAGACAGGACGATGATGACTAAATCATAACAAAGTATATCAAAAGTAACATTAATTCCTTTATCACAACTACATTAAATTTGCTAAGAGTAATTTTATAAATGATTAGCAAGTAATTTTAAGAATTAAAAATCTAATACATTCCTCACTATTGACAAACTTAATTAACAACCTGTTGTTTCAAAACACACGACTGCAATAAATTACTGATCAGAATACGAGTACATGTCAGCGTTTCCGTACCGATCTACATGTTCACGAATTGATAACATCCAATGAACAACTTTCGTAGCTGATCCATTAGACTCCACCCACACTGGCCACCGATACCAGAACCGGTGATAAAATGCTGCTAATAAATGAGGGAACAACAAAACTTGAAAAGGACATAGAAATAGAGATTTCTATGTCCTTTTCAAGTTTTGTTGTACATATAAATATAATAAAAAACATATACGTATAAAATAACCAAAAGTACACCCTGTGTTTGTACAAAATTTAAGCATTATAAGATATTTAGATAAAATACCCTCTAGAGTTTTGATAAAATGTAGCTTTAATTTATATTAAGACAATTAGACCCTTAAAAAAGGCAACAAGAAAACAAAGCAACATTTTACTGACCCAGCAACTTGCTAATGATGTACTACGGAGGAGCGTGCTTACATTTTAATAAAATCGATTGTAGATCGTACCACTAACAATCGGTTGAGAAATTCCATAACTAAATCAATAGATGTCGTGATAACATGGCAATAATCCCGGTCGCCTGTTTTTGTGAAATTGTAACGCGAAACCATTCTATATTACAAATGGGAAATATTCGGAAAAACAGTCTCCCTCAAATTATGACTAAGCATTTTTACACGGTACTAATATAAATATATAATACTGAATAAGTAACTGTTTGAGTAATAGGTGATTTCAAACATAGAAAATCACAAACCGATAAGTTCCTTTGATCCATCGATCTTACCAACAACGAGACCACATAACATGATGGAGCAGATATCTTTTTAAGGTGCGACGACATGATTACTCGACCTGTCCGTGACGAAAGTGAGAGCGGGGAAGATATGATAACTGATAACAATCACAATAGATGTTGTAACGTTAAATGTGCATTAGAACTGCTTGAACAGGTATTAGGAGCATTCGTGACAGCTTTATTTGAGATAACTGTAATCTTGGAGTTACTAGGGATTCAAAGAAATCAGGTATTTTAATAAAATTGCAAATCACTATAAAAGTTTGTGATATAAATGCAATAAATATTTCATTTTGAATCATTAATAAACCTTTACTACAACTTCATTGGTGAAGAAATAATAAAAATATGAGATCAAAATTATCATACCTAATTATGGTGGCAAATATGTACTTCTTTTCAATAATCTTTTGTATTAAATATTTTTATGACTATTACTACGACTTGTAAAACAGTTTTTTTTCCTAATTGTACTTTAAATATTGAACGAAGTATTATACTTTTCAAAAGATACCAGACATCTGATTACACATTAAGCATCGGACCGAAACATAGTTCCTTTTGAATCGTTCTAGACATTTTTCAATATTAACGATACAAAAGCAACTAGGTAATTACTGATCGATCTCGGAACGTTTAAAACAATAGTGATGGCGATGGCACGATAAGCGAGGATACGTTAGAACGGTGCATGTCGATAATCTCGAGCGCTGCATTATTGATGAGCTCGACGCCGCTTCAATAGAATATGATGACACACGCCATTACGGCCTTCCACTGGTTGTCACATAGATAATAAATTCACGATACAGCCTTTCGTGATGAGACTCTCAGTTTAATGTTCCTACTGATTTTATCAAACTTTTACTAGCTTCGATAGCATCGAAGCTAGTAAAAGTTTTTGTTTACTCAAATTACTGTATTTTACTTTCGATACATAAAATATTAATTGAATCGATTTACAGCTCCATTCTATTGTAGATAATAAATTGTATGGAAAGCTCAGTGCAGCCATGTGTCTCAACAATTAAATAAGCCCGCGAGCATTTGCGCAAAAAGAATATTTCTCAATACAAAATATTTGAGATACCCGTGCGTCGCACACCGCCCCACAACAAATCATCGAGCATTATCGAATGGGCACATCTCTACGCTAAATAAATCGTTACACCGGGCGACCAAATAATATTAATGGTAAGAGGCTAATAGTTCAGCAGTCGGTTGAAATTGATCGACTTCTGCATCTCATGAGCGGATCAGAACAGCGGTTGAAGTAATTTGAATGTAATGACATGTATTCATCAGACGACGTCCATTTGAGTGTTTTTAGTCCTTTAAAATCGAGTTTACGCACCACTTTTCTACTAAAAAAAGATTTTAGATTTTTAAAATTGGTTTATTACTTGGTTATAGTTATATTTATTCAAATAATTTTAAGTGCAAAAGCCCTACAGTAATTGTCGTAAAAAATTAAGCAAGCATATTAACGTGGTAATATTGTGTAATAAACATCAATGTATTATTTCTTTTAATTGAGTTATTTTATAAGACACAGCAATAAATTAGACTTCATTTCAGTTTCATTGTATTTTCAAATTATATGTGTATATCTTACCACATCTTACGAATATTTGGAACCTTTTGTATGTTCCGTAAATACTGTTCCTTTTTACTTTTGACTTAGAATGTTCAAATTCCGATCACCGGATTTCTTACATAATGTCTTGTTAGCTATTCTCGTTCACTCTTGCATTATGAATGAAATTCTACTTACACGTCTATATTGGGGAAAGGTGCGTCGCAAAACGAGCATCTGGGTTCAGCGTCTTCTCTGTCTTCTTCATCAGCAACAGCTTGTGATGAATACTTGTTGCTAGAGTTCTGGTGTTCTGAAAAAAGAATGCATTTTGATTTTAGTCAAATATTTCTTGATTGTCAACACAATTTTAAATCGTATATGGGCCAAATAAGAAACATTGCTTATATTTGATTTGGAACTGATTTTTTATTAAACAGCAAAATTCAACGATACATACAACTTTGTACTCAGTGCAACAATTACATTGTATCTATGCTGATAGGAGTTTAGTTACTATTTACGGATAGCGATTTTTTTAAGTGTAATTTTTCACTAAAAAAATCGCTATCCGAAAAGCTCACGAAATGTCGTGCGTAATTTTAAATATTAAACTAGGGTCAAAGGTTAGATATTAAACAATCTTATGAGAGAGAAATAACAATATCCGATTACATTTTACCGATATATGCTCACTCAATATATTATTGACACACGTAATATTGGAAGCAGGATAGAGAAACGATGATATGCAATATAAATAGGTAGATGAAAAAATAGGTATTTATAATAATTTGATATTAAATAAGTATCTTTATTTAATATCCAAGACATCTTAATAAATAGTCTTTATTATTATTAAAAAAGTGGGTTGGTTTCTAATTCGACTAAGTACTTGCAAGAATTACCTACACGTAATTATTGATAGTACGGCACTCTTTCATCTTTTGCATTTCATCACTCTCCTGTTATGTTAATTCATAAAAACTATATATTGATTATTAATTTTAATAAATCATTAATGATGAACGTTGACATAGCCTAAGCCATCGGTCACGACTACAATGATCGGGAAACAATTAATCAATTGTTATCAATAATCAATTGTCATTGTAGACTTCCCTCTAATATGCATTATTGATTTAGAAATATCATATTCAGTAAATAATTACATCTTAGGATGGAGGGAGAAATATTTGAGGCCGTCGTGGAGTTTGGATTTTAACGGAATCTTGATAGAGACAAATATTTGTGTGATGAACACTAAAATTGTTTACGATATAGGTACATAACATAATGTATTTAAGGTTATTTATGACAATATCTAAAATATTGTGTGCTTAAAGTGCTAATAAACCCGTACGTCACAGGGAAAAGGTCTGCCATAATAACAGCGTTTCTGTGACGTTAAGTATGTCACAGAAGCACATGCTGAGGCAGTACCTTTTGGCCATGCACAAGGATTTTTTAGTTTTTCTTTCTTTCTCTCTTCTTTTCGTTTCATTTTGTACTGTTATTTTTTGTTATCATTGTTATATTTAATTTATTGTATAGTGTTTTCTTTTCTTTATTGTATGTGTTGTCTTTGTGCTGGCCAATAAATGTATTTCTTTCTTCTTTCTTATATTTATCTGTTCTGTGGTATGATTCTTAATTTGGGCTAAATACGTAATTGCTCGTAGAAAATATTTTTTGTGCATTTTAAAAAATAAATATTGTTGTAAGCATATGCGAAAATTTCATCATTGTTTCTCTATAACATAAAGTGCTACTACAACCTCATGGATAATTTTTAACAGTAAATTTCATTGAAACTGTAGGTACTGTGCAGCACTCAGATTATCTCTTTATAAATTCGACTAAAGTTGAGACTAAAGTTTTCGATTTGCTCTATAATCCTAGCACAGTCGGACCGTACTGTCACATATTCGACAATAGACATAGATGAAAATATTCGTTTCTATTTGAATTCAAAAGAAGTGAAAAGTTAAAAGGAGTTAGCCGTGTGATGCCGGCAGAGTAGAATAGCATACCCCATATCCTCCAATGAGTGCCGTAGAAGGCGACTAATGGATCAGCAAAGGGGTATTGATCACCCTATACTCCGTCCACGTCAATTCGCATTGGGCAAGCATTGTGGACTTATCCTAAACCTCCTTCGATTTCAAGGAGAGGCCTCGTGTCCCTGCAGTGGGCCGAACTTAAAAGGTTGTTATGAATGAATAAATTTTAAAAAAGTCAAATGTAAGCATTTTTCAAATTGGCGTCTAATATACCTTTCGATAAAGTAAACAAAGCTAGTTTGATATTCGTGTGCTTCATATTTGTTATTAATATTTAAAACTTCAGTCAGATCATAAATTTTTTCCAGTCTAAGCTGCTTTAGAAAAATAAAAAAATTTCATTAGTTTAAAACCATTAAACAAGGAGGTTTTACGTGTAGTAGGTTTTTTTTATTACGACATGGCAATATTAAGGGTAACTCACTTAACACTGGAAGTGCGTTGCCATCCTGGGGACCCTCCAATCCGAAACACAGCGAACTGCTTCCCGGCAGAAATAAGAAAGGCGGTGGTACCTATCCAGACGACCCTACATATGGGTAACCACCTAAGAAAGTAAGCAGGTGACGGACCGTTACTTGTAAAATATGGGAACAAGAAAACATAACGTTGATCTCAAAGGAAATTGTTTACAAAGCAACAAATGATGATTAAAAACATAGACAAAAAGTTCAATCATTATAACACTTGAGAGGAACGCGCCTAATCACGGTGTCTTCTCCTTCTCCTCTCTACTCTGTCTCCTTTCTGCTACCCTGCTCCCCATTTATTTGAAGTCGGTGCAGTATGACTTGCTTTCAACTTATTGCTATAGATATAAGAATTAGATTGTACAGCCACCTGATTCTTGGTCTCCGGAGTAACATTTTAATACAACAATTGACAAACGTTTGAAAACAACTCCACACTGAAACGTTCATGCAAACAATGACATTTCGAATGCTCACAAAGAAATTTATGATTATTGCTGGGCGTCGCTCGGAAGTAAAACGTATCGAATTGACACTAGCAGAATTAATCCAGTCACGAGCGAAGCCACGCCCCGGGCATTGTCTAACGAGCGTGATAAGCCGAGATAGGTTAACACGACGTTGATATCATCGCGCCAATATGAATATTTGTAAATGGTAATTCGTTTATACACATAGAAGAAAAGATGCAAAGAACATTTTAGCGGACCGTAACGCTGCCTCATGAGGTGTTGTGTCCAAATCCCGGTGCGGTTACTAGACGATTACTAATAGTAGTACACAAGTTCCTAAATTATCGAGGTTTATAAGGAAGTTATGTCACGCTCTTTGAAAACAGTAAGACATGGTAAAACCTCCTATTAAAAACTATACTCGATGCTTTAATTGGTAATAGAACTATTTCTAAAAAAATAAATTCTTATTCTTCTTTTAAATAAATGGCGTTCGCGACACACAAAGATTGCGCTTTTCGTCAATGACAAATGAAAATGTACGTAGAGATGTTTGGCGGGAAATCATGGCGTCTGGATGTCGATCTTTATTTCGATAATTCAAAATTGCTTCGAAGTGGATTTTGTGCAGTGAAAGTGGTGTCGTTTTGTTGCATAGGCATCCGTGTTGACGAACAGTTATGAGAAATCATTGTAATAAAGGTTTTGTGTGTGGCGTTGAGAATTGTATAGTAGTTGGAAATCCCACTATACAATTCTCATCAGTCACCATCATGAGGTCTGTACCATGCATTTCTCGCCAAGCACTCCCTAGATGCATTAAAAAGTGTGGCACCCACATTTTAATGCAAAAATCAAGAAAGAAGATGAAACTGAAGACTTGGCTGTATGGGCTAGATCCCTTTGCCGTCCCGTAACAGGGAAAATTTTACCAAAAAAAAAAAAATGTACGTAAAGTGACAGACAATTCTACGGTAGATTGAGTTAAAAAAGGAATCTCTTAACACGTGTTTTTAAAACAAGAACTCGTGAGAAAACTCTAAATTATTCTTAATCCAGTAAAAATCTGAAAAAGAACGAGTGTAGCCGTCATCAATTTTAAGACCCAAAAAGTTAAGCCTTTTACGTGAATCAGAGCGTCATTATTATTTGTTGTAAAATATATTAAATAAAGATAAAAAAATAGCACTAACCTTTATTTGAAAGTTTGGAAAAGCCACTTCACTAATTCAGTAACTCTTTACTAATATTAAAAAAAGAATACGCACCGAAAAATCGCACGATCGAGAATTTCCAAAAAATCTTCAGGTGATAGCACGAGATCCACTCGGATGCTCATGAGGAGCAGTCCGCCAGTCAACTAAACTTGGTGTGGTGTCAGTATTGTACCGTTTGTTACAAATTATCAGGGGGCATGTCACCCCCACCCCACCTGCGGGTTAATATGCTTACTTGACCCAACACTTGCATTGGGGAAAATATTCGAAATCATCTATGCGTGTCACATCGGCCATTTGCTTTTTTAAGTGCTTAATTTAATTAGGGACGTTGATTTTGGGGCTGATTTTTGAAAATAGAATTTTTGAAGACCACGCTTTATTTCTGTTTACCCAAAAATGCATGAAGTGTAAAATGAAGAATTAATATTATGTAAATACTTTACGAAGACGCTTATGAAGAAAAAGCTTTCCTTATTACCGTATTTTTATCTCAGGATCGCAGGTGAGTCATGACTGTGTACGCGTATTGTCTCTCTGGGCTTCATCAATACTGGCAATACACACACAGGCAAGAATGTGCATCTGTATAGAGGTTTTATCTTAACAAGCGTTTGTGTCAGTCAATCACCCAGAGTAAAGTCGCTAATTCGAGATCACTATCAGTACCATGAATCACGATTTGCGATCTTTTTTCTTATTTTATTAGGTAGTTTACTTCAATTTCGGTTAGTAAATGTTTCAATGGTTTTTTCAAACATTTCAGTCGGGTTATCGGATTGTGTCTCATAGAGTGTGTAAATGCATAATTTGTTACAGAATTGGAGCATGATACAGATGGAGAATCGTTTTTCACTTAAGAAACAAGAGCAACGCGCGAAGTGATAAACACTATGTTTACTTAAAACGCACTCAACATAAATACTATATCTAAGCAACAAGGTATTTTCAATTCCTTGTTATAATCATAATAATTGCAATATTAACTCCGGCATTAAGTTGTCAAGACATTTCTGGAATTGCTTGTAAGATATCTCAATAATAATCGGTGTCTGGAAGGACCTACTATTACTAACTGTGGAGTTGCGTGCGTATTATAGTCTCCTTTACATTCCTCGTTGTGATAGGAATGTCAGTAGTAAAATTAACTAATACCAGATGGTCTTAACTCATTTTACTACTCTCAATTTCTCACATATCTATGATACACTTTACATTCAATGTCTAACGAATGAAGTAGTCAGCAACTTAACAAAGACAGGTAGGCAATCAGTTTCCTAGATATCATTTATAATTACTTTAATAAAATTCTTTTTGCGATTTTTATGTTATTTATGACAAAGATATATTAGAAATTACATTCATAACGTATAATTTACACACTTCCCCCTGCTTGAGAAAGAGAAAAAGGTTTTGGTAATTCAAAGATTTTTTATGCTTCTGCCGTTTTAATCAATGCTATTATTTAGCAATGCATAGATGATTTTATTGTATTTAATTTCCCCGTAAAAAGTGTTTAACACAATCCAATTTATGCTATACAAATCTCATACAAACTTTATTTTTTTACTTCAGCTCTAGGAAACTTTAGAATAATACCTTATCATCACGATTTTTGGAATGCCTTCTTAATAAGAATCATTATTCAAAGCAAAATATTCTCCCAACAGATTAAGCGATACCAATTCAAAATTGTTTAATCCTATCTAACAATGTTAAGTTCTATATTGCACACGCACAGTGGCGATTAAACGTTGATTGTTTGTTGATTCACGGAACAGCTTTTAACAATCGCTGCTAGTTGTTTTCTACATTACGCTAGTGTTTGATTGATATAATTTCGTTTCATTAATAGTTTTAAGTATTTAGCTCTTTGTGTTACCACTGTCTTCGATAATTAATTGCTAGACTTTTAAATACGAAGGAATATAACAAAAATCTTAAGACAGAACTCGCACCCGCATGTTTTCGCTAACTGTAAGGCATCCGATGTAATGAACTGCCCGAGAACTAAATGCTTATAAGAAAATATTTGAGTCAGCATAAAGAACGAAAGGGTCTTGATGCTTGTTCATTTCCTTTGAGTGCTGAGTGATTTTTTTCGTTGTAATTTTTAAGGGGTAGTAGTTCTGGGGCTGCAATTGAAATCCACGTTAGCAAGACAGGCATTTAGACAAACCTATGAATGTGAATTACGCTTAAATTAACGAATTATTTTATAAAAGAGAAATCGAAAATGTCTTCTATTTTTTACTGGACGTATTTTAACATAGTGTGTGACGCGTAAGATATAAGTTAGACTAGGCATTACACGTAACTAGTATTAATATTATATAGTAATAAAGGAGACTCCATAAGAACACTTGTTCTATTTGTGTCAATTTTCTAGAAAATAGTATTCACCAGGTGGCAGCACTTAGGCATGTGTTCCATTTGTCAAGATCACATTTATAAATCCTCATTTGACTTATTAGAGCGGGAATTTCCTTAGTGTTTTGTCACCAAGCCAAGACCTTCCGCCGAACTGGTGTTATCTAGAGTCATAAGGTTTCTCAAAAACCTTCAATGACCACTCCCGATTATACATAGCAGTACCTTAAATGATATAACATTATTGGTATCATTCGATAGTCAACTTCGATGCCCAGTTTTGATCGTTGTAAGATTTCTAAGGCCCTAATTAATTCCCATATCTTTAAAATGTTATCGAGACATCAACACATGTTATATTTTCGCGGGCCGGTTGCGCGTTCGTTAAGTTTTCCCACGACGTCGACAGATGACGGCCGACGCGCACGCACCGTGACGGTGACTTACCGATCTGCGTAATGAATTTAACGATCGCACAAAACGATGTTACACCTGTTATTTCTCGGGCTATCGTATAAGGGTCAAGTCTAAGCAATCAAAAAGCGAATATAAGGATAAATAAATAAAAATATAACGAAGCTTGGGTTAATTTTACCACCTTATTACAATAAAATAATTTAGTCCGCTATAACAATTTTTATTTTTCAATGTTAAGTATATAATTACCAAAAATCGACTCCCTTTTTATATTAGCATGATAGAATGGAAAAAATAATAAAGAAACGATATACTTTTTACAAAATGAGACCATGCAGACCGTCTGACTTATTTACAATAATGGACGAGCGGGACGATAAGCTTTAAGCGCCAACTTAACTAAAAGAATTCAACCATTTGAGCGTTCAGCCCTAAGCAAAGTTCCTGGCACATTAAAGTCGACACTCAAGAATTTATGTTTCGAAAACAAAAGACTAATCCACTTCACTAGCTTCGACATCCTATTACAGCGGAATGGGTCTCTTAGACCCGCGGGCGCAGAATCAGAACGCATCAGGTGCGTCGCACGCGCAGGTTACCGTTACGGCCCGCGGTCGTACAGGCTGGTATTGTCCGTTCGCGAGTCTAGTGTTAATATTTTTGGATCACCCGATGACCTTAGGTCAGGTTGGTTACGGTAAATAAGGCTCTCGTACATTGTTGTAAGCTTTGCAACTACTTCTGGTTTTTAATAGAGACAAAATAATGCATTTAGAATGTAATGATTGCGGACTAGCCTACAGGCCGCTAAGTTTTTACTAGTATAGTATTATATTATCTGTGCTTTTATAACTTTTATATTTAGATGAAATAAATAAAAAAATATATTTTGACGTTTGTCATGTCATCTAATTTATTGCTGTTGTTCGCTTGTCCTCGTATTTTCTCTGTATTTTTATATTATTTGTAAATAAAGTATCCTTTCACTAATTTATATATTTTATTTGAGCTCTCCAGTCTTTTACAGTCCACTCTTTAGAGTGATTGATATAATGTTCATGTAGAGCTTTAAAACAGGTCTAAATAAAAAAAACCCCGCTCACAATACCTCCCATAGACCGAAATACGAGTTTTATACTCATACTAAAATATTGATTAAGTAGTTTATAGTAAGTATTTACATATTTTCAATAAAAGTCGTGTTGGAATCTATATATATAAAAGAAAGTCGTGTTAGTTACTCCACTTATAACTCAAGAACGGCTGAACCGATTTAGCTGAAAATTGTCAGGGAGGTACTTTAGAGCCAGGAGAAGGACATAGGATACTTTTTATCCCGTTCGACAGCATTCCCGTGTGACTTGACATGAAACGTCAGTCACTATAAAACGTGGTATAACAAAAAAGAATCAGACTTGGAATAACAAAACGCAAATGACAGCTATGTAATTGACGTATAATGACAGCTATGTAATGACGTATGGATTCGTATAAACCTTAGACAAAGATTCTTTGTCTAAGGTATAAACCTTCAAAGGTATAAACCCTTATAAACCTCAGACCAATGATTATAATAGACTCCGCCTTAGCATTTTGAAGCGTGCCGTTTTCTGTTATTTGACATTTCTCGATTGCGTCATTGCGATTGACGTAGGGATGTGAATAATGTATAATAATCATTTGAGTATAGATAACTGTATAAGTATTTTGCTATTCTAATTTATTGGAGTTTTCAAGAGCAAATCAAACACAAAACACCAAATAGAACTAAAAATTTATTTTTGTAAAATTTTTAATTTATAAATTTACAGAAAATATTTACGAAAATGTTTCCATAAACGGTGTAACAAAAACCAATTTTGGTTTGCATTGATTGTATTCTCTTCAGTTTCCTAGGAGATATCATTTATTTTGGCGCTGAGGTAGTTTTCTTTTCTTTAGCACTTAAAATACCGGCAGGCATACGACATGTATTACAAGCACATGCTTGCATACAGCACCTAATAACCTACAGAACATGTATGTTTATGAATATACTATTATAACTAAATCCAAATACAAATTTAAGTAATTCTATTTGCAATATTATTGCCTTGATCGTGCTACTGGCTACTGCTACACTATCTTTAATATAAACAACATGTAAATTAAATAACCAAAACCCTGAATACAGGTGGTTTGGGATCGGCTTCTGAGTTGATTTCAATAATTTTTATTTTAAAAACGATTATTGAAATCAACTCAGAAGCCGATCCCAAACCACCTGTATTCAGGGTGTTGGTTATTTAATTTACATGTTGTATATAATTCCCGTCTCACGATGTTTGTCCGGTATAAACTCCGAAACTATAGCAACCTGATTTAATCTTTTTTTGTTTTTAAATGTGTGTTTTGTTCCAACTTGAGAATAGGACAGTTTTTATCTTGATAAGTATTCCTCATTTTTTTTAAACTGCAAATTCAATGTTATAGGACAGAAATATGAAATTACCACAGCAACGCGTGGCCGGGACAGCTAGTTCTTAATAATTTTTATATAAAAAAATTTAAACATTTGAATTTTTTTTCTTTTTGTATGTTTTACCCAATTATAAACATCAGCTTACAGCTAAGTTAATTTTCCGAAAACATACAATAGAATTCAAAATTAATCCGATATGAAATTTTAGTGTCACGCTTCCAGTTGTATTGTGGCGAAGAAATTATTCAATTTCGCGTAACATCTAGATAGGAGCGATCTGCTACGAACAAAAAACGGAGACAAAGCGCGCTCAACCCTTCCACTGGGGGCGGTGATATTAAATTGAAATATTTTTATTTTATTGTCCGTAATATTTATTTGATTGCTAAATAAATAGGCGATGTGGGACGCCGAGCGATTGTGCTCGGTCTAATGGGGGTCTCGCTTTTGTCAACGGTTAATTTTTTGATTAATCATTCCAGTTTCGTGGGGAATCGCTGCAATTCTGTGACATTTCAATTTTCGTATTCGCCTTTTGTTATGCAATGGTGTGTACGTAGGTGGATTCTACGAATCATCATTAGTTTTAACTTCAGTAATCTTTTATCAACAGATTAGCAATTCATATGGAATACATTAGAACAGAAGTTTGAGTAAGTATTGCTAATATAAGTACCTAGTTGTATTAGCAATACTTACTCAAACTTCTTGCCAAGAACATAACTTTAAGACGTAGACTAAAAGTTATGCTGTTGGCATTTTTAACGCATAGAGTATCTAATTCAATTGGTAACAAAATTATGAAATTTGAGTACAAACAAACTTATTTACTAACTGAAAATTGATTCAAGCAGTGAGTTCACTAGATTCAAAAGACGAAGTACCAAATATTGTCTGTAGGACTCTCTTTTACTTTGTAGGTACTCATAATTTTCACTTACAAATTACGTTTCCTAATCATAATCTACAAATGGATCGTGCTTTGATAACAGCTTTATGCAAAGGCACAAAATAAAGCGCGTGCGCCCGCGCCGGACAAAGAAACGTCATCAATTTTAATCTGCGCGACAATTGCGCGATGACAAATATCAACGCGACACTCATTCATTACGTAGACGAACGCACGCGCGCTAAAATGGTACGGCTAATAAAGGGTTAACTTATTATTATTTGAAACCGGATTATATTTTTGTGTATTATTCGAATGATTAGATTCGTGTTTATCTGTAAAATGTATATCTAAAAAATTTAATACTATTTATGCATTTCGTTTTATACCTAAATCCAGTAGATGATGTTACCTTATATTTAACTTATTATGTAATTGGGTATAAAATTTTGATAATTGGCGTATTAATGAGGTTTCGTTTTCAATCAACTAGTAGTTAACCTTACCTAATAGTAGGCAATTATCATAACGATTGTAATATTCATGGTAAAATTGCGGCCTAAGGGCCGAAAATGCGTTAAACGGGGCTACGCAACGGGGCACTTTTCTATGGAACCACGTGTTTCGGCCCTTAAGCATGTCTATGCAGCGGTTTATCTCTCACACTAGCTATCTTCGCATTTAGACTCCACTTCTGCTTACCATCAAGTGGATCGGAGTTATTAGCTTGACCTTTTCATAAAAAAAAAAACATTACAATAACAATGACACGAGAACTCAATTTGAAAATAATTTCAATATCTTTCTGCTACAGCCTACACAAATGGGTTATAGATAAAATCACCTATGACTGTAATAAGTTGGCAAATAAGCATTATTTAATACTGGGCCGTAATCAATCACGTTGCTTCCCAACTCACAATGTGTCTTTGAAATAATCCTTTCGTGAAAAATGTCCTTAGCGTAAATTATTCAATTGAACAATCGAAAAGGCTATCGATCATCGCTTGTGCAAGTTCATGACAAATGTATTTGTGAAGAGTGGCTGCAAATCGATTCTAATTACGAATATTAAGAGTCATTGTTAGGACGATGTGTCAGCAGCTGTTTGGACAATGTGGGTGCGAGCAATTTTGTGGCTAAAGTACTCATTTAATAGTCAATGAAGCCTCCTGAGTCCGGGTTCTTTTAATGTAAAGTCGAGTAAGTAAAACAGAATATTTTTTGTATTACATTTGCCTACACTGCCTAAATATGAGCTCGTTACTTTAAAATCAATCAACTGGATGACAGAATCTTTTAATGTGTATGTACTCACTTGAGCACTCGCGGTCCCAAGTCGATAAGTACTAACCATCATTTCTAGATCATGCCAATGATGGCAAGTGATGATATTAAAGGGGAAGGAGGAAGCTATCTTCACCCGGAAAATCCTCGACCAATGAAGCACTGGCTTGACCATCTTGACTAGCGAAATACATAAATGCTGTTAACACTATTGTAATGGTGGCAGACTTTGATAATATGGCGGTAGCTAGCCAGACAGGCTTCAAAGAAGCCCGAACAACAAACCAAACCATGCTCAACTTTGAATTTTGGTGTGTAATAAATAACAAACTTTCAAAAATATTTGTGAAAAACACAAATATTAAAATCAAAAACATACTAAAAAAATTACAAATTCTTCCAACGGATAGCATTTTGTTATATTTAAGAGTCATACATAAGCTTACAGATTTTATTTTTCTCTACAAATAAATAGTTATCGGAGACCGCACATTAGCCTTTTTTGCCATTTCTGACCAAATAAATGCACCAATTTTTAACATGAAAACTTCATAGAAACCTAACTATATTAGACAATTATTGTTCTAAATTTAACTTCGTAGAACGCAAAACAAACATTAATTTGTAATAAATTTCGATGATAAGCAGTTCTGAACTTAATGGTTTGACTTTATTGTCTAAGCGACACTGGCGATTCAGCGTATAATAATATTAGACAACACAATAATTAAGCACAATTCGAATCGCATAAATCACTAACACCGTCGGCTGTGTCGCCGACACACCGGAAGGCGTTACGGGAAGCACTGAAGACTTAGAATGAACATGATTATTTACTGGATATGACAATTTTAGTTCTCAATTTTGACGACAAATGTGTTTTCCTCATATTGTTTGATTTAAAGGAGATTCAGGTTCCATACATTTCGAAAGTGCCAGTTAACAAAAGAAATTAGAAATTAATACGTACTGTTAGAACTAACCTTGTGAAGCAACAGTCAACACAAAAGTTTGTAAGATCGCTCTGAGTATCAAGTCGTAAGTATGCAAGTTCGGTGATTGTTTGTTTACTATCAGTAAAGGGCCAAAATGAATGGTCTAATTTGCTCCTTTTTTACTACCTATCTATATCACGAACTATTAAAATTGTTATGAAGCATACGCTGGAAACCTTATCATCGAAATTTTACAATACTTTAAAAAATAGTACAAAAATTTTAAACATCTGTTATTTACGTGGCAGTATAATGGTAGGTATGATTTAATTTTTAAGTAATTTTTGTGTATTACTGTAGTATCTGAGATACTACAGCGAGAGATTTCGTAAGTTAACCTTTGCAAACTATGCTCCTTCAAATTAATATGTGTGAAGTGCAATAAAGATTTAATGTTAATCAGGTATACATAATTGTAACATTATTCACTAATTAAAAAATAACTCCAGTCATTAATTGGCTAAATTCAAGCTAATCTACAAATTTTACTAAATAAAACTACTTTTACTTATTTAAATGATGTGTTAACTTATTTTTATTTAACATGTAACGCAAATCTAAAGCAATACTAAGCTGTTATTTTATTTATTTTTAATAATCCGTTTGAAAATATACTAATTTTCTTAGCAAAATTCCAAACACTTCCAGTTATTTTAACGGATACATACATCAACCCTTATGATAATATAAGCATATGCGTGATTTTTCACAGCGGGCGCAGGCGGCGCGTACGTCGCGATTTATCTAAATTAAGCATCGAATGCGCGTGCCGGCCGCGCCACGCCATCGCTCTACAGTGTGTAGCAGTTGCAGGGTTAAATGAGTCGTTTTTGTGGGAATTTCGACAATGTTATTTAAGAAGGTTACGAATAACGTTTTCGGGGCATAAATTAATAAGCCCTACTATAATTATGTTCCTAACCATCATCATTTTAGCCGAGAGACGCCCACTGTTGGACATAGGCCTACCCCAAGGATCTCCGCTCGGTCCTGCGCTTCCCGCGACCTAGAACTTTAATATTGCAAGTGTCTATAGGCGACTGTATCCACTTAACACCAGGTGGGCTGCAAGCTTGTTTGGCTCTCGTAGTAGTATATAAAAAATATCAAGTCACTTTGTCTGTCCAATTGTATCTATATTATTGATTGTATAATTTAGCTAGGTAATACAGGATTTCTCACAGCTGTAAAAATATCTTAGCGCAAACTAATCATAATGGCTACTAACAAAAGTATTTTTTAAGCCAAAATAAAGACCAAGTTCAGACATTTTCATTTTAGGGTAGTGTTGCTTGGATATATCTGTTGGTTGATGGCGGAAGTGTGTTTTCACGCCACTTCTCGAATCTTTATGTATAAAAACCATTATATTTGGAAAATTTTAACTCATTCTAAACCTTAACTTTCATAAAGATCAACCTTAGTCTCTAGCACGTCCGAGACTTTTCCATTCATTTACATTTCAATGACCAGCTCAAAACATTTCTTTTTACGAATGTAAAATGAATCTGCCTTGCTTATTTTTATTCTGCTGAATAAATATAAATCTGCTAAAAATATATTAGTTATTAAGAAACATATTTTGTGTTTGCAAACAATAACGCATCTAATTGTAGTCACATTAGCAATTTAATAAATAGGTAACTTTATCCCACGTCACTGCGAAACGTGACTCAATTTTACCGAAATAAAACTCCCTGTAAACAGAAAAGTGGGTAACACCTAAACTCAAGGGTCACAAAGCTAGGGCCAGGGCAGGTGACTCCAATTAACTCGGCCCAGGGCAAGTGAACCGTGAAGTACGCGTGACCGTGATTCAACTGACGAGCGTTTAGCTTCCGTATGGTCGAACCATAAAATTTCATATAACATCCATTATATAACAGAAGTCATTTTTTCCTCTTTATTTACGGACCTAAATTATAATGCAATGAGTGTTCTAAATATTCTCATATACCTGGAATAAGTCAGCATCCATTGCTGAATGTTAATAGTACTTCTTTAAAGTATATTTTGTAAAAATATTACATAATGGAGATTTTTAAAGAATCTAATATATCGTAATTTAGTGAAAATAGAGAATCCTAACTATGATTATTTTTAATCAGTCCTGTAGTTATTGGGAGATTTCATTATGACTCAACTCATATAAAAGATAAAGAGATACGTCATATTACAGATCAGAGATGACGAGATAAGATAAAGGATAAAAAATTAAGCTAACACAAACATAAATCATTATTTTTATATATACTCAAACTCAAATTCCAATTTCTTTATTCATTTAGGTACAATTTGTACACTTATAAAAGTAAAGTTTGATGCCATCAGTTCAAGAGTCTACCAGGAGGCCTTGTTCTGGGATGAACCGGCAAGAAACTCTTTCAACCTTAAGTATTTCCTCTTAATTCTTACCTGTATTAGGAAGAACATCTTGCAGAGGAAGAGGAGTTCGTGGTCCCAGCAATAGCTCTTGTCCGGAATGAATTTCACGTATCACCTTATACCAAACCTGAAAATAGCAAAAGAAAAATAAATAAGCTTAGCGTATTTTTTTTTCAATAAGATAACTTGCAAGTGCTTAAAACTCGTTGGTATGAATCTGCAACAATGTTTCACGGAGTTTGAATGAAGTAAAGTTCAACCTAGTATTGTTTGACTTTGGATTTCTTTAAAAGTAAAAAATTAAAGTGGAGTGTATATTTTAGCGTCGAAAATTTCATTAAGTGACCAATTTAATTACATGAAGCAAACAATGTGAAGCCTAATAAGAAAGAGTGGAGTTTCCTCATTCCAATTGTAGCTATTAATTTGTACCTAAAAAGGCTTAAAATTACTAATTTTAAGAAACAAGAAGGGATTTTTTTTATTAATTATAGTATAGAAATATAGACACATTTTCTTGACATGACTTGCCCCATTTATCGCTTAAAATAAACAGTTTGAATGATTTATATATAAAATCTTAGTACACCTATGAATGTACTATGGGAGTTTCCGTGCTTAAGCGATTCAAAAACAGTTTCCTAAAGCAAGGAGCAGTTTTCTTTTATTCAAACTGACTTTTATTTATATAACAAAGGCAGCCAATATGACATTTCATATTAGATTCTACTGTAGATCAGGATTCTATCTAGTAACAGCCTCCAAATAACGAATGCCTAATTATTAACTCTTATCGAATGACTGAATCACCGACCAATAACCGCATGCGTTCATGAAGAAAACTTCTCTGAGTAGATAGATATGAAAAAAAAACTCTTTAAAGAAAGCTCAAGTTTCGTAGACAATACATTAAACCCAGTTAGGGTTCTGAGTGGATCTAATCACCGCATCTGTTCACTCCCCTCGTGACCGGAAGTAGGACACAGTTGTTCAACCGAACTCCGATTTTCTGCCACCGGAAGTACTAACGTTCCACATTCAAATTTCATTGGGGTACGCCATATACAATGGGGTTGCGACAATGATTTCGGCGTTATTTGTGCTTTTCGATGTGACTTAGAGATGTAATTACGGATTTACCTATTAATTGGGTCGAGAATTTGAAAGAACCGTGAGATAAAAATATCAGAAAATACTAATAAAATATACTATTGGAACAATAAGATTATAAAATTAAAATAGGAAATGAAATGAAAATGCATTTTTCTAGTATTAATGAAATGAAACTTAGAAAAATGTGTCTTAAGAAAAGTACTACACTCGATGCAGGAATGTGGTTAAAAGGAGCCAATTGTAAATTCGCTTTTACATGGATCTCAAATACAATACATATACTTGTTTTGCAGCAAAAGAAACCGTAATAGGTTTATGAATGGCTGAAATCATTCAGCGACACAATAATAAATATAAAATATCAGTGACCTTTTAAATTTAGGTTATCCAGGATTGTATTAACTAACCCCTTTTTCAGCTCGTTTAACAAGTTGAGGAGGCCATAACTGAAGATAGCTGGGTAAGATTGGTTGGTATCTGTGGTCTATCTTGAGCTAGCTCAAGGTACAGACATTTTAACCAATGTAGATGACATGTCAAGAAACAGAGGTGAGAAGATCGAGACGACAGATGGATAGAAAAGAGAGAGGATTGAAGAATTTGAAAGAGTTCGGATATTATAAAGGTACTGTAATTTCCAGCTAATCCTCATTTTTATTCGTTACGATATTTCTACAAGATTCAGTCTTAGGATGAGTTTTAGCTACAATGCAAGTGTTTGATAACCATTTTTAGCTCTCCATGACACATGTTCTGCATCTTGTTGATAACAAAATGATTCACTCAGCGATTTATCAACATCTATCTAATATTACGATCTTTCGAATGGAAATCTTATTACGTTGATCTTGAAGTTTCATAGAACAGTATTATTTATCTTTCAAGGTCTTAAGAGGTATCGCTGCGGGCTCCAGATGCCCAGCTGGTGAATCATTGTGAATGTAAGCGATACCAAGGTTCTAGTTTATCTCATTAATCCCAAAACACCCTTTTCGCCGATGGCAACCACATCAATTTTCTCAATCTAAGAATCGAATTTATATAAAATTACTAAATTATGGATAGCTTTCAATATTTAATTTGTATACCTACATTAGTGAGTTTTCGTCGGAAGTTGTCTGCAACTAGTAGTCAACTATTAGCTTATGTGTTTAACGATTTTTTTACACCACTACGGGAAGCCAAATGATTATAAGTCATTATTTTAGCAGTCTATGCATGTATTTTTATATTTACGTATGATCCTCTGTAGCGCCTAAACTATTCATCTTCTTTCCGTCAATAAAAATTCAAGGGATTTGTCAATAGGAGGATTCGGTATTACCATGTAAAGCTAAAGCCCGATTTTATCGGAAGAAATATTAATTAAAAAAAATATTTTAAAAAATGAAGCTTTACTAACAGGTGTACCTTGATTTGTAAAACGTATATGGTTTTTTACCATTAAATTTGTCTTAATTTGAATTAGAAACTTTGAAAAGTCTTACTTGGCCGGCTTGCAGCAAATGCTGCACGTTGACGTCATGAGGATAACTGGTAGAGCGGACCAGCTTTAACCAGTTGGTCTTCTCAGCAGTGCCATCCAACCATCCGCGAATGCCATTCTTGCCTAGCACCTGCATAACAAGGAGAAGGAAAACATTTTAGACAAACGAACCAACACAAGTAAAAAGAATAACAACTCTTACGTACGGCCAATTGCACCAAGTTTTGCAAAAAAGTAGCATGAAATCCCACATAGGAATGGGTTGTTCCATTTTTAAATTGATGTTAATATTTTACAAAATTGTAAAAAATTAAACTTGTCGCCGGACGTTAAAATAAATAATCAAATAGAGTATAGATAAAAATATTTGATCAAAATTAAGGTCGATTAAAAAAAATAAAGAAATTAAATAAACTATTGGTATTCAGGAAAAACGATTATAAAAAAAGTATAGTACCTTACTCATTTTTCTCCGATACTTTACTTTTGTTATAAGCGCCATCTAGTCAACAAACGTGAAACTTCCTACAAAATCTCGTGCCTATTGCGCGAGTTGAACAGCAGCGCAAAGAAGTTGGAATTGAATTACTATTAATTTCTTAGAAAATTAAATAATAGTTATTTTTTAATTCGAAATATTTTAATAGTGAATAATGTCCTTTTTTTAACACTTTTGCACATACAACTTTATGAAAATAAACTTTATAACTTAGAAATAAATTTTCATTTCAGGTGGTTTAGTTTTAAAATTTCGGAAAATGAATATTATTTGCATATTGCTAAAAATACAAACAATAATCCTTTTTACGTATAGCAAATAAAACAATTAACCAAAATAAATTACATAGCCACCTAGCGGCAGCTGTCGGTACTAGCATTAACCAGACACCGCGGCCTCACAATAGATGGCGTTATTAGTCTCTGTCAAGATGCACCGGCTCGTCGCTTGGTCATTTATCATTTGACCCCCAGACCGGACCATTTAATTTTCATTGTGGACTTCGTTGTTATTAATAGGGTTGATGTGAGGGATCAAAGTTGTATTATTTTATCTTTATCTGTCTACAATTTTGATAAGTAACTTAATCAATTTGTTTTTCTGCTAATATTATGTAAGTTAGTTAATTATTTTATGTACCTATCCAATTTCGTAAATACCTATATTATGTAGATGATTTAGGTGAGAATAGGAGATTGACTCGAATTTGAACATTATTACTTACATCATAAAGACTGTTACTATACTACCTACGTCTTTGACCAAGCACCAAGAAATAAGAAAGTTACTGATTACTCGTGCTTAAGTAATCAGTAATTTTCATATATTCCATTTATGAATATATCCTTTTGCATTCCCTTACTAGAAAGAATTTCGAAACAAAAATTAAGTAAACACTGAAGACATGGCTATATGGACCAGATCCTTTTCCATTATCAAGAAGAATTAAAAAGGAGTGTTTGGCGGGAAATCATGGCGTCTGGATGTCGATCTTTATTTCAATAATTAAAAATTGCTTCGGAGTGGATTTTGTGCAGTGAAAGTGGTGTCGTTTTGTTGCATAAGCATCCGTGTTGACGAACAGTTATGAGGAATCATTGAAATAAAGTTATGAGGTCTGTTGCCATGCATTTCTTTCCAAGCACTCCCTAGATGCATTAAAATGTGCGACGCCCATATTTTAATGCAAAAGTCAAGAAAGAAAATGAAACTGAAGACTTGGCTGTATGGGCTAGATCCCTTTGCCGTCCCGTAACTGGGAAAATTAAACCAAAAAAAAAAAGAATTAAAAAGAAATATGTAGTACATTTTGTACCTACCTAGCTAGGTAGCTACAATAAAAATAAAAACTATTTTATTGCTGTGTACCTAATTTGTGAGCATTCTTAGGACTCTACCTACATATTTATCTTAGTAAAAATACGTATCTATGCAACTTCAGCTTCATAAAGAGCATTTGAAAACAAAATTCCACAAATTTATTACAATTAAAAGCAAAAGTAAACACTTTAATTCCTTATACAAAGCCTACAAGCATAGGGTGCTTCGTAACAGATACTTGAGAACGTAAAAGTTCGATTGAGTCATAACACGAATACCTAATGACCACTTTTTATGAAGATGTGTACCTCCCTGATAGAGGGTTCCGTGTTTGTTCCGGGGCTAAATTAGGGCTCTTCAACTTGATCTATTGCTTCGGTAAACACTAGTCTGCTGTGGGAGCGTCATGTCGATTTTGTTGATGTTTTATTTAAACTGTCTGATGTTGTTTTGTTTGCGGGTTCGATAGACGCTTCCCTAGTTAATATAGTGGATAATACTTGCAGGACAGTAATGGGGTGCCTAGTGTGATCACGCACTATCGTTTTTGCAGCATTTCGACTACCTACTTCTGCTTGGGCTTACCAGGTGGATAGTTTGCTACAACTTGCTAGACTTTAGTACTACTAATATAAATATTTGTAATCCAATCACTTGATTGTAAGTTATCATACAACTGAAAACCATACTCATTGTCTGACTTAAGATATTGTCTTACCAAACTATGCGAAATTGGTTGTAATTAAAGAACGTCTAAATAAAGAAAAGACATTAAAAATCAAAGGAACATAAATAAACTTGTCGAATATCGTAATGAAACGCGATGCCATAAAGTTTTCTTTTGTTTCAACAATAGCCGTAACAGCTACCTATTTAAAACTTGATAACAATACATCAAGTAGTCAAAGAAACAAGGTGCCTAATCTGGCGTAAAATTAAATCTCAATCCCCACTTTATCATCTTCGAGAATTGCGCAAAATATAAAAAGCATCTGTTGCCCAATAAAAGTGAAGTAACAAGCAAGGTATTAATCAAATCTAATGTAAGCTGTACCCTCTTGATCTCTACACACAAAGACTATAAAAATAATCAAAATACCATCATCCCTTTCTTACGAATGGCTTTCGAGAGGGAGGGGTGTTCGCTCGCTAAGTGTGTACGCAACATTACGCGTCAACGGCAAGCCTTCCGCAGCATTTATCACGATATTAAAACCGAGTCGGGTATGAGTAAAAAAGATAATTATCTTAGAGGCAACCCTCGTCTTAAGCTAGGGTTATCACACACTCGATTAATCGGTCGTTTAAGGTGTGTAATCATCTCTTATAAATTGTAAAAAATCTGCAATGTAATGTATTGTCAATTCAATGTATTATTTTACAGATATGAAGGTACTGATATCGTAGTTACATCTATAATTTAGGAATTCAAGAAATACCAAATAATAGGTAACGCATATCATTAATAATAACGCACACATTGGAGTTTCTCCCGAGTTCTTGTTGTAAAAACACGTGTTGAGAGACTCCATTTTTAACCTCAATCAACCGTACAATTTTTGTTACTATATATACATTTTCACTTGACATTGTCAAAATGCGATAAATAACGCGAACGCCATTAATTAAAGAAGAAGAAGAAGAAACGCACACATTAACTTGGTATAAGATGTATGAAATTACCAATATATTTTACACACCAACATTAGGATATCATCAAATTTAAGTATACATTATCGCTAAGCTCAAAATTAGTTTAGATAATGAACGTTAAAAAGACACGAAAAGAAAAATTGTCTATGAAACGTGAGGCAACCCTAGCCGAAGCAGGGCGATGAGTAGGCGAGTGCCGGCGGCACATGTTCGCCATCAGTCATCGATGAACGCCGGTCAAGGATGCGAATTGTGGACACTTGTTACAATCCGGGGTGCTAACCCTACCGTGAAATATGTTCAGGCCAAACTTAGACTTTAATGATTTCATTTGAGTTTAGGAAGAAAATTCCAGATCTACGATTCTTTCATTATTAGCCAATGTTCTAGCAGAACGATTAAAGAAATTCAATGCTAATTTACTTGTTTTATAAAGGAGATGTTCCATATTGGTACTTGAAAACCCCCCACGGTAAATTATATATTAAACGAAAGCTTAAAGGATCTTGAATATACGTTTTTTCAATTTTAATCCACCGCATTTTCGAGTAACTTTACAAAGCGTATGCCAGAAATTTAACCTTTTAATCGAATGTTTTCTGATTGAATAATGGTTAAAAATATTAACATCCCTATTGTTAGTCAGAAACAAGAGCAAAAACTAACTTGTCGTGTTCTTAAAACATTTTTTTATGAGAAAAATTGCAAAATAGTTGTAGGCTGATAAAATCCGACCCCATGCCTAGCTATAAAAAAAAAATGACAAGACATAACAGGTCAGCTGTCATTACTGACACGTCTTACTATTTAAAATTGAATAATACATCTTTGCATAACGATTTCTGAGCCAAAATAAAATGCTGTTTTTTTTGTTAAAATGCGGGGATTTAAAATTAGAGTTTTTGTCGTATAATATTCTTAAAAATATCCTCTTTCATCTCATATCTTGTGTCTTGGGGGGTGGCCAAGTACCAGCCTCCATACAAATACGGAACATCTCCTTTTCTATTCTGTACCCCATTTAATTTAGGTAAAATTCAAACCCCTATGAGAGTCTAAATCTTCATCCAGATAGGAGAAAAACAGGCAAGGATTAGCAAAATTATTCCTCTCTTTACATTCATCATACAGCTCATTCAATATAGACTCTTTAATGTCCAAAATTAATTATCTACTATATAAAAATAAGTTGGGTTTTCCTTCCTGACGCTATAACTCCAGAACGCACTAACCGATTTCCACGGTTTTGCATTCGTTGGAAAGGTCTCGGGCTCCGTGAGGTTTATAGCAAAGAAAATTCAGGAAAAATTTCAACAGAAAAGAAAATAGGCGGTACGAAGTTCGCTGGGTCAGCTAGTTATTAATATTTGTGACAAGCTTTTACTCGCGACTTCGTCCCCGTGGGGTTAAAATTCGAAAAATCGTAACATACAGCATTCTGAATTTTTAGCCCATAAGCCATATACCAATTGTTATGTATTTTACTATAAAAATGATGGATTTCCCATACAAACTTTCATCCCCTATTTCATATCCTTAGGGGTTGAATTTCGAGAAATCCTAAAATACGTCCTTCTTATTTTTTAATGAAAAAGACATATACCAATTTTTATGGATTTTACTTAAAAAATGACGGATTTCCATACAAACTGTCATCCCCTATTTTACCCCCTTACGGGTTGAATTTCAAAAAATCCTTATCTTTTGCCAACGTTATAAAAGGAACCTCTGTGCAAAATTTCAGCTCTCTAGGGCCAAGGGTATGGGCTGGGCGTTGATCAGTCAGACAGTGAGTCAGGACTTTGCCTTTTAGAGATAGATAATAAATCCCTACTTAGAAACAAAAGCAACCTGAACTGGAGAAGTACCTCCACCTTACAGAAGATCACGGTCAAATAACACTACATTTTTGTGGTGCTGTGTTTCTGTTGGTGAGTAAGGTCGCCAGAACACCACGGGAAGGGGATAAGGTCGTGCACAAGTGTTTAGTCAGTAATGTAAGCGTCTGTAGGCTACGGTTGCTGCTTACTATTCTATTCTTAATTAATGGCGTCGCATCGCATTAAGCGTACGCATTTTGCCAATGTCAAGTGAAAATGTAACTAAAGTAACAAAAATTGTATGGTTGATTTGGATTAAAAATGGAGTCTCTCAACATGTGTTTTCACAACAAGAAACTCCGGCTGCTTATTTTTCATAAGAAAATTATACAGAGGCCAAAAAAAGTACTGTAGAGCTATTATCATTAGACAGCTTTCTACAGAGATATCTAAAGCAACCTATTCTGAAAACCACTGTACCCGAAGTTACGTTACAAACTTTAGATCTACTCTTGTTCAAGTCAAGTCGTAAACATGCTTAGTTGAACAGTATATTATAAAAAAACGCTCGGCCGCAATTTAAATGAGAGCAAGCAGATCTAACATTTCCCTCGTAGATCGCAATTTCCCCTGAATACTCGGAAAGCTACAAATGTTCGCGAGTCGTTCGCATCAGAAAATTACATTTCATAAATTTGAGAGTGACGTGTTTGATGTCAATATCGACTTTTTTACCTTTTAGTAGATTCAACGAATTCGTAACTCATTTAAGTTTTGTAATCTTTAAATTCAATATTTTATACCTACTATTTTACAATAACATTTGAACGTAGAAGAATTATTTACGATTGATTAAACAATTGACGACAAAAGTATTCTGATTAGGATAAAAAGATAAGACAATGTGAAATAAGAAATATGCCTGACATACATACTTATGTCTTTAATAAGTAATTATAAATTGTTATTATGTAAATATCCGTGATTATTATCATTGTAATAGAAATGATAATAATTACGGACATTTACACAAAACAAGCAAAATACGTTACTAAGCACCTAAATCCTCAGATTCAGTTTTAGTAGAAGCATCACTTTGACATAATTTAAGTAAGCATAAACAAAAAAGTTAAGTAAGACTTACAAATAGAACTCTCAAACTGACCAATATAAAGTTTTTCAAAACCAGTATATAACACTATCGTAAACTATGCCACTAGTCTCTCTGCAAGTTCTAACTTCATCATTCTTGCACCGTTCTATGATGTTGAATCTTACCCGATTCTGTCTCCGTTTATCCGCAATATACTCTATATTACAGAAGCCGGCGTCTAGTAACATTAACATAGAAATAAATTTCTGTCGGTAAGGAAAGTCTTATAGACTCTAAAGTTCTGGGAATCAAACGGCCAAAATCACGTGTTGTCCACGATAGATAATTAGATTCTATTTTGCACACCAAAAGATATAAAAACAACATTTGTACAAAGTTGTTCAATTGGCGGCCTCATCTCTAAGAGGTAAGAATATTTTGATACTAATCGGATAGTATAAAAATATTATCGACAGAGTCGTCATTGTCGATACTGAAAAACATCTTTCCCATCCCTAAATTTCTGAAGAGCGCTCCGGTTGCGGTGATCACGCGTCGGTGCGCGAATCACACGGCTCGTTTCACAAGATAACAATTTGTGTGCGCGCTTATTTACCACACGCCTGCGCCAAATTGGACCCTCTACACGGCATATAACACGGCCTTTAAAGAAGGTTCATGTGGTATATACGCGTTATGTTTGAAAATGATTTTATGATAGGAAGATTGACTTGACGACTCAATCAGTCGATAAAGAGAAAATTTTATAACATTTTTCTTATTTTTGTCCAATAATAAAATTCCTTTGCGTGAATTTGACAATTTGCCATTCTATGGCTGCAATAATTACTTTTAAACTTTTGTGAATGTCAGACAATTATAAGGTAATCCAGAGGTAATCATATTATCTTGATTCCCGTTTTTATTTAATTCTATGTCTCTCTGTAAATATTGAAATTACTACTACAAATGTGTCCTTAATGAGATCGTCCTTTCAATCACTTGGATATAGCACCTATCCACTAGCTCTCTGTTTCATGGTCAAGATTTCTACTTCAACACCGATTTAAAATAGTCGATATAAATAGATATTTATTTAGGAAGTTCAGAATAGAGTAATAAGTTCGTTATTCATAAAATGAAAGGAAAATAGTTGAAGCTAATGTTTTGTTACTATAACCATTATGCAATGTCAAAAGGACGAATCCTTAGAGTAATAATGAGAAGACGAGATATTTGTATACGAATTAATTAATTCAGACCCTCTCCGTAGTCGCCTGCCTTTTAAAGGTTCTAGTAAAATTAAGGTCAAGTTGTTCCACAAAGCAATAACTCTAATGACTCTTCCTAAAACTAAGTGGCAATAAATCAACTGAAATATAAAGAATTTTGAACCGGCGTGCCAGCCGGAACCCTTAGCAGATACACGTTCAAAAACCCTATCTAATTAGCCTAACAAATCACTTAACCAACCGTTTCCGTCGGAGAACGCCGAAAAATATCCGGCCGCCGGAAAAAAAGCACGGAAAAGTTGCCCTCTTTCGGGGGTTTTTTCCATACATCTTCCTCACGTTTCAACGGTTTCCTTGTCTTCGGTTATCTTGGAAAGCATTGCTTCCGGAACTGTCTTGAGCCGTCCGCACTCTTTTATTTAGCTGGTCTTTTCTGATCCGGGACTCGGCGATTAGATAAAGCTACTAGTAAGGAAATGTAAGAAAACATGGGGGTATTGAATGAATGAATTGTTACAAAATAAATTGTTTTCTTTGAGGAGATAGATTCTTTTTGTTATAATATCTTGCGTGATATCTTCGCATTTGATATTTTGTATGACATTTGTTTTATCTAAAGGTGGCTTATAAAGGCAATATTTTTCACCAATTAGCTTTATTCCTGTTACTTTTAAATAAACAATCGAAATCAATAACTTAGTGACATTTAAACAAGCAAGTTAATTAAATTTTATGACGAACAACAACATACAATTTGCTCAAATGTTTCAATGGAAATTGAGATAAAATTTACTACGCCGTAACCCATAAATAAGTTACGAATGTTGCTCCTATTATTCTCAGCGTGCATCTAAGGCAAATTCGCAATGGCCTACAGTTCTTCGTTCTTTCTTCACTAAAATCCGATCGATATCACGTTCCTCCTCAACATGGCAATCCTTCAAAAGTCATTAGTCATTAACAATTCGGCGGAGTCTTTCATCCGGTGTCAATTTCTCGCACATATATTACCTGCGGCGTCAATGGCACTCTGTTCATCGTTGTCCCCATATCCCGCACAAATTATTTGGAAATTAGGAACTCCTTACACGGTCACGTTCTGACCATTAAAACGGAGACAAACGCTAATTCCTGACGCGACAAAATATCCACGAACGAGCGCTATCATTGCGCAAAAAAATTAAAAAGTTGGGACTGCATCTTCTAAAGCTGAGCTAATGTCAACCTTATGCTGTAGAAATAAGTGTGTCATCTACGTTAGCCATAATCAGTGGGTGTTGTGGATGCGATGTCCCATTGATCTCGTGATCGGCACCCCATTGAAACGGACAAAGAACTCCCATAGTTTGTTCAGTGATCGGTGAACAATCACACTGCACCCAATTGTGGGTAGTTTGTGTTGTTTTCATGCAATAACAAAGCTGGTTCGATTTAGATAAAGGAACATCTTATTTGTTTTGCTACTAAATTATCTAATATGTTTTGAATCCTGCTTATATTTAAGGTTAGAAGAAAAGAGATCGCTAAGGTCGCCCTTGGTACAAAAATGTTTAAATGTTCTCTACTGTACCTATTTGTATAAGTTACACTAATTTTAATTAATTACAAATAAAATAGTATTTGTACATTTTATACTTGCATTTTTACTCCTACATGCAAGTTTTTGGTCCTTTGAGCCGGATATGAACCAGCGATTATGTAATTATATTCTATTCCAAATAAAAAATTACTACTTAAATAGTGGCTACTACTAATATTATAATAACCTGAATACATATTTCTTGAAAATTACAATCAAAATTTATTTATTTGAATCTATTTGCAATGTATCCTCAGAAGACTATCACCTCTTTATGACGAATATATTAATATAAAACAATATTATTCATAAATTTTTACCTGTCTGTAGACTAATTGAACTAATGCAAAAATGCCTATTATGTGTCTCAAAAATTTATCAAACCGATCAATAGAATAAAACAAAATTATTATGTTTAAAATTGTCTATTGATAATTTCATGAACTCGAATTATTGTACAGCGAAGAAAAACAATCAGATCCATCATTAAATCCAAAATCGCTCGCAGATATGCGTCCTCGCATCTGGTCGCATTAAAACGGATTAGCCAGAAGATTACACGCAAAAAACGGCTCTAACTGCGACAAAGGCACCGTCTCGTCACCGTGACAATTGTCGCGACACGGAATTATTTCGGTTTTTGTCACTTTTTTGTCGGTGTCATTGCTGCTGTTTGGAAATAGAGCAGCGGGCTTAGAATAACGATTGAGATGTCATTTCATAGATAGTAGGTTCATATGTATAATAATAGAAAAGTGATGTTTTCATTTCGAATTCGCAACGGTATGTTCTTCGTGTCTATGGCAAATTTACAGTTTTTTGAACAGGTAAATCAAGTAATTGAAGATGCCTGCCTGCCTGCCTTGATTGAAGTGGTAATTTTGTATTTTTAGACAGAGTTCTTGAAAAAGAAATTAATTGGACCGGTTAGTATTAGTATAAGTAAATTAATTGACCTAATTTTTAAACAAAAAATAATATTACACTGTCATTCGTGGCTCTACATTCAGATAAAAATGTATGAAGAAGAAAAAGAATAATATTTATAAAATAAATAATAGTCTGATTATTATGATGATTTGACAGCAGTTTATTCATTATATCAGCGCTCATTTCATAGAAGTGCATTGTGTTTTATACTATTTAGCACATTTAAAGTTGTTATAGTCCATAAAAATAAAAGTTATTAAATTCTTTGTTAGCCAATTGACAAAAGTCCGTTTCGATTATTTAGGCTACAATAACAAGTCATCGCTTGCAGCCAACAGTGCACCAAATCGTTGTTTTAAAATAGCCAATGCTGGCTACTTGGCAATGGTCGCATCAACAATCGCCTCTGCCGAGCTTCTACAGTAAACAGCGCTTAACCTAACCCAATAACCGGTGCTATATCACGTTGCCTTCGGAGTATTCCGATATTTTGTCTACACGGATACTGGACGCAGGAGCACCGGCCAACTAAACTTGAGCTGTAAGCATTCGCAATCCCACTGCAATCTCGAAATTTGGAAGAGCTAACAGGTACCAAGGAAAAGTGGTGGTCGGTAACATTGTGGTGCGAACGTGCCGTGGCTTCGGCTTCAGAAGCTATTATTGTTCGGGCTAGCTCGGATGAAATATTGCCCCACTGTGCACGACCGCGCTGTTTTGCGAACAGGAATTTGTTGGGAAAAATATTGTTGTAAATAAGAAGCCGCAAGACGATTCGTGGGCGGACTCCGCAATGAGTTCAGTGGACACATTGCTGTGAGAAATGTTCTGGCCAATCACAAAAATATTTCTAATAATATTACTCGTTTGAAGAAAGCGCAGTCTTGTTATATCTCAAAATAACAATTCTCAGAATTGTACTTACAGACAACAAATGATTAATTTGGTTCTAATTTTATTTGGCATACTTATATGTGAAATAATAATTAATGTTAATTTATAAAGTACGGTGGCCGAGCAGAGATAAGGCAGAATTAAGGTAAAAATAATATCCGACGGTGACGTAGTAATGTTTTTCTGTTACAAATAAAAATTTAAATAGTAAGGTGCGAATAGTCGGTTAAATTTAAATTGCTATAAATCCACTAAAATCGATCTACGAAAACCAATTAAAAGCACACGCAATAATTTCACGATCGCACCCCATCGAAACATATTTTTGTAACAGGCGCATCATTCCACTGGGGTGCAGTGACAATGACGATATAGCTAAGATAAATTTCTATCACGCCCGGATTAGCCCCCATTGTGCCACGGTGTAAGATTAACTGATAAGTGTCTGCTTGTTAATAATAAGAATGTTTTGCTACTTGGGGTGCGAGCCCTTTATATCAATATTTATGACGAGTTTTTGCATCGAGTGCTAATTTTGGAATCAATCACGCTGTCTTCATCCTGCCTGTCTCACCTTATATTTTTTGATTACGTACCTACTAAAGGTTTTTAAATAATTAAACCGCCTTCATATACACAGAGATTTCATCTTCTCATCTTGGGTGGTAAGCGGTCTTTTTTAAAACGTTTATATTAGTTTCACCTGTATGTTTGTTTGTTTGTTTGTATGTATGTAACTGACTCGTTTGGACTCAATTTTGAACCACTTTAAACGGTCTGATTTAATTTCAACTTTATAGACTTATCATAGACCGATGACATGTCAATAATTCGATAAGAATATCCCATTATCCTGATTATAATCGCCAGGACTGTTATTAATTTAATCGTTTGGAATGTTAGTTCAGCTATACGTCATTAGATGGCGTTGTCATTAAGTAAGTACTGTCATCGGCGGTTATAATTCGCACTTAAAAGTGGAAAGTAAAATAATAGTTTAAAAAAACTAAAAAACACGCTTTTATTTTAAATCGGACTAAAAAGAGAAAAACAACTTTTTAGTACGTTATTGGAGACATCTCAATAACATCGACTAAGCAGGGCCTCAGTTTCCTGGTATGTGTTCTTGTCTATGCCAAAAGCTATTGTGATATTCTGCATCAACCCCAAATAAATTAGGATCAGGGTAGGAAGAAGAACCGAGAGCAGCCCGGTGCGAAGTACTGTATTTGTGTTGTCCAGCCCTAGAAGGGGGAGGAGAAGAAAATAAAAGGATAAGGGCAAAAAATAAAATAACATTTTGTAGGGAGTCAAGGTGCGCTGTGAAACCAGAGCCTCCGACAAGTAGCTGCGTACTCTCCCAAGATTTTGGCCTGTATAACCGAAAGGCTACGCCAGGTCATGGGTTGGTGGTGGGCTCTCCAAGGCCCTAACTGTTATATTTCGACATTTAAAGGTTCAATAGTATCTGTTAGGGCCGGTGCACATTTGGCGAAGCGCACCGCAGAGCATGCCCCAGAAGTTAAACAAGCGCATAATTTATTAAGCGAATTGAATACTACCCTATATAATCTGAGAATACTACAATTGCTACGATGCGCCAGTATACGCTCATATGCGCTATTATGCGCCAGAAATATTGAATATTATTTCAACACAAGCAATGTTGATAACAGTTTGACACTAAAAATACACTGCGTTTTTGTATTTTGTAAGCATTTGTATGATTTTATCTTTCAAATTTAATATCTACATTTTTTATTAATTTATCAATTATGGTCAGGTGTTACACAGAGTGGAATTTAAATAAAATTCGACTGCTTTTAATCATGTCATCTGTCAATAAATTAGATAACGTGCCATGACTATATAAAAGACTAAGCTATAACAAATAGACAAATAATGATAAAGCATAATTTATTTCAGTGTCATTATAGATATCATACTTAAATGATTGATATCTACGTAATTATCCTGCAGTAAAAACTGTCACTTATAGATATAATGTATACATTTCTAGAGTTTAAGTGGCACTTTAACTACTACTACTACCACTTTAACTACTACTACTACTATTTATTTAGTAGGAACTCAGCAGTTATACAATGTTGCTTAACATTTGTTGTCTAACTTGTGTCAACAAATTGTGATAAAAGTTATAAATTGTTAGTGATGTTATACTACTATAATTAACAAAATATTATACAACTAATTACAACATGATATAAAAAATTATAACTACAAAAGTTACATTTTTTTTTGTTTAACATCATCAGCGCAGAGAAGAGGTTGCTCGTTAACGGGGAACGAGGAATGTTATACGATGTTAATACAGATTTAATAATACAAGGAGATAGGCCAAGCCGGCGTTTAACTTGCGACAAGTGTATGCCCTGTGGGCATACATTTCCGCCACTTCGCCTTCCGATAAAGTCAAGTGAACACGTAACTCAGCGATTCGACCGTTCTCCTTTGCGGCTGTGCTTAACTTTCATCGTTTCGCAGTCCTTAAGACGCGCGCAATGAATAGTGTATATTACGGCATGCTCAACTAGAACCATATAATGTAGTACGGAGGCTGATCGCGACACTCAGTCTTCCTATGAACTCGGCGATTCGACCGATCTCCTTAGATTGATATATCTGTGGATGTTGCAGTTGAACCAGTGTCGGAGCGTTTATAACATAATCGTAACGTTTATAACATGTTGTAGCAAAATGTTACACACTGTTATCATGCTATACAATATATTATAACGTGATATATCTGCTGTGTGGGATCACCTTAAATAACACACGCTGGTATACACTCACATAATTCTTACTTAAATACCGTAATAGTAGCTAATATGTGTAGTACTTGCGCAAATCTAAGATAAAACTTATTTATAAAAAGTCTTATTATTATTACTCGTTCGTTATGAGAGTTTAGATGCAAGATTATGGATCACTTAGCAGTAATAAGATATACCTACACTACAATTATGTTTTATTTGAATTATGATCTCAAAGGTGAGCATTATATTGACACATGTTGTGCCTACCAATGCTGCGTCTCTGCTCCTCTAGCTGCTTTCCTTATGTTCTATCGCGAGCCACTCTCCTCCAGTTAAGCTCTACTGTGAATTTTAAATTCCCATCGTTTTCCCCTCTTCGTTAAGTATTTCTGGGATACTTGTCGGTTATAACCTACTTCACTCCATTTCTCTTATTTTCTCCCAGCATGTGACCTCCAATCCTACATCCTACTAATATTATAAACGCGAAAGCTTGTATGGACGTATGTTTGTTACACTTTCACGCAAAAACTATTTTTTTGAATTTTTGTAATATAGCACATACCAACATCTGAATAACTATTCTATGTTATGTACGCGAACGAAATCGCGGGCAAATGTTAGTTATCTAACAACTATGTAATAATAAAATAGTTTATCGAGCGAGCGTGTATGTACGAATACGCTAGCGAAATATTTGTCTGATTCATATTAATACAATTGACCAAAAGTTTCGATATAAGCCTAACCCATCTGCTCATTGTAAGACGAGATCATGGCCGTATCGAATAAACAGAATCCACGGCAACAAATATAATAACATTTTTTTTTATTGTCATTGTTACAATGCATGGGGCATGTCAGTCGCCTACCGTAATGAAGATGTAATGGGGCCGCGTGTATCTCTAATCCTTTGCCAAAGGGGGCGGGCAGTGAAAAGATGTCATAGCGATATGACAGCTATTTTGACAGTAATGCAACAGCTTCGCCGCTGTATTGGACGATGAATGGACTTAAAATTAACGCTTTTAATTTTAGTTCAACTGTCGTATACTTAAAATGATTTATTGTCGAATGGATTAAAAAATCTTATTATTCATAACATCCGATTCAACTACGTTTTATTAAGTAAGGTTTCTTTTAATTATTATTATTTTAACGTCGATGTAATATTTAATAAAGTAGACAAAAAATTAATGTCTACTTTTAACTTAGTTGTTTTTTTTTTAATTTAAGGAAAATAAAAGTCCAAAATCATAAGCCCAACAAAAATAACTGAGATTTGCCCGGTTTGACTTTTATTCAATACTTTGACATAGTCGTAAATGTTTTTTTTTATTGCAACCAAATGTAGGAAAAATTATATTAATGATTGTATTGAAAAAGTTTGTCAATAAAAACTCTATACTAACAAATAATATTTAGGTATAGTCTACGCATCTGCTGTTAAAGTTTAATTGTGTTTAGTTTAGTTGCTGTTAAAGTCAATCAGAGTCATTTTTGCTATAAAATATATATTTTTATATTAGGAGATGGCAAACAAGCTTGCGGCCCACCTGGTGTTAAGTGGTTACCGTCGCCTATAGACACTTGCAAGATCAAGGGTAAATCATTTAACACTGAAAGTGCGTTGCCATCCTGGGAACTACGATGATTTGCCTTCCATGCCCATTAATTACACTGTAATTATAAAATATAGACTACCACAATCTATACAATAATTTGTGAATTTAAGCTATGGTCCTTTCACTATTTAATAATTGGAGTAAGTTGATTACAGATGATATTTTATCTATCAATATGTGACATGTGAATTCAATTTGAATTTCTTTGTAGGTTAATAATAATAGGAATATTATCTCAGAATTATTTTACAAACACTACAAATTCCTACGCCAAATCTGAAAATAATCATGCTTATTTATGCCCAAAAGAATAAAAAAATTTAAACGATAACTGGATGATATCCATATTCCATTGTGGCTTTCAAAAGTTTATTAACATATTACTAATGCACCAACGCTTGCTCACGGTAAGTAAACAAAATTCATATTAATGATTCATGACGCCGTTCATTCTGTGGCATCCAATACAAACAGTGGCTCGTATTTTTTAATACCCTCAAACCGTTCCCTATCAAGTATTAAATTATAATTAGCGAACCTGCCAATTGAACGTCAATTTCGCGACACGATAGAATATTCATAAAAATTATAGATTCGTTATTTGATTGACGCTTGTTAAGATGATCTCTTTGACTGAAACCAGTTTGTCTGATGATATTCAATATAATATCACGCTCATAAATGTATAACATTTTAATATAATTTAAATTTCTCGTTGTTTATTCAAAGTTTAAAATACTGACGCAAAAATCCCATCGTTGTCATAGTCGTCCTTTAATACTTGTGAGAAAATATTTGCGCGACTCCAAAGTGGTAATTCAATTAAAAAAACTTTTATTAGCTACTGCAGATTGTAAAGAGATGCGTTTCAAGAGATTTGGTGACGTTTCTATTTTGTATTAGAAAAAAAAACTCGCCAATCAAGTTTTCATTTTAAAGTCTGAATACGGTGACATCCCTCATTCTAAAGTTTACCGTTACCGTCATTTCGCTTAAAAAAGTGTAAATTTGATAAAAAATTGTTGACGGGGGTCACGCCTTAACCAAAATTAGGGTTTATTCGCAACCTTTCACTGCACTTTGACATGAAGGAATTCATTGATTACCCGTATTTTTTACTTTTGAAGATTTTTATTGAGATATTGGGAAACGGTGGTTAGATAATGCAACCATTGCAGATGCCGATGATAAATGCAACCCCTTAAGTTTACTCAGACATGTGAAATCAACTAATCCTTTCAATGTTACCTGCGAGGTAAAAAAATCGTCAAAAATCACACGAATGTTAACCTTATCTTTAAAGATAATGGTGTGAGCAAAATGAGATAGCATTTCTTACTAGAAATTTGTTGTAAAGTCTTGGAATAGAAGTTCAGGAAGGTTACAGACAAAGTTATTATCATTGACATAGATATAAATATTTATACTATAAAGTGGGCAGTAAGCGAAATTGTTGGAAATGGTATCACTATTTCCTTGCCCGAGGTTTTGGAGTTTTGTAAAATGCGTCATTCAAAAGCCTTTATCACTCGTAGCAAGTTTGCCATTACCAAAACTTTAATGCAGACGCTATCAAAAGTTATTCGCAAAGTGGTTTGGAAGTGGTCGCATTCGACCAAAATTGCACGAAAAAGAGAAAGGTAAAGTTATCCTGAGTAACGAAAATAATTAAGGTGTCAAAGAGTCTGTACCCAGTGGTGCAGAACATTTAGTCAAAATGCTGAAGACAAAAGTTATCTTTGACAAAGATAATGATGTTATACCAAGCCCGTTGCAGGCGAAATTGTTATTAGTTAGAAACGCTATCAAAGGGTCTTTGCCCAGTGGTTTGGAAGCGTGGTCAGCGTTTGGAATTGTTCCGTCAGGGCCGTTTGCGGCTTGTTATAACGTCCCCACAATTGGCACATTTACGAGCTGTCACGTACGAGAGTAAGATCAAGCAATTGAGAAATGCAGTGAAAAGGTATAACTCGGCATTTTGTAGATCAGAAATAATGCTCTAGATTCTGATGATGCATCAATTGTCGGTTGTATGTTTTGTAAATGGAAAAAAATAATGGTTATAAATAATATTACACTTAAATCCAATGAGACGTTTTTTGAAGCTGTGTCGGAATGTCAAATTCAGGGGAACTACACTTACGTGCAATGAAATCGACTCACCGGTACGCTTTGGTTCGGAACTCCCTAATCAAAATCTACAATTAGTAAATAATAATTTTTAACCCCGTGTTACTTACTGGTATTAGACCAGTTTTTACTGTCATAGATTTTGGTTTATTAATTTTACAAATTAAAAACCAAATACAGTTAAAAGAAATAAAATTTTTGGGGAAATCAGCTGAATTTTAAGGGTCAATAAATCTGTAAGATTAATCAATTATTCAATAAACAATGATTCAATTAACTCTGAATACTCTGCATAGTCACAAACATGGCGTATGACGTAAAAATGAAAAACCAGGGTTTCCGAAGAAATGAGTCTATTGTCACCAATACTTCGTTTATCGATGTTTAGAGTAGATCAAATAAAGCTTATGAAATATACATTCAAATTATATTTACAGGTTTCGTTTATCTAATCTTATTTTTATAAACCGATATATTAAGAATCGCAACCTACGAGGTGAGTCGATGTTATTGCACTTAAGTGTATTTCCAATTTAATTATTAAAAGAATCGTAATTTCATAACTACCTACCACCTATCCAAATTAGCTTATCAAATGGCAACCATGTTTTATCACAAAATTGAGGGAAAAAAAAATGTTAAACCTACTAACTGATTTTAATTTCTCCAGTTTTCAATGAGCATTTCCAAATGTATTTACAAAATAATGTCAAATATAATAAAATAGTAATGCTTTTCACTGAGATTGTATTGTTTGTCAATTGTAAAGCAATTACAAATAGAGACCGGAACTAAATATCCAGCCGTGGATCACAATGCGGCGGTTTGACTGCAACATAACACCCACAATATTGCATTACTATCTGTCATCGGATAGGCGTCTGCGCATCTTTGTACGATTGTTCACTCGCGTCCGGTCTGAGTGAACGTTTGATTTGTTTGAAAAGTACTAGATAAAGATATCTTTTGGTGTGTAATTGCGCGATAGTCATTTCTGTGTATTCGTTGTACCTACTTACAATAAAAAAATGTTTGGCATGTATGATTTTGCCGATTTTTTCCTTATTATTCATTAGTGTATATTTCCTTTAATACAATAGCTATGTCCATTATTCTTTTTTATTTTAAACTTCATTACGAGGCCTTTTATTTATGTGTAAAAATTTATTCTCATTTTATTTTTTTCACTAGAAATAAATCTTCAAAAACAGTTCGTCGTAAGAGGTGTGCGTTTCCGTTATAAAAATATGAATATTTTTACAGGTATCAATTCAGCAATTCTCAATTTTTTTCTCTTAGTATCCATAGCTTAATGTTGTCTAAATATATCCACAAAATTACACAAAGTTTAGATTTGTGGTTCCTTTAAAAAATATATTTGTATGGAAAAAATAATTTTCCTTAAATTCTCCATACAAATCGGCAATTTCATACTTAAACCTTTAAAAAATTTTAAAAATATTTTATATTCTTTTAAGGATTCTTTTTCAACCGCATCTATGCATCCAGTCGTTCGCCTATGGAATAGCATCAAATACAAAAGTTCCGGGTTCGGTCTCCAATGGCATACAAATTTGTGCTTAGTGAATTTTGTGGTAGGGCTTATTTTAATTCCGTCTGGTACATTCCACCAAATTCTCAAAGCCTTTTGTTAGTTAAATTTCAACACCGAACGAGACATTGCTACATTTATCGATCAGCCAAAGAATTAAACCTAACCATTTGTCATTCTCTTACAGTTTAATATTTATCAATAGACAAAATACTGAATAAACCATCTCGCCCACTATCATCTTACGAAAAGCGCATCGGCGATATTCTCAAAATTTACAAGTAACCCAATACTTTGCGATTCGCGTAATCCAGGAGCGGAACAATTGATTTCCGTTTCCTTAGCAGATAACCGTGCCACGCCTCTGCGAAATCGTTCCGTTGAAAGTTGATGTTCAAAAGGACTCAACGCGTAGATTTCATATTGCTTTTCATCTGCACAGCAGATTGGCTGACAGTATTCAAAATTGGTAGACAATTGTAATTGTAATAAAATATTAAACATATTCCCTTTAACATCTCGAGCATGCAAACTTAAGGTTAGTGAATGGCTTGTCGTCTATGTGATATTCTGATACAGAGGATTTTTTGTCCAGCTTACTCTAGATGGCTCAGTTGTGATGATTGGTGGGATGAAAGTTTGAATTTATTGAGATGACAAAACATTATTCGTCAAAAAATAATCACACGCGCACGCACACACACAAACACACTAACACACATACACATGCATGCTTTTTAATTTAAGATTTATTTTATAATGTATACTCGTACTTAGGATGATTTAAGCAAATGTACTCTGGAGATGGGCATTAATGACTGCGACACAGTTTTACAAACTAATGCAGCCATTATCAAACACTATTATTTTCATGTACTTATATGTCATGGTGAAAATAAAATTATTATTATTATTATTACTTTACTGTTTTAGGTAACGACGCAAAGCGAAAACGATGCGATGCGCATTTGTTTTTTGTGCGTCTCTACACGACTATCTACTGACCTAGATCCGAAGCGTATTTTTTCTGTGCAGTGACGATCTTTAAAACTGATCAATATAATTTCGTATGCCTAATTAATTTTGACTATTTTTACTGCATTGTTGGATTAATTTCAATATCATCAGTTTAGCAAGCATTCTACTAGCATATATGTCAAGAATCTATGTATAACTGCATGACTTGTTTTTAGCCCGCCTGGCTATATACCAAAAAAATCTGTCGCCATAGTTATGTTAAAAGCGCTATTGTGTTCCATCAGTTCTGATATGATAGCCAGTTCCTCAGTGAATGTAGGTTTTGGTGGAGCTCGCTTCCACTTTGGACCGTATCATAACTTACTATCAGATTAGATGAAAGAGGAAAGAACAACTGCTGCCAACCTTGACCACATACTGCACCATACTGTTATGATTTTAGTTTTTAGGTCGAGACGCCTTAACGCATTGTGTTGCATATTTGTAGCTGACGTAAGAAAGTTAAAGATTATAATAATGTAATATACATTTAAAAATAGAATCAAAAACAACGCACAATAAAATCTCTGTCCAATATTAAAAAGAAAAGAACGCTCCCAAACTAATTGTAGGTACCTAAAATCTTAACGAGCCGTGTAATGTGACAGAACACACAAAAAAGGATACTCCAAAACACGGCTACTTGAGGGCACCAATAAAATAAACAGTTTATTGCATCCGCTTTGACGTTTCAGTTTCGAAGTATAATTTATTAACGAGACGTTACTGACGTTTCGTTCTTACACTTGACTCGGTGTAAGTGTTAACAAACGGTGCCTTGTCATCACTAAATTAGGAACTTACCTCCCAGGCGTACTTCGTGTCCAAAGGTTGCGTACCCCACTTGCCGATGAAGGGGCCGTATTTGGTACCTGCAGAGATGTTCGATCTAGCATAAACGCCACCCCCTTTCACCAGTAATTCGTCAGGCACATTCAAATCTATGTTTTCATCTGGTTCGTCGTCTTTTAATTCATCTTCCTTTTCTTTTGGACTTTTATCAGGGTCTAAGTATCTTGGGTTTTGAAGATCTAACGGTCTGGGTACGTACCCAGGACCATATTCTGGATAGTTTGATGGTATATAGGTATCTGGTATAGTGAAGTCGATGGAACCGTAGTACTCCTTTATGTCTGACCCTGGTGGCATGTTTTCTTGTTTGATATGGACTAAGGTAGGGGCAGATTCCGATGTTGCCGAGTCTGTCGGACTGGGTGGCGGGCTGCCTGAAGCTTGACTGTCAGCTGCTGCGGACAAGGAATACGTAATCAGAAAAAGAACATCTGAAAAAAAATACGAATGCTCAACTGAAAAGTGTAATTTAGTAACAGTTTAGGAGCTTTTTTTTTTGCTGACTATTACTATTGGGCGCAGACTTCTTTCACAATGTCAGTGGATTTTTAAAAAGGTGAGAACCTTTGTGTGTTCTCTAGTCTGGCGAACCTTACTAGAGCATTTCTAGGCGGAAGCATCTCTGGAATAAGTTAGAGAAATAGTATTCCTTATACAACGCTTGCAATACTAGGTAGATTATTACACACTGCCAAACATAACCCTATGTACCTTACCACGTAAAGGTCTGAGCTACTTTTGGTATGTAGCGTACTTATTTTTTTTATTGAAAACAAGCTATGGCAAGCAATGGTAAACGGTCATCATTATGCTAAGGACACTGTCACTCGCACACTGAGATCCTTGACTTTAATCCATACTCTGTGGAATTCTGTAAATGTTCATAAACAAACCACAGCATTACTAATAAGTACCGTACTTTAACTGCAATCTTCTGTGTCCCCAGGACGTTCGAAATCAGCTGATCCATTATCTCTCAATTTTATTATTACAAGATTCTAAAATCAAAACCGCAATCTGACATAGCAACACATCTCGAAGCCCACTTTTTAAAAGCATTAAAAAAAGTAAAAAAATGAGACATGCAAGATGTTCGCTTTATGTTGGTTTCCGCTCGCCACAAAGCGTTTCCGCTTGTCTCTTGTCCCTCGGAGCATCCTAAAATGCAAATGTCTAGTTTTTTAAGAGCGAAGACAGCGTGGAGCCTGTGGGCTGTTTGTAGCGTTAACCTCTTTGCTGATCGTAGACATTGTAGTACCGCGCGGAAATTTTAACTCTATTATTTATGTCACTAAAGATTGAAATCTAATCACATCATTACCTAATCAGTTCTTTCAACTTTGAACCTTGAAGCACAAAATAATAGTACCTATAATACCTATTTTTCATGTAATTCGCAAACATTCTTAGTCCTTCCTACTAGTAAAGTAAATTGCATCTCAAATTATTAATTAAAATTATTACACATGTTATGATTTGGTTTTCTGATATCGAGTTTATCGAGAAATTAATTTTTTATAGAAAATAAATACATAGATAATAAATACACTGTTTTTACACATACTTGTCGCAAGTATAAAAACCATTTTTTTACATAGAAAACAATGATTACAGGACTATTGAAGAGAAAAGCACTTTTGAAGTTGCATATTTTAGTGTCTACAAGCAAACCAACGTTGTTTGAACTATTTTTTTACCGATGATCTACCTTTTTGAATAATGATGTAAGCAGTAACATTAACCATTAACCGTACAATAGTCGCATATTAGTCGCAATAACAGCTACACATGCTCAGTGAAGGAACGTAACGCGTGTCATCAATAAAACGACCCTACGCAAATACAGCTGAAATAGACGCGCTATAAATCATATTACCCACCCCATTACAACTAATGTAGATGTTAAAACAACCCCTATCTTGTCTAGGCACGTGGCAAAGAAAAAAAACAGCGTAAAATTAGATGTTTCAAAGGATTGGTTCAAAGGAAGATAGCTGCTTAACATCACAATAAATACACAATACGGAGGATGCGTCTGGATAAAGCCCTTTATTTCTACTCGTGTCTTGGTTCACCTGCTTTAGTTGATGAGCAAGTTGTGATAGATTAATCAGATAGATTAGTATTACTAATCGTGGTGTGGGTTCAAGCGGGACTCGAGAAAAAACGAAGTTTTAAAGATATTTCTTTAATGATAATTTTCGGGCTATAAAAAGAACCAAAATTAAAATAATAATGATTTCCTTACAGAAAGAAGCATATTGGAATATTGATTCAAATATTTGTAATAAATATTATTGGCCCTAATTGCTTTCGTAAAATAAAGGCACAGTCAAAAATCCTGAGCTCCGTCTGTTGTAAACGAAATTCTGTTAATGCACATAGTGAAATATTGAATTCTAATTAATTATTATCAATTGTATTAAGCACCAGAGTATGCTTCAAATACCGAGACGCAAAACTTAACGTTTTAGAAAAAAAAATCTTTTTTTAATTTGAAAAAGATGCCAATCCGCGGATTTCGAATGCAGAGCCGTAAAAACAGCGTTCGAATTACAAATTCAAATGAGCCGTCACAAGGTCCATTTGTCGCGAGGCGTGCGCGGACAATACGGACGAGCCATCGTTAAATCGCCGGTTTCCGCAGAAACGCGCCAGATTTAAAATAAGAACATGGTACGAACATTGCGAGTGTGGAGAGGAGACTCTTTGCTAGACCTAAAAAAAGCATTCACACGGTTTTGTGTTAATGGTCGAAGTTTTAGCCCATTGTTATTTAATTCTGATACTTCATTTATAACGAATATGAAATACATAAAAGACTCTAGTAGATATATAGTAATAATAGTTGATTTTTCGATTAATAGTTAGTTACACTATGCAGCATGGAGTTACAGCTATTTAATGTATAATTTTATTTTTACGTCACTGTGATCATTGCGGAAGGATTTTTATTAACCTTCATAAGGTCATAGCACACTTATCAGCTTAGAAACGTATCGCCTCTTTTCACTATGAAAAAGAGGCGGTGCGCTACGGTTCGTAGCCATTGCTCCGTAGCGTTCATAGTAAAAAATAGGTGTTCCCTTTCCGATCTGATAAGTGGACCTTTAGGGGCTTCAAAATCACTAACGGTCAAATCTGACCCGAGGGTATATTAAATGGGTCATTGTCAAATTTCGTGCAGGTAACCGAGACTATAAATGACAAACTTATAAAAAAATAAAAATCCTTAAACATGACTTTTCGTATTGTCCATGCCTGTTAAAACAAGTAAACTTTTGTCTGTTACTGTCGGCCGCGATGTTTAATAGGTGATTTATGATTTATTCCAGGTTTTGTGGGTTAGGGTGCAAAAAAATACAACTCTGTTATCATAACGTTGTAATGTTTATTATGAAATTGAACAATTCTATTCCAAATATTTTGGCATTAATGTTAATTGCAGTCTTTTATCTTATTATCACACTTATAATCACAACATTTTTGTTAAGTTTAACAATCATTAATTTAAACTCCAAACAACTCTGTTACTTCTTGAATTTTGAGAGAAAGGAAATTCTACCGAAGTACTCTAAATATTTATATATTAACTGCTAAATATGAGATATGACCGTAGAAATATCTAACAAATTAACCTATTGTTTTATTACAATATTATATTAACTAGATTTTCATAAAAATCTTTACTATGTCATTTAATCTTTGGGACAGAAAAATAACAGAGTTGTAACACAGTAACATAGTTGTTATTTTTTATATCTTATTTGACTAAATTGCACTCGGCTGAGCCTGAGATCTTAATAACATAAATATTAACTTCAATTTTAAAATAACAAACTTAATGACTTTTTATAATGTTTAATTTTAAGACAATTTATAATTAACTCTATAAAACAAAAATCAAATATTCTTCAAAGAGTCACTGGAAAGTAAAAGTTGCTTATTTCTTAAGTATATAAAATGTAAAGCAGTATCAAAATGGTAGCATATTCTTTTACCTTTACAAACTTTTTTAGGTTCTGGAACAATAGCAAGTAAATTATCAAAAGCCACATAAGATAAATCACACTCAACTAATTTTCGATTGACTTAAAAAACATTATTTTTAACTTCACCATCTTCTTCTACTTCAGATAAGACCTTATCCAGATATATGTAGTTCTGTTTTAAGCTGGAAATTTGAACCCAGACACAAACACCTTGTTTTATTACGTGAATATTTTCCTTCTCAATCAGAGCACCTTCAGCAAATCGCCAATCCCATCTGCTGCACCCTTACATTGTCCCGCTTCAAAAAAAATCCATGTATTGTTGTTTCGAACGAAAAAATCGATCGAAACAACAATTTAAGTCCAAAATTAAATAGAAAAGACATTTCTGTTACTTTATTAACAACTCTGTTACACGAGCGGATAACAGAGTTGTAGTAACAGAGTAGTAAATTTTACAGTCTAAAAGATATAAGTCTTAAAGGTTTGCGTAAACTACACTTTTTCTTTCATATTTATAATAGTTACCTCTTCAACAGCATACGGAATGCAAAATAATGAAAAGTACGTTGATTTACTTACATAAATAGGTAGGTAACAAAGTGGACGCACAATAAAAACACGCAGCCTGGTCAACACCTCGCGGTCCACTGACTCTTCGTATATCCCTCCCTCCGATCTAGTGATCATTCACAATTAATGCAGACATCCCGCCCAAGCTAGTAAAAAGTCAAAAGCAGCGCCATCTCTATTTTACGTCGCGATTTCTGCAGTAACATAATATTCCAGGCAGTTTCACACAATACGTGGGACCAAGTTTTAAAAAATTGTTATAAATTGCATTTTGATACTAACTGCTTTTAAGAAATATTTTATAACTATTTATAAGACTCTTTTAATGGTAATAATTTATTTAAGGTAGGTTGATATAGCAGAAAATCAAATTATTGGATCTTTATTAGAACGGAATGCTACCAGGGACATATAGAGATTGTTAGAAAACCCATTCTGTTACCAGAAATGACCACAATGTTACTTTAAAGAAAATGAAAAAATATCAAAACTAAGTCTTTATTTTAGGTGTCAAAGTATATTAATGCGATGTATTTTGTTTTTAATGTAAAACTTGTTAGCGGTTATGTGATTAATACTAATAAAAAAAATTACGCAGTTGAGGGACTAGTTTACCTGCGCAAAATTTGACAATGACCCAAATAGAGTAAGATTAGAAAAATAATGTTAGATTTTTACCTCAAGATTTTTAAGTCTGCTGTGAAAAATTATTAAATATAGGTACGTCAGTTAAGTCACGGATATTTCGGAACCACCTCATCTCATCTCTGTCCACCAGACCCCACCGCACGTCGATTTCACGAGTTAGCCACGGCACTGTCAATAGCTCGCTTTACTGTCTCCGAATTCATGGTCCGACGCATAAATACTCCATAAATCATCACCTTTATTACCGTCTCATACGACTCAAAATATAAGCAAACTTTCGTTGTTAAGTAGGCATGCAAACTGCAAAGAGCATCGGACATACCGAGGAATTCATTTGTGACACAATGGTGAGAATTCGCGGAAACACGGGCTTTCTAACATTAAATTTGTTAGGTATAGCTAGAAAGTTACGTGTCTGAATATTGATACGCCCTAACAATCGTGTTGCGGTATATTCGCGGTATCTTTTGTAATTTATGGAGGGAAAGAATCTCCTATCGCAACAGGTTTATTAAAAGGAGATTCCAGCCACTGTGATATGATTATGCAAAATAATTTTTCATTTTCATTAATTTCAATAATATACTAGAAAAATGCACTGCAAAAAATCGACTTGCCTCAGGCGGGACTCGAACCCGCATCTTCCGCAATCCGAGCGGCTGCGTTTTTCTAGTATTAATATTTACGCGTATGTAAACGCAACAATAAAATTATTCCATAATCATAAGAACATTTTCATACGGTGACAACGACTGAATATCTGTCAGATAGAGTTAGAGCGTGCAATTTTGTACCTAATACCTACATTAATCTTCCAACACCTATGAGCGAATAGACTACCACAGTCAAGAAATGTAGGTGAAATTGCTTCTAACATAATATTGTTATGTTACAAGCAATTTTTGCAATTGCTAGTAACAAAAAATGTACATAAAATTGCTTGCAATTTTTGCAAGTGTAGTTACTGTAATTTAACCAATTTCCTAATGAGAAATGATGACATATTCGAAAATTCTATGCAAAATACAGTGCTTGACTACCGTAGATCTAAATAATAAACCGGTACAAAAACCAGTATTACAAACAGTATCGGTTTACAGCACGGTCTATGATTATTAATTTTTTCTCAATTTTTAAATAATACAATAATTTGGTTATCTGCTTTTAATTTTGAAACAGCGGAAGATAATTAAGTAGATATATTATACCTATTATAAAAAAAAATTAACAAACGTAAACATATAGGAAAGTAATACGGTAATACAACAATGTGGTAATTGTATTTTTTTTTTGTTTAAAGTCCACGTTTTGAATACATAAATAAAAATTAATTGCCAAAATGTATAGTAGGTACTTGGTACCTACTGACGGGCAGAACTTCAAAACGACTGCACAATGAAAATTGGATAATATTTTTTTTGTTGTGTTAGTTATTTTCAGGACAAGGTTTCTATACTTATAAGATAACTTTTAAAAAATTGTAAGGTAAGACTTATTTTTCTCTTTGCCGTCATTTTAAATCGCAAGAGAACTAGTAGTTATAGGGCCATAGTAAGGTTAACAAAAGAAGGTATAGAATAGAATAAAATAGAATATAACTTTATTGTACATCAACCAGTTGTAAAAATACAGAAGATTACACAAAAAACTAACAATTTGTACAAAGGGCGACCTTATCGCTAAAAGCGATCTCTTCCAGGTAACCTTAGGATGGAAAGGATTCAAAAAATAAAGAATAAGAGGGAAGTTGGCGACGTATCTATAAACATAACTTACTTAACATAATAAACATAATAAATTTTAATATTGGTTGATTGACATTCAATCATATTCAATTGTCTCTCGCACTAGCTATCTTAACAATACATTGTTACAGATGATTATAAAAAGTAACAATTGAATAAAATCAATGTAAATGAAAGGCGCAGCTCTCTTATTTATTCTATCAATATTAGTACAAACTACAGGTGAATCTAAAATCTTTTATTGATACAAAACAACCAACTTTTCACACCGCACTGTAAACACAAGCCTAATAGCCGAAAGCTGTTTCAAACAACTTCAGCAAACAATCTTAAAAATCGACGGAGCCCGCCAAAAGATGTCACAAAAAACTCATCTACGTATAATTCTATGGCATTTTTCGCACACCCTTGACAGAATCAAAGATAGCACTTGAGATTTTTTAAGAGCTGCGGCAAAGGAGCGGTCTGCGTGTCTTGTTTGCGGTTAACAACCAGAAAGATGGTCTTATCTGATTTTGGCAGGCCGACAAAAAATCGCCCTTCAATAAAAAAACAGCCAATTTCGAATAAATTATAACTGTTATGAGAAGACAATTAAAATATTTATGAATTTCGTTAGTAGTTATTTAGTTTTAGCAGCTTAGAAAATGAGCGCCAATATCATTAAACTATACTTATAATTAGCATATAAACTTTAATAGATATACCTATAGATACGTAATATTATCAACTTAATAGGTAGGTAATATCTATCAGCCTAGAGTTTAGGGATGTCTTAAATATTTTCATAGGTAGCACCTACCTACACATATCGAAATTTTAAATCAGATACCTATGATAGCTTAAGTGAAAGTAGTACAGTTAATTTTGGTAGCTGTAATACCTAGCTATTTCACAAAAGACATATACTAAAAATCATTAACTTAAATAACTGAATACAACCTAATAATATTCTAGTCACTCACTAATCGCAACTTACCAGACATCTTCATTTTCGGGGTTGCATCAAAATTGAGCATTTGTGTAAATTTCATCATTTTACCTCATTGTTCATTAAAAATTATCGTTCATTCAACAAAACACACAAAACCGTTTGGGCACTTGAATAATTCACAAACAACCACCGCACAATTCTTTGTTTGAAAATGTTCCAAATTCAATTGTGTTCTAGTGATGTGCGCGGCGTACACGCGTACTAATCGGGCGTGATAGCGGCCGCGATGTGTGCATCGGCCGCGACGCACCGTGCGAGAGTAACGGGAGGAAGCGAGAGCTCATCCCTAGATTCCCGAATCACATACCCTGGCTCGCCCGTCCCAACCCGCGCCCCGCCTGTGTCTACACCCCTCTCACTCACACAATTTGGGGTCGCATACAAGGTTACCGCCTGAAAATACTCGCTGGCTCCCTATGAACAAATATTGCGTTCCTATTACGATAGTTTAACGTAAAATTATTATCTAAACGAATGTAACTGAAGGCTTTATTTTTGTATCTCTGACCAAAACAAGTACGATGCGCTGAATGAAACTACGCCTCGCCCGTCGCTCGTGTACGTACTCACAAAGGTACTAAAAACCGGCTAACGCACTATTTAAAAAAAAACCGGGCTCAGTTTTATCTTCACAGCGCTCTGTCTGTACTAAATAATGGGACAGTAAAACAGTAATTAGTCACAGTTCTAAAACAATCAATCTTTTAATCGCATAAGGTACTATCCACGTGCCGAAACCAAAACAAAGATTCGAATATCAGTATTCCAATTAAATCGTGCCTCTCGTTTCTATGCATAGTGGTCTATTCATTTCAACTCGGTTCAGATTCTCAACTAAGAAACTTTATTGCAATAACAACATTTTACTGCAGGATCGACCTACAAACAATAGTCGTTCAGTTATCGACAATGCCTAGAGCAAATGATTAGAATTCAACCGGATATTCCTGACCCCTGGAATCTAACCACAGGATCCTTGCGCTATGAAGTTAAGCCGAAGAACGCGGGGTAAGGAGTGTCTATCAATACTGGCCAATGATACGAGACAAGGCATCGATTAAGAAAACAAAGCTGATTGAATGGGAGCGAGCTTATCGTGCAGATTCAATCTGACTGCCACTGGTCTAAAACAACACATTTCAAAATAACTATATACTTAGTACCTACATTGTACTGGTGATAAATAAGATAGCGAATAAATAAAGAACAACTGAATATGATTAGGGACAGTTAAAAGCCATTTGAAGTTCTATTATTTCTAATATTTTGTACCTATCACTTCGCACTACGATCAATCACGAAAGCAGTTTTATTAATGTGGAAAATATTTCAGTGCACATTTTCATTGCCGTCTGAAAATAGCTCGAGCAGTGTGCCAAGTGAGACGGCAGATAACTAGATAACGCTCAAGATCTGTGCCCGCGGCCAGGATTGGCCAACGCCAGGGGTGGGCGTGGCCTCGCAGCGGATGCGCCAATGGGATGATCCTTATTATCTGCGTCTTTGTCTGTCAGGAGTCTGTAGTGATGTTGCACAGGTGCCGTGAGCCAAGTAGCCGCCATTGAACACATACTGCGTTATGTACGATTGTTTCAGTATCGATTTGTTGCATTATATACAGGGACCTTTGTGGATTATCGATTATTATAGCTCTCCAAATACTTAGTGTAAGCACTGGGCCAATACATTTATGCAATACTTTGGGATATTCAGAAAAAATTTATAAATTACAAAAGAATGAAAGAACAGAATTCAGCTAATTAATCATTAGTAATTAAAATAGGTTTTAGAGAATTCTAGCTATCGAAGGCCACGATCAAATAACACAACCTCTTTTGTAATGCTGTAAGGGTCTTCTGTAAGTACTTACCTACCACCTAAGCTTTTCAAACATCCCCGAACTAAGAGCTGGAATTAACGACGTGCGACTGACTACCTAATGTTGCAAGGTTACCTACGGTTACCTTTTATCATCAGTCGGCTAGTAGTTACTCTTCACAACACTAACATGTGAACAAAAGTAAGTAGGTACCTAAGTAAGGAAGATTCTATAGTTTTTTGTAAAATGGTAAAGTAATTATTCTATCCCTTGGGAACATGTACTAGTAGGTACCTACTAAGTAGGTAGCTATTTTCTTAATGGAAGTTAGCTGTTCGTAGGTATATACCCCTAACGATGTGTGTAGGTATCTACCAATTTCATGACAATCACTTGAGTAGGTAGTTTAGCCGTGAAAGCGTAACAAACTAATACCCGGCTCGGAGGACCAAGTTTGCTATCGAGGAAAATAATTAAAATGTGTGCATTAGTGAAAGTCAAGACGTGCGATTAACAAGTGACAAGTGACGTAGAGCGTTAAATATTAAGAAAAAAATTAATAGTGGCTATTAAAGCTATACTAATTAGATTTATAACATGTGTATTAGAATTTTCAATAATATTCCAGATGACTTTAAATCACTAGATAGACACAATTTTAAATTAACTCTGACAAAATGGCTCTTAGAACATTGCTTTTATAACTTAAATGAACTTTTAAATTACAATTGGAAATAAAAAGGTTTAAGACATTGTTTTATATTTGCACACCTGCTTGCAGGTTGAATACACTGTGCTGCCTTATTTGTAAGACCTTTATAACTGTATTCTGGCAAATAAAGTATTTGATTTGATTTTTTAGATTTGATTTAAAAAAAGAAATAATTTGTTGTATATCTTTTGTTTTTTAAAAAGGGGAGTCTTTTGTTTGCTGTCTGTCGTAGTACGTTGTCGAAAACGGAAAAAAAAATAATGGCGCGTGGTCATTAAATATCTGTGGTTGAAAATTTTCACTACTGAACGGGATAGTCAAGACTTACATGATACTTCAGGACCAAATACTTCACCGTATTCCACAATTGCACGTTGCTGCGCCTAATTAAAGGTACAAGAACATCCACCAAAGATGACCCTCGCTCGGCCCGCTCCATAACGGTAGTGACCTCCCTGTTCCGGGATAGTGAAGTGGTGTTCATGAGAGAATGTCTCGATCATGGAGCTATCGTTGCCGGCTCTTTGTATGCATAACGAATAAAAAATTGCGTAAGTAAATTCGCGAGAAACGGCCAGGCAAACTAGCAAAAAATGTTCTGTTCTAGCAAGATAATGCCCCAGGTCACAGGTCTGCTGTTGCTATGACTGCAATTCGAGATGCTGGCTTCGAAATACTTGTCTATATTCACCCTACCTTGCCCCTAGTGATTTCAGTCTATTTCCAAGATTGGTGGAGTCTTTGAGAAGACAGATATTCGAAAATGATGAGCAGTAGTCGCTGCAGTACAGGAATTGTAGGTGCTCAGGATGAAGAGTTTTAAGACAAAAATTTTCAGCTTAGAAAAAATATATTCTAAGCGCTTTCTTTGCTAAAATGCGACTATATCCAAAAACAAAATAACATTTATTAAAAGTTACTGGCAACATATAGTCATTCTCGCTTTTTATAAACCGCCTCTCGTATATTTCCTCTTTACCAAAATAAAATATACACATACTGAACTCGAAATACCTAGTGTCAGTTTCAGCCTCCTTTGTCGGCAATTTGCAATTAAATCATTTTATTTAAATTACAAAAATTTTAATGCTATTCCTTAACCTGTAAAAGAAAATCACATCTATTCCATCACGGTGCACGTCGTGAAGGTGACAACAAGAATCGATTGGCGACAGACACGATAGCCGATAATCGATTTCCCGTTCCCACTGATCCCGTAATCGATTTCACACGTTTCGTATTTAATCGAGATGTGTCAAGCTTATGAGAATTTGCGAGGCACAAGAAATGAAAATGTTTTATGTGGCCAAATGGTTGCGTCACTGTTTTTATTAATGTATGTACATACAGTACCTATTTAATTCACGTTTTCTCAAGCATATGACGTATATACCGATATTAACTACCTACTATACAGCGTGTCCCTGGGTAAAGTGCAATCCTGCATTAATAAGATATTTATTACTTTTTGTGGACTCTATATTTTTGTACAAAAAATAAAATTTTAGACCCGATATCCAGCGGTTTGTGGGTATTTTGTTATTCTATCGTTAACACAAGGTATTTGACGTAATAATCGTTTTCTTTTACAGAAATAGAACCACTACTTTTTTAAGAATCGAGTTGTTTGTACATAGTGTCTACAGAAAGTAATAAATATCTGAATAAATTAATAAAAAGTTGCAATATTTTTTCTATTTTGTTTCTATGTTTTTTGTCGATAATTTATGACTAGTTTCATCCTTTTCAAGTATTGTGCTTTACCCAGGGACAGGCTGTATAAGTAGATAGATATTAATTGTATGAGTAAGTATCTACTAAAATTAGATAACAAGAATTCATAACCATACCCCATTTATCCTTTGCATTGAGGTATTTACGTACTGTATTATTTAGGTTTATAAAACTTAAAGTGTTCCTCGTTCCAAGAATTTACACAAATGAATACATTTCTTTGTTAGCAATAAGGCTGTTTACAGAAGCCGAGCCCTTACAGATTTTTACTTAAGAATTCCAGAATATTAAGTTGGTTGCGTAGACTGTGATTCTAAGTTTTATAAACTTAAATATAAACATAATCGGAGGCTGTACACAAATACATAGTTGAAATTAGAAATCTGATGCTTAATTTTATTGAATTTTGTTTATTTGACGCATTATAAATTTTTTAAAGTTTTAATTTGAAATGGGTGACGTAGTGTTACCAAAACTTATACGATACGATTGAATGAATTTTTTTACAAGTTCTCTTAAGTTCGTTAGTCTTATAAGACTTGAGTAGTCTTCAAATCAAATTCAATACAGTATAAATTTATTGACACGAAAGAAACTCTATCTTATTGTAAAAACAATTAATTTACCTTTGGCATAATTATTAAAATATTTGATAATAATTATAAATAGTAAAACAAAAAATCTAGACTTTCTTAGAGTTCTATTGTTTTTCGTTGCATTGAAAACTACTTTACGCATTACCTATGAAATAGGTTAAAGGAGTTCTCAATACATATAAGTAATTGATTTTTATACCTATTTATCTGAAGTTTGAAAAAGTATATAATCTAATAATTATTGTTCTACCAAGTTCTGATATTGATATGATAACTTTATCGTGGTTTTATAACTGCGCATTGTAGACAATTACAGCACATATTTTATCAAGCACTTTAAATTTCATATCAAGATTCATTTGGGCAATTCTAATCGAACACTGTGTATCTCTCAGGAAGAAGTCATAATATTCTGACAGTTATACGTCAAAATCATTATGACAACCAAGAGACAGCCGCTAATGGGCAGATCTTAGTCGCAGCTTTGTAGTATGAAATTTACAACCAGAAAATAACATATCCTCTAACCATAATAGGGATAAAAAGAAACGTGGAGAAGCATTTTATTGTTCAGCAGGATAATTGCCTGTATATCTTTTTCGTTCACAAATAGATTAACAGCTACATAAAGCTGACGCCACACCGCGGACGGGACGGGACGACGACGGTGCGTGACGTCACAGTATACCAAGAACAGTAGTTTATCTGCGGGCTGTCGGCGAGTTATTAGCCTACTCTGCGTAGACGCTAGGGCTATCGTAAATGTGCCGGGCGGGAACGAGCGGCGAGCGAATATACAATGACATAAAAACGCGCGATCACACCGCGACGGCGAGACCACCTTATTATGCCCCCATATTTTTAAGTCATATGAGCGTCACAGTGCGTGCATACACGGCGCCGAGTACGCACGCACACCTTCTAATGGATAGCGGTCAGTTTGTATGAAGACGTATTACTGTTCTTAGCATACTGTGGTGACGTGTCGTGGCGAATGTACCGACGTCCCGTCAAGCGGGAAGTATAGGTTCTATATTACGCTCAGCGTCACGCACACGTTCACGTCGACGTGGTGTCTGCTTAACTGTTATTGAGAAATGATAAGTGTTAGTATAATCAATAACCTACATCTCTGTCTAATTTCAATCAGTTCATCATCATCATAACATGTATAATTCGACCCACTGCTGGGACATAAGGCCTCTCCTTCTCATCGAAGGAGGTTAAGGCAGAAGTCCACCACACTTGCCCAATGCAGATTGGTGGACGGAGTATAAGGTGATCCATTAGTCGCCTTCTACGACACCCATTGGAGGATACTGGGTGATGCTATTCTACTCTGCCGGCATCCATCACATGGCATTTCAATCAGATATTTCACTTTAATTAGATGCGATGTGCAGTGACAACTCGTTCATCATACATACATTGCATACATACAATCACGTTAAAAGAACATAATAGGATTTATGTAAAATTATTAAAAATGGCCGTAATTGGGCCATGCAATGGCTCAAAAATAATGCAGGTTACCAGCCTATTGCCTAATCTTTCATTTACTGGTTGGTGTTAAATAGTTTGTGATGTAACGTAGGTAAGTACTAACTTCTTAAAAATTCAGTATGTAGATAACACATTGTAATATTAAACTACCGCTTCACAAAAAGATCTGCCAGCAACCAACTCCCTTGGGAAATTTAAGGCCAGGTCGCGAATAAGAATTTATATCGTTTAATATAGCTTGTTCTACATTAATATAGTATAATGTGTGACACGGTGCCGCAATATGAGATGATATTTTACAATGTTAGAGGTAAATCATCGTTACCATTTACCTACAAGACAGTTGAAAAGGTTTTCTTTGTGCGAACGTTATTAGATTTAGAAGGCTGCGTGCTTTTAATATTCTGTAATATTTCCATGAATATGAAAAAAATGTTTTAGGTATTAGCTTTATTTTACTCTCAACACTTCGCCTTTTGCTTCTTTGTAACAATAACAAAAGTTAAGCGACGAAACACACGGTTGCTTCTCGGAGGGGTGACCAAATTTTTTATATTAGGCATATTGCAGTGGTTGCAACTTCTGTCGAAGGACGGCCCTCGTTCATAAAACATGCCCGAGGCCTTAAATGAAGACTTCTACGGTATAAACATATGTTTATATCATACAAGTCTTCATTATGGTACAAACAATATTACAATAGCTTTAGTTACAAAAATCCGCATGTTTGTAATTTCATTAGTAGTTTTATTTTATTATTCCGGCTTTCATAATAAATAATCCTGCGAGACATCTTATATATAAAATTTCCATGTCACAATGTTAGTTACCGTACTCCTCCGAAACGGCTTGACCGATTTTCATGAAACTTTGTATGCGTATTCAGTAGGTCTGCGAATCGGCTACTATCTATTTTTCATACCCCTAAGTGATAAGGGGTGTTCACCCTTAATTTTATTTTTAATTTTTGGACGAAATTTTTTGTTTTTATTATTTTATTATATGGCATTAAAAAATACATACAACCCTAAATTTTTATTGGTTTATCACCAACCCCTATTTTTTTATCGCCATTTTAGTAATTTAATCATTTTTGTAAGGCAAAATCACGTTTGCCGGGTCAGCTAGTAGATAGATAAAACGCACGACAGCAATTCTAATGTTAATATTAATTTTCATGGAAATATCTTTCTCCTAAATTGCTATTTATTCTCATGCTCAGTATTCTGTACACACTCGAACTACAGTTATTCGTAAGTACACATGTCAACGCAATTACGTTCCTAAATCAAATACTAAAACTAAGCTTAGCACACGCAAACTTTAGTGGCCATACCTACCATCGAATTCGAAACAAACTCCTTCCCCCTCGTGGAGGAATCCCGGACTGAATACAAAACGACCAACGAATATCTTAGGAGAATATCACAGAGTATTTCAAACCTTATGTTAAGGGTAGTAAGAATGTTAAAGCGCGTACGTGACGTCGGTTGAGTTTGCGGCGACAGTTCTACTCGTATTTGCGAACTGCCCCTACAACCTCCTTTGTGCGGGTCGTGATCAGGGCTACCATATTACATATAAAACTATATACGATTATCTACTTTAAAACGTACGCAATAAAGCGCTATACTAAGACCACAAAACTGCATCAAGTACAAGTTTTAAATTGAAACCTTCATAGAGAAAAATGGTTTTGTTCGACGACCTTTTTTCGGATCTCCCTTTTTGCGAAAGTAAAAATCCAAAGCTGAAAGTTGGAAAAAGTTTAGCCAGTCGTCATGAGAGTCGATGCAGTACGGGAAAGCTCACGAAATTTAGGGAATAATTTATTTATTATGACACAGGAAAATGCTCTTCAAATCTATTGATCTAAAAATAAATTACATATCACAAGCGTAGAGCCAATTAATTTAAAATTTATTATTCGATACGTCAAGAATTCCTAAAATCACTAAAAAGTAGTCGTGATGATTTAATCAAATAAAATTAAATGTACGATTTAATTGCTTCATATTTCCTTTATTCAAAACATAGTTGTGATCATGTTTGAACCTGATTTTTTGCCCAAACATTTTTAACAATTTTAAAAATGTGAACTGTGAAAAGTCTCAGATCGCATAATAATCGCCCTCGCCTTCAACTCAGGCGTCAAATATCTGCGAGTGGCATAAAATCTATTTTTGTGCATCTGGGAATTCGATAAAAAAATATATAGAATTTAGTCTTTATTTTCTATGAGTAACTACACTAGAATTTAATTTACTCGCTATAAAATGCATTACGACGTTCTTTGGTCAGTGCTAATTGAATAAGACTCGACCTTCTTAGATTAACTACTTGAATAGAATAGATTTCTCTTCTAAAGTTATTTAACAGTAGTTCCACCGTCAGCCATTGTGTAAGGCCGTTATCGCCGTGATAAAGTACCTCCTCCACTGTCCATTGCATTTGAAAGGATAAACGATAGTTTAAAATGTCTCTCCATGGACCGTAATCGATTGCTAGTTGAATGCGATTCAATCGAACCGTTATCGCATCAATTTGGAATTTAAATTTCAGAATCGTATTTTCGAAAGAAAAAATGTGGAAAATTGTTCGGTATTTCGTATTTAGTGGGTCGCGGTGGCAATAAAATTCGTTTTCATTTTAAATGTATTTTTCCGCTAGGGATTATTTCGTCAATGATAAGTCAACCAACTATGTATATTTAAAACTACTTGAAATAATGGAGGATATAAAAATATTATGAATCAGATATGGATTTTAATAAAAAAAAATCAAAACAATAACAACTAAATACGAATTTACAGAAGTACAATTAAAAACCTAAATGTAAAGATCTGTAATTGGCTTTATCATTTTAAATATGAAAGAAATTAATTTAATTTTTAAAGGGGTATTCATTTTCATCAAGAAAACAAAAAGCTATTCCAAAGTTGGCTCTCTAAGGCCCGTATTACAGAATGACACTCAGGAATCAATCATGTCTTGAGAATCGTTTGTCACTTTCTATCACGCACAAAGAGATAGAGATGTACGACGCTCAAGTCGGCGTTCATTCTTGAGACTCATTCTATGTATAATAGGTACGTGCTTTAGTAATTTAATTAGTGGTATAAACCATTTATAGATAAATAAGCTTGCCACGCGCCCCATCCGCTACTCGTCATGGTCATGGCGATGTAAAATAAGTCATCAACGCACTCAATAAGACACATATTTCACTGATTATCAAGTTATTGGGCCGTATCGATACTGTGTGTAACTTTTATAACGAATATGGAGTAAAAAATATTAATTATATATGGACCAATTATGTTGCAGGTATTTTATTTACATTCTTATTTACTTTCGTAGGTATTATTATGGTTTTCTTTGCCGTTCATTTACGTAAGTAACAGATACTTGTAGATCCTATCAGGTATTCCTCAATCCCTTCTGAGCGAAGTTGCTTTCAAATCGTCCAATTTAAACGTTAACAAAGGGGCGGCCATTTCAATTTTGAATGAGAAGAGTTAAATCGTAGACTGCGATAGCCGGCAGTAACCCGTCCCGAGCGATTTATAGACGTAATAAAATCGCATTGGTTCGTAATGTACTTGCTTAGTAGCTGGGACAGGAGATATTTGTGGACGTGTTGTATGTATATAACGTAAATCAGTTTGATAATTCCTACCCTACCTTCTAAAGATTCTAAAGGTTCAGCCATGACTGTGTATATTACCGACATAGGTACGCATTGTATCTGTGTACAGCAGTGCGGGAGTACTCACTTAACTCACCAATTAAAGACGGTATCAACAAAAAACCTATAACATTTGAAAATGAGAATATTATAGAACATAATTATTGCTGTTCGTTAGTCTCGCTAAAACTCGAGAAGGGCTGGACCGATTTAGTTAATTATGGTTTTGACATGTTTGTGGAAGTACAAGGAAAGTTTAACAGGTGAGAAAATATGGAAAAATTGCGAAAAAGAAAGTAAAAACAACATTATTTTCCCATATAAACTGTTTCTACCTGTCTAATATTATTACAATGTTCGTCCCGTCGTTCAAAAATCAATTTCAATCATCTTTATTTATGTTCATCATCATCATCAGCTCATATAATGCCCCCACTGAGGGGCTCGAGTCTACCCCACATTAGGGGCGATTAGGCCTTAGTCAACCACGCTGGCCAAGTGCGGGTTGGTCGACTTCACGCACAACCTAAGAATTTCTTCATAGGTGTATGCAGGTTTCCTCACGATGTTTTCCTTCACCGTAAAAGCGTCGATAAACGTACATATGAATTTAAAATTTGAAAACACATTGGTAGGTGGCAGGGATCGAACCAGTATCTCCCGGGCGGGAGACGACGTTCTTACGCACTACGCCATCGACGCTTCTTATTTATGTTAGTTATTCGCAAATCTATTGCCGCGAGAACTTTCTTTACTTACTTTTGGCGAATTTCCGCTATCAACTGTTTATCGTTTGTTTTATGTATTATCTCGGAAACTACTGAACGAAAAATTTCGTCAATGAGTTTTGCTTGGTCCAACATAGACTATGCAGATTAGCAACAACACCGTGTGGTGGGTCAACTATAGTACAGCTTGTACAGTTACAGTTCGCTCTGAAGTTGTTTCCGCTTTGTTCGCGTAGCGAAATTGAACCTTGTTGGTAGGTGATACGGCTGTGCGATCGAAGGGAAACAACTTCAGAGCGAACTAGACGTTTGGCGCGAGCTGTAATTTAAATACTTAAAATTTTATCATGTCTGTTAAGTGTAGTCCTTTTTAGTAAAACAAATAAAGCCTAATTAAGATCATTTTGATAACTGAAGCGCGGCTCTTTTCACAAATAGTATAGTGAAATACGGAATAACACAAGGCAATTTAGAATAAGACGTGATGACGAAACGGAAACTTGTAAGTAAACTAATTGGTGTTCAGAACATGATCGAAGTGTTTCTTGCATGTCGGCGCTGCGACAACGAACCAACGTTTATTTTTGGTTTCGTAATCTGCGTAAAGAAAATGTGATGATAACGGCCGAGGTAGCCCGAGCTGGTATAATTCATAATGTTTAAGACAAGAAATAAATTGATTAAACAAAAATGAAAGAGTGAGAACTTCAACAATAAGGTTAAACTACGATTCATTTTGTTTTTAACTGACTTCAAAAAGCAAGTGACGTCTACAAATGTCAACAGAGTAGAATTGTATCACCCCATATCCTCCAATGAGTGTCGTAGAAGGCGACTCGGCAAAGGGGTATTGATCACCTCATACTCCGTCCACTAATCCGCATTGGGCAAGTGTGGTGGACTACTGCTGAAATCTCCTTCAATGACAAGGGGAGGCCTTGTGTGTTTTCATTAATAAAGTCGGAATTGAGATGTATTGAGTGTAGCATTTGTCCGTTGTCAAGATTTTATTTGTAGAATGATTTTTCAAAAAAAGCTGTATAAAGGAGGTTGTTAGTCCATCAAAGGTTTCAGTTGGTAATATATAGCTGGGATATGGTTTTTGGGTTTGATTCTTTTTATGTACCTATGCAATAGACTGGCAATCAATCGTTATTTTGAGGCACTGCATAGCCCATATACTGCGCTGTGTGGCTTTGTGTGTATTCAAATATTGCCTCAAGCTTTGCTCAACCCTTTTTAGAATTATGGATCTGTGTTTTGTGACCGTGATAGTATATTGTGATAAGACTACCAATAATAGATATTTACTACAAAATACAAGTCTTACAATTTTCTTCGGAAAAGTTTATCTTTATTTCCAGGAAATTAGCACCCTCAACAACCAATTATGTTCATCAACGAATTAGTCAAGTTCACAACAAACATTGCGTATCAAAGCCTTCAAAAACACGACACCATTAATCGGGGAGAGTCAGAAGTGGCGGTATCATGTCAAATTAAGTAATCGTGTTGTAATCGAGCCACGATCAGAACAAGGGCGCTCATCAATCAACCCGCCCTACTGTAACAGAATAAGCTCGTAAGTTATAAGAGCAAGCGGGCGAGTCCGGGAGAGAGTCTGTGAGAATTACAAATTTTTCTAAGCATAACGTTAAATCGAAGAAAGAGAAGAAACTATCTTGTTTCCCTATAGCTACTAAAGACACTGTAATTCTATTGGATGGGCAAAGCGCGAAAGAATAACAGTGTAAAAATATTTTTGTCCCTTCCTTCGTGCCTGCACGACGTGACAACCTTGACTTAGTGATATATAAAATCGCAGGAACGTATGTAGAGATGACATTAGCTAGTGGCCTCGACAGTTTTATTTATCCATACGATGATTCTCAACAATTCATTCCACGAGGACATATACGGAATAAATGCTAGTAGTCCAGTCAACAAGTTCAAAAACGTGAAAAATAGAGATAAAGCTCCTAAAAATATGAGCAATAGCTCATTGGATTCGGAACGACCTCTAGAAAAATGAGTTTTGAGGATTTTACTGCACGTAAAAAATTGCAATTGTTATTAACAAAATAAGATGAAAAAAAAGAGGTATTTACGTTTTTGTTAATAACTCATAAACTATTAATATTTAAGATATTTGGAAAAAAGGTCCTTAAAGAGGAGGAAATTTCCGAAAAAAAAGTCCCAGCTCCCGGAACTCTACCTCTATTATTTATAATTTTAATTTAACGCTGAAAATAGGGCTCCGCGCAGCCATTACGGCATGGGCGCACTGCCGTTAAAGACAGTTTCTTACATAAAATTATTTTTTTATAGTAACAAATATGAATTTAAAAATTTAAATAAATTATGGTGTCATCCAGATACTTGAAAGAATATATTCCCGTTGGAAAAATTTTTTTAAATTAATTTTTCAAAAAGTTATGCAATTGTTAATTAACGAATTTTTTTCCTATCTCCGTTTTCATAAATGACGACATAAAAATTTAAATAATAAACCTATAAATTTTTGGCTCTGTGGAGCTCTTCTTATATATATACTTAACAAGATCCCGCGATAAAAGTTTATTAAAGTTAATTATTTTGTTTATTACAATTTTTTAAAGTTAACAAAAAATGAAAAGTCTAAGAAATGTTATTAAAAAAAATTTTTTAAACAAATGTTATATTATTGCTGCTTTCTTATCCAACAATGGCATTAAGTAACATCGGAAAAATTTTTTTTACATCATTTGTTAAGAAATTGTTTATAAACAAATAGACAAGTTTAATATTTAAAGAAATTTTTTTTTTACCATTATGTTGTCTTGGCAAAATAATGATTTTTAAAAAAAAAAATTTTTCTTAAATAAATTTTTTTATTGTTTATAATCGTTTTTTTTATATTTCGATTGTTTAAATAATTAGTTAAGGAATGATTTTCTCCTTAAAAATCATAATTGGCATTTCTTCATAGGTAAATAGAAAAAAAAATTTTTTTTATCAATAATTTCATTGTTTGTTAACTTAACAATTTGTTATAAACAAATTCTAACTACCGTTATATTTTTTTTCTAGAGCTAAAAAAAATAACAAAAACAGCCATATATATCAAAATACTAAAAAAAATTTTAATATAAAAGCGTTATAAAAAATAGAAAAAATTTTTTTTTAGTATTTTGATATATATGGCTGTTTTTGTTATTTTTTTTAGCTCTAGAAAAAAAATATAACGGTAGTTAGAATTTGTTTATAACAAATTGTTAAGTTAACAAACAATGAAATTATTGATAAAAAAATTTTTTTTTTCTATTTACCTATGAAGAAATGCCAATTATGATTTTTAAGGAGAAAATCATTCCTTAACTAATTATTTAAACAATCGAAATATAAAAAAAACGATTATAAACAATAAAAAAATTTATTTAAGAAAAATTTTTTTTTTTTAAAATCATTATTTTGCCAAGACAACATAATGGTAAAAAAAAAATTTCTTTAAATATTAAACTTGTCTATTTGTTTATAAACAATTTCTTAACAAATGATGTAAAAACAATTTTTCCGATGTTACTTAATGCCATTGTTGGATAAGAAAGCAGCAATAATATAACATTTGTTTAAAAAAAATTTTTTAATAACATTTCTTAGACTTTTCATTTTTTGTTAACTTTAAAAAATTGTAATAAACAAAATAATTAACTTTAATAAACTTTTATCGCGGGATCTTGTTAAGTATATATATAAGAAGAGCTCCACAGAGCCAAAAATTTATAGGTTTATTATTTAAATTTTTATGTCGTCATTTATGAAAACGGAGATAGGAAAAAAATTCGTTAATTAACAATTGCATAACTTTTTGAAAAATTAATTTAAAAAAATTTTTCCAACGGGAATATATTCTTTCAAGTATCTGGATGACACCATAATTTATTTAAATTTTTAAATTCATATTTGTTACTATAAAAAAATAATTTTATGTAAGAAACTGTCTTTAACGGCAGTGCGCCCATGCCGTAATGGCTGCGCGGAGCCCTATTTTCAGCGTTAAATTAAAATTATAAATAATAGAGGTAGAGTTCCGGGAGCTGGGACTTTTTTTTCGGAAATTTCCTCCTCTTTAAGGACCTTTTTTCCAAATATCTTAAATATTAATAGTTTATGAGTTATTAACAAAAACGTAAATACCTCTTTTTTTTCATCTTATTTTGTTAATAACAATTGCAATTTTTTACGTGCAGTAAAATCCTCAAAACTCATTTTTCTAGAGGTCGTTCCGAATCCAATGAGCTATTGCTCATATTTTTAGGAGCTTTATCTCTATTTTTCACGTTTTTGAACTTGTTGACTGGATTATAGTGGATGGGGGGTTAATTTTTACCGCGTAAAAAGAAAGAAAATACTATTGTTATAATATAATTAAATTGAAAAATACATTTCTACACGCACTCAGAGAGCAAATCGCATACATAAATAGATAGTAGACGTATTTAAATAATAGACAAAAGCTTTAATAACTCCCTAATACATATCGAAACCAATGGAATAGCCTTTACGCATTCAGTTTTCTGCGTGACAGTAATGACTTCAGTACTAGAATTTAATTTTTTTTAGACGCAATCTCGTAAATTGTACCACAAATACGCCATAATGCGGGCAACACTGTTATCCTCACTTAAGTTTTATTAGTCATTAGAGGAAACCTCAGTTAGGCTCTCCTTACCCACGACTCTCAAAACCAACCTAAGTTTTAGTGGAAAACAAATCATAACAGATTATTTAATAATCGCTGCATTTTTTTTTTCTCTAAAACTTTTACAATTTTATACATTTATATATAGCTGCGGCTCACAAACCGTGATGGTTTATCTGTCCGCAACGACTCGCTCTATTAAATAGTTTTTAAGCATATTCTTAAATTTACATTCTCCCTCTGCATATAAGTTTTGAAGAAGAGTAACTAGTAGTAGTTTATTAAACAAAAAAGGAAGAGTTCATTGGGCCTTACCCGGATTCATACGTATAAAGTTGCAGGAATAATTCGAACCTAATCCTTAGATATTAAAGAGCATCGCCAAGTGTATCTTTAAGTTTGTTTGATGATGTTGATAATGGGATCGTTATCGGTTTCAAATCGTTAAAATTTACGGATTTTTTTTATTTATTATTTTACTATTATTATGTCAAGCAAGATTTTTTTTCTATAAAAACGTCATGCAAATGACTCCTTTCCACCTGATAGTGGAATCCAAATGCGAAACAATGATTACCATAAAAATATAAGCACCAAGCACTAACAAATTGCGACAGCAAAAGCAGTGGCCTGGTAGCGTAATGAATAACGCAGCCGCCCGGATTGCGAAGGATGCTGGGTTCGATTCCCGCCTGGGGCAGGTCAGCAGGTAAAAGTTGTTTTATTTACAATATTTAAAAAATTAAATATGTACCTTAAACGAAAACAAGATCTTGCAAAGCTAATACAACTCGGACAAAACTGGAACATAAAAATGCTTCCAAATGATATCTTTATAAGACCGACCCTTCATTTGTCGCCGTGATAAAGGTCTTGCGCACATTGACTCCGCAACAAAGGGCTTTCGCAAATTACACACCGCCACAGCAATTACGAGTCGCAACAACAGATATTTGTATGACAATCATGGAGATTTTTTTTATAAGAAATATGATACGGTAGCGTTATTAAGCACGGCGTAGTAACGTATTAAACGGTGTATAAATTCCTTTGTAAATTTTTACTATTTTGTGACTACTGAATTATTTTTACATGAAGACATTTAAAAAAATAATACCTTCAATAAATTAAGTTCAGTAAAAGTAGTTAAATAGCGAAAATAGAAAGAAATAAAATAAAATTAGGTACATTTAGGCGACGTTAATTATTCCTTTAATGTATGTTGAAAAGATAGTATGTTTGTTTCTATTGAATTATTGACAAAACTTAAAAAGAATAACCGTGTCTTATCTCGCGCACAAAAAATGACATCTGACATTATTATCGAACAGTTTCCCAGTAATTATTGTCGCGATTCGATAATTAAGTAGAATTGTTTACAGCGTAATAAGAAATCATTAGAATACGACCCTCGACCTTCCGGTGTCACCAGGTCTCCAAATAATCGGGGACATAAGGGAAACCATGACCTGCATTGATAAGACGATAAAACTGTTTAGGATAAGCTGATCCAAAGAAGTTAATTTTCTCAATACACTGTCCATTAAATTTATCACTAAATTACCAAATATTTATAAGGATTTCGATAATAATAGATGAAGCGACGTAAATATGTACCTAAGTATCGCAATCTCAGCTAACCTCTTTATGAGGCAGATGCAACTCTAAGTATGTATTTCTGTAGGCCCATTCGCTGTTATATCTAAAATACGCCGCACGTTAATTCAAAAGTATGCCAGATTAACCACCAAAAATTAACCGTATAGGTAACCCACCCAATGAAGTAAGGTTATTAAGAAAAGATATGATGCTAATATGAAGCATTTAAATAACTAGAATCTCCCACAAAGGTCCACTAAGAACCACACACTTGATTACAAAAAAAAATAACTACAAATAATGCAATAATTTGCAATCTGATAGAAAATATTCGAGTACGTGGTATCGATCTGTCATGGGTCTTTTTTTTCGGACTACAAATACGAAGAAGCTGAACAACGAAATCTAGTAATACAACGCTTTTCTAGCATACATTTTCCTCTCAATGTTTCTGCAGTGTAGAACTATAGATAAACAAAATTTCAAAGTGAAATTCCACTTCTTAAATTGATTAATTTGATAAACATTCTTAAAGAGAGAAAAGGAGAGATGCGTTTGTATAATCCATAGACAATTTCATACTTGCACTGCAGATTCCTGTAACTATATCTGAGAATTCATCAGATATAAAGTAAAATATTTCTACAAAGCAACCGTTAAAATTATCTTTAGTTGACACGAAAATTGACTACAGTCACCCAAATATCGTAAGTCAAAACTCGTTCGTTGCCACTGACTGACAAAATAGGACGTCAGCGAGGCGCGAGGCGCCCGACAGCGATCTGTCACCAGTGAATGAGTCAAAGGGTAGACGGGGCGCGAATTAAATCGCCAGCGGGTGGTGCGATTGATCGGGAACCAGTTCCGGCCGGATTGTGTGAGATTTTACCGGTAATTTCCTGGTATACGCTAAAATTGCAAACGTAAAGGAAAAAAATAGGAGAGTCGATTTTTATGACAGTTTTGTAAATTTCACATACCACCTACAATAAATGGAATAACAGCATAAACACAAACATTATGACATAATATTTCACATGACCTGGCAATTGGTAGCTTACATTATCGTGATACTTACGAAGATAATTTGATCGCGTCAATTCCGTCTTTAATCGTGTAAAAGATTTTAAATAAACAACAAATTATGTGAGTACATTGTAATATGACGTAATATACAAAATTCTGTTGGCGGTCTATCGAACAATAGAGCCCATAAATAGTCACACAATAACAAGTTCCTTTGTGACACCACCGTCGATTAGTTGATAAGTTTATCTATACAATCAATGTCAGTGGTAAACGTGACTTAAACTTTAGCTGTTACGTAATTGAAACTTTCCAATGTCAACCAAAATATATGCTATTGAATAATCTTTTGTTTTTATCGGACCATTATGGTTACGAACAATCTTCCGACGAACAACGCTTCAAAAATAACAATTCCTTGTGAATTAAATTTTGTTTTCCCTGTCACACAAATAACAATTACATAAACGTGATTTAATCAGTTACAGTTACAGTACTTAGGGCAGGTATCACAGGTTGTTTTGTATGTACTATTGTTAAAATACTCGATGCAATGATAATAATTAGGAATAAAACCACTCATAGAAAAAAATACGTGTTTTATCAATAAAAGAAGGTGATGACATATTCTTTTTAAACACAAAATGCCTGCGCCAACAACCATCTGTCAAATAAACACTAATGGGCACTACTTGGAACCCGTGAAATCATTGTAATTAAATTAATCCTAATTTAAATAAAACTGTTTTTTTTTTTAATTTTCCACGCTCCCATGAATTATATTTTCTGGCATAACATCTCTTTTACTCATTGCATGTAGTTATTTGTGAACTGGTTAAGATCCCTATTATAATGTATTTTTTTCCTATTTATGGCGACATAGCGGAAGATTTTAACTGTGTTAATATTCAATATCTGTCTATTCCATATTGACGACAAAACACACAAGTTGTTTTGCGATGAGAACTGTGCCTTATCTCGTACACACAAAACTTGATTTAAAACTGTCTCGACTCGCGACGAGTTAATTAATCATAAATCCCCAAATACAAAGAATAAGAAACACATTAGGAGAGGCGAGTGCCGTCTGCCACCCCAGTGCTCGATCAAATAATTACCTTTCCGATAAAATATTGGCAGGGCTTTCCCTGTCGCGTCCCCGCGCCACAACTGTCGATGTCACCTTAATTTACGAGTTTCAATTATAAATTTTACATCTTCACACACTTGCCGGGCCAATTTGAACTCTATGACCGCAATTGTAAAGTCGTTTGTAATAAACGCGGCGAATGTAAACCAAAGATGATTGAAATTACTTTCTGACGCCGCGGCGAGGGAATAAAATTCTTTTAAAATTGACGCGGCTCAAGATTATCCGGAGTGCCTCTGAGACTGTTGCTATAGCAACGGAGTCTGGCAAAAGTTTTCTTTGTTCATCGCTAACAAATACATTCACAAAACATTTTTTGCCTTCAGGTGAAAACAGTCACAATGAGCGACTGTGCCTACAACATTCTTTTATTAGTCAATTACTTGCTTGACTTTTGATATATTTTTGATTGAGGCTAAAGTCTTCCACGTTTTTCGAACAGTCTAGTTGATTGCTTTATAATTTTTTTCTCAACACATAAATATACGTACCACAATGAATTATAGTACATATTTTTTCATAAATATAAGGAAAACGAGGAAAAATATATTTTGTATGTACTCTTTATCGATAAGACTATGAAAAATACAACAATCAGAAACACTGATATCTTAAATGTGTCTTTATTGAGATTACTCCGATATACCTTTGGTCATCAATAGATAAAATAAAATTACTAGTCTCTTAAAGTTCAGTGAAAGTGTCTATATAGAAATAACACACAATATTACACTTTAATATTTTCTGTCTCAAAATTAATTTGAACAGAGACCGATTATATTTCAATTCATCTGCATCATATTTTTTTTCAATACTGTATAACTGTATTTTCGGCATAAATTGACATAGTTTAGTAGTATATTTTAGGATTATATTCAATTTCAAAAACCATGATAGTTTTTACATTATTTGTCACTGCTTTGTTGGTTAAAATAGTGGTTATACTTATTTTTAATACAAAAAAATAATAATTTTCATTTTCAAAGCATCTTCAGAAACCTGGAAAATTAAACGTGAATTCAAGAGAAAAAAATCTCTTTTTAGCTTCTTATTGTGTCAAGGGTGGCTTAAAAATTTATTTTGATTTTTATTACATTCTTTTTGAATCTAATTCCGATAGATAGCTAGTTATTTAAATTACATTTTTCTTGAATATTATTGAAGTAGGTATGAGCTGATGACCTTGAAACGCCTGAACAGATTTTCATGAATTGTAGCTAAGAACCAATTCGATCACATCAGATTTTGAACTAAAAAATACTATGTCACAGACACACACAGACCCACAGATACGCAGACAAGACCCATCTTTCTCCGTCGTCGGCGGTTAAAAAATATAAATCAGATAACATAGATAACATTCGCTATATGGTTATTGATTTCATACCATTTGCACTCATCTATTACAATCATCACGAACAATCATCTATTAGTAGATGTACTAATTAGTAGTGGCTTTTATTATCTAGAGAGTCTATAAAAGAAATTATGACTTTGTTTTTGTTACAAAAACATTATCAAATGAGCCAAACTTGGCTAAAGTGCAGCGTCGACGGTTTTAATTGCACAGTTATCCGAAAACTATTAAAATTAATATTGCAGAGATAAATAGTTAGGTGCATGATAAGTAACATTTTAATAGGGACACCAATACGGTTTCCTGTCATTAAAACTGTTTGTCGCGGCAAAATGATAAAAATGATGATTAGAAATATTGTTAAATTAGTTAGAGCCACTGTATCATTCCCATAACAAGAGCATGGTTTCCTCATGACCTTTAACACTAGATATGTATCCGTTACTCTGTTAATTAGTGTTTGCATGTAAATTAAGCTATAGATTGTGTACAGAAATATACATAAATACATGTAATCACGATCGTTACCCCAAAAGGAGTTCCCATTCGTAAATCCTTTTTGTCATAATTTCGCTCATCGTTTCTACAAGACCAAACCATTTGAGCATTACTTTCTCTATTCTTAACACTATGTTGTAGCGGCTATGTCACAGCGCTACATAGACAGTTAGTATTGAGTAACCGAGTAACTGTTGATCAGAAAATACCAATGTAAACACGGAGCCATGACGACATAATCGCAATACGTAATGCAAACGTTAATCACGCTAACGAAGTTTCCGAGGTACATCAGTATATATACCAGTTCCAACAATGTACAGTCGGGCCACGATCCCCGATCAAACGCCTAGCTGGGCGGAAGATCTTCCCTTCTCCCTGACGATGTGGTGAACCCAGCCACATCCAACAAGTTCTTCTTACAAACCACACCTCTCCTGTCACTCAACTTTACCCCAGCCATGGTCCTCAAGGCTCTCATTTCTAACGCATTTTGCGTCTCTTCTCTTCTCCTATTCCCAACTTTAATTTCCATCAGTGTCAATCTTTTCAGACACAGATAATGAACATTAGTTCTTGCTTCATTACACAATACATTGAACTTTATTATATTATGTGTTCATGTAATTGTAAAATTAATTAACTCGCCCAATAGAGAAGCCTGTGACGTCACTGTCTAAGAACACAAAGATATGATTAAACTGCCAAGCGCAACTTTAAAAACGTTTTGACGAGGGTAACCATTAATTTTGGCGACAATGTGATAAATAATGAGGCGTCGTAATGCGGGGGAGGTATCCCTTGAGCTTAAAACGGGGAATCAAACACTTTGTTTAGGGTGGACAAGTTATTTTTAAAACTCATAAATCGATTCGGAAGCTGCTTGATTCTTGATTGCTTTGTACGTCAATTTTATAATTTGTTGCAAAAAAGCGGATCGCTACCGAAAATCTAAATAATATCCGAAATCATTGGAAGTAGCAATACGAAATGACTAGTTATTATAGTCAATTTTATAGTGATTTAACTTCTTCCTATAATTGTAACTAGAAATATATAAAAAAAAACATTGACACCCAATTCATTTGAAATTTTCGGTCAACCATCTGACTACCGATCGCGTACTTGATGGCTTGACTTTCGAGATCCTTCCTACACTGCACTCCGCGGTGCTATCAATCTCCTATCGTCGCTATCACCCTTTATGTAAAAAAAGAGTCATATAATTTTCCTCCAACCAAATACTACAAAACCTTTTCGGTTAGGACGGAATTAAAAACCCAACGAAAAAATTCGAGAATAAGCCACTTTCACAGCCCCGCCCCGCTGCCTATATTACGCCGCTTCCCTGCGGCTGGTTTTGAAACGGTGACGTCACACGTCCTAATTTTCTTTCTGTCAGACATTTCATTGACACTCACCACGATCGCCGCTTTCCAATAAGTTTCTCTTTGTGGCAATATTTCAATTTAAGTTTTAAGAAACGGCTCGGACTGAAATGGCTTAGTGTAGGGCGGCGTATGATAAAATTGTAAGCGATTTTGTATAAAACCCGCCTTCAAAACTATAAACAGAGAAATCAAAGTTTTATGTTTTAAATAATCTAAAAGTAAATGTGCCAGCTATGTTTTTTGGAACGATCTTAGATTGTAAGAAGGAGGAACACATGTGGTGACTGAAAATTCTATTTCTTGCTTTGAAATTGTAGTCACTGTATCTCGTTGACAACGTAAGCCAGTAGAAAAGAAGTAAAAATGAAAAAGCACAAAACATATTATTTGATGTCACTGTACAACTGCTGTACCTGTTCATCATGTTCATGCCCTGCTCCCATTTTTATTTGTGATCGGTGTAATATGTGTTCCTCTTCCATACATCTCGGCCAGCCGTCATCTCGTCATCTCAGTATTAAAGGCGTGCACTGGATTTACGTCAAAATTGTCACATTTAGTGAATTTTTCAGACCGATTTTGAAGCGATGTGAACAGACTTTGCAAAGAAATTATATATTTTAGGAAGATTAATTCTTGATTAAAACCACTATAGAGAGATATTTTAATTTACAATTATGTTTTTCTTAAGCGAGGAGAATCTTATGGCGCAGTTTTACAAAAATGCAGTTTGGAGCTATCTTTCAGATAAAGTACAAGCATTATAATGGCATACAATACTTTGAGAAAATTATTTTTCCAATAGAAAATTTACTCTTATAAACCACTATAAAACCTAAATACCTAAGTAAAAAAATTGAGATTACATATTAAAGAGGGATATCAAAAAAATTATAAATTGGAACATTTTAATGAGGATTTTTACAATGTTTTTGAAATTATACTTATTTAATATACTTACTATATTAAAATACATGTAATGCTTGACATAATAACGATATTATAACACTGCTAAATGCATTCACATATTTTTAATATATATTTGAATAATGGTCTAAATCCAAGCTCGCGGTCATTTTTCGATCGTACACCCCAGGTCTTCCCAGCTAGTGAACCTAAAGCTCTTCAACCAATGTCTATGTGTGAAAAGGGTCGCATAGCCATGTGTATCTAACAACAATACAGCGAAAAAAATATTATTAGTACCTACTTCGATGAATGCACGCTCTTGACCCTTTCTCTACCGTATCATCTCTAATACAATCTATCCATCTTTTCTTCGAACTTCTCACTCTTTACACATCCACATTCATGTTCATTTCTGCTTTACCACAATGATTGTCATGACGTCTCATTACATGTCCATACCATGCTACTCGTTTACTTCTCTATCTATTAAAAGAATTAAATATCATTAGAATATATGATAATCGCTAATAACTAAAATACCTATTCCAATATTATCAAACTAAACTGCTGCTATAAATAAATATACGAGCTACTCTACTGCGTCGCAAGCATTAACACCTCGATGTTTGACATAATACTAACGCCCTATAAATGTTATACTGTTATACAACAACAATACGCAACATCAAACGGAACGCCGATCGGTTGCGACATCAAAGGATATCACGAATGTCACCCGCAGAAGTGACGACATTGCTGAGAGCATTTCACACTGTAAATTAATTGGTAATTGACAACAGGATACGATTAAACACCCTTAGGTAATTGATAAACACTTCGAAGTAGGTAATTCGAATAGCTTAGAATATTACTATAACTCGCAGACAGGAGATGAGACGCAGCCTTGGTATGCCCTCCACAAGGTGAACTGATGATCTGGTGAAGGTCGCGGGAAGCCACTGGATGTGTGCAACGCAGGACCGATCGCGGGTTGAAGTTTCTTGGGGGGAGGCTTTTGTCCAACAGTGGACGTCTCTCGGCTGATATGATAAGTACGTTAATTATTCTTCCTAGTCATGACCCAATTAATTTGGCGTCATCAGTGCAATATCTCACAATACTGCTCTATGTTTTGGCACAGTCTGGCCGGGAGCCTATCTGACTCCAATCTAGGTAGTGAACCATATGTAGGGTCGTCTGGGTAGGTACCACCGCCTATCTTATTTCTGCTGTGAAGCAGTTCGCTGTGTTTCGGATAGAAGGGAAAGGTAGCCAGTGTAACTGGCATGGAAGGCATATCATCTAAGCCCCCAGGATAGCAACATACTTGCAAGTGTCTATAGGCGATGGTAACCACTTAACACCAGGTGGGCCGCAAGCTTGTTTGCCATCTCGTAGTATTTAAAAAAATCCCTATTTGGGAGTGATGTTGTACGCGGTGTACCTACTACCGCACGAGTGGTCCCTTGGTGCGAGGGTCAGGAATCGGAATCTCAACACCCACTAGATGATAAGGGATAGTTCTATTCTTCATTATGACTTACAAGGGTGGTACGGGAAGAAAGAGATTCTTTCTCAAAGGGATATAAAAATAACACTAGAATAATCATTGTGTTTGGTTGATGGTATGACTTTTTCTAACACTATCTGACTTAACTATTATATTTGCAAACTGTTTTGCCAGGGCACTAATGTGTTTCGATAACGAATAACTTGCTTGGCATGCTTACACTTACCATCAATTGAATAATTGCCAAGAAATTTTGTCCAAATAAAAAAGTCACATTTTCGTTATAGATAAATGCATTGTAGGCAGTGTAAAAAGTCTTACATCATCTAGCATCAATGAGGATATATCATGGAAACCAAACTCAAAAAGCTTAATGAAATAATAACTCAAAAAGACATGGCACACAGTGGGCGCAGTAAATCACTCGCCGCGACTTGGCGACATACGGGGTGATCATTGAAAAATTGCGCGAATTTTAAAACAATATTTTTCCAGCATCTCGCTACGGAGCACACGCAGAGTGCAGATATTATGGGATACACATATTGTGTCTATCAATGATGCGATATTTGACACGTTTTTGAAAAACATCTCAGATTATTTTTGGTGACGCATTGGCAGTTTAACAGTGTCTTCGACTTTACTACTGCACCACTTCGAACCGCCACAGCATTGTTGACATGAATATTAACGATCGATAACAAATTAAGATAATTATTTTGCTAAACGATTAATTATAACGATAGTCGTACAAGAATGTACTTGTTTTTATTATTAATATCTTAATGACAATAAAATGAAACGATTGTCATATCTTACGAATATCACAAATGGAATGTTTTGTTTATATGGCTCTATTGTTGAGTCGCAGAAAGTTTTGAAGATATGGTATCCTTTTTAAAGTTCAATCTATCTATAAACTAAAATTTACAGAATTTTAATCTTAAAAAAATTATTAAATCGTAGATTAAATTTTAGGACGTAAAAACCAAAAAACAACTTTTAATCCTAAAAACAGTCCCTACAATTCAGTCGCTATTTAGAGGATAAAAACTCTCATAACCTATATCGAGGTCTGATAATACTTTTTCTATATTTGTGATGTCTTAAGTAAAATGCTAAATCTGGTTAACTATCATTTCTTATTAAACCTTTTACTTTCCGTATTGTTTTAAACTAGAACGGTCCATCTTTTATTATTCAACCGAAATGAGCTTTAGACTACTAAAATCAATGCTCATTTTACAATAAATCTTTTATTGGAATTTAAGACAGTATATTCGAGTTTAATACCAGATTAACTAGGAATAGGGGTCGTCATTTTTGCAACCCGTTAAATCACGGAACACACTCATATATCACTTGTTACTCATCACGTTTTTAATAAAAAAATCGACGGCAGACGGTCCACGCTCGTGTGACTGTGAAATGAATATCCATTATACATCGTTTTAAGGTTCTACAGTAACTTCAGTACAAGTTATTTCAACATGACTAAATACATGTAATATAATTATTTTTAAATACTAATAAAACCGCCTTCAAAACTAAAAAAACGGTGAAATAAGATTTTGTTTAGAAAAATATAAATGTTTTTGAGGTCGGTGAGAAATACAAGTGACAACTTTTATTCTAAATATTGAGATATATTAATAAAAAAAATTTTTGGTTTTAAGTTTGGAAGGCGGTGTTATTTTTATTTAAAAATAATTTATTGTTTGCTTTTTAGTGGTTTAGGTGAAGTGTTAAGTAGAGTTGAATAGTTATAATAATCGGTTCACAACTCAAAGTTATTATTAATTAAAGTTAAGACAGGATTTTTGCCATTATTTTTCAGAATAACCTAAAAACCTCATGGCTATAAAATTTTCAGGGAACTTTTTCGACATTTTGATCTATACATAAAAAGAATCATTGAAATTGGTTAACAAGTTTTGAAGATATCGACGCATAAAATTGGAATAAGTAGTTGGAAAAAAAACATTTACTGTGACTGCCTATTTTCACGATTTAAAAAAAAACTACTGAAGCGATTCGTGAAAATATTTTTTATGGGACCAAATGGAAACTATCCCGCATCGAAAAAAAAGAGAATCATTTAAATCGGAACAGAAATCTTGGCGTAATCGGTGTACATACATAAAAAAACATACCACATACCACCCGAATTAAGAAACTCCTCCTTTTTGCAAGTCGGTTAAAAATAGTTTTATATTCCATTTTTTTTTAAATAATGTAATAAATGACTCTATTGCACCTGAGAGTAAGCTTTGTAGACACACTCCCGAATATAGACGCTCAAAGGAATGACAGGGTTGTCTCGAAGAGATCTGTTCTAGAGATAAGCTCACCTTTGTAAATGTTTTTTTTATTTAAATGTAACAACTTTGTTTTGAGAGTACAATAAAAGAAAACATATAATATCTCGATTCTCCATTGCAATCTAGTGCGATATCAATATGTATACAATTTCAAATTTTAAGCCAATATTGTAGGAGAAGACGTCTTAAATCACTTTTATTTATTTTTTATTATTAGTCTTAATTTTATTATGATTAATTATTATTATGATTTCAACATGTGAATTATGACTCTTTCCAAATCAATACTATAAAAATTGTAAAGGGAGGATAAAACTTGTTGAGTTTCTTGTCGGTTCTTTTCAGAACAAGGCCTCCTGGTAGACTCTAAACCGATGGCCTCAAAACTTTCATAGGTGTACAAATTTACTTTTTTACTGGTTACGGCTACGGGCCGTAGCGCATCTCCTCTTTTACATAGTAAAAAGAGGCAATACAGCTCCAAGCTGATAAGTGTGTTAAGATCTTAAATCATCCCAGCTGTCAGCAGCAACAGCAGCAAATTTTCCCACCAAAGTGACTAACCTGCACAATCATACTGCTAAAATTCTACGAAACTACTAAAACTAAATTTCTACGAAAATGCGTCTTCAGAGCAGCAAATAGATAATTTTGAAAATATTTGGCAAATAGTTTCTGATGATAATTTTCCAACATTGTAAGACCTCGCAAATTTTTAGAAGATTTGATTCCGAAAAAATTTTTGCCACTCTCACCCCTACATTATAAATACAGGACATCTCTCGCTGTTGGACTTTTTCAGACTTGATTTTATTATCAGATTTAAAACAAAACAAAAAATTTGTATCAGAAAAACCTCCTCAAAAATCACATCATTATGATAATAGTTTTCAATTATGTGGTGTTTAGTAAATTAAAAATATTATAAAATTATTTTCTTTTCTTCGGTATAAAGTTAGTTAGTTACTTCTAAAATAGGGCCAGGCTCTGCATCAGATTTAAAAAATGCCCTTCTAGAAATTCTATTGACCATCTTTGCTCTAAAACAGCTAAAAAGTCCGAGTATACACTTAAAGGTTTATTTATTCTTATATAGTAGTATATATTCTTGTTTGAAATAAGTTTTTCTCAGAGATCAGAACACAACATTGCCATGTTTCTATACCCTCCTTGACCTTTCAAACCATGAGCTCACAGCATAACAAAGACCTTCAAATCAATCTGCCTCAGTAATTTTATTTCTTATTATTTATTGCTGAGTCGGATTCCTACATCTCCCAGCAAATTATAGTAATTATAAACCACGGGAGAACTTCAAAATTCTCAGTCTGTCCAAATATACGTTAGGGTCCGTTATGGGCCTCACTATCAAAAGACTTCGATTTCCACCCCATATCTATTCTTATATGCCCCAAGCTTCAGAACGATTGTGCTCTACAATCATAGACCCTAAGTGTAAGCATAATAAGTCAAGTTTTAGCTTTCAATTTTAATGGTTTAAATAAAATTCGAGTGTCTAGCAAGAAGTCGTCAATAAACAAAAGTGTGAGTTAAATTAATGCTATGCTTCTTTGCGTATGTGTTTTTATATACAGCATGATTAAATTCGGAACTAATAGAATAAATATTATGTTGGTACATAATTATGTTGCTCTAAAAGTTTTAAACAGAAAAATATTAGTATTATATAGAATAATTTTTAATTTGCCATTTATTTACTATTTTTACAAATACAGTTGAAAACACACAGACCGACTTAAAACAAGTTTACCACCAACCAAAAAGAGTAGAAATTAGTAACTTTATAATTTGTTTTAACTTTATAAAAAAGAGATCAAACAAAAGGCTTCGCCTAGGTACTAATTAACTTTGGAAAAAAATGTTGAAAATGTGCCGTGGGTGTGTATCTTTTCAGAATGACTGCTGTTTTACTTATAATGTTTTGAGATTAATACTCCAAATCACAAAAAAATAAGAATGAAAAGTTTGTGTGGAAAAAAGGTTTTCTTTGAAAACTTATAGAAATCGCCAATTTCATAGGTCAGAGACTCATACAACATTTTTATTTCAACACACCTTGTATACACAAATACAGTCCCTTGATATGGTCCTTGAAGTAATAAAGGCATCCGGATATTTTGAAGTCAAGTTAAGAATATACCTCAATTGTTTCTTACCCCCGAGCCATGTAGGACAAAAGATGGCCTGATAAAATCGACTTCGAACGAACTACTCTATTTAATTTTCGCATAACGCTCTCACAGTGGTGTGGACTTGAAAGCTTAATTAAAAATAAAGTTTATTGATTTTCTTGTAATTCTTTCACTTATTTAATCATTTCAGTTTGTTTTTCTTTCTTTCCAAACTGTTATGTTTTATATTTACATATTTTGTTTTTTTTTTTAATTATTTATTTTGTTTCTTTCTCGTATACGTATCATAGAGGAAGTCTTGTAATCGTCAAAAAATTCAACCTTGATATTTTGACGGATTTACGCGTTTTGGACCTCCCTGAGTCCAAAATACCGTTTTTGGAATTATGTCTCTGTGTGTGTGTGTGTGTCTGTCTGTCTATGCGTTAGCATGATAACTTGAGTATGCTTTAACTAATTGCAACTAAATTTAACATGCGTGTATGACATCAAAATATAAGGTTTCTATCAACTTTTGAGCCGTCGATCACGAAAGTTAAGCAACCAAGTGCACGGTTGGTACTCGGATGGGTGACCAAAATTTAACATGCATGTATGACATCAAAATATAAGGTTTCTACCGACTTTTGAGTCGTTTCCAATGTACGAGAAAGCCAAGGGGAGACCACTCCCGATTTTGTACATTTATTTATAAATTTTATTTAATATATCATACAACGTTCTTCAATTGTGCGGGTCAGTAACAAAAAAACAGCGACTTCTTCCACTTTGCCTCATTTGTAAAAAACAGTTTTTCATTCTTTTATGACAATGCAAAATAAAGTATTTATTTTGCAATGTGAAACTTACATGAACGTATGTTTTAGAATTATTTTTCTTCATTATTAATTTGTTACAACTTTGTATAATAGATGCATTTTAATTAGGTTATTTTAAATTTTGTCATAATAATGTTGTATTTTTGGATTTCGATTACAGATTTGCTTATGACTGAAATATTACTCATCAATAATTTTACGAACTATTTTTATCAACTGTCACTTTTAACCCTATCTTTCATAAAACCTTTTTTAAAACTAAAAACTGTCAGCCGTGGCTGATTCACTGAATCATGTCAACTAAAAAACTGTATCATAATAAAACACGAGGGTCACGATTTGCGTTATCGTTTAGTTTCGCACTTTTTTGTGAATTTTTCCCTTAAAAAAGCAACTTTTTTCACCATTTCGCCTTTGTTAGGTATTTCGCACGGTTCGTTATGCTAACTGCGGAGTCACACCGATTTGAATGTACCACTAATTTGGTTTAACAAACCCTTTCTCGCTGACAATCGTGTCTATGGGATCTTCTTGTCTTGTACTACCTGTCCTTATAAAGATGTCAAGGGTTGAATCTATCGTACAAGGGTTAACTTTTTTTTAATTCGAGGAAAAAGGGTTAATCAGCATCCATTGTTGGTATAAAGATGAGATATTTTATGACAAAAATTAATCTTCTATACGTTTTCAAAGATTTGCCGTAATTTTTATACGTACCGATGTGTCTAGAAAAGGTTGGGAGCATTCGCCCTTGGTGACGGTAAAAATCGTCATGACCTAAAAAAAATTACGAAATCACTGTCATAAAACCCTATTTCATTTCTTATTTGGCTCTGTAAATAAAATAAAACTTACATTGGCCAGGTCACTAATAATAATAGTAATCGCCAACTTTATTTTCGTCGTTTGACGGGTTCAAAGTGGTCCATATAGTATTTAATGACAAAGTACAAATTGTTAGCAGTCCATTAAGATAAACTTCCTTTTAGGATATTCAGATCTAAATACACAAAGACTGGAATAACTCGTGTAAAGCGCAAATTGTATGGGCACCTGCAGAGAGCCTTAGGTGTTCTTTGCTATTCTTTTCTCGACAGGTAAATTGACAAAGGATAGTAATCCTTATCGCTATAACCGCAGAGTACAAATTTCAACTTGTGGAAGCTATAAAAGAGTAGCCACAGGGCGTATCTATATTGTCAAGGTAGTGATGTGAATAATAATTCCTCCCAAATCCTTTTAGTGATTATCATTTAAATGACAATAAAAGTCATGTTATGAGGGGACTTGACAAAGGATAAAAAATAATAATCGTTTTCGTTTCAATGAGCGTACATAAGTAACTTCTTAGTAAACTGACTTTTAAGTGCTCGTATTTCTAATAAGTCATGCTAACGGTGCTAACGAGAATTCACTTATAATAACTTCGACTTTATTTAACATGGTAAATAATAAAATAATAGTAAAAATAATTCGGTTACGTCATTGTTTTATTAATTAGTAGGAATAAGAAATTAAATTTTAAATATAGAAGATTATGTTTTAATTCAATAAATAACGCAAACAATTTCGCAAATGAGGGATTTCTAAAATAGTACACTGTGGCGTGAAGTCGAGTCACTCGTCGTTCCTGTCAAGTCGTTAGTTAATAAGTCGCCATTTATATGGCAGCGTTTTAGAAGGAAATTAGGACTAAAATGATTACGTTTGTGTTTACTTAAATGGTCACTTCAAGAAATACATGAAAAATTATCGGCAACACACGTGTTAACAATGCTATAAGCTGATATCAAGTTGACTATTTATTATTAGAAGAACATTGTTTTCCAGCAACGTAGTAAAAAAACTTCCAAAGAATAATGCTAATAAAGATTTTAAAGAATCAGATCACAACGTTCTCACTTTACAACAAGAATTGTTCTACATATACTGTTTTCCTCGAAACTGTTTATTCGACTTGTAAAGGCTAGTCTGACGAGCGTCAGTACATAACGATACAATTTCGTATATGACAAAGCTCAAAGCGAAATTGCCATTCACAGACATAGAACGCAGACACGTGTATTCTGAGCGTATTCCCCTCGCACGCTCTCTTAGAGGTTAGGAGGAGGCTTTTAAGAGGCCGAGTGGAGACCGCTGTACCGATCGGCTCCACTGCTCACCCCGGCGACAGTAAAAAATATGAGCATCCCCCCCTAGGGGGGCGGCGCCATCTTGAAAAACTTTGTCACTTGTAGCCGCAAATCGATCTGTGTCTACGTGCTACGGCGTAGCGTAGGCGGAGCAGTGGCGGCAACTGACAATACTACGATTAGTTTCGTAGCAATCGAAGGTGTTGTGTGCTTACGTGGCCTTTTTGGGCTATTTATTACATCGCCTACTTGATTATTACTCTATTGTGTATCATTTTAACCTTCAAGGACGTTATCAAAATGTTACAGAATCATATTCAAATAGCTCTTGGAGTTCATTACGTACTTATTTTTCTCTTTATTAAGCCATGCATCAAAATGGTTAAGCCGGTATTAAGTACTTTAAATGATCTAAAACCATTGCTTCTCTGCATCTAGACGAGCAATTTATAATTAAATTTAAAGAGATTATGCTAGTTTAATATTTATTTTATTGTTAAATAAGCAGCGGAAACCTACTCAGAAACACGTTATGGTTTTTATTACAAAACGTAAACATAAATCTAAAAAAATAATTCGTGGCTGACACCAACCCTCCTTGGGAACAACTGCTATCCATCAACAGCAACCAACAAAACGTGCCTTCCAAAGCAAGGATGAAAATTGAGGTGAAAATATAGCTAAATTATATTATTTACCTACATAATAACGTATTAGCTTCGTGAAATGAAGCAACCCTTAAAAATAAAACTTCTTCTTCACTTTTTCAATACGTCTAATGAGCATGAGCTCCATTAAGCCAGCTCCATTTACCAGCTAAACGAAATATTATGCAAAAAATCTAATGATATAAAAATACTGGTAATTCATAATGAAACAACTAAATCATTTTATAGACTGCCAATATGAGTTACGTAATAAATAATTAATAAATTACTAATATTTGACAAACAAACTGTAGATAAAGGTATCTGTGGACACTGCGAGAGCCGTGGCGAGTATACAACCAGCAGGGACTGAACACAATAAATTAATAACGCAGAAACTGATTTTTGAATATTGCAAAATAATTTGAAGAGTTTTGCCACACAACATCCTCGGCTGACGTCATACATAGAATTGAATAGTTTCTAATCGATAACCCTGATAAAAATACTGATAGTAGACTGCCGTTTTCTGGAGATGTTAATTTCCATAAATTACGCAAGTGATATCAAGAATAACATTATCCGATTTTACAAAGATTAATTTTCAAAATTATGACAGTTGTACTCCAAATATACCTTCTATTAATTCTTATGTCATTGATAACAATGTTATCTATGTGCACGTGACAACTATATTCTAGAATCCCTGTAATTATGTATTAGGATTAACAAATATTTTATTTATTCAAAGTAGATAAGTAAAACTTTACGTGGATATTTTGCAAACATTTCAGATAAAGTCTAGTTGACAAAAAAACTTACACCCTTATCATTCATATTATAATTTATTAATTCTGTCACATATGGAGACGTACACGCCGTATTCTCCTCCAACGAATTTCCATCCCTTTTTAAATACTAGGTTATTCAAAAAAGGCATGAAAGAGCACATTGCTTATCTCGAGAACTAGGTTCTTGGTAACTTCAGCTTACCAGCAAGTCGTATGGAGTTATTTTCTAGACCTTCTTATAGAATAGAATAGAATATAAATAAACTTTATTGTACAAATCGTCGTAACACATAGAATCACAATCACATGTTTACATAAAATTGTACAATGGGCGGCCTTATCGCTAAGAGCGATCTCTTCCATGCAATCTTAAGATGGACAGGAACTAAAGATCATAACCGTGAGGGAAGATAAAAAATAAACAATATATACATATTATTACCAAGAATACATACATACATAAAAAAGTACATAAATACGTTATTATACCAAAGATATTATATTATATACTATTATATAATATATAAATAATATCAGCTTTATAAAATAAATTTGATTGCACCTTAAGCCAAATCTGGCAATATTGGCCATGTAGTGCCCCTAAATAAAGACAGGTGGCCAGCCTATCGCCTATAGACCTTTTATAAACAACATAAAACGTGCATTGTAAAAGTCAGCTACTACCTTCTGATGTTTAACACTGGGATACAAGCAAAGTATACAAATCTGCTGGTAGATTGAAATTAATTTCGTATAGCCTCAGGCGACCGTGGGTAGTGCTAGCTTGGGAGTTGGGACTACCAGCATCTCCCGCTTCAACATCGCATAGTGTTGGGACACTACCGGTTCAAAATAACGTATAATTTTTGTTTCTATTTTTGTTTGGCATGATTTGTATTTTTGAAAATTATTCCAGGGATACACATATATAACGAAAGCCAAAAATCAAGTACTGTCATTATAAGTGCCTGACACGGATTTTCAGGAATAATTTTATTTTTATCGAATCTACATTACGAAGATGATTGAAGAAAGAAATCTTATATTCTATTCTATACAGATGAATTACTTAGATTTAAGATTTTTTAATATTCTCTTGATTAATTTTTCATTGGAGTGGCTAGCGTAATTGAAAAAAAACTTAATAATTATTTTTTTTGTTATTACGTATTTGAAAGAGACAATTAAGTATCGCATGATTTTCCAAAAATAAGAAAAACAACCCTTATTACAGCAGCAACTCAAAGGCAAAGGCAAAATTAAATCCAATCTGAAAAAATTAAAAAGAAACTGTTAACACCTGCACTTATTGATCTATTATGAATGGTCATTCGATATATTATATAAGAACTAAACTCTTTTTGCGTAGTTAGCGTTTACTTAAAATTCAATATTTCTTATTAAAGTAGGTACGTATTTTCAAGTTACTGTCGTAAATAATAAGTTTTTAACATTTGTCTTGTAATCACAGCACGTGTTCATAATATTTTGCGGTGTCACTAATAGTAATATCTTTTTTTTATCGAATAAACAAATCGCAACGTAAGCCTGTTACTGATAAGAAAAAATAAAAATTACTATCGATATTTTATCTCATCGAGCCCTACCCAGCACTAACACTGGAGACACGTGCAATGCGGTCGGGATAATCATGTTGTAACTGCAAACAGCTCAGAGCAGTTTTGATTTGTGTCCACTAGAATACATTAATTATCTTAGCGGGTTCCGTAAAATGTTTTATTATTAAGTAGACCTTCACTACCTAGCAGTCGGTCGGAACAATATTCAACAATTAAGACAGTAAAATTAAAAAGTTTAATTAAAATTAGATATATTTAAATTGTAAAATCTAATGTTTAAAAGTTCTAGTTTTTTTTTAATTTTTAGCATAAATAAATACCATTCTGATTATGAAACACCCAAACAATATAAACATTTTGACGAATATTTCTGTGAGGTGGTCTGTAACTCCTACCTACAACATAACCAGGATTAAATTTTGACTAATATTGAAATAATATAATGTTAGGTGATTTACATTATATTTACCAGTCCAATTATATAACTATTAGTGAATAATAGCCAGTAAAAGGTTTAATACTAGAAAAATGCACTGAAAAAAATCGACTTGCCTCAGGCGGGACTCGAACCCGCACCTTCCACAATCCGGGTCAAAAAGGCAAGTCGATTTTTTTCAGTGCATTTTTCTAGTATTATATTTACGCGTTTGTAAACGCAAAAATAAAATTATTCCATAACAGTAAAAGGTTGTGAACTATGATGTAGTCAAAAGAATAAAAACCGCAGTCAGTTAAAAGGCAAATAGCAGTTTGGTATTTCTTTAATAAAGTATAAACATTAATAAATGCAATACTCTAGTTAGAGGCTGGGCAATTGTCTAAAAAATATGTCTATTATTATTCCAATTCTCAATAGAATTACATCACGTTGAAATGGTTTGTATACCATTACTTATAGAAAGGGAATCACCCTATTGGATTCCGCACTCCGTACAACAAAAGGGGGTTTAAACAAAAAGAACAATGACTAAAACAATGGACACAGTTTAATGTGAGAGTTTGCGCATTATGCTCTGAGCATGGGAAGAACGCTGTATTCACAGAATCGTTTACGAACAAAACGCTGTGAACTGACTACTTGTAATGGCTTATCTTTCAAAACGCAGATAGAACGCTTAGCTTTTTATTTATTTAAAAACACTAATAGATTTAGTTTTTTCAATCCATTCAAAAAAGTGTCACTGGCAAACGTTGTGTTTGTCTATTATTTGCGATCGCAATAACTAACCATTTTTGTATTGGGACCGATTCATAGTATTATGATAGTATTGTATTTGGGACTGACCTCAAAAAAACATTTAGATTTTTGTAAACAAAATTTTTATTTCTCCGTTTTTAGTTTTAAAGGCGTTTTTTTTTTATTAAAAATAAACTATCCTATCTTCATTATCAGCACGTTTTATAGGTATGTATCAATGCTACAATGTTCTGAGGATATTATATAATTCTTTATAATTTTTATCACAAATTTTATCTAATATATTCAACGTTTCAATTATAACAACGGACCGTGAACAAATTTTTGATAACATACTGTGGCAAGAATTTAAAAATATCAAATTATTGCTTGATATTTAATCACACCTGGACTGTTGAAATGATTTTGAGTGTAACATCTGTCCTGCAGACGCATTTTTGAATCATTAGAACGGAAAATCGTGTATGAAATCGCAAGATTCGTCCTCGTGAATTTTGCAACCCACTCGTTTCCGATATCCTACCAATGGAAAATCAAATGACTGACAGTGACATTATAACTTCATAATTTAAACTCATTACTGGTTATTAAAATCAACGAGTTATGGCTTTCCGGTTTTTATTTTTTCTGCATGAAATGAAAAATGTTATAAGATTCGAGTTTTACGACAACACTCATTTCTACTGTTTCATAAATACGTAAAGTATACGTTTTGCTTTCGTGCATGAATTTAATATTCATTTCGAATGATTCAAAAATGCGTCTCCTGTCGTTGTCTTTAGTAGTTTGTTGAAGGATTGTTAAGTTTTGGATTTGGTATCCCATTTTGTGTAGACGACCGGCTAGCAACCCGTCACTATTTTAGGGTACTGTATGACGCATATAATACTCTTTATTGCAATTTAAAATACATCAAATGCACAAACAACAGCATACATAGTTTGCAAAGGCAGCAATATAAGGGTCTGCAATAAGTACTGCCAAATCTGACTTTGCGTGTAACCGAATGTGACCTGCCCGCCTAGCATGACCACCGAAACACGATATGATATGATATAGCCATTTATCGCGTTGAACTGTCAAAAATTATTGAATATAACCGCAATCTTGAAAATTTATCGAAACTGCGAACATGTATAAACCTTATATATGTTCGCAGTTTCAATAAAATTTCAAGTTGACCGTTATATCCAATAATTTTTGACAGTTCAACGCGATAAATGGCTATATCATATCGTTTTTGGTGGTCATGCTAGGCGGGCTGATGCTGCGAACGCGTTCAACACCATCCCCCACGAGTGCATAGAGGCGGCGCTCAATTTCCACCGAGTGCCCCTCTACCTCCGCACCCTCGTACAGGACTACCTGCGAGACAGGATGGTCCTCTACGAGGATGCGGAGGGCCGCGTCCAGTCGTGGCCAGTGGCGGCAGGTGTGCCCCAGGGTTCCGTATTAGGCCCTCTACTATGGAACTTGGGGTACAACTGGGTCCTGCGTGGCTCGCTCTTGCCGCGGATGGAGGTCGTCTGCTTCGCGGACGACACCCTTGTCGCGGCGGGAGCGAGGGAGTGGGAGGAGGCGGTCCACCTTGCGTCGGTCGGCACCTCCATGGTCGTCCGACGCATCCGCCTCCTGGGGCTGGAGGTGGCCCTCGAGAAAACGAGGGCCATGGTGTTCCATGCCCCTAGACGCAGGATCCCACCGGGGCTCCGTGTCCGGGTAGAGGGGGTCCGGGTTCACGTCGAGATGCATATGAAGTATCTCGGCCTGACCCTGGATCCCCGGTGGAGCTTCGAGGAGCATTTTAGGCTCCTCGCTCCCCGGCTGTGCGCCGCCGCAGCCGGACTCGGTCGGCTCCTCCCCAATGTGGGGGGGCCGAAGGCGTCGTGCCGTCGGCTTTATCACGGGGTGATAAGGTCGATGGCACTATACGGAGCCCCGGTGTGGGCGGAGTGCCTCTCGTCCCGCACGAGGGCCCTCCTGCGGAGACCGCAGAGGGTCATCGCGGCCCGGGCCGTGCGGGCCTACCGCACGGTCAGCCACGGGGCTGCCTGCGTACTCGCAGGCACGCTCCCGTGGGAGGTCGATGCCCTGGTTCTGTCCCAGGTGCATCGACACAGGGCCGCGGCGAGAGAGCGGGGCGAGCGACCCGTTCGAGAGGAGGTCGAGCGGGTTCGCACCCAGGCGCAGAGGGAGGCTCTGCGTCGATGGGATGAGGCACTCGCCAACCCAGCCGCTGGCCACCGGACGATCGAGGCGATTCGTCCGGTGTTGGAGGAGTGGGTAGGGCGCCAGCGGGGTAGCCTCACCTACCGCCTGGTACAGGTACTGACCGGACATGGGTGCTTCGGTCATTACCTGTACCGTATCGCCCGTCGGGAGGAGTCACCGCGGTGCCACCACTGCGACTCCCCCGACGACACGGCCGAGCACACGCTTGTCGAGTGCCCGGCCTGGCGAAACGAGCGTCGCACGTTGGTGGCGGCGCTCGGCGGAGGAGCGCTCTCATTGCCAAGCATGGTTAGAGCCATGCTTGGTAATGAGAGGGCTTGGAAGGCTACCGCCTCCTTCTGCGAGTCTGTGATGGGGCAGAAGGAGGCAGCGGAGAGGGAGCGGGAGGAGGATGCTCTAGCCGCTCCCCTCCGGCGTAGACGGCAGGGTCGGAGAAGGCAGGCGGCTATGCCCGCCGGTCTTCGTCGGCCCTAAGGTGGTCTGGGCGCGGCTTGGCAAGCCGCGCGCCCCTGGTGCCAGTCGGCATAGGCCACCCCGTCTGGGGATTACCTAGTACCCTAGCGTAATCCCCCACAGGCGCGTCGCCCGGTCCACTGTTGGACCGGGCCAGCCCGGGGACGCTTTGGTGAAATGGCGCACGTATAGTGCGTCGATCCCAAAGCGCCCCCATAAGGGCTTAGGAGGGTACCGGTGGAGTTTAGCAGGTAGTACTGGCGCTGTTCCGCGTCGGTGATCCCTGCACACGTCGCACGCCTAGCCAGCGTGCGGTATGGCCAGTCAATTGGTTCCCCATCGACATCAAAAAAAAAAAAAAAAAAAGGCGGGCTGATGCTATGCTCGACGAGTCCTTTATGGATGATGAGCGTGATGATACGTATGTATTTAATCAAATATTATATTATTATGAGCTTAGATCGATATTTATTACACATTCTTAAAAATAAATCATTAATTTTTTTATGAATAGACCATTTTAAATTAAAGCGAATCAAATTATAAATAGCCTTTGCTTTTACAAGGATTCTTTCTATTCATCGCAATAAATAAATAATTGAATAGTATTTTTACTAACAGTGTTGTTCAAGGCTTATAAAACAGAAAGCCTCTGAAAGCGATTTAATAAATTTCTTTAGAATATTTACTAATGTCACTATGTATTTTATATGTACACATACGCGTATACCCGTATACCCAGACTGCTGAGATAATTTTGAGTGTAACATCTGTCCTAGTTGTTGGGTTTTCCCTTTTATGCATGGCCCATAATGCCAGACGTGGCTTTATGTGTAACAAAATGTTACCTAAGGCTCTACTCAACCCGTCTATGTATATGTCGCAGGCGGATAGTAAAACATGCCGTTTAAGTAAACGGCTAGGCGGATTGTAGTCTATGAGAGTGACAAGTGACAAAAATTCCACACCGCTTTTTCATAAAAAAATAACTTGAACCTACCAATGAATACGGACTCGTATTGATAGAATCTACTACGGATTTATCAACAAATGGTTTTATTTGGTTAACAATTCTCATAGACTACAATCCGCCTAGCCGTTTAGTTAAACGGCGTGTTTTAGGAGCGTAATCGTTCTCAAAGCGCTTTTAATTTTTGGTCTAATAAGTTACGCATTCAAAATATTATTGTTTTGAACCGTACAACGAGAAACCGATAACCTCTCACGACTAACTACGTTTGCATTTGGACGACATTCGCTCACTTGAATTCTAGCTAAAAAAGTATAAAAAAATAAGGTAAGTACAGTCAGATTACCACAAAATTACGAATTCCTCCAATAGATTTTCAACATAAAGGCGTCGTTGTATATAAACTGCAATATTTGTCAGTTTGTATTGACTTGAAGTACTGTTGTCTGGATCACTTTCCATTACTTTCGTAATATGGAACAGGAATGTTACAAAAATCAGAATCACTAATAACAAACGTTTTAAGTGTAAATCAAGATCGTGGGAAGGTATTGAATATACTATAATAACCCTAAAATCAAAATCATAGATTTATCTCCCCGTAATTTCAACTGAATTCCGGCCAGTATAAATTAGAACGCAGGACCGATCGGCTTGGAGATCCTTGGGAGTGCTCTACGCCCAACAGTGGACGTCTATCGGCTGATATGATGATGACGAATTTATACCGTAATCAAATACGCCAAGACTAAGAATTCAAAAGCTGTCTTGAAAAATAAACGAAATTTGGGCTCAAAGTAAAAACACTTAAAATAGGTACGTACACGCTTCGATAGACTTACGAAGTCGTTATTCTGTTCTTGGGTCTAAGAACACGCCATTTGCTTTTATATTTAACTTTATACGACTGATACGTGGTCAGCAAAGCTGTGTAATTGGCTATTGTTCTTAGATGTTTGTAGTAGCGTGAATAATCAGAAATATAATCTTACTTGCTACCTCCTGACGGGTAAGTTACTTCCTTTTGTTTAACGCATGAGGTGTTGAATTATACATAATTATTAAAGTAATAAGTATAAAAGTACAAAACAATTATCTGAATGGCTAAATTAAGCCTGTACTGAAAAGATTTTACCTTCAATTTTTAGCAGTATAAGCGAAAGAAGCTCGTGTAACATTATTTTTTTATATTTAAATAAGCATTTTTAATTTAACAGTTGATAACAATTATAAAAGTCATTATGGACGAGTAAGAACTCGTACTTTACACACAGAATGCATATAAGAACACAATATAAGCATTTGTCTACACAAAATTATATAACGACAATTTTCCGCAATCCTGCACAACACCTAGGGTTGTCAAAACGATATTTCCCCTTCGAATTGATAAAATAGCTCACGCACAAATATCCGAAGCGATAGAACGGCCCCACAAAGGCGAAAGCACTCCACGGCTCTCAACCTAAACGCTTTAACTATGTCCCAACCCCATAGCCACTCCAAGATTGCTCACTCCACTTGTCTCCAAAAACCCGTAAACTTATCACAGTATTATGGATCTAAATACGAAGGCCTTAAGTGTCACATCCCCATGTGACTGCTGTGATAATGATGGCACTCCAACCAATGGGTTTGGTATTGCTCCTAATTGGTGGTGGTTCTCGTAAAAAACTGTTGCACGCGCCACCCCTATGTATTAATAAGGGATACCTAAAGTGTATCTAAATATATATTCGCTTCATTTCAATTACCTACTTCCATTACTTACATACAGATTTTATTTTAACAAGCATAAATTTAAATAACTGTAAACCGAATACGGAAAAAAAGGAAAAAAATCGGTAAAGATCGGGCTTACAAGGTAAAATTCGACGCCTTCTAGGTACTGTTAATGTCGGTTATAGTGTAACGTCTGTTACCTAAACCATAATAACTAATCGATTAACACCTTATTCATCAAAATAATATAGTTTAGGCGCTACGGAGGAACATACGTAAATACAAACAAACATAAACTGCAAAATCATAACCCTTCCTCTTTACTTTCTCGTATACGTAGTATAGGAAATCTTGTAATCGTCAAAAAATTCGACCTCGAGATTTTGACGGATTTACACGTTTTGGACCTCCCTGAGTCCATAAATATCGTTTTTGGAATTATGTCTGTGCGTTGGCACGATAACTCGAGTATGCTTTGACTTATTGTAACCAAATTTAACATGCATGAACATCAAAATATAAGGTTTCTATCAACTTTTGAGTCGTAAATCTCGAAAGCTAAGCAACCAAGTGCGCGGTCGGTACTCGGATGGATGACCGAAAATTTAACATGCATGTATGATATCAAAATATAATGGTTTCTATAAACTGTTGAGTCGTTTCCGGTATACGAGAAAGTCAAGGGGAGACCACTCCCGATTTTTGATTCCTGGTTTTGCCGTAGTTGGTTAAAAATACCATTATGTATAATTATTACAGGATTTTGTCAAATTCTTTGGAAATACATAATTTGAATATTAATTACACAGTGCTGTTAAAATTAAACAAAAATAATAAAACAAAGACATTTCTCGAGAGTGTGTTACTTTTTTCTGCAATGAGAAGTTGATTGTGTAAAAACCAGTTTATAGCTTATGCTGGCTTTATCAGTCTGTATGTAACTCTTGCTTAAATTACAGTGACTATAATCAATTGCAATTATGTATATCTTGAATGAAATATTTAAAAAAACAATAAATTCGGATATCAGTGTGACTATCTGCGGCAGTGTGACTTTAACATTCTTATAGCTGATGTAATTTAATGATTTTCGTAAGATGATTGATGCTAAATAATTTGATGTCATTTGATTTTAATGGTTTGTCTCGACTTAAAGTTGTTAACTTACGAGTATATTTTTGAGTTATTGTATCTAAAAATATGTCATAGTTGATCGCTACTTTTTTATCAAAAACACAAGTACAGAGTGATATTTAATTTAGATTAGGGAATAGTATCAATGTTTCATACTATCCAGGATTCTACGTGTTTCCATAATTTGATAACAGCACTATGTAAATATTCGCATTTTCTCATTCAACAATCAACATCCGTCAGCACCCTCATAAGCAAAATACAGAATCAAGTAAAGACGAATCCAAACAGTAGTGTCAGTAAATATTATATGTGCTTTCTCTCATATAGTGCGAATAAACATTAGGGGGCATACACACTACATCGCAATTTAATCTCTTCCGTAATAGCGTCGCGTCATTACGTCGCTCGTAAACTGGTCGCGGGTCGTCGCGGGTGGAATGCGTCGGGCGGCACGCCCGCGCCGGTAATAAGCGCCTCCTCGGCCATTCCGCTCGGTTTAAGTCCTCGCCGCTATTCGTCGCGGTGGCTAATTAAATCTTAGATTGTCTTAGTGTGTACGCGTTCTTACTAATGCGATAAGAAATTGCTCACCTTGCTTCGACAGTTGTTTAACAGTAAGTCGACTGAATCAATGTCACAATATTTGAAGTTTCTGCAAGCATTGTAATGTCCTATGAGTATATACGGCCAGTTGCACCAAAAACGTATACTTAATACGAACCCTAAGTCGGTACATATATTGCCATTTATGTGAGTAAATTAGAAGTATAATTAGTTATTAAATGCAACTCTTTTGGTTAATGTACAACATTAGTTTTAGTCTTTAACTTGAAATACAAAGTTTACATACTACATACAAGTAAACTTCTACATGCCATATTTAACATAACCCGTGTATATTTAGATATGAATTAATTATGTATGATGATGACCAACATGCTAACAATTTGTAATTACAATATAATTCCTAGTTATGAAAAATAGTTGAATATAGTGGAAAATTTAATTAAGTTGATAGATATCAAATTCTAACTCTAAGTATTTTGATCGATACAATACAAATATGTTGAATTAAAATCTAAATTGTTCAGTGACCTAAAAAGTACCTATTGAACTACTTAACACAATTAAAGAATCCTTTTAGTTGTCTTGGAAAATCACATTACCAACCTACTAAATATCCGCACACTATCAGAGAGTTTTATCAACATATCCAGATAGGATTGACACAGTGAGTGAATTTGTCTTGAAATGCATGACTTGCAAAAGCAATATAGATGAAAATAAACATAAACAAGTATAAGTCATTGTCACTGCGGTTAAGTTATTTTATCAGTCATTATTATCAACAACTAGCTTCAGTCATTATTATCTACCTTACGTCAGCCGTTTTACATACGTTATTTTAATTTAGAAGATACAAAATATATAACATCGTGTACGATAGCCTTTATAGTGAATCTCTAATTGATGTTACTGTGTCTTGAACAACGATCTGCTTCAATTATGTTTTAAAACGAATCCAGTTGAATGACCAATATTTACTGAGTTCGACTTTCATTTGTGCTTGATTTTAAGTCGCCGGAGATTTAGTCATTATCGTAATACGATTGCGATTTTATCGGCTGATAGTTTAGTATTGTGCTTTTGTTCTGATACTCGGCTATCATACTATCTGAATTTAATTAATTTTCATACATAAATTACTTATTCAAATATGTGTAAACAAATTGACTAGGGTGACTAGGATTTTTATAAAATAATAACCTTTTTCCGACGGGATATATATTTAAGTCTTTGAAATAGCTGTTATATAGATATATATAGATTATTTATATAGTTTATAGATTATGTATATATATAGTACCATTGACCAATACAGGATTTTGTTCTTTTAAGTATCAATATTATGTGTATATATAACTTTGTTTTACATAAATTCTTGAGTCACATATGTAATATATGAATGTTTAGATTGTTATTTATGTTTAGATTTAAAATAAAACAGTTCTTGTGATCAAGTTTTTATTAAGGAATAATGTTAGTGTGTTACAGAATTTATAAATCCTTAATTCTTAGATTGCACTGTAAGCGTGCGTGTGACCGCTATTACGTAGAACATGGACGCGACTGCCGATATAACCCCTCGCGCCGGTTGTGTTCGTCAAAGTCTGCTGTCTTAAAATTACTAAGCAAAGTCAATTTAAATAAAAACTTTATGATTAATTAAACAATAATAATAAACAAACTAGTTTCCTTTATGAACCTGAGTGATCCGATCCTATTAATAACAACTTTCTCTATAAGACCGTGACTGAAATCTCGAAAATCAGTTTTTCTTTCATATTAAACTAAATTACGCATGTAAAACTGTAACTTAAATTAAATTGATAATTATTTATTGACTTGTATTGGTGTTTTGAAATCATTACAAAATTGTAAGCTGTGGAGTTCTTCGCCGGAGTCTTTCGCCATTTCTGCTGCATCCCGAAATGGTGGTAGTGCTTTTGACGATTTAAAAGTACTTAGCAAAGTCCATTTAAATAAAGAGCTTTTTATTTTCATATTTCGCCAATGTTAAGTGTAAATTTACTTATAGTAACAGACAGTTGTACGGAAGATTGAGTTAAAATTGGAGTCTCTCAACACGTGTTTTTACAACAAGACCTCGGGAGAAACTGAAAAAAAAGAATAAAATAATATTTATGAGTTGACATGACATGAGATAAGCTACAGTATACTAAACTATAAAAATGCCTCTTAAAACCTAGAGTCACAGAAGCGATAAATCCCCGAAATTCGGCTGCTGATTTTTTTCCTGGGAGCCTAAAATAGATAACATTACCGTGCTAAAGGGCACCCAGGAAAACAAAATTTTAAAGTAATTATTATGAATGTTAATTCTTTGTCATGGTAAACTCAAAATTATTTTAAACTTTGAGTACTAATTAATTTTATTAACTTAACGAAGTCCAAGATTGTCCGTAATTAATTTGTGCTATAGGCACCCTACTAGAAAGAGACAGAGCCTCTCTAGAAATGTCAAGAAATGTCAAGGGTTGTCAAAATTTTTGCCCTCACTTTTCTTATTTGTCTAATGAATCATGTCTAAATTCCATTCTTAATTCTATCTTCATGTACTACCCTGTATATGCCAGGGTGAAGAGATGATAAGCATTATAAAGAAAGTGAGGAATATGAACATGCATGAGTAGACGGAGAGGAATACAGAAGAGACGATGGATAGACTGTGTGACAGTTAACCCCTATAGTGTCGCCGCCATTTTGTAACATTTCGCGCATGTGTGAACTACTTCCGGACTTCCTGTTGCGATTTTTCCGCGTATAATAAAAAAGCAAAATCTTTAATTTTTTTAATAAAACTATTAATAAGATTGATTTCACTAAAATCGTTATAAAATAAGCTAAAAGAATATAATATAGTTGGTAAAGTTATATTTTCAAAAAAAATTGTGTGCGTGTAACCTTTACGCGCGATTGAAGTAAAACTTCTTTGACGTAGATCAATGAAATGATTAAATTTTAACTGAAAAAAAAAATATGACAGATACTTACGACCAATCGAAATTACTATTTTTAAATAGCGGAAACTACACAGACTATAGAATACTGAGCGTTACTTCCGTTAGAAAAATCTGAGTTACCCCCTAGTCGCGCCTAAAGAAGTTTTACTTCAATAATAATAATAATCATCATCATCATTTTCATCATCAGAAAACAATGAGGGGAAGGATCGACCGCCAGGAGGCCGGCCGTCACACAGGTGGTTTTGACAGCCACCTCCAGGAGGCCGTGCGACACACAATGGACACAGGATAAATGGCTGTCAATGTCAGATGACGACCGTCAAGAAGGATGAAAGAAGAAAACCTATAAAAATTGGGAGTAGGTACGGTAGATTAACCTGTACACATACAACGGTTGAGCATACAAGAATCTAGCATTGCCATCTCTAAAAATCAGAAAACCAGACTTACCCGCTAGAAAAAGTCGGAATTTTCCGACAATTTTCAAAATTCCGACTTTTTCTAAAAAAAAACGCAACAAAAAAGGATTTTTGACTAAAAGTTCAAATAAAACACATGAATTTTCGACAATGGGCGAACTCGGGTAGAGTGAGTGTGTCCTTGCGATGAGCCGGACGCATCAAAATTGGCCCGGATAAGGGATCAAAAGGTCTAACACTATCCAGCTTTATCCGGACGGATGGCAACGTTACCCGCATCCAGCGACCTTTACCAGATCCAGGGTCTTGGTGTGGTCTACCAACGCTGCATCTCACGGTACGCGGCTGCTATTCGAGGACCTTTCCGCCCCAACGGCCGTCAGTCCTCGCAATGTGCCCTGCCCACTGCCACTTAAGGTTCACAATTCTTTGCGCTATGTCGGTTACGACCACGCAGAGAAACTCATAGCGTAGTTCTCTCCAATGCTCTTTGAGTGACCTTGAGCCTTCTTATGAGGCCCACTGTAAGCGGCCAAGTTTCAGTTCCAGTACTCATCGCGTGACTTACCCTTAATATTGCAAGTGTCTATAGGCAACGGTAACCACTTAACAGAAAGCTTATGCAACTTGTTTGCCCTCTCTTAATATAAAGAAAGCTTACAGTCAGGACATTATTTTACACTCTACATCGATTTTACAATATCAGTAGTCCGGGCACAAAAAAATAAAGAAAATTGTCACTCCCTAAAATTTTCTTTGGTATGCATGTAGGTAACTAATACAAGATATTTCATACAAATTGATTAGTTATGGTTTATGCTTCTAAAGATTGAGTATCAGTTTTATTACTTTTATCATTGCTGATAAGTGACGTATAGTCTATAATTTATCTTATAAGTAAAAACTCAAATTTATAATAATACGTAATCTCTTCGTCTGTTATATTGCTGAAGTTATTATCACTGTACTTACTGTTGCTTTATTCTATAAAAATGAATTGATAAGAGGAATCTTGCTTTTGATCTTTTTCTTATACACTGAAAAAAATAATGGTTAAACAAGTTACAATCTTGCTTGATTGGAAAAAAATTGATTGGGTCATTCAAGAAAATATCACAAACAAATTATCACGGTATTTTGTCGCAATAAAGATGAAATGTTTGAACGTGTATCAAGTCCAATGTGTTGAATTTATTAAGTTTACTTTATTGATGTCTCAATTTTATCATCAACTTATTTATATTTGTCAAGTTGCTTTATCAATACTACAAATCAAAACTAGTTTATTTTAGAAAGAATATTATTCTTTCAAACAATATAGCCCATTAGTTTCAAATTATTTTATTATTGAAAGAATAAAGTTTCATAATTCATTCGATCACTCAACTTTATAACAATGAACGCGCGCTTTTTTGTTTGAAAGATGTACGTTGACAGTTCAAATAACTATCTTCCTTCTTTATATCTTGCACTTTCAATCAAACGTGTTTCAGTTCATTTTGATCTCCGAGCCGTTGGAGTGTGCATCTTCTTGTAAATTCGTGTTTGTGCCTAAAATATTACAAATAATATAAAAGTTAGGTGTTTGCGATTGAATTGAAGTATTCAGTATCACCGTAAGATGGATGAAGTGATGGATTTACTCAAAGCCTGGGGGCTCCCGGAGTTGGGGCCACTTTTCCCAAGTAAGTACCTACCTATATTTTGTTCCTGCTTCCTAATTTCCTATTTTCCACACTTGCTCACAAGTCTATTATGCTGTGCAGTGTGAGGATTTGGTGCAATAATTAACCGATTGGTTTCGACTCCCGATACTAATATGTTACGTAGATTACCTAAACATGGGTTCACTCTACACTATATCTGGTATCTTTAACTTGACACAGCTCAATGGTTTCATCTCTTAAGACAATATCGATTTAGAGAATAGATAGAGTAATTACCCACTTAACTTACTCGATTTTATAAGTTATATTAAGGTTCAATTCTCAAAAGGCATTGAACTTTAATAAAACTAGTAAATGCCAAGTGACACTATTGCTAGTACTCCCCCTTAGAGTGGATACCTGCTCCCCTGTCAGTCTGTGTGTCATAACATAAGGGATGTATCTTTTGTACCGTAAAGTCATTTGTATATTATATAGCACGATTAAATACTCTGCCTGCTATAATAACATAATAAAATTGGAAAATGATTTGTTACAGGTCCTTTCTGAATTATTGAAAAATAATTTCGAGACTTCTGGGTTATTGAGGTATAAAGGAAAAACTTTAGAAAACGAAAATTCTTCAACGAAAAAACGTTTCTGAAACAGTAATGTAGAATGTAAGAAAGTTTTGAATTTGTATTGTTATTTTTTATTATTTTAGTTTGTAATATAGTTTCAAAATATGAAGAGTTTTATGCTGTAGATTGTTTGTATATTTATAATATGTTGTGTATGTTATAGCCATACTTACTCTTGAAACAGAAAAGCTTTTTTTAGTATTTACTATGTATTTGAAATTTATAATAATACAGACAGACGTATAAATATCAATTAAATGTCTTTTATTTACAGTCCTCTATACAGGTTAAAATAAACATGAGCGAATTATTGTATTTATTAGCCTATATAGTATAGATATATAGATCATTATAACCTAATAAGATCAATCAAGCTACTTGTTTAGACTAAACTCTAATTGATAAAGAGAAATAAGTGACTATATTACAGCCATTAGAAAACTTTATTAAGATTACCTAGTCTAAGTAACATGCACAAAATCCAGTTGATAATATTAATGACATAACTTAATTATGTCGATAATTATTTGTTTCACATTATCATTATAACATAATAAGGTGAATCAAGCTACTCATTTAGACCTTACTTTACATTATATAAATAAATAAGTGACTTTATTATAGTCATCACAAAACTTCATTAAGATTTGAAAGTCTTAGTAAAATTCACAAGGTGCATTTGATAATAATAATGACCAGGCTTGATTATGCCGACAATTACTTATTTGAATCTACATTGTTTCTTGTTCAGTTTTTCAATCAAGATGACTTGATTTCCGCGATCACAAAACTTTGTACGCTCGTATATAAACAAGTTACTTGATACCCATAAATATTTTTTTAATTTATGCTATCAAGTTTTTTTTTCAGTGTAAGGTATTGGTTTTTAACTCACCTGATGGTAAGTGACGATAAGGCCTAAGGCGCGAAGCATACCGATCGGGCGTTGGACGCGGACATCATTCTGTTTCATTCAAATACCATACCATATACATAGTATATACAAACGTGCAATGTTTTTACTCTTATAAGTTGACATGATGATTGCGACGATTTACCTTCCAATTGTTTAAAAGTGAAGCGCATTGGGGACTAATCACACTTATTCAGCATAGACCACTACGATTTTGTATGAGATGCATACGCATACGTTCAGCTGCGGAAAACTGATTAGATGTTTAGAAAGTTATTAAATTTAAGGGTTTTAGATGAATTAGTCTGATTATAACAAAAAACTACAATTGGTCATTAATGGACTCATTTGTTTTACTGTCAATGAACATAGTGAAATTAAAAATAAATGAACATTAAATAAAATATTTTGAATAATCTTACAAGTGGCAGACTAGAAAAAAGCGGTATTTTCCTCAACTTCAAAAGCTCGAACCACTGTATGTTTTTACGCTGTGCTTTTATGGAAATATGCTTCACAAAGTCGTACCTTGGTGGTGGTTACCGCTCTATAAATCGATAATGTATATTTTTACCTATGCATCAACGACAAAAATATTTTCGTGTATTTTTTTATCCTAGTATCGTTGTGACGTCATTAATTCCTATATACTTGTTTGTAAGCTGTTAAGAAAGCAGTGAATAAGAATAATGATAAAATAGCACACCGTACAGATAGCAGAATAAATTGGTTTTTAGAAATAATATTGAAATAGTCGCCGATCAAGTGACTCTTTTGTTCAATAATATTTATTGTAACATATACATATACTGTATTAAGGTAAAAGTTTATGTATACCGTATATATACATTTTTGGTGGTTTGACTGCTGGGTCAGGTAAGCGGCCAACCGTAAAAATCAAATGCCAAATCCTATAGCAGTTAGATGTATGATGATAACAAGACATACTGCACCGACCCCCAAAGAAAAAGGGAGCAGGGCAGGAGAAAGAAAGGGAATGGTCCCAATAAGTATAAGGAATCTAGTTATCTAGTTATAGTCTAGATCAAGACTTCCAATCACATAGCAGAAAAATCTCAAGTTTTTGTGACGTTTTTGTGAAGTTTTATTCTCTAATCAATATTATAAACATACTGCCCGACAAATACATAATGTATACGTATATTCCACAACTCTTTTTAAAATCACAAGCTATGTAATTTTGATGACATATTACAAACTCCGAATTCACCCCTAAGAAATATACGAGAATACTAGGTGGTCGCCCGCGGATTTACTTGCGTCAATGTAGGTTATTATTGTAAAGTTTCATTAAAATCCGTTAAGTACTTTTTGCGTGAAAGTGTAACAAACACACATACATTTAGATATCCATAAAAACTTTCACGTTTATAATAAAAGTAGGACTACTGTTCGCTGGTGGATTCGCTCGCGGTAATGTTCATTAAATTACAGTCAATATGTTATTCTTATGTATGACATATATTACTGTAAAGTTTCATAAAAATCCGTTGAGTATTTTTGAGTGGAAGAGGAAGAAATACACATCCATACATCCACACACACTGTCACGTTTATAATATTAGTAGGATATGAAAGGATTTTTTTCTAATATTTAAGTTACTAAGTTATTAATATGTTATAAAAATAAACATACGTAAAAAGGAATGGAAAATTATGCTTTTAAAGAGTATTTCGAATACTCTATAAATATTTATCTAAAAAATAACTTTATAATAACTATCAATAAATAAAGTAACAAATATTATATCATTGATACAAATATTTGGTTGTTGTTTGAAAATTAGTGACTTGAGATTCTTAAAAGAATATAATTATAATCGAAAAATTGTTCAAAAAGCGTAAGTACGTTGAACACAATGAGAAAAACATTATAATCAACAACAATAAAAGTGTATGTGATTTACCTTCTATCTGTCTGATAATACCATCCGTACAGTAATAAGAAAACTAAGCAAAATTAGGTAAGTACACTTACCTTGAAGAAGCAAACGGTTTTACGTCACACACCCTAATTTATCTAAGAATTTAGAACTCGATTCACAATACAACTAGGCACTAACTTCAGCCACGCAATAACTCATCAATGACCGAAAATTCTTTACACTATCATATCAAATAGATAAAATTCAGATAAAACTCTTGAATCTCCGATAAAAATTTATCATCCGTTCCTGTTGTGGCTGTAATCAATTATGTATTGTAAAAATACAATTCCGATAAATTAAATAAAGATTTTTGATAAGGTGTGTCACGTTGTTTTATAAGAGTAGGTACGAGTGCTACTTATAATAACCTTGATCATGCATAGGAACTTACAGGGAGGACTGAATCATCTAAATAAATATAATTCAAAGGTGACTGACTGACATAGTGACCTATCAACACACAGCCCAAACCACTGGACGGATCGGGCTGAAATTTGGCATGCAGGTAGATGTTATGACATAGGCATCCGCTAAGAAAGGATTTTTGGAAATTCCAACTCTAAGGGGGTATGGACATTTTACCCCCTTAGGGGTGGAATTTCCAAAAGCGGACGAAGTCGCGGGCGGAAGCTAGTGCCATATAAATCTCATGTCAACTTTTCTTGGATTAACCTTGCGATGCCTTACTAATCAGGAGGTAAGTGTATGACAAACCTGCATTTTCGTCATTACTAGCTACTGTTGGTTCACCATCTTCTTCGTTTCCTGGAACAACAAGAAGTTAATATTAGAATATGTAGTAGGTACTTCTCAATTCTAATAAGAATACATAGTTTTGAAGCTAAACGCTTGTACGCTTTTCTAGGTCTACGTAGGGCCGTCTGGCTAAGTACCACCGCCTTTCCTATTTCGGCGGTGAAACAGTTTGCAGTGTTTTGGATTGAAGGGGAAGTTAGCCAGTGTAACTACTGAGCTTGGAACGCATTTCATCTTATATAGGCCTCAGGATGTCAACGCACCTGCAAAACCAATTGATTTTTTCCTTGTTATTGCAGTGATTCATTTTGTCTTGCTTTGCGTCTGCTTGTTTTGTCATCTCATTAACATCATCAACAGCTCATATAATGTCCCCACCGAGGGGCTCGAGCCTACCCTACATTAGGCCATAGTCAACCATGCTGGCCAAGTGCGAGTTGGTCGACTTCACACACAACCTAAGAATTTCTTAATAAGTTTTCTCATGGTGTTTTCCTTCAGCGTAAAAGCGTTGTTTAAACGTAAGTACATTATGACTTCAAAATTTCTAAACACATTGTTACGTTACGTTGTTCGAACTGCATGGTGCCTCCCGGGTGGGAGACAACGCCCTTACGCACTACGCCACCGACGCTTATCATCTAGTTGTATAAAAAGGCAAGTTTTTGGACCTGACTATACTAATCAAAATGCATTGAAGATAGCTAAATTATTTATAAGAAACACAGTTATATAATTTAAATATAGCATTCCCACGCCAGGGTTGGCGTTAGGCAAGTGGCCAGACATAAAATACAATGTCAAAACTTAATATCAATGTGTCGATAACAAGATATACGCACTGCACTTACCCCAAATAAATTGAAAGAGGAGGAAGAAAACACATAGGTGTTTCATCATCATCATCATCATAACAGCCTTTATAATTCGACCCACTGCTGGTGCACAAGGTCCCACCTCCTGTCATCTAAGGAAGTTTAGGCAGTAGTCCACCACGCAAATTGCAACTGGACCATAAAAATCTCGGCCTCTGGGCGAGTAGCCCATTATCTAAAAATGGTAGTGGTCAGGAGTGATCAGTAAGTTCAAGGTTATTTTTTATGACCAAGCGGAGTGGACTGTTTGTGGGAGAGTCTAATCTACGTATCTGTGTGATCGGTAGGTAGACGATATGCCCAAGCATTTCATGATCTGGCCAATGATACGATCGGACCAGGATATATAGATTGCGTCCACTGCTCCCGGTGTCGATACCGATGCCGGGCCGAAGAAAGGCCCTTTGGTTGCATCTCAAATCAAGTGTCTAAATCTAACAATATGATATGTACGAACAAACAAAAGCCGACAAGCAGGCCAGATGTATAATTATTTAAAAATATATGCTTACTAACACACTTAAGTCTGTATTACACTGTAGGACTGGCACCAACCAGCACTGGGGGTGCCATACAGGATATTGCGAAGGCAAATTGACTAAATTACACTTCACCCTGAAGATACTCGGAAAGCTATTATCATAATTGTTGTCTATCACGGGAAGGGAGCTCAAGTTTATTAACCAGTGAAATCAGGTTGATTTAGGAGAAGAAATAAAGGAAGAAAAAACAGGTGTAATAAAGGCTTAATAAGGATTTAAAGACTTTAAACAGATAATGCTAGCTAAAAAGTAAGGCCAGTGTATAGATACACAAAGGTAAAAGAAACAAGCCCGAGGGCCTAGACATATGGCCAATCGATTTCATTGAACGCTTAACGACAAGGATATTATAGTATGACATTGTCATAATACTGATAAAAAACCATGACAACATTCGTATCAAATTTTAGAATTGACGTCGTTACTCATAGACTTAGATTAAAGAAAAAAAGGGTCATAGATATTGGAAACTAGATCGGCAATGTGAAAGAGAAAGAGCATAACAACACGTAAGTACCTATATTAGAGCGAGATGGATAGATGAGATCATTTCATGCATGTACACGCAAGCGGCCTAGGTCAGCCTGTCAGTCACGTAGGAAAGACATTGGTCCATTTCTTTGGTATTGCTTGCCCTAGTCAATTCATTGCCAATCTATAAACGTTAATAAATATAAATCTATGTTGTTACTCGTAGAAACGTTTTTATATTTTGCCACTTGCCCTCGGTACTAAGTTACCTTATGCAACCGTGCGATACGTGTCTCTGTCCCTTTTTGTCACACACTACTCATATGAGAAGCAACTATCCCTGTCATTTCGTGGTACAAAGCAGCTACATCAGCTGTTAAGATGATATGCCTTCCATGCCCAGTAATTACACTGGCTACCTTTCCCTTGAATGCGAAACACAACAAACTGCTTTACGGCAGAATTATGTTGTGAAAGCGCTTTAGACGACGGTGGATGCTTACCACGATACCCAGGCAGGCCGTATGATTTTGCCAACCTCTTAAGAAAAAAAAATTAAAGGATTTTTTTGGCTTTTTATTTCTTATTTTTCGCTTAGAAAGCAATCAATTATTTATTTCGTTGTTTCATCATCTCTATTTTAAAACATTATCTAACCAAACACATTTATTGTCTGGCTTGAAACTGAGTACAAGGCTATCCGTAACTGCTAAAGATAACGATGTTATAAACATTATCATATCAATCAACTGAATCAACCCGGTAACTTCTAGTTTTTATTTTCAGTTTGCACATTGATATCTAAGTGCAAGAGTTTGATTTTGAATTACATTAAGTAAGTACGAGATATCAGCTCACCTCTTGGACTCGCGCAGGAATGCGTAATTTTAGGTTGTTGTAATGTTAAGACTACTCATTCTCATCCCCTCGTTAAAGCTGTTTAAGAGAGATTCTGAACCTCGTGTAGACCACCGCACCAAAGTGTGTCTCGCACGGTGTCGAGTAAAGGTCTTAGCACACTTATCAGCTCCGAAAGGGAACGCTCTATTTTTACTTTCTCGTATACGTACCTAGAAGCGTCGGTGGCGTAGAGCGTAAGGGCGTTGTCTCCCAATCGGGAGGCACCGGTTCGATCCCCGCCGCGTACCAATGTGTTTTCAAATTTTGAATTCATGTATACGATTAATCGACGCTTTAACGGTGAAAGAAAACATCGTGAGGAAACCTGCACACACCTATGAAGAAATTCTTAGGTTGTATGTGAAGTCGACCAACCCGCACTTGGCCAGCGTGGTTGACTAAGGCTTAATCGCCCCTAATGTGGTTTAGGCTCGCGCCCCTCGGTGGGGACATTATATGAGCTGTTGATGATGATCAACTTTTGAGTCGTTTCCGGTACACGAGAAAGTCAAGGGGAGACCAATCCCGATTTTTTTACTATGAGCGCTACAGAGTGGCACGCTACGGAACGAAGCGCATCGCCTCATTTTCATGGTAAAAAGAGGCGGTACGGTCCCGTTCCCTTTCTGAGCTGATAAATGTGCTATGACTTTAAACCACCAACAACAGCAATCCAATGTTACATCAGTAACGACCAGTGCCAGTGTGGTGCCTCCATAGATATCGGAAACTGTAGATCGGCAATGTAAAAGAGAAAGAGCATACTAACGCGTATATTAGAGCGAGATAGATAGACGAGACCATTTCACGTACACGCAGGCGGCCTAAGTCGGCCACTCAGTCATGTAGAAAAGCCAGCAGATGTCAGACTGCAGTACTATTTTTCACGCACCATGCGCATACCTCACACGTTGGTGCGGGTGCCTTCCTGCAAAACCATGGCTCAATTACTTATCTTGGACACTTGAAGAGATGTGGATCGCTGTTGAATCTCCGATTATTATGGGGGGCGACACTTTAATATACAAAAAAGCTATACTATTGAAACTATAGAAGAAAAATAACAAGAAGAATATAACAATTTCACTCGCTGGTCGAGGACCCCGAATGAAGTTCGCTTCCATCAACGATTGTATCATCACTTACAATTAGATGAGAAGAAGGCCAAAAGATTTCCAGTCAAAATAAAAAAATACTCATAAACAAATCTTGATGAAGTACTTAATGTGAAAGAAAAAATAAAAGAATTGATTGTCCCATAATCGCCAATTGTCAATCGCCAATTTCACAACGTTTTGTACGGGAACACTTCCGAAATAAGCTATCTATATGTTTGATATTTCGTGACCGCGCCCGCCACCGCACCCACGAGTTAACAACTAGCTTCTAGTCAGCTTAAGCTATTGAACGAAAAATTAATTGTTTGAATTGGCTGTACGGAGCGAGATTCTTTTGCGTGAATCGGCAGAGACAAAAAAAGTGGATCGTTGCCTAATGGCGCCGGCATTTTGGTTTCAACCGCCAACCCGACTAGACCTCTTCTTGTTGTAACGGGTATACGGAACAGAAGTATTACTGTGAAAATTGGTGTGAATATTGTTCTTAAGCAATACATCACATTAACAAGGTAACTGTGTGTTTTCATTATTATCCTCCCTGGTTGTAGATAAACTGTAACACTAGTATGTTACTATTGAATAGTTTAAGTTCATAAGCTTTTAAGATCACGCTAATTACGCATGATTTATTCTAAACGTGTCAACCGATATCAAAGAGACGTCGGCTATGGATTTATCGTTATGATATATCTACATCAATTACACTAAATAAATCCCCGATATTAAAACCAATTGGTGATTAATTATACTAAATATCATGTAGTCACAGAAACTGTAAATACCAGTTTTTATAATAAGAAAATGTTTTAATAAACAACATGGTTATTAGAAATTTAAATGTCTTTTTGATCAAATAAATATTAGCCAAAATAGTATCTACAATTCGATATAAGTGCGGAAAATATATAAATTCTTCACGAGTCCGTTTGTTGACCCAAGCCGCAAGGCGCAGGTCAACGATAGGGACGAGTGGAAATGACAATTCCTTACGTGTACCTATATTTGCGGAAAAACTAAAATATTGAAATTAAAGCAATGTAAAACAGTGTGAACCTTGGAAATGGTCAATTATTAATAAAATCCTTTGAATACGAATTACACGTTTTGGACTATATTCAAAATCATTTTAATTGCACTATTTGTACACAGTATGTTTGGTACATGGGGTATGAAGCCGGCACCTACCCATGCTAACATAGTCATATAAATACTATGGTGATATCAAATTTTTTAATTGTAAAAAAAAATATTTCTCCATACAAATAGTTCGGTCACAAAAACAAAATGTATGAAAAATTCAAAAATTATTGTTACAATTTTGAATTGTTAATATCACCATAGTATTTATATGACTACTAGCGACCCGCCCCGGCTTCGCACGGGTGCAATGCTTATGTAAATATGCATGTACATATTATACATATAAACCTTCCTTAAGAATCACTCTATCTATTTAAAAAAACCGCATCAATATCCGTTGCGTAGTTTTAAAGATCTAAGCATACATAAGGACAGACAGACGGCGGAAGCGACTTTGTTTTATACTATGTAGTGATGTTAGCATGGGTAGGTGCCCGTTTCATACCCGATGTACCAAACACCCTGTAGATAAAGTTAGTTTCTGTCTTCATATCAATGTCTTCTTAGAATTAAAGTTTATTAATATTATAACAATAATTTTTCACAATTTTCATTTATTATGACAGGCGTTTACTTACATGAATAAAATGCATACCGTTTTTTTTACAGTGTTTTACCGCTAATAATGTGTACAAAGAAATATATTTTCTTTACATATCAATAAAATAGATTTAATTTTTTAATTCACGTATTAATATTATTTAGGCTGTAAAATAGTTATTTCTTACAAACATTTTGTATAGAAAACTTTTTGATTTAAAACCTCCTTCATGCATTTATGGATGTTATATGCAGGAGGAAAACAAAAAGCACTAGTGCGGAAAAGTATAGCTTTCCGCACGCTAAACGCAAATAGAATAGAAAAGTTTACTTTTAAGCAAATGTATTAAAAAATAAAATTTAAGTGTTTCATCAACAATTTTTTTTTAAACATGGAAGGTCACCCACCAAAGATGAGCCTTGCTTGGGCTAACCCATAACGGTAGTGACCTCTCTTTTCTGGGATAGTAAGGGGTGCTCATGAGGGAATATCTTGATCATGTAGCTACTATTACAGGCTCTTTGTATGCAGAACAAAATATAAAATGCGGAACTAAATTCGCGAGAAACGGCAAGGCAAACTAGCAAAAAAAATTTGTTCCATCAAGATAATGCCCCAGACCACAGGCCTACTTGACCAAAATGTATGAAACACCTGATATTTTTATCATGAATTTGGAGTTGCTCAAATAATGAAAATTGTTCAGTTTGATGGTCTGAACGAATTCCATAAATTTGGGCAGTGATTAAAAAGTTATCCTGTAAGTATAATGTAGAAATATCTACCGAAAAAGTGTGTCTTGCTTTATCCACTCTCAAGATGAACACATAAGTAAGCTTTTTATTACGAACCTAAGTCTCGAAACATGAATATCATTATTTGTAAATCTTACGTAACCAAAATCTTGTAAGCTATGAAACGATTAATATAACAGACAGAACGGTAATATTTGTAACTTTATATTCAGCAGACGCCTTAGAAAAACGCGAGCAGCTACAACATAAAAAAATCTAAACACACCTCAATCACAAACGGCGTAATTAAATTCGTTATACTACACTCCATATGCAACCCTCAACAGCGTGCGTCTTGAGACGAACGATACACGGCCGAACACCTTTCCACCCACTTACGAGGCGAATAATACCCAAGGCACGCGACAGGACATGAGCACAAAGCGCAATGCACTCCAGACCATCATTACAAGAAAACAAGTCATACCAGCTGCCTTCCTACTTCCTTTCCATACAAAGAGTAATACAAGATGTGCGCTTTGTACGAATTATTCTAGGCTCATTCATTACGACGCAATTTGGCGCGTGGTCTTGTCTGTGTGCGTTTGACGCGCGTGCCGCGGAGGGTTGGAACTAGTTTTGGTTTCTTTGAGGTCTGTCCTCATAATATTAAAATAATCTTTCCACTTGATGATGTGTAATATCCTATTCAGTTTTTGTATTAGACATATCCGCAAATGCAATTTAAAGCAACTTCTTTAAGCGCCTCAGTACTCAAATGAAATTAGATTCAGGGTATCAGATTCTCTGGCGATTACAAATTTAAGATCGATTTTGTCTGTAGGGCTTGTTTTATGTCCCCTAACTACCACCACCTTACAAAGTCTGTCTATCAAGTTACTGTGTTCTGACCATACACTTATCTGTAATTATTTACGTAATAGTCTAAGATCCGAACCTAAATCGACCTTCACCGAGCTGATAATAGAATGAAACATATTTTATTATTAATTTAGTATATTAGAAAATATATTAAAAATGGGTTGTCTAAAAAAATTCTGGACAGAATATTTTTAATTATTTTTTGAAAAATGATTTTTAATAAAATATTGCAACATCAAGATAATAAGAAAATTTTGTCGCGTGCTTATGATGATATAAATTTTTTTCTATTATCCAATCGAGTGAAAGTAACTGATATCGACATACCTGTTCATACCTGACAACCCAGTAGTTCGCGCAGGTAAATAATAGACAACCCAATGCCTGCACATTCTATACGGTTTCTACTATCAGTCAGGACAAAATTTTCTTATTATCTTGATGTTGCAATATTTTATTCATTTTTTTTTAAAATCATTTTTAATAAAATAAAAAAAAATTGTCTGTCCAGGATTTTTTTAGACAACCCATTTTTAATATATTTTCTAATATACTAAATTAATAATAAAATATGTTTCATTCTATTATCAGCTCGGTGAAGGTCGATATAGGTTCGGATCTTCTACTATAATAGATTGGCATTGAAAAGAATTGGGGAAGGCCAAAAACAAAATGCACCAATATGCGAATAGTGTGCATGAAAAGTAGTATATGAATAGCCTGACAGTTGCTGTCTTTTCTAACTGACTGATAGGCCCATCTAGGCCACCAATGTGTACCGTGTTGTGGTACCGTGCCACAAATTTAGGTGATGGTGTCGCTAGTGGTGAACAAATGTGGCATAGAAATGTTAAAATATCTAAGGCTAAATTTTTGCCACAAGGTCAGATATGTTTGTGGCACTACGTGAAAATGGTCACGTCTATCTATCTCGCTCTAACTGTTGACAGTCTGACAGTTGCTGTCTGATAGGTGGACCTAGGCCGCCGGCGTGTAGTATGAAAAGGGTCTCTTCTGTCTTTAGTATGCTCTTCTCATATTACCAATCTACATACAGTTTCTATATATATATATTATATAAGGCGTCGGTGGCCTAGTGCGTAAGGGCGTTGTCTCCCATCCGGGAGGCACCGGTTTGAACCCCGCCACGTACCAACGTGTTTTAAAGTTTTGAATTCATATGTACGTTTAATCGACTCTTTTACGGTGAAGGACAACATCTTGAGAAAACCTGCACACACCTAAGAAGAAATCCTTAGGGTGTGTGTGAAGTCGACCAATCTGCACTTGGGCAGTGTGGTTGACTAAGGCCTAATCGCCCCTAATGTGGGGTAGGCTCGAGCCTCTCGGTGAGGACATTATATGAGCTGTTGGCCGACAATAAATGACAAAATAGCCAGTCCCTCAGTGGGTGAGGATTCCAAGTGAATCTCGCCTTCAACTTCTGTCTCTTAATCACTTCCATCGGATGAAGGTCAAGTGCTTTTCCGTCAAATTACCTCCCGTCCTATACATTTGGTCAGGATAATATGAGTAACCCCTGAACTGCATCGGTTTCCCCAGTTACGATTTACTCCGGTGAACCTTGCGTCTATTAATAAACCCAAGCTCTACAGATACAAAGAGGAAATAACACAAATACAAAATCGCAAGCGTTTCCAATTACAACATAATGTTAGGTAAATAGTCACTCAAAAAAGTAGATTACCCAAAAAATACCCATTAACCCTAAATGTAGACGAGTACGTCTTTGACTAACTTGCAATTATTATTGACAATATTATATGACGGTGTACAGATGAAGAGATAGTTAAAATGTTGTATTCAAAGTTACCCAGATTGAGTAACTTTTTTATGTATACGCCCTTATATAGATATACAAATCACCCTCCATTTAAAAGGCGTGGCCTTTTAAAATTATAACACTAAATATAAAATTATCATTAATTACAGAATTTTTATCGATTTTTTCAGTATTATCAAGATTATTACAAGTGTTATCAAAATACGACACCACATAATGGTTCTACTTCGATACTTTTAAGAATACCTAATTATAAAATTGTAAGTATGTAATTAAAAAAATCTACGTCACGTTAGCATATTATAGGAAATTATTGTAGCGTTTTTATCTTTCACGAGCTTCACCCGTAACCGTCAAACACAAGAGTGGCAATCACGCAATCTGTTTGCAATCTGTTGGACGACAATAAATTACGCTATTAACATTGTTATTGAGCCAGAAAGACTTCAAAAAAAAAGCCGTTCCACAACTCAAACTGACCACAAAGTAATTTCCTGAGACTCGAGTCTTGGCTCGATCGCCAGTGGAATCATCACTATTTTAGCCGCGTGAAGTCTGAACGCAGGCCTCCCCAAAGAACGCTGCTTGCACCCAGGCGTGACAAGCAACCTTAATCTGTCGTCAGTCCACCGTGTAGGGGCCTACACTGCGTCGTCTAGTGCGCGGTCACCACTCAAGAACTCTTCGGCGACATCGACCTTACGCTCTCCGAGCAATGTGCCCCGCGCACTGCTACTGCGGGGTGGTGCTAACCGCAGGGGATATGTGAGACTCGAGATAAAGGCGTACCCACTAAATATCTTCCCCGGCCCGACCTTCCGTGCACTACTACGGACGGCTCGGGATCTGCGCACGTGAGCGCAACTACACTGAGACCGTCCCAACGCTGCCCATCTAGGCTCTCCTTGCACCAATTGGTCGCCAGCAGCCACTCCTCCACCGACGGCTGCTCGACCTGGCGCGTCCTCCTGACGAGGACACCGGGAGCAGCCATCGGCCCGCACTCAGGGGACTTCGGGCGCGGTCGTGGCCCTGAAAAGGGCCGTCCGGAACTAGCCGTGGTGGGAAAACAAAAGCAACTCACCGATGGCATGTGACTTCGAATGCCAAGGGACATCAAAAGCCACACACCCGTTGAGAAAGTTTCCCCACCACGTTACCAGGGTACACCACGAGGAGGCTTCCGGAAGTAGACCCCGGGCTATGTCGTCCACTTTGGTTCTTCTGAGAATCTCATTCCTCAGTGGAATACAAATGTGCGACATTTCAACGCACTGAATCGCCGTCATTATCTGTTTACGTGCTAAAAGAAAAAATAAATGTCCATTATTTTTTCGTGTTCTATCTGACAGAGTGAACAGATTTTTTTCAGTCATCATCTCTATTGTGCATTATGATATTAAAACCAAGAAGCTCCTAATAATAACTCAAATGTCTGAGGTCAATCAAGTAGCGTGTTTTTTGAAAAGACGTCGACATCAAGATGGCGGACAGTCTTAACGCCATCTGCCAGGGCGGCGCGGCGTCTTCCGTTGCATTGTGCGCGCACCGGGCTGCGCACGCGTCGGGTCATCCGCCTTTTTAATAGAGGTCGTAGAACTGATCCGAATACTTAAAAAAAAACTTGCGTAGACTATTTGTTTTAGTCCCTTTAGTATACTTACCCAAGACATTAGCATCGTTTGTGAACATGTTCTGGCAGCGTTGCTCACGCGATGGACTATGTTTTTGTAGGAGTATTCACACGCGGCGACCGCAAACCATACCACAACGACAACACGTGGGCGGGAGCTAATTTGTATGAAACTTAATAAATAATTTTGCTCTCAAACACAACCGTTGGGTCTGATTTAAAATGTTATAATAAATTTCTGTGAGGCTTCCTTGTATGCTTCTGTAAGTATGCATTGTCTTTTCCTAAATGATGTCCAAAATATCCTGAATAATTTAATAATAAAATCATCACTATGACGTATACTAGCTCTTTATGAGGCAAACCAACTTTTTCGATGTCAATAAAATTATTAACCCTCCAATGCGCGCGGTATCATTTCGGCCCGCTTGAGCGCTCCCTTGTTTGCCAGGAAGCTAAGCTGTTGTAACGGTGTTTGCTCGCACAAATTTATGCCTGTCGTTACCGCGGTGTCACAAATCTACTTATCTACCAGAACCACGCCTCTGATAATACGAGCTTTAGTTGCGAACATCTGGAAGCTACATTTTGTTATTGTTCACGCCACATGGCTTATTTTGTTACTAGTTCATTTCGTGTTGTTACGTAATATTTTGATGAAGGAAAAGATATAAGTAATGTAATTTAATCTGATCTAAAAGTCTGTAAAGCAGGATCGATCCAGTTCCAAACCCTTTGGGGATGACGTCCACTGTTGGATATGTGTCGTCCAACAATGGACGTCTCTCGGCTGAAATGACGATGATGATTAGTCTGCGATGTAGTTCTTTATTATAAATATATTGTTTGTCAGAAATATTATAATTAAAGCACAATGTGAGAAAACGGGATTTATACCACGTACCTCTGTTTTGTGAATTATCCGAAATTTCGGCGCATTTTTTTAATTAATCGGTGAACATGGCGCATGAAACTGCGACGAAATATCGGATAATTCACAAAACAGAGCTACGTGGTATAAATCCCGTTTTCTCACATTTAATTGATAGAAGAAACATATTTTCCTTTTCAGTTATAAAATCGAATGCAATATCAATATATTATGTATGTTAGAAAAAGTTAATTAATACAGGTTTCCCTATTTTTCTGAAAGATATTCAAATGTACCAAGTTATAAATCAACAAAATTTACCTACACATCTAATCTAACATAATGGTTTATCAAGACTTTGAATACTACTGCCTTATTTACGGACGTCTGAAAGCGATATCCAACCAAGAATGCCTATAACACTTCTGTTGTATTACATAACCTTACGTATACCAACACACACGCAGACATTAATAGATGAGTGTATTATCGTATCGGGATACAGGCATTGTCCATTGTGTGGACGGCTTAGGCTATTGTTCTTACCTATATACAAAGCTTGCCAGCCTTACATACACTATTATGACTTCGGATACATACAATACCACGTAAAGTCTGCGCCTATCCACGATATCGTATCCTAACACCAGTAGAATACAGATCAAATTGGTTTATCTTACACCTTGACCATCGTACTGATATAATTTTAGCTTGAGGAAATCACGTGTTGGTAAATAGAAGGCCGCTTCACAAGTAAATTTCTCCTCATGAATGTAATTATTGCGTAATCCAGAATTGTTTGTTTGGGTCTGACATTCGTAACGAGCTCTTTGAAAAGGGAATTGGTACTTCCAAATTCGAACGCTCGGTTAAACAATTTATTCAAAGAAAATCTTATCCATTTACGGACCTGAAGCTTTGAAATTCTTAGCTATATTTAGATCTGCATTTCCAAGAAATTTCTAATAAGTTGGGAGCTTAGAACACATTTTAATAATAACTTATTGCTAATATACATTGCACACAAAAAGATAAAAATATGCATATAAACAATACATGTACAAAATAGGCGGCTTTATTGCTTATCAGAAATTTTCAAATTCCTTGGCCCATTCCTCTATAATAAAATTATTAAGAAGCTTAACATCCTCCCACTCACCAGGTTTCACTGTAAATTAACCGTATCTGAACATTTGCAAATTCTAAATTACGTTGACACTGAGAACTTACTCAAAACATTCATGTAGCTGATGTGGTGCCGTTATTTGCTTTATTTTGCTATATAAAATACTTACATTTAATTATTTAAATAGTGTGTTATTTTTTAATGTCTCTTTTCTGTTTGTAAACTCCATGTTTAACTATAATGTCTACAAAAATATTATATGTATGTTGTAATCGCTAACTACCATCCATAGAGGAGAGTTCTGGTGCACTGAGATACAAGCTCACGCTTAGTTCAGGCACCAGTCTCTTACAGTTTTTATGCAACAAATTTCCCGATCATATTGTATAAATGATAACTCTTGTATATAAAAATTGTGGAGAAAAATAAACGCTATTCTATTCTATTCTATTCTTCCAGGCAACTTTGTGTTGAAGTAGAAGAAAGAGAATGAAAACATTCGTACATAGGATGCAGATTCAATAATTAAGCTTATAACTAATAATTTAAGCAATCTATTCAGAATACCTTGTGTTATAGGTAAATAAAATCTAATAGCAGGGATTATTAGTAACATAGTTAAGGACGGGGAGAGAGAAAATGACTTCAAACTTGACTTTTGAAGGATTCCAACGTGCGAGCACATCTAATACTCACAGGCAGAGCATTCCACAAACAGAATGCATGAAAGAAGTATGAGGTGGTTTAAGCACCTACTTAATAAATGGTACCTGTCTTTGACTCTATAACAAATGTTGTAATTTGTGAATATTACCTATGGTAAAATTTATCTTTAGTTCACGATCTATGACTTGCAAATACAGCTTTCAATAGGAGCAATCGATATACAGCAATTCTCAACGCTACACAATGGTATAGAAGCCGTTTAGTAATGCACTAACGGTGTAAACGTATGTTGTTGTCAGCACTGAATCTTTAGATAATTAGGTATATTTTTATGTAGAGTACAGCGTGTGTGGGACTTACTCGAAGCGGAACAGCGCCGGTCCTACCTACTAAAAACCACCGGTGCCCTCTTAAGCCCTTATGGGGCCGTTTTCGGAAGGAAACATGTAACCAAGCCCAAGCGATTGGCTTCCGCTTTCATTACGCGAAAACCGACCTTGCGAAAACAGACCTTGGCAAAGAGTTCCCTTTAGTTACTCTTTAGTGGAACTCTTTGCCAAGGTCTGTTTTCCCAGATCAGTATAATCTGGACATCTTTAAGGTCATAGTGAACAAGCATCTTCTAGGTGAGTGTGTACCTTAGACCTCAACATCGCTTTCCATCCGGCGTGATTGTAGTCAAACGACCTGCCTATTCAACGAAAAAAGTCAGGTGTTTTATTAAACCATGACACTTACATATTTCAAAAAGATCAACTTCCCCTTCGACGTTCTCCTGGTGTGCCCCTAAATTGAAATATTCGTGTGTAAATTGTAATATTCTTGTAACGCGTGTAATAACAGCGTGGCAGTGTCAGTTGAACTGTAAATCCACATTATCCACATGTGGATATGAACTGCGGACGCGGAAAGCGAGTTTCGTCGCCAAATTACATGATTTATTGTCATCTCGGATCAAGCGACAATTTTGCAGTAGCACTCCGTACACACGGGGCGATCCTGTCGCTAGCATTTTTAAGATAAATTATTATTTGCGAGTCACGGTTGACTATGTATTTATTTAAGTTTATTTATAAATATATCTACACTATTATGTAGGTATATTAAATTTGTCCGTTATCTAGTATCTATAACACAAGTTCTCACTGATACTTAATTTGGGCTAGGTAATTGGTGTGAGCGATATTATTAATATAATTATCTCCTTTATTCCAGTAAAAATACATACAAAATTATATTATTATTATTTATTGTATTTTGTTTTTTATTAATATTATGTCCTTTATTTCATTTAAAATACATACAAAATTATATTTCTAAATATTAAATTTTTACAATGTATAAACACGAAAAATATTTAACATTTAAAAATACAAAACTGCAGGAATTTTAATTTACACTCTTCCTATTTTCAGAAAATGTTGATAATCACATTTCTTACATAACAAATACTTTGTAGTTCAGTAAAGTAGGGACACATTTATTTTAATAATTATCAAAAATAACTACATCGCAATATTGAAAGTACCCAATGATGCAGAAAATACGAATATCCTAAATGAATATGTAGTCTTTATTTCATGGCTAGCTTAGAAAATTTATTACATTACAATATTGATTTTAATCTATTTAATAAAGATTTTTAAATTAAATTGAAACTAAACGGTTCCATTAACTTATTATAGTGGATGTTGACCATTAAAGATATTATTGATCAATATTTGCTTCTTAGATTGAACTGACAATGCAGTTACGACGTCAAATAGAAATTATGAAACAAACTAATAAAACAACTCACTTGAAAGTCATAGGTTTAAGACAAATATTTAACATAGTAAAGCTCAAATTAAAAACTTCCCCAGTGTAAACGCTCCGCTATTGGGAGCAATAAGGGTAATATTCAATGAAAATATTATAATAAAGTATGAAGCTATATTGTGGATGTGACAGTCCGCGTGGCCTCGCCATCGAGGGGTCGTCTTTGTACTGAAAGGATTATTTAAACAATAACCCCGGAACATTCGTCACTTTTGTTCACGCCCTGTCTCAATAAACTTAATGGCGTTATGACAAACTTTTCCTATTTGGACGCAATTATGCGATTTTGTAATAATGTTGTCGGTTAATTAAGTGACGTGATATTACTAAAGTAGCTTGGTTACTCAGAATTCAAAATGCTTGAAATTAAAACGAACGACAAGAAATAAATGCTTCCAATAAAAATCCCGTCTCAGGCACTTATCTATTTAATTTGATTTTTCAAATATTTCCAATAAAATTAGAAACAAATTCAATATTTTGAAGTTATTGTTCTATTGCTAACACTTGATGATCTTGTCAATATTGTCTATATCTTAAAAAAATATGTATATTGTGTCTTCTGTGCAATCAAATCACTTTTAGATGTTACGAGTGAAGTATAAAAATATTTTCAATAATTGTTTAAAGAGTAATTATTTTTCCGTTAGAAACGACTAAAGGGATTTTGACGATTGAATGAAGAACCTTTTGGTTTTGATTTTACCTCTTTCATAAGAGTAGGTACAGTCACGGGTAATATGACCATAAAAAGACTTGTAGGTCAGAAAATAGGAGAATTTATCTCTGAAAAAACTCCAACCAACCAAAACTATTGGTACATATTATAATTGTAATGGCAATTTTAATCAGATATTAATAATAAATAAAGATCTACAAGAGTGTGTTGTATATCAATACTTTTTACGAACCATCGTTGTTTCCTCGCATTTTTACGTAGTGCATAGTTACAACAAAAATAATCACAAAGATACAATAATTATTTCATCACTCCACTGAATAACACTTTAATCTCATTGAAAACACAGCACAGTTTTTCTTAACTCCCCCTATCCATTTTATAAGAAAACTGCATTTCCTGCAAGCAATAAAGCGACTGCAGTGACAACAAACACGAATTAACTTTCAGCGAGGGCCCCAACACTATCAATCGTAAGACACGAACATGATCCGCTAAGTGGTCCGATCGACCCCGTGGCGATTTAATTCACTTCTCACGCGAGGCGGAGGGTTTACGGATTAGGAGGCACGCGACTGTACAGATATTGTCGATTTGGGGAGACGAGATATGGAGTAATGATGTGTAGTCGAGAGAATTTGCCAGCTTACTCCCAAATCCATTTGACTTAATGAATTTGTTATGGGTGAATTTATTACACGGAACTTGATAATGAAAGAATAATGAAGAAACTATACCTAAAACTAACTAAAAATATACTCCTTAAACCCTAGTTACCTCTACGCGGACTACTGAGATGATTTTGAGTACATCTAAATATATATAACTCAAATGTGACTGACTGACTGACATAGTGATCTATCAACGCACAGCCCAAACCACTGGACGGATCGGGCTGAAATTTGGCATGCAGGTAGATGTTATGACGTAGGCATCTGCTAAGAAAGGATTTTTGGATATTCCATCCCTAAGGGGGTAAAATGTTCACGCGGACGAAGTCGCGGGCGGAAGCTAGTATAACATATAACATTATTTTGTCCTACTTGTTGGCTTTTGTTTGTTTATTTACTAAAGGACTGTTACCTATTTTTTGGGTTTGGTCGCATTTTATGTAAACAACAGGCTGGCAACCTGTCACAATTTGGCCAGATATAGCTTTATGTGTAACGACATGTTACCTAAGGTACTGCTCAATCCCTTTTGGGATTAAAAGCGTAATTAAGGTAGATTTATGTGCTCGATGAGGTAGATACTAGATGGTAGACCCCATGTGTAGGGTCGTCTGGGTAGGTACCACCACCTTTATTATTTCTCCCGTGAAGCAGTTCGCTGTGTTTCGAATTGAAGGGAAAGGTAGCCAGTGTAATTACTGGGCATGGAAAGCTTATCATCTTAGTCCCCAGGACGCACTTGCAGTGTTAAGTGATATACCCTTAACATTGCAAGTGTCTATAGGCGACGGTAACCACTTAACACCAGGTGAGCCGCAAGCTTGTTTGCCATCTCGTAGTATAAAAAAATATAAATAATAACATTTGAACCTTTTCAACTTTGAAAAATATTAAACTATACTAAGATTAAAATACTCCGGATAAAAAGTAGGGAAAAAGACAAACGATTAAACGGACTTTTTATTTGATTCAGAAGACAGCACAACGTATAGCTCTTTTGAAATTTAGGTGCCCGTCCTGGCGAACACTTTTCACTTCACAAGTGACCGCGGTAAAGTATCACTATTCCTTCGTAGTCCTCGTTAAGTAAGGTTTCCAGAGATCAGTAGAATCGGGCATCAATTGGTGCACAAGGAGTGCCTAGACGGGCAGCGTTGGGACGGTCTCGGTGTAGTTGCGCTCACGTGCGCAGATCCCGAGCCGTCACGCAATAGCGCGCTGGAGATCAGGCTGGGGAGGATGTTTAGTGGGTGTGGAGGGAACGCCTTTACCTCGAGTCCCACATATCCCCTGCGGTTGGCACCATCCCGCAGGGACGATACGTAAATGCATTTGATCTCCCCGACAAAAATAAAGTAGAATCGGGCATGGGGTTAGTGGTTGATAACGCCCTGATGATGACTACATATAATCCATTAGGTACTAACAAGAGGACCATATGTTAGTTCCCTCCTTGATAATTTACGGAAGTAGAAATTTATCTTAAAAAATAATTCTATGTAAATACCAGCTGACCCGACAACGACGTTGCTTTGGCTCAGTAGCAAAAGGCGTTAAAGTGTAGTGTCGTTAAATTTATTTAATTTCCAAATAATTTAATTTGGACATTTTAAATATTTAATTTGCAATGCAAAATATATCGATATAATAATCTTTCAAGTTGGACCATATTATACTCGTACTATTTAGGAAAAAAAATTGTAGTATATAGGCAGTATAACCAGTAAAACGCTACATTTTCACTGAGTAACTTAAGCTGTGTTTTGTTTAAAAAGAAACATCTTCGTGTGCGAAGATCTTGTATAAACAGGATCATTCATCTCGATTGCCCGAATTCTGTTCGAGGTCAAATTTAGAGAGAGATATAAAGTTGTTAGCTGTCATGTCATTTCACGACAAAACTGTTTAATCATAATAAGTATTAGATTTTTCCTGAAGATTTCGCCATAATCTCTATTTCACAATCTGTAGGCCTATTCCCTAACTTTTTTTGACAGTTGAAAGTGATGATCACCGAGTGAATTACACATCCATTGCTGTTTTACACGACACGCTATTATGGCACTTGTCGCGTAATACAGCAATGGATACGTAAATCACTCAGTGATCATCACTTTCAACTGTCAAAAAAAGATAGTGAATAGCCCCCCTGGACCTTGCAAAACTAGGAAGGCTGGGGAATTATAATAGGGTGTAGATCTACATATTAAACACAATTTTAAGTGTTAGGAAACTAAATTATTCCTGGAATTTGAATTTAATTACTCGACGTTTTATCCCAAAACGGTGTTATCACAAACGGATATCGGAGAGCCACAACATATGTCCCGTCCCCGCCATTAATATTACACGCAATTGTTAGACAAATCCGGAGCACAATTATATTATTGAGTTACACATGTCCTCTCCTGCAAACGGGGCCTGAGCGACCCCGCGCTTTCAACTTTAATGATCCCATTACGCTGGGGAGTGTTAAATGATTTTTGCAGCAATAATTTAGTATTTTACTCGTATTAAAAAAAGACGTATCGTCCTATTAATAAATCATGATAACATATAAATTGTTCGTCCATATCAGATTGTAACAGCTTTAGGAAAAGATAAATAAGTGATACCATAAATGTTAAATAAGATGATGAAGATAATGGAGAAACAAATTATTTATTACAAATTAACATATTACGTAAAAAAAAGTCTCGTGAACAAATTGTTTAAGGAGACCTATGCCCCGCCATATTTAGTAGGATTCCGCGAGAGCCAATACGTATTCTAGTAAAAAAATTACGAAAGGTCTAGACAATCCGAGGTCTTTTAAGGCGACGGGCTGGCGACCTTAGCCATACTGAGTGGAACACCCCGCGCCTGCATAGCAGACTCAGAAAACACACAGAAAACTAAAAAAAAAACTTTTTTTTAACAAGATGCTACTTCTTCTTATTTAAATATATACTTAAAAACGAAATTATCCACAAGATGAATAAAGTTATTTGGAAATAGCTCCAGTAGGGTCCAAGTTATGTCACTTAACCTACTATTTTCAAGATTTATTTAATACACTCCTTCTTTCTCCTACCCTGCTTTCAATTTATTTGTGGCCAGTGCAGTATGTCTTGATATCGACAATACTGCTAAAGTATTTGGCATTAGATTCTTAAGGTATCAGACAGCCAACCACCTGTCTGATACCAATCCTCCTCGGCTGCTATCTGTCCACGGCAGCTGGGACCACCAACTTAACGTGCCTTCTGAAGGACGGAGGAAAATCGAGTTCCAAAAAAAGAAACGGTCACCCATCCGAGTACCGACCGCGCACTTGGTTGCTTAACTTTCGTAATCGCTACTAAGAACGCAGGACAGCGGTGCCATCGATTTCCTCTTTTTTTGATACAAGTACAAATTTCAAGTTACCCCTTATCGTGCCATTAATAATGTGACAGATTTAACTAATACACCTCAACTGCATACTGTTAACACTTGAAATTTGTAAGAATTCTTGTTAAAAATCCGGACGCATTTCTAATCGGAATTTACTAAACGCCTATCGTTACCTTCTTGAGTCTTATCTGAACACAGTTACTCTCATTCATTTGTGCCACAAAACCAATAAGAGCGTAACAAGAGCTATTTAAAACGTCACTGGAGCGTCCCGTTACGTCACTGAGCTCATAAAATCTATACTTAACGACATTGGCCCGAACCGTGCCCAAGTTTACTTACAAAAACCAGAGCAATCGGCTGATTGGGATGTTCGCACGTCATTCATTTGTTTTTTCATTTACCACGACGTGGGAAGTTCGTGAAATGGCTTCTAACAAGATTTTTTGAATAAAATACATGTAACTTAATATACAACATGTAAACTAAATAACCAACACCCTGAATACAGGTGGTTTGGGATCGGCTTCAGAGTTGATTTCAATAATTTTTATTTGAAAAAAAACGATTTTTTTTAAAAAACAAAACAAAAAGTACCCAGAAAACATTGTACAACATTATCTGGGTACATTTTGTTTTTTATTTGTTTTTTTCAAAAAAAAAATCGTTTTTTTTTTTTTTCAAAAAAAAATTATTGAATTCAACTCGGAAACCGATCCCAAGCCACCTGTATTCAGGGTGTTGGTTATTTAGTTTACATGTTGTATATAAATTACTTATCACGTTGTTTGTCCGCAATGGACTCTTAACCGATTTTAATCCAATTTGTGCAGTTTGATCCAACTTGAGAGATAGGATAGTTTTTATCTTGATAAGTAGTCATATTTTTTTTACTGCAGATACAATGTTATAGGTCAGTAGTATGAAATTACCACAGCAACGAGTGGCCAGGACAGCTAATACATGTATAAATATTCTCGGTGGAGTCGGTGGCGTAATGCGTAAGGGCGTTCTCTTTCACCCGGGAGGCACTGGTTCGATCCCCGCCACATACCAATGTGTTTTCAAATTTTGAATTCATATGTAAGTTAAATCGACGCATTTACGGGGAAGGAAAACATCGTGAGGATACCTGCACACACCTATGAAGAAATTCTTAGGTTGTGTGTGAAGTCAACCAACCCGCACTTGGCCAGCGTGGTTGACTGAGGCCTAATTGCCCCTAATGTGGGGTAGGCTCGAGCCCCTCGGTGGGGACATAATATGAGCTGTTGATGATGATGATAAATATTGTGAACGAATAATTTAATAAATATTTCAATATGTATAAGGACCTAATCCCTACAACATGGGTTTCTTCAAGAAAGGTATGAAAAAATTTCTGCAAGATTAACAACGCACGTGTGCTTTACCAGGGAATTAGACAAGTAACAATCGTTTTTTAGAAATTCGTCGTCATAGGTCATATTGATTGGTTATCTACAGCGTCTTAGCTTTGGCTACCAACATCCTTAGACCTACGATTGGCCACTTGATTTAACAAGTCAATCCCATACATTTTGTTCTTCTCGAACTTCGTTATCGTTTCTATTTGTTACTTAGTCTCGGACCCTGGTATTGCAAGTGTCCATAGGCTGTGGTGACCGCTTTCCATCAGGCACCGTATGCTAAGTTTGCTTTATACTTGTGCGATGTTTTAAAATTAATTATAATTTACAATTTCTGTTATTAGGTACCATACAAAATACCCCAAAATTAGGTCGTGGCAAATCTTCACTTAATAGCCTTTTCTTAAAGAAACAGTTAAAAAGAACATTACTCAATAACACGTGTAAATTTGTAACGCGTAACAAAATTATGTCACCTCCATGTTCTGAAGCACAAAAGAAAACTGGGAAACCTATGAGGTGTTGCGAATAAGGTCACCATGAATAATGATTCATTGCGGATAAATTAATTTTATAAGTCAATATTCAGATTTAAATATTATTTTCTATAGTTACATTTTCTAAATAATGCAAGTTCTAATGTAAAATATCTTAAATGTTATTATTGACAAAGTTAAAGCTATAATTATGCTTCACACCATCAATGTTAAGATATAGCGCTCTGATAGCTTTTAAGACCAACATTTTTGTACTGATATTTCGCGAATAAAGTGATTTGATTTGATTTACAATGAAAATGATGTCAAATTTAATTTGCTACTTTTTTTCTAAAAAAATATTTAATTATACTTAGAAGTATTACGAGTATAATACATTGAAGCTGGTTTAGACATTTTAAAATAAACTACACAGTTACTAATTGTCCAGTTTAGAGTTAAGAATAAGCTAGACTTTGCAATAGAATAAAATCAAATTCATACTCGATTATTAAAGAGTTAAATAAATCATAAAGTAGGAAGTAAATGCCTATTTACAAAAGCTCAAATAAAGTTTTAAAAACTCCTTTATTGTGAGAGATCGAAATAAAACTACTTTAAAATGAGTAAGAATTTGGGACATATTAACTGGGTTAGAACTGCTTACCATTGCTGTTTATCATCAGGTAGGGGCCGTTTGAATTGTTGGCAACCACATAACGTAAAAATTATAATAAATATAAATAGTTCTATTGGTGGCCTCATGGCCACCCTACACGCGTCTCAAAGATAAAACAAAGGCGTTTGATCTGTCGCCCCTCGCGCTTGTGAGGCCTCACCGCTGAGACAAGCCCTTTGTGCCCCTAATTACGACACCCATCGCTGGGCTTCCGTCTACCAGCCTTGGTTACTTTTGATATCCTAAGAATATTTTGGGCATTTTAATTGACTGTTCATTTGTAAGAAACCTTAATGAAAGTGGTAGTTATAACTTTAACTGTGTGTCTACCCCAAGTCCATAAAAAGGATTTCTTTAATATGTTATGCTATTAACAAACTCCTGAATTGCACTTAAAAAAAATTGGTTGTCTGTAAAGTCGGTTTACTGACGATAGTTGAACGTGACAACGTCTTAAGAAAATACTGATGGAATGGTAGCATTTTTCAAAAGAAAAATTTAATTTCATTTGTTTAATAGATTTTGCATTATAGTATGAATAAACTTGTAATAAAATCTCTTTGGCTATACTATTTGTATCTGGCTGGTTTTGGTATTATTGAAAGTTTAAATTTTAAAGAACATAATTCCAAATTCAAATTAGAGAATTAGATTCAGAGCGAGGTAACGCCGCATGACGTCATGTTTTTTCGTGCATGCAGCCGGCTCTATCGAATTATAAGACGTTGTCACGTCAAAACTGGAATTATACTCAACTGTGATATTTCAAAAGTTTTTTTATGTGCACAAAGTACAGTTTAATTTTATTATAATCATGTAGCATATACATTTGTTACTAACTGTATCAACTCTTGCATAGTCGGTGCGATCTACTTGTTAGTCATCACCATGCAACACATAATATCAAAAATGCACCTTTATGAAATTAGTACTCAATTAGACGGCAATCGGTAAACTTGCATTTTATTTCCGTGTCCCCGTTCGTTGATACTCACCCTTTTATTGCATCTGCATTGACATTTGACGTTAACTTTAGTTATTATTGCATTAGAAGAAATGCACTGAAAAAAATCGACTTGCCTCAGGCGGGAATCGAACCCGCATCTTCTGCAATCCGGGCGGCTGCGTTGACCATTACGCCACCATATAGTTTACCATAAAAACATAAGCACCAAGCACTGACAAATTTCGACAGCGAAATCAGTGTCTCGGTGGCGTATTACGCCACCGAGACACTGATTTCGCGGGCGGCTGCGTTGACCATTAGGTCAACGCAGCCGCCCATTGCGGAAGATGCGGTCGATTCCCGCCTGGGGCAAATCGATTTTTTCCAGTGCATTTTTTCTAGTATTAAAAATATTTACGCGTTTGTAAACGCAAAAATAAAATTATTCCATATTATTGCATTGACAATTTAAGATTAACATATGTTTGTCATCGAGCATACCCTGTCCTGTCAGGCATAGCACAACATAGCTTAATGCTGGATTGTCCCTGGTAACCCTTGACAGTGCATTTATTTTAGTTACAGATAGTAGGCATTTCTGCCAAATGCGCGATCGTTACTCGAATGGGTGACAAGTGATATTGTTGTCATCAAAGACCCGACCTCAAAAAAATTGGTAGCAGAATAGGAGAATGAAGATAAGTAAGTTTGTTTTTAGTTTAAATAGTTTGCCTGGAATCTTCTAGTCAGAAAAAACATATAAATTGAGAGATACTCAGATATTCGACGGGTAATTTTCTCATATAGTGCGTCTGTAATTCTTTAGTTCTTTCTTTGCTATTTATTCTTCTTTTTATATTATTCTATTTATATCTTTGATGTGCGCCTTGCTACAAAACACCAATCAGCGTAGAGATTTCCCCGCAGGAGATATTCGCCAACTAGAAATCCTCTAAACAGATTCACATTACAGTATAAGAACAGAGAACCCACCAAGATCGTCGCCTTCATAAAAAAATCAAAACCTATTCAAGTATGAAACTTGAGGATTCATAAAATCAAAATAAACCTTGTTTAATCAATACTACAAACTTCACGACCAAACTTGGAATGTTGGCTTCCAACTTCTAATATCTTATAGTCTCGTTCCGTTTACGAGTTCCATGTTTCTAAATCGACAATTAAAATTTATTTCGTCGGATTGAAGAGCGGGCTGTGACGTCATCTGGCGGATCCCGTCAGAATTATTGTTATTAATTAGGGAGGGCCCTTGGATTAATTAAGTTGCGCCAATCACGTCATCCGACTCACGCCGTCTTACCGACCGTCTTTGTTAACATCGCTAGCATGCTTAAGAATGTATAGACAGGGCTATATTGGATAGTTGGGTCCATATTGGGTCACATAATATTCTAAATCCTATTCTTTGTCTTACTACCGATTTGTGTCCATAATAATCACTCTTCATAATTTTATTTTTCATACTTTTTTTATTCATATATTTTTATTACTACCAACGGAGCTCATAGCAGTTAGTGATCATCATTTTTTAGGGTTCCGTACCTCAAAAGGAAAAAACGGAACCCTTATAGGATCACTCTGTTGTCCGTCTGTCTGTCTGTCTGTCTGTCAAGACCCTTTATCTCAAGAACGCGTGGACGTATCAAGCTGAAATTCATATGGAATACTCAGGTCTATTGTCCCTTTAAGCTGTGAAAATATCAAACTTCTAAGCCAAGCCAATCAAAAGATAAAGCCGATTATGTCGATATTTTCAACAAAGTTCCGACACTCGCAAAGGAATCAAAACCTACAGGATACTTCCCGTAAACTCAGAATCTTTAAATTTGGCATGAAGCATTGTCATATAATGCAAATATATAAAAAATTGCGAAAATCACATTTTTTTAGTTATATAATAAAATAAAAATATTTTAATAAAATGAAACTTACTACCTTATTTCTCACGAACGAATAAAGGTATCAAATTTAAATTTATACCAAATACCTAGATCTATTGTCCCTTTAAGCAGTGAAAAAATCAAACTTCTAAATTAACGCAATCAAAAGATACAGCAGTTTATACCGAGGAACCCTCGGTGTGCGAGTCCGACTCGCACTTGGCCGGTTTTTTATTAATACTGATACTACCTTGTTGCTTACAAAAACAGTGCACTCCGCCTGTTCATGATAAAAATAACCCTAGCCTACCCATCACCCAGCCATGTAGGTGCATAAAACACTAGACTCGCCCAAAAATGTATGTATTTCAATGATTATGTTTTATGAAAAATGATTTGTTATGAAGAATGATCATTATGGTTTTAAATGGTACGAGAAATATTTTCGGACCTCCAATGATAGGAATTGAAAAGTTATGTAAGAGAATGCGCACCCTGGATAATTATTTGGGAATAACAATTGCTAAAATCTTACAAAATTAAGCTTACATAACTTTGCTTCGTTATCGAATATAAAAACTAGTATTTAGAACAGCGAAAAAGTAGGTTTAAACACTAAACTTACCTAGTTGATTTTTGTTATTGTTTACCAGAGGTTCCCAAACTTATTTTTATTATGATGCCCTTAGGGATTTGACATTTTTTGCGACTCCCTTCCCTTTCCTTTATAATTTTAGAAAATTAGTACCTACAAAAATGTATATTTTACTTTGTTTGCTGGCTACTAATGAGAAATATATGCATTGCTTTTGCTTTTCCAAGCATAGCTTCTCAAAACGGGGCTTAAGTTTGGAAATCGCCAAATCGAGAATTTCTAGTTTATTTCATTAGAATCAATAAAAAAAGCAATTTTATTTAATTTTTGTTGTTGTTTGAGCTTCTAAATTCAGCAAGTTTAAGTATATAATTTATAAGATATTTCTACGCAAAAAAAATCCATAAGTGCTGTCTATACGTTGTTAGGTCTACTCAACTCGTCAATACCCGGGAGCTATAACGGAACGGGATAATTTTAATCGTACGCGAATTGCTGGGCGTAATGTTCCCAGCACGTGGCGCAACACACGTCTCCAACGTCTTCCAGTTCATCACTTCATTACTGTTTATTGCGAGAACTCGTAAAATGCAATGCTTAGAAACAAGAATTGTTGAAGCAAGTTTACTGGCATCCATAGTCTACGACGGTTCATTTTAGGCCGCTTGTTTTGCTAAGTTTTAACTAAAGGATACTGCAAATATGTAATTAAGGTGCAAATTACTAAATGATGACCTGGGTGTATTGTATAGATATCAAACGGCAAACCAGGTATCTATCCAGGTATCACATGTGTGTCTAAAGGATCTCGAGATCCTTTAGACACACAAGTGATAAGATTACGATATCATCGATGTCAATTAAATAGGCATTATTAGGGATAACTCAAAAACTACTTGTCAGATGTTGATCAAATTTAAATGGGACCAAATGACAAGCACCAGCTTCCAAAGATCCAAAGAATCTTCAAAATTTGTACACCCAGTAAAGAGTTATGAGTACTTATTAGGTTACAAACATAAAAAAACATACAGTCGAATTGATAACCTCCTCCTTTTTGAAGAAGGTTGAAAAAAGAGACCCCTATGCTAATCCATTAGACACCCATTGGGAGATATGGGGTGATGCTATTCTACTCTACCGGCATCACATGGCAAGTCCTATAATATTAACAACACACATGTATAACGTTCTTCGTATCCTACGTGTTGCTGGCAACATTTAGATTTATAGTTTTTGGTAAAACGTTTGTAATGTTAGGAATAGGACCTATGATTGCTTACCTTTGCCTTGATAAAAACTAGTAAATTCACTATTGTATGTATACTCTGTGGTTCGCTCTCTCTCTTGTGAAAAAGCAATGTAGTATGTTTTATAATGTGTCGTGTGAAATAAATTTAATAAAGTGATGAAGAAACTATTGTATGTTTGATTACTCAAATATTAAAAGCAGAGCGTGGTTGATCAAAATGAAAGCAGTAGACAAAAGCGGCGAAGTGCATTAAAGAGTGATTGGAAAAATATATCGAGATAAAGGCGGTCCGTGAGTACACATTCTGTAATGGCGATGGCGTACAATATTAATTTTCCTAAACTTGAGGAAAAGACAGCGTTTTCAAATTGGAAGTTCCGATTGAAATTAATCTTAGAGGAAAGAGGTTTACTCAATATTATTGATAAATATGATAAAGGTTCAAAAGAAGATATTGAAAAGGACGCCAAGGCAAAAAGCCTTATTGTGCAGTGTTTGTCAGATAAACACATAGATATTGTAAAGAAATGTTTAACAGCGAGTGAAATGTTAAAAGTGTTAGAAAAGATATTTGAACGAAAAAGCGTATTTAGTAAGTTGTTTTTGAGAAAAAGATTATTATCTTTAAAATGCAATTCAGGTGAAAGTTTACAAGAACATTTTTTGAAATTTAACAAAATATTATCCGAGCTAGAAGCGGCCGGTTGTACTTTAGAAGAAAGCGATAAGTTATGTCATTTATTTCTTTCATTGCCAGAGGAATATGATACAGTGATCACCACATTAGAGACTATGTGTGACGAGAAAGAAATTACAATAGAATTTGTCAAGTCAAGACTGCTTGATGCTGAATTAAAAATTAAAGAAAAAGGTCAAAATGTTGAAACAGATAGCGCATTCTATACTTGTTATAAGTGTGGCAAGAAAGGGCACAAGGCATATCAATGTGTTAATAATAAGAATAATATTTTTAGAGGGTCACATAGAACGATGAGAAGAGGTAGAGAGAGACAGAGGTCAAGAGGTAGATCTTTCAGTAACATGATGACAAGTGAAGAATCATTTGTGGCATATAGTATGAATTTAAATGAAAAGAAACATACGTCAAATGTAATAGAGTTTATAATCGACTCTGGAGCATCGCATCACTTTGTCAGGGAAGAATACATGAAGTATATGATTGATATAAAAAACTTAAGCAATGAAATTATAATTAAAATCGCAAATGGTGAACATTTAAAAGCAAGTCAAAAAGGTGTATTAAAAGTCATACATAATAAATCCCCAATAAGTATACAGGCATTAATTGTACCTGGATTAACACACAATTTGCTATCAGTAAATAGACTAGTAGAACAGGGTAAGACAGTATTATTTATACATAATAAGATGATCATACATGGAAATAAACAAAAGTATTATGGGACTAAAAAAGGTAAATTATATGTATTAAATACAAGAATAAATATGTGTGACAGAAATAATAAATATAAAACAGAAAGTGAAGAAAATAATAAAGACGAGCATTGCAATGTAATAAATAAGGATGCTAATATTTGGCACAAAAGAATGGGACATTTAAATAGAAAAGGATTGTCAATAATGGGCCTACCAGTTAGTAACGAAGTTTGCGATGAATGCATGAAAAATAAAAGCACAAGGCTACCCTTTCAAACGGTGACTAAGCCTCAATCAAGGCAGATAGGAGACCTTATCCATTCCGATGTAGCTGGACCTACTAAAGTGCCTACACAAAATGGACATAGATATTATCAGACTATAATAGATGATTTTTCACATTTTACACAAACATATTTATTAAGAAACAAATGGGAAGCAGCGAATAACCTAATTAAATATATAACTCAATTAAAAACAGAAAAAGGAATATATACAAAACGAATTAGATGTGATAATGGGGGTGAGTTTTCTTCTACATATTTTAAGAAATTTTGTGTGAACAAGGGAATAACTATAGAATACACAATGCCGTACAGTCCACAAATGAACGGCAAAGCAGAACGTATGAATAGGACAATCAATGATAAGGCAAGAACAATGTTAAATGAAGCGAATTTACCTAAATATTTATGGGGAGAGGCTGTATTAGCAGCAACCTATCTAATAAACAGATCACCTTGTTCGGCTATTAATAATAAAATTCCTGCAAATATATTTGGCAAAGAAATGGCATTAGAAAAACTAAAAGTTTTTGGGTCAAAGGCATGGGCTGTAATAATACCAAGAACAGATAGAGATAAATTAGATAGTAAAGCAAGACAAGTAAGAATGATTGGTTATGGAAGAACAGGATATAAATTATGGGATCCAAATACAGATGAAGTTATAATATCAAGAGACGTTAGATTTGATGAAAGTGATATAACATATAAAGAAGGAAAGGATGAAGTATTAGAAGAAAACAAAGACGTATATAATTATAATAACATGAATGATTACACACATAAAGAAGAAGAATATATAAATGAAAATACAGAAGAAAATTTAAATAAATACAATAAAGAAAATGAAATCAATAATAGTAATGAAATATGTGAAGAAAATACAAATGAACCTATTATAGAGAAAAGTACAAGAAGCGGAAGAGAAGTTAAAATACCAAAGCATCTAAATGATTATGAAATATATGAAGCATATTGTTTGATTAGTGAAAGTGATCCAAATGATTATAATGAAGCAATAAAGTCCGGATGGGACAAAGCAATCGAAGCTGAATTAAAAGCACTAAATAAAATGAACACTTGGACAGAGACTGAATTACCGAAAAACAAAAAGGCTATTGATACTCGATGGGTTTTCAAAACAAAAGAAAATGGTTTGAGAAAAGCAAGATTAGTAGTAAAAGGATATCAAATAAGAGAAGATAATAGTTTCGCTAAAAATTATGCTCCAGTAGCAAGGACATCTACTGTTCGTACACTGTTAGCTCAAGCTGTACAAAGAAATTACAATATTAGGCAATTAGATGTGCCTACAGCTTTTCTAAATGGACTCTTAGAATCTGAAGTGTATATAAAAGCACCAGAAGGAGTTAAAATAGATGATAACAAAGTCTTAAAGTTAAATAGAGGCTTATATGGCTTGCGAGAAAGTCCTAAGTGCTGGAATCAAAGATTTAATAGTTATGTAGAAAAGATAGGATTTAAGAGATCTCAACATGATTTTTGCTTATACATAGGAGAGAAGATAATGGTTTGGATGTTAATATATGTGGACGATATACTATTAATTGGACAAGAGAAGGATATAAATAAAGTTGTTAATTATTTACAAACAGAATTTCAAGTAAAAGATTTTGGATTTCCTAAATTATTCCTTGGGATGGAAATAGAGAAAACTTCAAAGGGATTAAAATTAACACAAAAGAAACAAATACATAATATGTTGAAAAAGTTTAATATGACAGATTGCAAAAGTACAGATACACCTATAACTAAAGGATATTTATTTGATGATAAGGAACCAATTGTACAAGATTTACCATACCGTCAACTCATAGGAAGTCTCATGTTTGTAGCTACAGTTTCCCGACCGGATATTGCATATGCAGTTTCCTATTTAAGTCAGTATTTAGATAGACCTACAAAAGGATTATGGATACAAGGAAAAAGGGTTCTAAGATACCTAAGAGGAACACAGGATGCTGGATTAGTATATGAAAGAAAAGACATGGATATTATAGATACTTACTCTGATGCAGACTGGGCTGGAAACAACACCGATAGAAAAAGTGTCTCTGGATCGGTGACCTTATATAATGGATGTGCTGTTACCTGGTTTTCGAGAAAACAAGCTTGTGTGGCCTTATCGACTGCTGAGGCCGAGTATATTGCTGCAGCAGCTAGTGCAAGTGAGTTAATTTATATAAAAGGACTGTATAGTGATTTGAATGGACTGTTAAGTGAAGTGAAGTGTATACTACATATGGACAATATTGGTGCTATTCAAATTTCTAAATCTTTTGAAAATAGCAAACGTGCAAAGCACATAGACATAAAATATCATTTCTTGAAAGACCTTGTAATTAGAAAAGAGATTAATGTTGATTATGTTCCAACTAATGATAACATGTCAGATGTTTTAACTAAAGCATTGTCAAAGGAAAAACTTGTTTCAATGAAAAATTTTCTAAACATTTGTTAATTTAATTTTTGCTAATTTAGTGTTTTATTAAGTATGTTTGAGTTACATTGTTAATTTTCTTGGATAACTAAAGTTTTATGTTTGAACGATTTTAAGTCATAAATTGATAGACTTGCAATCGAGAGGGGGTGTTAGGAATAGGACCTATGATTGCTTACCTTTGCCTTGATAAAAACTAGTAAATTCACTATTGTATGTATACTCTGTGGTTCGCTCTCTCTCTTGTGAAAAAGCAATGTAGTATGTTTTATAATGTGTCGTGTGAAATAAATTTAATAAAGTGATGAAGAAACTATTGTATGTTTGATTACTCAAATATTAAAATGTAATAATGGCAATCTCTGCCCTCTCTTCCGCCCGATCTTGAGCGTGTGCAACATCTTATATAAAGTGAGATACAATTTGTGAGTTAAATAAATCCCATAAATCAGTACAAGTGACATTTTATTTAGAAGAATACAGTCCACTTCATCGAGGATCCCAACATTGGTCCAATCGAGCAGCTAAGTAATTAATTTGTCACCGAGTTGTACTGCAAGGGGATACGCGCACATTGCGCGCGAACACTCAACACTGCGAGCAAGCAACAAGGGCGACGAGCATTTGCACCAGGCAGTGCAACGATCATCGGGAACAACCTGCAAAATACAAGGTATTCCTGCAAAAAAAGGGAACATCGCAAAAATCGAGCCAATTTTGGTTTGCAATAATTATTGAAGGAAGCAATTAGCCGCCATTACACAAGACAAGTTTGGCTGTTGGCACCACTGCGCGCATTTTCGTCGGTGAGCCGTAGAGGGCGCCTTCATCTTTGCCGTTTCCGGGACGCGCGGACGCGCCCGACACATAGCAAGCAGACGGCGCAATTTCATTCATCGCACATTTTTCCGCCATTTTGCAGTACCGAAGTGATTACGTGTTCAGTGCGTTGCGTTAATAGTTATTTATTATACAAGAGTGGAAAGTTCCTTTTTAACCGCGTGCTCGATTTGGATGACCGAGCAAGCGAAGGATTCTAAAGTTGAATCACGAGCGCAGCGAGTGATTCTAAATTAGAATCCTGAGCGTCAGCGAGGGAAACAAACGAGCACAAGGTGAAAAATCTTTCCACTCGAGTGCAATACGTAACTTTTCATCCCACCTCAGCGAGGAAATGACAAAATAATCTTCATTCTAATCATAAATTTGGCACCATAGAGGTTACATTAAATAGGTTTAATGACGTTTTGAATTTACAATTATATTGAGTACTCATTATATGTGATGTTCTAAATTCAAATCTACTTTGCCGCTCAAGCGAATAAAATAGAATTTTCCAGCCAGATTTCGAAGCGCAAAATTACACTTTCCGAGGTGGTGGGATGAAAAATAAGTTTATATCTTCAAATATTTCATATTGTAATATTGTTTAGTATTATAACTAAGTATATTGTGGTTTGCAATAAGTGGTACTCTGTGAGAAAGCGATAAACATGGAAGATATTAAAAAATTAAATGTAAATCGTGGATACATCAAAGGTATTATAACAAGATTATTTTCTTTTGTGTCCGATGAAGGTGAAGTGAAAGCAAGCTCACTCGAAGTATTAATCACCAAACGAGACAAATTAATAATGTCCTTTAAAGAATATGAGGATTGCAATAAAGAAATTTTTGCAATAAATTCGTCGGACACAGAAGACATTAATTTAATAGAAAATAAGTATTATCATTGTTTGTCAGTTTTAAATGAGAATATTAAATTAAATCAACCTGCTATCCCGCAAATGAAAATCCCGGAGGCAGATTGCAGTAGCATTTCTAGGACGAAATTACCAAGCATTAATATACCATTTTTTACTGGAAAATACTCTGAATATGTTAGCTTCATTGAAATATTCAAATCCGTAATACACTTTGATAAATCGTTAGATAACGTGCAAAAATTATATTATTTAAGGTCGTTTCTAAAAGGGCAGCCTTACGATTTAATTAAAAATTTGCCTCTTTTAAGTAGCAGTTATGACGAAGCTTTAGGTTTATTAAATACACGTTATTATAACAAATATAAAATTGTCGCTGACCATGTGAACAGTCTCTTGGATTTAGAAAAATTAAATAGGTATGCATCGGCTAATGAAATTCGGACATTTGTTTCAGTTATCAGTCAAACCCTGGCTGCACTTAAAAATTTAAACTCTGCAGTCAGTGCATGGGATCCAATTTTGCTGGGTGTTCTCACTCGCAAACTAGATGTATACAGCGCTCGGGCCTACCAGCTGGATAGGAACCAGGACATAGAGCCTACAGTTAATGATTTTCTAGCATACATGAGCAAGCGTGCTCTCGCCCTGGAGAACACAGATCCTCGTGCAGAGCCGGTAGAGGGAAAGCATCATTCTGGACAAATGCCATCTATGAAAAACAAGGTAGCGTTAGCTACCATGAACGCCACGAAGGAATGCCTGTATTGTAAGTACAAAGATCACAAATTATTTTTATGTCCCAAATTCAAGATGCTGCCACCGAAAGAAAAAATATCCTTTGCAAAAAATAATGGTTTGTGTAATACTTGCCTTAACAAACATGTGGGAAAATGCAAATTCCATTTTAGGTGTGGGCAGTGCAAAAAGGCACACAACACTCTCCTGCATCTCGAGGAAGAGGTAGCATCAGGTCCGGTTGTTTTATTGTCCAAGAACCCTTCAAATAATATTTTAATTCCCACAGCTAGGGTCAAGCTGCATGGCAAGAATGGGAGAGAAGTACATGTCAAGTGTATCCTGGACTCCGGATCACAAGTATCGCTTATAACCTCAAAGGCCATTGAGGTTTTAGGCCTTACGCCACAAAGAAATGATATAAATCTAATAGGCGTGACTGAATCGACAAATAAAATAAAATATTGTATCTCTCTAGAAGTTCATTCTCTTATCTCCAAATTTAGTATGCTCATAAACTGTCACGTTGTCGATACAATTACTTGCAATTTGCCACAAGCACAATTCGAATTGAAAGACATTAATATCCCATCTGGAGTCACATTGGCTGATACGACATTTAATCAACCATCAGAGATTAACATGCTAATAGGTGCTGATGTGTTTTTTCAGATTCTCCTGCCCCTTGAGGAGGAACAAAAATTACCTCTAAGCAATGATCAACTCACCCAGCTGCAGCCAAGTATCTTCAACACCAGATTCGGCCACATCGTTGCCGGAGCACTACAATGTGTTGCAATAAATAAGCAGGTTGTATCGCTTGTTTGTGCCAAATGTGATTCAGAGGTTAGTGACAGTATTAATAAATTTTGGGAGGTAGAGCGAGTTCCAGAATTTCTAATTGAGCAAAATTCAGAGCAACAATTAGTAGAAAAAATTTTCACTAAGTCTGTAAAATTACAAAATAAAAAGTTTCAGGTCGACTTGCCATTGAAGTTGGAAACCTGCAATATAATTGAAACTTTAGGTCAGTCATTTGACTTAGCTTTGAATAGATTTATCAGTCTAGAAAAAAGGCTGCAAAAGAATACAAATTTATTTACAGATTATAAAATTTTTATAAACGAATATATTGAGTTAGGTCATGGACACTATGTAGATATAAACTCATACAATTTTAAAAAGGATCCAATTTATTTCATGCCTCATCATGCTGTAATAAATGAGCAAAATGAAAGCACACCTACTAGGGTAGTGTTCGATGCCTCAATGAAAACTAATAAAAAGGTTTCATTGAATGATATTTTATTGAATGGGCCTATGGTTCAGAAAGAATTATTTGATATTGTGTTGTTATTTAGACTAGGGGAATATACTTTAAGTACAGATATAAAAAAAATGTTCCGCAATATATTAGTAAACCCGGAACACACTTCACTTCAAAATATTCTTTGGCGCGAAAATCCCAATCAACCAATAGGTTGTATTCGTCTCGATACTGTCACGTACGGCATGAAGTCTTCAAGCTATTAAGCCACACGCTGCTTACAAGAACTTGCACAAATATATGAGCATGACTCACCATTAGCATCCTTTATTTTAAAGAATTGCACATATGTTGACGATATTTTGTACTCATGTTCTAGCATCACACAAATGCTTGAAGCCAAACAGCAACTACGCGATATTTTAAGTTATGGTGGTTTTAGTTTGCATAAGTGGGCTTCCAATAATTCTTGCATTTTGGCAAATATACCTGAGACGCAGCGACATTTTACAGAGCTTGATCTCCAAAAAAATGGCTATAGCATGAAGGCTTTAGGCCTTACATTAGATGTTAAACAAGATTGCTTTACCATAAAAAGTCCTAAAATTTTTAATAACAATAATAAGGCTACAAAAAGAGAAGTTCTTAGCTTAATTTCTAAGTTTTTTGACCCTATGGGTTTTGTTAGCCCAATAATAATGCGAGCAAAAAGTTTGATGCAAAAAATCTGGTCTAGCAATATTGGTTGGGATGACCCTCTACCTAATGATTTGGCTAATGAGTGGTTACAATTTGCGCATAGCTTATTTACTATGGAGCCTATTTATTTAAAGCGACATACCCCAACTAATAATGCGACAGCGCTAGAGCTTATAGGCTTCGCTGACGCATCAAGTACCACTGGGTACGGATCTTGTGTATACTTACGCGTGGCTGATAAAGCAGGTAATGCTGAATTACACTTACTCTGCTCTAAATCACGAGTTAACCCACGTGCGAAAGCATTAACAATACCCAGACTAGAGCTTAATGCTGCACTGCTTTTATCTATTTTAATTGAAAAGGTTTATGAAACATTACATAAATGTATAACTATTAATAATGTATACCTATTCACAGATTCAAAAATAATTTTAGCTTGGATAAATACTGAAGTAACTAAACTACAAGCATACATAGCAAATAGAGTTAGTGTAATTCAGCAAAAAACAAGCATGTGCAGCTGGCTGTATGTGCCATCCACAAACAACCCTGCCGACTTAATTAGCAGGGGTATTAGTCCTCAGGAACTTCCAAGCTGTACCCTTTGGTGGAAAGGCCCTGAATTCCTGCAAAAGGAGTATAACTTCAAAACCAGTAATTACAATGTTGGTAATGAAACATTAGACTTACCTGAAATGAAAGTTACAAAATGTAATCCATGTAAAGTAGTGCTTGCGACCACTGTAGATAATAGCATTTTTAAAATAATAGATAAATTTTCTGATATTGAAAAAATAACAAGGGTGATAGCATACATAGTAAGATTTTGTCAAAATTTAAAAAATAATGTTAAAATAAAAGATATTGTACTTGGTCCTGGTGAACTTCAACATGCGTTAAATTTAATAATTAAACATGAACAAATGATTTATTACAATGAGGTATTCCAGTCATTACAAAAAAATTATAGTGTGCAAGGGCCATTAAAATCTCTGCATCCATTTATAGACAGAGATGGCTTACTTAGAGTTGGTGGTCGATTAGATAATTCAGATATACCCCTATCACAAAAACATCCTATTATTCTCTCTAAAAAGTCTCGAATAACTGAACTCATTATACAGAGAGAGCATATAAGGCTATTACATGCTGGTCCAAAAGCACTTTTATCAAATTTAAATCAAAAATACTGGTTAATAAATGGAATGCGTCAAGTCAAAAAGATAACACATAAATGCTTGGTATGTTTCAGGATGAAGGCTGGTGCAGCAAAACAACTAATGGGGTCCTTGCCTCAGCATCGCGTTATTGCTTGCAGACCGTTTCAAAAAGTTGGTATAGACTTTGCTGGGCCAGTCAATATAAAAAATTCCAGAATAAGAAAAGCTTTAATTAGTAAAGGATATGTTTGTATATTTGTCTGCTTCGTGACGAAAGCAGTTCATCTAGAATTGACTTCTGATCTTACAACAGACGCATTTATGGCGTCATTTAAGCGATTTATAAGTAGACGAGGCTTGCCCAGCGACGTCTTTTGTGACAACGGTGGTTGCTTTCGCGGGGCAAGGAACCAGCTTGTTGAGCTGTACAAGCTAAATAATTCTATGGCTCATCAGACGCTTGTGCAGGCCTATTCTTCAAAGGAAGGCATTAAATTTCATTTTACGCCAAGTTATGCACCTGTATTTGCTGGGCTTGCAGAAGCGGCTGTCAAGAGCATGAAGTTTCACTTAAAAAGAATTGTTTTGAATACTTCATTAACTTATGAACAATTAAACACAGTATTATGTCAAATTGAGGCCGTGCTCAATTCACGTCCAATTTTACCTCTTTCTGAAGACATAAATGACTACTGCTATCTTACTCCGGGGCATTTCATAATAGGGACTTCTTTGAAAATGTACCCAGAAGTAGATGTCTCTGAGACTAGAACTAATAGACTAGCCTTCTGGCAACAATGTATCCAACTAAAACAAAGATTTTGGAAAGCATGGCACAAATATTATTTAAATTCATTGCAAAATAGGAATAAATGGTGTAATTCTGTACCTAATGTTACTGTAGGTGCACTAGTTCTTATAAAAGAGCCTAATGCTCCAACTTTGGTGTGGCCGATGGCACGTATTGTAAATGTTTATCCTGGCAAAGATGGCAAGGTCAGAGTTGTTGACCTAAAAACAGCTGATGGTAAATTATATAAAAGATCATTGCAAGGTTTTAGTGTGTTACCTATTGAAAACTAATTTCTGTTCATTGTTAATTAATTTCTTTGTTATAGTCACTTAGGGACAAAACTATAACGGAACTTACCATAAAGTGTTGTCATTGAGTTACTATGTACTTAAACTGATTAAAGTACTAAGGTGTAGGGTAGCATTTAAGTTTAATAAATAGTTACAAACTAAAGATGTATTTTTAGTTATAATATAACATAAAATTATATGTAATCGAGGCAGAATTTAAGTTTTAATTTAATTGTTTTTTGAAAGCTCAATTTACAAAACTTTGTGTAAAAGTATAAAATTAATATTATTGAAGAAACACAATAGTTAGCAAAGTAAAGGTAAAGATGTATAAAGTGCAAAGATTGTTATTGTTTCAAAACTTTGCATTGTGTAAATGTTTACATTTATTAGCAGTTTCTAATGTGGTGCAATAATGAAGAAAAATAAAACACATTTTAAATTTAATTTTTAATTTATACTTAAACTTTTGTTCATTTGTCTGATATTGATAACATTATTGTTACAATGTAATACAGTATACTAAGAACTTAACTTTTGAAGTTACTAACTTAACATTGATATCAGAGCATTGTCATTGTGCAATTTTAATAGTTCGAATTGTAATGCGATCAAATATATTGTTACTTTTCCTGGGCCGCAGTATGTTGCTGGCAACATTTAGATTTATAGTTTTTGGTAAAACGTTTGTAATAATGGCAATCTCTGCCCTCTCTTCCGCCCGATCTTGAGCGTGTGCAACATCTTATATAAAGTGAGATACAATTTGTGAGTTAAATAAATCCCATAAATCAGTACAAGTGACATTTTATTTAGAAGAATACAGTCCACTTCATCGAGGATCCCAACACTACGTACAAATGCAGTCCGTCTGTCTAGAGCCTAAGACGCGAAATCTACACATGGGTAATACTCAAATATCCACTCCGACTGCGCAGTTTTAAAAGACAAAAGGGAAAATGCATCGCCGACCGAAAGCTGAACGGAATTCACAGAGCTCCATAACATTGCCACCCCAAGCTGTCCCATTAATTCAGTAGAAGAACGAAAATTCTTTAATTCCTCGCGCAATTAACATAGGCCCTGAGCTGGGCTGCCAAGTATCATCGTAAGTTTCACAACTCGTCGTTAAGGGCATCTGCACCGCGGTAAATAACGAAAAAACGCGAGGGGCCGAGATGAGAGATTTTATTTAACAAAGTCTATATTAACCCGATGCAATTAGAGAGAGTTAACGAGCAGCACGTAATGACTGCTTGGCAGCTTATTCTGGAATCGCTGTACGGAAAATACGGTCCTACTCGCGAGCGACCAAATCGACTCCGCCCCTAATTGTGAAACATAAAATATATGGAATAGAAATAGAACAGAAATATATTTATTGTTATAAAACAGACGACGTGCTGACATATACAAAAACTAGATACATCAGAAAAATTTAACAAATAAAAATAAAAAAGAAAAAAAAGTGTTTGGGCCATAAAAGTGATCGCACATCGCTGGTCATAACAATGAGGTCCACGCTCAGCTTGTTGCTATGCTGCGGCCAGGCGCATATTATATATCTATTATTTAAATATTTATAAACTTAAAATATTAATTAATTCAGTAATTAGCTTCTCTCGATGTTCGCAAGAGGTGATAAACTCTGTCGAGATGGAAAAAGTCTGAAAGACCCACGTAATCCAAGGTATGGACATCCCAGTGTGCCCATACGACTTACAGTCGACAAAGCTTCCTAAAGCGTATGCAGCCTACTTCTGAAGACCCTTCACAGCTAAGACTCAGGTTCTGGAGCGGAGTGGCACCTAACTCGTCTGTAATCTTATCTGAAAATCTCGCCCCTGGCCGTAAGCTAACATATCGGCCTGAAAATCTAAAATACTGCTGAATAATACTAAAGACAGCAGACTAGCCGCACGAATTTTCTCGTCCTTAGGATTTTTCTTTGAATGTTTGACAAATTGTCGCAGCAATGCTAATTTGTTTAAATTCCATTTTTGACATTTACACACGAGACATTTCAGTTATTGTTTTAAATGGTAAAGTTAACTAAAGTTTATTTTTTAATTTAAGTTAGCCACAATTTAACACAATTTAAAACGTAAAATTCCTTCTCCAGAATAGGCCTCCGCTCGCTGACACATTACTCGAGAGTGATGCGAATTCAAAGCTGCTTTTGAATATAATAATCGTAACGCCGGGTAGCTATTTATTGTTTAATTAACCCCCTAGCTTGGTCCAGCCTTTATGCCAGCATTAGCCATCTCAAACACCCCCGCTATTGTTTATGTTGCTTGAGGCGGTTAAATTGCAGAAGTTGAAAAAACCAGCGCATTTAGAGTTCGTTTTCTATAAGCAGTGTTTTGTTTTGTTTGTTTAGTATTGCATTAGCGCTACTTACTCAGCTCTGTTATTAAAAGGAATATTTTTAGTTTATTTTGTTTTCGTCTGTTCAAATATATTTGTGGATTCAACTGTACTATAACCACGTACAAATAACTAAATAGAGGGTAAAAAAGGCTAAGCTCATATCAGAGTGATAATTTGAGTTTGATGACAATCTTTGCTATACAGAGTACCTAGTTTTCGCATTTATATCAATATTTATTAAAAGAACAATGTCATCACGCTCATACGTCATTTACATCATTTATTTTGGGGTAATTGAAATATAAATGTTCTCAAGGGCCTTATCGACTGCCGTCGAAACCTTCATCCTTTTAATTTACATGTTCAGTTACTCGTCCTCGTAAGTCGATATACACAACTAGCTGTGCCCGCGACTTCGACCGCGTGGATTTCCCATTTTTGCAACATTTTTCATTGATGCTCAATTCCTATTAGTCGTAGAGTGATGTTATGGAGGTATATAGGCCTATATCAGGGTTTCCCATACTGCGCGTCGCGATGCCCTGGCATCCCAGGGTTCCTAAGGGCGTCACTATGAAAATAAGTTTGGGAATTCCTGGCCTATAGTCTTCCTCGATAAATAGACAATCAAAGAATTTTTCAATTTGAATCAGTAGTTCCCCTTTTTAGGGTTCTGTACCCAAAGGGTAAAACGGGATCCTATTACTAAGACTCCGCCGTCCGTCTGTCACCAGGCTGTATATCATTAACCATTATAGTTAGACAGTTGAAATTTTCTCAGATGACGTAGTTCTGGTGCCGCTATAACAACAAATACTAATAAATAGAATAAAATAAATATTGAAGGGGCTCCCATAAAATAAACGTGACTTTTTTTGGTCGATTTTGATAACGGCAACAGATAGACGCTTGAAATATTCACAGAATATTTAGTTATATTATTCACTTTAAAAATAAATAATTAAATTAAAATAAAATTAATAATTAAGGGGGCTCAACAACAAACGTAATTTATTTCTCGATCTCAATAACGATAACAGGTAGAAACTTGAAATGTTAACAAAATATTTAATTTAAAATTCATAATTTTCGGACAGTTTTGATAAAATCTATGGCACGGAACCCTTCGTTCACGCGTCCGACTCCTTCTAGGCGGTTTTTTTTTTACTATTTTTACAGGATGTCTCTGATGACCTTCTTTGAGTCACCAGGGGTTTTAGTAAAGGAGAGGACCTCGGTGGGTCCTCAAGCTTTAAGGTCGAATCACTCCAGAGAAGATTCCTGACCGGTGAGCATCTCCCTCGGAGGAGTCTCTGAACCTATTAGAGTCTCTAAGGCGTCTGAATCTGACGGGATCAGTAGTTCCTAAGATAAGCGCGATCAACCAAAAAAAAGAACAACTCAGTATAGATGCGTGCGTAGTACTTGATCATTATTTAGCTGCGGAGTTATGTTAAAACTATGATATCTCTGAAGATATTCATTGAAATCTAATGATGTAAAGAACAATTTTGTACAAAATTAAATACTTGTGATGAATAACGTATTAATTTTGATAAGGAATAATATCATGTTTACAAAAATACCTTCGCATATTAAGCATTATTTTAGAATAAAATTTATTAACAAAAATAGGTTATAGCGAGTCAACCTTAAGAGATAGATAAATTCTGCCTGTAACTTGTTTTTAGAACTTTTAAAGGAGAATAATTCCGTCATACATAATTTTTGTGTAACTTTAACCGTTTACGCAGCGCACGCAAAGAAATCTCTGAAAATCAAAATTTATAATTTTCCGTTTATTTCAAACTATGATATTTCTTAAGATATCCATTGAAATCAAATGAAGTCATGAACAATTTGTGCAAAATTAAATGTTTGTCATAAATAATGTATTTATTTTGATAAGGAATAATATCATGCATACAAAAACACCATCGCAGATAATGCATTATTTTAAAACAAATTTGATTACCAAAAAGAAAGGTTATAGTGAGCCAGCCATAAAAGATAGACATATGCTGTCGCGGACTTTTTTTTAGAAAATTTAATGGAAAACAATTCCGTCATAAATGACTTTTACGTAACTTTAACCGTTTACGCAGCGCACGCAGTGAAAGCTTTGAAAAGAAATATTTTTCTCCCGTTTTTGCAACATTCTTCATTGATGCTCAGCTCCTATTGGACGTATCGTGATGTTATATAGCCTATAGCCTTCCTAGATAAATGGACTATCCAACAAAAAAAGATTTTTTCAATTTGAGCCAGTAGTTGCTGAGATCTTAGGGTTCAACCAAACAAACAAACAAACAAACAATCAAACAAACAAACAAACTCTTCAGCTTTATTATTAGTATAGATTAATATTCAATACCTACAAAATTATGTACTAAAGACACCTGTCTTTAGTAGGTCTATAATTATGTAGGTATTGAATTGATTTTAATAAAACTATAAATTTTGTTTGACGACGAGCCTTTCTGTTTATTTACTACAGCAAACATGAATAACGAAAATTTTCTCTCCATAACGACCACTAACTAAGTAGCTATTTTCGGAAGAGGAAGCCTACAATAGTTAGACGAAACGATAGCTGGTGTCATTAGCCCAAATTGGCGGCCGGATAGCGTGAATGCAAGTCGACCAAATTGGAATGTTTATTGCACACCAATTTCGTTGTACGAGGCTTTCTCAATTTAAACAGTTCCGTATCAACTAATGATAGGCTGAAATCAAGTCTGATGACTCTAAAGTTGAAGGAACCACAATGCCCTTATGACATATCAAAATCAAATCAATAAAATCAAAAATCTTTATTGTAACTATCACATAAGTACAAATCAGATAAACAGTGTACGATAATGTCTGCATTAGTATTAAAAACTATGTCGCAGTCATTAACGCCCACCCCTAGGTGCATAGATATCAGCGTTCCAAAACGTTACAAAAAATGGATAATCATAAAGTTAGAGAGAAAATAATTATTAATAGTGTGTGTGTGTGTGTGTGTGTGTGTGTGTGTGTGTGTGTGCGTGTGCGTTTGTGTGTGTGTGTTTGAGTGTGTGTACCTATGCGCTTTATTAAAATCTTACTATTGTGTTTATGTCGCCTTTTCCGAAAGTAAGTGTAAACAAGCATCGCATTTTCAGAAAAATCCAATCATATTTTGTTTGAAAATTGTACAAAATTAATTAGGAAACGAAAAACCAAATAAAAAGACCTCTCAATATCAAGTGCTGAGACTGGAATTGAACTCACAACCTTTCGCAATCTGTGCGACTACTCTTTCAACTGGGCTACACAAGACTGTGGATCATGACGAATTTACTCAAGTTTTTCGTCACAAGCTGACGAATGCTTAACAATGTCGAAATTTTTAAATCTTCAATATCCGATGAGATATTTTACATATACCGTTCAATTTGGTTTTTGAAAACATTGAACTTGTTTTTTGCGAATAATGTTGAGTTTCGTCGGTAGATGCCAGATGTTTGTATCCGCGTGTAAGCGCTGCTCTTTTTGGAGACATTTCTCAAAGATACAGACAAATATATAAGTAGGTAGCTTAAGCCTCTCCTTGAGAACAACGAAGCGAAGAAATGTTTTTCTTTATCATCTTCAGCCACAACTATACAGAAAACTAATACTACTACTGTTGACTCAAATTCGAACTTACTTAATGGTTTCTGTCTTTATTCGTCTATCTTTTCCACTCTTATTAGAAAAATAATAATGTGTAACTTTTAAATTAATTTGCGAAGCCATATTTAATATTAAGTAGTGTAAGGACACGATTCCACCAAAAAGAAGACAACAGAAAATTATTATTTTCACATCTCAACGTCTTTCTAGATTTTTTTCATACCACATTGGTGGCAAAAAAGCAGGATGGTAAGCGCTATAACTAAATATTATTGAAAGTATTCAATATAAAAATTGAAATCATCTAACGAATGTAGAAATTTCCTTAAATTAGGACTTTACTGGTGATTCTGGATCATGAAAAAAAAACGATAAAACCTATGAAACAGCAGTGTATCATATGCGACACGTGAAATATGTTATTGTTATACCCTACAATCAATTACGTCGGAAATATTGACATTACAGAGAAACGGATTCGTTTGACTTCTAACCTTCGATTCGTCGCCAGTTAACTTAGACCCACCCCGTTTAGTTTTTCTATGTGACGTTACACTGATGTCTTCTCACTAGAAGTGGTTTGAAGGGTCTAAGTATGCTGGAGGAGGCTCGGCTGCACTGAATGACAGACGCCATCTGGCAGGCGTTATAAAAACAGCCCTCTATTCGGCCAATACTCGTGTTAGTTGTGATAGTTTCTTGTAAACCCCACTTCCTATCCTTAGGGTCGACAGTTATAAGCAGCCTGCAGATAATAATTTCCAATAAGATTTTTACTACCTACCTCTGTTTCTGTTCGGAAGAAATGTTTGCGAAAATTGTTGTTGACATTTTATTATGGGTTATATGAAACACACATGTTTGTATTATTGTGACATGTTGGTTTCCAACGGAGGTAAATGTTCGAAAATCTAAATCTCATTTATCTGTTTTTTTTTTAAATTTAATTACTTTTATAATGAAATTAAGTGTGACGCGTCCCAATTCCGAACATTCGACATCCGAAATAGAAGAAGCGAAAAAGAACCACAATGCGGACTGAATGGAAATTTTTAGATGAAAACAGTTTTAGTAATATCCAGACCCAACTCAACCAAAAAGCGGAACAGGATGTTCTAATTTTCTTGAGATAATGCCTTGAAGCGAAACGTCGACTAAAGAAATTACATAGTACAGTGTGCGTTTGGACCCTAAAACATTGGACATATATTATGAAGAAAGCAGACTGTGTTTTCAAAATTGTATAATAGGTTACGTTAAGGCTATATTTTTCATAATAAATCAAGGGGAGTGGCCTCCCCCAAGGATCTCCAAACCGGTCGGTCCTGCGCTGCCCGCATCCAGCGGCTTCCTGCGACCTTTACCAGATCGTCAGTTCACCTGGTGGGGAGCCTACCAACGCTGCGTTTTCCGGTACGTGGTCGCCACTCGAGGACCTTTCAGCCCCAACGGCCGTCAGTCCTCCTCGCAATGTGCCCTGCCCACTGCCACTTAAGGTTCGCAATTCTTTGGGCTATGTCGGTGACTTTGATTCTCCTGCGGACCTCATCATTTCTGATATGATCACGCAAAGAAACTCCAAGCATAGCCCTCTCCATTACCCTTTGGATGACCTTGAGCCTTCTTATGATGCTCATTGTAAGCGGCCCACTGAGGCCCCTCAAAGGGAGTCCCATATTGTCCCCGTAACCTGCCGCCATTTCAATCGTCCTGAGCTAACTCGGTGATTGACATCCGGTCTATATTACCGTTGTGCTGTATGAATAACCCAGGTATCGGAATTCAGAACAAACTGATACAAGCACTCCTTCGAGAGAACCGGCTCAGGGTTGCAGAGACTAACGAAATGGCAGAACATTTTGGTTCTATTCTACTGATTTTCTTGCCAACATTCTCCAGGACCTGACGCCACTTTGTTATTTTATTACTTCTTTGTTTTGGGGCGATTTCCATCACTACTGGTCAGTGCGCTTACGGGAGTATGGTTCGATTTTGAATGTGGTTCTTTGCCAGTCCACTTTTGCCTCTCAGAGGAGGTGGGTTTTTAAGTATTTCATAGCCTGATTCTTTGAAATACGACAGAAAGGCCAAATTGTAGTCCTTGAGTCCCAGCCCTTGCTTGCTTGGTGTAAAGAAATAAGTAAATCACTTATTTCTTTACTCAAACCCGAAAAAAACGATTTAGCCGGTTTTTTTAAAAGAAAATCGGAAAAACCGGTTTTCCGAAATCATCCGGTTTATGAATCCTACTTTTTACTTGTATCTATTAAAGCTGGATCCGCCCTTGCGTATAATGATACACCGTTAATTTTTATCACCTACAATAATTTAAGGGACGCTTCCTACATTAGAAGTACCTACATACAAACTATCTTGCCACCAACATCAAAGTCGCAAAAAAATATCAGCTGTTGCAATATTTTGGTTGCGTATATTTTCCATGCAAAAAGAAACAAATTTATGACAATACAGTTTACAAATGCAAACTTATCTCTATAAGAAATCTCTTCCAGCCAACCTAAAACGTCAATGAGATATTGTGTCTGTAGGTGGCAGACATAAAGTGCATTATAAAAAGTATAAAATTAGAAGTTTTATAATGCAAAAACTTAGAAAAGTTACAAAATTAAATACATTTACACTAAATATATTTGTATGTAGTATATACATACACTAATAACAAATACATTTAAAATTTGATTGAATGCTACATTCAATCCCAAAGAGGAATAACATTCAGTTGAAGTTCGTTGCTGTCTTTAAAAAGCTACTAATCTCAGAACGACGTGAAAATTCATAACATAATAAAGTCACAACACCCCCAGAGGTTCCCCTCAAAAACAATTAAAAGTCAATACTTAACATCCATCGCGTGATTCCTATCTGCAAGTCAATTAAGGAATTCAGAATTCCATATAAAATTGCTGTCTTGTTTTCCGCCTAAGGAGTTATCACCGTATTCGATCTGACTGCGCGGTCAGAATTACCCCCCTTTATGGATATTTCACCCCCTAGGGGGACACTTGACCCTCCTATCTGGATACATCATCTACCCCTGAAATGAGCTAATGGGCAAAACAAAGATCAAGCGACTACTAGAATAGACAAACTGATTATGATTAAAGTCAAGACTCAAGAAATAAATATTTTAATTTTAAAATTATGGTCAATTGTATCGAAAGTTCAAATGATATATTGATACTCAGAATAGACACAATTTTGATTTTTAGCAGTCAAGGAGAATATAATATATAAAATATTTTATACCTAGTTAGAATTAAACATTCATTTCTATTATTAGGAAAAACGGTAGCGTTATCTCTTTTGTAATTCACTCATTGTGCTTATAGATTTATCCATTTTTATTTATGGGCCATATATTTTATTTTACCTATTATCTAGTCATTGAAAAAAAAGAATGAAAGGATGAAATAATCGCAGTATCCTTTTATTGAAAATGAAGAATTTATAGTGTTAGTATTGAGTTATTTAATTGTATGAAAATGAAACGAGAGTAAATAAAAAATATAAGTAAAAAAGAAATACATTTATTGACTAGAACAGAGCAACAGAAAAAAATTTCAACCACATGATTCCTTACAAACAAATATCCGAAGCCAAAAGGTACCGAACATAAGTGTTTATCTTTTTTTATTTCCATTAGAAAACTAGTATAAAACGCGTTATCGCATTATGTATTTGATTCATATTATTTTGACATTTACTATTTTTTTTAAGGTAATGTTGTTTTTTGGGTTTGTTTGATAAGCTACTTAAGCTTACAAAATTGCTTTACTTTGCCTAATTGCTGCGGCCTGCTTGCATCTCCGGGCTAATGATTACTCCGATCGACAGCAAGCAGACCGCTTGTATTAACGTTTGTATTTGTGTTGTCTGGCAGAATGACTTAATTTGGCAATTGTATAAATGTAATGTAATTAAATTAATTTTTATTCTTTGTGTAATTAATATTGGATACATATTTAACTGTAATTTTGTACGCTTAAAGGCAAAACGTGTCGAGCAGCAATGTTTATTATATTTCCTGTACACATGTTGCAAAACATAAATACCTTTTACCTATAAAACATAATATTTTTCTGCTGGTTCTAAATGTGGTCACTTCTAGCATCTTTATAATCGCGACCTACATGAGTGAATCAAAGTTTATATTCTGACACATAATGCAGTGTTGATGATCACAGCTAAGTGCCATATTCTAACAATAATACAACGTCATTGTGTTAATAAAGTGTTCGCAATAAAATGATGTAATCGTGTTTGCTATTTGTGATATTTATTATTGCGAATTTTGTAAAGGATCGATGACTTTTCTTCAAAACCAATAATAGAGTAGGCAACGAATAATATTCAATACTTAAGTCAGCTGGATGGTGATTTTATAATTGAAAATGAAAACAGAAAATGAAAAATGTCTCTATTGCAACAATCACCAACATAAATGTTTAGCGTAGGCCTGACTTCTGAAAAAATTAAACTTGTGGTACAGAACCCAGTTCCTTCCTATACATTATGACAAAACATCTTATCCCGTTATAATATTGCGGCTTGGTCTATGTGAATTTTATTTTTAAGTAAAAAAGGGTTTTGTAACTTGAGAAAATATAGCATTCTATTGGTAAAAGAATTTTACAATCTAACCAGTAGTTTTAAGCGTTTATTAGAAACACATACAAATAACACACACAAACATTTTTTGTTTATAATATTAGTTTGATATAAATGTGTTTTTAATTTAAATACGCGTTAATTTCTTTCCTTCTGGTAATCGGTATACATAAATTATATTTTATGTTACTTATAGGTTTGATGTGGGCACAGCGTCACCGCTCGAAATCGGAGCGCCTTGAGTTTACGAAAGATCGCTTATTGCCTTTTTGCAGTGTTCCGAATAACCCTGATAGTAATAAATCCGAAGCTTCAGAAGGAGCTTGTTATTTAGTAGCTTCAGAAGGAGCTTGAACCGTTTGTGCTAATCCCGTCACAAACTGAAATTCAAACATCGCACTTGATAGTAAGTAACGTAAAGTAAAAAATAAAAGCGAACTTATACTTTTATAATATTTTATCATCATAACAGCCCTATGGAATATTTTTTGCATTTACAAACGCGTAAATATTTTTATTACTAGAAAAAATACACTGAAAAAAATCGACCTGCCTCAGGCGGGAATCGAACCCAGCATCTTTGATTTATCCCCTGAATTTCAATAACTGTAAGAAAACCCTTCAAGATGGCCTTCAAAACATGTCCTATGAAGAGACAGAGAATTTATTAACTTTATTTAAGTAGTTTTAACTTACTTCAATCACGAATTTGTTTTACGTATTTTATTTCATTGACACGCAATATGTTATTTTATAATTAGATTGTATATTGTAATATAGAGATAAATTTCTAAAGATTGTTTAGTATGCCTTTTTACACTTATTTTAGACGTAATTGCCTGAAACACAGGAATAACCTAGTTCAGGTTCCTAGATTGTAAATTTTACCTTTGTAACTGCATTTTTATTGTATGTATTGTGTTCTTCTTTATTGGAAATAAATTATTATTATTATTATCTTCCGCAATCCGCTACGCCACCGAGCCTCTGCTTTCGCTGTCGAAATTTGTCAGTGCTTGGTGTTTCTTGTTTTATGTTAAACATTGTTTCATCAAATCTTTGAAATTTGCACTTCTAAGATCCGAACGATTTGTTTCTAGTATCATAACAGCCTTTATAATTGGACCCACTGCTGGACACAAGGCCTCTCCTTGTCATCGAAGGAGGTTTAGGCGGTTGTCCACCACGCTTGCCCAATGCGGATGGTAGGCGGAGTACCTATAAGGCAATGAATATCCCTTTGCTGATAATACTTTATACTTAGATGCAAATAAGCACAAGGCCTGCCTGATGATAAACAGTCATCGTATCTATAGACGCTTATATACGCCAACGTTGCCAATTCAAATAAGCTCTCTCCTTCTTACAACACTGGTTCCTCAAAAGAAGCTTGAAGAAGCACCTTGTCGGTTGGCTAAGACGAGGTTGGCTAGTGCAGTACCCATCATACCCCCATCTATTCCCTTTCATTATCTTCTCATTTGGACTCCATTTACTATCAGGTGGGATAAGATCCTTTCCTTGAACTTTTTATAAAAAAAAACTTCATCTGTGAAGCGCTCAAAATCTTACTCTAAGAAGTAGTACTTGCTATTTATTACACTTACTCCGCCAAACTCGACCTTAACGACCCTGAACTCCAGAACATGGTATTGTAACCATCCATATTACCTTTAAAAATGTACGTACTTAATTCTTAAAATATATTTTTACACTTTGGATGCGTCAATACAAAATTTTATATAACAGTAGAAGCACACTTTTGATTTACCCGTAACGAAAAATCGGTGTAAAATAATTAACATGCAAAAAAGGCGCGTATCATGTACGTTGTCTACCAAGAAATATTGTTATGGAAAATATGAAAATGAGTTTCATTAACGCCTGAGTCACGTCCCCCATAATTATATCTGCACGAATGCCCCCGGCCGCTGCCCACTGTCCACCTTGTGACATACGCCTTACCCCTCTACGTTTTTTTTATATTTGGAAGAGTTTTCTTTGTAGAGAATTAAAATTCAAATATCTTTATTGCGTGGCTGGAGTAATCAGGCCCTTGCATTTCGACACAAAATAGGTGCACTATTAGTCGTTCGAAAACTGCCCATACGAAGATAAAGAAGATTGCATATCACATGGAAGAAAGATGACAATGTTGTTGTTAGTATGTTACATGTGACGCCTTATTAGGACTATACGAGGAAAGAATTTAGTTCAGCGTTCGTTTTTATTTGATCTTATTTAATTCATTCAATTTCATTGAATTGATTTATTAATATCAAACAAGTGGACAGTGGTGCATAAGATCAGTAAAGTGTAAGTAAGATCACTCAACCAAGACGATGCCAAAAGAACATTAAATTTTCCTATGTCGTGTTTGGCAATCTACATCTGAATCTATTCAAATATTGAAAAAGAGTTAAGGTTTGGAAGTTTCAAACGAATAAGCTCAAAAACTACTGAACTAATTTTAAAAAAATATTTTCAGTGTTTATATACCTATGCTACGAGTATTTTATTGTTTGTACACGAACTTATAAAAAAGAAAAAATTTCTATGTTTTTGTGTTTTTAGAAATATTCGACAGGTAGAATGCTTTATTTTATTTTTAAACTTATTTTATTTTATTTTAATCAACAATACTGTCAATTAAATTCCGCAAAATAAAGAGCGCAATGAAAAAGAGAAGAAAGACAATATATTTAGTAAAAACAAAGAGCTTAATTTATGCCCAATTTCAATTAAATCGTCCTGCCAGACAACCGCAAGTATCGCATTACCGCACGCAAGGATGTCCGCTCATATCGCATTCATTACGCCCGCCGGCGCCGGGCGAATAATTCAGCGCGCCCGCTACGCTATCAGTGCTATTTGTCTCGCCTAGCGCGAGTTATGACTGCTTATGAGGGATGGAAACTTGGGTGCTTCGACGTAATATAGTGTACATGGTATGGGTACAGATATTCTGTCTCAAGAAGTTCGTCTAACTATGAATGTCTGCAATGTCTTAGTGTACGTAACCTCAGTCAACGGAATTAGATACAGATGGAGGAAGGGTGGTAGGGGATTGTTTGCCTGGCTAGCTAAGACTATTAAACTATCCCGCCCTATCCATAGTCCTGATTCCGGTTGTACACAACTGTACGTTTTTCGCGCAATTTTCCACCGCGAACCAACTGTCGCCAACGGTAACCGATACGACCTTCAAATCTTGAAAAAAATAATGTATTCCTTCCTTATATGCCAGCAACGTTCTTACGTGGTTAAGTGGTCACGGCGGTGACCACTTAACCTCAGGTGAACCGACAGCTCGGTTGTCCCCCTTTTCCATAAAAAAAATATTTGACTGGCCCTAAATATATTGGAAGCAGGGTAGTAGGAAGAAGAAGACTGTATTGATTATTAGCTACTTAATCTTTTATTACTTAGGGACCTTATGTTACGTAAGATATCTTTAAAATTTTATTTAGCACGCGTTTTTACGATTTAAGTTAGTGTTTCTATTACATTATTTGTAAGGTGATTTTTACAAATTATTATTTTTAAGAAATTAACGGTGTCTAAACATACATTAATGTTTAGACACCGGAGTAGTGGTTTGGACCAAACATCTGGGTTCCAATTCTGGTAGCGACAAACGTTGGATAATACTTAATTATGATTTTAGTAAAATACTTATATTTGTTTAATAAGTTTATTCATAAAAATATTTAATTAATTGTATTTATCTCTCCGCTACAGGCTTGCCGGAATGCTTCGAACATTGTGCTGCAGCAGTACATCCTGAGACAGCCTCGCACAAGACTATGTGCAGGAATTCGTATATTCTTTTCTAAGTTTTATTCGTTCATTTCTAGAGATGCCGTCGTGGTAGAGTGGTCAGTATAACACATCAAGCGAATCCTAATAGCGTTCAATATTATGTTTGCGAGTCATGGTTATTTTATATATTTATTTAAGTTTATATATAAAAATAGTCTAAAATCACTAGTTCTTAATGATACTTTGGGCTAAATAATTGGTGTGAGCGGGGAAATAATATTATATTATTATTATTACATATCCATTTCGCTAATATTCTAAACCTACAGATTGATTATTGAAATTTAAGATTAAAAATTTGTTTTTACACTATTTATGTAGTAAAAACCCATTGCTAATATTCCATTTGAGTAATCAATGAGTAGATAAGTGAAACTTCCGTTTCTGATTACAATAGCAATAGCAGAGATCCTTTATTACACTTTATATATATACAAAATTATATTTCGAAATACAAAATTTTTACAATGTAAAACACTAAAAAATATAACATTTAAAAATACAAAGATGCAAGATCAGGGTCCCAGCTACCGGTGGTTAAGGATCCAGAGACAGAAACCTTCTCACTATACGGGCCGTGTCTAGAAGTACTGCCTCTATGTTATTATTATAAAATTATTGTTAATTGCCTATATTGCTTTCTTTTTTGTATTTGTTCTTGCCTATACCTATTGCATTCTTATTTATCTTTGTTCTACTGGTCAATAAACTTTCTTTCGTATCTAGTTACCAAAACGCAAATTCTTAATAATACATAACTTGGCCTAGACAAGTGAGGGAGAAGTTGGTATTATATTTTCCAAGAATTCTGGAATTATAGTCTAACCATAGTTGACTAAAAAGTGATAACTAACAGGACATAAGTTAAAAGGCGATTGAAAACGCCCCCACCCTGGGCGGCCGCGCCCACTCACGGCATGTAAAGGCACCATGTAATCTGGGCCTATAAAGCGGCCCTGATAACTCCTCCGATAGTGAAGCAATTTCAGGCGACACAGTAATGACACCTATTAGGCCCGCCGCTCGACATCCTGTCGCATAATAGCCCTCCATCGATTGGTCACAACCTACTTTACAGGCGCTTGAAAGTTAGCTCGTGTCTGTTCGTTGATGGCTATTATGGAGGTTCTGTTTTCGTTGTGTGAATACTCGGTGACTGCTGCATCACTATAACTAGTATATACAAGTACTAAATAGCTAAATATATACTTTCATATCAATGTTACGGTCACCTAGCTTACATAGGTAATGTTTGTTAATATACTCATATTTTCGTAAGTAAGTTCTTAATAATAATTTTATGAAATAAAAAATCTTTCCAAATCCACCACCAAAAATTTTGTAATGAAATAGTTGCAATATAATTAATCGACTGACAAAGTGACTCAATCGAAATGCTATCAGCGATCAAACAATCCCGAACTAATGCTGATCCTGACAATTTATACTTTTTAGTAACCCGTCGAAAATCGAAAGTAGAACAAAACGACACTAAACCATCGAAATTCTTCTAAATATTAAATCAAAAACACTCTTTATTTAATTTGAATTAGTGAAACTAGTAGCGAAACCGTCACTTCAACTTCTAAGCTTTCCAAAGTTAATATTTTTGATCTGACTAAAAAAACTTAATTTTTTAACTTTGGTGTTTGTAATTATAATATGGTAATGGCAAATTGAATGCAATCAAAGTTACAACAAAGTAAAAAAAAACTAGCTATTTCAACACTTGTACACAAAAGAAATTTATGTGTGTTGTGCTTCCTTAAGAATTGTAAGCCTGTCGTGTCCACAGTTATTAAACACCGCTACCTTAGCCGAGTTTCGCTTGTACAATCTACTGAAGTATTCAATTTACATACTAAAAACTAATGTTAAATCTGTGCTTATAAAGAAAATACGTTATACGAACTAATTCAGTGATTTGCATTTTGCGAATGTGAGGACAACGCTGTTTTTGCAAAGACAAGGACTTAACAGCGTATATCCGTGTAACATAATCCAGTTAGCCTAATTTAAGCTCAAGGACCTAGTAAAAAGTACTCGAAATCGCCGAGTGTGTACAAAGACTGTGAAGTAGTCTCAGCATATGTATTGCTTGTCTATTACATACTTACATAATATTAGAAATTAGTAAATAACCCTCTTAGTCTCATCATCATTTCAGACGAGAGACGCCTACTGTACATAGGCCTTCCCCAAGGATCTCCAACCCGATTAGTCCAGCGCTGCCCGCATTCAGTGGCTTCCCGCGACCTGTTCGAGATAGTCCACATTATGGGGGGCCTAATAACGCTGCCTATTCGGGTACTCGAGGACATTTCCGCCTCAACGGCTGGCAGTCCTCTCTCTGTCAGTTACCTTTCACGATTAAACTGATTTACAAGAAATTTGGTATGTAGATAGTTTCAGACCGTGCGACGGACTTAGCATAGTTTAATTCGTAAAGCATCCCTTAGGCCACAGACTCGAGAGCCGAGCGATTCAATACAAAACCGCGCCACCCCGTCGCCGGTCGCCCCGCTGTCTCCCTGCTCGTAGTTGACTTCGAGTCCGTGGAAAAAAAGTGATGCATTTTCCGATATCCACAGGAGATCAACCGCGAACGGCCACTAGTTAACTAGTATAAACCAACAGACTATACACTTACAACACAGATCGTTTCAATCTTCAACTTTAGAATTATTATAAATTGAAACTGTCCTGGAAGATCTCAACTTAATACATTTGCATATAATTGCAGCAATAACCTTCGGCCTTTGCAGCGATATTTGAGTTTTTATACAGCGAGGACCTTAGTTGGGTCCTCTGTAAGGCAAGCCCTCTAAGAGCCCTCTACCGATTAGTCTCTAGGTTGAAGGACTTAGACCTAAACTCAGGTGTGCCCTGGAGGGATGGGATAGGAGATCCTGTACATGTCTGTATCGAGAGTAAACCGTATATTCGCACCATGTGATTGACTTGGCCGAGCAGGATGTTCTTAGGACCGCATTTATGGCGGATTGAGATAGTGGAAAGCTTTGGAACGAACACGCACGGAGAAACCATACCGGACTTCCACTTAACATGAGGAAGACGACATACTTCATATCTATCTTCGACTTTGGCATGAACTGAGCTGAGTCTCATCCAAATAGGTAAAGGCAGGCCGAGTACAAGACTTCACTGCTCCTGAACTCTTCAGGGGCAGTGAAGTCTTGTGCTCGTTGGGAGCCAGTCCCCAAGACCAGCGGTCCACCATAACAGGCACAAATATAAAAGGCACAACTATAAAAGGCTTTCCCGCGAAAGTATGCGATCTCGAGTTGTCGTAGCGGAAAGGATGTTAAGTGGGCACTGTGAGGAGTGGAAGGAACGCCTTTACTTCTGAGTCCTAAATTCTCCTGCAGTTGCATCGTACTGCAGGGGTGATGCAGAAATGCATTACTAATTTATTATAAATCTCATTAGCCGCTGTTAATTCTTTAACCTCTGGGTAGTAATAATAAGTATTCATTCATAATTTTTATAGATGTAATCTAAATAATAAAGTTGTTGGTGTACCATATCAAAATGACTTCATATTTAATCTAGTTACGTGGTTACTAAGTAATTATTGTTGATAAGTTATAAATATTGTATTCGACGCCGCCGTGCTGGAGTGGTCAGTAATGCTGCCTTCACATCGGGCGGTCCGGGTTCGAGTCCTGGTAGTGGCAAATATTAGTGTGATGAACAAGATCATTTGTTCATGAGTCATGGTTGTTTATATATTTATTTAAGTTTATTTATTATAATATCTAGATTATTACGTATATTTGTCCGTTATCTAGTATCCATAACACAAGTTCTTAAAGATACTTAATTTGGGCTAGATAATTGGTGTGAGCGTAGAAATATATTATATTATGATATTATTATTATTACATATCCATTTCGCTAATATTCTAAACTTACAGATTGATTATTGGAATTTAAGATTAAAAATTTGTTTTTACACTATTTATGTAGTAAAAACCCATTGCTAATATTCCATTTGAGTAATCAATGAGTAGATAAGTGAAACAGAGAGTTTAATTAAAAATAAATTATATCTACGATAATAATAACATTAAACTTGTCACAATTCAAGACACTCACTCATTATTTTTGAATATTAACACCCGTTACAATGGAACGAGACCGTATCGAGATATGTTCTATGTATGTTCTCAACACTATGTATAATCTAAATATCCGATTGTGACGTAAACTTCCGTCGAAATTGTAACTGTAAAACATGTGTAATTGTAAAACAGTACCTCCAAATAGTGACAGGTTGCCAACTGTTGCCTACATAAAGGGGCACCAAACCCAAAAAGTAACATTCCATAAGTAAACAAACAAACAAAGGCCAATATCTATCTGTTACACTCAAAATCATCTCAGGAATCTAAGTAAATCCAGGTCTCTATTAAAAAATCAAAATTTTTCAACAAATCTTCTTAATATTAATTAATAAGATTAGTTGAAAACTTTTTAATTGTTGTTGGAATGATATATGATGACTGACTCTTAAGCCCGTATTACAGCAGGCAATCATGTCTTCGAACGTTCGAGAATCGTTTGTCAGTTTCTATCAAGCATAAAATGACAGAGACGTACGACGCTCATGTCGACGTTGACTCATTCTATAATACATGCCTTAATCACCTTATACTGGGCCTATGAGCAGTGTTGGGATAACAGTATTATGTACGGTGGCTACCACACGACCGTGGCAGACTAGGCCAGAGGTTAAACACACGAGAACTAAGTGCATCAATTTTATTAAACCACTAAGAATAATGCTTAAGCAGCCAGGCAAGTGCTCTAGACACACGCTAAGCCATCAAAAATGTATAATCATCCACTTTATATTACCACCCAATTACAATTAATCTCTCACGAAAGAGCACGCCCACTGGTAGGTCTGGAGGCGCAATCGTGGTGCGATCTAATATGAAATAACTCCATAATTAGAGCGGGGACAATAAAAACAGGATCTTTGTGTCGGGGAGGTTCCAGCGACATGCGACATATCGCGTGACTGCGGTGTCGTGTCGCCTTCGTCCGACAATAAAATTATAAGTCGACCGCAGTGACAATCCTGTGATTTACGCCGGCACACACGCGAATATTCTTATATGAAAGACCTCAGCCTTTTACTGCGCCGTTAAAACTGGCCAGACTGCCTAATGGACGAAACGAGTTTGGTTTCAGTTGTCTACAGAAATGGAACGCCAGGTTCGTTTTTTCGTTTTGCCAACTTCTGCTTGAAGTTATTGGCAAAATTTAATCCAAGAAAAAGAATTTTATGGACGATGTCCGAGATTTTATAAGAGCCGTTTGGATTCGTCAAACATACGTAGTTTTAAGTTATGATAATGGTTGCGCGCTGAAAAAATGTTAATGCATTTAAATTATTCTTGGATTTTATGACTTGAAATGGTAGAATGTTTATTGGAAAAATAATTAAGTACGACCCATTTTATTAAAACCTAAACATTATTTTATTTCTATTGATTTATTTAAATAAGTACAGGCCTCCCGCCACATATATATATAACTATGCTGTACTTAATCTAGCTGGAAGAATAATTTATATACTACAAGTATAATATAAATAATTCTTCTTCTAAACTTACAGTATTGATACACATCTTAACCATGTCATACCACATACACTTTAAAATCCCTTTGGTGCATAACGAAAGACACAATTGCAATCTTGTACTCACCTTTTTTAGAGCAAAACATTATAACATGTGCCTAATATAAATTACTTTAATTTAATGCCATCAATTAATTCTTATTTTTAAACATGATACGAGCGATATAGTCTAAAACTAAAATTGATTTGATTTTAGAATTCATTAGAATAGTACAATCTATTCCATATAAGTTTACAGTTAGGCTAACGTGACTGAATTATTATAGTGTACGTTTGTTTACGACCTTATTTTCGACTGTTATTTTTCGGAAAATCAAAAATATTTTTAGATACCATTTTTAGCGGGACCAAACAATGGGACTATACAAACGTTCGGCCGCTCGACCACGGTGGCTACGATAATCGCTGTTTCCGTAGCATTGTAGCGGAACATCATTATAGATAACACGTCATAATGCTACGAGACGGCCCTACCATGCCTGCACTGCGTATCGCATACCTAGAAATGTCTCGACTGGGAACTTGGTCCAATTTATTTGGCGTTATCAACTGTTCTATAAAAAAGTGCAACATTTACGAACCAAAATGTATGAAACAGCTGATTTTTTTTCGCGATCTCAGAGTTGCTTCCGTAGTAAAAGTTGTTTGTGTTGATTAGATCTTCAAATGGTTTGAAGGTTGTTGGTGTTTTACAAATAACCCTGTAAGCTCCTGTGTTTTAATAATAATAATAATAATTCATTTATTTTCAGATTTGCATCCATAGTGTTACATCATAATCACATAAATTAAATAAGTCAAAAGTAATAAAACAAAAAAAAAAAAACAACAATAAACTAAAACTAGAAACTTATATAATATGTACGACCCTATTTTATTTCATTTTGCGGTCCAAACTTTTTATCTCTGTTTTTTTTTATTGTTATTATTATACTATTTTACTTTGAGCTCCTCTCCTTTATGACCAGAACCACGCACCATGGCATATTGACTATAGTCCATATGCCGTGGTTCTGGTCTAGCCCGAAGGCGCTGATATTCTTGCGGGGTCTCCAAATATACCGAGTTGGGGTCCAACCAACTATGCCGTGGTTCAGGAAGTATAAGAACACTTCCGTATGTGATAATATCTCTGGTATAATATAAGGACTGATTGTCTAAGAACTTACTTATTACTTACATACAACATACTTACTTATCCAGTTAATCTATATATAAGCCTTATCTACTTATTTACTGTTATCTCCAAACGTTGGTTATCTAAAACTTAATAGTACGTGCAGATTACATACGTGCATACCGGCACAGTCCACTTTTACACCAGTTCGTTACATTTTGGTCCTTCGAGCCGGACCAACATGTTAAGTAAGTACTAAAAATATAAAAATTAAGCAAAACTTTATCAAAAAAATCTCTCTAGGGAAAAAACAAAAGAAACGAGATTGGTCGAACTCCTGTTTTTTGTTAAAACACAGGAGCGCGACCACCCGCTTTTCTTCTTTTTAGTATTGTCTATCTATATCTCTGTTTGTATTGTCTATATCAGTTCTTTTTTTATATCAGTCCACTTTCACACCAGTTCTTTACATTTTACATACATACATATAACGAAATAGGCTAATGAAATAACATGCAGTAAGTGATAATATGAATGCTCATGGGTAAACAAGAATTGATAAATTATACAAATACAAAAATACAAAATATTTTATTACGGTTCAAAGACTTATTACTACATACAGTGTTTGGAATTTCCTTTTAAGCATATATTAATTGCTTGTGTTAGGAAATGCCGCTCTTGTGTTAACAAAGTTAAATAACAACATTACAATCTACTCTTGTACCTAATGGGCGAAGATGAGGTGTGTGCGTGCGTGTGTGTAGGTACATATGTGTGTGTGTGTGTGTGAGTGAGTGAGTGTGTGAGTATGTCTGTCTGTCTGTGTAAGTACGCGTTTATACATTCTAACTAATTTTTTTTAGCTTGGATCATGTCTTCAATATCTCCATAACTTTTAGTCACTAACCACTCAGTGACAGATTTTTTACACTCAGATAGAGTAAGCGGATATACATTTAATTCATTGTTGATTATATTATACAGAAAAGATGACTGTCTCCGATAAAATAGTTTTAATCTTAGCAGTGGGGGCTATATTTTTCTTTATTTTGCTATAGGTACTTAAATATGTAGCGTTGTAGGGAAGAGATTCATGCATTTTTAGTGCAATCTGCAGTACGTATAGCTTTCGAACACTAAGGAGACCAGATGTCAAGAAAAGCATATCAGTAGGAAACCTGTATGGTTTGAAGTACATAACTTTCAATAAGGATCTTTGAGCTCTCTCTAATTCAAGGAATTTCATTTTTGTTGCACCTCCCCTGATAGGCAAACAGTAACCCAAAACCGATTGAGCCAGTGATAGATATATATGATTTAATAGTTCCTTATGGGCAATATGACGCAATACCTTAAAAGTCCAAATTAATTATCTCTTTAAAAATTATGCAATGAATATTACAAGAAGTTTGAAAATGGTTCTAATGACAGCAAAACTAAAAGGCAACTGTTTGACTTGGTAATAACACATCATATGACGGTCTTGTACGTGTCTCTATAATAAAACAACTTTCTGAAAACAAATTAATTAGCTTTTATTTCCCAAAGCCAGAGTTCTAGGTTTTAGTTGTCGTCGGTCGTCGAATGACATATGGGTATTTTTAAGGGTCTGTCAGTATTGTCATGGTTAGTCTATAGTCACGTTTACCTCGCAAGGAGGCTGGACGCCGCGACAATATGTATATGAAGATCAAATGAACCTCTGAATCTATGTCGGTGGACGAAACACTAGAACACTAGAACTAGGGGTGGTTAGTGTTATTTTTCGACTCCTATCTCTGCACCAAATCTTTATGCATTATTAAATTTTTACCTTAATATTATTATTTACAAATACCAATGTCCCCGATGTAACAGCTAAGTCGACGTGACGTGAGCGATTCGTGACCGCAACGCAATTTATAGCTATGAGCACTTCGCTATGACTTAGATCTGGTGATAAATACGTAGCCCTTTGTACCACTAATGCTTGTCGCGTTTTATCATTACTTTTATCAGGCAGCCCAATTTGATAGGATTCATAAATCAGGTTAAATAGTGACTTTTCGAGCTAAGTTATACTTTTTTAGTTTATTTTACTTATTATGTTATATGGTTCTGAGAAATATATATTTATGAATTTTAGTATTATCACATTATAGAGAACGATACAGTACCCATAGTATGAGTTTGTTAGTTTTTGAGCTCGATCAAACGTATCGTCTCTTTTCATACATTGCCCACTAGCGCCTCTAGCGTAAACTATCAGAAACAGTGTAAACGACGTTTGTATGTGTGAGTGCCCGCCGATTCGTCACTATATATATTATATAGTTCGAATCGGCGGGAACTCCATATTATGGAGTCAAAAAGGAGTCAAAGTACTGTATCGTGGTATTACATCCCCTGCGATATCACCGCTGTTTAGTGACATTTCGCACATGTGTCAATTACTTCCGGACTTCCTATCTCGAATTCACCGCGTGTCAATAAAAATGCAAAATGTTTAAAATTTTGTAAAAAAAACTATAAATAAGTATTTTTGTCCCTCAATTGTTATAAAATAAACTAACAAAAGATAATATAATTAGTACGGTTATATTTTGAAATTGGGGGATTGACCTCCAGGAGGTCGGCCGATACATAGGCGTTTTTGACTGTGACCTCAAGGAGGCCGCGTGACACTCAGAGTGTTGGTCAAATGTTTTGCTTTACTGTATTTTTGATTGTATTTTGGCTATTATATTCTTTAATGCAAATAATTTTTAATGCAAACAAATAAGTTTTCCAAACCTTGTAAAAATTAAAAATCGTTTAGGTGACCTACCCACGAGTTTATTGCAAACTAGCGCTCCGCCCGCGACTTGGTCCTCGTGGCGTTTTTTTAAGCCTAAGGAATAACGCAGCATTCTAATAATGACAGAATTTTTGAAATCTGTTGAATAGTTTTTGAGTATAATCTTTACGAACATACAAATTTTTCCTCTTTATAATATAAGTAGAGTTATTGATAAAATAATTTGGAATAATTGAACCAATTTTTGCAGTAAAAAAGAGAAGCTATGTTTTTAAAGGAACATAATTATCATACTTAATCGATGCTATTGAACTACGCTGTCGAAGTAACTAGAAAAACTATTCTTCCGTTACTAAGCTAGCAGTCCATACAACCACACTGGAAGTCGACAAATTCCCTCACGAACGCTCGAATACTGACGAGATAAGGTGGTACTTAATAGCTAGTTGTCCACGTTATGCAGCTCAATCTAGAAATAAAGAGCTATAAGAGAAAATTATCGAGCATTTCTTAGATGTCGTTCTTGACACCGTTCTAAAGAATGCCTTATTTTATAAATAGCAAGGTGTATTTTTTCTTGATTCAATTACAGAACTGATTCCTTAAGTAGACTGGTAGTTTTACAGGAACATAATAATGGAACAAATTCGTCTTTTAGAGTTTTTAACCGATTTCAAAAAAGGAGGAAGTTCTCAATTCGACTGTATGTTTTTTTATGTGTGCTACCCTGAGGTGTTACCTCATAACTGTTTATTGGGTTTACCTATTTTGATAATTATTTTTACGTTTGGAAGCTCGTGTTTGTCATGTGGTCCCATTTGAATTTGAGCGATCTGACTAGTATGGAATAATTTTATTTTTGCGTTTACAAACAAATATTAATACTAGAAAAATGCACTACAAAAAATCGACTTGCCCGCCTGAGGCAAGTCGATTCTTTTCAGTGCATTTTTCTAGTATCTGACTAGTAGTTTTAGAGTTATCCCTAAATTATTAGGGATAACCACGGGATAACTCAAAAACTACGCGTATTTAATTTACATCGATGATATTGTTCTTATTTTATTACTTGTTTGTCTACACAAAAAGATCTCAAGATAGATTTATGAAAATTTCTACACTTCGGCACTAAAAAGAAAAAACTCGCATTGAAAACTAAAAATGGAAAAATAAGAATTTTATTTAAAAACAAATCTAAATGTTTATTAAGTTCGGTTTTGTGGTGTTTTTGACCTCAGTATTTGGAATAAACGTAGCCACTTATCTTTGGGACCGACCTAAAAAGAAATAGATTTTGAAACATAAAATTTTCTCCGTGTTTAATATTTAGGACGGTTTTTTATTTGAAAATATTTTTTATGAAAAAAATCCACACTCTATATCGTCTAATAGAGCGTGTTTTAAGTCCGCCTGACTACTTCCACTATTACCTTTAAATTTTTTTTTTTTCGAAAATTCGTTACTGTCTACTTGTTACAGTGTTATAGTTTTGGTAATAACAATACAATGCCGTAAACAATATTTAGAACTCTGCTTTCTAAACTAGGACTAGTCCTGTATCTTAGTCGGCAGCGATTCCTCCTACTATTATAATGCTAATGCTTATATAGAAGATTCACATTAAAACAAGTGACAACAAAATCTGTGATCAAAACAAATACATAGTCCTGACAGAATTATTGTGTTGCGACAGTTAATGATAAGATAGCCAGTCTCTTATAATTGTGGAAACTTGCTTCCGTCTTCGAAATTATCAGATTAGATAAAGGCCAAAAGTTACTCGGTGAAAGATTTAATAAATATGCGAAATTTCGTGTATGTAGATAAAATAGTTGCTAAGATCAAATAGAGTTGTTAAAAGGTCAAGAATATGGTTCTTGTAATAATACACACGGCGCGTTGCCAGTTCCTTCTTTTTGAACTTGGCAATTTTTTTCTCAGAATCGCGCGGAGGCTTTAAAATTAATATCAAAAACTGTGCTCTGCAATTGGCAATTTTGCGGCGTCTGACGGCTGTTGTCAGAAATGTCCTCGAGTGGCGGCCGCGTACCGGGAGACTCAGCGTTGGTAGGACCCCACAAGATGGATCACGATCTGGTAAAGGTCACGGGATCCACTTGATACAGGCTGCGTAGGAATGATCGGGTGGAGATCCTCGAGGAGGCCTATGTCCAACAGTGGGCGTCACTGGGATGAATTGATGATATGATAATGTTGCGCGCACATAAGTCAGATTTATCAAAACATACTTGGGTTTCAAATTAAAACGCCTTTCCTAACATTTTAGTTCTACAGTCAGTCAAAAAATTATGTTTTTTATGATTCTACGAATTCTTTGCAGTTGTTTTTTTTTTTGACAAATTAGTTGGGAGTTACAGTTTTACATAATACATTGTTAAAAGCATAGATTTATTATTACTGACGTTTATAGATTGGCAATGAATCGACTAGGGTGAGACCAAAAAATATACCGATGTGTACGTAATGCGCATGTGTGCATGAAAAATAGTACTGCAGTCTGACAGTTGCTGTCTTTTCTACGTGACTGACAGGCCACCTTATGCCCCTGCGTGTACGTGAAATGGTCTAGTCTGTCTATCTCGCTCTAATATACGCATTAGTATGCTCTTTCTCTTTTACATTGCCGATCTACAGTTTCCTATATCTATGGTTAAAAGGGATCAATTTCAGGTTTCGTGAGGTTTCTTTCGTGTGGCTTCCAGCGTACTGATAGCAGTCAGGACATGTTTTAAATTTTTACGAGGCTACCAGTCATGAAATTATGAGTTATAGTTTTTAAGACTTTCAAGTATAAAGGGACTAAGTATATATAATTAAAAAAAAAACATTTCCTGGACCTATCACGGGTTGAACTTTTCGCAATTTACATTTCATACAAGGCTGTCTTTTTAAAAATTAGGCCTTGATTTTTTTTCTGAATTGTATGCAATAATATTCTTATAATTAAGTTATTAGTATCACAGTCTTCTTTTAAAGTTTAACATCGAACTAATATTTGGATGCCGAATCGATGCAAGAACGTTATTTAATTCAAAGTCAAAATTACTTTATTCATTTAGGTACAATTTGTACACTTATGAAAGTAAATTTTGATGCCATCGGTTCTAGAGTTATATTTATTGATGCAATGTTTGGGGCAAATGATTGAATGTATTGATGGCCGTAGTTGGCTCATGTTAGTACTAGTAGTGATATGATATTTTAAAATGTTTTTAACATAGTAAACACCAAGTCTATGCATTTTCCTTTTTTAAATTGAACTTTTTTTTTCAAAATAACTTATAATTATGTCGAGTTTTAAAAAAAATTATAATATGTCACAATAATCGGATAAGAAATAGGGTAGTATAAAGTATTCTCTGTTTGTAAGAAAACATGCTTGCCGTACTATTCTCTGATATTTTTTAAATTACTAATTCTAACAGCCTACACGAATAAAGCCCAAAGTTGATAATAAAAGTCAGTCTCAATCAGCGGGCTTGTATCTTGCATCTAAATTGAGGTTAATTGTCTGTAGGCGGGGGCCAGCCCTCAATGTAAATAAGCCTTATCTGATGGACGCTTTCTTTGTTTGCACTGCTGATGTGTGCAAATTGAAACTTAATTGCGGCCTACAAGACCGCTTGCAACTTAGACGATCTATAACTTAGCTAGACTGTAATAAAAAAGAGCTTACAGTATGCTGTGATACTAAATTGTTAAGTGATAAATAATTGAACTCACTAATCTTGTGCAGCGATGAAAGAAAGGGGCGACCATATATTGAAAGAGATGATTCGACGCTGATAAGCCATTTATGGCCAACCAGTACTTATCGTCACCTATTGCAGGTGACGATAAGTACTGGCGACCTTGGCCATATACTGAGTGAAGCACCCTGCGCCTGCGTCACACTCAAAAAACACACAGAAAACGAAAAAAGCCATTGATTTTCTTAACAAAATGCTGCTTTTTCTCATATAAATATCTACAAGATGAATAAAGTTTTATGAAAATATATCCAGTAGTTCCCGAGCTGTCATTTTGTGATAAAAACTATTTTTAAGATTTTTAACCGACTTCAAAAAATGGAGGAAATTCTCAATTCGACTTTGTTTTTTTATGTGTGTTACCTAATAAATCTTTACTGGGTGTACCGATTTTGAAGATTCTTTTAACGTTTGGAAGCTGGCGTTTGTTATGTGGTCCGATTTAAATTTTATTGACAAGTAGTTTCTGAGTTATAATTTTAATTGACATCGATGATATCGTTATCATTTTGTTACTTGTTTGTCTAAAAGATCTTGAGATAGTTTCCTTAAAATTTCTATACTTACAACACTATGAAACAAATAAATTCTTTTTAAATAAAAAACCGCCTCCTAAACTAAAAATTGAGTAATAAAAATTTTATGTTTAAAAAATCTAAATGTTCTTTTGAGTACCAACTTGAGTATTTGGAATAAAGGTAGTCACTTGTATTTGAGACTGACTTCAAAAAACATTTATATTCAACATATAGATCTCAAAAACATTAACATTCTATTATCCCCAAAAGGTGTAATCCTAAAAAGCCAATTCAATTCTCCTTGACCGTACGAATCACAAATCGTGTCAAATTTACAGAAAAAACGATTTATGAATTGCAAATACTATCTACAATATCTACATACTTATATAAGTTGGTAATATTACTCTGAGTACCTACCTATGTATGTACAAAAAATCCCAACTTTCTTTAAAATTCAAGCAAAGAGTCGAATTCTAAAAATAAATATTTTTTTAAAAGAATTTATTATTTTCATTCCAAAAGAATAAAAAACGAATTTTGAACTAAATTAAAGGAATCTATTTAAACTGTTGCTCGAGAATCACAATAGGTATCCTGACAAGTTCAAGAATAGCAAAAAATAAAGAAAGCACAAAGTTGGAGTTTGGTGAAGACGCAAAAGGACAAATTAAAAAAAAACCGTTGCCTATTATAAGGTTATTGAGCGAAGCTTTCGGGGTCGAGCCGAAATAAGCTTCGGCAATGACAAACTTCCACGCAATTAAATTACATTTACTGTATTGTATGAGACTTATGTGGCATACTTATGTGGGTTATAATAAGGCTATATGCAGATAATGCCAGAAACGACTTTTTTGTATTTTACTGAAGAGCTATCACAATTATTTTGCGTTATGTGATAAATTCTGGATTTTTCACTCATCTAAAGCCTTTAGGTGCAATTAAATACGTGTTTAAAATGTGAGTGGTAAGTTCATATTTACAATTTTTTGATCAAGCGGTACACCTGGCATCCCAAAAATCAATTAGGTATATTGGTTTAGGTTAGGTTAGACTTGCGACATAATTTTATACGCGCGAGCCGAGCGAGCGTGCCGCGGCAGGCAGCGGCCGGCAAAGCGCCAGAAACGTTTTTTATATTACTGAACAGCTAATACAAGTCTTTTGGGTTTTTATAATGCGAACACTTCAACAATATTGTGGAAAATTCATTTACGCCCTGACGCCGGGGCGTAATAGGTTACCCACTAAAAACCACCGGTGCCATACATTTGTGAGAACTTTTTGGTACCGACATACTTACGTACGCCTTGTCCAAAGAGTAATATAATGTATAGGAAATGACCTTGTCTCCAAAACGTCTCCGAGCTGGTCCGGCCTAACATGGGTGTCAAATAATTACCTGGTATTAGGCAAGCTAATGCTTGCCTAATACCGAGAGTGTGGACTAATGTCCACACTCTCGCCTGATCTAAAGTGAAGACGCAGACAACGATGTCACATGCTCACCTAGAAGCCTCGCCTTGGAGACAGCCAACTTATATCTATTATTATCTTCAGAGAACGCATCAGCGGGCAACGAGTTCCACTCCTTAGCTTATTTTCGAGAATAGACTTTGATGCAACTATTTAGAAGCAAATTCTCTTAACACACTCAAATACTACTCTTAAACTACCCTCAAATTCTATTGTGGATATAAATCTTAATTGAAATCTCATTTAATATGTGTTAACTACAAATAAAGCGATCAACCCATTACCTACGTAATCTAAAAGCTCCTTTTTTCAGATTGAAGGGAAAATAAAACCTCTTACAGATAATTGCTTAAAATAACTCGAACACGAAACGTAAATTTTCCGGCAATGATGGAAGAATGTTTGCAGTGCTTTCATGGCGTCATAGTCAGATTTTAGTTTCAATAATTTAAGATTTGTTTTTTATGCTGTTGTACAGTGAAAGTATTGTAAGCGATGTTATGTTGACGATCAATAAAGAGTGATTATCATTGAAAGCATGCTATTATGTGTGTATGACGTTGAGTATTTAATAGTATTTTTCATCACCCCCTCAGTCACCATTATGAAGTCCCTTTAATTGATGACACCCTTATTTTAAAGTAAACTTCAAGAAAGTTGAAAATTCAAGTCTTATCTAAAGACTTTATGTGTCACACCCATATTTTTAGCAAACATCAAGAAAGAAGAATTAAATAAAACATGGCTGTATAGACTACAACATTCCTCCGCTATTCCTAATTTAAAAACAACAATAAAACAAAAAAATGAGAGTTACACGCGTGTTATGTGACACTATTTTTAACTCTATCTTCCGTACAATTCATTGTTAAATACTTTAGATAAATTTTCCCTTGACATTAGTAAAATGCGTAATCTTTATGTGTCGCGAACCCATTAAGAACAGAATAGAATAGAAAAAAATATAGATAACATTCGTGGGCTAATCAAATGTGAACAGGGCTTTATCGATACTTATCGTGGAAATGTGGAGGTAACCACGCATCAAAGATCGGCCACTCATAAGTCAAAAGTCACGAAGCAAGATTACGACTAATTGACGTGAGCCCGACGGTACCCTAATAAGCATTTATACCAGTATAACTCCTATTATCAAAAATACTTAACCTATTTATAATGTCCGGTGATATTACTGTTGTAAAGCCAGTTTAGTTCTGACGCAGTTTTGATGGTTTGTTTCGGGGGCAATAGAGAGATGTCGGAGTTGTAATGAATTTTAGTAACTAAATAATGCAAGCAATTATTTACTTGTATATAAATTTAGTTAGAGAAACTGTCTTGTGCAATATTATTAACATATATTTAACTATGTAAATATAATAATTTTAGTCGAACGCTACAAGTAGTTATTTGTAAAGTATTTTGCAAATTTTGCCGTAAAAAAGTCAAATATTTTTAAGGATCTTAATACAACATGTACCTTACAAGTTCATAGCATTTGTTGAGTCTTTTCAAAAAGTAACCATTTCCCGAGAAAAACATAGTCACATGAATTAACGTATCGGTTTATTTTAAACAAACATTATTGTAAACAATACCACAGAGTAGTAAATAAACCCCAAAAACAACAAAAAGCATCTCTTACTAATGCCACACTGCAAAACAAAACTCACATAAAACATTATCACTATCAACAGTGCTATATGAGATCACAGAACATACTATTCAAGGAACTATCACTAGTATGTGTCATATGACATCACAGAACATATTCAAGGAACTCTCCACAGGCATTGACGTGTATCATAATATATTTGAACTCTTAGAAATGTCATAATGAGTTTATTAAGTCTCATTGTCAGGCAAGGCCTGGTAGAAACACATACTTATGGGAAGTTGCTTTATTTTTGAAATCACAACGAGAACATTCGATTGACACTACACAACTGAAACTGCACCGCTCCTCCAAGTATACCTATGCTTCAATCTCTACACACTCTACTAACGATCAATTTTTCTGTGTTACCTTATCGTATAGTACCTTAAACTTTAGTTCCCAAAATACTTATTAATGTTCGTATACCTGTAAACTCGTATGCTTAATTTTCTAGGCACATTGATGCTTATTAAGACTTGGGTCACATAAAACGCTCAAGAGGTCACAAACGAGCCTACATGTCCATATTACCTACTGGCACGAAATAGGGTTGACACAAAATTTTACACAATCATTGAATTTGTCCATAAAAAATCTATCATTTATAAAAAACGCAAAGGTTTTTCAGGTTTTTCATTCAACAGCAACGACTAAAAATCTCTCTCGTTCTAAAATACTTAAAGTACGAGTACTTCACTGATTCAATAAAATAATAAATGAATCGTTGTAAAACACAAGCCCCTAATTTTATTGAGTGGTGCTATTTTATAAAATATCCCCCTTTATTTCACCAGAATTCATCAAGTCAAATCAATCTCAGAATCTCTTCGTTTCATCCTAGAGTATTTAATGATGAAGACCATTTCAGCGTTTTATGTAATATTGCAGGATGATTCAATAGTTCGTATTTTCGCGAAAGACCAGAAACATTTCACTTTTTAAAACCATATCACTATTTTAGGTCTTTTTGAAGATTTTTGTCGTACTTATAAAGAAAGGTCCGCTACGCTTCGCACCTACGCTACTTATTTTTTTCTAATAGCCCGGATTTCATATTATTATTTTTCTTTACTTCAGAGGCAGCCCTGATGGCACTAAATAAATCTCTTAATTGCTCCATATCGTTTCCTCTAGTCCCAATTTCTTCGCTTGATAGAGTTGGAGCCGTCACGCCACCTCCACATACCTTTGCCGATAACAAAGGCGAAATTAACTCGCTCGATTTAAAATATTATCATGTAATATTATTTAATTGACAAACATATAGTACAGTATAAAGTTGCTTCATTATAACTATTTTGGAAAACAAAGTAATCATTTTAATACAAATGCGCCTTCTAGTGGTATTTGAGTGGTTTTAATTACAAAAACAAAGCAACATGCACTGTGTGGTCAGTCCGAGATGGGTCATTTACTATCTCAAGTTTCTTTGTACTTACTTTGGAATCACGGAAGTAACGTAAAGGAGTTTAGGCTATTTGTGCAACAGTGTATGCTATGCGGCAATTGCTAATATGGTTAATTTGCCATATTTTATGACTGAAAATCGTAACGTATCTAAAAACTTAATTTACGTAAAAAATTTAAGGGTGATAGGCACAGATATATCAATCTAAGGAGATCGGTCGAATCGTCGAGTTCATAGGAAGACCGAGTGTCGCGATCAGCGGCCGTACTACGGTACGGTTCTAGTTGAGCATGCCGTAATATACACTATTCATTGCGCGCGTCTAAGGACTGCGAAGCGATGAAAGTTAAGCACAGCCGCAAAGGAGATCGGTCGAATCGCTGAGTTACGTATTCACTTGACTTTATCGGAAGGCGAAGTGGCGGAAATGTATGCCCACAGGGCAAACACTTGTCGCAAGTTAAACGCCGGCTTGACCTATCTCCTTTATTATTAAATCTGTGGTGGTAGGGTAAGTACAACAGATCAATTGGAGTGCTCGAACTGAGGCAGCACCGACCTCAATGTTGCAAAAACCGCCTACTCATCTGATATGCTATTCGGCTATAACTTGTACGATGCACTCTGTAATCTGATTACATACACGCTTACATAATTTTTGTAAATATTTCACAATATTAAACCATATTGTGAATTGGTACGTGCTTACGCTTGACACTTATAAAATCAAGCCTCATAATGATTTCTGTTATTATATATCTTAATAACCAATGATTCTACAATATTGCTCTTAATGATTATCAGATTAATATAAATGATTATTTTACATAAACTTTGATTGTTTGTTAATTTGGCTGCATGATTGTGTATCTGTCGTGGCCCGATCGTTTAATTGGCCAGATCATGAAATGTGCTATCATGAAATGCTACTTGTACTGGTATCATCATATATTATATGGTTTATCATCATTATCATAATTAGTTTCAAGGTTTTTTTATGACCAAGCGGAGTGGACTGTCTGTGGGAGAGTCTAATCTTCATCTTCATATCCGTGTGATCGGTAGGTAGACGATACGCCCGGGATCTATGTCCGGAAGCCTCCTCGTGGCGGACCCTGGTAACGCGGTGGGAAAACTTTCTCGGCGGGTGTGTGGTTTTTGATGTCAAGTGTGTCCCCTTGGCATTCGAAGTCACATGCCATCGTCGAGTTGTTTTTGTTTTCCCACCACGGCTAGTTCCGGACGGCCTTTTTCAGGGCCACGACCGTGCCTGAAGTCCCCCGGGTGCGGTCCGATGACTGTTCCCGGTGTCCTCGTCAGACGGACAGATCGAGCATATCCCCTGCGGTTGGCACCACCCCGCAGGGACGATGCGTAAATGCATTTGACCTCCCCGTCAACAAAGAAAAGGTAGACGATACGCCCAAGCATTTCATGATCTGGTCAATTATACGATGGGGGCAAGACATATCCATGTCAAGCACACATTTTAAAGCTTCTGGAAAACAAAACTCATCTTTTCCGAAACGCTCTGTTGTGTTTTTGGCTAAGATCTTGACAAAGTTGAACAGGCAAAGATTTAGGTTCATGACAAAATTACGCTGTTTTAACTTGACATAGCAGCTCTCAATCTCAAATCTCAATGTAAAGAGCATTGTTATTAACATAACAATGCTCTTTACATTATAGTTATACCGACATACTTGATGCTAGCTAGTAAATTTTAAAACAGCTCTACCACAATCAAACCAAGCATAGATGTTTACCACATTGGGAATCTAAAGGAAACCTCTAATCTGATATCAGTAAGTAAGCCTCATCAACATATAAAAATAGTTATTTAATAGTAGATTGTTACCCTAGGGGTGAAACTAACTTCTTCAGTCCCGAGACGGACTAAGCTGCTTTTCATTACGAATACAAGGAAAGTAAAAATAAAAACATGAAAAAACTAAAAAAAAAATTTACGTTAAGTAATCAACAACTTTGGTGAGATATTTATTTAATGTTTATGGTAAAATTAGATCAATTACCTAACACCTTATAGTTAGTAAAAGGTTTTTTTAAATGACAATTTTTAAAAATTCTATGTTCTTTAATTAATACTTAACTTTAGTTAATTCAATTTTACATTGCACTGTAATTGAGTGGCTGTATAGAAAGCTGGAACATGGATCAATGATATTTTAATAAAAATAAAAATAATACCTACTTAGTGAGAGTGTGTTTTGAAAGAAGACATATTGACAACAATTTTATTGAGAAAGGATGTTCAAATAATTCATAACAATAATTTCAAGATAAATGTATGAAACTAGACCGTCCGATATGCGATATCGGGCATGGCAAGGCAAAAGGTGGGTACAAATATCATAAATTTTAATGCCTTCCGATATCGTATAATAATAATAAATTTTCCACGCTCACACCAATTATCTAGCCCGAAGTAAGTATCATTAAGAACTTTTGTTACAGATACGATACTAGATAACGGACGATACTAGACATCGGATAATATGGTGCTCCCGTAGATTGAGAATAGAGTATAGATGAGCTACTAAAGAATAATAATTATTAGAGTGAGAAAGCTTATATGTCTGATATTACGGGAGAGCAGGACAAAACATTTTTTTTGCCTCTGTTTGCGTATCGGATTTTTATGTTTGCCACCATTGCTTTGGTGACAGACAAGTGCGTGGTGCTTTGATATTTCTCATCATTTTATGTCAGTTTTAACAATCTAATCATTCTAATACGCAGTATTTTGTGTGATTTCGTTTGTAGTAATGGTGAATTGTTGTATAATTGGCTGTAAAAGCCAATACTTAGTCTATTGATGTAGCTATAGGTATAGTATGTAAATACATTGCTATCTCGCTTAGGTGTACGCTGATGACTTATCTATACTCTATTCTCAATCTACAGGTGCTCCTAATGTTTACCCACTCTTAACATTTTAATATTAAAAAGAGGAATGTTTCTGTTTCTAAAAAATAGTCTCAAAAACTACTGAACCGATTTTAAAATTTCACCATTAGAATACATTATTCTTGAGTGACATACCCCCTTATTCATAAAAACAAGTGAATTTATTAGAGATTTATAAATTGTTTGTCACTGTCACTCTGGCACGAGATGAATGAGACAAAACACTTTTTAACTAGGTAATAACTAAAATAGGTGTAACGAACTGGTGTAAAAGTGGACTGTATGAAATAAGGGAGAGGAGCTCAAAGTAAAAGAATATATTAATAAAACTAAGGCTACTTACAGTAATATATAAAATACAGAGAAAACATAGAAACGACCAACAGCGATAAAAACCAGATAAAGACCATCAGATGTCACAGACATCAATCTATGAAAAGGTATAAAACCTCACCGGCCTGATGGCCAGTTCGTAATAATAGGTTTATTGAGTGTTTATGAATAAGGCTGATAGTCTATAATCGATTAAAAAAACTCTATGCGGACGGAGTCTCGGGCGGAGCGCTAGTATATAACATTTGTACCAATCAGAAATTCAAAACCTTTTTACGCATAATAAATTCTGCCACGGTTGGCAGACTTTTCATCTTTTCAAAATTGTTTTTAAATGTATGTCGAATTTTGAATAAATTTAAACGTATTATTAAAAACATTATAAGACATCTTAAAGATAGGAAAATAAATAGGGGTTGGAAAACATCTTCTCACGTTTGTATGAAAACGTGCGCGAAATACGACAACGAAAGCATACCGCCCTTTGGCTCGCCAATAGCTACTTTGTTATGTACTTTAGAGATTATCTTCAGTATCTCATTTCAGTTAAAAATAGGCGCTAATCAGTTGATAATCTCTCTTCCAAATCGTACTTTTTATCTCTGACGCGCATTTTGATTGTAAGGCGATATCATAAATTAATACCACTTGTAGATATCAATAACTTAAAAATAGGTATTAATACTAAATATGACAAGATTTAAAAATATGTCTTGGAAATATGGATTACTACGCGCTTACTTGCGCACGTCATCATCCGGTTCAGGCAAGAGTAGAACAAAATATAAGTTACATAAACAAGAAATAAGTGAGACAGACGGGACTTTAGTAAATATTTAGATACACAAGACCACATCTGGTAGTATCGGTCATGCATTGCATCAAAATAGTGACAGGTTGCTAGCTTGACCCTACATAAATGGGACGTCAAACCCAAACCCCCTTATTATAAAACGTGGACTTAAGTTAGACGTGGTTTAAAACTAAGGCTAACTCTGTCTTTCCTTCAGCAAATAAAAGTGACAGCATCAGTTTGAAGCCATGATTGAAACTTTAGTCCAGGTTTTATAAGATGGGGGGAAAAGTTACTTAACTTCCAGTGGACTAACAAACAAAAGTATAACGGACACTTCACTTTAAAGGTGCATTCACACCGTTACTTTTTATTGAACAATGTTTCCAAGTATTACTGAGCAAAAACCGATAGCAAAATTGTAGTTTATGTAACTGATATAATACAGGTTATTAAAATACAAGTTGGTCCTTTAAAAACGAGTCATAGCGAGTTTTTTAATGAGGAGAGGCCATGTGCAGTTAGATACACCATTTTATCTCATACATATATTCAAATAAAACAAAAAGAGTTTGCTTTTTTTTTTCAAATTTCCTTTCATAAAATAATCGTCATAACATTTTTATACGTTTATTATATTTGGCAACAAACAATATGTTAATCTTAGTAGTTTTTTGCCAAATATCTGACGGAGTCAAGTTTTCACCTAAGTGAGTAAGTACTACAATTACCATCTTGGCCTGACTTGGCCATCCTATCATCAGACATTTTTATAAATTGATATTGTTTTATTCGCAGACAAAATGGCGCCAAATCCACATTCAATTCGCTGTGTTATGGTGTTAGCGCTGCGCGCGCATCGAGGTTTAGGTTCCTTAGTGTCGATATAATATTAACTATGGTGTCGATTAGGTTTTTCGACTGTCAACTGGTATCTCAATTTTGCTGCCTGAACCTTTGCCATAGATTTTTCTTCAAATTTTTATTTGGCATGTTTAGACATGATTGAAATTTATACCAAATTAAATAGAAAGCGATAAAAACTTCCCTGTAATGGATAAGTGATGAGACGGGACTACTTCCATACATACATATGATCACGGTCGAAATCCTAAACGGGGTCGAGTTCAACTTCAGGGTTACACACAAAGCCACATCTGGCAGTATGGGCCATACTCCAAAATATTGACAGAATGCCAGCCTATCACTCGCACAAAAGAGGTACCAAACCCAAAAATCAACAATCCGTCAGTAAATAACCAAATAAGGCAAAGGCATGTTTGAATCATTAGAATTCCAAATCGAGTATGAAATCGCAAGATTCAAGTGCGAATCCTTAAAATCACTTTTTTTGAATATTAATACTCGTGAATTTTTCAACGAGTAATCCGACTAACTCTATTCTATTCTTAATTAATGGCGTCGCGTCGCATTAAGCGTACGCATCTTGCCAATGTCAAGTGAAAATGTAACTAAACTAACAAAAATTGTACGGTTGATTGAGGTTAAAAATGGAGTCTCTCAACACGTGTTTTTACAACAAAAACTCGGGAGAAACTCCATATTCTACCAGATTCTACCAGTAGAAAATCAATGACTGACAGTGACATTATAACTTTTAATTTACGCTCCGTTTCCTCCTACTCATGAATTTAAGATTCACTTCGAATGATTCAAAAATACGTCTCCAGGACACATTTTACATTCAAAATCATCTCATCAGTCCGAGTATGTAATGTTAAAGGTTTTGTTTTGTTTTTATTTTAATTTTAATTCTAGAAAAATGCACTGAAAAAAATCGACTTGCCTCAGGCGGGACTCGAACCCGCATCTTCCACAATCCGGGCGGAGAGACTTCGAGTCCCGCCTGAGGCAAGTCGATTTTTTTTTCAGTGCATTTTTCTAGTATTAATATTTACGCGTTTGTAAACGCAAAAATAAAATTATTCCTTAATTTTAATTGTTAGATACAGGCAAAATAAAATATATCGTTATGAACGTGACCGGAAACAAATTGTTTCTAATCATGTTGTATGAGTAATGACATGATCGAAACAGTTTGAATCGTCGAGTGACGATGGATCGGTCAGCAAACGTACAGCTTATCGTTTTTCTTGATTTATTCGGTGTTTACGTAATAATTGCGATTCCATCTACAGTGCTGAGCGGAGCATCGTAAAGATTTAATTGGTGATAAAGGCACATAATTGGCTGCGGCTATCGCTCACTAATGAAACAGAATTACTCCACAGCTAACGATCTATGAGCGTTATCTTGAATGCTTTGTTTGTACCCCGCTGTGTGCCTGCTACCTTACTTATATACCTACAAGATTGTATGTAAAGATTTTTATATAACTGTAGCCTTTAGCTTGGTTTCCTCGTTTTAAGAAAGCCAGTGGAAACTTTTCGCATCCTACTTGCGATAGACTCGGAAATTCAAATTTCATCTCAAATATCTACAGGTGGTAGACTCATGTAGAGTCGTCCGGGTAGGTACCACCGCCTTTCTTATTTCTGCCGTGAAGCAGTTCACTGTGTTTCGGAATGAAGGGAAAGGTAGCCAGTGTAATTACTGGGCATGGAAGGCATATCATCTTATAGTCCCCAGGATGGCAACGCACTTGAAGTGTAGTGATTTACCCTTAATCTTGCAAGGGACTATAGGCGACGGTAACCACTGAACACCAGATGGGCCGCCAGCTTGTTTGCCATCTCGTAATATAATAAAAATTAACATCAAAGTATTGGGTATAGAGTTAAAATAGGAGAGAACAAGCTCTATATTGCTACTTAAATCACTTCCTTACTAAGCTTGATCGCACGCCTATTTTTGATTAGTTCGATACCAGGAACCAAAATGAAAATCAAAAAGTTATTTTTTTAAATGGACTTTTATAAGTAGGTACTACCTACCTACTATTAAATCCTAACAAACCCTACCACCATATTTGGACGAAAATAATTATTTTATTTAGGTAAAAATAAAATAGCACCACTTTCCCTGCTCATTCAATAACGCAGAAGAAAAATCTCTTACAGGGGTGTACTAAATTTATTAGATAGGATACCAGCACATGTGTAGGTTTTTTTCTATGCAAAAACCAAATACATAATTAAGTGCTTTTTGTAGTTTAATACACTTACTACCATTCACCATTCACCAATTAATCACGAACTAAGAGAAATTTTGCAACTCCTTTCTATGTTATTCAACCAATAAATGGAATTTACTGCTAGCACACGTGTTCATTTCCTTTTTATAATCCTAAGTCATTAAAAAGAGGCGAGTAGAAGTACTTTGCAAATCGACAAGGCGTAGGTGGCTAGTGCGACCATAACATTAGCCTCCCATCCACTAGCGTTTATTCCGTATGACTTGTCCTCAAGGATAAACTGTAGAGTATTATCGTACCGTTGAGGTTACTAACTAAAGTCATCTCTACATGCTTTCCTGTGACTTTCTATAACTAAGTCAAGGTTGTCGCTTCGTCGTAGTTATTCTTTCGCGCTTTGCCCATCCACTAAAATCCATTCCTTGTAGATTGGACATTCCGACAGGTATAGACGCTAGTGGATGGAGGGCTAATAGCTCTCAGCCTAGCCATCTTTGCATTTGGACTCCACTTCTGGTTATCGTCACATGATATTGAATCATTTAATAGACCTTTCCATACAAAAAAACGCACGTCTAAATATATGGTAGATATTTTCAATGCGTAAATTCAATGTTACGAAAAGTATCTTACTTAAAACATTTTCGTACAAGCTAAATTCAGAATTGAAAAAAAAAGCAAATTACTTCCTGGTGAGCACGGAGTATTGTCTTTGTTTTATTCGTGAAAGGCAACTTTGTTAATCGGTAGTTTATATAAACAGGCCTTCTTAAACACAAGGTGCTTGCTACAGCAGACATCTTTATACTTATTAATCTTTAAGTTCTAACCAAAATAATAACTTCTTTATGTAAATGGACTTTGCTAAGTACTTTAATATATAAATACACACTTACGATTGTATATTCAGGCCGACAAACTAAAGAAGAAAGGATTCATTTCTTGATTTGTTATTATACTTACCCCCTAAAATAGCATGTAATAAAATGTAATGTATAGCAGGAATTACTCTACATAGCCCATAAGATAAATGGGAATTTAAAAGTAAAAACGTACTAAGTCCGTTTACTTTAAACTTAAAAAAACTTATTTTCATTTTGGTGTTCCACGTTAAATCGGTCCAAACAAATAAATTGGTTTATAATAAGATCAAAACGGTTTACAAGTAAAATCAATTTTACAAAATCATATAAGTAAAGCAAATGCGAAGATGTGAGTGTTAAAAAAATCCCATACGTTTACAAATTAAAATGAAAAGGAGAAAATTATGTCAAGACTCTTCAAAAATCAGAACGATTTTCGAGGCACTTATGCGTGAGCAACTTTTTCTATTCACGACCTCGTAAAATGTCATGTTTGCTCATTAACATTTCATGCTTATATTGCCACAAATTCTTCTGAAACGCGTGAGCGATTACACTGCCGAATGAATTTAATTGGGTTAATCCGAAGTAATCCTGGCGATCCGACCTTAAAAATTTGGTCATTATTATTGATATTAATTTTCGAGTTATAAAGTTTTTATATTGAAGCTTATTTTTATTTAAAAAATTATTTTTAACGGAAATATAATAAAAATTTTGAAGTACCCTTTTTGCATAAAACAGTGAAGTGGTCGAATGAATTTCGACCTCACTGTTTTATGCAGTCAAAGTCACCCAAAACTGTTAAATTATTTCAAAAAATTTTCATCTTTATTGCTGATGACTTTTAGGCGGTATCTCGTCGGCGGCATCGTCAAAATTTTATGAGTAGTTGATTATTATTGGGTTTGTAGGTTTTCAGTGGGCTTCTCTCCGCTGATTATATTTAGGATTTTGGGCTATTACTCATACAATCACAAGCTTTGCTGCCTTTTTATAGAATGAAGTTTGTTTATTTACTGGTAACATTGCAGTCAATGTTGACTGAAATTTATTTACATACTAACAAAGTTTCGAAAATTATTTTGAACTCGACCGCCTATGGGCACTTTTGTCTCATTATAAAAGATGTTTATTTTTTGTATGTATCGTTTATTTTTCTCCAACTACAAATACATCTTCAAGCTCGTGACACAACGATTACAAAAACCTATAAATAAACAAAACAAATGATAACTTACTGGTAACTCTATACGAACAAAAAATTAAATTAAACAATACACAATACGTCCTCAGAGGTGCGTGCCCAACGCCCAAACAGTGCATGTTTTGTCTCCGATGATCGCACTCGACACTTATTTTGACTGCAACCTTAATATGCAACTTAGCTTACTGTAAGTTATCGATTAGACATTCCAATTTTCTTTAACAACAATGCCTACTGTCTGATGATAATCTTTCACTACTTAGCATCTCATCTCATCAGTGGACGGAGCAAGACGTAAATTGGACGCAACCAAGGTCGCGGGAAGCCAATGGACGCGGCCTATTTGGAGATCCTTGGCTTCAAGTGAAAAGGTTCGAGACCATGAGCAGGGCAAGGCGTCGGCGTCGTGCGTGGGCCACACCGCCCACGGTCTTGCACCTTTGGACTTGAAACCAAGGATCCACAAGGATCTCCAAATAGTGCTGCGCTTGACCCTTGCCCCGCCTGTGGTTGGTTGTTGATGTAATGTCAGTTATAAGCTGTCTTTAAGAAGACTAAGACATTGGTTGGTTGGTTTAATAAATAAAGCTCTCTAAACAAAGTTCATTGACGAATCACATTCAATACTCTCCCCGCTAGTAAAAGTAACGTTCCTGAAGTTTGGTTGCCTATCCATTATTGTTTGATCATCACAGCCTTTATATTTCGACCCACTGCTGGGACACAAAGTCTTTCCTTTTCAAAGGAGGTATAGGCAGTAGTTCACCACGCTTTCCCAATGCGGATTGGTGGACGCATTAAATATATTTTATTTTTATATTACGTGATAGCAAACAAGCTTGCGGCCCACCTGGTGTTAAGTGGTCACCGCCGCCTATAGACACTTGCAATATTAAGTGTAAATCACTTAGCACCGCAAGTGCGTTTGCCATCCTGGGGACTAAGATGATATGCCCTCCATGCCCAGTAATTACACTGGTTAATTTCCCTTCAATTCGAAACACAGCGAACTGCTTCACGGCAGAAATAAGAAAGGCGGTGGTACCTACCCAGACGACCCTACATATGGGTCTACCATCTAGTAAAGTATAATATAAGGTGATCAATAGCCCTTTGCTGAATCCATTAGTCGCCTTCTACGACACCTATTGGAGGATATGGGGTGATGCTATTCTACTATGCCGGCATTACACGGTCGTAACTAAAAATAACAGCCGTCGCTTCGCAACTAAAGCCTGGTAGGGCGATCAGTAACTGTGTAAATATTGAAACACGATTGCAGAGTGATATTAATAAAATCATGACATTGTTTGTTTGTTCAGTGAGCGTTGCTAAACTATTCATCGGATTCCGATAAAACTATGTGCAGTTATTGCTCTCGCGGTCGTCATATTTTGCAATTTCTGAATACCTGTACTATTTGTTTTGTACCTTTTTATTTGTATTCAAAATTTACTTGTGTTCTATAAAGGATATTCTGCCGGTGTAGTTCCCGATCACGAATAGACTACCCTTTTTGGATATTTGTATATCATGTCTAGTGATGTACTGGTTCGTTAAAATGTATATCCGCGGATACGGCTCCGAATACGAATATTTGGTGTCATGATCCGTGGATACGAATCTTTATTTTCTTATTCAATCGGTATCGGCGCGCGAGGACTTGAAACGAAAGTTGACGTCAAGCCCGCTGCAACGACAGGCAGGACATGTATGATCATGTCACAAATAAGAGTACCCTTCTCCCATTCCGTGGGTGTCGTATTAATGTCATAGCACACTTATCAGCATGGAACCGAGTAAAATGAGGCGATTTGTTACGTTCTGTATCCGTAGCCGTTCCGTAGCGTTCAATAAAAAAGAGGCGCTTCTTTTCCGCACACTTATGCTGCCATACAGTAAGGGAATTTTTTTTCGTCAATTGAGTTAATAATAGATTCGGAATCGCTTCATTTTGGCGATTCCGAATCTATTAGGTATTAACTTATTTCACGAAAAAATGTTCCTTACTGCATTTATCGCTCTTGGACGGCAGTATGTGCTACTGTGCATATTTCTATATATACATACTAGCTTTTGCCCGCGACTTCGTCCGCGTAGAGTAGTTACTTCGGGCAGCATTTAATTTTTTTTATTATTTCTTCTAACCCAAGCGCCATATATTTTCATGGTTTTTACTTTAAAAAATGTCAGATTTCCGTATAAACTTTTATCCTTATCCCTTAGGGTTAAAATTTTCAAAAATCCTGAAATACGTAATTTTTAATTTCTAACTAAGAAGCTAAATACCAATTTTTATCGATATAGCTTCAAAACTGACGGATTTCCATACAAACTTCTCACCACCTTAGAGGGTGAATTTCCAAAAATCCTTTCTTAGTGCACCCCTAGACCTGGAACCTACGTGCCAAATTTCGAATCTTTAGACCCAGCGGTTTGGGCTGTGCGTTGATATGTCAGTCAGTCATTCAGTCAGTCAGTATTCATTTTTTATTTTATATAAGATCTATGCAATTGAAACTTCATCCCTCATACTATAAAACATGGTCTAAAGTTAGTCGTGGTTTAAAACTGATGCTAACTCTGTCTTTCATCCAGCAAATAAAAGTGACAGAATCAGTTCTAAGCCATGACTAAATTTAGTCCATGTTTTATAATAAGGGGGTATATGTTCAAAAAGGTTTACTATTGACATCATATCCCGCCGAGAATTTTGTTTATCTGGTATAATCCCAAGCCATGTTATGAGGGAGTCTTGTTTTGATTGACTCGTCTTGGCAGGGTCACTACAGTGCTCCCAGATTAATATTTCATTGTATCTTGTTAACAAAATAACGAGAACGTATTTCAGCATTGATAAATTGAAAAGGAATCCCCTCATTCAATCTATCAGTACCATCTCTTGATAGTGCTGCGTCTTCATCAATTCCCGACCGAATAAGTTTTCTCGAACGATCCATCAACCATTGTATAGGAGAGATCGTTAAATGTAGTTCGAATGCTATTAACACTATGAATGCATTTCCATTTTATTTACGATTGAGAGATAGCGATTAACATTTGAATTGGTTATAGAAGTACTTTGATTACTTATTTAAATTAACATAATGTATTTTTTGACGATAGCTCTTGGCCTTCATCTGATGGTAAATGATCATAAAGTTAAAGGTAATTTTTATCAACCAAAAATAAATTAAAATTAGGAATGTTACAATTATTATTTTTAGGTATTTAGAAATAATCTATTATCTATGCTTAAATATAATAAATAAAAACTTGTATTATGAAGAGATACTAGATAACAGACAAATATGCGTAATAATTTTAGACTTCAAACTTAGTTATTTATGCCTTTAAGGGCGTGCATCCGATTTACGTCAAAATTGTCACATTTTGTGGATTTTTCAGACTTAATTTTGAAGCGATGTGAACAGACTTTGCAAAGAAATTATATTCTTGATTTAAACCACTATAGAGAGATATTTTAATTTACACTTATAGTTTTTTAAAGCAAGGCGAATCTTATAGCGTAGTTTTACGAAAATGCAGTTTGGAGCTATCTTTCAGATAAAATACCAGCATTATAATGGCAAACAATACTTTGCGAAAATCGATTTTCCAATAGAAAATATACTATTCTAAACCAATATAGAGCCCAATAAGTAAAAATTGAGACAACATATTAAAAAAGAGATACCAAAAATATTTGTAAATTGGTAAATTTTAATGACGATTTTTACAATGTATTTGAAATTAAACTCATTTTATGTACTTATTATATTAAAATACATACAATGCAAGACATCAATGATATTATAACATTGTTAAATGCACTCAGATATTTTTAATAATTTAATGAAAAATGGTCTAAATTCGAGCTCGCGCATTTTTCGATCGTACACCCCGGGTCTTCCCAGCTAGTCGACTTATCGCTCTGAGCAATGTCCATGTGTGTATGGGGTCACATAGACAAGTGTATCTAACAACAATACAGCGTAAAAATATTATTGGTACTTCAATGAATGCACACTCTTAAGATGCAAAAAGTTAACGTATGTTATACCTATATTTAATTAAATTCATGTTATAATAACTAAAATACTGTATATATTTGATATAAATTTTGCAGCCGCTTAAAAAATCTGGTATAATTCACATTTCCTTTAAGTTTGTTTGTTGCATGCTTGCAAATAATTGTGTAACATTGTAATTTATTTATGAAAATTAATGACGTAAAAAATTCTTAGATGAATATAAAGATTTAAAAAAACTAAAACAAACTTATATCTTAACCTTCAGTGAACGAACCAACGAACAAAAGCTGAGAACCAGGACTTAATTAGTAAGTAATTAACAGGTAAGTAGCACATGAATGTTTATCAAGTATTAATTAATTTGTCCTCAAAATAAAATCACTAAACAGTCAAAAAGCTCTTCCAATAAAGAATAAAGTTCAACAACTAATTTAATTGCTACAAAAATAAGCCTTAATTAATCGTGAACTAAATACAAAATCGTAATAAACGACTCGTGAGTCTTTAAAAATATCATTTTTATTTTTTGTGTCACATGCTATTTCTTATTGCGAGTGTTGGTAAGGGTAATCGTCCAGTGCGCGCGATCAGATGCTATCTAGTTTCCGAGCGTCGCCGTCGCGTTATTATGATAATAGCCGGTAGACACGAACTTTATTGTGGTCGGTATCAGCGCACTTTGTCATATTTCTGTCTTATGCTTATGTTGCTCGAGAAATAATACCACCTTACACACGGTGCAGTCAAATCCCCTGCGTAGTGTTGTGTCCACGTTGTGTCTCTGTCGATGACTAAGTTTTCCAGCTGGCCTATTCACTAACTTTTGTTGTCAATTAGGGTGTATAACTAGCGAGCAAAATTACATCCATTGCTGTTTTATAGGACAAGTATCACAATAGCGTTATGATCATAGATATTGGAAACTGTAGATCGGCAATGTAAAAGAGAAAGAGCATACTAACGCGTATATTAGAGCGAGATAGATAGACGAGACCATTACACGTACACGCAGGGGGCCTAAGGAGGCCTGTCAGTCACGTAGAAAAGACAGCAACTGTCAGACTGCAGTATTATTTTTCATGCACACATGCGCATTACGCACACCACGGTGTATTTTTTTGGTCTCAACCTAGTCGATTCATTGCCAATCTATAAACGTCAGTAATAATAAATCTGTGGTTATGATAAAGTAGTAGCAGATCAGTAAATATCTCGGTGACTTTTGATTTTATCAACATGACATTTGTCAAAAAAAGTTAGCGAAGAGGCCGGCAGAACTTCCTAGGTTGGAGATGATGTTACACTACGGTTTACCATTGCTTCGTAGAAAAGAAAGTGGATTGTTATATTCTATTTCATTATAAGTCGCGAATAGAGGTGGAACGGGCGAACATCTAATAACCAAATCAAAAACATTTTAAACAAGTGTCAGATCAAAATTAATTCACCCCCACATGGGATCCTGCTCTCATCACGGGGGGCGCATCCCTGTATCAACTTCTTCCCTTAGACCGCATACAAAGGAGAGCAGCTCCAATTGTTGCCGAATCAGCCCTTTCTGATCGGTTTGACACTTTGGCATTGCATAGACATATGGCATTACTTAGGATCTTCTATCGTCTTTATCACGGGGAGTGTTCTGAGAAGATGTTCAGACTTATACCAGCTGCTGCACTCCGTCCCCAGTCTGGATGCCTGGTTGTCCACAACGATGCGTTTTTCAGGCAATTTTGCTACCGTGGAACACAGGACTGTGGTACCACCTTTGGAACTGGACAAACTGGACATCTTCAAAAAGAGAGCATATTCTTTCCTTAAAGGCTGGCAATTCATTTTCGATTCCTCTGTTGTTACAAATGTCCATGTTCGGCGGTGATCACTTACCATACGGTGAACAGTCGGCTCAAAAAAATATATATTTCGAAATTGACAATTTCATAGGAAAGGATCTCATGTACCGCTGCATAATTTATTAGAATGTTTATCAATACATCATAAAACCTAAAAATATAGGCTTTATCAATTATTAATATCTATACGTGAATGATAAAACATTAAAATTAACATTAATCACTATGTGGTAAACCCATTATGTAGGGTCGTCTGGGTAGGTACCACCGCCTTTCTTATTTCAGCCGTGAAGCAGTTTGCTGTGTTTTGGATTGAAGGGAAGGTAGCTGGTGTAATTACTGGGCATGAAAGGCATATCATCTTAGTCCTCAGGATGGCAACGCGCTTGCAGTGCAAAGTGATTTACCCTTAATATTGCAAGTGTCTATAGTCTATAGACAGTAACCCCTTAACACCAGGTGGGCCGCAAGCTTGTTTGCCATCTCATAATATATGTATATAAAAAAAACAGGTACAAACTATATAAACGTAGAAACTCGTGCATAGCAATGGTAATCTCATCTTGCCACGTAGAATTTCCTTTGTCTTGATAAATAGCATATATTTACCAAACAGAATCGCACAGCTATGTAAGTAGTGAGTCAGTGATAAGCGTATCTCGCCGAGACCGATTCGATATACCTACTTCTTTAATATCTGCAATATAACTCACTCATATTTGCAATAAAGTTTTGTAATTGAATATGAGGAAATTCTGTAAATATTTGCTAGTTTTCACAGCTACTCAACTAAGACTCATCATCATCATCAATACAGTATTTTTAACTGACGAACGCATGTGAGCTATGATTGTGTATAGATCATAGAACGTTCAATATAAAGTGGAAATTAGGTACAAACTCTTTGAAACCGTAAAAAGTTAATACTGATTTCAAAGCTGGAATACTAATTTGGTTAAAAGAAGAAATAATTTGAATATCTTTTGTTTTTTAAAAAGGGATAAGTCTTTTGTTTGCATTCTGTCGTAGCATGTTGTCGAAAATGCAAAAAAAATTGGTTGTCTGTAAAGTCGGTTTACTGACGATAGTTGAACGTGACAACGTCTTAAGAAAATACTGATGGAATGGTAGCATTTTTCAAAAGAAAAATTTAATTTCATTTGTTTAATAGATTTCGCATTATAGTATGAATAAACTTGTAATAAAATCTCTTTGGCTATACTATTTGTATCTGGCTGGTTTTGGTATCATTGAAAGTTTAAATTTTAAAGAACATAATTCCAAATTCAAATTAGAGAATTAGATTCAGAGCGAGGTAACGCCGCATGACGTCATATTTTTTCGTGCGTGCAGCCGGCTCTATCGAATTATAAGACGTTGTCACGTCAAAAATTTAATGGCGCGTGATAATGATCCTCGCTTGTGGCGCGAACAAGTAAACATTGGCTCCGTCAAATATATTTCAAATAATTATTTACAAAGTTATTTTCCTCGAAATAATAAAATAAACTGATTCTACAAGTGATATTTAATACGTGACAATATTTGTAGTGTTGATAAATGTGAAATAAAGTGACAATACACAAAATGAAAACAGTGATATAATAACGGAATAAACTCAATAAATAAAATACAATACAGAAGATTAAGTGTTCAAAAATAAACACTATAGTAGTGGCGACAAAAATACCATTAAATGACATGTGAACATTGTGCAACATTTAAACTGATATAACGACATCACATAAGACCGCATTAAGAACCGTGACTTAAAATTTGAACTTTGGACCCGTAGCTAATACACATCTACATAGTGTATTGAATAGCAGTAACAAACATAAATTCTCTTAATACTAACGCAATTTCATCACGCCCCTTATTCAATCGGTGGCCGAATGGCTGTTGACATAGACTGACAGTGAACGTGTACGAGAATACGCGGTTCGAATCCCTGAGAGAAAAATGATATTTGTATTTTTGTGACTAAATAAATTTTTCTTAGAATATTGCGACTAGTTTTTAAAAATTCTTATTGACTCTGAGTAGCTGCGTAAATTCTTCGTTACAAAAAAATACGATTTTAAGCTATTATTATAAGTGAAAGTATATGATTTAAAGTGAAATATATAACATAGAACGATGACGCTACTCTGTAATAAATGCAACACTAAAATTTTAAATAAAGAATATCTTACATGTGGAAGTTGTAAAGAGAAATATCATATAACTTGCACTATAGTTACTGAAAAGAGATTTCGGCTAATGACTATTGGAAATAAAAATACGTGGCAATGTTCAGCCTGTATGGAGTCAAAAAGAAGGAATAAAGCCCGAATCAATAACATTCCATCATGTAATGACAATATAATGACGAGGGAAAGGCACAAAACTATGACATCTGTTACCCCACAATTATCGCTCGACTTAAGCGAAACATTGTCTTCTCCGAACATAACACTCAATCGAAGCTGCCCCGAAAACAGGACATTTTACAATGAGGAAATCGATGACTTAAAATCAAAAATTATGCTACTCGAGACGAAACTAGAAAGTGCGGACGCTGAAATAGAAAAGTTACTGACAGAAAACTATCAGTTACAACAGGAATTATCAAAACGAGATTCAAAAATATCTCAGTTAACACGTATATGCTGTTCAACGCCAAAAACCACACCTAAAAAGCATCTAAATACGCCTAACAACAAAAGAAGCAAACCTAACATAGGGAGTTGCAATTTTTTGGAAACCCCAATCCAGCAAAAATTTACAGAGAAAGCAATGTTGATTAGTAACCATGAAGTTCCAGCGTCTATGGATAAACAAACAATTGCATCCCCATCAGGCATCTCGGTAACTAATCGGGAAGGGATGAAGAGTGGTGCAGCAAGTTATGGACTAGAAAAAAACAAGATATGCTTAATTAGTACAAATATGCTCACAAAGACTCTGCGTATTGCTGAAAACTACATGAACGAGAACTATAACATATGTCATTACCTGCTGGCTGGTCGCGGTATCAAAGCACTACTACACGAACTTCAACTTAAGCTTTTAGAATTTACACTAAATGACTTTTGTATTATATTTATAGGTGATCAAGATTTCCATTCCACTACTAACTATTATGAACTAGTATCTTACATACGACAAATAATGCTTAATGTATTGCACACAAATGTAATCATATGTGCACCTACTTATAAATGTAAAAAAATTAAAAATATGTACAACTGGAGGATTGAAAGGTTTAATAAAATGCTACATAGTGACATTGTAAGGCATGAGTATGCTTACTTTCTCGATTCCAATAAAAACTTGACGTATGACTTTAGCATGTTTCATGAGGGTTCTGGTATAATAAATAATTATGGAATGCGAATTATTTTTAGTGACATAAAAAATCTTATGAATGACATTTTAGAATCCAATTCCCTTATTAGATGTAAAGGTAACTATAGTGAAAATCAGATTATATCTAAACAAAAAAATGGACAAAAATTAATTACTAACTATTTTAAAAATAAATCTGGTGAAGATAAAGCAGAAAAGTGTTTTCGTCAATAAATGCAATCTTAAAATATCTTCATTCCAAAACAAAAAGTTTAATATCATGCATTTAAATGTACAAAGCATCAGATCGAAAATAGACCAATTAGAAATATTAGCACACGAAAAAAATTTTGATATATGCTGCTTTAGCGAAACTTTTTTGAAAAATGAAGAAGTGGACATATTACAGATAGACGGTTATACTAAAGCTGCACACTTTTGCCGAACACGAAAGAATCGAGGTGGAGTTGCAATTTTCGTTAAAAATACCATTGACTATAAGAACCTGCAATGGATATCGGATATGTCCATAGAGAGTCACTTTGAGTGTTGTGGCCTAGTACTGTGTGGAATAAATCAATTAGTAGTTTGTGTTTATAGAACACCAAATAGCAATTATGATATTTTTTTATTGAATATGGAAAATCTTCTCCGTAAAATAACGACTAGGACCAGAAACCGTTATAAGAACGTATTTATTGCAGGTGATTTCAATATTAATATTCTTGAAAGTAATAACAGAAGTGAAGAATTTCTTAACATGTTCCGATCGTACAAGCTATATCCCTCTATTAGTGCACCCACTAGGATAGCACAGCAGTCGGCTACCTGTATAGATAATATATTTACGAACCTAAAGCAATATGAAGTAGAAGTAGCAGACTTAGGTTTGTCTGATCATACCTGTCAAATAATATCATATTTGTCAAATTTAAGTTATAAGGAACGTTACTGGTTTGTTCATCAAAAAAATCCTGACAGGTGTATAGACATATTTTTAAAATATATATCGCAGATAGGATTTTCTGAAGTTTACACGCAAACAGACGCAAATGAGGCATATAAATCTTTTATTAGTTTGTTCTCGCTTATATACGAACTTTGTGTTCCAACTAAAAAAATTAAAATAACATACAAACGTATACAAAACTGGAAAACTGAGGGCATAGTTAGATCGAGTAAAATAAAAAGACAATTATAATTACAAAAACAAAACAGTAATAACAAATCTATAGCTGAGAAGTATAAAAAATTCTGTAATATATTGAAAACCGTTACAAGACAATCAAGAAAACTATCAAATATTAACTACATAAATAAAAGTAAAAACAAAAATCAAGCTGCTTGGCAGGTGATCAAACAAAATACCTCACAAACAAATACCATAAAAGTTACAACACCAAGCATAAAGAATGACAATAAATTAATTACTAATCCATTTGACATTGCAAGCAATTTTAATCAATATTTTATTAATCTGACTAAGCCTAAGCAAAATAATACTAATTCTAACATTTTATATAATACAGCGTGTCAAATTAACCCAAATAGCATATTTTTAGCCCCTGTAACGACACAAGAAATAATCGCGGTAATAAAAAAACTGAATAACAAAAAAAGTACAGGATATGACAACATACCAGTAAAAATAATAAAATTGAGTTCCACATACATAGCAAAACCTTTAGAATACATAATCAACCTAACACTAGTAACAGGAATTTTTCCAGACGATTTAAAAATAGGTTTGATCAAACCATTGTATAAGTCAGGGTCAAAAATAGAAATGAATAATTATAGACCTATTGCACTATTACCTAATTTTTCAAAGGTTTTTGAAAAAATAATTTACGAAAGGATAAAAATATTTCTAGATAAAAACAAAATATTACATCCTAATCAATTTGGTTTTCAACAGAATAAAAATACAACGTCTGCAGTTTTCAGGTTTTTAAAACAGTTGTGGGCAGATCTAGATGAACAAAGAACCTGTATTGGAATCTTCTTGGACTTGTCGAAGGCATTCGATTGTGTTATTCACTCGACTCTAATAAAAAAACTCGAACATGTGGGAATTCGTGGTAATGCTCAAAAACTTATTGAGTCATTTCTTACTAATAGATTACAAGCTACAATAGTTGAATCATATGACAAGAAAACAAAAACAATAGAACGAATACAATCAAATTATGAAAATACTTTACAAGGTGTTCCGCAAGGTAGCGTGTTGGGACCTCTACTATTCTTAATTTATATTAACGAATTACCCCTAATAATGGCACATCTGTGTGTTATGTTCGCCGATGATGCTACTATTTTTATTTCTGAAGAAAAGCTTAACAAATCTGTACTCACCGAGAAAGTAAATAATACTCTTGATAAAGTAACAAAATGGTTATCTTCAATCAATCTGAAAGTTAATATAGAAAAGACAAAAATTATTCAGTTCAGAAACTACAAACAAGTACCATTAGATTTAAACATTGTTATAAACAATGCAAAGGTTAATAGTGTAAATGACACAAACTTCTTAGGACTCACGATTGACCCAAATTTGAACTGGAAGGCTCATATTAATAAAACCAATAAGAGACTTGCAAGCAAATGCTATGCATTATCCATATTGACAAATGTTGCCTCTAAGGATGTTGCAAAAAATGCTTACTATGGTTATGTGTACCCCATTTTGACATATGGCATAATATTCTGGGGAAATTCTGTTAATGTAAACTCAACATTCTTATTACAAAAAAAGTGTTTAAGAGTAATTTATAAGATAGATAGAATGGAATCGTTGCGGAATGTGTTCAAAAACAATAAAATCTTAACTTTAACTTGCATTTACATTTTGGAAACGTGTTCATTTGTAAAACATCACCCAGAATATTTTAATAAAGTAATAGCGACAAAAAGTAATGTACGATCGCAGTATAAACACAACTTATGTTTGTATGAATTCCATAGTTATATTACGAATAAAAGTACTATTAATAATGCGATCAGAATATTTAATAGACTGCCTACGCGCATTAAATCTTTAGAAGGCAACAAATTTAAAAATCAGCTTAAAGTATGGCTAATTAATGAATGTTTCTATAATCTTAATGAATATTTTAGGTGACATTAAATTCAAGTGTATTTTTAAGAGTTACTATGTTCTACTGATATTAGGTACTAAGAATATTGTACGTCCGAAATGGGCAAACTGTTGAGATTAAACTTTATATGTAAGATCACATGTACACAGTTGAAACAATAAATGATTATCTTATCTTATCTTATCTTATCTAATGAATGTGTTTGAAAATTTTCACTACGGGACTAATCGGGGTATAATCAAGTTACAGGATACCTGCTTCACCGTATTTCACGGTTGCACGTTGCTGTGCCTATTTAAACGTGAAAGAACATCCACCAAAGACGACCCTCGCTCGGGCCACCCCATAACGGTAGTGACCTCCTTTTTCTGGGATAGTAAAAGGGTGTTCATCAGGGAATGTCTCGACAGAGATTCGAAAATGATGAAGCAGCAGTCGCTGCAGGACTGGAATTTTAGGTGCTCAAGATGAAGAGTTTTTAAGATAATAATTTTCAGCTTAGAAAAAAGATATTACTAGTGTATTATGCTAAAAGGCGACTAAATAAAAAAATGACAATTAATAAAAGTTTTTTTTATGGGAAAGGGGACAAACGAGCAGACGGTTCACCTGTTGGTAAGTGATCACCGCCGCCCATGGATATTTGCAACACCAGAGGAATTGCAAATGCGTTGCCGGCCTTTAAGGAAGGAATACGCTTTTTTTTTTGAAGATGTCCAGGTCGTATCAGTTAGGGAACACCGCTGGCGAAAGTTGGTTCCACAGTCGGAACCCCGGTAGGAAATTGCGCGAAAAACGCACGATTGTGGATAGCGAAGCATCAAGACTGTAGGGATGGATTTGTCCTCGCGAGGAACGATGGCGGAAAGTTACCGGCAACATTTTCATTCTCACTTTTTATTGAACGCCCCTCGTACTTATAGTTACTTTAACTACGTAGTGTATGTTGCGGGCAACTTATATGATTCCGCATTTTACCAAATGCCTCCGCTTATCATGAAACACCACAATGGCTACTAGATTATAAAAATCTCTACAGCTTTCTTTATGTTTTTAGATAGAATGGTAGTACAGGAGTGATCAGTAGGTTCAGGGTTATTGCCTTATGACCAAGCGGGATAGACTGTTTGTGGGAGAGTCTAATGTACCTATATTTTGCATTAAGCACGTTGCACGATGCAAGTTGTACAAACGGCGGAATCACACAAATTGCCTGTGATATAGATAGAGGCACATTGTCTGTGTGCATCAGATAATGTTGCCTGAGAGACGATAGACATATAAAAATTAGACTGCCTCAAGGACCACTACTAGGTGGTAGGTCTGTATGTAGGGTCGTCTGCTAATATGCCCTGGCGACTAAGAGGGCATTCAAGATCCCTGGAATGTACTCTCTACCTCATTGGGGGAAGTAGTGACCTATGAGTCAACTACAGATGGTAATTGCGGATGAATGTATGCTCCCACGCAACCATCGTCATGCGGAGAGAAGGGATCCGACAGTTTTTAGTGGGTATGCTAGCTGGTGACTCCCACAAAACCCTGGCGTGGCCTTATTCTCGCCAAAGGTAGGTATAAAACGTTTTCTGTCGAAAAAAAAGGTACCACCGCCTTTCCTATTTCAGCCGTTAAAAAGTTTGCTGTGTTTCCGATTGAAGGGAAAGGTAGCCACTGTAATTACCGGGCATAGAATTCATTTCATCTTAGGCTTCAGGATGACAACGCACCTGCAATACCAAGTGGTTTTTTCCTTTTTATTGCAGGGGCTCACGTTCGGCCCCCTTTGGTGTCCGATCCTTCCAGGCATATCGTCTATCGTTGCAACCGCGGCTGTGGCGTTGAAATGTGTGCTGAAACCGCTTGTCTGGAGACCGCAAGTTAGCTGCCAAAAATTCGTTCCAGCATCATGCCCCACTGCGTTTCTGTGCGTTGTAGCACTTGTATGGCTTTGATTGTCTTTTTATGTACATTTACAAGCGACTTTAGTGAAGACGGGGCTGGTCGGTATGGCGCAGCCCGAGACGAAAGTTTGTCTCTCAATTGGACTGGTAGCTTTTGTATGATTGTTTCCGCTTTCCTAAGAGGGGAAGTGTACGAGTAAATCCGTACCTATATTTGCGTAGTATAGAATAAATGCGGCAGTAAAGCTCTTAGTCACACTGACGAAGAGCATATTCAGACGATGTTTAGTCGGTTGGTAGGCAGCTTAGGCTTAAGTCCGACATAACTTGTGCAGACCGGTCTGCCCAAGTATACATGAGGACTCACTGTCTCTTTCTTCTGTTTCTGCACATTGTTCTCTCCTATGACACGGCACTGAGCTCGGTCTACGGCTCTTATTTTCCAACAGCTACCAGCCACTTTATGTACAAGCAAGGTATAAGACCAGGTTTGAATCTTGGTAAAGACAAAAAACAACAAGAACACAACACTTCATCAGCCGTGAAATTGTTATTTATAGGTAAATGGCTGTATAATACCGGCAGAGCAGAATAGCATCCCATATCCTCCAATGGGTGTCGTAGAAGGCGACTAATGGATCAGCAAAAGAGTATTGATCACCTTATACTCCGTCCAGCAATCCGCATTGGGCAAGCGTGGTGGACTACTGCCTTAATCTCCTTCAATAACAGGGAGAGGCATTGTGTCCCAGCAGTGGGTCGAATTAAAATGGCTGATGTGATGAGATAGGTATCTACACTACACACCATCATAAAATTGCGATGTCTTTTAATATATTTCAGCAATTACTTTTAAGATAAAATTAAAGTTTATTTCATCTTCTATAATACAATGAATACTGACTGACGACACATCAAAGCACAAACCAAACCGCTGGGTCTAGAGATACCAAATTTGATACGTAAGTTACTTATGAGGTATAGGGGTGCACTAAGAAAGGATTTTTCAAATTTTAACCCCTAAGGTGGTGAAAAAGGGGGTGAAAGTTTGTATAGGGAAACAAGATTAGTTAGACTATTTTATTCGAAACTTCACAAGATTACCCCTATCAATAAATGAGAAAATATATGTTTCAGGTTTTTCAGAATTCAACCCCTAAAAGGAGTTGGGGTGAAAAGTCTGAAAATCAACATGAGTATGTTTTCGTCGTCATTGAAGATAAAACCATGAAACTTTGAATTGAGGCACTTGTTAAGAAAAAAATAAATATACATGCTAGCGTTTTTGAAATTTAGACCTACATTGGGATGAATTAAGGAAAGAAAGTTTGTATGGAAGTCCATACAAATCTATTGTTTACTATACTTATATTTATTGGAAACAAATGTATGATCAGTAAGAACTTACGTACCCTACATTTTTTTTAAAATGTAACTATGCCACGCGGACGAAGTCGCGGGCAAAAGCTAGTTACGTATAAAGCAAGAAGCACTATAAAGTTGTTTATAATTCAGTTTTCATTATACATAATTATAAAACTTTTTGAAATAACTCTGCCTTACTAATCCTGACTCTCTTATGGGAGAAAAATATGACCTGACTATATTAGAACTGCCATCCTTCTTCATGATGCTCAGAAGGTACTGTGGAGGCGTCGATACTCTTTCGCCACTGGCGCGTTAGGTTTGTCGATAATTAGTAATAAATAGAGATATTTGATTTGGGAACGCGATCCGCGGGGTGACGTCAGAGAATAGGATTTGACACATTCAGATTGGATGCATGACCGCCGCGCTGTACCGTTGTTAAATATTTGAGATTTGCTATAAAATAATATAAGTCTAATATTAATCCAGTATTTCATTGAGTTACACCCTAGACGATCCCGGCGGTCGTCACAGTACCACGTGAACAGCCTAACGAGTTAAGGCGACGTCACAAACCCCTCGTGTGTAGGGACTTTAATTACTAGACAACCAGTGGCACAAATGTGTTTCTGTGTGGTTGCAGGTGAGCTATAATTACATGAAGCTAGCGAAATGAGGTCGCACAAGGCTTCTTCGAACGCGGTTTACACTAAGACGTCTTCGTTGGGGCGACTGTTCATACGTGGTGTAAAGGGTCCTTTTTATATTTGTTTGTAATCGTAAAATTGGAAGCATCGTAGGATTATAATAAATCTAGAAGTTATTTACTGACAATAAACTATTATGACATTATCAACAACGCACAAAAAGAGCCCATGGAGTACCTAATGGGCGAGGCTTTCTAGACATCAAGAAAGGAGTTCGACCCAAGATAGATAAAGAATTTAATACAATGGTATCAAAAGGCAATATTACAAGGTATAGATAATCAAGTAAGAAAAATCGCTGAAACTGACGTGATGTCAATGCAAAGAATTCATAAAATATTAATTATTAATTATGTACTTTCCTTATTTTATATTATTAATTATGTACAAGAATCGCAAACAGTTTTTTTTTTATATTATGACTTTAAGTACTAGCTTCTACCCGCGACTACGTCTGCGCAGGATCAGTATAATTTATAGCCTATATGTTATACTGATGTTTGAGCTATATTTTTGTAAAGTTTTATTAAAATCCACTCAGTAGTTTTAGCGTGAAAAAGTAAAAAACACACATCCAGACAGCACATCTATATCTACATCCATAGAAATTTTTGCGCTCATAATACTATAGTACGATTTAAGAAAACACCATGGTGTAAGGCGACCTTATAGTACCTCACTTTTGGCAGTGATGTCAAATGTCCTCACAACGTAGGATTAATCCAAATTATGTTATGCAAATGATTTTCATTTTTGTCTGTTAAATATCACTGAGTTTTGAAGACTGGATGGACATGTAAATAACCAAAGAAAAACTGCTAAGATTTTATAATTGGAATTTTAGACCGGCACGCTCAAATACTTCACGAAAAAGTTTTGGCTCAGTCATTTTAACGTGCTTAACGAAGCACGGACGAAAATCGACTTGAAAAATTTTCGGCCACCCATCAGAATACCGACCGCGCAGTTGGTAGCTAAGCTTTCGTGATCACACATGACGATGGCGCCATCTACCTCTTCTACGTTAAATGAACTTAAATTGTTATTTTTGCTTGCTCAACAAAATTACCTGTACCAATAAAAAAAGAAAACTTACTTTTTCCTATATAAAGAATCTGAACAAAGACTATTTACTAGTACTCCGTGAATCTGAATCACACTTTTTTATTACATGCTCATCATGTCATCTCATACATGCCTTTAGCAATGTTCGCACCATGGAACATGTTCAATAGTTCACACTGAAATTCAGAGCTACCCAAACTGCAAACATACGAAAACTGCTAAAATTTTCTTAAAAATTGATCTAGAAATCTTTAGAAATTACGTCACAATGCTACTTACTTACATGTAACTCAAAACCCAGTGAATCATAATAACAATGAATGGCAAAACTACTGGCACATTCCAAAGTTACACAATCAACCAAACCAGTAACCTCCGCAGTATCAATGTTATCAAACAAGTGATTAACAACACAATGAGGGTGTGTTTTCAAAATGGTCAGAATCAAATCTGTTATTGTTTCCATACGCCTGTCAACTTCCCTGAACAAAACTTTATCGAACAAAAGCATTTTGAATCTTACACCGGTAAAGTTAAGGACCATTCGATTAACCATTTTGTTTTTATAACCCTCCAAGTTCTTATTGGCTATTGAAACTTGATTCGCAGTTGCACATGAAAACTGTTTTCTAGAAAAACATGCATTGACGTTTATCGAAGGTTTATCATGACGTTTACAGCTTTATGAAAATATTAGCAAGTTAAGGATTGGTTAAGATTGAAAATCTTATTTTAAAATAAACATACACATGTAGGTAAAGTGCCATATGCATATACGCTTCCGCGGATATTAAATGCTCGTACCTATGAAATGTTTTCAAAAAAAGGTTTCTCATAGAGAATTATCGTAAACAACGTTTCAATAGCTTCTACGACGGCTATTCTTTTAAGTCTAGAGTCTGTCAAAATAGTAAAGTACAAAAAATTTAAATATTATAAAGTAGGTTTTAATAAATAATAGAGATAAAAATTATATTTGACGGGCAATTGATTGATTCATTTCCATAAATGAACTAAAGGCGAGGGTATAAGATGAAGGAAGATTGACCAATGATGTCAGACCAATTGTAACGGATACTGATGACACGGGCCGTATATTTGCCGCTCACGAATAGGACTACAATTCTCATCCTTCCGAATGAATTCCAAATCTGAACTCATGCAGACCGTCACACAAAAGGGGTTGATGTCAGGTGGTCGACTATGCCAAAACCTTTAGCAGTATGGTGACGTTTTGCTCCAACTTAATAAAGTGGGACTTAGTAAGTTTTTTAGTATAAAAACGTTACGCAACTAAAAGCGCAATTTTTATGTGAAACGTGAATTGCGCTTCTTTCCCCTAGTGCCGCTATTCACGTTTCCCATACGAATTTAGATCTTATCTCAAACAAATTAGTTACATTTTTCTTACTAAAAAAACTTACACTACGGGTACAGGATATTAAGAAGAAAACTTACAAAAAATTGAAATTACATTCAATGTTCTATATTAAAAAGCGCTTGCACAATACAACATGGCACCGCTCTCGTAAAAGGTTGTCCTGTTACGAACGTTAAGAACTCCCCTCACTCCTAATTACATTCAAACTTATACAATTATTGTTATTACTAAGTAGGCAGTAGTCTTTAGTTAAAGCACAGGTTAAAGACTCTAGACATTATGTAACTCATATTTTTCATACGAGTACTTATGTCGTAGATATCATTTACTTTTTAGCTTAAGTTGAAATGTTTCTCTAATGCCGTGAATTTGTTGCAGTCATTTACGGCAACGTAGATTATCACAATAAACGAAAATAGTACTTATAACCTTTTGTAATTAAAATCCTTTAAAAGATCTTAAAGACTAACAATTGCTCTTAACTATAACCGTCGACATGAAAAACAACATTTGCAAAATTTAATTTTTGCAGCTGCCTGCGATCGACGTACCATGGGTGCCTTCGAGATTAAATTTTCTCGGTGCACACTGAGTCATAATTTCTCTCCGGTGCATAAAACTGAAAAGAACACCGGTCGAGGCGTCGTTTCTTAATTTACGAGGGCGTTGTGTGGCAGCCATCTGCAGGTAACCAACGGGCACACATGCGCGCGCGCACCTTCGCCTCCCGCGCCGCGCACTGTCCGCCGTCCGAACAATCGATCGTAAATCAGCTTCGATAAAATTATAGGAGGGAACACAATGGATCTCGAAGAGAGCCATCTGCGTACGATAACGAGCCCTGTACTCATCGCACAGAGTCCGCTTTCACGCGCCATCTGCTGTATCCCGCGACGTAACTCTCCGGCTCCGAGATAAAGTCGACATTCGCACGTGTACAGACAAGAAGTGTTTATTTTGAGAAACCTGTCACATGCGAAAGTCGTCCCTCGGCCCGTTAACTTAGAAATAATAGTCGAGTGCTGGTGCACAGCTCACGTAATTGCGAAATTCACGCTTCGTGGTGCGGTACAAAAATAAGATTATGGATTCTGGTGAGCTCCAGCGTTATTGTGATTCGAGGATCCGTCCGTAGGTATGTCTGAAAATTTTACGACTACTATTCCCGGAGGAATAAACCGGCGTGGTTATTGAATATTGCAGTTATTTGTGGAAGACAGCGCCATTGTCCAGAACCGGCGACAATTTCTGCGCCTTGATGTTAGTTTACTGAGCTATTTAGCTCCGAAGCCGTTTCCATAATTAGGTCCTACGGCTTCCTTGAATGCCAGTTCGCTAGTTAACCAGTGCGAAGTAACTAAATGCTGTGTAAAGTCAAGGTTTCGTGTCAACTCTAACTAGATTACTTATAAGGAAAAGCCGCTATAAACTCTTCGACATAATAACATAAATCATTCGCGGAAGTGAAACTCCTTGGTCATGGCAATTCTGGTAAAAATATTGGCAGCCTATTTACGATGCAATTGCTGAATACCTGAACTATAGTAAAGCAGTTGCAAGCTGAAAACTTTACTCTTTGATTTAATTAAAGAAGTTCCGTGAACGCTGTTTGTAGTACGTAAGTCTTTGGAGTGTTTAAATAAATGGTTTTATCGATGTCTTCGTTTCATTAAAACACTTATCTGCGTTGCTTTTTCCTTTTCCTTGGCCAATATCATTGCATCGAAGTTTCTAAATGTTAGTTAATTTAATACCTACATACATAGAATCACGCTTATAATCCTACCAGAGGTTGAGCGTGGCCTTAGATATCATTTGGTTACACATCTGGATCACGTAGTGTCTCAATACTAAGCTCAACATTAAAAAAAATTGCAGTCGAATTGAAAACTTCTTCTTTTGTTTGAAGTCGATTAGAAAAGGAACCAACCTTCAGAGAACCAACAAACAAGAGCTAACAACCAAGACAGATTTTACTCAAAATCTTAGCAGTGCGGGTTAAGCTTCAGCTCACTAAAAAAATCTAATAAAGCTTTAATGAAATAAGTAGGTATGTGTGAGTACTGGCACAGCGCTGTCAACGAAAACGAGGAAAACTTGCACGTCAATATATTTTCTAATATGCTTATGTCAATGCTTGTAAGTAATTCGTCAAGTAAAAACAATGTTTGATTCACCAAGTCTTTTAATCTAAGTAAACCCTCACAAATTGGTAGCAGAGCGTGATTACTGGAAAATGGCAACTACAACGAGTTATCGGAATATAGAACCATTGACCAAATCGAACTACGATACTTGGTGTCTACAAGCGCAAGCAGTGCTGATAAAAAACGATTACTGGGACATCGTGAGTGGCGTAAAAACACTGTCACCAAAAGCAGATGATGCAGAAACGTCGGCATTTAACAAAGAAGACTTAAAAGCTAAAGCTGAAATTCTACTCCTGTTATCGCCGTCGGAGCTTAAACAAATTATGACCTGCACAACATCCAAGTCAGTATGGGACAAGTTAAAAGCCACCTATCAAAGTACCGGCCCTGCCAGAAAAGCGACTTTGTTAAAACAATTAGTTTTGAAGCGAATGACCACAGACCAAGATATACGTGATCACATAAATGATTTCATGGACGTCGTGGACAAACTCGCTGACATGGACATAAAAGTTCCGCCAGAATTACTAAGCATTATGCTGCTCTACAGTCTACCTTCTTCGTTCGAAAATTTTAGAATAGCTATAGAATCCAGAGATGTACTACCAAATCCTGAAATTCTTAAAGTGAAGATCTTGGAAGAATTCCAAGCCAGGAACGGCAGCGAACAAGCTGGAAGCTCAGAAGCCTATCACGTTAAGAAGACAAAGCATAAAATGTTCTGCAAAAACTGCAAAAAGAAAGGTCACGCCACCGAGGCTTGTTGGGGTAAAAACAAAAATCCTAACGGGAATGGTAGCAATAAACTGCCAAAAACTTATATGTGCTTGAATACTGCAGATTCGGATACAGACAAGAATGTTTGGTGTCTAGATAGCGGATGTTCGTCTCATATGTGTGGTGACAAATCCATGTTTACGAACATGACAGCTGAAAACGGCAGCTTAAAGTTAGCATCAAATAAATACTCAGCTGAAATTAAAGGAAAAGGAAAGGTGACCGTGAGTACTGAGAATGAGGTTTGCAATTTCACCGACACTCTTTTTGTTCCTGACGTATCAGTCAACTTATTATCTGTAGGAAAGATAACAGACAGAGGTCATAAAGTCGTGTTTGAAAACGACAAAGCCTACGTCATAGAGAAAAATGGTGACAGAACGTTGACAGCACAAAGAAGAAATGGGCTCTATTTTATAAATTTTGTAAAGGAGATTTCACACTTCACAGAAAGTGAAGATACCAACATGGAATGGCATCGAAAGCTTGGCCACCTAAACGAAAGAGACCTAGACAAAATAGCCAAAGACGACCTCATGTATGGTTTTAACTACAAAGATGAAAAATTAGACACGTGTGAAACCTGTATCAAAGGAAAACTATCGAGATTACCGTTCACAAGGCACGATCTGTATACGACTAGTGTTCTAGAAATAATCCATAGCGACGTTTGTGGGCCTTTAGAGTGCGAAACGCTAGCGGGAAACAAATACTTTGTCACATTCATTGATGACTTTACCCGTTATTGTGCGGTATACTTTATCAAAAAGAAAAATGAAGTATTAAATGCATTCAAAGAATATAAAAATGAAGTTGAAACATTCCACAACAAAAGGATTAAGCACTTGCAATCAGACAATGGGACAGAATATCGAAACAAAGAGTTTGACGATTTTCTCAAATCAAATGGCATCCAAAGAAGGTTGACCACAACATACACGCCTCAACAGAACGGAATCAGCGAAAGGAAGAACAGAACCTTACTAGAAAAAGCTAGATGTCTATTAATCGAAGCCAATGCTCCTAAGAAGTTGTGGGCAGAAGCAATAGCTACAGCAAATTACGTCATTAATCGCAGTCCAGCTAAAGCATTAGAGGGTAACATACCCTTTACAAAATGGGTAGGACGGACACCGACTGGAAAGCATCTTAAAGTATTCGGAAGAAAAACTTTTATTCTAAACAAAAAGAAAAATAAAGGGAAGCTTTCAAAGGTTACTAAAGAAGGACTGTTTGTGGGTTACTCGATGACTTCAAAGGCCTACAGAATATACATACCTAAAGATGACAAAGTAGTGACTAGTAGAGATGTAAAGGTAATAGACAAAATGTACTACGAAGAAATCGGAGAAAATTATGATAATCTCGTAGATGATAGGGAACAGCAATACAAAGTACCTGAAATAGAAAATAAGATTAGAAACAATAAAAATAAAAACAAAAAATTACAACAAATAGAAGTTGAATTTTCTGAAAATAATAATAGAGACTTACCACAAGGAGAAATAGAATCTTATGATAGTACTTCAGATTCAGAACCTGTGGAAATATCAGAGAGTGGGAGGCCAAAAAGAGAAAGGCACCCACCAGCATGGACAAAAGACTATGTTCTTGATGAAACCGAAGAAAGTCATTTATTTTCAGAGATGTCTTACCTCTCGAATGAAGATGAGAACGATGAATACTGGCACGATGCGATAAAATCAGAAATACGAGCACACGTCAAAAATGGCACCTGGAAAATAGAAAACAAAATTAAAGATATGAAAGAAGTAGACTATAAAATGGTACTTAGAAATAAAATAGGACCAGACAATAGTATTACCAGAAAAGCCAGGCTCGTAGCTCGAGGATTCACGCAGAGACCGGGCGTGGACTATAATGAAACTTACGCCCCCGTCGCCAGATTAAGTTCGATCAGATCTGTCATCGGTCTAGCTGTGGAACAAGGATTAAAACTGAACCAAATGGACGTGACCACAGCGTACCTAAATGGCGAGTTAGAAGAAAAAATTGTAATGAAGTGTCCTGAATATTTGGAAGAATATTTAACAGAAATTATGATCGATGAGAGTACAAATGAGGATCTGACGATGTATAATAAAACAGTAAATATGTTAAAAGACATCAAAAACAATACAAACGGAAAAGTATGCCGTCTTGTCAAAGCTCTGTATGGACTTAAGCAGGCAGGGAGGCAATGGTATAAGAAACTCGACACAGAACTAAAGAACATTGGTTTTAAAGCTTCAGAATCTGACCCATGTATATACCTACTGGAGAAAAGAGGAGTAAAAATTATAATTGCAATATACGTCGATGATTTATTGATTGCCTACTCATGTCCAAAGATGTTACAGGAAATTAAAGATCTCCTTAATACAAAATTTGAATTGAAAGACCTGCATATACCAAAGAGGCTCATTGGCATAGATGTTGCTTATAAAAATGGTGGAATCAGGCTGAATCAAGAGAGATTCATAGAAGATACTCTCAAAAAGTTCAACATGGAAAATTGTAAGCCTGTATCAACACCCATAGAGCCGGGTCTTAAATTGGAGAAGAATGATAAGGTAGAAAGAACTGATCTGCCATACAAAAACCTAATCGGTACACTAATGTACATTGCCGTTGCAACTCGACCGGACATCATGTATGCCATCAGCTATCTCTCCCAGTTTAATGACTACTACGGAGAAGAGCATTTTAAGTCCGCAAAGCGCGTACTTAGATACCTCAAGGGCTCAAAGAGCGTTGGCCTTACATTTCAAAAGAATAGTCAAGATTTATATGGCATGGCAGATGCAGATTGGGGCTCATGTAAAGTAGACCGAAGATCTTTTTCGGGATATGTCTTCAAGTATGCAGGAACGCCCATAAGCTGGATGTCTAAGAAGCAAAGAAGCATTGCCCTATCGACTGCGGAGGCAGAGTATGTCGCGCTAACGGAAGCTGCAAAAGAAGCCATCCATCTAAAAGGTCTCTTTGAGGATTTAGGTGTAAAATTCGAGCAGATAACTGTTTTAAATGACAACCAAGCAGCTATCAAACTAAGTCAAAATGCATTGGTAACTTCGAAATCAAAACACATAGATCTGAAGATACACTTTATCAGGGCTTGCATCCAAGAAGGAACAATAAAAGTGGAGTATCTGCAAACCGAAGAAATGGAAGCAGATCTTCTGACCAAGGCTCTGCCTGGCCCACGACTGTTAAAGTTGATATGCAAGTTAGGACTGTCCTAATCTCCATTATAGCGACGTAGCGCCGTGAAGAGGAGTGTGAGTACTGGCACAGCGCTGTCAACGAAAACGAGGAAAACTTGCACGTCAATATATTTTCTAATATGCTTATGTCAATGCTTGTAAGTAATTCGTCAAGTAAAAACAATGTTTGATTCACCAAGTCTTTTAATCTAAGTAAACCCTCACAGTATGAGATTCCAAAAAAGACATCTTATATCGTAGTTTCATTTTGTACTTTTAACAAAAATATTCGTGAAACAAAATCTCATAATATAAATAATTAATTTAAAAAACAAATCATAGTAATCCATATTGTCCGATCCGATCAGTAAAAAAGATGTAATCGAAACATGTAGAACGCAAACAAATATGCAAGTAAAAAATAACTATTTGAAGTTAATTATCTGAAGAGGTAGAAGTGTGCCATTGATGAAAAACAGTCTCAGAATATCAAATAACCTGAAAGATAGTACCTACCTAAGTTTGCACCAAAAAGATGAGGTGGATAGGATAGGATACATAATTTGACGAAAATAAAAATATATGTACCTAATTTACAATCAAACCTTCAGCCAAAAACACGAATTAACATTCTTAATTGCAGTCTTCTACAGTCTCTCGGGGATTCCGATCACTAGGGAGAGGCGGTACCGAGGTTGTGAGTTTTATTCTATTCGTAATTAATGATTTCACGACACTTAAAGATCACGCATTTTGAGTTAAAAATGGAGTCTCTCTGTCGTGTCTTTCAAAACAAGAACTCGGGAGAAACTCTTAGGTTGCCTGTCTTCATAAATCTTCTTAAATATTGTGTTCTTTGTAAATGACAAAGATTTTAAACAAGTAAACTGCTTACAGTTGCATGATAGTATAGCAGACGAAACACCGATGCCAAGAAAGATTATAAAATAGGTGCTCTTTACATAAATAATTAATTTAATACTATTTCATTTTAATCGAAATAATAATACTTTCAGTCAGTACTAAACACAAAACCTAACGTTACTACACATTTAACAAAGCGATCTGGTTGAATCGGATATTAGGAATGAGACTTTATTCCTTTGTATTAGGGTAGAAGAAAAGATGTATGCAATCAAGACCCTCACAAAGGGATCGAATTTCCCGACAGTGGTGGACGAGGCTAGCTTTACGAGCGTCGTAAAGACGTGGCCAGATATTAAATAAGTTTCTTACTTATGAACACAAAGTCATCGGATATAAGTTCTATATTTATAGACATAAGGCCGATTTTGCAATCTAGGTAGGTATATAAGAAAGTCAAACGTATTTTCAATTATGGAACAAATAGGATATGCCTGGGACGAAATGAGATACCAATCTGCGATATCCAATGCCGAATCTGTCTAATCAAGACTCTGCCGAAAACAAATTCTGCCCTAGACCGCTGGAGCTAAATTATTTTTGATCTAGGGCTAAATTATTTTTAATCATGAAACAACAAACACAATGCAATCATAAGTGATCACAATAAGACTTAGCAGAGTCTTATGTAACATTTAGTTACGCATAAAGCCAGCAATCCAGATTATTGCCTAATCATTAAATAAACATCTAGAAAAGGTCATGTTCTTATGACGACCTGAATTCGGGACTTCGCATTACGTATATTGGTGACTTCCCCTCCGATTGAGCAACCGAAGACTTAGAAGAATCCTACTAGTTACTTCTGTGGTGTGTAGTGTAGATAATGATTTATCTGCACATTGGTTTCAAATCCAGATGGATCTATGGAGTTTCTCCCGAGTTCTTGTCGTAAAAACACGTGTTGAGAGACTCCATTTTTAACCTCAACCAACCGTACAATTTTGTTACTTGAGTTACATTTTCACTTGACATTGTCAAAATGCATACGCTTAATGCGACGCCAGGCCATTAATTAAATTAAATAAAAAAAATCCAGATGTCCTCAAATAAAATACTTGGCACGAAGATAGATTAATAAAATATAAGCTTCTTAATACTAGGTTACTTATATACTTCACCTTGAAGTGCCATCTACCGGAGGGCGGCTATCATTAGGGCTACTTATTTGAATTTTGAGCACAGTTGTCCGGAATTGTTCGCAATCGCCTCGTACTCAGAATGAGCCAATAACGAAGTTTTTTTTGAGCCACGAGATGTGTCTCCTTCCGAGTGGTCGTTTGCTTATTTCGAATAGATGGATGAAAAACAATCACAGAATATCAAATAACCCGAAATATGGTATAGGTTTGCAAATGTAGTTGATTTTGAAGAATAAGATTTTTGTTAGCCTACGATGAATATTAAAAATGACTTTTTCATACCACTTGCTCAAAAAAGTGACATTCTATGCCACAAAAAGCGAACATAACAATAGTCATTTTTAATCTGTTAAAAACAGGGAAAGAAAATTGTACTGAATTTCATTCATCCTCTAGGGGGAGAATGTGATTTAAATTTGGAATACTTACCGAAATTTATACTGAACTACATCTGTGTTTACACCATTAATTTTGTATATAAAGCATTATACGTCTTTTTGAAAAAGGAATACGCATTTATTGTGCTGTTATGATTATTAAATAAAATTACGAAAACCGACGAGGCCGTATGAGCTTGATGCCTTTGCTTTCATCAACAATAAATGTACCAAACAAAAATGTAACTCTCTATCAATAATTGGACCAATGTTTCGAATGTTAACTTTTACTTTTAATTGTCATTATTTTTAATAAATGCTTATCTCATATTATTATTGTGTTAATTTTTTCGCAAATGGTACGAAAAGTAGAGTATTTTCCTTGGTGATAAAGCTGTCTTAGTCTTGGGTGAACTTAAATCCCTCGCTACACTCACGATTTAAATCGTCACCCGCGACAGAAGACACTGCTTTATCCCCTTGGTTAATAATCTACTATTAATATTCATCGTAGGTATACTTAAAACCATAAAACTTCAGGAGCGCTATTTCCAAAGACTTTATTTAACGATTTAGGTAAATAGAACTAGGTCCAAAGATGGGCCACGAGATGTGCCTTCTTCTGTGTGGTCGTTTGACCTGGATTTTCCTTGCTAGAGTTATCGACTGGAGTTGGTAAGTACATCATATTTGTCATTATACCACCTATATCGTCAGTAAATTTTCTATTCACTAACTTTTCATATTAATGTTTTAAAGAAAGATGGAGTTTTGAAAACCTCCATACATAGGTATGCACTATAAGCAACGGTTGAACATAAAGATTATATTGATACGTCCATATCTGGCTTTATCGTGTCATTAAACTGGAACAAGCACAGCGTTGCGAAACGGCATCGCCACACCGCCATTTTTTATTCAGTTTTTACAGCTTCTTATTGTATATGAAACTTTGCGAGTGCAATAAAATATTATAATTTAAAATCGTTCTTATCATCTTGAATTCCTGTACAGCTAAGATATATCAATAGGTACCAAACTTTAGCGGTATTATTTTCTTAAGAGCGATTGAATTAGGCACCTAAATGTGACTTTGAATAAAACTGTAAAAACATGAAATACCTATATGTTTATAATGTACATACTTGCCAAACCAATTAAACTATCAAACTAGTGAAAACGTATAGTTATGTTACGCGGTAAATGTGATTCCTATAGTTATTATAAATATTAACCACTAATTATTAATATTTACCTCGTGATTTGGTAAATGTGATGATAACTGTAAAAAAATAACCCTAACCTGCCCATCATCACTCAGCCATGTAGCTGCATAAAACACTACTCTCCCAAAAACATTGCACTCCGCCTGCTCATAAAAAAATAACCCTAAGCTAACCATCACTAAGCCACAGGGTTCGAAAGGATAAATATCAATTAAGTTTGATAATTATTAATAATAACCGATAAAAGTAAATAATTAATTAATAAGTAAATAATAAGTAAATAATTTTGGTAATTATTAATATTTGTTGGTAATTATCAATAATTTTCAATTAATCACACTTACCGTAACAAATAGATATAATAGAGATCTCTACATTGTACGATGTGTACCTACTATCGAGGAAATAGGAATGGGTGACCTATGTCAGAGCCTTCTATTCTCTTCTTAATTAATAGCGTCGCGACACATAAATAAAAATTACGCATTTTGCCAATGTCAAGTGAAAATGTTTCTATAAAGTAACAATAAATTGTACGGTAGATTGAGTTAAAAATTGAGTCTCACAACACGTGTTATTACAAAAAGGACTGGTGAAACTGCCTTATTACAGCAAAGAAAATGACATCGTCATCATCATTCATTTTCCTACCCTCATCATCAACAGCTCATATAATGTCCCCACCGGGGGGCTCGAGCCTAACTAACATTAAGGGCGATTAAGCCTTAGTCAACCACGCTGGCCAAGTGCGGGTTGGTCGACTTCACACACAACGTAAGAATTTCTTCATAGGTGTGTGCAGGTTTCCTTACGATGTTTTCCTTCACCGTAAAAGCGTCGATTAAACGTACATATGAATTCAAAATTTGAGAACACATTTGTACGTGGCGGGGATCGAACCAGTGCCTCCCGGGTAGGAGATGACGCTCTTACGCACTACGCCGCACCGACGCTTTTCTACCCTGCATCCAATTTATTTGGGATCGGTGCAGTAAGCCTTGATATCGACAATACTGCTTAAGGATTTGGCATTAGATATTTACGGCCGTGTGCCTGACACTAACCCTCATTGGAAACGCCTGCTATCTTTCCACAGCACTCGGAACCACCAGCTTAACGTGCAGAAGCACGAAGGAAAATCGATTTGTTAAATTTTCGGTCACCCATCCTAGTATCGACCGCGCACGTGATTGCTTAACTTTCCTGAGCATTACTAAGCAAAGAACATGTCATGTTTGTTGTCTTTGTCAAGTCAATTTATGTCACGTTGATTATAACAAGTTCTAACATGGGTCGGGACCAGGACTCTATTTTCTCAACCGTACTCATAGGTAAGGTGATGCCGGCAGAGTAGAATAGCATCACCCATATCCTCCAATGGGTGTCGTAGAAGGCGACTAATGGATCAGCAAAGGGGTATTGATCACCTTATACTCCGTCCACCAATCCGCATTGGGCAAGCGTGGTGGACTACTGCCTAAACCTCCTCGATAGCAAGGAGAGGCCTTGTGTCCCAGCAGTGGGTTGAATTATAAAGGCTGTAGTGATGTGATAATGACTTATAGGTAGCTTAGTAGGTAGGTACTATACTTTTGAATTGTGAGAATTAAACAGTTTAGATTTATGAGAGGATTAATTTCTACCTTTTCAATGCAAGTTATAAAAGGAATTAATTTCTGGAAGAGGTTTCAAAATAAGTATAAATTGATTAGTTAAAATAATGTGAAGAAAGCATTTAATAGTGAGGTGGTGAGAGCCTGGTAGGTAATCTGTAACACAGGTTTTGTAACACAGAAACAGTATCTCATAATATTAGTTACTTATTAAATTGTTCTTAAGTTTTTCTTAATCATATCTTTTGTACTTAATGGCTATATTGTGAAAGATAAATAAATGAACTTTACTATTATGATTATTATTAACCTCTATTTGTGCAATTACTTACCTACAAAGAAAACACATTGTGCATTTATTTACCTAAAAGAAAACATCCTAATTTAAAATCCAAGTAATGTTTCTTAATGTTTTCTAGATCTGAATAAAGCTAAAGGTAGAGTGAGGAGAGGTAGAGTTTCTGTACCTAAGTTGTATAAGAGCATCTGAAAAATTTGTGACAGTAAAAAATGATACCGCGTACGATGTTAAGACACAGTTGTGTTCCAGTATTAAGATACCTCCTTTATATAACCTACCTAAAATTGGTACTTTTACAGAAGGATAGGTACTTATATAAAAAATCGGATAAAACATCAAAAAGTTGATACAATAAATAGTTGCTAAATTTTATTTTATTTTTAAAATATTTTATGAATTTACGGTTTTCTTTAAGCACAACATGCTTAAAATATAGGTATTTTACTTAATCAGTATCAACATAAAAATAACAAAAAAACTATAACCTCCAAGACCCTAAAAGGGCAAACTATTAAATTAAAATTTAAAAAAATCTCCGCATAATATTTTTAGTTTACGTTAACGTAAGTAAACTAAAAACTACTACATAAAATAAGTTAAATACCTACCAATAGAGGTACGGGTAGATAGGTATCGCTACTCATAAACACTCCCATGGAACAAAAGCTCATCGTTACATTTCCACATACAGGAAGTAAATAATGAAAACAGTGTCTGCGCATCCAATGACAAATGACATCGGAGGGACCATCCCTCCAAGAACAAAAATCTCGCAATATCAACTCTATGTTCATATAAATACGATGCGATGTTGCACGAACGCTTACAGAGGATGGCCCCGACTATCTTGTCAAGCGGGGGAGGCACCGACCAATCGGAATGCGCGCTGAGCGCATCAACTGTCCGTATCATTTGTACCCACTGCGCATCACCGTAAACAATGCCTAAACACATAATTTGAAAAATATTTGGACTAATTTTGATAAAAAAATTACAAAAATACAGTAATCGAAACTTTATTTTCGCATTGGCAACTTGAGACGTCAAAAGCGTCATATTAAAAGTTTTGAAAACATTCGGAATTCAAATTCCCGTCACCACAACTTTTGTAATTCGAACAGGTGCATCTTAGTTTTGAATTCCGGCGCGTTTACGTTCCACGGCCACCTTTTGTTTCCTCTTTTCGAAGTTCTATTGTTTCGGCTGAGCGAAATTACGCGAAGGAACTTATTTGGTAGAGCCAGCGCTACATTGTTGACAAACTTTCGGGATCACTCACCTGCGTGAAGCCGCCTCGCCACCGCTTTCGACCGCATCGCCTCCACGACGGTAAACAAGATTGTCAATTATTCACCGCGATCGATGACACAGTATCGAAAAACGACAGTGGCGAGAGAATTTTTGTATTTACGTGCGGAGGTAGGAGGGTGAGGGGGGTGGAGGGTGGTCCTGTGGGACAGGTGTGTGCGAGCGGCGCGTCAGACGACGGCCGGCGGGACACTGTTCACTGGGAAAGCGATTTTCACGCGGGAAACGCGATAGTGACCGCGGTGTCTCGAGCCGCGACCGCCGGACAACTGTCGCTGCCGGCCGTCGTACACACGCTAACGAGTACTGGCCACTTGGAAAAGAGTCGCGGTCGATTTTTCTTACCCCATGGTTTATGGCTGTATGGTCCTTTTTGTCTTCGTCTTGACTTGACACCAATTTAAACAAATCGAACAAGCAATTAAAAAATATTTGTTTTTTATTAATGGAGTAGATAAAATCATACTTAAAACTACATTATGGTATTATTTGTTTTCAACTTTCTTTACCGGAAGCATGAATATTTACTAGGTTTATTATAAAGTTTATGTTACCTTCTTAAAAGAAGTTTGTAACAATGGTCGTGCGTTCTTCGTAAGGATCGCTAAACTTAAACAACTAGGTGAGCGGTTGCACTTGGATGGGTGACCAAAAACTTAACACATCCATTTCATCACTGTTTTCTAGTATATACCTAGAGTGGATCGAACTTTTCGCCCCAAAGTCCATAAACGGTTCTACCGAGGTTCTGCCAGTAGGTATTCTTTTTTGACAGGCAAGCTCTTAACCGTAACCTAACGTGATGGTAACTGCGATAAGGTTGAAGATGAAACTTCACCTGGAACCCACAACCGCAGATAGACTGGCTATTGTATAGTATCCTCCAATGGGTGTCGTAGAAGGTGACTAATGGATCAGCAAAGGGGTATTGATCACCTTATACTCCGTCCACCAATCCGTATTGGGTAAACGTGCTGGACTACCTACTGCCTAAGCCTCCTTCGATGACAATGGGAGGCCTTGTGTCCCAGCAGTAGATCGAATAAGAAAGGCTATAGGTAATGATGACCTACTACTACCCACGAATCTATCTATCTATACAATAACATGTAAATTAAATAACAAACATCCTGAATACAGGTGGTTTGGGTTTGGTGGTTTGGTGAGGGGATGAAAGTTTGTATGAAAATCCGTAATTTTTTGAGTAAAATACATGAAATTTTATAGGTAGGTATATGGCGCTTGGGTTAGAAGAAATAATAAGAAAATTTAAATGCTGCCCAAAGTAACTATTCTACGCGGACGAAGTCGCGGGCATAAGCTAGTATATATAAAATTCAAAGTCCTGACTGAGATATCAACGCACAGCCAGACTTGAAAGCATACGTAGATACCTTATACAGATGTAGGCATCCACTAAGAAAGGATTTTTGGAAATTCCGTCCCTAAGGGGTAAAAAGTCCACGCGGACGAAGTCGCGGGCGGAAGCTAATAAACCTAACTCTTCCCTTCCAGCACCCTGCTCTTTCTCTATGTCAAAGACATCGCTCTGCGATGCATTGACCCAGTGCCCCAGATATTTGAACTCTTCGACATCCAATGCTACCGGTGGCACAGAAATATGATGCTTATTACCAGCCCCAAAAAACTAATTACTTACTCTTCTAATTATTAGTAAGACTAATTATTAATAATAACTTTAATACATAATACTATAATATTATTAATTTTAAGGATTTAATTAAACTTAATTGTGGAATATATAAGAGGTTCCTCCTCTCTCCTAATTTGCTGTGCCCTTACAGGGTCCACAACGAACTGTACCTATTATTAAGATCTTTCATGCTTTGTGGAATGGCAATAAATGAATATGAATATGAAAGACATGTGTTAATGTCTTGTCTAAAAAACCCGCCAAACTAAAATGGCGAACTAAAAATTTTGTTTATAAAATCAAAATGTTGTTTGAGGTCGGTCCTAAATACCTTACAAGGGACAACATTTATACTATTTATACCAAATATTGAGATTGGCAACCTCAAAAAAAAACATTTAGTTTTTATAAACAAACTTTTTATTTCTCCGTTTTTAGTTTTGAATGCGGTTTTTTTTAATATAAACATAATCTACTTTTTGCTTTTTAGTATTATAATTATAGAAATTTTCAGGAAGCTATCTCGAGATCTTTTAGATTGTTTGCCTAATAATAATATTATGATTACGATATCATCGATGTCGATTAAATAGTCATTATTAGGGATAACTCAAAAAGTACTCGTCAGATGTCGATCAAATTTAAATGGGACCACATGACATGCACCAGCTACCAATCGATAAAAGAATCTTCAAAATCGGTACACCCAATAAACAGTTATGAGGTAAGTAACAAACATAAAAAAACAGTCGAATTGAGAACCTCCTCCTTTTTTGAAGTCAGTTAAAAAGTTAAATTAAAATGTTCACTTGAAAAAAAAAAATTTATTTTTTTATAAGTAGATATATAAAGTGTGAAGTTAAACGTACCTAGTGCTTATGCCGACCGACCCATGTAAGGGTCATTATTTTCCAGAGGTGATTTTTTTATTATTTTTCCTAGTGTCCTGGGGTTATAATAAAGCAAATACCTATGCAAAAATGGTATATCTATATATATAAAAATGTTATGTTGGTTTGTGTACGCTTCAAAAACTCAAAAAGTTCTGCACCGATTGAGTTGAAATTTTAACATGATATAAAATCCGCATCAAGGATTGTTTTTATCTATTTTTTGCATCAGTCACATAAGTATCTGCGACCGCGAGAAAACAGTTTTTTTAACGATCAGCTGTGTACCAGTGACCGCGCCATCTGCCAGAAGCGAGGAAAACACTCGCTGACAACCGCAATAGTAATGAAAAAATAACAACCGTAACTAGGCAACCGCCATCAAAGTCAATCAAAAAACTATAGACAATGTGGTGGGGTGGGCCAGTCGCCAACATGTAAAATCCGTATCAAGGATTGTTTTTATCTATTTTTTGCATCAGTCACATATCTGCGACCGCGAGAAAACAGTTTTTTTTAAGTATATCTACAAGTAATGCAAAATTAAACTTATATGTATTCTTGTTTTGTTTCTCATTTCTTAACCATTCAATCACAATGTGCCACTGCGAAGCGTGGCAGGGTACAGCTAGTTTTTCATAAAAAATATAGTTACAGGCTTCACTGAGCACTACTTCGCTATAAGTAGGAATAGTTCTTAATTTAAATTCGTAATTCTTTTTTTTCTTTCTAATTTAAAGTCTGCACTCGGCACTGCTTTTGCTATCGAGATTTGTCAGTGCTTGGTGCTTATGTTTTAATGGTAAACAATGTTTCATCACATCTTCTAAGATCCGAACGAAATATTTTAGCAAGTTTTAAAACTATAAAAAATGCTAATTGTTTTGTTTCAAATAACTGTTTCCAAAAACTTGTAATTTTTACACATGAATGGTAATGTCCAGGACTTTATTTCACCTGACGATATGAATGTGATGATCGTGATAAAGCCGGAGACAAAAAAATGCGAAGTTCACCCGGAATTACTACCTCCACCTTACGGTAAGATTCCACCGCCACTACTGCCACACGATTCCGTGTTATGTATATTGAGGATTGAGGATTCCGAGGAATCATTAATACACAGGAGTGTGGGGCAGTGGTCCAACTGCTCTGATGTCCTGAGTGTTGTCCGCCCAAGCAAGGGGAGAAGGACCATAGGGCAAGGAGGATAGATAAAGATTAACTTGTAGGAGAGATTGAAGAAATTAATAATATATTGTAAAAATTATAATGGGAAAAACGCTCAGGAAAAACGCGTTCAGAGAGATGACATTTTAATCGAGTCACAAATCAACTGACATAAATTAAGAAAATTAAAATATTTATAAAAGGAGTTTCTAACACATTCTACACAGCATAAAAAAAAAAAAAAAAAATAACATCTTCATACTTAGGCGTGATGACCTGTCACGGTCGCCACTTGAAGAAATTGATAATATATTGTAAAAATTATAATGGGGAAAACGCGTTCAGAGAGGTGACATTTTAATCGAGTCACAAATCAACTGACATAAATTAATTAAAATATTTTTAAAAGGAGTTTCTAACAGAGATTAAAGGTGCGCTGTGAAATCACCTCCAGCAACTAGCAGCGCACTCTGCCGTGATTCGGCCTGTATATCCGTAAGGTTTCGTTAGGCCATGGGAAGGTGGTGGGTTTGCTCTGATGTCCAACTAGTTGGGAGTTGGGACACGGGCCTTTATTAGAATTATTGGTCCAACTATTGCTGTAGTTGGATTAACAACCCCGCTTCCAACGTAGTCCAACTATTTCAAAACAAATTGTTTACCGATTCCATTTGAATTCCACTTAAATCAGTCCCCTGCCGCCACCACTGCTGTTGGTTTTGACAACAAAATCTGTCTCAACCCTCAGTGGCTGATGGAGTTGTCATTATGGGTAATACACGATACCTTGTTGTTGCAAGCATTTATATGAATTAAATGAAAAAGCTCTTTATTTAAATGGACTTTGCTAAGTACGCTTAAATCGTCAAAAACTCTACCACCATTTGGGGACGAAATAATTATTTCACTTAAATAATGATTATTAAGTATGTTGAGACGGAGAAAAAAAGGCGAAAAAAACTCAATACAAGTCAATAAATAATTGTCAATATAATTTAAGTTACAGTTTTACTTGCGTAAACTTTGGGTAGTTATTACTCCCACGCATTTGGATCATTTATCTTGTAAAAAGCTTTTCTTTATAATTCAATTCATCATATTAATGAACTAAGTAATTTAACTTTTGATACCCACCACCATTTTATGTTATTGTTATGCTATAGTATATATCTACATACATACATAAAGTTAATCCTGTCACCCTTAGGGGTAGGAAATGATCGCTTCTTTCCTCTTGTTACGATCCTTACACATTTCTGTTGCTTCATTTAATGTCATCATAGTTCTAAGCGATTAAGAATACCTACCTACTTAATTCTGACTTGGCCTTTCCTTAAGACGTTTTGGATTTGATCGACAAACGTACGCCTAGGTCTTCCAAGTCCCATTGCCCCGCCCTAGGGCTGACTCCGGTCGGTTCTAGGGTCGGGCTGCCCGGAGGTGGCTCGGTGAGCTTTGGCAAACCCCGGGTCATCTCCAGTAAGGACATGGGGGAAACCGGAGTGGCTTAGCAGGTATTCCCAGTGCCGTGGTGATCAGGTGCTGGGCGACCTCTGCACAGGCCCACGTCTAGACAACGGTCCGCTGGTCCACTATCCAGCGGTTTAGGGTATCGACCGTAAGCGGATTCCACTCCGATAAAAAAGGGCTTCCAAGTCCCACATCTCCACTTACTTCCGATTCAATACCTATCATATTCGTCAATCTATTTTCAATGCGTCATTGAGCGCATTCTACCGTCTCTACCGGCGAGTGCTCTGAGGAGCCTTTTCCCTAATCCGAATATCTCCCTTACTAAGGCTGGTCTGCGTTGTCACCGACAATCTGTGGCTACCATTCCAACGCGAACTAACAAATTTGGCAGCCTTTGTCGCACAATCTTAAAATCCTGGGTCATTCCAAAGAAGCGTAAAGAACCACTTTGCAAGTCGGCAAGGCAAGGGTGGATAGCGCGAAGGTTTCTCTTGCACTAGCCATCTTCGAATTTGGTCTCCACTGCTGCTTGCCATCAGGTGGAATGGAGTCATTTGCTTGACCTTTTTATAAAAAAAACTCATGCTTTCTACATGAACAAACCATTTCAGCTTTTCAATTCTACTCACTACCTATGTCTTCTTTTAAACCACACAGGCTTATAGGCTACGATTTGCTCCTTATAATATCTATTAATAATAATAATATAATTCTACGCTCACACCAATTATCCAGTCCAAATTAAGTATCATTAAGAACTTATTGTGTTATGGAGACTAGATAACGGATAAGAAGGATAATTTCTTATATACATAATAATTTTTAGATATTTTTATAGATAAACATAAATAAATATATAAACAACCATGACTCGTCAACAAGTATTCCTGTTCGTCACACAATCATTTGCCGCTACCAGAACTTGAACCCGGACCGCTTGATGTGTAGGCAGCTATACTATCCATCTCCACCAAGACGGCGTCTTAATAAAAAAACCGAACGTTTTTAAAACAAACACCAACCATCATCAACATTGATGAAATGAGGTTGTAAAGCACGTTGCCATCTCTATTGTCTTTAGGCAGTGTCATCGCCTTGGTGACGAATTTTGTTATTCGGTTTGAAGAAAAGATTTTGTCAGTTATGTTTAAAATTTATTTTGTACTTTAGAAGGAATATATTTTAGTTTATCTCTTTATACGACGGTTTTATTTCCAACTCACACATGGCCTCATCAAATGCCTTTATAATTCGACCCACTGCTGGAACACAAGGCCTCTCCTTGTCATCAAAGGAGGTTTAGTCAGTAGTCCACCACGCTTGCCCTATGCGGATTGGTGGACGGAATATAAGGTGATCAATACCCTTTTGCTGATCCATTAGTCGCCTTCTTCGACTTCCTTGGAGGACATCGGGTAAGTAAGTATACCGAGCGTAAAATACCTCTGTGCTATCTTAGTTCAATGAGTGACCCCACAAAGGGAGTAGCAGTTGTTAATTGCTTATTTCTACAGAAAACAGCGTCGGTGGCGTAGTGCGTACGAGCGTCGTCTCCTACCCGGGGGGAACTGGTACGATCCCCGCCACGTACCAATGTGTTTTCAAATTTTGAATTCATATATGTACGTTTATTCGACGCTTTTACGGTGAAGGAAAACATCGTGAGGAAACCTGCACACACCTATGAAGAAATTCTTAGGTTGTGTGTGAAGTCGACCAACCCGCACTTGGCCAGCGTGGTTGACTAAGGCCTAATCGCCCCTAATGTGAGGTAGGCTCGAGCCCCTCGGTGGGGACATTATATGAGCTGTTGATGATGATGATGATATTTATACAGAAGCATAGCAGTTTTGCTACTTTTTTGATATTCATAAAAACTTTTAAATTTTTTCTCTATCATTGTAGTTACGCATGACAAACGAGAAATAAAACTAAAAAATCAGTGGTAAATACCCAAATTTCGTCTGCAAGTTTTCCACATTAATCACTCATAAAAAAGACAAAGCAAGTGTGCCCTCTGGTATCTACCATCGGGTTCATTAAAGCGGCTCTCGTAATGACCGCCGTGTCACGGAACACGCTAATATTTATGTAAATTGCTGGGAATATGATTAGTCGGGTAGCCTCCCCTGATAATCATATTTAAGGTTACCCCCCTCGGCTTATGGCGATGGTCGATATGTTGTCTTGAGTAACGTGTCTTTTAGTAAAAACCGGTCGTTAAACTTGCGCCCTAATTACGAATGTTACCATCATAAGATCTTCTGGATCAATTAGTGAGTTTTAGAATATACATGTATTAAACTGACGTAAGTATTACTGAGACAGCTCCATGGTGACCGTTGCGTTGTGTCAAAAGTAATTAGTAGCCAAAAATATTATCGAACACTTAGCTGACTGGCGAACTTCGTACCGCCTATTTTCTTTTCTGTTGAAATTTTTCCTGAATTTTCTTTGCTATAAACCTCACGGAGCCCGAGACCTTTCCAACGAATGCAAAACCGTGGAAATCGGTTCGTGCGTTCTGGAGTTATAGCGTCAGGAAGGAAAACCCGACTTATTTTTATATAGTAGAAGATTAGCCACTCGTTTAACATAAGCACGGCTGAGCTTAAGTTTATGTACATACCCATCTTTAGCCGTAATTATTATTGGTTGTAAGTAGGTATATAAATTTACAGGAAACTATCACGAGATCTTTTAGACAAGTAATAAAATGATAACGATATCATCGATGTCAATCAATAATCACGAACTTCCTAACATACTTTCATCCCCTATTTCAACCCCTTCAATCCTTTTTTTTAAATAAAAAGTAGCCTATGTTCTTTTCCGAGCTATAGTCTGTATTTGTACCAAATTTCATCAAAATCGGTTCAATGGCTTAGACGTGAAAGCTTAACAGACAAACAGATAGACAGAGTTACTTTCGCATTTATAATATTAGTAGGGATTAGGTAAAAAAATATAGACTAATCAAAAAGGTCCGAACAAGTCTATTAATAAACCAATCAAATTAGCTGAACTAGCCTTAAGCTCCATTTTGTCTAAGTCGCGGAAAATTGACTCTCGTATTTTAAGCTGCATTCGGTTTATATAGGTACGAAAGTGCCTAAGTTTAATTCACTTCTAAAAATTAAATTAAAAGTTAGATAGGTCCTTTAGCCCTAAATAATACGACTAGCACGTCCAATTGCTTACATTATAATTCCACTCAGGTTTATTAATAAAGACGAATTATCAAAATTCGATAACTCATTCCATTAATACAGATTCGCAAAACTCCAAGTCAATCATCTATTAATGACGAGTTTCAATCTTGATACTTACAATAACCGTAATTTCCTACACAAATACACAATACAACCTGATGCTGCCGATGGTAAATTATTAATTACAACAGCTCGGGAACAACTTAACCCTTCCATAAATTACAGGCAGATGCTTACAGGGCACGAACAAACCCCAAGTACCGGTGTAGCCACCCGCAATCTCTTCTCACCGCAAACACGGTAAACCGGTAAACACGGGTTGAGCCACTCCAATACAAAAAATAAACTTTGCGTACATGAACTAAGGTAGAATTTTCTATAACCGACGGAGTCTCTTTGTCTTTATCGCATCGGGAAACTGTTTCTTCCTTATATTATATCGTTCGAAGATGGTATCTCAATTTCACAACGTTTACTCCTTCAAACTGGATCAAACGACTCTCGGTCTTGTAGAGCTAAATTTAAGATTGAAAATTGAAGTAGTTTCTGGTGGATTTACCACATTCTCAATAGAAGGGAGATGTGATATGATATCAAGGCGAGACAGAAAGGGACAGTAGAGCGCAGGCTCCTCGGCAGACGTTGCGGTTGCCATGGTAACACATCGATTCGCCGTCTCCCCTCCCCCACAGCCTCGAACGTATTCAGGTCATCCGGCAGCATCTGAAATCTGATGGTTTAGATTTAATTAGGTTAATGATATAGGTAGACCTCATCAAAAATGTATTGCATTATTCGCCTGGCGAGCTAGAAATTTCGCGTCTTCCTTTTTTATACGTCCCCGGACTTCACTTTAAAATATTATGGCAAGCCTACCTAAAGATAAAGTCGTAATTAAGAAATTGTTATTATATTAATTAGCCATTTACCTACATTTGGTTGCTACTATAGCTAATTCACTATATGTATGTAGTTATTTGTTCAAAGTGAGCAAAGTTATTTTTTGATGCGAGTGCCAACTTTAAATGACGAAGCAGCGAAATAGTGTATAATCACAATAATAGAGCGCAATGCGCATTAGAGCGCAGTTAATCAGTAAAGGCACAAGAAGAAAAATGCACTCATTTCAAACATTTTCGGCTTTCATCTCTATCAGCGAGGAGTTTGTTATAGATGAATAAAATCTTTATCTAAGAGATGTTGTATTCGAAATCAAAGCGTCGGTGGCGTAGTGCGTAAGAGCGTTATCCCCCACCCGGGAGGCACTGGTTCGCTCCCCGCCACGTATCAATGTGTTTTCAAATTTTGAATTCATAAATAAGTACGTTTAATCGATGCTTTTACGATGAAGGAAAACATCGTGAGGAAACCTGTACACCTCTATGAAGAAATTCTTAGGTTGTGTGCAAAGTCGACCAACCCGCACTTGGCCAGCGTGGTTGACTAAGGCCTAATCGCCCCTAATGTGGGGTAGGCTCGAGCCCCTCGGTGGGGACATTATATGAGCTGTTGATGTGATATGTGTATGTGTTGTATTCGAAATCGGGACTCTCGAAAACCACGAAAATTAAACCCATATTGATATTATATTAAAAAGGCGCGTCTGCCATCTTGGATCTTGACATAGATGTTGAATTCGGAATCGGGACCCCCGAAAACCATGAAAATGATACCCCTATTGACATTTTATTTGAAAGTCGCGTCCGCCATCTTGGAGGCAAAGAACGTCCCTGTTAAGATATAAGAAAATTACATTTATATGAAGATTATTATTATAGATGGGTAAGAATATGGGTAGGTAGTGTTTTTTCGGGTGGAGACGGACCTTAGAACTTTAGACTTAATTTGAATGGCAAAACTCTGTGATTTTTAAATTTTTTTGCTGATGTAAGTACGATATATGACGGTAGGTAATGCTATTTTTATAAGTTAGGAGTGTTAGGACCACAGATTTAATAATACAAGTAGATAGGCCAAGCCGGCGTTTAACTTGTGACAAGTGTATGCCCAGTGGGCATACATTTCGACCGCCACTTCGCCATCCGCGTCACTCGGACTTCCTATGAACACAGCGATTTGACTGATCTCATTAGCGGCTGTGCCTAACTTTCATTGCTTCGCAGTCCTTATGACGCGCGCAATGAATGGTGTATATTACGGCATGCTCAACTAGAACCATGTTATGTAGTACGGCCGGTGATCGCGACACTCGGTCTTCCTATGAACTCGGCGATTCGCCCGCTCCTTAGATTGATACTATATCTGTGGTTAGGACCAGCGGTATAATACATTTAACATAATCATCAGCCATAATCATACATGAATAGTTAACAATTGGCGTTATTTTGTGTTTCGACAGTCAATGTTATGATGTTATAGCTAGTCCTTAGTTGAGGGTTCGCTCTCGAAGCTCGCTTCCACAAAGGTATCCGACAGGTTTAAAACAAAGTCCGAGAGTAGTTAGTAGACTCTTGAGAATAAAAACAGTAAAGAGTTGCGATTAGTTCGTTCGAAATCGAAATCATACTATTTAAAATATATTTGTAGAGTCACGACTCACGAACAACTTATCCGCATTTGGCAATTTGTGACTCTTATTCCGCAGGTAATAAAGATGTTGAACTGTCAATTAATAGGTACTTACATATTGCTCATGATTGTAGATATATAAACAGCGTATAAGAAACCTACCTACTTGTCAAGAACCTACTTAGGTACCTACCTACTTACCTATGTAGATCGACCGAACCATCCGACAATTTATCACGAAATTGGTCCCCATTCTTCAGGCTTTCTTTGATGTCGACCCAATTTTATCTCAAAGACGCGTCAGCACGCTGACAAAGGTAAGAATGGGTCGTAATAGGCCCTCTCAAGAACCCGGGCGACCTTCTCCCGACGCCCTTCGGAGCCTTTGACGGCGTCGTGATGTAGGCAATTTAAAAAGGTAAGTAGGACTGGAATCGGTCTGTCTAATTGATTGGTAACGTTCCTTCTTGTAACTAATTGAAATGAAAAGCTGTTGAAAGTATAGTCATTGGAACAGCTTTTGCTACAGAGCAAAAGAATTAACTTGATAATGAATAATTAAGTAGGTAGGTATAGGTACCCTATTACTTCATCACAGAATACAGAATGACTTGCATTGCATGCGGTATTTGATCGGTAGATTTTGTGAGCGAACAGTGACATGAACGAAAAAGATGTTGATGATGAAATGACAGGTGATGGAAAGAAAATACAGTGATATTGATCCCAATAAATTGGGATAATAATAAAATAGGTAAGTAGGTACTTAAATTGTGATCAGAGTAGAAAAGTAAAAAATCGAGAGTGGTCTCCCCTTGACTTTCTCGCATGCCGGAAACGACTCAAAAGTTAATAGAAACCTTATATCATATATGCATGTTAAATTTTGGTCACCCATCCGAGTACCGACCGCGCACTTGGTTGCTTAACTTTCGTGATCGACGACTCAAAAGTTGATAGAAACCTTATATGTTGATGTCATTCACGCATGTTAAATTTGGTTGCAATAAGTTAAAGCATACTCGAGTTATCGTGCACAGACACACAGACATAATTGCAAAAACCGTTTTTTTTGCCTCGGGAGGTCCAAAACTTGTAAATCCGTCAAAATCTTGAGTTCGAATTTTTGACGATTACAAAGACTTCCTCTATACTACGTAAAAAGAAAAAACTAAAACCGCCAATATGAAACTACGCCTCGCCCTTGTCCGTGTACCTACGCCTACACAGTTCCATGCGCACACATGTAACGTAAACTTATTAAAAAAACCGGTTCACCCACTAATAAATATAAAATCTTTTTCATTTGGTCTTAGGTCTACCTATACCTATTTGAATATGTCACTACATACTTCGCTTTTATGCTGTCTCGTCCTGCTGTAAAGATGATATTCCGGCGCTAATCAGGCGTGAAATTGGGTTCATTGCGCACATTTTGGCCTAAACTCGACATTCGTAACGCTCATAAAATCAAAATCGGAAACATATGCTAGACGCATGTAGGTAACAAGCTAGTTAAGTATCTATGATTTGACAAAAGATTCTCTTTGTGATTTTTCTGCTGTTGTAAGTCAATCAAATCAAATCAAATCAAAAATAATTTATTCAACATAGACTCATTACAAGCACTTGTTGACGTCATACACAATTAAATTAAATAATGTTTAAACTAAGGCTAAAGCTAATGCTGGTTCCGAAAAACTGAGAGAGCCCGCTGAGAAGAACCAGTAAGAAACTCAGCTGTTGTCTCTTATTGATGAAAAAACAATTTATAAAACAATATTATATAAATAGCTAAAATCTTAAAGTATACATAATAATACTATTAATACATTAGCTACGTCTTAATTCTTATTCCTTGTGGTATATATTTCTGTTTAAACTAGTCCTGCTTTTAGTCAATAATAACTAGTACAGAGATTTTTCATTTCCAAGCGTTGTCATCAGCAAGGTAATCGTTTATTTTGTAATATGCCTTAGATATTAAATATTAGTAGGTACCTACTTGAGAGATAATATGCTATTGGACAGCGCTCAATCGAGCCTCTCTATGGAATAATTTTATTTTTGCGTTTACAAACGCGTAAATATAATACTAGAAAAATGCACTGAAAAAAATCGACAGCGAAAAGCAGTGCCTCGGTGGCGAAATTGGTCAACGCGTCCACCCGGATTGTGGAAGGTGCGGGTTCGTGTCCCGCCTGAGGCAAGTCGATTTTTTTTTCAGTGCATTTTTCTAGAGCCTCTCTATGTCAAGTGGAGTCACCTGCTCTAACTTGAGAGTTATGCTAGTAACTACGGTAATAATAGATAATATTACCGTGCCCTCACTGTTCACGAAAAAATTGTGTCGACGAAATTTTTCATTTCGTGTATCTTTTTCTTTTATTGATTTCGCTGCTCTGATAATAGTAAAACGAGCACCGTCTTCATACACAATAACACAAAGGGAGAAAACATTTTCATAGCCCTAATTCTTATACGAGGCACTAAAAAATTAAATAGAAAAAAAAATCTAAAGAAGCTCTTATTTTAAATTGAACGCACTAAAATGATAAAAATAAATTTTAAATAGCCTAAACGATAGATCGAAGTAAATCTCGCGACAAGCTTTTATTGCTATATAAAGTTTATTTTTATCATTTTAGTGCACTGAATTTAAAATAAAAGATTCTTTAGAAATATTTATTCTAGTTAATTTATTTTTTACTTGTCAATATTCGTATTTATCTCAATAAAACCTTTCATTTGATACCCATATTGTAGAAATGCATTAAAAATAACTATTCCGACATCTTGGATGGTCCGCCATATTGGATTTAGAATGACGTCACACAGCTTATTGTGTATTATCATCCAAACTAAACGTGTGTACAAAATTTCAGCTCAATCGGTTGAAGAAATCTGCTTCAAAATCGAGTTGCAAGGTTCCACCCGAACAAACATGCATTGCAAGCTGCAAAATAAAAGCCTCCGTCGACCCTCCACTTTAGAATTAATAACAGGTTCGCCCCGGTACCCCGAGGTGGTAGTACGAGTATGTTCACGACAGTCGACATCATCGCCCTGATGCCACTCAGTTTTCGGCACGGCCTCACCTTGACTTGAGTGTTTGAAAGTTTGAAGGTATGCGTTACTTATTTCAACATAAAGCTTTCTTGTGCCTAACGAAACACAGTTCTGGGTTTAATTTTGGAGCTTTCCTTCTCTTAGGCGGGTTGGAAACCAATCCTACTGACGCCCATCTCGCTAAACTACACAAATCATAGATCATGGTATAAAGCCAATCATTTTGCCTAACGAAAAACAGTGCGGTCTAACCTTTATGCTAAGACCTCGTCTTGCTTAGAGGTGGCGCCATCTTATTTCTCAAACACCCTATTTAGTTTCATCAAATGGTAAAAAGTGACATCTATCAAGCTTACACGAAAACTTCTACGCGATGCTTTTTAATATTGCGCTATGCTCAAACTTTAGTTCAGTATATTATTTACTAGATGGCGCTACAATTGCGGAACTGTTTTATCGTGTAGTGTCGTCCTTTCCAAAGATTAATATATTATGATTTCGATTTAACCTATTTGTATAAAGAACGTCTAAAAGATCTGAGATTTAGTTTGTTGCTCTTAAATGTTTAACTTTTGTATAATATATTGTATATATTGTAAAGGTCTATTAATTTATCAATTGCTTTTAGTGACGCAATTGCATTTACATTCTTACATGCAATTTATTTTCAAAATTTTCATGTTCTTATTTTGTAAATAATTTAAAACTAACAACTAAATTATTTTTGTATCACTTTAATTTTTGATGCCGTCGTGGTGGAGTGGTCGGTATAGATGCTTACACATCAAGCGGTCCGGGTTCGAATCCTAGAATACATTAATCTGAAACACATTATGACATTATTAATCTTTTCTTTTATAATAGTAAATTATTGTTAGATAATAATATATCAAATTTTATTAATTATTTTATAAACTTAATATCAATCCGATTAACTTACACTAATTTCTACTGTTTAACATTCTTGTAAAAACAATGAAAATCGATAGTGGCATTATTCTATTCTATTTTATTCCTAAACAATGGCGTCGCGACTCATAAAGATTACGCAATTTTCCAATATCAACTGAACGTGTATGTATATAAAATAACAATAAGAGAGATGTCTCGTTCCGTTCAGTTCTCGTAGCAAGCGTTACCAAAACCATACTTCAACCTGCTTCCAAATCTAAGTTTTTTGCGAGATCATTCACTGTGACTGCTATCCAGTTGTAAAATAAACTTCCAGTGGAGATTAGAGAAAGTTCATCGATCAATTCCTTCAAACATAAGTTGAAAGACTAATTATAAAATAAATATCAGCACGCGCCAATAGCTCGAAAAGGTCGAGAAAAAGGAATTCAAATTCGCCAAATCGTTCATTTATTGGTACGTCTACCCTTTATAAGAATTGTTGTACATACGTTTAGAAAAGATACATTCTATGACTGCTTTGAGCTGTCATAATGTATGTACCCATTAGAATAATTCAACTATAATTGATTATGCTACCTTAGTCAGTAGATTAAAAAGAAACATTCACATCACTATTATTGACGAAATAATAATGTCAATTGTCACTGCTTTACCGACAAAACATTATTGAACGCATGCGCGACGCGCATTTTGTTCCTTCTCTTTTTCTATTGGTTTGTTTTGTGATTTGTGTCATGCCCCAAACCCTTGCTTGTAAAAATCCGCTTGTGTCTTTTATTTTATAATTAATTGCAGTAATACAAATAATAATAATTAGATGGTAGACATAGAAATTAAACTATTTATAGTATTGTGATGATAAGTGCTGTGAATAACTGTAATCAGCGCTGGGAAACTAAGGCGGCACCGTGGAGTCACGAAAACGAAGGTAAAAAATGGATTTCATTGTTTCCGTTGCTTGGCTAGTGAGCAAAACACATTTCATACTTTGATACCTACTTTCGGCACAGGGTTTCGGTTTTTAGACCATAAGTAGTTGTCATGCCTACGAAATTATATAAAAGTGGTAAGTATCCTAAAAATACAAGTACTTACCTACTAACGTACTAACGCCGCTCACATGGGTCGATAATAATAATATTTATACCACTGCTCGCGGTGCATTAGCTTATATGCTGCTTTGACTTTGTTTCTAAGAATATCTGAAAATAGTAGAAAGTAAACAAAAGACCCCACACATCACTGACAATATTATGGCTTCTCAAGCTCAAACAAATAAAGTTAATGTAGGTACAAAGTGATTATTTAATGAATAAGTATCTTAGTGCTTAGAAAATTGTATAAAAAATACTTGAATCAATAGACACAATATGGTTTAGGTTACACTGACCAAAATGTATTAAGGGATTAAATATTCGCCTCTGTAATCTTTATTTAGAGTGTAACATCCGTCCTAGTTGTCACTTCTTACTTGCTGGTCACTGAAGGTTTAATTATATTGCCCCTTTGGGTTTGATGTCCCTTGTCCCTTTTATGTAAGCAATAGGATGGCCACTTATTACTACTTTAAGATATGGTATGGCCCATCCTCTTACTGCCAGATGTGGCTTAATGGGTAACCAAATGTTACATAAAGCTCTGCTCACGCCGTTTTTCTTTTTTTTTATACTACGAGATGGCGAACAAGCTTGCAGTCCACCTGGTGTTCAGTGGTTACCGTCGCCTATGGACACTTGCAATATTAAGGGTAAATCACTTAACACTGCAAGTGCAATGCCATTCTGGGGACTAAGATAATATGCCTTCCATGCCCAGTAATTACACTGGCTACCTTTCCTTTCAATCCGAAACACAGCGAACTGCTTCATGGACTGTACCTACCCAGATGACCCTACATATGGGTCTACCACCTAGTAAAATCTCTTCTCTCTCTCTTTCTATGATAATAATGTTGATTTACACTAGTACCATCTCATAGCAACTCCAGCTCTTGTGCAGTAATAGATTTGCCTTCATTATGTATGAATAATGATTACAACAAAGTTCTAAAGTCTTAATCTACTTCTGATGCTGCCAGTAGCTATGTTAGTATACTTCCTGAAATCATATCATTTGATAAAATTATAAAGAATTTATATTGTACTTACTTTTAAGGATAAGCGCCTTCTATTTATGCCATGAAAATCTAAAACATTATACAGCTTAGTAAACTATGACTCATTACTAAGAATTGCTTCGTGAATATCATATGAAGTTGAGTTCTCAACAGATTTTCGTCCAACACATACATCTACTTAATACAAATAAGAGGTAAGTATTTTTTCCGTTTATTACATTTTTCAAAATAAACCTTTGAACTAAATAATAGAATATGCAATGTCTAATTCTAGCAAAGAATCATGGAAAAGTAATTAAACTGTGTTATCAAATTACCTAGTTGTGTATAATAAAAATGGCATCAAACTTGACTTTCATAAGTGTACAAATAATTGTACCTAAATGAATAAAGAAATTTGAGTTTGAGTTTGAAGATAGTAAGAAAATTTCTTCTACTACTTTTTTGTTTCTACCTATTACCTATAATATATATTTTTAAACTGTCTGTAGACTCATTACCTATAATGATGATAATACTAAAATTCATACTCATTAGTAAGGTCATTCACATTTGAAATGTAGAATGCGGTCACAACTGAGTAAAGCCAGTATTTGAATTTTATAAAGTACCGGTATGCAATAATTTGTGTCTCTTTAATTAGAATTATTAATATAACAATGTATTCATTTGTGTGCTTAGGTTGCAAGCAACTTACAATAAAGGAAACCAGTCTACATATCTCAATTAATTTTTAAATTCATCTGTTTTTTCAATATGTCAATAATGTTAGTGGCCCATATTTATCAAAATGAAACCCTGATTGTTGACCAGTTATATATACATACCTATACTTTCATACAAAAATTAAGGAGAGAGGAGTATTGCTAATAATTCTTACAATATTGCAAACTAGGGCAACAGGTTAAATTTACTACTCAATGTCAGTTAATTAATAGCTACATATTTTTTTCCTTTTATTGATTTATAAATAATTAATGAAGACTTAGGTATAAAATTTAAGTGTATTTGCTGTTAGGAACCAACCTCCTTTTGTAGGAATTATTATTGAATATTTTTAAGTATTAAATTTATGTCAATCTTTAAGAAAAATGTTTTAAGTTGTCACTTCTGTAAAAGATTTGTTAAACTAATGTGAGGAATAAAAAATATTAATTTTCAGAACCTGCAAACATGCTTAATTCGTTACATTTGCAATTTTAAAGTTGATGGAAAAGTTTAATTCCTGTTTCTTTTTTTATTTATGGTTAAAAACCTGAAAAATTCAATACCCCTCGGAAATCATACAGTCACCCTCTCTTCAGGAAATTTATTTTAATGCATTTTTTTTCATACCAAAAATAATTTACACATAACTTTGAATTTATCATTTATTACATAAAAGTTTGAATTTGCCATAAATATTGCAACTGTCAGAAATACCTACTTTATTTAAATATTGTGACTTTTTAAAGATCTGCACCTGCATGCAGCTTATTTGTAAGAGCTTGATAATTGTGTATTAAATATACACAATTAATTGTAAATAATGTTGATCTCACAGGGACCTAAACGAAAAAACAAATCTTTACATAAATTGTACTTTCTATTGTGAAAATATTTTTGATGATTTTCCAAGTTTAAAATTAGTATACTCTTATTGCAATTACATAGTTTTATTTTATGTCTCTGATTTATGTTGTATCTCATTTAAAATTATTGTTAAAGGAACTTTAATTATGGCCAAATAAAAAGAGTTGAAATCAGTTTAGTATCAAAGCCATGCGATCGATTGAGCAAAAAATTCGCTCGTATAGGTACTAAGCCTGACGTTGCGAGGATTGGGGGATCCGCCCCCTCGACCCCTGCTTTACTAACCCTCATTTTAGCATTCCCTTTGCTAGTAGTAACTGAGATAATAGTCAGTATTTTACGTCATAATGCGGTCTATGACATTTTCAGACTTCATACGACATTAAAAAAAAAATTTGGCTGTATTTTCACTATACGCTAAAGATGAAGATCTTGCCTGGTGATTTCAAAAGACTTTGATTCAAAAGATACGATTAGAAATAATTAACTCAGTAGAAAAAAAATCAAAGTTGCCAAGTAAACTTTAAAACTTCTATTTGTAATAGAAGATAGTATCAACAGATATAAATGTTGTACCAAAATGTTTGACTCGTTATTCTGAAATATTTCTTTAACGGTATTATTTAACTGCACATCAAAGAACTTACTCGTATTATCCATCATTTTATAGTCATCCAACTGATTGAATTGCACATCAAATTTACCCAGGTGTAAAATAAAAATATTGGTTATGGTTATTTTTTTATGACCAGGTGGAGTGCACTGTTTTTGGGAGAGGCCAATGCCTTATGTACTCTACCTACATGGCTGGTGATGGGTAGGTTAGGGTCATTTATTTTTCTGTGCGATCAGTATTTTTGATATACAAAAGAAGATTTTTAGATTACAAAAGGAAGAGTTAAATACTGACGATTTAGTAAAGGTCGCGGGACTCGCGTGAAGCCGCTGGATGCGGGGAGCACAGGACCGACCGGTTTGGAGATGTTTGAAGGAGGCCTATGTCCAACAGTGGGCATCTCTGAACTAAAATGATGATGATGATGACTGCCCTTTCTATAAGTACGAAAATCTTTCTTTCCAAGAGGCGCAGGGGAGTAGGTATAGTTGTTTCCTTCCCCCGTGCAGGGATCCGCATCGTCGTGCGACACAGTTCTCTCTTTCCTACAGCTTCCGGGAATCCTCGCCTTAACTTCATTACTTGATGAATTTTCCGCTGTTAAATATTATATTTTGTTTCCTTAAAAATACTAAGGTCATACATAATATGTCAAGCCGTGACCTCGCTTGACATCCAGAAGATCACAATAATAATAAATTGGGCCGTGTGCGTCTTACGCGCCGTGTGAGTCGTAAGTTCCTAATCACGTGAATTCAAAATAGGTCCCTCTATTGCAAATCATCAAGTATCTATCACAAAGTTGCGTGTTTCCTTCAAGAAGAGACAGCTCTAAATTTGTCAATTGCACGGGAAAAAATATACATACTTACGTGGATTTCAATTTGTATTGATTTTTTTTAATACGATAGCTAGTAAACGAAAAGAAACCGTAGATAAAATTGCGTAGTTAGCAACAAAGTATTTATTGGATCGAACACCGAAATGTGTCTGCAAATTTATAATACATCGAATTGATATTACATCAAAATTAGGATAAGGTAGCCGTTGTTAATGACCTAAATACAGCAATTATGACCCATTTCTTTCTAAAAAAGAATATATTTAATTACTTACCTAACATTCTTAGCGTGGAATATGTCTATTAATTTAAAATAATTGCCGTTACGGAAGGCGCGGTCAGGTGCAGTGTGTAAATAGGTAGCCTAATAAATAACAAACTTGGCGCCCAGGGTATTACCTATCACTCACTAGCCCAGTCTGGAAACCTAGGCGACAAGTAGACTCTTCCCGCGGAGGCTCGTTGACTAAGGAAGGTAGTCTTACAGGCAAACCTTGGTGGGTCCTTAGGCCCCGTGACACTGTAATTAGGTCATCTGCGGCCAACAGGCTAAAAAAACACTGAAAAGATGGTGTCATTTGGCTATGCGACCTTCTGTACGTAACCGTACTGGACTGCTGTCTTCTGTGATGTTTTAAAGTGAACTCTGTTCTATAAGCCTATTCGCTAACTTTTTTGACAGATGAAAGTGATAATCACCGAGTGAATTACATACTCATTGCTGTTTTACGCGACACGCTGTTATGGCACTTGTCGTGTGAAAAATAACAATGGGTATGAAATTCACTCGGTGATCACTTTCATCTTCTGTCTAAAAAAGTTAGCGAATAAGCCTTGTGTTTGTGGGTGCACAGAAGATTTAGTTACTTTTTGGGTTTGATCCCCTTCTATATAGGCCGGCAACCTGTCACTATTTCAGGAACTGCATGGCCATCCGCTTAAAAATAACACTGAAGATTATGAATAGAATAGCTAGTGCATATTTTCCATTATGGAGTATATTGCTGTGCATTGTAAACGCACATTCCTACACTACTTCACGGTGGCGCTTATTCACTCACACGCGCCCCACGTGCAATGTGTCACTCTGTTTACCATTTCACGTCAACCTACAATACCTACTTTGTATCGATTGACGTAAATGATACAGCAGAGTTGCATGCTATTAATTGTAACGTTATCGGAATGATAAAAGGTCTGAATATATTAAAAAGATGACTGTAGCGTGTTCTGGTAACCTATTTAGTGTTATAATGAATACAGAATATAAAAGGAAGTGCCCGGCAACTATCCCTCGGACCACTAATTTCCACTTCTTTATACTACAACATGGCAAACAAGCTTGCGGCCCACCTGGTGTTAAGTGGTTACCGCCACCTATAGATACTTGCAATATTAAGGGTAAATCACTTAGCGCTGCAAGTGCGTTGCCATCCTGGATACTAAGATGATAATGCCTACCATGCCCAGTAATTACACTGCTAACTGCTTCACGGCAGAAATAAGAAAGGCGGTGGCGCCTACCCAGACGACCCTACATATGAGTCTACCACCTAGTAAAGTCCACTCCACTCCCATTGTGAGGATAGTACGTCGCGGACGTTCAACGTTTTCCTACCACTATCTCATAACCGATCTTTATTATGTATTAGAATGTTTTTAGTAAAAAGAAAAAATATAATGTCTGTACGTTTTCCATTAACGAAAATTCGACGTACATTAAAAATTATTTTGAAAAAAACCCACCGACCGTGGTCACAGGCTGTCGGTGCAACCCGGCTGAAACGTCAGGCATTTAAAAGGTAATTTTATCGCGTTAATTCCCGTTTTTACTCGTAATAATCATGCAATGCGAAAGTTTAAAAGTGATTATCGTATGTTATGATAAGACCGAAGAGGGAAGCTAGGTTCACCCAGAACCCTCCACCATCGACGGACAAGCTATCTCTTCATTAAAAACAGACGCTGAGGCAACCTTTTGGTCTCGCACAGGACTCCAGTATGTGTATTGATTGTTGTATAATTGTATATTCTCTTTCCTTTATTGTGATGTTCTCTGAGTACCAATAAATGTTTTTTCTTTCTCTCTTTCTAAATTTCAGAACACAATACAATTTTTTCTGGTGACAGACGTGTTGATTTTAGTACTGTTCTGTTTCTGTACCCATAGTATGGACCTCGATCAAACGTATCGTCTCTTTTCATACATTGCCCACTGTTTCTGATAGTTTATGCTAGAGGCGCTGCCTATTAGCGCCTCTAGCATAAACTATGTATGAAAAGTGACGATAATTTGCTCGAGCTCGAAAACTAACAAACTCATACTTGGGGTACTGTTAGCCCAGGCTTTCGACGGAACAAGAATTTAGCGAAAATTTGAGATATTGCATATAATTATTATTTACTTTATATTTCTGAAAATAAAACAAAACTAGCTAGGATACATTCTATAGATGTCCTATTTACATCCTTAAAGTATCATTCCGTAGTATACTGGGTGTAAAAGACATGAACAGTCAAACGAAAACCACGTATTCTATACATCAAAATAAGACATATTTCAAAAAAAATATTGCTGGGAAATGATTTTTATTTTTTGGTGTTACAAAAAATTGCAAATTGTACCGCGCAATGTAAAGGGCTCAACTCGCACGCAACTCGCAAAACCGCGATAATTTTGCTTGACGGCGGCCCCGTTCGTTAGTGTGCGTGCGCATCGAGTGATCTACATTGAACGCTAACGTTTTAAAGCCATTTTTTGCTATGAAATACTAAAAAAAATTATAATGTTTCTTTGGACAATAATTAAGAAATAACGTATAGAATACGTATTCATAAAAAAATGAAAAAAAAAATTATGACTTTGACCTTCAATAAAATCGTAACTATCAATTTCCCAGGTATAGTCTAAAGGAAGAAAAAGGTTATGACGGTGGGCAGAATACATGGTTCTCGTTTGACTGCTCATGTCTTTTACACCCTGTATAGATAAATTGAAAAACATTACTCTCATATCTCTCTTTTACTGCTCATAGTAACTAGTCTTGGGTGACGTAACACAAAGTCGTCGCTAGAAAATTAATCTTCATGTTGGGTCGTAATTTCCATTTTAGTAGAGCCATTGTCACTATATGTCCTTTCAACTAGCGGAATCCTACTTTAATATAATAAATTGTATGGAAGCTTGCCTAGAAACTAATAAGACCATGCCACATATCATTGGAAGTCCCAAAGTGCTGTGTGAAAAAAGTTATGGCACAATAAAACCTGGCTTAATTCACAAAAAAGCGTTAATTTTTAAGTTTATTATCATTCTTTTAGTTTATTTAAAAAAAAAACAGTGAAGAAATTATAACCGCATACTAAGGGTCCTGTAAATCTATATCTGTTTAGCACCTGATGCCTTTATATTGGCTTAGTATTGTAGCTTAAGATGAGTGAGAGCAAAACGTATCGAACTCAAAACGTCATCGATTTAATTACTAACGATATTTTTTTTGTCAGATAAAGGTTATTTTATGCAATGTCTTGTCATTAGCTAGCGATAATTTAGGGCATCAAATGTGTCTAATATTATCGATAAAACACCTGTATTGAGGGTCAAGTCTTGTTGCCGAACAAACCTCTTTTTAATAAATCTTTTTTTTTTTATTGTTTTTGACTTTTAAATGTATTTATGTTTCCATGGTAATTATTGGCTTCACTCTCAAAATTATAGTTAAATTTTTAAAATCTTTTCAATTTTTATTTATTTTATTTTCAAAAAGTCTCACTCTTTTTGGAGCAGCCGCCTTAAGTGTTTTTATCGATACAATTAGGTAAAGGCTTAAATTATCGCTAACTCATGACCAGACACACTGTATATCTTTGTTTAAATAAAAGGAAGTGCCTATACACTAATATTACTTTAACCTACGTATTTTATTTCTGAGAAACTAAGTTGATCTAAATAAAAAGAATGTGGAAAACTGTTTTTTTTTTATTGTCTAAAACATGAATTGCTAAAAAACATTTTAGATGGTCCATTAATTGATACAATTAAAAGGACTTAAAAGGGAAGATAAGAAAGGGGTCAAACCAAAGTTCAAACCGATTCTATAATGGTCCTTATGTTACATGTTTTTTTTTATTATCTGTGTTTAATTTACTTGGCAAAAAGGATGTCAGTATAATGTTCACCTTTGAGAATATAATTTTAATATTAAATCATGAGTGTACATAAAAATATTTTCTGTCAAGTCAGCTTTATTGCGTCATAACTATTTTCACACGGTGGTTTGGTACTTTCCGCTATAATATATTCGCAATTAAAGTACCTACATAAAAAAATCTTTTCCATTGACATATATCGCACATGTTGTTATTGGTTCCTACGCAAAAATACCCCGTCCTCCTTTGAACAATATTAGGATGATGTCTTAATTTTACATACGTACGCTATTTCCTTTGTATCTTTGTTGAATATTCACATATGAATTATTAATATAACCAGTCTGCTTTTTAAAAATACCACCGCCTGTAATATCAAAGAATACTTTCATTATTAATGTATGAAGTTCTGCTCGAAACACCTACTGTCGCGCTCAGTCAAAAAACAAACTGGTACACGTGTGCGCGAAATTGTAAATGTAATATTTAGAGGGGAAAATTTTAAGCTTATCCTTAGAAATAAAACAGTATGTAAACATCACGACCCGCTATAGCTATGCACGCGCATGAACGTTATTATATTCAAAAGTCTACCTGTTAGGGCGGTCGCTTCGGGAGCGACTCAGCAAAAAGTAAAAAGATAATTTTTCGTGGAGTCGGGCGCGAGCTTCGGCCGAGAAAGAACAAAGGTTTTACGCTCTTACCTAGTTATAGCTAGTTATACGGGCTCCCTGCAGGTGTAACTTGTTATCTTTACCAGGAATTTAGTGGGAGCTATGAAAGAAATTTCTATAGTGTGGAGAAAGCATTTTAGCCCAACTTCTTTTACTTATTTTAACGTTCCAACAAACAGGTTACCGACGAATAAAATATTTAACGTGCTTAACTTTTGCTAACCGTTATGAAAGGAGTTTACGATCGGTACTTTATCAGATGCGTTATTGAATTTATAGGTGGTTATTGTTTTCGTTGTGCACGCAAAGTTATTCAAATGAACGGAGGGTTTCCAATATTGGCAGTTATTAGTTTTAAGCGCTAAGTAGGTATTCATCCGGCTTCGGTGAGACCAGTCGTCACGTAAGCGAATGGTATTGGTAAAAAACTTGCCTGGTGGCATTCACCTGACGCCCTTGAACCGTCCGCCAGTTCACTACTGGGAAGGACCAGCTGTTCTAGGCCTTGAGTCTAGGCCGTTCAACCGACAGATCTCGAGTTTCTTTCGCCTGGGACACGATTATTTCAACAACTTCGACGTACTTATAATGAATGTTGTAGCTACACGTTACATGACGGTCGTTAATCTTTATTATTCTCCTCTCTAGATGGCGCTCATTGAATGCTTACGCCGGAGGTATTTATCGATCATGAGTTGTTATTCGTGAGAATAACAAACAGCCGAAAACTCGTTGTTGATAATTTACCAATTCAATTGCTAATAATAAATTTAACGTTGGCCTTGAGATTTAAATGAACGTAAGACGGATGATGCTCTAAGAGATCGCAGATTAGGTCTTTGAACTGTATCAGAGTATCTTTCTGTCTTTGTCCTCAACACAAAAGCTTGCTGTCTGCAGATCTGTATCTCTTCAATCCTAAAAGATTTACTTTTGTAAGTAAATATGTTAGATGCGGAGAGAACTAGTAACATTGTATACTTCCAATATTCTTAAATAAGTATCTGTTTTAGCAATCTCAAACATAGCGAGTATTGTTTGCAATTCATTCGACAACGATTTGTTCAATTATATTGTGAAGCTCAGACCCGTATCGTCCGGATGCAAGTTGTAATCATGGTCTATTGACACCTGCCCTTCAAGGCAATCACTTGATATTACACGTGCACTGACATTCTGGAGCCATGAGATGTTAATGCCCACAGACTCTGTAATTACACCACCTTTCCCTTTGCGCCGAAACGCAGCGGACTGCTTTATGACCTCTATTAGGCCACAACGCTACAATCCCTTCTATTATGGCATTTAAATCTTTATTAATTAGTGACATTTATTGCTAGTTACAAAATTTTATTGTTTATATCATAATAGCATTTGCACGTGGATTGGCGCTAGTGTAGATTTTGACAAAAATATTTGCCTATCCTTCGTACCCTAACAAAGTGTGTATAAAATTTCTTTATCATAACTTTAATTTCTATACATTGTCTGAAAAGAGCGAGCAAGAAACTCGGCAAGGTTATTCATCCCTTTACATTTTAATTAGCGTCGCATAACTGCCATTATTCACAATCAATCACAATAAAAATCAATAAACCTTTTTGTAGGTATTTTCACAGTCCATTTAAAAAATAAGTTGGTGACATTCTGAAATAAAATTGGAGATATTTTGAATATCTTCCCAACTTTCAGTTGAAGAAACATTTGTGCAGGTTAGAATAAAGGGATAGATAGTTTAAAAGAGGTAGAAAACAGGCGAATTTCTAATTTGGAGCGTTTGTTTGGAGCGTCGGGGAAATATCTTCATTTTTCTCTTCTCAATTTGTTGAAAGCTCATAATAATTTGATATACAAAAATAGTATGAAAATAAGTAAGGAATTTTAAACGACGTGACATGTAACACATGGCACGTCCATTATTAAAATTAATTTTTCTTTATGGAAGTTCGCACAAGTAATTTTGTTACCTTTTCTTAGTGACTTGTTCCTGCCACCGAGTAAGGTTTCAAGAGGTTTACTTACCATCAGATGAGGCTCTGACGGCAGAGTAGAATACCATCACTCAATATAGGGTGTCGTAGAAGGCGACTAATGGATCAGAAACGGGATATTGATCACCTTATACTCCGTGCACCAATCCCCATTGGGCAATCGTGGTGGATTACTGCCAAAATCTCCTTCGATAACAAGGAGACGCCTCGGGTCCCAGCAGTGGGTCTAATTATAAAGCCTGTCACGATGATGATAAGGCGAGGCGTAATTCGTTTGCCGGTCGGATGTGTAATATAAAAAAGTTGGATTCCTTCAAAATAAGCCTAGGAATCAACATGCACATACAATCTAGAGATCATGAGGAAAATTTTCCTAAGTAAATATTAATCAGAGCATTTATTGCCGTGGCCGAAATAATTACCCATCTAGACAAACGACAATCTCGCAACTTAGTAACTGAATGGGCTTTAAAGCCACTAACGGACCAATTAGTATTATTTACTGCCCTTCACTTGTTTACTTGGTGCTTAGTATACTTCCGAGCTAAATAGAAGTCGTATTTCACAAAATATTATATTCTATATCCGCGGCTTAGCTGTATTCAGTTCAGTCTGTACACACGCACTAACTTGGTATACTTATTGTCTTTGTGTGTAATTATTCAGATAAATCAACTGTCCAGACATTTTCGAGAATTTTCTATTAATTACAGTAAACTTATAGTAAAATATTGTTATACTTTAGAAAAGAGACGACGCGACGCTGACTAAAATAGTAAATAATAAAAATTATTCATCGCATTTATAATATAAATGACAACATTATATTTATTTTGTAATGGTATTTTTTTATTTTTTTTTATTTTGAATCTAAGTATTTTAATTTAAAATTTCATAACTTACTCATCCTAAAACGACGTAAGTGCAACTGTAGGATTTTTTAAGTTAAGTCGGTTGTGGGTTAATTCATGGGCTCTACAAAAGTAAAAAAATAAATACATCACAACTGTCAGTTCTTACAGGCAAAGACATTTTGTGCAGTAATCCTACGCTGTCCATTTTTGGTACATTTAATTTTTTTTTATAAATCTCTTAAATTAGCAAGTAATAAAATCTGAAAAAATATACAGTGTTCTAGATGACCAAAGCTCTAAATGGTTTTGTATTATCATAACTTGCTTTTTTGAAATGTTGTCAATTCAACTAGTGGTTTCCTCACCGCTATCAGAATTAAGGGGCTCGTGCCGTTTTCGCCCCGTATGTTACGCCCCTTATACCTAAACCGAACCTTTTCCCCCTTGAAAGTTAAAGTCTCTCTCTTCACTCCTTAGCCAAAAATATGTCCAAGTACAGTTAAATCACAATAATTGTACCATAAACCTATTTAAAAACATAGTACTATTTGTAAATATTCTAGGGAAATACAAATAGATTACAAATACTTTTTATTTAAGATAAACAGTATGGCCACTATTTCCCATCGATTTGCCCCATCAATGGCGGATTGTGAACTTTTCAGTCTGTCAAAGTCAAAATTCTTTATTCATTCAGGTTAGGTACAATTTGTACACTTATAAAAGTCAATTTTAATACCATATCGTTTCAAGAGTCTACCAGGAGGCCTTGTTCTGAGAAGAACCGGCAAGAAACTGAACAAGTTTTATGTTTCCAACCTAAAGTACCAGGCTACCATGACTATGTAGGAGAGGTGTAGAATACTATTAATTCATAATTGGATTAATTAATCTTTTATAGTAATAAGTAACCTCTTTTACTTATTAGTTTAGGTTGGAGCACTAATTTTCCATTCATAATTTGATTTTGAAACCACTGTTCAACGTTCAATTTTCAAAATATATTAGATTTCAAGGTGCTTCTTTCAAGAACATGTGCTTCTAAAATATTAAAAATATTTTCACCCCGTGTCAAGGGGCGTGTGGGTACCGTGAAGTGATAAGGGGCAAAAGGACAATTTTAGGTAAAAGGGGCAAAATTTGAGCAGCATACGGGAGCGAGACCGAATACTCATCCAGGGATTTACTAATTTGTGGTCAATTTTGTAGTTGGTAGTGTTTTAAGTCCGCCTAATCACCATAAGTATTATCTTTCACTATGACAATATTATTGTTAACAGCATTGTTGTGTTCACTGGAAAGTCAAAGAAATAATTAAGTCTCGATTGTTTTCATGACAAGCTGACATTGCACTTTTCTAATTGCTAACTGCAATTTAAATATTTATTTGCACAAAATAAGACATCGCGGTTGAGCAGTAAGATAGTTTTACGACGCTGAATAGTGCTGATGATGCCTACTATTTTCTATACGAAGATCGCTAAAATATCCCGCAAACATTGTTCGAGCAACCTCTACAATGTATGTCGGCACTGTACAGACAGCGCTGACAAAGCGCTTCTGCGGACATTGCACGCAACCATTATACGAGAGTGGAACCATTATAATTTATACTTGACTTCATTTTAAAGGTTCGCTTTCTCGGGATGGATTTTACAGCAATAACATGTTTTCGTTTTCCTCTTTCCAATACTGTAATGGAATTTGATAGATATTTCAAGAAGATAACCTCCAAAAAGGATATCAAGTTTCGTAAGCATCCCATAGACTGATGGTTTTTATGCTAAAATCGAGTAATTGTTACTCGTCTTTTATGCCTTAACAATCCCTACCCAATTTCTTTTTAAAAAGATTTTATTTTACAACTATTATTCTCTTAATTTGTCCGGGTCGACGGGTGTCAAGCTTGTCCTATATCGGATTTGACAGCATGAGCAAATAAACTGAACAGAGGTTCGGTGTGTAAAGACCATAAAAATATATACCATTTTTATAGCTTGTCACTCAACAACGAGATTTTGGTTCTGAAATCGAGAATGGCTGCGCTAATCCGTTGTAAACCAATTTTATGTCTAAGTCGCTCAAAATGGAATTCTCCGAAAATTGTGCCAAATAAAACCAGAAAACGCGAAACAAGAAAAAAATCCTGTCATAATCAAGATTTTGCCTTGTTTTTCGTTTACATTTGCAACAACAAGTTCCACATTTCTAATTATGCCAAATAAAATTATAAACAAATTTAATGATATTCTCTGTCATCACACGCGTTTCCTCCTTCTTATAATAATTTCTTCTTCCCGGGTTCTAAGGCGACCTTGGCCATAGAGTGCTAATAAAACTTGGTCAAATCCCTAATCCTCCGTTGCTGTAGTTGTATCATTATTTACTTGTAAAATTATACAGTCATTGTGATTCTCAACTAATATGTACCTATGTGTACTTATTCTAAAATCCCAGCTGAAAATAACAGCCGGCTCATTTATTTTTGGTGTTTTTAAAATAAAACCTATTGTCTCGATACAAAAATCTAATTGAAAACTCCATCCAAACGCTGTAAAAGTATTTCCAGTGGCGAGCTTTCTCATCGCAGTGCTGACATTCAGAAAAAGTTTCTTTGTTCGAGTCTCGAATGCCTTTTGAAATAACATGTTGTTATCGAGACACGATAATTTGCTTTTTGCTCGTGTCCATGTCAATTTGCTAATTGAAAGATATTGAATAAAACAATTTTTTTGTCAAATTAATAGAGTAAAGTAGTAAAAAACTAACTTGTTACTTAAGTGGCCCAAATATCTACCTACACCGAGATATTAATAAGTTTAGCGTATCTAGTCTTCCTTGTCCATTTGACCTACGAAAAGTAATTGGATTGCAAAGTAATGAGAGCAACGTAGCTAGTTTGTTATTAATATTTTTCGTGGTAAGTAAATGTATTGTGGTGTCAGTGCACGCCGTTCAATAACGGGATTTATTAATCACCGACAGGACAGATTATTAATGAATAATTACAAGGACTCGTAAACAATAACACAGCGGTATAGATATTTAATAACATTCCGCAACACGATTCCTGCGGGCATTGGGCCTATCAAGGCGGTTTGACGAAGATTAATCGAGCCACCGAATGAATGGCACGACCCGATACTTGTCAGGAGAGCATTGCGTTGTTTGTTCCGTTCGTTTCCTTACCGCATTAGTTGCCTTTGTTACAGAATTTGTCTCTTATTCAGATTTGAATTTTAGCGAAGTTTGTATTCAAGTTTGCTCGACATAATTGTGAATCAAATCTGATTGCGTCCTCCTTATTACCATTTCTGGGATTTTTAACAATAACGCTTATAAAGTATAATCCGATAGTTACTTTGGTAACTTATTCGAATTAATAAGTAACCTTAATAATGTATCCAGTTTATAGATATTTGTTATTAAAATATAATTATCATTTTTTTTTAATAAGTGATACGCGTTTGACGCGCTTCTCCTTATTAGGCATAGGTTAGATGGAATATTTCTAATGCAATTTAGTTGTAAGTTAGTATTGAATTCGACTCCTCGTTCATAATTCGTAAACTCAATGAAAATGTATTTCTTGAAATAAAAGAAACAGGGAATTGTTTGTTTTAACAAAAATTTATACCATAGTCGTTCGTAGGATTAGTTACGCCACACGGTTGAAACCTTCTGTTTAATTCGTTTATTTGTCCATGGACGTAATTTGCTATTTGTAGTACAGCAGTGGGTCGTAATATCGCATTGTTACAGCCGAACCCATTAACAATAGTCAACTATCAAAATCAGGGTCTGTAATTATCGGTACGCAATTGTTTCTTATGATGTCATCTTGTATTGAAAACTGATGCATCGTGGCACCTTTATGATTTACGATACGTACACGTTTCAATTTTATTTTTCCATCTGGAATAAGTAAATATGAATATAGGTAGGTACACCTAGGGGCTTATAGAAAAATCTAAAGTAATGAATGAAAATAAATACCGACATTTTAATTTCATTTGTTATACTCCTTACAACAACAATTCTATGGTTAACCCGGTGTATTTCTCAGACACGATAGGTCTACCCTTTCTCATCCTGTGGTTGTCGTAAAAGCCGATAGGTTCCCTATACTTATTCTGTAAAGAATTTTCTTACTAATATCCCTAACAATTGTTATGTCTGCACAATAAACATAGAAACTTGCCGGCAATATTATAAAACCAACCGTTTACCTCAACAGTATTTTATGCTCGCCATTGTCGATCTGTCAACGGCGACGTCTGTCGTAAGTGCAAATGTTATTGGTTTCTACTGAAAGTGTGTAACTGTCATAATGTTTTAAACTACCAGTTTTACACAAGAATAAACAGTAAGATGCAAAGTACTAGTGACAGACGGATCCTCAACAATCGGCTCACGTGCCAACCGTCAACTTTCGCAATTCCACCTCGCTACGCTCAGTAAGCGGACCTGAAGGCTACAACAGACGACATTACAAGTCTTTGCCTGTAAATGATAATAGCAAACAAGTAGACAATAATGAAATTGAAATAGTACCTAAATATAATCAGGGGTAGTCTTCGTCAGTTTTCAAACTTATTCCTTTATCAAATCTTAGTCTGTTAGTAAGGAAATGCTTTAGTTTAAAAAGTTACAGACTACGATTTGAGAGCGCAGGAGAGGCGAGATTGCGTATAAAATTATACTTAATTTCATTGTTATGAAAACGAAAAATCAATATAGGTAGTAAACACCTATGAACAATCTTAATAGTATTCTATTTGTAGTAATTGTAGTTTAATAGCAACATCGAACTTTTTAATGGCCTAGTGACTAGGCCCTAGTCCTTACGAAGTTGGTATCAAATGTGTTTTATTTGATTGTCAGTGTGATATATGTTTAGGCAAAACTATATTCTGAGTCAACTTTAAAGTGACAAACCTTTCCTACAACGGCTGTATCTAATACTTGTTTCTTTTCGGTTTCGCATCACGTGAAATTAATTAATTAACGAATTTTGTTACAATCTTTTGTAAAACGAAAACTGTGAAAGTGTTCGACAGTTTTGACATTCATCGTAAAAAACGAAAATCGTAAAGTAGTTGAAATGTTCGTTTGAAAAACTAATTTAGCGTTAAAATAACAACTCGAAATAGTCACTAACTATATGAAATTCAGATTTTTCGAAACATTTTATTGCCAACCACCAAGTGTAATAATTCGATCTTAAAATTACAGCAACAATTCTTTAGATACTTGTTTCAACATTATCTTTAAGTTATATGTTTAATATAGTCTATTCGGACCAATTCGGACGCTTCGTCGGTTACAACTATCACTATGTCAATACAAGTAGCAGGTACTGTAAATGTTACTTGCAAAATCTTTGCTGTTAAATATAGGCACAGAATAATATCCCAGCTCTGTGTAGGTAATATCGGGAATGGTAACCTACCTTGTGTCGATTATTTACGATCATTTAATGTGTCTATTAATATAGTGAACCGTCAAAAGCAGTTCCTGCTTAATTTGACGTGTTCTTGCCGCGAGTCTTAAGTTTTCAAAAGTAAACCAATAAAGTTGTATACCGGTTGAATGTGTAAATAACTTATTTACGTTCGCTCATTTAAACAGATCGTAATAGACGGCCTTCAGTGATGTTTTTATTTCCTTTAATCTTGAAAATTTTTTCCAATTTAATTACGAATCGTACGATTTATGACCTGTGTAGTGTAGTGCTGTTAATATTGACCAAATAGGTAGACAAAGCCTATTACAAATTCTGACTTAACGAACAAAGTGGCGTGCGGTTGCGCAACTAACTGCTTGGGGACAGCACCAAGGCTCGATGGCTCATACGTCCTTTATCATCCTTATTTTGGTAAAGCCGTTCACTCGTGAATTTCACCTTGTGCTCGTGTATTGTTGGAAATAGGTAAGGTTGCATCACATTTAAGCACAATTCGTTGTTCGAAAGTCCATGAGGTACATCTTGTTAAATGTGCCGCGCGTGGGCGCTCAGTCCGTTTCATATTTTCTTTGTTACCAAAAATGCGCGAGTACTATCGAGTGTTGTAATCTGATTACAGAACTCTCTCCTACTCTTATACTAACATTGTTATTGTCGTTTACGCGCGACCGACTTGTTTCATATATTGTCGAAATGATAACGGTATTGATTTTTAGTGTCAGTAAATTTTTACAGACATAAACTTTATCTACTGTAAATATTTGAACATTGAATAGTCGAGAGGAGTAGGTATCTGCATTTTTCACATAAATATCAACAGTTGGCTTCATTTTTGACATTTCATACTTGTAGTATTAATCTTAATTAGAAAATGACGTGAATCACGACAGGCTGATCATTGTCATCCTTGACTTACTCTGGGCGTTTCCCGCGATTGTAATTAATTACAATCGGATTATGGTAACATTGGGCGTGACAGATTAAAAATATCTTGACAATTTGCATTGACAATTTGCATTTATAATAAGTTATAGTTTGTCTGCAAAAAACGCAGGCTGTCGCCATGAAAAAGATTGATGGCTCAATTCAATGGTGTTTTTTAAAATTTTGCATTGTAATTGCAAGTAAATCAATAGTCTATTTCTGTTTTATCAAACTCTTTGTATGTAAAGTGATTTTGATAGAGAAGAGTTTCTCCGAAGTGGCCGGAGCCATCAGTGGTAATTTCCTCGAGCATCTCACGGACGATATTCGTCACTTTTTTGCCGGATGCAGACATAAATAGAGCAATTTGTCGCTCCCTCGGCGGAATGTCTCAAACAAACGCATCGAATCTCCAACCTAAAATTCAAAATCCATGTAAACTATATATAATACATAGCTATTCTAGCTAACAATAAAATCATGATAAAAATATTAAATTTCTTATATTTTTCACGTTCACGCGAACTATTTCGCCCTAATTCAGTATCGTCAATTTATGTTGTAGCTTCTGGATAACATATTACGTAATACGCTATTTATTTTTATACACAAAGTTCAATTTAACAACCGTGACCTTTTACAAATTTAGTGTAGTTACACAAAAATTTCCTTTGATGATATCATAAATATCATAATTCAATATTTATTAAGACGCCGCGGAATATAAAATCCAAATTTATCCAACAATATTGAAAATAAAATCGCAAGAAACTCTTCAACTACATCCCCAACTTCTACATCAATAAATCAATAGAAAGTTTAATCAAAGCTTTATATTACGGTCAATGAAACTGTCTGACATTTCTAGTAAAAGAATTTTATAGCTACAAAAGTATAGGTTGAGAACTTATTCGTATAATGAGGTTATTCTAGCGCGAACCAAAGTACTAGACATCGATCATGGAATATGAGGCTGTAATGCTATTAGGCTAGTCATATTTTACCCACAATATAAATAGTTGGGAAGCAGCGTAACTTTCAATATAAAGCCTTTCTTATCTAGTAGTAGTGACATTAATTACAGATTCGTTAGGCAGCATAGAGTCGAGGATTAACGAAAATAGATTTAACGTTTATGTAACTGTCACTTTCAGTTTTAATTTTTCGCACAAGGATCAGTTTAAATCCTCTAACTAATAAATGTCAATATTTAAAAATAAATACATTATGTATTTACATTTATACGGCAGAAGGTGGACCCGAGTTTGATCCAAAAACCTGAACCACGGAGCGACTGGCTATCACTAATGGTCGAAACAACACATTGTCCCATGAAATTGAAGTTAAAAAAGAATTGTTACCAAGATACCTACTTCTTAAAAATTTAGTTAGAAATGTGAATTTCAACGTTAGGAATATCATAATAATTCTTACTATGTTTATTTAAAATTATTTTTTACTATTACATTATACATAGGTAGCTAATATCATGAAAGTTATAAATTAATAGCGTAAGTAAAAATTGTCATTTTCATAGCCATAGATAGTTCTATAGCTATGAAAATGACAATTTTTACACAATTTTGACAATATGTTGATCCGTATGAAGTGCAAAGAAAAACAATATGTAAAGATGCGTATTTTTTCTCTCACGATTAGAAAAGAAAAAAACAGCTCAAATCACTGTCTTAAAGTTCAATTTGATTTTCAAAATCCTTTTTCTGTCGTATTGTTGAAGTGGCCAGTCCTAAAAGCTTTCAGTTTGACTTCTCGTAATTGGCTACCCTTTTACTTTTTTCAGAGTTAACACTTAGCTAGTAGAGTATTCTTTCTATATTGTTTTTAGAGAATCACCAGGGATTGTCTTACTCACCGTATTTGTAGTATACCCGCAAGGGTTTGACGACCGATATCGAAATGTTTTATGTACGATGTCGAGCGTTTACGTGCAAGAGCTGGTAAATTGCGAGTCATTAAATATAACCATGTTGTGAGCACCGTACCTTTCCGCCGTATATTTCCTGCTACCCTAATCATTGTTATTATGCTTCTTTGCATTTGCACTAATTAATGCCCCCATGAATCAATGCACAGTATAAAAGTGCGAATTTCTGATTTCTCTGTATGATGGCTTTAAATTCGAGAAACACTGTGCTGATTTTTATGCGATTTTTCGCTGTGATAAATCTGCATTTCTGCGGTGATGTTTCGTGATTCTTAAAATTTGCAAATGTTCTATATCTTTTAATATTTGAGACACGAGTTTTACATCCAAAAAGATTTATCCATCGTTGCTAAATATGTCACAAAATTCTCATTACCAAATACTTTTATTAGTTACGTGTTTGTAATTCGATATCATAGCAACCAGAAAGCATTCATCATAGCCAGAAAAAAGTTGTAATACGTAATTTGTTAGTTTATGTGCAACAAGTGTACAAATCATTCGTAGGCTTGTAGCTCCAACTGCTAAATGTCTCCGGAACTTAAGATAAATGACATAGAATTTTGTTTTCATAATTTTCTCGCTAGTCTGTATCTACAGTCTCTAACTCTTAAACTTCTACTAAGTAATGGCTGTGCCATTCATTTTATGACACCTCACTTAATAAAGTTTAAGTAATAAATTGACTAAGTTAATGTTTAATTGCGGTTCAAAATTGTGTTATCCAAACATTAAACTTTGTATTCAAATTGTTAGACATGTAATGATAAGGCGGTTAAGTTTCTGGCAAGGTGTTGATGAGTGTTGAAGTGTGCCAATACCAGATTTTTGTCTTCACATTTATCAAATGTCAGAAGCCATTGAGTATGCTCCTAAAGAAAAAATAATTCGATCAGCGTCTCTGAAACCTTTCATGCCATGATGAATTTCGTCAGATTATAGCATCTCGGGCGCGGGCCCGAGGAGCGCACATTATCATAGATAGGGTGTCTGACTGAGCTGAGCGGCACATGGCGCGCGGGGGCGGGCGCAAGCGGCGCCGCGGCGACAGCCGACTGCCAGACGTCAGTCCAGCACCGAACGACACACGGACCGAGCGCCCGCCTCGCGCCGCCCGCGCGCGAACAAAACTCATGTACGCTCCACTACACGCGCGACTAACAACCCGAAACTCATTTTAGGCATCCCAAAATCGACCTCCAGTGATAGTCCCTATACAAAAGTTTATCGACCCTAGCTTTGCCATAACAACCCTTATTCAGTACACTCGGAGTCGCTCCCTCTAATTATTGACTCCCCTAAAGTTTGTTGAAAAACCCGACCGCTCTCGGTTTCATCGCTTTTATATTTATATTATTTCTTTCTTCCATCCGCAGCATTGCTAGTCTCGGCGATAGACTGTGCAGCACGTTTCCTTCTACGCGTATTTCCTCGATAGATTTAATTAATTTATTAAGGAGACAATTACTTTTTTAGATTTCGTTAGCCGGAAAGTTTGATTGTGGAGACTGTTGCGTTTGTAAGACTCGGTTGCCAAACGACTTTGCGTCACCGTTAACTGTAATCGGGTCAATTAAGGCGCGTTGAACCATGACACTACGCTGACATTGGCTGGTTCTGTTTCTTTCGTGTAAGTGGTGGATGTGCAAGTGCCGAGTATTGGTCTCGTCGGCAGCGCAGTGAAGTGCATGCTCACGTGGACGCGCCGCCGCAGCAGCGGATGTGCACACCGCTGCCGCCCTGGTGGTTGGTGCCGGCTGTAATGCCAGCTGCTCTTGACCTAACTAGGTAAACATTATTATCTGTTACTACCTCATACAACGACGAATGTATAAGCTGCATTACTACAATTATTGGTATTATTTACTTTACGCCTCGAGCGTTAAAAATTGTGAACATTGACTCCTACAAACATAAATCACGCATTATACTAATGTGGCTATTTACATTAATATTATGATCAAGGAAGCTTAACGTTTTACTAGCGTCATCGTCTAAATACAACTTCCTTAATAACAAATCGTTTGTAAGTCATGTTATTGTATACAGACCTAATATTCTGCAAAATATATTCTCAACTATAATTCTTAACCAATTCATAGCAGTAAATTTTCCATAAGTGATAAACAAATTTATGAATTCTATCCTTACAAATCAGCTGGTTTTGACTTTAAAAAGACCTCTCAAATACAAAGAAAATGTACACTTTTGCATCTTATATTGATGACTTAATTACCAACTTTTGATTCGGAAAATCTCAGGTTTGAGAAATACATAAAATAAAGTATTATTTAAATATAAGGACAAAATTCACGAATGCCGTAGTTTATGAGTCTATAAGTTTTTGACAGTTGTTGACCATTCAATTATGAACTAACAATTTTCGTTGGTCCTTCGAAACGTAAGTAAATCTATCTTATGTTATGTTACGACATGTTATGAATAAAAATAATAAGACCTTCGATGATGGTATTAAAACGTTGTCTGTGAAGTCATACCACTCGACACAAAATATTTAGACAAACAAAAAATGATTGACATGACGACCACGTGGTGATTAAACTATTAGAAGATTTAAAATCAATAGCCAAATAATAATATTCTTAGCTAGTAATACGCGATCGTATACTGGTATCAGTAGTAATTTGTGCTTAATGTGATTGGTAGTAAGTCGATATAACAAACACCAAAAAGCAGTAAATAAATTATTTTTGCCTTCTAAACTAAAAACGGAGAAATAACCGTCATACAACCTCAATATTTGGAATAAACGTTGTATTTGGGACCGACCTCATAAACATTTACGTTGTCATAAACAAAATTTTAATTTCTCCGTTTTTAATTTTGAGGGCGGTTTTTTTAAGAACCTTTAACTTTTTACAGAATGTTCACTTTATGTATTTATATAAAAAAAAGTGTTTTTATTAGAGGAGGCATTACTGTTTTATTTTTCTTCGTTTTTGCTCTGGGTGATCAGAAACTCCAAATGGTACATTTACTTTATAATATATCTGTCTTTCACATTAAGCAAGCTGACTAACTAATGTAATATAGTAAGTACATTAGCGAATGGTCGCTTGGTTACCATGAAGCTTTTATGGGGCGTTTATATTCAGCATGCCACCCGCGTAGACGGGTACACGACGAAATCGGAGATGCCTCGTTGGTGGCAGCGATTATATTAACACGCAACACAGCGACAATAAAGTAGCAACTTTTGATACTTAATCAAAAAATCCTTTTCTCGACATTGTCCCGCCATCTATCTTAGTTCCCAGAGGACTTGACTCGTTTCGTCCCAACATAACTGTGAACGAATACGGCAACTTTTCTACAACCGGTCGTAAAAATTGCCGTCGAACTATAACGGTGCTCTGTAGTCGGTGTTACCTGTGGTATACCTACCTGTCGTTGTTAACACTATTTCATTATGTATCATTAAATATTTACTTAAAACTGTTTTTAATCGAGTTCATTTATCAGGTATCTATTAATGAATCATGATTAGTGTTTGAAGATTTATCTTTATTTACACTTTAATTAATTACGACTGATCACGAAAATATAACACGCAGCTTCTATTCGAATTCACCAAGCGCTAGTAATCGTTTCGGAAATTCTATATTGTTACCTTTTTTTCTCTTCAGCGAACTTGGGGCAACTAGCCCTGACCTGATGTGTGTTTAATAATTTATCTACAGGCACATTCACTTACTACCAGAAAATCTAATTTTGCAAGTTTTTGAACTTTATAACTATGGAATATACATATACAGTTGAAAATCGTAATAACTTCATAGTGGTTACTTTTCACGCACGTGCCTGTATGAAATAAAATGTCGGAACATAATTTTAGAATGGCACGCTTACTTTATGGTACGAAAACCGCTGTTTTAGTAATCAACGAAATTGAATGGAAAAATGCTAATATGGGGTTTAACTTTGACTTTGAGCGCGCAACCAAAGGTTAGGAGCGCCTGCCGTCCGTTTTCGTCCCGTTTCTTCGAAGCGACAACATTTTATCTGAGTTCAGTGTACTGGCTGAGTTTGTAAACATGTGTGGGGGAGTACCGTAGCATTCTCTAACACGTCTTGCTTTGTGATGTTCACTAACTACTATATTTAGTCGTTAAGGAAAAAGTAATTTGGCTAGGAATATCTTAAATATTTTATACGTGATAGACACTTTTCGACATGTGTTTATCTCACGCCACATCCTACATTCCATCCATTTTTTATTATGTGAGTAACCTCGTTTTCTTCATTCTCATAGAGTTATGCATATATAATAGTAGTTTATGCAACTGTCATATAATGAAGGGTATTAAAACACGAGTGTGAGTTTATGAAACGAGCGCAGCGAGTTTCATAATAGTAACGAGTGTTTTAATACCTGTGTTATATGCAGTTGCATACACTACTTTATCTACACTCATACATAAAGTCAAATAAAACAACAGATTTTTTTTTTGTATGGGTTAGATCCCTTTGCCTTCCCGAGTATTTAAGAAAAATAACTGTATCATAATGAGTCGAACCGGTGTTATAATGGTCATTATGTTACAGGTTGTTTTTTTAATTTTAATTTTGATTATCTGTATTAAAAAGTATGTCATTTTATGTTCACCTTTGATATCGTAATTCGAATATTATGACATGAGTGTAGATAAATATATTCTTAGTCACAATTGTATAAATAATATCTAAAAGAGAAGTAGGACTGGAATAACTAAGCAAAGTGCGTGCTATGGGGAAAGAACCTCAACCATACAGAATATCTCAAATAAGACTACTTCTGGTATTGATGTTGATTTTGGATCAGGGTTGAAAACGCGAAAGCGACAGATTTGTATCGCAAGTGTCTAGGTCTCCATTTACCTCAAGCTGGTCGTACGCTTGTTTACCATCTTTCTTGTTCTGCTTGCGAGGTGGTGCCTAATTTTATTTGGGTTCGGTCTAATTATGTTTTCTCTTCCATACTTTTCAATTAGCCGTCACCTGAACATTAACACTTTGCTTTGTCGTATCTTCTTTAACGCAGTCTATCGATCTTTTCGCCCGTCCTCCGTCTCTCTATCTCTATTTGTACACCACATTCATCCACATCATTCCTTCTCATTATAATGTTTGTGCACGATAGTCAGTCACCTCTCCACCTTTCTGTCATTTGTATCACTTTCAAACTTTCCGTATTGTACTCGTTTCTCACTTTATCCATTCATGTTAGTCCACACATATTAACATACGCTTCTCAGATACATGGAATCAATTTTCATCCGTCCCCTTAACAGGTTAGGTCTTATTATAGTCTTGAAAGATGTCTTATATGTTTGGCACCCTTATCGTACTAAAAACATTTTATTTTAAATATCTTTTAATGAACTAATGACCACAAATTTGTGTCTATTGATACTATGACATGTATTTTGAGTATTTTTCAAAGGTGAAGTCGTATTCAGAATCGAAATAGAAAATATACATCATAAGGGTCATAATACTTCGTGTCGTTTGTCACACAAAACTACGGCCCTAGCTATTATCTACGGATAACAATCCCTCTTGACGTGGGTCGGGTATACCTCCAAATCCGACTCGCTAAAATGTAATTCGCATAGTTAGTAAATACACCCGCTGTCGGGACATAACACCTCGTGTGTCACAAATGCGAACTGCGGAAAATCTAACATTATTTGTATTTAGACAAGGAAAATTTAGACCAGGCAAAGTTGTTGAAGGATAAATTACATTGTCATATTGTGGCTGGCACAAGGTGAAGTTTTTATAGCCAACGTAATGCAAGTCGGCCTTACGAAAAGAAAGCAGTAAATGGACTATCTATCAACGACCAACGTTATCGAATACGTAAGTACAAACGCCTTGGTAGGTAGTAGGTACTGCTTATTTCGTAAATCTCGTAGGCGGCAGTTGGCGTTTCCGCGTTCGTCAGCCTTCTGTCGGCACACGTCGGCAAGGTCGTGCGAACCTCTTTGTCTCTACTCTGATGTGGGTAACTAAAAAAAACTGCGGTTATTCACACAGCGATTTACAGGAAATCGTATTAGGTGTATGTCAGAATAGCGTCACTAGACACGACATTTGATAAACTAGTGTTTTTAATCCATATTAATATTATAAATTCGAAAGTAACTGTCTGTCTCTTACCTGTGCACGCCTAAACCACTATACCCATTTTAAAGAATTTTGGTATTGAGACAGATTGAGCCTCGGAGTAGGATATAAGTATATGTCTTACTACTAATAATTTAAACACGATAACTGTTATGCTCGTGTGCGAAGCCAATAATTATGAAGGTAAGTTAAATGAGCGTCCCTAACTTAATTAAATCTTTAACCTTAACGAAGATCGTAATTAAATAGCACTGTCTTTTTTCGTCTTGTTAAGGGTGGGCCTAATACGGTGAATTCGAAAGTCGTACTTATTCTTGATGTTTACCTCTTTTTGTATTAAAACATATACGTATACTAATAATTTAACCTTACCCACCCTCAACTTTATAACAATAATGTGTTTATAAACGATGTTTTGCAAAGTTCACGTTGTGGCTTCGTCCCGTATCCCGTAAATACTTACACAAGCGATATTTTGTTAACAGCCGCATTGCACGAACGTTTTTTAATTAACAAAATTGGATTCTCGAAAACGTAGTAATTGAGCATCGGAACAGAGCTTTTGAGCATCGGAAAAATACTGTAATGCAACTGGTAAACATAAAATAAAAAAGTTGTAATTTAAACTGTTATCGGTTCGTGTCTTCGTGTTTTTAGCGACGGCGACTCCTTGTTACTTTTCCTTCGGCACAAGCAACTTAATTTTGTTGCCGCATCGCTTTCAAATAACTAAGTTTGTGAACTACGACGGCGCCCGTCCGAAGATACGATGTTAGACGCCATAAAATATCTATCGAGATGATTTCAGCTTTTCCTGTTGTTGCACAATATCGCGTTTCTATCCAGCAAGTGTCGCGATCTCGTATAATCAGCTAGAAAACTTTTATCATCCACCACTGTTCGAAAAAAATGCGATAGTACGTATTTTATAGTCAAGAATGAATACGTGGAAAATTACAAATATGAATGAAATAAAATCTTTTAAAATTGCAAAGCTAATAAATATAATCGTAGGTACAAAAGACTTATTTTGTTCTCTACCAAGGTTAATACTTAGCTCTATAATATCGTCAACACTTGTGATAATTGGCTGGTGTAAAATGAAAAAACGCAAAGAAATGACAGGTCGCTTATTCTTAATAAACACGAAATGGAATTCGTGGAAATATACATAAATGTAACACCAGGTCTCCATACAGGGATCTACCTCCGAAGCTAATATTAAAAGCTTAAAAATAGTGTCAATGAAAGAGCAAATTATTTACGAAGCCATTATAATTTTTTAAAAATCTCAATCTTTTTTCATTTTCTATTCAATCAATCAATAATTTTCTATGGAAAATTTTAATTTTTAATTTTCACGCCTTTATTACGAATTGCTTCAGTGAAATGTAGTAGTGGGTTAGTTAGCCGGACGCGGAGCCCCCCTCGTGCGTTGAACTGCCGGTTATATTTAACTGCGACAACACGTGTGCGTCTGCATCACAACACCATATTCCCCAGCGTAGTGTCGTTTTTAACCTCGAATCGAGACGCGCTGGCGAAACGTCTCAAAGAATCCAAACCCATACATTTTAGTACACCCATTCATTCTTATACGAGTGCAGCCAAGTTTCAAAGTCCTTTCAAAAGAGTACAGGAAACGCTTTTAAAATTTGCATTCTCGCAGTTTTAGACTCTATTCAGTCGCCAAAAGTACATTGTCGTTCGGTCCTCCTTTCTGTAGGGTAATGTACATTGCCTGGTATAAGGTAAAGGCATTCAGCGCCGGTACCTGAAGATTCACAATAGCGTACAATGAACTCTTGCGACGCCCACCCAGCCTGTCATTGTGACGTGCGTCCAACGTATACTATTGTCGCTTTATATCCGATGAAAGTTCCACGCCGCTGAAATTGATTTCGACTTTTAAGCATAAAATTTTTATTTTTATTTTTACGAAAAGTTTGATAACATTAAGGTCTGTTATATCAGATGAGACGTCATATCATAAGAGAGAGGTGTGGTTTGAAAGAAGAGACTAGTGACAAGAATTCAGAAATGGATGATCCAAAGTTCCAAAGGGTTTAGATCATGCAGAAAAGATGAACAAAGAAAGGTATGAGTCAAAGTAGTAATTTGGGTACGTCTGTCTGGTTTTTTTTATGCTTGCGGCCCACCTGGTGCTTTGTGGTTACCGTCGCCTATAGACACTTGCAATATTAAGGGTTAATTACTTCACTGCAAGTCCGTTGCCATCCTGGGGCTACCTTTCCCTTCAAACCGAAACACAGCTAACTGATTCACGGCAGAAATAAGAAAGGCGGTGGTACCTACCCAGACGACCCTACATGACCCCACCTAATACATATGGGTCAACCACCTAGTGCGAAGTCCAGTGCTGCGATTCAATCATTGAGGGAGTCGATGGTGAATAGGGTAAATGCAACCTTGCACAACGACCATCTCTAGCTCTTGGGGTCTGGATATCTCCGCCAACCTCAATTTCGGTCGCTACTTCGAGTCCATTGCTAAAACTGGTGCCAAAAAACTTGGAATGCTTTCTAGAGTCATGCTATATTTTACATCTGAGCAACTCCTAAGTGTTTATCGAGTCCAAGTTCGCTCCTGCTTGGAGTACTTGTCATCTTTGGGACAAATCTGCTCGATATCAGTTAGATGCACTGGACTCGGTGGAGCGAGGGCCCTGCGAAGAGACTCGTCGGCAATGACGCACTCGTTGAGGCTAATCTCCAGAGATTTGACCACCGAAGAGGTGTGGCTTGCCTCGGTATTTTATCGGTTACATTTCGGAGAGTATGCGGAAGTTTTACATAATTTGATACCCCCTGCCCCTATTCACCTCCGGATAACTAGGCGAGGGCTTGGACCCTTATGTTGTTGATATTCCTCCAATTCGCACGAAGTAATTTACTTCCGCTTTCACAAAGCGAACAGCTAAGGAGTGGTTTTGCCGGACCAGTATAATCTGGACATCTTCAAGGCCAGGTGAGCAAGCATCTTCAAGGCGAGCGTGTACCATCTTAAGCCTCATCATCGCTTTCCATCAACCGTGATTGGGTCAAACGCCCAGCCTATACTACATAAAAAGAATGGTACGATGGACGTGTGAAGTAACAAGAATTCTCTAAGTGAGAAAAGAAAGTAATGAGGATGAATGTGGTTGGATATAAATAGGGAGAGGAAGACCGAAGGTAAGATGGATAGACTGTGTGAATGATGATTATGTTAATGTTGAGATGCCGGCTGATCTAGGTGAGTGGAAGAAGAGAACGAGCAAGAGCAGAGCGAATGATGTTGATGTCAGTTTCTTACGCTTTACTCTATTCGTAAAGCGTTAGATGGAATACATTGGCCACTTATCTCTGGTATCAGTTTCAAAGTCACTATTTCTGTCCTCTGACGTGACTTGTTTTCTCTTTTTCTTCTCTTCGCTATACCTACACCATCAGTGCAGAGAAGACACATAATCAACTTTAACCGACAAATCGAAGGTTAACTAAATTAATACATTTCCGTTATAAATAAATAACAGTTATTTATCATTGCTTCAAATATTGTACAATGAAGTCCTTAAATTACAAAATAATGGTATCTAAACTAGGTTTAAAACCTGTGTCTTAGGTAGGCTAAAGTGATTTCTTAATCAAATAGAAAATATTTACAAATGTAAATTTTAAAATACTTAACTATTTTAAAATTTACATTTTTGTGTAGTAAAATATGACTACTTAACTCAATAAAAAAAGAACAGTTTTGCATTTAATATAATAATTACAATGTATAGATACTGTATACGTGTATAATGTATATTTTTTGATACAATATAAATTATTTTGTGCCTCAGGTATTTAATTACGAATTAATGCTTAACCTACATGTATATTAACGTGATGGTGTAACGTTGTCGCCCTTGCTTATGAAATCTCAGTCATAATTTTCTTCACAACATTATTAAATTATAGCGCGAGTAACGTCAATTTTAACGGAACAAATTAATGAGGCTTCAAGTAACGTGTTCCTTTAACTCATTATCTTATAATCTGTATTCATTAATAGGTCTTTAACTTTGAAATTGCTATTTTGTCGTCCAAAATTTATATTAAAAATAGTTGTCATTTAAAAAAAAATCATATGTAGCCCTAATATTAATCACAGTGATTAAACAATTGTGATAGAAACCTACGACTTTGCGACAACAACTCTTTAAAGATCTTTGAATAAATGGTCTAAATGTTAATAGATTAAATAAATTTTAATAAGGCGACTAACAATACAAAACAATGTTTTACCTTAAAATTAAAATAAGACCATAAATCATACATAACAAATGATTATTCTAAACGTCACGCAATTTCCCCCCACAACAAATAATAATTTTTAACAATACCATGACATTAAGGTAATGTATTGACATCGGTTTTCAAAACTCACAATTGACTTATAAATAGATATGTATTTCCGTACTATGACAATAATGTTGAAGCACTGTTAAAAAAACCGAAACGTCACCCCGCCAACAAAAGGACACGAAACGAGGTAAATTGCCACACAATTTGTATCATTTACATTGAATTATGCACTAATGAATCGATTCATTTCCAGTTGAAAGGTGTTTACGTATAAATTTCACTTACTGTGCTAAATGAATCTGAATTTTTGCGTATTAAACGATACATATTTTTACGGTCAGTTTTTACTGTCCAGTTTTTCTAACAGCATGATATCACTAATCCACAAGGAAAAGATAAGCTTACAAAATAAAGACAGATAAGTACGTTTCAATAGTAACTAAGTAGTTCTTATAATGGTTTTTTTTACATATAAGTATTAAAGTTCAACACGTGTAACATTTTCGAGTCGACATTATACTGTATGTGTGAGTTCGTCTTTAAATGAGATATCTTAGAATTCCTAAACCCCGTATTATTGATCTTCATAGATAATCTTAATGTCGAGTACTTAAAACTCTCTTGAGTTTGACAACGGAGTCGACTAGCTTTAGTCTAAGTAGGACTATCGATTTGGACGACGTAACTATTTAAGCTATTAATGAGGAGCGTGGTTTCGCATGCCCGACGTAAATCTAAGGACATTGACACACTTACGACAAACACTTCACCATTTTTAATATCTAGCTTATTGTTTCTCGCTTGACTCAAGATTAAGTTGTCATTAACCGCATTCAGTTTTTGCTCAACAAAAAAATAGGTATATGAATTTAGAGGCCCCGTGGTGCGAACTCGGCGCGGTCGGGGATATTGATCGGTGTGCGCGCGCATCGTCTGCCCAACTGTATACACAGACGGTCGGTGAAGCGTTTCGTCGCCGCACCACAGCTGAAGTGAACACTTAGTCACATCAAAGCACCATTGACTGACGAATTTCAGCGGTAATAACAATCCGCTTCTTGATAACACTTTGCGTTTTATCGCCTCTCCCATAGTAAAATTGGTTATCATTAATTTCTGGTGCATTTAAAGGAAATAATAATAAACCAATTGGTCCAATTAATAGATTTAATTTATGAAGGTAGAATCATCATTTGCATTTTTTGGGGGTCGGCATAAGAATTTGCCTGAAAGCTATACTACCGGCCCACTAGACGTCAATCCTCCTTGGGCATTGTACAGTAGGTGGACAGGATACACTCCACCATACACCTATGACTACAAATATATTTGCGTTAGGTCAGAATTCTCTTAGTCGCATTTTACCTGTTAGTAGAGGGTATGAGTATAATAGTATTATTTACGATACCTCTGAAGGTGAAATAACTGGTTATTAATAAAGCAGTTCTTAGAATCAGCGTCTCAGACCAAATTTGTCTAAAAACGGACACAATCGGTCGTGGGTCGGCGGCGCTTATCTTACGCCCTCCCATGTGATTAATCTCATACTCCTTAGATTCCCGCGTAGATTCCTCCAGTCGCCCCGGAAAAACTAACAAGTTTCAAGTCACAATGCTATTTAATTAAACTTGTTTTAATCGAGAGCTTGCAAATACCTATCTGCGCTGCCCTACGCATCAGTTGCTATGCCCGTTTTTGAATCGTATTCATGTCCAGCTTCAGTTGCCATATTATAGAAATGTCCCCTTATAAATAAGTCTACGAAACATTCTTAAAGCTGATAAGTATCTTAAGTAATTTTAATGAATCTCTCCTAAGTATCTTGAATATAAATCCGTCAATCATTTTTTCATTGACAATTTTACAGCTGTGAAATCGTAATTCTACTTTATTAAAAACATATTGAAAGCGCCTTTTTCGTTACCTACTACGAAAATTTTCTGTTACAACTTAATTTCTTATTCCAAAGACACAAAAAATTACAAAGCTTAGTTGATTAAAGCACTTCATATTTAATTAATGAATATTAAATGTAAAGCAGAGATCAAAACGCTTTCTTGAACCCTCTGGGAGGGAGATATCGAATTTCAAAATATCTTCGCTAGGCCAGTCCCTTTGAGGTCGTTTTGACTGGGATAAACTGCTAGTAAGCTTTGTGCGCAAATGAGATACAAGTGTCAGCTTTGGGGAATATTCTTTTAGAGTAAACACTCTTGTATTTTTTCTTATTTTTACAAGTATGAAAGAAACTTAGTAATTAAATTTAATATTTAACTAGACTGCCTAGGGGTTCATCTAACGCTCACAACTTTGTTCTCTGTTTGGTTAGGCTTGTTTTAAGTCTGTTTGGCTAGCAACTACCATCATATCAAATTCTTTCACCATAACAATAGTATTAATTAACAGCATTGTTGTGTTCCGTCAGTTATAAGATAATCCTTCAGTGGTTGATGGTTCCAGGTGAAGCAGCTCCCGTCAGCCTGACGGGAGATGCTTCACCTGGAACAAGTCATCAAGTGAAAAGAAATGTAAGCAGCTTTTACTGTACTTAATTATGACAAAGCAATGCTGGATTAAGATTATCTACGTACTGTTTTAATTATAAAACTTTTAACGCTCTGTTTTCAAGGACTGAAATAGAATTGTTTCACCAGCTACAAATTCAGATTTGATAAAGCTTAACAGACGGCCATGAACGATAGCCAGAATGGATTCACTGATAGTCCATTAATTTTGACGCGCTTTATTTTAAAGAGCACAATATCGTTTCGGAAGCGAAGCGACCAATTCATCCACTTAATTGATGTCACGACAATGACCGTGTTATTAGCTCATCAACGTCAATAAAGAGCGGACATCGCAGTGCATTGTGATGATGGTGGAGCTCCGGCCGCATCGGCATATCATCCTCATTAGGGTCTAAGTACGAATAAAAAACCACGGCACCGGACTGACTGTGAAATATCTTAATAACGGTTATTTGCAGTCAGTAACAATCGGGAATAGTGAATTTCTAAGCACAGGAGGCGACGAATATAATATTTTTGGTAACCAATTTTGGAGTTGGACGAACCAAGACAGTTTCTAAAATATTCATAACCCCAACAGAGTTTATCTTTTGTTAACTTGACGAGAAAGGCTCTTGGCCAACATTTTACCTGATGATAAGTGATAAGTCCGAAGGTGATAGCGAGATTCACCTGAGGGACTGGTGATTTCCGTCGAAAATAACACTACTCTTAAAAGTAATATAACGGCAGACTTTGATATGTGTCTGATAGCTCCTAAGTCCAACGGGATAACTTATGTTTTAATTCTGGTTTAGCCGAGATTCACCTGCGGGACTGGTAATTTTATCATTATTCGTCGCAATTTACTCTGAGGTCGGAAATAACAATACTATTAAAACTAAATATGACTGCAGACTTTGATATGTTTCTGATAGCTCCTAAGTCCACATGGATGACTTATGTTTTAATTCATTCAGGATTAGCAAGGTTTGTTAATCGAATTAAAACATTAAAAACCGAATCTTTATTTGGAGATCAAATCCGCAACTTCTGAAGAGTCATGCCGTGCCGGTGGGCGTACCCCTAGACTACATACGAAGTCGAGCCTCATTAGACTACATAAATACTAAGAAAAGAAGAGAATCAGAGTTTATTATACACGAATTATTTGCAGTGCTCGCATTGGAAAAGCAATAAGTTAATTTAACCTATACTAGTATATTTGTGTAAGGTTATATGCTATTGGCGTCACATTATATTACTCTAAAGTATAAATTCTTAATTCGTTAAAACCATACACGGAAATCCAAACCTAATTACCATTTTTTTTAATCTGCTTCATAATCAAACTACATTCGATATATGTTTACGTTCTTGAATATAATGTCATTACTTGTATCCTTTTATAGTATATAAAACAATGTCCTGCTGTTCTTTTAATCATAATTAAGAGTTTTTTTAATTGTCTGAAGAACTCTCTAGTTCTTTCGCGAGTAAGTAATCGTGTTGATTAATATAAATTAATAATTGAACTTCAAACAATCTCCTAAGAAGTTATTTTGACGTCACAAATTAGATTTATTTGTAGTAAATATTTAAATCTTGTATTTCTTTCAGAGATAACGCAACATTTTGCATGTTGCCACAACCACCTCTACAATGACGTCACAATTAGATAATTTATTATTAATGCTTCCGATGACCCTCAGACACACACTTGACAGCTTTACCTTGCCCGCTCACTGGTGTCAAACATTACCGACTGCTTACTGCCTCATCTATTCTTTAGACCTCCGATGAGGTCAGGTACAGGTTTGGTAATAGCTAATTCATTACTGCCGGCAGTCTGTTTCGACATACGAAATCGAGCCTAGATTAAGACGTCAATGTTTTCAATTAACACCCGCGCCCCTAATTAGTTGATGATGAAAATAGTCGTCGATATCAATAAAATATGACTAGTACCGATAAGTTATTTCTAGAAAACGAGTCACGGAAAGTCGTCATATTAAAACGCAATTACAAATCACCAATTAGTTTTATGCCATCAAATGTCAATTACCAATTATGATATTGTAATGCTTAGTATAATTATGGTTTAATAATTAAATTCAAGACTCATTTATTCTGCTTAGTTTTCTTATCTAAAGTTTTGTATTTTTTTAAATTCATGACGTTTACCATAAAGTGGACTGCTGCTTGTATCTACTTTCTCCTACCCTGATCCCAATTTATTTGGGTCGGTGCAGTATGACTTAATATCGATAATACTGCTGTAAGATTTGGCATTAGATTTTCACGGCCGACCGCCTCACCTGCCTGCTCTTTCACTGGTTCATGTGCCATTTATATTCGACGAATTTACCGTCACCATTGTTGAGTTTGGTTGAGATACGAGCTCAGTCTTAAAATTATTTATAGCAATTTAAAAGAATATTTTAGGAAACCAGTCGCCTACCTTCTACTTAACATCTATAAAAGTGAAAGACTCAACTTTGATATTCAAAGATATCCTTGATAATCAATGCCAATGTTTTTTTTCTTTTAAAATTTACTTCTACTGTTATGTTTTTTTTACAAAGTGTGGATTTGCTAGTTTTTGGATTGCAATTCATTAGAAAACCTACTCTTTGTCGTCGTTTTTTCTTAAGTACCTATATATCAGATTGGGTATCTATCTAGATTTTAGGTGTATTAAATTCTTACTGTAGCTTGGCTTGATTGATATGTCAACCAGATGTGCTTCGGAGAGTAGCTCTTGCATATTCCTAAGTGCACCATAAAGGGAATAGTGAGGGTACCAGCGGAGTTTAGTGGGTATTCCCGGCCATCCACGTGCCGTTGCGGACATTCGCAGGCGGCGCCGGGCGTGTACCACACACGCCGCACTGTCTGGCACAAAGTTCAGCTCTGTCTACGTAAATCGACAAAAAGGCTTTTATACCTATGTCCCCCTTGCTGTCATCAACTCTAGCTAACCCCATAACAACAAGTCTAATCGTTCTGTACCGGTAGTTCGAGGTGAGTCTGTTGAGAATTCCAGATGAACTGTACTTCCACTAACGCCCTTAAGTTTGAGTTGGCACCAGGCAGAATTCCAGACTGTCATATGAAGATTGTAGGAACAAATAACCTTTAATCTTAATCTTAATTATGGCTTCGCATTAAGCATTTAGCCAGTGTCGAATGAAATTAATAATTCTACATTAGAATATGTATGGTAGATTAAATAATAAGGTAAATTAAAAATGGAGTCTCAGCACGTGATATTACAACAAAAATTCGGGAGAATCCAACCTTCCATCTCCAATACCTACACCAAAACGCATGTCGTCACCTGTTAACTATTTAATATAGACAGAACTGCCATAAGAGTAGTATCATAAGGTCATAAGAAATGGTTGCAAAAGACGAAGGCATTTGTCAGCATTGTTTTACATGGAAATATTTTTTCATCTCGTTTGACCTTAGCCTCGCAGCAATCTAATATTGTACATTCATTATTATTCAATCCATTAATCGTACGCTAACATAATGCTGACGTCAGGCATAAGCTTAGGAGTTGCCGTCTATTGTTGATACTTTGTTGCCTAATAGGTACACTATATGTAGCTAACAATAAACAATTTAAGTTTGACCAGTGTAACATTGGGAGTTAAAGGTGATTTCTGAGTAACGTCGTCGTTTAAGACCCGTATCTTGATATTCATCATTGAAACACTAATTGCTTTGATAAATTAAATTGGCACGAGACAAATCGTGGGCGACTGACACTTTAAGAATCATACCACCTATACATTTGTTTTTTTTTTATCCTGTAAATTTTAAAAAAGTAAGGGCACCTTCAAATTTGTCGCGTGGCTTAGTGCCGCACGGCAGCAGAGATGTGCGTGTGGTGTGAGGGCTGATTTTTTGAAATTAATTATATTTTTACGAAATCGAGGAACAATTTAGGAAGTTATTGTGAAAACTTAATGTGGGAAGATAAAAAGAAATGTGAAATATGTAGTGAGAAAGTTCTGGTCAATTAACTGGAACACTTAATCTGCCAACCCGAGAAAATACTGTAAGTCCGGCATCAAAATATACTAGATATATGTTTAACATTTGCATGTCGAAAAATTGTGTTGAATTTGTGAAACCTATTCACAAATATTTAAAAGATTTTAACGGTTTATAAGGATTTTGGTAAATGTTTATTTAGAACACTCAATTCTCCTTATGGTGCAGACGGAGTGTTCGAAAACTTACCAACTTTATTACGTTATTATTTTCTTTATTATTTCGCTTATTTTTATAAGAGCGCAACGGGCGACTCATTTCAACGTAACCTATAGGTACCCGTTATTTTGTTTAATAGCCAATGTTAATGGTGAATGTCCTTAGTTAACCTATTGCTAATTATATTTTTTTCTGTTTTAGGTAAATCATCTTTCTAACGTAAAAGCCATGAACAGCTAACGTAAGTACCTTAATATCTTCATTGAATTAGCCAGAGTAACTATTTGTCAAAGTCACCTTCTTCACTGATATTTTTTAATAAAAATGTAATGTGCGTCAGAATTGAAATTCAAGGATTTAGAAGCTGGTTTGACTTGGCATCTCATAGTGCATTTTTCATTACATATCGTATCGAATTAGTTTGAAATGGATTTGTTGCAGTCAATTTAATTGATTTGTTGTATAATTCTGTTAGAGCGGATAAGTTGTGACTTTGCCACCATGGACACAGATCTAAGTTACTACTTATACATATATAGTTTTACCGCGCTACTGCACGTTGAAGCGTGGTAAAACAGTAATGGGAAAGTAGCATTCAGAAACTCATATCAAACTGCAATGTCAGCGAAAACCTGACGATAACAACGACACCTGTCTCAGCACCGGTGAATAACGGCCCTACTCCGTAATAACGAATGCATGGAAAAAGGTGAACGGATAGCGGTGCATCTTACTGCAGATCTCCCCGCGCCATCATTCGACACACATTCGACCAAGAACTGTGATTTATGTGCAGGCCTGTATGAATCGAGCACATCAGAAATTACCATATCAAAGTGGTAGACCCATTTAAACTTCTCATCGGGAAAATTGGGATAGTTTCCACAATCGAGGCTTAAAAAATGATTTTCCAAAGTAACGAAATGGGACTCTACAGGAAATTTATTGCTCAACGCGGCTGTCTTTTAACCTATTCATTTTTAAAATAGTAATGACAGGCAGAAACGTCCGTTTCATTCCATAAAGTCTAATATATCGTTTAATAACGGTAGTGTCTATTACCTACACATTGGCACGACCCTAATTGATTTTTCATTATTTCAATCGCAGAGAACATTTCTAAGTTAAGTATTAAATTTTAAAGCAGAAATTCATATTTAATGCGACACTGTAAGCGACGAATAAGTAGCGATTTTAACTGAATGTTGCTTTAAGATTTGCTATGCCACATAACCAGTTTCCAAGGAAATAGTAAGAAACACATGGTCGATCGAGACGACAAAATATCTAACGGAGCGAACTGCGTGGGGGAAATGGACCGAGAGGCTGCTCACGCGCTGCGCTATTATAGATCGTCAACGTCCCAGTTGGTTTCGGCGCGTTGCACTGAGCACGTGTATTTACGATATTTGGTGTTGCAATACTTGCATTGACATCCAATCACATCAATACATCAGTGTAGTGTCACAGTGAAAAGGTGCTTGCTTGTGAGGATGCTAATTGATATGGAAATGCATGTTTGCCTGATCCGATTTATTTGAGGTACGTCCTACGATACTGTTATCAACCACAATGGGTCATGGGTTTTGAGTTTGTGTTGTTGTTTCTTATCACACTGAAAACCTGTTTCAATTATAACGGAGACTTATGAAGCTGTTTCTTACAATACAGCTAGAAGTAAGTAAATACTTATTTGTAAACATCAAGTAATTTTAAACAATAGCATTAAATGTCTCTAGTTTATATTAAGAGTGTTCTTAATTAAAAATTTCAATAATTAATGGACGAGGTAATATAGCTCATACATTACTAATAGAACAAGTTCAAGATTGATTTCCGCATAAAAAGCATTTTTATTAAAAACGTTAAATGATACTCAATAATTTGATTGCAAGCTTTGTTCTCCAGTGCTATAAATAATCCTATTCCACATGTTATGAGCAAGGTATCGATATGACCTTAACTATAGAATGATGTAGGTTTACCGCAGTATTATGAAAACTACGTCGTTATTTAGATGGCCGGATATCAAGTTACCCGATGCACTGGTCGGTTCGGTTTGTACGGGGCCTATATTCTGGCACAACTACGGATAGCTTAAGTGGCATTGGTCATGCAAGTCAATTTCAAACGTGAAATGAGATTTGGGTCAGAATAAAAAAACTATCATGAAAGCAAATACTAATACTCTTGAAATAAAGCTTAATTTTGCCCTTAATCCTTACTTAAGACTTTATTTATATTCTGCTTCTAACCTAATATAAAATGTACTTCGTCCATGGTCAGAGGAAAACTCGTGAAAGGTCAGACGTGTTCTGAGTTTTAAGTCCAGACATGTCATTTTAAATTCGTTTAATTTAAAAAATAATGTGATTAATGATACATTCTAATTCTAATTAATACAGTATGGAAGATATTAAATCATCTGACTGGTTATCTATTGCTGACCCTTGAATATAAATTCAACTAAGACAACATACGATATGACCCGTCCAGAAATACGCACAAGACGTGACTGTTATCAGTCGGTCTACTGCGACCCGCCCCTAGGGTCGCATGACGTTAGTACGATTCCGTACGCGTGTCACAAGAAAGATCACATTTATTTGCATTTGTGAGTTTCCTCGCCACATCTGTCAATGTCGAATTTTAAAATACCGACCTTTTCGCACGGCCTTCCATTGAAGTTGCTAATACATGTTACAAATAACGCTAATATATTGCGATCATGAATGAATCCAGTGTTTGTCAATGAAACGGTTGGCCTTAGAGAGTCAAATTGTCCATTCCTTAACCTGTTGCATAGATTATACTTGAGAATTCTATTTTAAGACTATCATTCACACTCAAACACACACGATATCCTTCATCGTAAAACACAGAACTGTTCATTCTTTTATATTTCTGGGTTGAATGCGGTGTAATTTTTAAGTCATATCGGTCAGTTTTATGACGCGGTTAAAGCATTTTACATTTACGTGTGAAGTAACACGTGAAACCAATGACCAAGAATGTTTTAAAGGCGACGTCAGATTTTCCGAAACGTGATTAATACCTACTTTATGAACCGAAAACTGAACTTTTACACAAACGTATGAAAACTAAAAATTACATATTTACGATAATGTTAAAGTCTTTGATGTAGACAATAATTTATATCTTGTTATTTTCAACTAGCATAATTTGTGTTTATACAAAACAGCTGTTGGCTATGCTAACGAGCTGCATACAACATATAAATGTAAAATTTATTGTATACTTAAAATTAGCCTTTCGATACGTGGTGGCAAGGCGTGTAGCGACCGGCGTAAACATAGTTACTGAAAGTGGAAAGCCTTGGTATTATCGAGGAGGGAGCTCGAGTGTATGCTTATTTAGCGGCACCGACGAACGTTCTACGTGATTGCGCAAATATTTAAGCTGTTGCCGATTCGTTTCCATGCCGACTCCAATAACGGGATACCTGACCTAAAAGGTGATAAGTCTCCATTGAAAGTTATAAGTTACGCTGTCGTCGAGACACATCACAACTTAAATCATCCCCTCGGATGTCGTTGTCTCACTAAGCGAACTCATAACACATTTTTTTTACATTACGAGATGGCAAACAAGCTTGCGGACCCCCTGGTTTAAGTGGTTATCATCGCCTATAGACACTTGCAATATTAAGGGTAAAACATTGCAAGTGCGTTGCCATCATGGGGACTAAGATGATATGTCTTCCATGCCCAGTAATTACACTGGCTACCTTTCCCTTTAATCCGAAACACAGCAAACTGCTTCACGGCAGGAATAAGAAAGGCGTCGACATCCCTTCTATATTACAAAAAACATGCTAGCTCAGTCAACCTCGCGATAGAATAGTTGTTTAACTTTACGGGGAAGCTGGTGACGTTATCTAGAGGTAAGAGTAAGTAAGATCTAATATAGAAGTTCACTAGGAACCCTGGACTACTGACAGATTGAGAATGGCTATTCCTGCAGCTAACTGTCAGAACAAAACTTTGCTGTTAACTCTATTAACTTTGATAAGACAATTCTTGTAGTGAGCAAGGAGGGCTAAAACAAACCCATAAATTAAAAATTTATAAAAAAGAAACAATTTCATAATAATGTATTGTAATGCTTAGAGTTAGAATGCGCCAACTACAAGTATTACTAGGAAAAACCAAAATTGTTGGCGTATATCCGCCATAATTATCTCAACGACTAAAAAACTTCTTGTAATTATTATAATACTTATAAACGTATTATATAACAATTTTAATTATTTACACAATTTTTGGAGACCAATTATTGTATTTTACTTTATTTTCCTCTTTGTATGTTCTTTACCGAACATTTGAAGGTATAGGGAGGCGAGGTAATGAGAGCACGTATGGTGGCCTGACAAGGAACAAATATACACGTCGTGTGTTCCTACATTTAGGAGATTTGTGCCATATTTTGACTTATTTCTGAGCATTCTGTATTTGACAATGAAAAATGACTGTATTTTTGTTAATATTTTATAAGGAATGGGCAATTACCTGTATTTCAAATAATGTTTATTGTCATTAGGTATTTTTATTTTAACGAACACTAGATTTATGAAATTAAAATACGTTTACGTATTTAATTAGCGTGTAAGTATTTCATATTTTGTTACCTACTTCAGCCTGATGTGATTGATAACCAAAAATTTTTTTAGAAAAGTAATTTATTTTTATGCTTTTTAGTGTTTTAAGCATAGAAATTTCCTGGAAACTATCTCGAGATCTTTTAGACACACAATTGATAAGATTATGATCATCGATGTCAATTAAATAGGCATTATTAGGGATAACTCGAAAACTGTCGTCAGATGTTTAAATGGGACCAAATGACAAGCAGTTTCCAAAGGTCGAAAGAATTTTTAATATGTCGATATTAAAAATTAAGAACACACCCAAAAAAGAAAGAAAGAATTTTTAAAGCCGGCACACCTAAAGAATTATGAGGCAACAAACATGAAAAAAAAATACAGTCGAATTGAGAACATCCTCCTTTTTTGAACTTGTTTAAAAACTAGTCGCCCGCGGCTTAGCTCACGCCAATGTTGGTTAAATTATAACCTATATGTTATTCTGACGTATCATTAAGTAGTTCCGACATTACTTCCAACAATGACATATAACCAAAACACATTACAAACTTTACCCCTTTACAATTTTAATTATTATCAGTAAAGTACAATAAATTGTATCGACGTAGCAGTAGGTAAACATATTAGGCGCTAAATCACACGTTTCAATGTATTAACTTTACGTGACACGTGCTAGAACGTGACATCACTTATAAATATTTCTACATAGGATTATCACGTCTTGCAAGTTCAGCATACGAGTGTTCATGTACCTATAAGTATTATGACGTCGATATTTATGTAGTCATCGTCTGGTGCTATATTTAGTAACGCAAAAACTATGCGGTAACATTTAATATCAGCAATATTATTTATTAAAAAAATACACACCATAGATTTATAATTACTGCCGTTTATAAATTGGCATTGAATCGACTAGGGCGAAACCAAATTCGCCTTAATGTTTGATTCCTACTTCCCCAGCAACCTTTGTCAACTAAGAAAATATCGATACCTATATAAAAAGTTATCGATATGTGTCAATTTCTACAGTAGTAGGGTTAGAAATAGGAGGAATTTCACGTATTTGTTTTTAGCTTAAATATAATTCCTATGCATTTAAAACTTAAATATACTTACTGAAATATCGTACAATTTCTCCATAATTTGTGTATAAAATAATCTAACAGCTTTTAAATTACTGCATAAAAACAGCTAAATATTTCAGTCGTAGCAACCTGTGAAATGAATATTTCTGAGGATTTTGATCTCTAGATGAATTGCATCCAGGCACTGCACACGTAACCATATTTAAATTACGTTCGATAGATAACTATTTCCTTACCCATAAACTTAATTTTTACAAAAATAAGCAAAAATAGTACTTAGTTTACTGCTTTCTTTTGAATTGACAGGCCGCCTTAAGTCTCCTATCTCCTGCGTGTACGTGAATGGTCTCGTCTATCTATCTCTCTCTAATATACGCGTTATCATGCTATTTCTTTTTAACATTGCCGATCTGTAGTTCCTATTATCTATGATACACACAATTACAATATGACATAGTTGGGACTGCATAGTAACATTACAAGATGACTTGACAGCAGCCCGCTCTTTCACCTACCTACCTACACCTACTGTTATGTACAGACAACCTTCTTCTTCTTTTTTAATTAAATGGCGTTCGCGATATGTAACGGATTTCGCCAATGTAAAGTGGAAATGTACTTTAAAGTAGCAGACAATTGTACGGTAGATTGAGGTTAACAATGGAGTCTCTCAACACGTGTTTTTACGTTATCGGTATCGTTTAGACAAATTTGACAGTTTTGTATAGCCCGACGTGCTGTTGACTGTACTTACTTACATTCAGAAATTGGTTATAAACATGTGACTTTAATCAAGCATAACATATTTTTATATAGAGTTATACACACTTTTAATTTTGTAGAGATTTGTAGAGTTATACAGTTACTAATTATATTATTTTTATATAGGTACTTACTGTTATTTTACTATACTGTTTTATAGATGGGTAGATCTTGGACTTACCTAATGGTAAGGTTATGGAAGTGAGCTTCACTCGAATCACTCTATTCTTAATTAATGGCGTCGCGTCGCATTAAACGTACGCATTTTGCCAGTGTCAAGTGAAAATGTAAATAAAGTAACAAAAATTGTACGGTTGATTTGGGTTAAAAATGGAGTCGTGATGAACACGTGTTTTTACAACAAGAACTCGGGAGAAAGTCCTTCGAATCATTAAATGGCTATCTAACTCACTGACAGGGCACAACAATCCTGTTGACACGAAGAACATTTGATTTACAAGTGGTCGGAGTTCGGACAGACTTAAACCAAGCCCTACCTCTAAACAAACTCATTACAAATTTGTACCGCCCGGTAAGATTCGAATCTGGAAGCTGTAGCATTGTTTATTTATCAATTTTTCAAAGTCAACATCGTCATCTGACAAGTGACATTACGTTCCGTTTCGCATTAAGTTTGACATTTAGGCAAAGTGATAATTCAGACGAAAGTTTCTTGTCTTGGTAAGTTGTATCATGTTTCAGTTCGATATTAGAGGTTATGGTCGTCTGTGTGGAATTTTTACACTTTGTTTTTGAAGTGGGGCGCGTTAGAGCGTTTTCTATAGTCTCGTCATTATTTAGGTGACGTTAGGCTTACGGGGATCATATTAGTTGTTCGGAATTCATTCAAAGTAGTTATTCGCAAAGATTCGTATTGACAAGAATTTTTCGTTCATTCGGATGTATGGACTCACTTTCCTTTGCCTCAGACGTTAAAAAACCACAGGTAGGCCGACCAATCGGGGACGTTTGTTTTTGCTTGTCAGATTATTCATTCGCATTTCGAATTTCAAATTCAAGGCTGAATTTATTTTGGAGAAATATTATAAATCTTCGTCATATTAACATATGCGAGGATTATATTAACGAAGGAGAACTATTTTCTAATTTGGAAGGAAGATAATTCCGTATTTACATAATATCCTGGAACGGATAAATAACCGTTAAGGAGTTAATAATTCACCCGAAAGGTAACTATAAAACTCTTATCGTTTTTCAATTATTCTGAAAGTTTAAAGTAAATTCTGTGATTGCCTTGATTTTGTGTTACAGTAAATTAGTAAATTCGGTTGTAAAAAACCGCCTCATCTTGTAAAAATTGCCTGACTACCTACTAAGGTAATTATATTTTGTCAGGTTCGAAATTTTAGGCAATGAATGATCTATTTGTTTAAATTATGAATAATTCACATCTCGAGATATCATATTCTAAGTACTGTTGGTCGGGTTTCGTAATTGCTCAAAGATTTGCCGTTGTTTTATATTAGTTTTTGGACAAGTTGTGGTTCCAACTCCCTCTTGGGGTTTTATAGTGAGTAGTGTAACATTTATTGATGTTGTTTTATTATGACACATCTTCAGGGTCGTCGGTACGGGTTTAGAGACCCAAATTTCCATTACAAATATAGTCGGCGGGTATAGAAACCTGCGCAGAACCAGAGTTTGGAGTTGTGAGATCAATTTGGAAAAGTGACCGGTGAACTACAATATATAGAGAGAGCTAACTAGTGGCTGATCTATCAGAGCCAAGACACAACGCACTGATCCAGGTACACTACACTAACCAAACGGTAGCGGCTGACTGTCGAAGAGTTCTACAAATACTCTGCAGAAGGTTGTCTCATAACGCGTTTACTAATAATTTATACATAGTAATACCCAAATTCCACTCGTTAACGATCAGAGCAGACTCCAGGACCCTACCTTGCATTATTTTTATGGTTGTATTTTACTATTAGATATATAAGTTAGAAGGTCTAAATTGTGTAAAATCTAACTTGTGTAAACTAGGTATTTTCAAGGAAGAGAATTCTCACAAAGGTATATTATTTGGAATATGTAAATTGTAAGTAAATAACTTTTCTAGTGCAACAAACAGAATATTGTCCACCCTAAATAAACATTGTACTGCCAAACCATCAAATTGTTGTTTCACTTCATATATACCCCTTTAGGAAAGGAAAATACAACCAGTTGAAATCGAGTATTACAAAGCTCTGGATCTGATACCGATGAGCGAATCACTAGACCTCAGAAGTGGAAAGATATCAGTCTCGCGTTGCAATGCAAGCAAAGAAACATCAACTTAGTAGATGTTTACCAGAAGCGTCACTCGCGTTTTACCACGTCCAGAGACAAAAAAATGTTGGTAGGTTGGTAAGGTTGTTGTGAAAGAGATTAATATTTTTAAGACAAGAGGGTATTCTCAAGACGAGAGTCTCCGATTCGAATCCTATTACAGCTCTCTTAGTATTTTAAACCATCGTGATACTTCAATGCGGATTGGTGGTAGAAATTAATTAATAACGGATGTATGTAATTTTTACAAGTTCTTCGACTTAATGCGAACTGCACAGGAGTTTTAGATTATAATATAATTTTTGATACCCCAACCTAGATACTTTATTCAAAAACGAAATTTGTTTAGAATTCGAAATCAGGGATTGTAACTTAATGCCAATCTGTAATATACTTACTTACATAGTTTATACTCAATATTGCACCTATCACATCTGGCCCTAACTACTGGAAAATATCTTCTTTCTACCCTGTACCCACTTCTTGAAAGATTAAAATTGAAGTACGTAGTGAACGATTATTGTCTGCGTTATTTATTGTTAAATCAGTGTAACATATAATAGTACGCTTAAAAGATAACTCCAGGTTCATTTGGTATTACTAAAATTTCAATAATTTTATCACGAAGAATACACGCAACAAAGGCTTCATATTCATGAGTAAATTATGCATGACATTCGTATAAGAGCGGGTACCTACCGTATTACAATAATACTTTTATGTATCCAGATTACTTGGTAATCTAGAGGTTATGCCAAGTACCTTCTATCCTACCATCGTGTGTCATTAAATAAAATATACTAGTCGTGTGTATGAAATCAACAGAGCAACTATTTTGTCATCCAAAAAATTCATATCGTCCAAGTTATTAAAACTTGGAGCTATATAGTGATTAGGGTCATTTTTTTCTGTACTTTGATTAACAAACAAGCATACGGCCTAGCCTTTATAAATGCCACACTGAGACGTGACACTCGCGCGCCGGCAACCCCTACCTTGTGGAATTCTGGGAACCTTGAATCACCAAGAAAGAAACACAACACCTCAAAAAAGTAGTGTTATTTGACTGTGGTCTTAAATAAGGTAACTACCCCATTTCGGGCGCTCCAAATTCGAACGACTAGCGTTATAAAACAAATACCAAAACAGAATAAAACTATATTGGTTTTTAGTATAAAATATTAGGTTGGGGAAAAAGTCTTTTCGCATTATAGTATGTATAAACTTGTAATAAAATCTCTTTGGCTATACTATTTGTATCTGGCTGGTTTTGGTATCATTGAAAGTTTAAATTTTAAAGAACATAATTCCAAATTCAAATTAGGAAAATGTGTGATTTTCATTTGTTTTTCGTACCGCCAAGATGAGTGAATCTAATGAAGAAATTCGATACATTTTAAAATTTTACTACAAAAAAGGTAAAAATGCAACGCAAGCCGCGAAAAAAAATTGCGATGTTTATGGACCTAGTGCAGTGTCTGTGAGAGTAGCACAAATTTGGTTTAAGCGTTTTCAATCCGGAAATTTTGATGTCAAAGATGCACGTCGCTCTGGTCGCCCTATTACAGATAAAATGGATGCCATTTTTGAAAAAGTGGAGCAAGATCGGCATGTCAGTAGTTACGACGTAGCTGAAGAACTGGGAATTGACCACAAAACAGTTTTGGCGCATTTGAAAAAAACTGGGTACACAAAAAAGCTCGACATTTGGGTACCTCACGAGCTCACTGAAAGAAACCTAATGAACCGTGTACTCATTTGTGATTCTTTATTACGACGTAATGAAACCGAACCATTTTTGAAGAAGCGGATAACTGGTGATGAAAAGTGGATCACGTACGACAAGAACGCGTGAAAAAGGTTGTGGTCAAAGGCCGGTCAGGCTTCACAGACTGTGGCGAAACCCGGGTTTACTCGCAACAAGGTGATGCTGTGTGTGTGGTGGGATTGGAAGGGCATTATTCATTATGAGCTGTTACTACCAGGCAGGACCATCGATTCTGAACTCTACTGCGAACAACTGATGAGATTAAAGCAAGAAGTTGAGAGAAAGCGGCCGGAATTAATCAACAGAAGGGGTGTGGTTTTTCATCATGATAACGCTAGACCTCACACATCTTTAGCCACTCAGCAAAAATTAAGAGAGTTTGGCTGGGAGGTGTTAATGCATCCGCCGTATAGTCCTGACCTTGCACCTTCAGATTTTCACCTGTTTCGGTCTCTTCAGAATTCTTTAGGCAGTGTCAGGTTAACATCACGAGAGGACTGCCAAAACCACTTGTCGCGGTTTTTTGACCAGAAGTCCCAAAATTTCTATAGCAATGGGATCATGTCTCTACCTACAAGATGGCAAAAAGTTATCGAACAAAATGGTACCTACATACTTTAGTTAAATGTAAATAAACTATATTAAAAAATGTTTTGAAATTTCTTAAAAAATGCGAAGAAACTTTTTCCCCAACCTATTATATTTGGAATACCCTAGACTCAAAGTGTACTGTAGACCCCTTCACATCCCGTGGGTTTCATCTTCCTCAGACCATCGCATCGCATAAGGTACTCGCGCAATACCTAGTAAACCATCCATAATATCATTCCCAAGGGGAGTTGGTGTCAGGCAAACGGCCAGCCTAAACTATGCCAAAACCTGCAGTAGGGTTACATATTGCACCGACCCAAATAAATTGGGACCAGGGGAGGAAAGAGAAGAAGGAACCAACTCAACACATCTGACGATAAATAAAGTGCAGTCGAAATGCAACGAAATGTGATGAGTGTTGTAGAGAGTAAGCAGACCACACTACTTCATATTGTCTGCCTGCAAGGTACTGCTTAATCCCTCTTTTAAACGAGTGACGGTTTTATGAAGGGGGAAATAGGGAAATACTTTTACTATAATTCCGTTTTCCATAAAAGGTTCATGAGAACTGGATGGGAAATTGAGTCTAGATAACTAGCACATCTGATTTATCAATGAAATAATATTTTTGTTTTTTTTATTTACTGTCTTTTTGTTAATGTATGATGACCGTTCGAAAATTGCATGTCTTATCGCCCCTTACTTTTGTACCTATTGATTTTTATTTTGAATTAAGTGCTCTCATTTTAACATGAACTTCGTCTATAAGTTTTTATATGTTATCAAATATCACTTCTTAGTAAGCCACGCCAAACAAATTTCCCATAATTGTTGTTCACTACATATTAAGTTACAGCGTTATAATCAATTAAGTCTCACGAGAAATAGATTACAAGCTTAACAAGAAATAAGACCGCCGCCCGGCATTATTAAGCAACGAAATTACACACGTCTTTTTACATGGCTGCTTGTTATTCCGCCGATACAATTTTTTTTTATATAAAATGAGTAGCAGACAATGTACATTTATCCTTCTTTGTGGCAAAATTGGTGCTGTCAAAGCGAACTCAAGAAAAACATGACCTGTAGGTATTTAATTAATTGTACCTGTCCTACACTAATTAACTAGGACAAACATTGAATGTAAGTTTAATGCAAATATACAAGCATTAGTCGTACATAAAAAAATGCCTCTACCTGGATTTAAATCTGAGAACTTTCGGTGTACATGTGACTCCACCAAGACTTTCCGAATCAATACTATGATGAATTTAAAGAGAGGAACAAACTTGCTGAGTTTCTTTCTGGTTCTTCTCAGAACAAGGCCTCTTGGTAGACCCCCTAAAGCGATGGCATCAAATTTGGCATTTATTAAGCGGTGGAGTGGTGCAGGGCAGATGCTACACCCTCGCACTTACCAAATACTGGCAGGTACTTACTGTCATTTATTCGACTAGCCACTAACTTATTTTACAGTATAAAAATCAAATTCTGGAGATTATTTGAAACGATGGAGATTTTACGATTTCACCCGAAAGAAAAGAGGCACAGCCGTAAAGACAATAAGATAAGTGTTTCAGATTTAATTTCTTAGAAGTGAAATTTATTTTCCTAGTAAATTTACATAAATACACCGATACTGAAAATGAAAACTTAATTAAACATATAATTTTAATTTCTCCGTTTTTACTTTTGAAGGTTTTTTTTATTTACAAATATTATTTTTTTTTTCTTTTTAAGCTGGTATTTATAGAATTGGTCTCAAAAATAACGCCGCCGTAGGCACTGAGCGTCGTACGTCTTAATCACTTTGTGCTTGATAGAAAGTGTCAAACGATTCTCAAGACACGATTGATTTCTGGGTGTGATTCTGTAATACGGGCCTTAGTGTTGTAAGTATAAATTTTTTCTAGATCTCGACATAGCTCGAGATCTTTTAAGACAAACAAGTAACAAAATAAGAATAATATCGTCGATGTCAATTCAACAGGCATTATTAGGGATAACTCAAAAACTACTCGTCAAATGTCGCTATTCGAGGTTTATAAAAGAAAGTTTCTGTAAGGCAAAGTGAAGTAATTTCTATCAATATTAGTATAATCGAATGGAGATCGCTTATTGGTAGGTTCAGGTTATTTATTTTTCATAACCAAGCAGAGTGGAATTATTGCCACTCATCACTCTCACACATTACAATCCGCCGGACCGTTTTGTAATACGGCGTGTTATACGATCCGCCTGCGACATATATATTTTTAATAACTTTCCACAAAGACAATGTACTTTACAACGTATACCTAATATAAATTAAGAACGCCTCAAAGTAGACAAAACTCTTAAAGTGGCTACAAACGGGTCATCTACCCTAAGTTATATTCACATTACTCTAATAGAGTAATGTGAATATCTTAGGAGTCTTGCCAAAATGCACCATCGACCATATCATCACTTACAAAAATATTTCTATTAATATTTTCTGCAAACTTTAATAATTGTATTTTGTTATTTTCTGACGATACTTAGCTAACACGTGGGAAGTTGTGTTTGTTCCAAAAATACCATTGTGCCCTACACCCAATAAAACGAAAACTGAGGGAAAGTTTAGATTCGACTGACGGCAGTCCACTGTGCAAACAAGCTTTGGCTCTAACGAAGCCGGCTTTACACAAAGCCCTTTTTCTGTACCGTTGAAAAATATGATTATAATACCAATAAAAACATTGGCTTTTACGTTGCTGCTTGGATAATTGAAAGTATTAAATTGTTTAGTAGGTAGGTATTTGTATTCCTTTGCTGCTGTATCCACATGTTTTTCCAACCCCCGTCTAAAGCATATTAACCAACTTAGTCTCTGGCTAACTTTGGGACAGTATAGCATAGAATTGCTTCGAGTGGTTGGTAGCGGTCGAGGCGTAGATTTCGAATTCGAACCACCATAATCCATATCAGCCTTTACGTTTATAATATTAGTAGGATTCTATATAACCTGTAAAATAGATATTAAAACTTTCAGAACATGTTGCAACAACATACCTCTTACAAAAAATATTTCTTTAAAATGTTAGGGACTTAAAAACCGGATTAAGGAATGGAACGCATAGTTACGTGATTATGTTTTCAAATGGCAACATTTCACACAAAATCTCGAAGTAATTCGATTTGTGGTGAGATAGGACATTCGAATAAAAATCTCGAATTCGAGATTATTTCGAAGGAAACGAGAATTGCGCCCCAGACCCCATGTAAATATAATTCCATGTCAATTTCCAAATCTAATGATTTTTTCTGTTGAGTTTTGTAATTTAAAATTATTTACAAAATAAAATTTAACACAACCATAAATGGACACCATAATGACATCCTCCTTTTACAGTTTACTGTGGTTTTATTATTGTTTAAAGTCCAAGTCGTAACTTTCTTTTTCTACATCGTGCTCTTTCTAACGTCACAGGCATGACTGGTTAATCGTCCTCATCTAAAACGAATTTTAGCGTTTCATGACACGATAATGTCGAGTGGGCCGCCGCAACGTCGGAAATTGGTTTGACGAACTTCCCGCTAAGCATACCCCATAATCGATTATTTATTAAAGTATTTTTTTTTTTTTAATAGTGCAAGAATAATAAATAGCGCAACAGCTTTCAATAGCAAGGTGTCGTGCAATGCCAGCATTGGTGCTAGTATCTGTCTTGGAACTTCAGAAAGCTGTCACATCAACAGAAAGGCAACAAAACAAAACAAATTAATATTTAATGTTATTTGGTGATTGTAAAGTATTATTCTAGGAAGTGCGATGCAAATAGTAAATCCACTATGATGCCTTATTTCTCTTAGGTCGATAACACGGAACACAGACACGTGATTGGTACAGTTACGTACAGTACAAATATCAGAATTCCTAAGCGAGTAATATATTTAAGTAGAATGCTTAAATAATATTAATTATGTACCACCATATTTATCTAGGTGGATCATTCGGGTGTTTTTACAATTAACTCATTTATTTTCTTCCAACAAACAATTACTATCTACAAGAACTTGAACGCGGTAATATGCAAGTTCTTAATAACATTTATTTATCGGGAGCTAAGGAAAGGAGTAGTTGGCGTGAGACTAAATTTTAATTTCAAATGTGGGAATTAACTTCATTCACTGCAATCTTGAACCAAAATACGTATAAATAGTATATTTGTATGGTCTTCGAAATTCTGTATAAAATCATTATAATGCAAAACTTAATTAGCTACATAAATGAAATATTTCCACTCGCGCAGGCACAAACAACGCAGACAAAACTAAATTAAATGGTTGCTTTATATCAAGATGTTTCAGTGTTTTCACTTCCACAGAGCTCTAGTGCATTTCTCATTTGTACTCAGTTACTAATTCCAGATAGAATACCTACCCGTGGAGTGAAATAACACATTTGAAGTCTGTAATACTACTTATCGTTTGTCTATTATATGGTTTTTAAATATTTTTAATGAATACGAATTAGGAACTTAATGTGTCGAAAATCGAAATCAGTAAGAGAAAACGCAAATGACTAAAAACAATCTCTAGGCAGATTTAAAATGATTTTCCTCTTTATTAAAAAGTTCAGGCGAGAAAGCTTTAAAAAAAAATAAGTAACCCCCGATACAAAAAAAAAAACTAAAAAGAAAAAAATATCCCAGCTTTTTAACTTTAAAAGAACCTATTAATATTTTTAAGATGAATGTCGCCGCGTCGGGGACCGCTAATCCATACTGTAGCATTATCAATATATTATTTTATATGGATTTTGGTTTCATTTTATTTACTTAGCGGTCCTCCAACGCAGCGACGTCCATCTTAAAAACATTACTTAATAGGTTCTTTTAATGAAGTTAAGGCTGATATATATATTTGTCGGAACGGAAGTGAACTACTACACATCATTAGATTAGTTTATTGTGCTAAAAGCCCTGCAATTTTAAACCTTTAATATAACTTGGAGACATGTGGTTGATTGTATACCGGACCATAGATAGTAAACGTAAAGATGGCGGTGTGGCTGACAGCAGTAGGAAAAGAACGAAGACCGACCTTATACGAGATACCTATGTTCAGCAGCGGATGATTGTGGGCTGATGACGATAAAGTATAAATTTTCCCAATAAATGTAAATTTATATAAAAGTAGAAACAGTTAAGGGCTTTCTTCTATGGCCCGTGCCATATTTATAAATATATTTTATGAACGTACTAAGCTCACTAACCACAAAACATAAATAGGTTTTGTTGAACTTAGTATTTTATTAACGTCATAATAATAAGTAATGAGAAGCGCTGGTTATTAAATACAAAACTGAACAAGGTCATAATTCACACAACCAGATATCTCAATAAATAGCGGTCGCATTTGTTTGGTTTTCGTCAACTTGCTAATTTTTTGCTAAGTCACAGCGACCTTAGTTACGTAAGACGCGTCGCGTCTGTTCCTCTTCCTACTTGACTCTGAAGATAACAATGACGATGACCTATTTCCGCCGATCGGCTAGCGACAAGCAAGTAATTCTTGCAAAAATGCCCTAAGTAAAACATTTGATAGGATGTCAATAGAACAGTCTCTTTCTACTAGGTACTGCACCGATCACCATCGACATTAGAGCCGAATTGATGGCGTATTGTTCGTTCCAAAATAAATTTCATTCTACGACACAAATCCATATGTTGTGAATTCAATAATCAACAATTTCGTAATTTAAATAGACTTTGCTAAGTACTTTTAAAAACCCCCACCCATGAGTTTCCTCACTTTCACTCATCAGGATTAGTTCATCGCTTCATTTCTTTCTTTTTTTACTCCTTGAACAAGTTCTTCTCTCGACTCGGGGTGTTAATTTTGATAGTCTTTTGTAAGACGTGCCTTGACGTTGGTTGAGGGTTCCGGGTGCAGTTTACTTCCACTTTTCGTCCTTAAGTCATTTTACAGTGAGCTAAACGCAAAAGATCTGTCAATATGGGACAGATGTGGCTTTTTGTGTAACCAGATGCTACCAAAAGCTCTGCTCAACACTTAAATTATTAGTGTGATAGCATTATGTTAGATTACAAAACCGCCTTTCCTATTTCAGCCGTGAAACTTCGCTGTGTTTCGGGTTGAAGGGAAAGGTTGCCAGTGTAATTACTGAGCATTACTTCTTAGACCTCAGGATGACAACGTACCTGCAATACCAAGTGATTTTTTCCTTGTTATTGTACTTGTTTATAGGCGACGGTATCCACTTACTACCAAGTACCCGTACTACCCGGAGTGTAAGTTTTTTAGTATAAAAAACGCAACTACTTTAGTTGCGTTAAGAGACCAATTTGTATAGGAAACGTGAACAGCGCCCCTAGCGGAGAGAAGCGCAAATCAAGTTTCCCATACAAATTGAACTCTTAACGCAACTACAATCGTTGCGTTTTGTATACTAAAAAACTTACACTATGGGTACAGGTGGGTCGTCAGTTTGATTGTCTTTTAGTCGTATAAAAAAAACTAATTATAAAAGGGTTGAACAGACCTTGGTCACACATAAAAATAAAATAACGTCTATTCATTACCAATAAATAAAAAGATATACCTTTAAAAAGATATATTTACTGTATTCGCTAACTTTTTTTGACACAAGAAAGTGATAATCAGCGAGCTATTTACTTATCCATTGCTGTTTTTAACTCGCTTTTATAGGCTTCACCTGTATGTTTGCTTGCTTGTTTGTTTGTAACCGACTTCTGTGTACGCAATTTTGACCCACTTTATTACAGGACAAGACAAGGGTCACAGTGTATCAGTAAATGTTTTTTTTATACTACGAGATGGCAAACAAGCTTGCGGCCCACCTGGTGTTCAGTGGGTGGCGTCGCCTATAGAACCTATTATTAACCTATTAGTATTAAGGGTAAATCACTTAACAGTGCAAGTGATCCTGGGGACTAAGATGATATGCCTTCCATGCCCACTAGCTACCTCAAATTCTATCTCTCAAAGTTCCTAAAAAACTTAGCAATAAATTAAGTAAATTTTATTTCAAAGATACCTACATCCTACATTGGAAAGATTGTTTAAAATATGAAATGTTTTTTTTTTGCTTTAACTAATTGTTTTGCACACTAAAGAATAGATAATATTACCGTGCTAAAGAGTACATTAGTATAATATTACAGACTCATTAATAGTGCTTCCAGGAACATATAAAGAATTGTTAAGATAGATAGTATTTGTCTTAAAAGATTTATTTGTTTCTGCAAATTACTCTAATTCACATACAATCACTCTACAGAACTCACAGTGAGTAACGTCAAGTCATACATTTGGGTTCATGTAATCTCTCTTTGCTTGACAAATAGTGGAAGTAAAGTTGACGGTGACTGTTAAAACCGCAGACACACGCAGCAGAAATAAGAAAGGCGGTGGTACCTACCCAGACGACCTTACATTATGGGTCTACCACCTGGTGAGGTTCGGTGATTATCACTTTCTCGTGTTAAAAAAAGTTAGGGAATTTGGAGCGCCCGAACTGGGGTAGTACCTCCACCTTACAGAAGACCACATTCAAATAACACTATATTATTGCCTAGTGTTTCTGCTAGTGAGTAATGTTACTAGGTCTCCACGAGGTAGGTAAGAAGACTAGGTTTGGCCGGTCGCGAGTGTCATGACAGTATTGCGAGCGTCTATTGGTTACGGTGACCAGGCAGGCCGAATGCTGTTCTGTCAGCGAAATAACATTTAAAAAGTCTTAATGTTGTATATACTAATTTATTAATACAAAATATAGAATCAAATACAAAGATTGATAATAAATATCAACTTACAAGGAAACCTCGACCTTTTATCAAATTATTAGCGACCCTATTTTACTGTAATCATTATGAAAATCACACCCAGTCTGCTATTAGTGGGTCACGAAAACCAATCTAGAAATGAATGGCTTCCTCCACTTTGTTACGGCTGTTCCAATATTTTTTTACTGTTACATGTTTTATTAAGTATTTGTTGGGTAAGTAAATACGTAATTATATTTTTTTAATGTACCACTGGTTCACCGTCATTCATGAGTACGGTGGCGGACTTCCGTGCTTATTCAAAACGAGTCTCCTTTTACGCGTAAACTGATTATTATGACGCGTTAACTATAGTATTTTTGCCACTCTGCGGGGCTAGACAAAGTAACAAATTAAAAGCGATAACAAAGTTCGATAAAAACAAAATGTATGGGATTGACTTAAAAGCCGTCGTTAAATCACGTGGCCAATCGTCATCTCGGATAGCGAAAGCTATAGCTGACGCTATGGATAACAAATCAATATGGCCGATGATGACGAATTTCGATATGTTATCGTTATGTAATGATTGCCACTTGTCTAAGCCCGCTGACCCCCGGAAAATCCCACATCCTGGTCAGAGGGTGACATAAAATTTTGAAAACCTGCGATCTGAGACATTCTTACGTTTTACCGCCCTAGTTAATAAATATACTATTACTTCATTTTGCTACAATTGCGTTAGCTATTTTGGTCTTATGGGTGCTCAAGCACGTGTGTCCGCGATAGTACATTCGGCTTATATGTTATTTGTGTAGTAACTATTAGGGTCCACGCAAATGGGCCACTGGTGACCGCCACCCACGTTCTTTCGTACGGCGCTAACGAAGGTGGTCGGTGGTCGCCACGAGTGTTCAGTGGCCGCTACCGGTGATGGTCACCGCGGAAGTTGATGAAGCGCGTGGCCGCCACTGGCCACACGTGTGCGGAGCCTCGCGGCACCGTCTATACAAAATATATGAAAAAAACGTGTGCACCGGTGGCGGTGGTGGGTGGCCCTTTTTGCGCATAGCCTTAATTAGCCTCATACTACAATTGTAATCCTCATGTAATCAAAGAAATTCATAATATTATCTTAATTTAGTCTATGCCATGCTTTGCACTTTTTTAATTACAACTAAAACACCTTGAGTGATTTTAAAAATAAATAAACATTTTATTACCTACTGTCGATGACTCGTAATCGTTATCACAAGCTGTTCGTTTACTTGTCCATTGCTCTTATTATTTTAATAAACTACAAGACGTACGTTCTTCGTAACGATCACGAAAGCTAAGCTACCAAGTGCGCGGTCGGCACAGGGATGGGTGACCGATTTTTTTTCTACTTACTCGATTTTCCTCCGTGCTTTGGAAGACACGTTAAGTTGGTGGGCCTGGTGATCCCTGCGCTATAGAAAAGATAGAGAAAGAAAGAGAACCCAAGGAAGGTTGTCAGGCAGGCGGCGTGCCGTAAAAATCTAATGCCAAAATCTATAGCAGTATTGACTATATCAAGACACCTTCTACTGCAACGACCCCAAAATAAAGAGCAATGTAGGAGAAATATAAGCATACATTTGACTATACATAGTTCTATCTCTTCCTCGTGATTTCGCCGATCATCCGCGGACGATGTTTATATCTTCACGTTAAGGAATTTGTATAAGTATAAGGAATTTGCACAAATTGCATGTGCATTTTGCTACTGAAATTTAGATATGTTAGCAAAACTCTTGTAGCGGTTTTGCTGCTTTGATTCCGCGGATAAAATGAAAATTGATTTTATGTTGAAAGAGATGGTAAAGTAAGTTACAGTTTTAAACATTTCTCTAAATAAATTGTGCTATACATATTATTATAATAAACAAAGATTATAATTTGTTATAAAAATGTGTATAAATTTTTCTTTCAGTCTCCCGAACATTAATATCAGAGACTTTAATTTCGTACTGCAAGTTGCATTCGCATATATTAAAGGCAAGGCAGCACCGAAATTTATCTTTTTTATCCAGTTGCAATTCTGTAACGGCGGCGAGCTTTCATTTTGCTGAAAAGCGCAATTTTCCCCATTCACTATAGCTTTCTAGTGAAATCGTTATCATCTGTTCGCTGAGGCTTCTATTTCCTAATGGCGGTTTCGCGTGCATCTACTTTTTTATTACCTTCTGGCTACGTCTAGAATAGATATTGCGCTCAATGGTGAATCTTTAAGTGCTCGTTGTACTAGTTAAAAGCTTTATAAACACAAGTGTCGACGTCGTGAGATCCATTTCTCGCTGTAAATTGTGTCCCATTTAATATAAATATATCAAGTATCTTAAGCACATGTATTTCTTTAATACATTGTTGTGTTTACTTTTTCTTCTAAGATTAATTCAATAACTCTGTTTTTGTTTTATTATATTATCAAAGCTATTGCCATCTCGTCGTTCGTTTTGGTCTAGTTAAAATGATTTATTATATTTATGGAAATTATGGAGTATCTACGTTATGAAAGATTTATATCTTCGTCAAAAATCCCTTCCGATAGGTATATAGGTACGTGATAGTTTTGTGAATCTCCACCATTCATCTTCATTTGCTTCATATTTAAACCATAACATTAATACGTGAGATATACTTTCTATGAATTTTAAATTTCAACGCCCGCAACGTGTTAAAATAAAAACTCGAACTCGAAAAACTAAAAAGAAAAGCTGCTAAGATAATGAACAGCTTAAAAGATATTACCCTGTCGAAAATACGAAATCGTCTAGCACCCGCCCGCTCGTTTGTGACTTTCGGACAATAAACTAAATTACTCAGAGAACAACGAAGAGCGGCAACAATGATATTTCGGTAGTTGGGAAAAAACAGGAGGGTCGTTTCGGGACCCGCGGGGAATTCTCCCGGCCGCTTTGTGTGCAGCGAGGAAAAGAGACTAAGTAGACAGTGCACAGGAAGCGTTCAGGATACTACTATTTCATGCTATTTACATCGCCACGCCTTGTGGGTACCCGCTTTTAGATACGTCTTACTCTTTGCAAATGGAATTTTTGAAGGATACTTTACTGAAAGGCTTTTCGTGGTATCTGTATTTTCAATTTTTAAACATGTTGTAGTGCATATTATCTTCGTACATTGTATCTGAAACAATGCGGTCTATTCGATAAACCACTTTTCAAGTTCTTTTAAATATAACTACCCTCGCCATTTTAAGTATGTGACTTTGTTCCAATTGGCCGTGTCTCAATAAAAGAGTTCTGGATTCAATGAACCCCCTTTTTGTATCTACGCAACTACGACTACGCAAAAATATTATTAGAACCTATTAGACGAGGTTGGCGAAGACAACACAAGACAGGTGAAGGAACTAAATATGTGACGTCACGTGCATTTGCAGGTGTGCCTTCCACTTTTACTTATTCAACGACACGCGGGCGCAGGTAGCGTCCCTTATCCGCATAAAAGGCAGGAATTCTTGGTGAAATAATAAGTTTCTTTTGTAGCCCCTTGACTTCCCATTGTTTTCAAATTGTTATTTGCTAATAATAGACAACACTTTATTAATAGAAATGTTATTAATACCTCTACCCATTTAATTCTCAAGTACTTACATATTATATCTTCAATTAAAAGATCTAAATATAATATTTAGTTGAGCAATATTGGTTTCAGTAACCGAAAACTTTTTAAAGTTATATTTATATATTTCCATATATACACCTCTCGGAATATCACTTTCTAACAATACAAAACTATTCCAACTAGATTGTGTTACACCACAAGCAATGTTGTACACAATGCAATTGTCTCATAATACAACACGCTGCAGTATTGTACGTCACGAAGGACCGGATCCTCAGTGGTGGGGTTTGCTAGGGATTGTTTTGACTGGGATCGGGCCCGTCGGCTGCAGGGCTCGAGGCATGGCGAGGAGAGCGGCCGCCCCCCCTCCGGCGCGTACCTGCGCGTGCGCCTCGATGCGCACCTCCGCTTCACCGCTCCGCGGAAACGGCAGGTACCTCTCGCGACGCTCGGCCGTAGCTCAGTGCGCGCGCTCTCTCGCCGCCAGTGGTAGTGTACGTAGTGCGCGGACGCACGCGCGCGATCCGCAAGCATGGTGGTGGCTAGCTGGTGAAGTGGTTATAGCAGTGCATCCGTTTACAAACGTCATGTCCTGTGACAGGAGAACGAGGGCCGCGCGTTTCCTCGATCTGCGGTGAGTTCGCGACGAAGCACCACGCTTCCTGTCACGACCGACCGACCGATCCTTTGTTGAATCCTCGCGTGAAGTGATATGTGTCCGTCTCTTTTTAACTCGTTATACCGGCTGTGCCCAGAAATGTTGTGTTTGTTGGTTCTTTTGGATTGACATTTATATTATAAAGAATTAAATGTGTTCATTTAATTGTTTACTATGAACGGCTTGGATGAAATACTGTGTTATATTTCTTAGAAAATCGTTAAGGTTTCGAGTACAAAGTCGTTAAATGTGCGACCTTGGTTAGCAAAGCCACAAATCCAGCGACAAAAGCACACGTAATCTCGACAAAATTGACGGTCACGATTTTCTCTTGCCTTTCCAAGGTTCCAAACCTTGTATGTTTTCTTATCAGACCATTTAATTATCCCACATAAAATAAAACTTGACAACAAATCTGGACTATTTCAGAATTTATAGTGACGCATTTTAATAGTAACAATAGCTATATTAGCGTCAAGACTCATTGTGTGTTGCACCATCGTTACTGTAAACAATCACTTCAGTACTTACTGCGGCCGGTAAGTTTTGAACTGACTTCTTCTGGAGGAATGTGGTCAATAGCGACCCGGTCTGGCCCAGACGCAGAATCGCAGATGTGGGGCGCGGACACTCTCCCCGCTTCGCCTCCCGGCCTTGAAAGGCTCTTGACCAGGCCAGCGCCGTCGATGTCGTATTTATTGCAACCTCCACGATCCGTACCGACGAGGTTATTGACGCCTCGCTATTTACCCCCTCTCAGCAGCTTTCATGGAAATACAAATAAAAACAAAACAAGTGTCAGCTAAGGCTCGCCTTCTCCTTGAAGCATTTGTTCTCACGTCGATCTCGATATAATGAATACTTATTACGTCATTGCTTAGCATGTTTCCGCCTTCAAAGTTCGGTAGTTAACGACGTGAGTCACGCGACTCAGTTTGTAATATATCTAATCCTCTATTCAAAGTGGCAATACATGTCTACTTAGTTATATGTTCCGTCTTACTACCCATACTAGTATTGCAAAAGTACAAAGTCTTGTACGCGGTGGACAGGCGCATGTCTATAAATATACTCGTCAGGCGGGCACCTACACAGGATCGATGCCCAGCCGGTCCTAGGTGAAGGACGATTGTCCAGTGCTTCGCCCTCTACTGGTGCAATCGTGACAAAGAACTTATATAGATAATGCAGGTACCTACTTTATAAAAGAATCGTGAATAATGCACTTCTTCAATAAAATCATTTAGGTACCTAGATATGAACATGATGCTAATTGTATGCATCAGACAGATCTAAACTTTAAATGTTTTTTCTTTTTTAGAGTGTTATTCATAAAGCCGTCGCTAGACGTTCCTATCCTATCCTATACCAAAATCAGATGAAATCTTCCTAAATCGGATAATGTGTGTTGGACTGTAGTCCTAACTTTTACCAAATCGGAAGTCCGAGTACAGTGTGTTTTCTCTATCATGCTTCAAAATACGATCATATTCATAATTCCAAATGGCGTTGAGCAGAGCCTTAGGTAGCAATTGGTGTGAGCGTGGAAATATTATTATTTATCATCCGTGTTTCGGAAAACACGTTAGGCTGGTGGTTTCGAGTGCCGAAGACTGGCCGTAAAAATGTAATGCCAAATTCTTTAGCAGTATTCTCGATATCAAGACATACTTCACCGACCCTAAATAAATTGGGAGCAGGGTAGGAAAAGGAAAGATCATTTATTAATCAACTAAGACAACGTAGGAGTCATGACGAACATATTAACCCTAATCTGTGGACAAACAAACACGATACAAGATCCTGCGTCACTGCTGCACTAAATCTTATTTTAGGAAATACCTACTTTGTCGGAAAGTGTGGACAGAACGCGTTCGATTTAGAATCCGACAGATTAGGATAGGAAGGTCTAGTGGCGGCTTAAAGTAAACTAAATTGTACAAATCTTGATCACGCTATTGCCTGTATTTACCTATACATATTGAAATTGAATCAGCTGTCTGTAATGCCATATGGCGCCGAGATCCACACTTCATAAAGCGAATGAGGCCGGCATATGTTACCGCTTTCACTCCCTACATCACAGTCACTGTTTCCAAACCAATGTAAAATGTAATATCCGTGAATCCACAAGTTAAGTATGATTCGTATTTATGGCTTGTATGTTCTAAAAGATAAAAGGGACTAAGAAATTTCGCATTCCTCAGAATAAAATTATGGGGGTATGCGTGCCGAAGAACATAAATACTGAACCTTGATAGCCCCGCCATTACTGTACATGTAAACTGCTTATTAATATACAGATAAAAAGTTGATTTCTACGAATCTCTTTTTGATTTGAACACCTTGGTCATAAAATTCATATAGTTATCAGAGCTTGTTGGGGCTGAAATGATTATTTAATTTGAACATTAGGATAAAGGACGGCGCATGCAGCAACACGCGCGGATCTATCGATGGCGAGGGTAGTTTTTGCCGCCAGCAGCTGGTAACCCCACGAGTGACTCACGTCCTGTGTCTGTGCCCTACTGCAGGGCGGGGTGCGTGTCATTGACCCCACTCGCAGCCCCATGCTCGATACATACATACGCCATACAATCCATTGCCTTTTGTGCTCCCTTTTATAGCATTTTACTCATACAATACATCCCTGCACTTTTTTCGTCTCCACGCTTCTGAATTATACATTTGTCATGGACAAGTGATAGTCGTGCCAGTAATTAATTTTGTAACATTTTGTTCTTGTTGATTTCGATAAAATATTAATGGATAAGAATCTTTCAGATATAAAACAAATTCTTGCATTATTTTTGTACTTTGAATATGGTAAGATCTTTAATTTTTGAATGAACCAAAATCAGCCAAGCTAGCGAAGACAAAGAAGTTATACTCGGTCAATAGGATCAACTCGTTCGATTTAACCGCAACGAAGCTTCATACCGGTTTTCACTGAGTCGAGATGTGCCGCATTGTTGATCCTTCCACAGAAAAACAAATGAAAAAAGCTTTTTTTCTTATTGGCAAGACCCTTTTACGAACTGTACGTATACGTACCTACTGTGCCTTTATAAAAATGTATTTTAAAAGCATTCTCTTTATAGGTAACAAGCTCCCGGCGAACTTCGTACCGCCTATACCTTTTAGTAAACGCAATAAAATTAATACAAAAACATATTAATTTCAATAGGTCATTATGATAATACAAAAGAAAATAGAAATCAATAAAAGTATAAGTAACTCTAGGTAGCGTAGTGGTTAACGCAGCCGCCTAGATTGCAGAAGATGCTGGGTTTGATTCCCGTCCTGGACACTCGATTTTTTTCAGTGTGTTTTCTAATTTTCAAAATATTTGCGCGTTCGTTAATGCAAAAATAATTCCAAAATAGAATAAGGTAGTTTCATCTTAACTGGACGTAAAATATTATAATAATATATCTTAGAAATGCAAACTTCAAAGATTTGATGAAACAATGTTAACATAAAAAGGTACCAAGCAATGACGGGAAAGCAATGTCCCGGTAACGTAGTGGTTGACGTGGATTGCGGAAGATGCTGATTTCGATTCCCGTCCAGGAAATCGATTTTTTCAAAAGTATATCTTAATTATTTCCTTGGCGTGCGTGTCAGCAAGACATGCTTTGATGAAACCATGTATTTTTCTGCTTGGGTTACACTTGGGTTGATTCTCTTCAGTGAAGCACCTTGTGATATACGACATCACAAGTTTTTATTTTGTTATCAGGCGCAAGAACAAATAAAGCGGATGGTTTACCGACACATAAACATACCATGTACAGTACAATTGACTATGAGTAAAACATGAATTTTCTAGATTCATACCACAAACACTAAAGGATTGGCCTTGTGATTTGTTAATCGTCATGGTGAATGCAAGGCAAATCGGAAATTGAATTCGTTTAAACTCAAAGGGCATATCGGTTGGGATCATCGGATTCTTCGGAATGAGAATTTCCTCAGCTTTGAATTTTCCTTTGAGTGTTGTCGCATGAATCACATTGATCATCAGTTTTCTTATCACCAAACGCGTTCCATTGCATACTTTTGGTTGGTTTAGATTTCGAAGCATCATGACTACCAAGCGAACCTTTAGTTGTAAATTGTTCTGTGGAAAGCCAGACACATCCAAGGGGTTTTGAAGCCACCAACTATCCAATTCTATTGGATAGTTGATGGCTTCATCTTCGTTTGTTACATAGCCAATTTATTTGAATGAATGCAGAGTATCAACGATTTGATTTTGAATCACAACGCTTAAGTCATCCACGTCTTTATTCTTAGCCGCTATAACTGCTCGCTCATTCGACCATTCGTTTTTTTATATGGTTAGCAATGATGTTCGGGAATACTTTGTTGAAGGGCTCGTCTTTCGATTAGACGAAACTGCAAAAAATCGGAAGAAATGACGTCAATCCGCTGGATTCGTCGACAGGAACACGTCGATCTTGGAATAATTGGCAGTGTTTGGTGGAATTCGCGAGACAGTAAAATCATTGCGCCTCCAAAACATCTCGAGTCATTGCGCAGATCTTTCAATGTTCTTTCAAGTGCTTCCAATGCGCATTTGTGCGCCATTGGGCATTCGACCCAAATGATGATTTTAGACGTTACTAAAACTTTGGCTCTTAGGGAGTGTTTCGCAATGTTACATGTTCGGTTGTTAAAATTTTGAAGGTTTTAACGGCAATTTTAACGCTGTATGAGCCATGCGGCATCCTTCTAACAATGTGGCCGCTATCCCAGAAGAAGTAACTGCTACCGCAATGTCGTATCTCGCACGAACAGTGGCCAAACTCAATAACACGAGAAATGTCTTCCCAGTTCCACCGGGGGCATTCAGAAAAATTAGCCACCGTTTCCATCATCAATTGCCTTCATTAATGTATCATAGACTTCCTTCTGTTAGGGGTTCAACAGGGGTACATTCGTTTGAACTGATTAGTCTAATGGAATGTTCCGAGAATTTCTCATACATTCTGTATTGTCAATCTTGTGGTACGGATAACTGATTGACCCAAGATTGACCGAATGATCTGGAGTGATTGAGACCAATCGATTTGACAGTAGTTGTTATTTGTTCTCTATATTTTTGATATGAACTCGATTCGAGTATCGGTTATGTATTGGGATATCTTTCTAGGTAATTTTTATAGTTTTTTTTTACGTCAATATTTTCAAAGTTATTCTGTTATTCGGGGCTGAGACGATTCCAGCAAAGCATTGATCATCATAATCGGTCTAGCTGTTCTTGAGTTATAAATGGTGTAACTAACCGGAATTTGTTTTATGTATTTCTGTTATTCGGGGCAGAGACGATTCCAACAAAGCATTGATCATCAAAATCGGTACAGCCGTTCTTGAGTTATAAATAGTGTAACTAACCCGACTTTGTTTTATGTATATAGCTTATCGATAGTCTGAATAGTCATTGCATTTACACTGAGACTAAGGAAACGTTCTAATCATTGTCGTGACGTGAAGAAGGAAGATCACGTGTTAGCGATGCGACGCCGTTTGTTTAGCAAATAAAGCTGCATCCTGGCGTCCTTTAGCTTTTCTGCATATGGTTGTTCTTAGATATAATACAATGCGTTCAAAGGCATTGAAATTCTAAATGTAGAATAACGTTTCATCGACTATCATAGATAAATAAAAAACATCTCCGTTATTATCCATATTTTCGTAGAAACCAAGAAATTTTTCTTTATAGTTGGTGATCTAAACGCAGAAACCCTTAAATTTTCGTTCGCTCGTAACTTCATTATTCCTAAACTTAAGGCTACTTTCCCCGATGACAGTACGATCGTAGTCGCATATTATGACGAGCTGACGGCTAAGGTACAAGTGCATGAATAATTCAGATCGTCAGCTACCGTCGTTGCCTCGCTCGTCCCGCCCGACAACACAGAGAGGAATTTCAGTATCTTTACTCTGGGTACTCACTCGGAAGTAAAAAAATTAGCTTTCACTGATCAATATTATTGATACATTTTCAAGAACTCTCTTTGGCGTTTAATATACTAACTCCATTTCAAAAGGCGGCTCTAGCAGGTGGTACAGACCACTTGACAATTTTTCTTTAAGCTTCTATTTGTGATACAGAATTTCTTTTGGAGGTTTCGGATTGATAACACGTAAAACGTAAGATGTATTGTTTGTTTGTAGGAAATTATGATTTTTAACTTTTTTTTATATTCGTAAAAACGAAAAGATTTAAAACAACTGTTTAAGTAAAAGAATTCACTTGATAAATGAAGAGTTTTTCTTTTCCATGCTGCCTACTAAAAGCCTTTGGATGTAGTGTGTGTGCGTGCTTTATCAACAGGGCCAGCTTTGTTCTCACCGGCCGGCATCTTCAACCACTTAGAAGATTGCTCCGCTTTGTCTCCCGCACTACACGTCTTTGTATCGAGGCTTTCAATTTAAATCCACAAAATCTCGCCAGTCCTTTTACAAAATTGAATAATTTCTGGAGTTAGTAGTTGCATTTTGTATCTGAGATTGTCTACTGACGATGAACCTACATAGTTAATACATGCGACACGTTAAGGCCTACTCAATTCCTTTGTACGAAGGCCGCGTGTAAATTGTTTTTGCCTTCATCGTGTTATTATAATCTGTTGAACATTATTGCTAAATAATGTAGATAGCCATTCAATGACCTAGTTACTTCTTCTCTTTGCCGCTTCCTGCATTTTCAGATATGACATACACAATTTTATTTTCAGCTGATTGATACTAACGAATTTCCTCTGTTTAAACTTTTACCCTTATACGGGTTTTGTACCAAACATCAGATCTATCTAGGCCCAACGCAGGCGTGGCGCTGGCGGCGAAAGCAGCGCTCCCTTGACACGCTACGCCGCGCGCGCATTGCAGTCAAGGCCCTCGGCTACCGGCGCATGCGACCCGGCTCCGGTTTACGCCGCGCTAATGAACAAACAATATCACCCTACACTAACTCAGGTTATTACTCATAATCTGATCTATTCAACTATCTTCCCGCTATCAACGGTTATGACTAACTTCGTGACGACACTGCAGGCCACAGCTTCCTGCTCATTTGTTTTGCGTAATTTTCGTTGTAACTCGCGCATATCTAAGGATTTTCCTATGATTAATTATATATAATAGGTTGGGGAAAAAGTTTCTTCGCATTTTTTAAGAAAATTCAAAACATTTTTTAATATAGTTTATTTACATTTAACTAAAGTATGTAGGTACCATTTTGTTCGATAACTTTTTGCCATCTTGTAGGTAGGGACATGATCACATTGCTATAGAAATTTTGGGACTTCTGGTCAAAATACCGCGACAAGTGGTTTTGGCAGTCCTCTCGTGATGTTAACCTGACACTGCCTAAAGAATTCTGAAGAGACCGAAACAGGTGGAAATCTGAAGGTGCAAGGTCAGGACTATACGGCGGATGCATTAACACCTCCCAGCCAAACTCTTAATTTTTGCTGAGTGGCTAAAGATGTATGAGGTCTAGCGTTATCATGATGAAAAACCACACCCCTTCTGTTGATTAATTCCGGCCGCTTTCTCTCAACTTCTTGCTTTAATCTCATCAGTTGTTCGCAGTAGAGTTCAGAATCGATGGTCCTGCCTGGTGGTAACAGCTCATAATGAATAATGCCCTTCCAATCCCACCACACACACAGCATCACCTTGTTGCGAGTTAACCCGGGTTTCGCCACAGTCTGTGAAGCCTGACCGGCCTTTGACCACGACCTTTTTCGCACGTTCTTGTCGTACGTGATCCACTTTTCATCACCAGTTATCAGCTTCTTCAAAAATGGTTCGGTTTCATTACGTCGTAATAAAGAATCACAAATGAGTACACGGTTCATTAGGTTTCTTTCAGTGAGCTCGTGAGGTACCCAAATGTCGAGCTTTTTTGTGTACCCAGTTTTTTTCAAATGCGCCAAAACAGCTTGGTGGTCAATTCCCAGTTCTTCAGCTACGTCGTAACTACTGGCATGCCGATCTTGCTCCACTTTTTCAAAAATGGCATCCATTGTATCTGTAATAGGGCGACCAGAGCGACGTGCATCTTTGACATCAAAATTTCCGGATTGAAAACGCTTAAACCAAATTTGTGCTACTCTCACAGACACTGCACTAGGTCCATAAACATCGCAAATTTTTTTCGCGGCTTGCGTTGCATTTTTACCTTTTTTGTAGTAAAATTTTAAAATGTATCGAATTTCTTCATTAGATTCACTCATCTTGGCGGTACGAAAAACAAATGAAAATCACACATTTTCCTAATTTGAATTTGGAATTATGTTCTTTAAAATTTAAACTTTCAATGATACCAAAACCAGCCAGATACAAATAGTATAGCCAAAGAGATTTTATTACAAGTTTATACATACTATAATGCGAAAAGACTTTTTCCCCAACCTAATATTTAAACACATTAAAATTAAACATAAGCACCAGCATAATTTTTTCTGTATTAAATAAAATGTTGATTTGTAGTTGTGAACAGCGTGACCTATTTGAATATGTGCACTAACCTAATTGAATGGTCCTTTGCTAAAACAATGCTATCATTTATTGTCTCATTAAAATATAACTGCGTATTGTGACGATCGGCGGATGATTAGCTTTTCACGTTGAATGCAGATGTCAAATGGTGTGATAATGTTAAAGTACCTAAATTATTAAACGAATTTGAAGTGAGCACGATGCTGGTGACCGTGGCACAATAGCTTCGTTTGCCGGAGTCAACACATCCTTGACATGACGAATGCAGCGGGCAAGCTGCGCGCGCGTCGTCACACTGCGCCGCGTTCGTTATGTAATCATCACCCACTAGCGATAACGCCTCTTATATCATTCAATGTATGTACGTACTTTGTTGTATCTGTCTAAACTAATATTTACAAGCTATTTCAACTCACGTAAACAATGCGTTTTCAGGTACTTTGGTATCCGAACATTACGTTTTACCACGTTAATTATCTAAAAGTGTTTCAAAAACCATTAAAATACAATTACTGATAAATAATCTCACTAGTCGTACAATCGTCTTTAGACTGTTCCTTTTGTTTGTATGAATTAACCAGTTATTGGTCATTAGAAAAATACGCGCACATTTTTACTTCATTTACTAGTTGTAAACGTCAACAGAGCGTTCAACAACTTAAACTTCAAATAATTCATATTAGCCTTGGTTTTTGTATACAACTACCGTTCTAACTGCAGTGTAAAATAGGAAAAATCGTTTTGTGTTACGCATGCGAACTTCAAGTTGGCGGTGTTCGGGGCCAGGGAAACTGTTAAGTGGGTTTTTCCTTGACACGAGTTGCAACACGCCAATACAAGGTTGAAGCGACACGCCCTGACGATTATTTAATTGTTATTTAAAATCGGTGACGCTCCACAGCCAAGAAACGGACTAAAGAAAAATGAGTTAAAACGTAGGGTCATTGTAAATTTTGATTGATTTTGTTGAGAAATCTGCTAATGCCATCGACAATTCTAGGTGCCATACCAATAGATATTATATTTACAACAAACTTATATTTTTATATTATCATAATTTAATTATTATGATAATGTGCCAATGGCATAAAAAGGTTAATATTGAATTACCATCATAATTTAATTATTATGATAATGTGCCAATGGCATAAAAAGGTTAATATTGAAATTCCATCATTTGTATGTTCTTTACGAGTATAAATAATTTTTAAGTCATGTTTGAAACGTCCATAGATATCTCTATCAAAACAGGACATCTTGCTAATTATTGAAGAATCTCAGTAAATGAATAAATAATTTTCAAACGGTTTGTGTTTACCATTAACTGTAGCCTCGTCCCTGTTTCTTAGCATCATTCAAGTTTTGCCGTGTGTTAAGTGTTGTTACGACAAACTTACGCCTGAATATTAAATCCCTAAAACGTATAAATATTTGATATACGATAAGTAAACTTTACCCACGTAGCTTATCGGCTTGCAAAAGAGTTTACATACACATAACTACCAATATCGACAAGTTCTCAGAGTTTTGTTACCAACAATCCCACCACTTTAAAACGTTTCTCTATCTAAATATATCTGCGCATGTGGTATTGGAGCCACAGAAATGTATAAGGGTATTTCAGTTTCCTTATATAGTAACGCCAAGATGTTTCACAAGTGACCCCTTGCCATTGATGCAGAAAGTGGCTGCTTTCTGCTATCGAGACTACCTGCATATAATAATACCTCCACATGTATTCCGCGCCACATTACATTATCTCGCTATTTAATTCTGTAGCCTTTCTCATTTACCGAATCCCTGTCATTTCTCCAATTAAGCACAGTTTGACATTGCAGCGTTTTAAATTCGTTTAAATAATAAATGTACGTGCTGTGATCCAATTAACAATTAATCCGCCCTCCGCAGACTCGTTCAGTATTCAATTGAGTTTCAGGGCAACGTTTCAATTTCCCTCGTAGATTTCGTTTTTGTTTGTTTACCAAATAAAACGCTGCTGTCAATCAGCAAACCCAAGTAATTACTTGATTTGACCTTTTTGTTATCATTAATTATAGACCAATCAAATATATTGTTATTAACATAATAAACTGCTTTAATTTTAACATAATTTAAGTTACGCTATCGTAATTAATTCCGCCGACGACGCATCCAGTATAAAATGTGTCAAAATTGCTACTGTTATGCACATGTGGGTACTATTCGCTCTTCATGATTTCCCAATAAAAATGAATTCTCACTCTGTTTTAAATTACTTCATTTTATGGATTATAAATTTATGCATACTAAATCTACATTGGAAGTATCAGGTAAACGTTTCTGAGAATGTATATTAAATTGATTGGCTCTACTGAACCAACGTCATTACCAGCATGCAACTTGCAAGACGAATGTTAAACAGTGAGCCTATACGCCATGCCCTACGGTGATGTCGGGTTTATCACGATCACGCCAATCGCTCGCTCGCCTGCATACAACTATAGTTGGCATTGATTTTACGAAGACGAAACATTTGAATCATCAATACGGCATTGACTGTTTACAATATATTAATAAACACTGCACGCTTAAAATTGTTAAAAGTATTGGCAATAGACATATAGGAATTTTTGCAAGTCGTTGACTCTCGTGACACGGTTTTGCCACGCGAGGGATAGTATTTGCAATGATGACGTCCAGCCGGCTCGCGTCACTCGCTAGTTCATTGTTCGGGTGCGCTGGCAAGCATACACTAAATGTTGTCGGCCTAGCAACATTCGTTGTTCGGTGTTCCATTCACCTCTCACCGAGCGTGAACGTTACTGCAAACCACACCCGAGCTTTACATTTACTCGTTGCTTTAAAAAGGACTGCCACTATTTCTACATTTGACTGGATTGACAAACCGCAAACTAAGTACAACCAGTTTCCCACGGTGCGCCATCCAATCAGATTACGCGTAGTGATATCACTCGACAGCTATTTCCTAAGGTTGTTCCTTAGACACTATAACAACTTACATTTTGAATGGATGTATTATAGAATAGATGAAGCCTTACTTTTCAATTAATCTTTGTTTTCTGCAGAGTTTAAATTGCTTAGGATTTTGTGGAAATACACGTGATCGAGTTGTGACGTCATAGCAATGATAGGACACGTGTGTCCTATCTGTTTGTTTACTAACCACCGCGCCACGTGAACTTCATATTATCCGCGTCTATCGGTCGAACGTACTAATTATATAACTTGTCAAAGTATCGGATCTATTTCTTTGGCACAGTTTGTAATTTTAAAATTATTCCTATTTCAAATTTCGTTCACCGCAAAGATCAACGAACTGTCTAGTATTATGAACTAGCTATTTTAAAACTCTATTGTCGCAAATTTGTTTGTGACAAAACAATATATAGCTGTATCGTCTCATTATGCATTACATAAGCTAATATCGATGGCGAATATAGACTGCTAATATTACGGCGGCGGGTATAAGCTCACCGTTTTATCAATCCCACTCGGTCGCCGTTCCAGGAACTTAGCTGTTAAACAATGATGTTGGTGTTGCTGTGGTGTGCGCGACGCGACGGGAGGGGACACATTCACTGCCTTTCACTTCCCGCTTTTGTCATGGAGCCGCTCTAGGCAACGGAAAGGCAGACGACCTTGTAACTCGCGTGCCTTCTAGACGTCCCTTCCCATCACATGTAACATTTTAAAAAGTATAAATATCTTTAGCAATATTTTTAGCTACAGACTTTTTGAAAGTCCTTAAACCGACGTTATCCATTCGTATTCTCAGACTGGCCGTGCAATTACATGACATCATGGTCAAGGATATAAATAAATAGCAATTAAGGCATCGGACATAGAACATTCGCATGTGTTGTTAGAGCGAGGCTCCAGGGCCATGTTAACCTTGGCTTTTGAGCGGTGACTTTCACGGTTAGACGGCCGCGGGTTACATAAGATGTGCGGGCTACTCCGCCGCCCAGGCATCTGTGATGACGACACGCAAGCCACTCACTAACATTCGGACCGGTTCTTCAGATGTCCACAATAGAATTAAATAATTATTACAAATTGAACACGTAATTCGATTGCAAATTCATGACTGATGACTTTGAAAATTTTCGTACGGTTTGACTGTGCATTATCGCGCGCAGCAGTTACTAAGGAAGCTATGTTACAAGCAGTTAAATTTCGAGGTCGTGCGATGTTACTGAACACGAGGTACCTGACCTGAATTTGACCTTCAGTTCTATTCTAGTGTTTTTTACTTACAATAAGTTTCTAGAAACAAAATTACCTAATGCAAAGTTGGTATGGCTGACGATGTTCCCCTAGAAAGTTTATCTTCACTATAACCTTTGAGAAATCTTACAGAAGTGACTACATATACGGAAAAAATGGCTAACATTACGGATGGAAAACTCCTTCCACTTAAACTTAGCCTTTAAAAAATGCACAGTACATCAAGTGGTATTTAAAATAACAACAACTCATGGGTGAAAGAAAAGTTAATAGCTATACAATACACCTGCTAAAGTGATGGAAAGGTTGGATAGATTGCAATTCTTCTACACGCGATTCCTTTACAGCGTTTCAGACAAGAAACTTATTACCTATCTACTAGAAGTTTAATGCACGAGTCTATAAACACAAATTAACTCTTTAACGTGGATGTGTTATGATGGGTGGGTCAGATTCACAATTTCATCCGATAGCACACGTTTTCCTTCTAAAAGTACCTTGTCTGTCAGGACGCTAGTAAACTTATAATAATGTTGATAGAGGGCCGTTTCTAATATGTACAGACAACAGCACGTTGGGTTACCACAAACTGTCAAATTTTCCCAATCGATTATGCACTTTATATTGAATAACCTTGGGTTGAAAATCGTTTGAAGAAATCTGACAGTTTTGTATAGCCTGACGTGCTGTTGACTGTACCTACCTATTTCGTTCTTCATTTTTTGCATCTCCCGGCAATTAGCTTCTCATTACTGTTATATGGTAATAGATACTCAATCAAAGCTAACAAATTTTAACAGTACTTAAAACGACAAATTGAAAGTAAAATATTGTACGTCGTCTTATAACAAGAACTTATACTACCCGTCTTACTGATCGCCTTGCTTAATTCTAGAGACTTAAGCATAGGGGACATTGGGAGACACTTTATCCAAGAGGATAATTGAGACACTAAAATATTCTTCTGGTTAAGATAACATAGTAGGTAAGTTAAAATTGCTACTTAAAATCGAACATGTTAAACAATTTAATTATTTTACTTAAGTAGGGTTTTCTTTTACAGGTACCAAGTTCCCATTAGCGTTTATTTAACAGATACAGCACACAAAAGTGTTAAATTTAACTACCAGATATTTCCTAATCAGAACCTGTGACCGTCCCTTAATGTCGTGCATCCCAAATGTAAATTCTATAAAATTAATAAGGATAATTATCTTTTGCAGGTACAAGAGCGGGGTGCGCTCAGTGAGGGGCGGGGGCGGCGGCGGCGCAGAGGAGGCGCGGCGCAGCGGCCTCAAGGCGCTGCCGAAGCGTGCCCGCACTCGCTGCAGGGGCATGAACATGGGGCAAAAGCTCTCCGGCGGAGTCAAGTCGGTGTCGCGCGACTGCACGGTGCCGTACAAAGCAGTCGTGGCTCGCGAGCTAGCACCGGAGCCTCCGCGGCCGGCGCGGCTCGACGCGCTCTTGGACGCGCCGCCAGCTCACCCCGAGCAGCAGCTCAAGCATGCGTGGAACCCTGAAGACAGGTTAGTTACTCAGAACCTCTACAGTACAGTACAGTACATCCCGCTTTTGAACAGGACCGGTGTCGGTAGAACACGACTGAGGGCGTTACTGAACCCTGTGCAGATCATCAGGTTGGTGTTAGGCAAGCGGCCGGCCATAAAATCCAGTGCCAAAACTTATATGTATGTCGATAACAAGACATCTGCACCTACCCTAAATAAATTAGGAGCGGGTTAAGAGGAAGAATATCACAGAACCGCTACCGTAGAGGTGATGCTAAATTAAGAAAAGCTATAAAACGACATGTTCTAGTCGAGGTAAGCCACAGCGGAATAGCCGCTCGAATTCGGTGCAGCCCAAATTGATCAAAATCCACTTTACAGAAGACCACAGTCAAATAATTCTATATTGTGAGTAAATTACAGGCCGATAAGTAGTATACATTGATTCCATAAATATTAGATATAGGTATAGGTTTCCTAGGGTACCTATTCGCACGTTTATTTTCAATAGAACTGATTTAGTAATAATAAAAATATATTTGTGTCGCTAGTTCTGCATACCCTTTGCCATTTTTGATATAGGTAGGTACTTGTATCTGATATCTTCAAATATGGTATGCTAAATTATTGTTTGATGCATAACAGATGACCAAATTATTGTCGAATTGCGGTAATTATTCAGCCATATCTGACTGAACTGAACGCCAATACCGTGTGATGTGATATCACACTAATTATAACGTATCGTGCCATTAGAACTTCATTACAACAGATAGTTATTAATGAACTAACTAGTTAAATTACACTTGATTGAACGAGAACACACCGTTTGGTATACATATATCGTTAATTGTATTACGCTGATGCTGTAATCTTATAATCGTTTGAAATATCAATCGATTGAATCCCAATTGTTAAACTTATGAGGAATTACAAACAGTAAACTATAGACGGGTGTTTCAACAACTAATTGCCCCATAGCAAAGACAATGACTACCGCTTTCGCAACTCGCAGATAAGATGACTCAATCAGATTCCTCTACCGGAAAAGATGTCGACAGTTGTGTCGGATGACGCGGGCGTTGACATCGGAGTTGTCTAAAAACTAAATTATACGAACACGTCTAGTCTTTAAACGTTTTATAAAACTCTTTAAAAAGGATGACAATTGTTATTGAAAAGTGACCAGTCAACAATAAACGTGGGTGCATATTTCCTCACGAGTGAATGACCTGATCACATGAGATCGGAATAAGTTCTGACCTCAAAAGGTTATCTGCTATCCATCTATAATGCTGACGATGGCATTGATCTTGACAATAAAAGTGCTAATTTCCCTGTTACGCCGTCCAAAGAAGTACCTTATTAACGACATTGTCTTGTGGGTTTCCGGTTTTTTGTTTTTACTGGCCAGTGTTGCAATAATGGTTGTTTTATTAAAACAACCATTATTATAACTGACTTATTAAATGCGGTAGTTGCACAAAATCTAATAAAACTAAGCTTGGTGGAAACAAGATGTCTATTTAGACCTCGGTGTACTAGGAAATAAATAAATACTAATCTTTGTATTTTTCCCTTTCCGACACTGAATGTCTTTTAATTACAATGAGATTAAGATTTGTCAGGGAAACACTGATTCTTGAACTTGGAAGACTGGGCCAAGACCCTACCTTCACATAGATAATCTGTTGTCATCTCAATCAGAATTGTATTTTTTTTATAATTAGCCTTATGGATAACTTTGTAGTGTTCAATCAAAAATATTTTTTTATGCTGGAATATACGCAACGATCTCAAATACAGGCATTTGACTTTTCGGTCGTCCTCTTCTACCATAACTAAATGGTATGAATAAAGTAAGACTATACGTTTTAATACATATTTTACTAGCTTTCTTGTCTTTGCAAGTACCTAGGCACAAAGAATACGGTATAAGTTTGAATGCTCGGAAAAAAGCATTCTACAAAAACCTATTAATATTGATTGGTTATACATACTACATACAGCTTAGCTTTAACTACCAACTTAGAGCAACGATTGTCTACGTGATTTAACGTCGACTTAAGTCAATCCCCCTTTTATTGTTATCGAACTTCGTTAGCTTTTCTATTTGTTATGTATGAATGACACAAATCTTCATATTTAATTTGCGTGACTATATTAATAATCTCAAACGTTTGAACGTTCCAGATCACTAAATATATTCGTAAAAGAAGAGGACGCGTTAACGTTTCACCGGCATCCCGTGGCCCAGAGTACAGACTGCATCAGAGGGCGGGTGGGATATTCCCGGGGGTTACATTGCTGGGAGGTGCTGTGGCGGGCGCGGCAGCGGGGAACGCACGCCGTGGTCGGTGTGGCCACGGCCCTAGCGCCTCTACACTCCGTCGGCTACCAGAGCCTTGTGGGAGCGACGGACCAGAGTTGGGGATGGGATTTGGGAAGAAATAAGGTAATTGCACCTTGCTTTTACGGATGTTTAACCCGAAGTGCTGAAATGATTTAAAGTGTAACCATGTCTTTTGTGGCTTTTGTTTATTAATTCACTGAAGATTTTTGATGCCCGTTTGATGTAGGCGACAGGCAACCTGTCACTACTGCCAGATGTGGCTTTATTTATTTATTTCGAATTATGAGCGTAATTTTATGTAGGTATCTATTCTATTCTTAATTAATGGCGTCGCGTCGCATTAAGCTTACGCATTTTGCCAATGTCAAGTGAAAATGTAACTAAAGTAGCAAAATTTTGTACGGTTGATGAGGTATGTATTTTATAATATTTTATGAAACGGGTACACACGTCTACCTATTAAAATCTCTCTCCCATATATGGGGCTGCTGGAAGAGATTTCTTATAGAAATAAGCAGTACCTTTGTACAATTCTCCGTGTTATATAATGTCTTCTTTTGTAACTGTCTTTGTGTGTACATTAAATGTTAAATAAATAAATAAATAAATTGATTGAGGTTAAAAATGGAGTCTCTCAACACGTGTTTTTACGACAAGAACTCAGGAGAAACTCCCAATGTAGGTATCGTAAAGCGCCCGCAGAGAGTGCCTCTTTACAAATGACGGCAGTTAAATAACACTATCTCTCTTAGATTCTCTTAGATTTGTGCATAGTTGTTTTATTGACAATACTATCTTAATATAGTGAACCAGAATTGGATAAAGTTTGATATTGCAGCGTGCTAGTGAGACTTTAGTGTTGGAAGCCTCTCTTATCCGCTTAACAACATCAGGCAGACATAATAATAAGTCTGCTTCTTTGCCACTTGTAGTTTCGTATGACATTGCCTTGGGAAATAACCGAGGCTACACAACGTGATGATACAGAGCGTATTTTAAACAATTACGCACATACCTATCACATGCAAACAAATTATGTCAACGCTATTATACAAAATTGCCACAAATAGCGAAAAATATAATCCTTCTAGTCATAGAAGCAAATTAAAATTGGTTTTTAATATTCCCATTTTACTTTTTACGTAGAAAAATAAAATCGCGACTAGAAATTGGTATACGGATTGAAATTCTAATACTACCAAATGCGAAAAATGCATCAATGTATGAGAAATGCGCATGTGTGCGTGAAAAGTACTGTAGTTTGACAGTTGCTGTCTTTTCTACGCGACTGCCGGTCACGAAGAAAAAACAGCAACTGTCAGACGTGTACTTTAATAGATTGGCATTGAAATGAATCTGACGTGGAAAAATACTGCATTATGCACACTGCACAGCCTGGAGTTTCTTTCTGAAATGGTGTCGTCTATCTATCTCGTTCTAATATACGTTTTAGTATGTTTTTTCTCTTTCACATTGCCGATCTACAGTTTCCTATATCTATGATCACAATATATTTTTCTTGCTTTTGCATTAGTACTAAAGTTTCAATTTAACCGCCTCCATGGTCTAGGTTAGGCCACCGGAATTAGATCCCCAGAGAAGTACAAAATTTATGATAACAATACTGACGCCATCGATGAATATTAATTCAGTAACCGCGTACCGGGAGATGCAGCGTTGCTTGGCCTCATTTTAGAAGCACCACCATGTTATCAAAGTCGACTGCCAAAACACGTACGTTAGGTTCCGGCAGTCAATGATAAGGTTAAAAGTAAGGCAGTTACTCATTGGTTAATGATTATGAGTGAAGCTCACCTCCGCCATCGGCCCGATCATCACTTACCGTCAAGTGAGATAAAGGTCAAAAACCTTCCCCTTACAGCATAAAAACTAAAGCCAGTTTCAATAAAGCATCATGTAATAATTGCAGATATACCACAACGCGAAAGGCACGGGGGGCACAGGGGTAACGTACCCGTCGCTGCTGCGGCCCGACGAGCAGTTCCTGGTGCCGGACCAGCTGCTGGTGGTGCTCGATATGGACGAGGGCACGCTGGCCTTCTGCGCGGACGGCCGCTACCTCGGGGTCGCCGCGCGGGGGCTGCGCGGGAAGACCCTCTACCCCATAGTGTCCGCAGTGTGGGGGCACGCGGAGGTCACCATGAAATACATCGGCGGATTAGACCGTGAGTGCACAGTTCATAGCTTCGAGTAAACTTAGCAGTAGTGTGTACATTAGAATTTACTTAGTTAGGCCCGGACTCCACCAAAGCGAAAATGTTCGAAGCGGAGACGAGAAGAGATGTTTTTCAAAAAAGGTGTATCCACCAAAGCTGAGCGGAGATGCGTACTGACTAGACTGTAGCAGAAATGAGTGCGGTGTTTGTTAAGATTGCAGTTTAGTTCGATCTGTCATGAAAGCAAAGGCGCCGCTCACATCTCTTCTCGTCTCCGCTGCGTTCAGTCGGAAGCACAGCTCACATCTCCGCTAGCTCGATCGCGCCATGCAAATATGATTCATCTCCGCTCGGTGGTATCCACTGAAGCTGAGCGGAGACGAGATGTGTGAATAACGAATTTCTCTTAGATTTGCGCGAGCACTACACATTATAAATAAAACAACTTTTACGGATTTATCCCGTGACCACGAACGCTGAAAAGTGTTACGAAACGTCGGGCAATAATAACATCATGTAAAATCTAATTACACGCGAGTTAAATCCGTAAAAGTTGTTTTATTTATAACGAATTTCTATTGGTTGTTTAAAAGACAGCTCCTCTCTTCTCGTCTCGTCTGGGCCTAACATTGGGCAAAATGAGGAAGTGTGAAAGTAGCACCAAGAGCAGTTACAGGTAATGAAAGAAATGATGAGCATGTTACAAAGAATGCGATGAGAATTAATGTGTATGGGTCAAAAATGGACAAAGTAAAGAATGAACAATCAAGGCAATCAAGGAAGTTTGAAAGTAGCACCAGTTAATAAGATTTATAGGTAATAGATTGTCATGGACAGACATGTTACGAAAGAGACGATGAGAATGCCACAAAGAAAGTGATAAGCTTGAATGTGTAACACATGAGTCAAAAATGGACAATGTAAGGAATGAACAATCGAGGAAGGTTGAAAGTGTAAAAAGGTAAACAGGTAGAAGATTGCCGCGGTACAGACATTTTGTGAAAGAAATGATGAGCATGTTACAAAGAATGTGATGAGAATGAATGTGGATGGGTACCGGAATGAATAATCGAGGAAGTTTGAAAGTAGCACCAGTGGGAGAAAGATTAACAGGACGAAGATTGTCATGTTATGGGAAAGAAACGATGAGAATTAATGTGGATGGGTTAAAAAAGGTCAACGTAAGAAAGTTAGTGGTGCTCGGCATGGACGAGAGCACGCTCGTCTTCGGCCGGCCGCTACCAAGACGTGAACACAGGGGATGCGCTGCCCCATAATAAGTTCACTCACTATGGGGTAGACCATACTGCGGTGTCTGCACGCAGAGATTACCATGAAATACATCTGTGGATTAGAAGCGTAAGCTCAAAAAAGAGGAAGTTTTAAATAAGCACCAGTGAGTGAAATATTGCGAGGATAACATAACAGATTGTCATGCTACTGACATGTAATAAAATAAATAATTAACATATTCTAAAGAATGTGATGAGAATGTGTGTAGGGAGGAGTCAAAAAAATTCAAAAGGAATGAACAATCTAGGAAGTTTAATAATAGCGCCAGTAGCAAAAAGATTAACAGGTAGAAAATTAACATGGTACAGTCAACGTCAAAAGTAGATGATCAAAATCAGACATTCAATATTAATGATTGTCATGTAATAAAAGAGATGAGTAATGAGTATGTACAAAGAAAGTGATTACAATGAATGTGGATGGGTAAAAAGTAGACAAAGTAAGGAATGAACAATCGAGGAAGGTTGAAAGTAGCACCAGAGGCAAGAAGATTGACATGTATTATATGTAATATAATAAATGGATCAGATTGCTCTAAGATAAATTTTTTTAGATTAATCTAACTAGTCTAAATAAACTTTCATCCCTTTAATTAACCCCTTAGGGGTTGAATGTCGGGAAAACCCGGCATTATTCTTTGTCTACATCATAAAAGGAACCCGTGTAAAATTTCAGCTATCTAGGCCCAAGTGTATGAGCTGGGCATTGATTAGTCAGAACTTTTTTGTCTTTCAAGTTGGATCAAACTGCACACGGTGTAATAATTTGATAAAAATCGGTTAAGTAGTTTAGGAGTCCATCGAACAAACAAAGCGACACGTAATTTATATATATTAAGATTTAGATTTATCATATAAGAAGATAGATTACGTAAAGAGCCCTCCAGACTCACGCTGAGAACACCCGAGTAGCGTAAATGTGATTAGTTTCTCGTTCTCGCGCTCGTCTGTTCTCCTCTCGGTGTCGGTTTTTTTGCCCGCTTCAAAAAGTTTCACGGGCGAGAAAAAAGAAGGATACACTTGTCACAAGTTAAACGCCAACCCGACGTTTAACTTGTGACAAGTGTATGCTCTGTGGGCATACATTACCGCCACTTCGCCTTCCGATAAAGTAAAGTAAATACGTAACTCAGGGATTCGAATCTCCTTTGCGGCTGTGCTTAACTTTCATCGCCTCGCAGTCCTTAAGACGCGCATTGAATAGTGTATATTACGGCATGCTCAACTAGAACCATGTTATGTAGTACGGCCGCTGATCGCGACACTCGGTCTTCCTATGAACTCAGCGATTCGACCGATCTGAGATTGATATATCTGTGGATATCACATTCTCATTCGGTTTCACTGTGACGTTGAGTGGTTTGAAATAAGATTCACGAACCTTGTTCTATTTCGATAAATTAGTGTCATCCACCATTGCCTGGGCCTTGTGTTTTTCTTAATATTTACAAGATTGTAGTATCCTATTAGAGGGCGGGCGTGGCACGCAGGCATGCTAATGCACACAATACCAAAGCCGCTGCACTGTCAAAGTTGTCCATTTCGCATAACGATCGAGAACGCAAGTGAGAAGGTCGCTTGAGTGTACATACCATCTCGTTTCTCGGGTCAAGTCTGGACGAAAAGTCTCTCCGAGACTTCTCACGTGAGTCTGTAGGGCCTATAAGATAGAAATAATAATATTAAATATTACCTGTATTGTTACAGCGGAGCCGCTGCCGCTAATGGAGCTGTGCCGGCGCGTGATCCGTCAGCGCGTGGGCCGCCCGCGGCTCCGCGCGGCTGCGGCCCGGCTGGCGCTCCCTCCGCCGCTGGCCGCCTACCTGCTGTACCGCGCGCCCTAGTACATCACGCGCGCGCTCGCCCGCCCGCCGCGCACCACGGCCTAGCACCGCCACGGTACACACACAACATAGTGCACGCCTGTTGAACCCAGCAGCCTAGTTGAACAACTGTTGAACACTACTAGTGCACAGCTGTTGGACCCAGCAGCCTAGTTGCACAACTGTTGAACCCGGCAGCCTAGTTGCACAACTGTTGAACACTAGTGAACAGCTGTTGGACCCACCAGCCTAGTTGTACAACTGTTGAACCGGGCAGCCTAGTTGCACAACTGTTAAACACTAGTTCACAGCTGTTGGACCGACCTGCCGGTCTATTCGCTAACTTTTTTTTGACAGATGAAAGTGATGATCACCGATTGAATTACATATCCATTGCTGTTTTTACACGACAAGTGACATAATATCGTGTCGTGTAATACAGCAATGGATACGTATTCTATTCTATTCCTAATTAATGGCGTCGCGATTTATAAACGTTACGCATTTTGCCAATTTCAAGTGAAAATGTAATTAAAGTAACTAAAAAAAATTGTACGGTAGATTTGAGTTAAAATGGAGTCTCTCAACACGTGTTTTTACAACAAGAACTCGGGAAAAACTCCCAATGAATATGTAATTCACTTGATGATTATCACTTTCAGCTGTCAAAAAAAGTCAGCGAATAGGTCGGCTGTATGTTTAGACAAGTGGCGAACGGCCCAAAGCATTGATGCTAGTATTCTTCTTTTAAGTTAATGGCGTTCGCGACACAAATGAAAATGTACATTAAGTAACAAACAATTGTACGGTAGATTGAGTTAAAAATAGTCGCTCAACACGTGTTTATACAATAAGAACTTGGTACAAACCTCGATTACTAGCAGCAGTTTGTCCCGAGTTTTTGTTTTATTGAACACGACAGGCATAATATTACGTCAGTTTCATACATTGATTATTGTAATCGAAAAGAGTTAGGTGGATTTACCACTTGTCTATGCACTCTGTATGCTTAGACGAGTGGCAAACGCTCCAAAGCGTATTTCGGTTTCATACATCATATTTGATTCGTAAAGCGTTAGGTGGAATAAATTTGCCACTTGCCTAGGCACTCGGTAGCCTAATTCACAGCTGTTGAACCCGCTAACCTAGTTGCACAAGTGTTGAACACAACTAACCTAGAGCGCAATTATTAATGTTTGTGCACAACTGTTGGGAGATGGCAGGCATGACACAAAGGCTGATAGTGTCCATAACCGTTAGACAAAGTTGAGCTGACAGTTTTGTGCCCAATAATTAGACAAAGCTGAGTCGACAGCCATGCACTAAAGTTCAACTAAAGTGATCTGACAGCAGCCTCGCGAATACTGCACAAGTGTGCATCTCGATAGTGAGCGGTTATAGCAGAACAATAGTGCGAATATTTTTTTTGTAATTGTACCCCTTACGTGTGAATAAGTTTTGTTTAAGATTGAAGCGTTTATATGGCAATATGTTATCCATTTTTCAAACGCCCGCTGAAAATATTTTATGACTTACATGTAGAAGCATTTAGTTTTTCTAGGTGCCCTATATGTGGTGCACACATATTCTGTCTACTTTAGGGCTAGATAATTGGTGTTAGTGTGATATTACTATTGACATTTGATTAACGATCTCACTTTGATTCCGGATTAGTAAAATCTGTGGCCGAAAACCATAACATTATGCTGTCTTTGGTATCTTATTACTCTTCATCCTCGAAACTAAGAGCATTTTGGCGGAGGAAATATAATACCAGAAAGTTTTTATCGTCGTTCTGGTAGATCTCAGATTCATAAACATGACTTATTTTTTCAATGATCCAATGCCCAATTTTCGCGTATTTCGGTACGCGCTAGTTCGAAATGAAAAGTTTATAAGTACTAATCCGGAACAAAGTAGTGATATGTCTGAAAAACTGACTAGAGACGCGAGTCAAATATGACTCGCTGTCTCTTAGGATAAATCTTACGATCAAGGCAGTCTCGCGAAGCTGCTCGTTCAGTCCGTATGCTAAGACTCGAGTCTTCCAAGTTTAGAGGACACATAAATTAAACCTAGTCTTTTTATTATTGCTAATATACATCAGATATATTATTTCTGCACCATGAGTGACATGTGCGTTTATGTAAATCAAATGTCTCTAATAAAAAAATAATTGAGCCATTGTTATGGGTTGTTAAAAGGAGACTCTTTTATCGAAGTCTCATTAGTTAAGATTCAGTCCTTGCAGAGCTTGGAAGACTCTAGTCTTGCCCCCAAACCATACACTATGCTGGGGTAAGGTGGGTGGATTGAGCAATATTTACTATAGAAATGTTAAGCCCACTCTATGTAGTGGCAGACGGCCAGTTTCAATATTCTATTAACAACTATAGCTAACATATTTGTGTACTGAACAATCTTTGTTTTTTCAAAGTAACACATATTGCTTAACAACTAAACCATAGTCTAAAACTGTGGATAGAATATCGAAACTGCCTACAAGAGTAAGGTGGGTAGATGTTCATTCTTTATAATGTATAAAGTACAATTCCACTTCGTGCTAGATTGAATATCTAGACAATTAAATTTGATGTTATTACAATAATGTTATTTATACCTTGTTATCATGTCATTCCTTTTAATAATAGCTACCAATTGTAATGTTTTGGTCTACCATACAATAACAAATGGCAATGAATACCCCCTTTTGTTACTTATCGTGATGCACGATGGAGGACTACCCACCACTCTTGTAATTTGAGGAATATAAAAGAATAAGGAAACACATGTCGACATTCTATATACAAAATATTTACATTATAAGTAACGGCTACAATTAAAAGGAATGTGCAATAAAACAGTAATATTTACATAGAAACTACGTTCCAGGTTGGGGTCTTTATTTGTAAGTCTGATTTGCCACACCCCGGACATTTTACCTTTGCTTCCGAAAAGTGGCTTGTAACCTCTGTAACTATATAGACTTAATGTTTGCGAGACGCGATAAGATAGCTGTAAAATGTTGTAAATAATCAAATCGTCCACTTAGACATGCGTCTAATAATCCTGGCAAATCGAGACGAATGGTGACCCTAGTTCTGATAGAAAAAGAAACTAGAAAAGATGTCGATGTGTGTCCCCAAACATTCTAAAATAATGCGATTATACATTATTTTAGAGTAGAAACTAATGGAGTGCGATATTGACTAGGACGGAGCGGATGCAGTGTTCTTTTAATGCTTCCCATTTTATTATTTTATATGACGTTTACAAATGAGAAATTCATTATTGCACTCTATTATAATACCTAGTTTTGCAATACGAATATAAACGTTTCAAGCCACAAAAGCAGCCTTTAGTATGAGCACCGAGAGAAACGCGTCCCGTATACCGGTAGCCATATTTAGATGTAATTATTTTGACACGAATTGCAACGATTCCAGCTCGAATACATACCTTACTTTTATTTTTAATGTTATCTGTGATAGTTATACTTTAATGAAAATTTAATAAGATCATCAATTACCGAATTCAATGCATTATTTTTCTGGCACATTAATTTGTTGCATTGATGTCGAAATTCTTCGAGCCTCACTTATCTAGCGGTGACCACAACGTCGCCGATCTTTTACGATAATTTTATAATAAAGGTCGGGCCTAATGTGGTACTGCTATTCTGTTACCGTTATATTCAATCTTTAGAACGATTTATATTCGATTTTATTAAGTTAGGTGTGTCAATCTATTGCTATTTTAGAATTGTGTTAACATTGTTCAACTCTTAACGCAAACCGCACGTGTTTAAAGCCATATTGATCTCTTAAAATGCGCTCTTCGTTATGACTTGCGAATCATGTTGTAACTTAGAACCGTATTTTACTTGTTAAGAAGTAATTTAGAATGAACAACGGCATGTTATACATAACTCACGAGCCTCGGCAATTACTAATAACATTAGGATGCGATTGTTCTAGCAACGAGAGCGTTCGGCGGACGAACTCCGCCACTAGGCCAGTGTATCGTTGGCAATCTTACATACTATTTTATAGCTCATTAAGTGACTGGTTTATTTTTTTTAGTTAGTACCCTTAATTCCTATTGTAAAAACGTGTGAGTGTGTAATGTATATATCTATGACTATACGCATTGTATCCACATGAAGTGAACGTGTCACCCAGGGATTATTTTAGCTGTACATTTCTGAAACTTATGTAGAGTATTTAGATTGGTATATCGCGAATTAATCTATTCTCGTTATGTCTTCTTTTGCGACTCTTAGACTTATAGGTATAATGCAATAAATTAATGAAAAATAGTATTTTCAAGCACTGTACTAATCGAATCGTCAGCCATTTTTGACCCAAATTAGTTATATTGTAACCTTATAATGATGTGTAAGTACTTCCATTTTAATAAGATTTTTTCATATGTAGATTGTACGGCAAAGTAGACATCCCGTGTGGAGCTCACTGATGTAAAATGTCAATATTCGCGCGTATGTCTCGCCTTAATATGTTATATATAAACACTGTAGAGTCAGTAAAATTCTTGCAATAAATACACATAATTTTTTACTATTGATAGTGAGTTGAGTGTGAATATTGACATTGTGAGAATGACTATGATAAACTGCCAAAAGCGATGAATGGTGGTGTGCGTTTGAGGCCGCGGCAAATGGCGACGAATGCGTGTGTTGTGTGTTGACGAGCGAAACAGAATTTTCGTTGTGTAAGATATATAATCATGATAATATAAAAATACACCATTCTCGATGTTGACACGGTCTTTTATGATAAACCCCTCAAAAGGACCAACACTCTCATTTGAAATGAAACACCCGTTAATTTTATTTTATATTGAAACTTTCTTCTACCGCACTTCTCTCTGTATCCAAATGCACAGGGGTTTACTGTAAAGGACCTAAATAAATATTAGCAAAAGTAACCATTTGAATCTATGAACCGTCAAATTTAGTCCTGTATATATAAAATAAAATATTATCATTTTGCGGTGTTTAATGACTTTATTGTAAGTGGAAATGCATTTTAGTTTTATAAGTTGTAGGCAATATTTTTAAAAGGTCATTTCTAATGGATCACTGCGATCAACAGTTGAATCTCTTAGATACGATGATTAAAAAAAATAGGAAAAACGATTGGAATAAATATAACTGGTTAAGAAAATAATAAATAATATGAAATAAAATTGGTTTTTATTGTTAATCTGTTCCCATTGTGCAATAAGAGATTCGAGGACGGAATGTAACGCTAAATTCATTCTTAAAATATAATTTATATATCACAATATTTTTAGTAACTATTTTAAAAGTCTACTTCAAGACAATACTGACTAAAAACTAGCACACTAATACAAAGCATAAACACTAACTACTAATAATACTAACTACATAATAAAATACTACACCATACACTTCGTGATTAGTACTTATTATTTATAAGTACTAATCACAAAGTGTATGGTGTTCTATCACAGTATCATCTGTTATAATGATGGTATGTTCGTCTGAGAAGTCTTGTGGTAAATCAATCTGTGCTGTGAGCTCCTGCAGGCCACCGAACAGCTCGTTCAAGGACGCCTGAAACAAATTATAATACTATTACTACAGCGTAAAAACATGTAGTTCGACGCCTTTGAAGAGTGAATGGCAGTTTGGTGGACGTCCCGCGTCCCCCTCACGATTGCCCTGTCTAGACGTCCTCGTTGGCAAACTGTAAGAACCAATGTGGCTCAGGCTGTCTGGACAAATCTTCAAAATAGCTTACATTTAAGTAGGTCAATAGGGCATTTTATGTGACGGCTAACCACCCTTACTTCAGAAGTGGTGACGCTACAGAATCTTAGATAATCGATCGAAACCGTGTCCAGCCAGCTTGAAAAACCACTTTTCGCTGGTCTCTCAATCTCGGTAACGGAAGTGGTTTTGAAGACTTTTTGCATATCAACGGGCGTCACATAAATTTGTGACGGGCATCGAGCTAAAAGTTTTATGATACGTACAGCGGTTTATTAGAAAAATGCAAAAATCTGTGTCCAGCCAGCTTGAATTTACGTATAAAACTTCTGGCTGGCACTTCTGAATCTCGATAACGGGAGCGTTTTCGAATATGGTTCCTCTACTAACTAAATGTGACGCAAGTTGTGACGGTAATAACGTTTGATTTATGGCGTCACGTGTAATGGTTTACGAGAAATCAATTAAAAACTGGTGTCCAGCCAGCTTGAAGTTCAAGCTGGCTGGACACACATATCTCCGCTGCCTGATGGTCTACGGCCTTCGTAATATGTTAAAGTTTTTGTGACGGGGACGATAATGATAATCTGATGTTGTGACGGAGAAAGTTTACGTAGTTTTAAAGATATTGATCATTTAATTTTTTCCATACAAACATCTATTAATAATGTTAGGTGACCATAATTTTACACAAATAAAGGATTTCTTTTTAATCGACTTATCGGCCGGTTGTGGCCACACCTGCATTGTATTTGATTTTTTCCGTGAGAATAGGTTTTCCCGCAGTAAAAAAAATTAAATAAAAAAAACCGCCTTCAAAACTAAAAACGGGAGAAATAAAAGTTTTGTTTATAAAAATCTAAATGTTTTTAGAGGTCGGTCCCGAATACAAGTGACAACGTTTATTACAAATATTGAGGTTGGCACCGACCTCAAAAAAAATAGATTTTTATAAACAAAATTTTTATTTTTCCCGTTTTTAGTTTTGAAGGCGGTTTTTTCCTCCATTTTGTGTTTTAAGTATAGAAATTTTCAGGAAACTACTTCAAGATCTTACCTACTACCTACGAATTACCTCAAGACACACAAGTGATAAAATTATGATATCATCAATGTCAATTAAATAGGCATTATTAGGGATAACTCAAAAACTATTTGTCAGATGTCGATAAAATTTAAATGGGACCCCATGACAAGCACTAGCTTCCAAAGGTCAAAAGAATCTTCAAAATCGGTCCACTCAGTAACGAGTTATGAGGTAAGAAACACTAAAAAAAACATACAGTCGAATTAATAACCTCCTCCTTTTTTGAATTCGGTTAAAAAAGCGTAAATAAGTGTTAATTCAAAATAATAATTGACTACCAGCGCTGCCTAAAAAGAGCCCCCACTTATTATTTTGTGTTACTTTTTGCCCATCATTAGTTTTTACGAGTTGAATAGTCAGATTGTCAGAATAGTTTTCTTTCCTAATTAAGTCCACCATTTGTATATCTACTGGTAAGAATTTCGAAATAAGTCTCCTTTTTTGGAGGTAGAGGAGGGTGGGGGGAAGGAAGGGAGGGGGTGGAAGTCGCCCCCCGTAAATTTCGAATGCCGGAAATGCTTACTATTTTTTTTATAAAAAATTTACCTCAAAATATATGAAAAAACCCTAACCTACCTATCACCCAGCCATGTAGGTGCATAAAACACTAGACACGAAAACTCGAAAGCAACCAACGGAATGACGCAATTTAACGCTGTCAGAAATGTCAAAACTATTATCAAAATAGTGGATTGGCGTTTCGTTTCACGCGTTTTAGTACTTCAAACTAACTTCAAAAGTTTTAAAATCTTATCATAACCTAAAAAAGTATAGAAATTACGTTTTGTTTCACGCAATCACAATACAATAAATACGAATTTAAAAAAAAAATTAAAATATTTAAAGGCAACTCCGGCAGCCGAAATTGTTTTAGGGTGATCTTACGGAGCTTCCTTGAGCCCCCTACACATTCAGTTTCCTCAGATTCAGGCGACTCGTTTCGAAGTCCGACCCTATCTACTTACTCTCCGATTAGGGGCCAGGCTTCCAAGTGAAAGCTTTCGAAATGCAACTGGGATATTCGCTAGGATGAAGATTTGTACCCACATCTACTATTTTTTGTGCAATAAAGAATAAATAAGGTACCTAATTAAAATAAATGCTTTACCGTCGTTAATTTGTTTTCTTTTTTCCCACCTCAATGAGAAAATATTAACTATCATTTTTTTGAGAAAACCCAGAGTAAGTACCTAGTCGTAGGGCGCGCCATAATCGGTATAGCATGCGGGTGATGAAAGAGTCTGATTCAGAGGAAGAGAACATAATTATGATTCGAACAGTTGTCCTAGTAGTACCAACTTTAAGCAACAGATGGCGACACCAACATCAACTACCTACCTATTGAACCCAAGTCGGTCTGCGGCAGCGTATGAGCACGTTCAGAAATTGTTCAGTATCTTTTCGTGACCAAGATATTTCCTAAAAAATATTTTTACAGTAAAATATAACTAAATATACTTAAAATATTTTTGACTCTCTTTGCCGGAAAGTATTTACTTTTAATAGAATTTTTAGAAGAAAAAAGAAACCATTGTATCCTGTGTTGCTATAGCATTATTTATGCAATAGCATTAATTATTTATGCTTACCATGAAAAACACCAATACTTACCCACTAAAAAGAGTAGTTATCTGCACGTAAATAATCAATTACGCAAAAAATTACCCCCTTTCAACACCTCTACGCTTTTGTCTTCTATCAATTAAAATATCTAGGTACTGTAAATGTAGGTTAGTAGGTAGGTATTAATATCACCAATACACGTATTTTCGTTCATTAAAGCCTTAAAATAATATACTTGTTTCTACATAAAACCTACAATATTGGTAACCCTACTGCAGTGTTTGTATGAAAATAATTTAATGATCAATATCTTTCAAACTACGTAAACTTTCTCCGTCACAACATCAGATTATCATTATCGTCCCCGTCACAAAAACTTGAACATATTTCGAAGGCCGTAGACCATCAGGCAGCGGAGATATGTGTGTCCAGCCAGCTTGAACTTCAAGCTGGCTGGACACCAGTTTTTAATTGATTTCTCGTAAACCATTACACGTGACGCCATAAATCAAACGTTATTACCGTCACAACTTGCGTCACATTTAGTTAGTAGAGGAACCATATTCGAAAACGCTCCCGTTATTGAGATTCAGAAGTGCCAGCCAGAAGTTTTATACGTAAATTCAAGCTGGCTGGACACAGATTTTTGCATTTTTCTAATAAACCGCTGTACGTATCACGAAACTTTTAGCTCGATGCCCGTCACAAATTTATGTGACGCCCGTTGACATGCCAAAAGTCGTCAAAATCACTTCCGTTACCGAGATTGAGAGACCAGCGAAAAGTGGTTTTTCAAGCTGGCTGGACACAGTTTCGATCGATTATCTAAGATTCTATAGCGTCACCACTTCTGAAGTAAGGGTGGTTAGCCGTCACATAAAATGCCCTATTGACCTACTTAAATGTAAGCTATTTTGAAGATTTGTCCAGACAGCCTGAGCCACATAAGAACCATAGATATAGGAAACTAGATTGGCAATGTGAAAGAGAAAGAGCATACTAACGCGTATATTAGAACGAGATAGATAGACGAGACCATTTCACGTACTCTCAGACGGACTAGTTCGGGCTGTCAGTCACGTAGAAAAGACAGCAACTGTCAGACTGCATTACTATTTTTCACGCGCACATGTGTATTACTTACACATTGGTGCATTTTTTTCGTCTCGCCCTAGTCGATTCATTGCCAATCTATAAACGTCTGTAATTATAAATCTATGGTAAGAACTTATATAAGTATGTCATCGCCCGGGCACAACTGCGGTCCGAAATGTGCAATATTCGGTTCACTCGCGATAGCGCGCATACGGAGCCGAATTGAACGTATTCGCACCAATGAAAATAATGTGACGTCATTTAAGCCGTGCTAACAGTGCACACGAAAAAAGGCCCTGCGGTCCGATTTGCGAAAACGCTACGAACGTTACCACCAGTGCAAACGCCTTAGACCAAATTGAATACGGTGCTATAAGTGCACTTGTTTGCGTGCAATCAATTTGTTCCATGCTTTGTGTGTAAATGTCAAATGTCCAAGAAGAGGTTATGTAAAAACTATATAAACACTAAAATAGCACTCTAGGATTGATAGAGTAAAAGAAAGTTATTGTAGTAAATAAAGTAGCTAATATTTGAGTTTTAAATTATTAAAGACTTATAAGTCTCATAATTTAAAACTCAAATTTTGCAGTGTTTGCAAATATAAAATTTGAAGTCGATATTTGCAAACACTGCACTACCTCTTTTTCGGCTTGTGGACTGGGCTAAACTCACTTTGTTTTCTTGAAAATCGATCAATCTGCTGTCCATGTGCTTGTCTTCGCCTTCTAATTCATCTGTTAAAACTTTTAAATGCTCGGGCAGTAAAGAAGTGTCAAACTCTCCTTTAGATTCATCCCGAAGAATTCTGTAGAAAGATAAATTAATTAAGTAGATAATAATAAAAAACAATTCGGATAGTAAAAAATTACTTGTAAGATATTAAAAATAAACGATTTATTATTATTACTCTCGATCCTGTGTTTTGCAGGACATAACGTCAATTTGATCGCCATACAGAGAAAATCTATTATACCTATATAGACTATCTATATAGACATAGAAAATCTATTATTATCAATGACGTAGGAATTCTATGGACTCGGCCTATTTTATAAAGCTATAGTTATTTATTTATATATTTTGCGGCCAGGCAGCCATATTGTGTGACATACCTGTCACTTAGTTTTGGGTACTTCATTTGTCAACGCGATGTAAACCTTAACAAAATTAACATTTATCTTTCTGTTTCTGGAAATCTCTTCGTTTAAATTACTCGAAGTTGTGAAAGAACATTCCGTCATGATGCCTAAGTGTAGTGGAATAAGGTGTGGTTCAAGGAAAGACAAAAATCAGCAAAGTTTAACGTTGCACCGGTAAGTCTTAAAATTTTCAAGTAAATAGTAAAGATTTTTAACATTTATGGGCACTCTGAATTATTTCACAATTTTATTGATCCATATGATTCCACCCATGTGGATTTCAATTCAAGATTATGCTATAATTAGGATATTTTCAAGCTAAGAAAATTGTTGAATTTGACAAACAGTGTTGTTCTCAAATTATCGAAAGTAATTGACGATAATACATAATCATGACAATTTTATATTTGAGGGGCTTTAGGGGTAAATGGAGTACCTATGCCTTTAAAATAGCAACTTATATCGGATAATTATCCATATACGGAGGATTTATAAAACAACACTGGTTCATAGTTTCCTTAAGGTTGGTTACTCTTTAAACTTGGAAAGTGTTTAATTAATTTTAATTATTTATGTTTTAGACTTCTTTGAACCTTATCAATTATAATGGCTTCATGCAGCTAAAGATCATAATAATAAATGAAAAAAATAATTTGCTTATACGCAACCCAAAATATCTAAGATTTAAATTTTCATCTCGAATATATCTCATAGGTTTTTGTTTTTTTTTAGTTTACCAAGAAGTGAATATAGGAAGAAAATCTGGTTAGAAGCAATAGGAGTCAAAAATTTAAGAGCATACTCAAAGCACATTTTTATATGCTCACTACATTTTAATGAAACGGCATCCAACAGGACTCTTGATGTCGGTAGACTGCGAGATGGTGCTATACCGTCATCTCTTTAAGTGGCAATACTATGAAAACTGCAAAGGGAGGATAAAACTTGCTGAGTTTCTTGCCGGTTCTTCTCAGGACAAGGCCTCCTGGTAGATTATTGAACCGATGGCATTAAACTTGACTTTCATAAGTCTACAAATTCTACTACTAAATTAATAAAGAAATTTGAGTTTGAGTTTGGTTGTTTAGTCAAATTAATAATAAATATATTGATTTATGTCCTATTATTTTGTTTTATTATTTTAGCAAAATATCTTTGGTGTGGAATAATTTTATTTTTGCGTTTACAAACACGTAAATATAATACTAGAAAAATGCACTGAAAAAAATCGACTTGCCTCAGGCGGGATTTTTCTAGTATTATATTTACGCGTTTGTAAACGCAAAAATAAAATTATTCCATAATGTAAGGTAGTTTCATCTTAGCTGGGCGTCAAATAATTGCAAAAATATTTCGTTCGGGTCTTGGAAGTGCAAATTTCAAAGATTTGATGAAACGATGTTTACCATAAAAACATAAGCACCAAGCACTGACAAATTTCGACAGCGAAAAGCAGTGCCTCGGTGGCGAAATTGGTCAACGCGTCCACCCGGATTGTGGAAGGTGCGGGTTCGTGTCAAGCCTGAGGCAAGTCGATTTTTTTCAGTGCATTTTTCTAGTATCTTTGGTGTGTTTAATTTTAACCGTTGCTTTAGTTAGATATTGGCTCCCGCCAGCCAACCTTCCGAAGCACACAGGGAGTTTCACCCGAGTTCTTTTTGCAATAAGGGATATATTATAGAAAGCTCACCGGGCGCGCGCCGTGAAAATGTATGGTGAGTGGGCGTGCGCCCGCGACGCAAAGTATCTTTCGTTCCTAGGCCGCCATTCATTTTATCTTCACTGCGCCCCGGCCGCGCGCCCGAGGCGCTTTCTCTCCCCTACATGTGTTGTGAGACTGTATTATAATATTTTGTCATCGTTACGTAGAACTCACGACCGCGTCGCCATCGACCCCCTCCGTCCGAGTTGACATCGTTAATAGTGGTGTATAAGCCCCCTGAGTCATTAATACAATTTGAACTATCTAAGGGTGTCATGATAGCTTTATAATTACTGATGTTTATAGATTGGCAATGAATCGACTAAGGTGAGACCAAAAAATGCCCCAATGTGTGAGTAATGCGCATGTGTGCGTGAAAAATTGTACTGCAGTCTGACAGTTGCTGTCTTTTCTACGTGAGTGACAGGCCGACCTAGGCCGCCTGCGTATACGTGAAATGGTCTCGTCTGTCTATCTCATTATAATATACGTGTTAGTATACTCTTTTTCTTTTACATTGCCCATCTACAGTTTCCGATATCTGTGCATTCATTTCATATTGATAAGCTAACTTAATGGCAATAAAATTATTTCACGAAATAATTTTATCACGAAATATTTCACGAAATAATTTTATCGATATAGCAAGATACTACCGAACAGCACTATACCAGCTGACAGTCAGCGATTTTGTGTGCTTAACCGGCACGCTTTTTTAGTCGGTAGGGCACGTCCATAGAATTCCTACGTCATTGATTATTATAAACACACAACGCACGCGCACACACAAACATACACACACACACACACACTAATACACACACACACACTAATACACACACACACGCACACACACACACACACACGCACAAACACGCACACAATATCCCAACACTAATCAAAAACTATAAATTAATAGTAGTTAATTCTTAGAACTCACCAATTATAAAACTTGTGGTACATGCACAGTTAAATATTGTATAAAAATTGTAAAAACTTCGAGGAATCACTGACCCTGATAATACAGTACAACTAGTTTCGGGGTCAGGGGTCTACTACTTTGCTTCACATTATATAAAACCCTAGATCTAACCACTGTAATGTACTTACCTTTTAATGTGTAATGTTGGGTTGTGAGTAAATGATTATTATTATTATTATATATTATTATTATACAGATTGACGGCGACAATGCTAACTGTAGCTTCCAGAATTTACTAAAAATTTTTGAAGTTATTACTGAAAATACCCGGACAGTTGAGTATTTTAAATCTGTCCTTGGCCCCGATCGCGGTAAATCATTTCAAGATGAAGCGCAAATGGAACACAGCATGCAACTCAGACCAATGAGAGGCATGCAACTTTTCGATGTTTTCGTATCGCGACGTTGATTTGACAGATGCTGCGAACCTTAGCCTGCTGCGAACCAATGACGTAGGAGCGAACGCATGTCGAACGCAGATCGAACACAAACGCTGTCAAAGTTGTTACATTTCAAATGAAGCTACTTTTTCTCAAACGTTACACGAATGTTAGAGGATTTTTGGTGCTTTATTTTAAAAATGAGAGAATGTTCACTATAAGATATAGGCTATCGAAGGACTTGGCTCATGAGTTAATAGTGGAATTTTGTATATTTGTATTTTGGTGGGTTTTAACTGCATTATTTATTAATAATCAAGCACAAGCTAATCGAGTCGTCGATCACGAAAGTTAAGCAACCAAGTACGCGGTCGGTACTCAGATGGGTGACCGAAAATTTAACATGCATGTATGACATCAAAATATAAGGTTTCTATCAACTTTTGTTTTGATTCGTCGATCACGAAAGTTAAGCAACCAAGTACGCGGTCGGTACTCGGATGGGTGACCGAAAATTTAACATGCACGTATGACATCAAAATATAAGGTTTGTCGAAAAAATCTGTGGTTTGATGCAAGTTATTATTTCCGCGCAACGTTTCTGTTAGGCCCTGTCCGCGCACGTTTCTGTTAGGCCCTGTCCGCACAGCGATAAATAATATCGCGTTCAAATTGAACGCGATATTATTTCCGCGCGAATATTTTATCGCTGTGCGGACAGGGCTTAATAGAAACGTAACTTTGACAGCGTTTGTGTTTCATCTGCGTTCGACTTGAAATGATTTACCGCGATCGGGGCCCTGGTTGTCTTTGGTTTGTTGGTTCACTGAAAGCTGTAGGTTTAGTTGCTTTTGGGTTTGGTGCCTCTTTTGTTTAGGCGACAGGCTAGCAACCTGTCACTATTGGAGGCACTACATGGCTCATACTGCCAAATGTGACGTATGTGTACCTAAGTAAATATTATGTATACAGGGTGTAAAAATACCTAAGACAAAGTCACGGTAATATTATCTATACAGTATTCTATCTTGATACAAACGGTCGGAAAGCGCGTCATGCTACGCGCCTCGAGTTCGCGGGGCACCCGGTGGGCATCCAGTCGCAAATGCGCCGCAGCGACTACCCAACGGTGTGAATTGTTTTTTAAGCAGTTAGCCGTGCTTAAACGTGCGATTTGTATTGTGAATATTTGATTGAATTAAGTAGATACCTACATAATTCAAAATGGCAAAGAGCAATATTTTTTATGTACCTATCTACTAGTACGTAATTTGTTTTTAATATTTAGGTATTTCAATTTTTCCATCGGGCATAATCTGGAATAATATATAAATAAGTGGATAGGGTGAAAAAAGACACAAACAAGTAACCTACCTACGCTCGCGTTAAAAACAAAACTACATAATACGTAGGTAGGTAGTTTCCTAGACTAGGCTATCTACTTACTTATGTACCAACATATAACTTAACTACATATATTATTAAATATGATGAAATATCATTATGAAATAATTTACGAGAGTAATAAATGGTAGGTATTGTAGTGATCGGATTTTTTTGGTGTATACTGGCAGGTTGTTAGGTAATTTGGAAAAGAGACGGATTGTTGACAGGAATTGATAGATGGAAAATTATAAAATAGGGATATTTGTGCGGAGTTTAAAAAACAATATTTTGTTTGTTTATTAATAAAATGTAATTTCTTGAAAATAAAAGTGTTTCAGTGACAATATCTCAGTCAAGGCGTAAATATTTTTGTCTCAAGTCTATAACTTTTTTTTTTATTAAATATTACCTAAAAAAACATGTATTTTATTGAACACTTCCTATTTCATTCACAACATATTTTTTTTACATATAAGTAAAATAAAATATTTACAATCATAGAACAAGAAATGTAGAAATTAAATATAAAGTAAATAGTAGGTATATAATGTGTGTATGTTAGTTTTTGTTAACGTTTCTTTTCTTTATGTATGTGTTGTTATAGTTTATTAATAATTAGGTAATATCGTGCTCTGTGAAGGCCAATAAATTTATTTTCTTTCTTTCAAATTAAAATACTGTAGGCGGGCAGCCCTTCCGCGTGTTTACGCCCCGCTCGGCCGTAGCCAGTTATTTCAAGGACTGGGCCGAGTCACAATACTGCATAGATAATATTACCGTGACAAAGTCGAAGTCTACGCATTCTATAAATCAAAAAAAGAAACAAAGAAATTATTGTTGACGTTTTAAAGCCATTTTTTTTGTTTGAAATAGGTACTTATAATTTTGATAATGTTTCTTTGGACAAAAATTAAGAAATAATATTTTCATTAAAATCTTGAAAAAAAATTCTAACTGGCCTTCAATAACTTAATAACAATTAATTTCCCAGGTATAGTCTAGCTAGAAGAAAAAATGGTCCTAATGATGACCAGAATATGTAGTTCTCGGCTTTGCCATAGATCTTTTTACACCCGCTAAAGACATTACTGAAGATGGTGTATGTGCGTTTCTCAATTTGTGAGTCAGTATGAATTTCTTACTTGAATATACTGCGTCTTGTGTACTCTGCCCTCGTGAGCACAGTGACGATAGCTAGCTCAGTAGACGCAGGCGCATCTCCACCCGCGCCCAGTCCACAGCGAGCCAGACAGTGTGTCCCACCAGACACTGTGGCGGTGCTTGACAATGATTTGTATTGCACTGTCTGTCTGTATGAATACTTACTTGAGTATCCTGCGTCTCGTGTACTCTGCCCCCGTGAGCACAGTGACGGCAGCTAGCGCAGTAGACGCAGGCGCATCTCTCCACCCCCGCCCAATCCACGGCGTGTCCCACCAGACAGTGGCTGTGCTTGACAAGGATTTGTATTGCACTGTCTGTATGTATACTTACTTGAGTATCCTGCGTCTCGTGTACTCTGCTCTCGTGAGCACAGTGACGGTAGCTAGCGCAGTAGATGCAGGCGCATCTCTTCACCCGCGCCCAATCCACAGCGTGTCACACCAGACACCGGCCGTGCTTGACAAGGATTTGTATTGCACTGTCTGTCTATATGAATACTTACTTGAGTATCCTGCGTCTAGTGTACTCGGCTTCCATGAGCACAGTGACGGTAGCTAGCGCAGTAGACGCAGGCGCATCTCTCCACCCGCGCCCAATCCACAGCGAGCCAGACAATGTGTCCCACCAGACACCGGCCGCGCTTGACAAGGATTTGTATTGCACTGTCTGTCTGTATGAATACTTACTTGAGTATCCTGCGTCTCGTGTACTCTGCCCCCGTGAGCACAGTGACGGTAGCTAGCGCAGTGGACGCGGGCGCATCTCTCGCGCGTCTCTCGACCCGCGCCCAGTCCACAGCGAGCCGGACCGTGTGTCGCGACCGACCGGCCACTACGTGCGACCCACCGGACACTGTGGCCGTGCTTGACACGGATATGTATTGCACTGCCAAATGTAGACATAAGATATTAAAGGTATTCATCATAACAGCCTTTATAATTCGACCAATTTTCATGTAAATGAAGGTTTAGGCAGCAGTCCACAACGTTTACCCAAGGCAGATTGGTGGACACAGTATTCACTGATCAATACACCTTTGCTGAACCATTAGTCGCCTTCTACGACCCCCCATTGGATGCTTTTCTACTCTGCCAGCATCACATGGCGAGGTATTAAAGTTAGTATCATTCGTATTCACCAACAAATACTTGTTTAAGTAAAAATCAATGCTATGCTAAATAAAGCATTTCTCAGTGCGTGCAATAAGGCAAGCCTTCCAATTCATAAACAATACTCGAACGATTCTTGGATAAGTAAACGCATTGAGTTGAATAGGGCACTTTGATTGGTTCGTTTCTGTTGCTAAGTTCACTACGTTAAACTGACTTATGTCATAGTATAACCAGAATAGTACGCCATCTTCATAGAACGGTACCTCTCGCAACTGCTATGTGCGCGCGCTTGCAAACTTGATATGCAATGTATACTTTGCAAATCAGGTTTTTGTCATTGTGTGCGTACGACGGTGCATGTGCACTAGCGCGCACAGATTACAAGACGAGAGACGTGTCGTTCTATGAAGTTGGCGTACTATTCTAGTTATACTATGCTATGTTCTATCTTTTGACATCTCGACCTGTGTGTGTTGCGTAATATACCTAACAAAGGTCCCTGCAATACGGTCATTTTAAGCTTGTGATCCCGACTGCTGACGAAAGATAGCAGTTGTCCCCAAGGAGGTTGTCAGCCAGGCACACGGCCGTAAATATGTAATGCTAAATCCTTAAGGAGTATTGTCGATATCAAGGATTAATGCACCAACCCCAAATTAATTGGCAGCAGGGTAGGAAAATGATTATTAAGTTTTATTTTTTACTATCTACTCTTGCTGCTGATTGTACTATCAAGAAAAATAAACCCTGACCCATGGTAGAACCTTGTCACAATAAAGCTAATAACATAATTTGCTATTTTTGTTAAGTCTAGGGTTTCGCAAACAGCGTCGCGGCGCCCTGTTTGGTCGCATAAATTTGCCAAATTCCTAACGGCATCACAATAGATAATAATAAGTTTGGAAACCCCTGAGACAAAATATTTCAAAATATTCAGTGGCAAAATGGTGCCTCTACACGAAAGTTATTTTTGGAATCAAATGTTAATAATTTTTAAGAATTTTCGTCTATTACTTCGACTTATAAGAATATAAAAAAATCAAGAATATCGCCCAAAAATTATGTCACTCAGCCAAAGATTTAAACAAAATGTTTTAAAGACTTCGCGGTTCATGAAGCACTTTCCTACAGTAATTGTAACCTCTTAAGAGTTTCACATGTATCAACGATCTTAGTGGGTAACAAAAAGGCTTACTCACGGTTGAATCTCACTTTAGCACATACGAAGGCGGGCATTGGTGACTTGTTGTACAGATTGAGTTCTATCGGCGTTCGACTCACGGCGCGGACCAAAGCTGTATCTCCGTAGGTCACAAGTCCTGACCATCGCATAGTCTCTCCACTTGCACATCCAAACAGTTTTACCTGGTGGAAAAATCGGTAAAAATGTTGATTTTTTTTCAGATTTAATTAAAGAGTTTTTGGTACACATGACAGCAGATAAGAATACCCAAAACTGTTAATTTTCTCCAATTAATTTTAGGCCCGTATTACAGAATGACACTCGGAAGTCAAACATGTCTTGAGAATCGTCTGTCACTTTCTATCACGCACAAAGTGATAGAGACGTAGGACGCTCAAGTCGGCGTTCATTCTTGAAACGTATTCTATAATACGAACATTAGAATAGAATAGAAACAAGTTCATTATGCTATGTGACGAAAATGAGTTTTTATTCCGTTCGTTTCACCCATAGATATAGAAACTGTAAATCGGCAATGTGAAAGAAAAAGAGCATACTAACGCGTTAATTAGAGCGAGATAAATAGACAAGACCGTTTCACGTAGACGCTGGCGGCCTATGTCGGCCTGTCAGTCAGTTTGGAAAAGACAGCTGTGCATAGTGGAGTACTATTTTTCACACAATACTGGTGCATTTTACTATTGGTCTCGCCTGATTCATTTGAATGACAATTAATTAACGTAATTAATTATCAGTGATCGGAATTGGGTGAGTATATTTACCTACAGTTTGTAGAACAGACATAAAAATCGGAGACTTTCCTATAATATTTATTGTACCGGTAAATTTACCCGATCTTTAATAATGTGAATTTAAACATCTAATTATTAATCTTTACATTATAAAAGCTTTGCCTTTTGATCTCCTTGTCATCGAAGGAGGTTTAGGCAGTAGTCCACCACGTTTGCCCAATGCGGATTGGTGGACAGAGTATAAGGTTATGAATACCCCTTTGCTGATCCATTAGTCGCCGTCTACGACACCCATTGGATGATGTGTGGTGATGCTATTCTACTCTGCCGTCATCACACGGCTGTTCTACGCTCTGTAGCCAAATATACTCACCCAATTCCGATCACTGTAAATTACACATCTATGGTTCCACCGCAGTGTAAATTGAGTCTTATTGGTGTTTACCTTTCTGGACGCATCGCTGGTTTTGTCGTAAACTATATGCAACGTTGCCGCCTGCGGCGTAAAAGTATTAGGATTGAAGATAATAGGCAGTGTCCTGCACTCGTTCGGTCCAAATGGCAGCAAATAAGTTCCTCTAGATTCGGCTCCAGGCAGATCGATAGAGAATCCTGCGCCAATTATTTGGCACTTCACATGAACTTTGCTGTTAGATGAATTCTTCAGGCTAAGTTCTTTCCTCCCGCCGCGAATCCAAGATAAGATGTTGTAGTTCGTCTTTATGGGAAACGATTTTGGCTTTTCTTTGCCGACGATTATATCTATTATAGTTTTAATGCCACTGCTGAGTTCTTCGAATACTATTGAACTAGAAAATAATAAAATATTGATAACTTTTTTCTATTATTACAACCGTGTGCCTGAGGATATGTCTGATGAACTTTTCCTAAACATATCATACAAAAGAAGTTGTATGTAGTACAATATTACAAAGCTTAGTTTTAAGTTATTTGTTATGTTATTTTTCGATTACATTTGGGTGTATAGTGTAAAATTAAAATGATATATTGTAAAGTTTGCTTATACTTAAATAAATAATATTGTAAAAAATACGTACGTCTCACAAAAATCGTCTTCAAAACCTGCGTATGCCAAGTTTATAGTTTTTGGAACTCCTGGCTTAATTTCAAATTTAGTTGGTGAAATTTTAATGGGGACAGGTTGATTAGCAGCCTTGAAAGTGGTCACCCAAACCCCGGGAATCGTGCCATTATTCTGAAGCGTGATATTTGTTGATTCTGAAGAAAAAATCAGGTGTGTTGATAATGTTTCGAATTCGTAAATTGTCCTAGAAATCATGAGAAAGCAATAGAATGTTCGAGAAAGTAGTCGAAGCTTCCAGAAGGGCCTCGACAAATTAAACGAGAAACTTCTAAGAACGATTGGAACGTTCGAGCAATAATGAACCTACAGTCCTATGAGGATTTTGATGAATTTAGATTTACTGTAAAATTTATCAAGAAAATTAATAAGTTTGTTTTAATTTAGTATTTTTGTTTTATTAAGTATTTATTTTCATAGCTATTTAACGATATCGATAAAAATAATAATAAATAGTAATAAATAGATAATTATAATAATAAATAGATAATTATGCATGCCTGTGTATCCCCATCTCTAGTATGACGCGTAGTTTCAATTGTTTGGCGGAATTATTTTAGAACAAAACAAGTGACATTTCTCCTCTATTGGTTATGTGCTCGATGATTCAAGATAATAGTCGAACATTCTAGTGTTTGCGCGATTTTGTTTTGGGTAGTATAAGAGGACTGTTGATTGCAGCGTATGGACATTCTATGTTTAGAAGCGAACAAGTGCGGATCAAAGCGATATACCGAGTAAGGCGAATACTACTACTACTACTTGTTCAGAACAGTGTTACTATTGGTCCTTTTGGTCTCGCACAGGACTCCAGTACGTGAATTGTTGTTTAATTGTATTTTCATTTTCCTTTATAGTGATGTTCTGTGTATACCAATAAATGCTTATTTCTTTCTAATATAGATATTTAAAGAAATGGTAAGGTATCTTACTCATTACACCTTGTTACTTAAATTTTATTTTAGATACACAGACTTTATTTTACCAAACTCGATTCTACGTATATTCAAAACAAAAATTAATGAATTTAAAATTAAAAAAAAATAGATTGAGCTACTTATTTATTTTTCCTTTAGATACATACAACACTTAACATTGCCTAAATAGGTAATAACTATTTGTGGCGAATCCTTTGTTTAAGAATCGAATAGAAGCAAGTTCCCAATAGCGTTTATTTGACAGATAATTCATTTAAAACTGTCAATTTAACTCCTAATCAGAACCTATATACCAATTCCTATATACAGACTTAATAAGAACCTAATATACAGACGGTTGCATGTCAGGTAACCAAAAAGTGTCTAGTCTCTGAACTTTGACCGACGTTCTTAATTATACTTAAATTGGGCTAGATAAATAGAATTTAACAGTAGCTTGGGATCTAATCTAAACCAAACTGGTTTATCATTATTCGCGCAATTTTTTCTAATTAGTTTTTAAATATACGTATTTATATTTATTTACCATTAGTTAGCCGAAGTTTCTTGCCAGGTATGTCCACTAGCAAATTAACTGTTCCTACGATGCTGACAAGATCAACCTTTCTTATGACGGTTTTGATGCCCATCAAGCAGACATCCAGAACCCCGTTGAACGTTGTGATTTGGTCCTCTGAAAGCAACTAACTGGGTAAGTATAGGTTTTCAAGATCAAATACGACAGTCATTTAAATTTCAAACAGAGGCAACAGTCTTGCTTACTCCAAGGGAGAGAGACCAATGTCTGAGATAAAGCTCTCCTTAGTTCGGGCATCGATTTTCATAATAGAAACTACACACACAATAAGTATAAATGTAAACTCCATAGTGAAATTGTTTTAGCAAAGGATCACTTCTTTTGCTTCATTTCCTGCATGCCCCTGGGTAATGCGTGAATTTACTGGACTATGTATACGTCTCCTGCCTTCCCTATCTTTTAGTTATATACCAGAGTATTTTGTGAGAGAATAAAGATATTATTATTTTCAAAAATATAAGTTAGTTATATATGTAGTAGTATACGTACTTATCTGCATTTCAGGTAATTTCGGCGCATTAAACGCTACAGTGACTTTAATTCCATTGCCACTGGAAAGTCTACAAAATTGTTTGTTCATAACTTTCTGCTTTCCTTTAGAAGGTTGTTCCTCGGCAGATCCTTGACGCTCCATTAACACCTTATTTATATCGCTCTTCTTCACTTCCTGAGCATACTTTATAAAGAACAAGTTGCCTCCTTCACTTATAGATAAATCCAGTTGTAAGTCTACTGCACTTTCGCTTAGCAAGACAAATGATTTAGTGGCATAAGCCTTTTCCAATATTGGTTGAAAACATATTTTATTAATACCATCACAAGACATCGCTTGAATCTTTGGCATTATAATATTAACATCTATTTCTCCTTTCTGTTCGATGTCTCCATCGATGGAAGCATCTCTTAAGGTCATGGTGAATTTTAAAGAGGTATTCATTACCACTGTTGATGTTAAGTGTAAAGTGAATTGGTCAGTTTTGCCTGGAGATAGAAGAATTGGCAACCGTGGTAATTCCACAGTGAGATCTTGGCCGTTATTGGGTAAAGCTTCAAATTGAAATTTGGCAGTCAGCCAACTATCTGTCAGTGTGGTGACTGTAACCGTCACAGGACAATTTACACCTAAAATAAATAAACATAAGATCTATTTTACTTGTATATTTTTTCATCAGTAGTATCAGGGTAGAACCACAAATGGCAGTCAAATAACATTGAAATGTTGGTGTGGTGTGTAAAGTATGTGCCTGCCTGTTATTTACACCTGTCTCCTTTCGGTTCCAAATGCCTACTACTTAACACCATAAAGAAACTCTAATACTAAAATAATAAAGCTCATTGTGTACCACGTGTTAAACTTTTTATTGCCGATTACCGCCCAACTGACCAGGACTGTCAAAGTTAAATATTCTTTATTTAATAATCAATTAACTATGCTGTATCACAAGTAACATTAGAAAACTATAACTTTAAACAGGGTACAACATATGTAAGCCAAATATGAAATCATTGCAATGTCTAGCATAAAAGTTAATAAAACGAACTTGGATTACTTTGATTCAATTAAGTAGGCACTTACCAACAAAGCCATTTGCTGCCGTAGTTGATATTTCCACCCATTTCTCTGAAACTGGAAAAATAGTTATTTGTTCAACAAGTGAGCAAAGTTATTTTTTGCTGCGAGTGCCGATATTAAATAACGAACCAGCGAAGTAGTCTAGAATAAATATACTACTGAGCGCAGTGAGTTATTTAAAAATTTGCTCTCGTGTGAAACATATAACTTTTCACCTCTCTAGCGAGAAAATTGTTTTTGATGACAAAGACAAGGCAATACTTTAATACATGTTTATTATCTTAAAAATTATTATTGAAAATTAAACGTAGGATTACTACTAAAATAATTTAGATTGAACATTAGTCTTGTTCAAAGCTCGCAACAAAAAGCGTTTTTCCTTCGAGATTTTACGAAGCAAAAGAGGTATTTTGGTGCTGGAGAGGTGAAAAAATATTTTCCGTATTTGTATACACAAATTCTTTGGAACAAAAAATTAGCAATTTCGTTGCGGTTACGTTAGTTGGGAACTTCTAAAGATTGACAATATTTGTTCCGACCGTAACGCTCTTTCTTACACGACGTGTCTCTTCCTCAAGGATTGGTCCCACTTGCTGACCAAAAACCACTGCTGGGTAATGACCAATTATTATGTTTATGGAAATTTTCATCTTTCATGATCATATTAGTTTAAAATATTTTCCAAGGAGGGTTGGCGTCAAGCAGACGGCCGGCCGTAAAAATCTAATGCCAAAACCTATAGCAATATGTTGATATCAAGATTTAATGCACCGACCCCAAATAAATTGGGAGCAGGGTAGGAGACAGACGATTAGTTAAAAATATTTGTCATTTCGATGAATATAACAATATGATTATGGCGGCAGTTTTCTTTATACAAAGATAGTTACAAAGAAGAAAGTAGGTGTGCCGAGATGTATTAACAAAACATAATTTGAGATACTTCTGCGATAGTTATGGATTCTTCATAACTATCGCAGAAGTTAAGCTACTAAGTGCGCGACTCGGATGGGTGACCGAAAACAACTTTTTTTTTATTGACTACTGCAGATTGTCTCTAATGATATTTTCTGCGAAACCGGGTTTTTAAGAAGGCGAAGACCTTGGAGGGTCCTCAAGCCTATAGGTTGAACGTTCCTAGGGGATTACTGGGCGACCGAGCATCTCCCCCGTGGGGAATCTCTCGACCGCCTAGCGTCCCTAGGGCGTCCGAGTCGGTAGGAACCAAAAATAACTGAGGGCACGTTAAGCTGGTGGTCCCAGACGTAGTCTAAATATAGAAGTCATAAAAATAAGATAACGTCATAGAGGCCAGAAATGACGACTTTTTAAACTCCATTTAAACTCTGACAATAGGATACAACAAGAGGGCAAAATATAATAAACATTTAGTTAATTATGAACGAGTTAATTAATCATGCAGGTGGGCACAAAGCAATGTTAGAATAAGGATGTAAATAATGGCATTAGTTAGTTTTGACACAAATGTGATATGGAAAAATCTGACATTAACATCAGAGCTCAAACAACTAGATTTTCTTGAAGTGGAAAAGTGTAAATAATGCTGGATCCTTTTTTAGTAAAATTAGATATGGGACAGTTTGGTGGAATGATTGTTGTTATTTATAGTTTTAAATGTTAATATAGGATCCCAATAACTGCATAGAAGCTAGCCCACAAACCTTTAGCTAAGCCCTCCTGTTTCATATGTTTTTGTTGTAACACCTCGTGCCAATCTACAGACTTATCTAACTCTTTATATTCAATATTGGGTGAAGGTACATGTGATGTATTAGCCTCGCCTGAAAATCGTAACCGTATTTACTGACAAATGACTATAAGGACATCACAGAAATGTTGAGAACAAGCAGAAGCCGTCAATAACAAATAAATAAATCATTAACATTCTAGAAATGACCTATCAATTTTATTCCACTATTGTATACCCAAGTTCTGTGTAGGTATATAAATAAGTTGACTCAATAAATAAAAGTATACACCGATTTACTAAATAAAAACGGGCATCCCTTCTAATGTCAAACAAACAACTTCACTTTCACAAGATCCTATACAAAAACAAGAACTGCACTTACTTCTGCATTGATGATTGTGTTAATGCACGGGGGAAATGAATATATTTCAAGAAATAGTTTTTCTTCTTCCATATAACGTAATATAAACAGTAGAGAATGATGTACTCAATGGCTTGTACGAGGAAACGATGATGTTGTTACTCATTAAAAACATGTTCATTTCCCCCATGCATTGACAAAATTATCAATGCAGAAGTGCAATTCACGACAAATTATATTCTCGGCCCATCTACCGCAATGTCTCAAGACCAGTCTTAAATACGTGTATGTTGCCAGTGATGTGACCTATGGAACCAAAACTTGGCCGCTTACAATGGCCTCATAAGAAAGAAGGTCACTCAAAGGGCAATAGAGAAGTCTATACTCGACGATTTTCTGCGTGATCGTATCAGATATTATGAGATCCGCAGGGAACCAAGATCACCGACATAGGCCAAAGAATTGCGAACCTTAAGTGGCAGTGGGCAGGGCACACTGCGAGGACTGACGGCCGTTGGGGAGGAAAGGTCCTCGAATGGCGACCGTGTAGCGGGAAACACAGCGTTGCTTGGTTATTTATTATTATTATTCTTAAATAAGGGGCTAAGGCCGTATCTCAGAGCACTTCGACCCTATGGGATCTTTTGTGCTTCCCCTTTCCTTATCACCTATCCCCGCTAACATCGAAAACATTTTGTATGAGTTTCACGATGTTGGCGGGGGATAAGGTCTATAAAGTCCACTGGTTTAGGGTAAGCTAAACCTAGGACCCTTAGTCGCCTGTTGGCTAGTGCATCGCAGTCACATAGTATGTGCTCCATGCTGTCTTCCTCCTCACCACACATTATACAGATGAGGTCATCAGCTTTGCCTATTGAGCACAGGTGTCTTCTAGTGGCAAAGTGGCCAGTGAGAGCACCTATGAGGCAGCGGTTTTGGGTTCTGCTGATTCTTCCCATTCTTTTAAGGTAGCCTATGTGTGAGGATTCTAAATCTTTGAGTGTGTCAGTCGGGGAGTGGACAACCATTCTCTGAGGTGCCTCTTTTGACAATACTCCTTTAGTGCCATTTTTATGGTACTTCTAGATAATCCTACAAAAGGCTCGGGCCCATTGATGTTTTGAGCCGATCCTTTCCTTGCTAGTTTGTCAGCATTTTCGTTACCTTCAATCCCTACATGTCCTGGTACCTACACTAGTTTGACTAGGTTGTGTTTGCCTAGATTATTTAGTGTGTGTATCGCATTCAAAACTAGTTTTGAAGCGACTTTGTAGGTAGTTAAGGCTTTAAGTGCCGCTTGGCAGTCACTAAAAATGTAAATGGCCATTCCTTTGGTGCCCATTTCTAGGTTCTTCTGAGCACAGGCAATTATTGCATATGTCTCAGCCTGAAAGACCGTTGCATATTTGCCCATGCTTTGTTGGTACTCATACCCGTTGGCGTAAATACCTGCCCCTGTACCTGACTCAATCTTTGATCCGTCAGTGTACCATATAAGAACGTTTTCCTTAGTGGTTTTGAGTCCTTGCTTCCATTCCTCCCGCGTGGGTATATGGATGCTGAATGATCTCCTAGATACAAACGATGGTTGGTTTATATCGCTTATCATCGCTGTGACGATATCTAGGTTTAGATCCTTTTCAAATTTGGTGTGTCGTGTCCTCGGCTGTGAGTCGTTCCATGTTCCACATACCTGTGACCTATGGAGACTGTCTCTTGCGTTGCTTGGAAAGCCGCTGTATGCGGGCATGATGATGATGAAGTGCACTTCCTTCTTTAACTGGGACCTTGTGAGGCAGTTTGTAAGTTATTAGTAGGGATTGCCGTTTTATTTTTGCTAATCGGTTTATTACATTTTATTATCATAATTTACCTAGAAGCAGGATATAAAGTGTGTACTTAAATAAAATATATACATTACCTCGACTGTTTTGAAGTGGACTGTCTCCGGATTTGAAACTGGCAAAGTTTTCTTGAACGGTGCTTAGAGTTGACTGGCTCTTACTCGAAGGTGACTTAGACCTTGTTGATCTTTGTCTCGCTTTAAAATTGTCAGCCTCGTCACCAAACTCATTGTTATCTGGTATGGTGCTCACAATTACAGCGGGAACTTCCTTTGCATTCTCTTTCTGAATTCGGAGTTTATCGAGGGATATAACCGTCTCAACACTGCCGGCAGAACTGGCAGTAGCCATATTCTTTGAGTCCTTCAGACTTGTTACTTGCAAGCTTTGATTTGCTACCCTTTCTTGAGTGTTCATTTGTAATTCGCTCAGTGGTGGATTTCTATTAGATGCCTTTTTAATATTATGCATCTGAAGCATATCGGTTACACTAATATTAGATTGATTTCCTGAAATAATCAGACAAAACATTGTCGTCAAATATTGCTTAGTGTCTTATGGTTATTTATGCATAACCATTAATACTAGGATTTACAAAAATTATGTCTACCCCCTCTCCGTGACGTTATTTTCATGTATTATGATTGACAAAATCACTACCCAACACGACACAAACACAACACCAGGAAAAAGTCATGTTAGTTGCCAGCGATACCAGTTTAGGCTTTCCATATTCGAGCGGCTAATCCGCTGTGTCCAACCCTCTCTTAGTATTTTTCTCTTGTTTCAGTTGCCTTTTATACGCTTTTACGGTTTTCTCCCACAAAGTTGTTCGTGAATCATTATGTAATCAACAATCAATTTCAAGAACAACAGAACATCCATTGGAATTGCAGCAGTCACCCTTAAGATGTAGGAGGTATCCCTATACTTTACAGAAGACTGTCTAGTGGTGTTATGTTTCTGCCGGCGAGATTTCCAAAGTTCCATAGCGCAGGGTTAGGGCTGGCAGAACACAAGTATCTGGTGTCGCAAGCATGTGGACCTTACAATAAAAGCTGACCGTATACTTGGTCACCTTCATATCATAAAAAATGAGAGAGGAATAGAAAGGACACCTACCAAAGAAATTGCAAAAATTAGTTCAAGATAATTTAGGTCTAAATTAAATTTAAGCCTAAGGTCCGAAAATTAATTTTTAATAACTAAAGTCACAATGGGGCTGACATGTATTTTTTTTTATAAAAGCCCCTTAAATTAATAAATAGATTTTAAAAAAACATTAGGTATATAGATATTATTTGTAATATAGATATTTTCCTTACCAAGATAATCCGCGATTTTGGACAGACTGAAAGAATTCTCAGCCGAGGCATCTGTATCATCAGTTATCAATCTCAAGGATGATTGCAAATTTCTCAACAGAACATCAGTTGGCTTGGACGAGGTAGCATTCATGAAACTTTTTTGACTGGATGTAAGTGGATTTGGGATATTCGAGGGTGCATTCTTAAAAACCTCTTTACTGTAGGTTGGTTTTTCTATTTTAGCTGTTAATTTACCAGAAAACTGGTCTACTTTCCCAGTTATATCGCAATTGTTTTGTTTTTCATTTGCTGCGAGATTGTTAACGATCCGATTATCTGCAGACAAGACAGCATTCCGTGGCTGTTTCACGGGCACACAATCTAAAGATTGATCCATCTTGTACAAATTGAGATCCTTGCCAGCATAATCTAAATTAGCGCTATATGCCGACACTAAAACAAAGGTTTATATTGCAAAAAAAAGTTCATAGTTCATGTAAGTATATTAAACAAATCTAAATTAAAACGTATAGTACCTTCGGTAATACTCGCCGCCAAAGACCTATCAGGGCTATCGGTTTTTCCAAATATTTGACCAAAATCCATGCATTTATTCTTAAAATATGCTCCGACAGACGCATTAGAATTGTTCAATCTAAAAAAGCAAATTTTTAAAATAATAGGTGCATTCAGCCGATTTCTATTTCAAGCAAATATTACGATTTGAGTTTTACAATTTATAGGTACTTACGTCGTACTATCAGCAAAGTTTGTTTGTGTGCCTGGAGGAACAGGTAAAGGTGCTTCTCGAAGCACGAAAGAAGCTTCATCAGCAGTTAAATTCTGAAAATGAAACAAAATTAATGAATGGAAAGATCTCATTGGATGTTAAAGTATTGTCTAACTCTAAGGTAATGTCTGTATCTATATGGTATTATTTTTTCAAAGTTCCATAGACACATTTAAATATATTTTTCTATGACTTACTTTGTAATGGAAAGAATAATTTGTAGCAATGGAATGCCTCATAATATCATTGACTTCCGATGTTTGCTTGTCCATCTGACTTGTAATAGAATCCAGGACCAGCGAATGTCGACCAAAGTCCTCAAAATTTCGGGATGAGTTCAGGCCCATTGATTTGGAGTTCACCTCCTCTGTTCCAGTAGAGCGCCCTGTCATCTCGCCAGGGTTGAAGGCAGTCTACGAAGATAATGAACGACATCAAAGTAGATATACTTTCTACTGCTGAATATAAAACACATTTAGCATTTAGGACAATAAACCAAACGGCCTCAGCCCACGAATAATCTGGTTTTGATGACCCATCATCTTATGAGCGGCATTAGTTGATTTATAAATAGTAAATAAGGTCCGCTTTCCAATATTTTTCCGATCCGTACGGTGCTATTGGTGCGACAGTGTTCCTAACTACAGACGTCTTTGTAAAGAACCAAATAAAGGATTGACGACATATTGGAAATTATAAGCCGAAATATCAGTTTTCAATGTGACGTCCAGCAAATTATGCTAACTAAATGTTCGAGATGAAACTAGAGGATCTCATGGGCACTGTTAGTGGTTGACTGGATCAAAATAAGTGGACTCTGTTCCGCCAATATAAAGTTTATTATTCCACTAATTACAATGGTTCAGAACACTGATTTACTTAAGTAACTTAGAGGGAAGGGGTACTACGTTAGCAGATGCTTATGACAGATAGACGGACTGCTGTGCGGCGCAACCGCCTTACTTAACTCGTATTTATAAATATTTTACAATGACCACCAATTAATATCAATAAAACATCGTACGTGAAAATTTTAAAAACCGTTACAAAGACTACAAAATAAACTTATTAAAATATTATATCATTACCACTATTCGACTCCAATAAAACAATTATACGAAAAAAGTAAATTACTTAATATTAAACAACTATATAAATATTATACACGCATACTTGTCAAGAATATATCTACAAACTCCATTCGATATTATAGTGCTACACAAACACAGTCGGACAGATACATACAAATTGCAAATTCCGTGCGTGCAAACTAATTATGGAAAAAAAAACAATACTATTTGAAGGAGTAAAGCTGTACAATGAGTTGCTTAGTGAATTAAGAAATTGTGACAATAAAAATTAATTTAAAAGGAAGCTTAGAAAGATTGTGTGTAATCATAATATTCCCTGAAAACTTGATAAAGAAGCCAGCGCTCCAGAAACCGAAAAACTTCATTTTTGTGAAATTTGTATGTCTCATTATAAATGAACTTAGTGTTTTTATGAGAAATAATTCTTTAAACATAAAAATGCCCTACAAACTAAATAAAACCGTCCGAGCCGTCAGTAACAGGCTATACCTACTAATATTACAAAGCCTAAGAGTTTGTTTCTTTGATTGAACACGCTAATCTCAGGGACTACTGACTCAAATTGAAAACATATTTTTGTGTTAGATTAGATGTAGGTACAGTTTACGAGGAAGGTATGGGCCTTTTTTTATGACGGTGGAAAATCCATTGACGGACCATACCGCACGCTGGCTAGGCGTACGGCGTGTGTGGGACTCACCCGGAGCGGAACAACGCCGTTCATACCCACTAAAAACCACCGGTACCCTCCTAAGCCCTTCTGGAGGCGTTTTGAGGTCGGCGTACTTGACGTACGCCATTTCACCAAAACGTCTCTGGGAAAGGAAGGTATGGCCCTTATACTATGGTAGGTACCTATATGTATAATAACCGAAATTAACGCAAGAGAAGCCGCAGGCGATCACTAGCTATAAATAAGACATCTAATTAAGAAAATAAGTTGTAAAAATACTTACAGACTTACTAAGTGAGATATTCCCAACACCAGAATCTCCAAAACCTGTAAAAAATATTAAATTCTGATTTAAGTTATTAAATACACTTCAGAATATCCGGATCGCGCTAAAAGTTCCAAGTCTTAATGCGTTGCTACTTGCGCCAATATCTTAGCGTATATTATGTCACACAACACAACACAATGAAATAGCGTAGGTAATGTGTTTGAGCCATCTGCTGTCAAGATATCGGGATGGTTGCCACCAAGGGTAGAATCATTATTTTAAGGCTCTGCAATGCAAATGCATTGAAGAGACTACATGAAAACGTGATTCTATCTACAGCGAGTGATGGCAATCAACAGCGAAAAAAGACATAATGAGCATCCAACATCAACTACAAAGTGTGCAAAAAATAATATTCTCTACAGAATTATTTTATTAAGTTAGTACTTACCTAAATAAATAACTCTGTAGGTAACGAATATATAAAGTATGAATAAGATGAAAACCCCAACTGTAGAACTGCATATGGATGCTAACGCATCAATATGTATCCTAAGTGATAGATTAGACAGATGCAAGCTAATTTGGTAAGTACTTTTTATTAGCAATATTGAGAAAGGCCATTAATCAGTGTGTCTTAGCCCTTATAATTAGGCTTGCCATACGTCCAGGTATTTAGTCCGGATTGTATGGATATGACAACTATGTCCGGATATCACAACTATATCCGGATATGACAACAATGTCTGGACTTAAATTCGGACTTGTTACGTCCAGATTTTGGATTTTTTTTTTCAGTGCGCTGTGATAACTCGCTGACCGAGCGAGCGCCCGCAAGAACTTATGTGGACTGGTGTCCACAGTAGCATACGGGTCCAGGTAGTAGCAGGACTTTTAAGCACCGGCCATACAGGATACAAAGGGCGTCATAGCCGCCACTTTTTACCTATCCATAATTTTTGAAATGTTGGAGGGGGGTGCTTACATCCAGATTCACTTTAAAATATTAAGGCAAGCCTACTTATAATATTATTCGAGATTACGTTATTGAAATACGCAAAGTATTAATAAAAAGGAATTATTTAAATTATGATTATGACAATGTGTCCAAACATCTTTATTATTTAAAATACAAAATTGTAAGACTTACGTCTGCCTGCCTAGCATGAACACCAAAACACGTTATGATATAGCCATTTATCGCTTTGAACTGTCAAAAATCATTAGATATAACCGCAATTTTGAAATTTTATTGATACTGTGAACATGTATAAGCCTTAAACAAATTCGCAGTTTCGATAAAATTTCTAGTTGGTGGTTATATCCAATTTTTTTAGACAGTTCAAACTGATAAATGGCTACTCATATCATATCGTGTTTCGGTGGTCATGCTAGGCGGGCAGAATCAACATACCTTCAACTTTATCTAAGTCTAATAACCCTGAGGAAGCCTCATAATTAGGGTTTGATGTACTTGATGCTTGTGAGGATGTGAGTCTGCAAACAATACATAGCTATCAGATAGAATTACGAATTAAGAGTAGCATACTCATAATTAAATTATATTTATAGGAATAAAAAATAATTCTTAAATTATACTAACCGTTTCAAATCTTCATCGTTCAGAAGAAGGCGCCTTGGTATATTGAACGATTTATCTTCCGCTAAATGTATAAGGCGTTGGATTTTATTAGGAGTCAATGGATTATCCATAGTTTTTCTGACTGAAACTGTTAGGATAATTACAAAAACCTAAACCAATTAAACTTTGTTTGTAATTTTTAAAACCGTCGTAGCCGTTTAAAATTCACGCACTTGTTGGTTGTCATCAAAGAGTATATAATACACTACGGTTGTCATTTTCAATTTTTCACAGAGTAGAAAGAATATGTCTAAAGTATAAACAAAGAATCCTAAAGAGTAATTTTTGACATATTGGAGTGTTAAAAGAGGTTTTATGTTTTGTTTATGGTAAGAGAAATATGGATTTGAAGTTTTGTTGTCAAGAAGCTGTCGGAAAATAAACAACGTAAATTTATATGGTTTTTTATTAAATAAAAGTATTATCCTCTCGCAACAAGTGGCGACCGTGACAAAAATAAATAAATTAGCAAGGGGATTAAAAAATAAGTAAAAACCAGAGGGCCCACAGAAAAAAATGGAAAAATTGAAGAAGCTTAGATCTGTGGCCAGGAAACAATTTACGAAAGCGGCGGACGAGATCATAGGAATTTTATCAGGAGATCGACCGCATGTAGAGGTAAAAGCATTATACTCATTTCTTGAAACCAAATCAGATGCGCTATTTAAAATCGAAGCAGAAATAGAAGATATTTTAAAAGGTGATGACTTCGATGAGGATCTTTACGTGAAGAACCAGGATGTCGCAGACGAATACAGGAAGAGATGGTTAAAGATCAAGGCGATATATGAAAATATAGCAGACAAGGTAGATAAAAATGAAGTTAAGTATATGATACCTGAGACAATGAAGGAAAATAGTAAAAATGGTAACGAAGAAGAATTACATATCGATACAAAAAGAAAGTTTAAGTTGCCACAGATTGAGTTAACGGGGTTCGACGGGAAAATCAGCAATTGGTTATATTTTTGGGGGCAGTTTCAAAAGATAGATGAGGATCCAAAAGTAGATGACATTGGTAAACTGCAATATTTAATCCAATCTACTGAGGAAGGCTCTATAGTAAGAAGAGTAGAAGAGAGTTTTCCACCGTCGGCCAAAAACTATGAGGAAGCAATTGAGCGACTTAGAAGTATTGGTAAAAAGGGCCTACTGACAGAAATTTATGAGAGAGAATTGTTAAATTCGGTTACAGAAAAAGATAAAGATAATACTAGAAAAGGAGATAAAGGTTATGAGAAAGAGGACGAACCGGAGAGTGAAGCTTCAGCTGATTTGCTATGTCAGAATGATAAAGATATGTGGAATTTAGAGTCATTAGGTATCAAAGACCTAGCAGAAATGGGAAGGAGAGGAGAACAGGAACATAAACTGATGAGCTATTCTCACGAGTCTGCTAAGATTAGTCAAGAAGGAAGATATGAGGGGAAGCTATTATGGAAAGAGGGAGCTGGTAGCTTACTGACTAATAGATCTTTAGCAGAAAAAAGACTCTATCCTTTAGAGGTTTCAAGGCAAGAATCAGTCGGGTTTCTGCGAGAAACGCTTTCGGAAAATGGCGGAAAGCCTAAGATCAAGATGAAAAGACGCCGGGAAAGGAAAACATGGAGTCACCTGAATCTACAGCACCACCCTTACTGTCTCGTCGAGGTAGATGCATAAGAATGCCGAGAAGATTTTTGGATTAAGTTTTATCACTTTACTTTTGTTTTGGGTTGCCAGGGTGTTAAAAGAGGTTTTATGTTTTGTTTATGGTAAGAGAAATATGGATTTGAAGTTTTGTTGTCAAGAAACTGTCGGAAAATAAACAACGTAAATTTATATGGTTTTTTATTAAATAAAAGTATTATCCTCTCGCAACAGGAGTGCGTTCCAAAACCAGGTGAAGCCAAGTAGACAGCGTAAGAAAGCTTTCTAATTGGTGTAAATTAACTATAGTTTAACAAAACTAACCAATGGTGAAAGCGCTTCTTAATAACGACCAATAGTGAGCTACCATTTACTCATTTATTCCACAGATTAGAAAGAATATGTTTACTCTACCCCAAGGAGCTTATACTAAGAATGGAGTCATTAGTCAAAATAACAAAGTGAGGGCAAAAATTTTGACAATACTTGACATTTCAAATTTCACATTTCTCTTTCTAGAAATTGTCGTCATCTCTTTCTAAACACGACTACATAGAAACAAGATTTCCCCAGTATTTCGCCATCTTTCTAAAACAAAAGTAGAAAAGTAGCTAAAAACTTAACATATTGTATTCAATTATCAGTATTTATTATCAATGAAAGAAATAAATATAATATATTTACTTTTAATGTTTAGATTTGTATTTTATTATGAAAATCATCATTGTGATTCTTTCTATAACTTATGGGAAATGAAAGGATTTATGTAATGGCAGCACTTTCTTCATGTGTCAATGTCCCGAAATCTCAACATGACATAAATTGTCCTAATTGACGTATTCATAAATATCGACTCGCGATTTTGGTACGGCTTTTTACATTTTAATAACTATAAATAGTGCAAAATGGTGCATCGCTGTATAGTTCGTGGTTGCAGAAGTGAGTGATATCCAGGATGCAGTGTGAAATTTCACTTGTAAGTGTTATAATTGCATATTATTGTTCACCTAAGTAAAATTGGTTTTTCACATGTAATTCCAGATTATTAGCGTTATTTTGCAAAACTCCATAAGAGGGAGAAATTTCTGATACTCGTATTTAATCCTATCTTAGAATTTAATGAATTTTTGTACATAATTTACTTATTCAAATATTTGTAAACAAATGACTAGGGTGACTAGGATTTCCGGAATTATAAGGAAATAATATCCCTTTCTATCCATTCCTTTTATAAATGGCAATCAAAATTGATAGATTATTTTATTTAATTCTTTGAAATAACTATTACATAGATAAAATACATAAATAGTTTTACCCATTTTTAGTTCGAAATGTTTATTTACAAATAAAATATGTAATTTGTGTAATGTAAATTATTTTATTTGAGAAAAAGATAATGAGAGTATTGATTGGATTGTACTAGTGTAATAATGTTTATCATTCACATTTGCATGTACTAACATGCAACGCAGATACATTGCACACAGACAGACAGTATTAATAAAATTGTGGCTGCGCTCTTCTGCACTTGTAATCAAATAGCATATTAAAATCTATCAAATGATAGTTTTTAATATGCTATTTGATTACAAGTTAAAAGTGTACATAAATATTTATATACACTTTTAACTTGTATACATAAAATTTTCTTTTCTTTTTAGATTTCCGAAGCGACGGACCATATGGTTGTCTATTGTGTCTTTAAAAACAAAATTTTAATGAAGTTCGAAAATATGTAGCTTCCACTTTCAAGACACCGACACTTTCAAGGCAACTGCTTATGTCAAACTTCAAGCCCTTTTTTCAATAAAACCACTACTCAATCACTTTTCAAAGGCAACCCTTGAATTGGTTAGTAAAAATTTTCTTGATAATATAGGTACAGTTAATACAGAGAGCTAAAATGTTTGGGGAAATAATTTTAAGGGCATCAGGCATCATCAATTATTGAATATACAATGACTCAATTGAATTTTAACATTCTGTATAGTCACCAAAATGCCGTATGACGCAAAAATGAGAAACCAGGATTTCCCAAGTAATTAGTCTATTGTGACCAACACTTCATTTATCGATGTTTAGAGTAGGTTAAATAAAGCGTAAGAAATATACATTCGAATTAAGTTAATATAGTATGAATAATTTCTAATCTAGTCCGTTACACTTTTATCTTGATTATGCTATGCCCAAATGGGCACCATGATGTGCTGGTGTTGTTTGTGAACATCTGTTATTTACATTCATGAATGCAATAAATTATTTGATTTGATTTGAATTATATTTACAAGTTTTGTTTGCCTAATCTTCTTTTTATATACCGATAAATGTCGAATCGAAACCGACGAGTTGGGTCGATATTATTGCACGTAAGTGTAGATAACGGTCATTTTTTCAATATAAATTAATAGCTTTAGATATTTTTATAAATAAACTTAAATAAATATATAATAACCGTGACTCGCAAACAAATATTCGTGTTCGTCGCACAAATATTTGCACCAGGATTCAAACCCGAAAGGCTTCATGTGTAGGTAGCTATACTGACCACTCCACCATGACGGCGTCAAAAAGTTGTTTATATTGATGGCCTAAAACACCCCAAATATTACATATAATGCAGGCTGTAACATGTAGGGTACCATGTTTAAGTACCCTTCATGTTACAGCCTGTATTATACTAAAAACCAAGTGCTACTAAACTTACTTTTAGCCGATTTGTAGCCAGTAGCTGTTACTTATGTAACTAATTCACGGAAAGTTACTAGAGCTAACAATTTCTTCTGTTGTATAAAAAACCGCACTTCGGCTTTCAGCCGTAATATCTATCAATATAAAGAAAGTCTGGTAGTAAGTTGGTAAGTTGCGCATCATTACGGCCCTATTATCATTACTCAAGAACGGCTAGATCGGTATACCACACAATGTATTTTTATAGCATTGCTAACCGGAAAACCTTAAATGTATGCTTAGCACCTAAAAAAAAAAGAATAATTTAATGTCTATGAGTTGACGTGACATGAGATAAGCTATATAATAAACTGTAACGTGCCTCTTAAAATCAAGAGTCACAGAAGCGATAAATCCTCGTATTTCGGTTGCTGATTTTTTTCCTGGGAGCCGAAAATAGATAACATTACCGTGCTAAAAGGCACTCAGAAAAAAAAGTTTAAAGTAATTATTATGAATTTTGATTCTTTGTCACGGAAAACTCAAAACTCAAATTATTTTCAACTTGTGGTTTTATTAACGTAACGAAGTTCAAGTGTAACGTTACACATACATATTTTACCGACCTACATACATATTTTTTTTTTAATTAAATCAGATTACACTATTTATAAATATTACATAAATTAAGATATAAAGGAAGCTCATCTAATTGAAATATTTCTTTAGAGTTCGCCTCCTAAATTTATCAATAGGTTTTAGCGCTCCATATTAACGTTGATAAGCTACATTTTAGTGACCGTACGACTGTTGCGGGCAATCTCCGATAGATTGCGCCTGCGTCGCCGGGCAGTCTCGATCGAGTCAGGAATCGCAAACAAAGGCTTGGTGATTCGGTCTTGCGCTTGCGTGGTTCGCTAAGTAAATTGAGCACCGACAAGACCTACCTAATACTAATTAACTAATTTGATAATCGTGTGCAATAATAGTTATTTATTTAATGTGTTTAACCCCTAATTGGGGTCCAAGATTAGGCTAAGGTAGCCGCTGTCGCCTCAGCTATTTCACTTCCGCCCAGGGCTGGACTTACAGTGAGCAGCAGTACAAGCCGCCCTAACTCGTCCCACCGAGCGACCCTCACCGAGACCATCTCCGGCTACCACCAGGGGAGTACACGCTATTGGGCATTATACCACCATTTAATAAATTGTTCTGCACGGATCTCTCGTGTCTCATTTAACTCCCTATATCTTAGGACCGTGGGAGCACGTGAGACCTTACCCGTGGCACAAGACTGTCCGTGATTAATTTATGCTACAGGCACCCTACTAGAAAGAGACAGGGCCTCTCTAGCAATGTCAAGAAATGTCAAGTGTTGTCAAAACTTTTGCCCTCACTTTGTTCATTTGTCTAATGACTCCATTCTATAGGTAAAATATAAGCTCCTTGACTCTACCCCGAGTAAATTGAGATCGTTTTGGAACGCACCCTTGGTTGGCACTTACAGCTGACATTTGATAATAACCCTTTTTAATTCCTACGTCATGTCATTGCCCTTTTTCAACCCTTTTTCCACGGAAAGCTTGGCACAATTCGTGAAAACGAGAGCCATAAAATAAAAGAAAATTATTTCTTAGGGTATTTAATCTAAGCTCAGTCTGTAGCCCTGGATTTCTCGCCAAAGACTTCGGATAAGATGATGATCCATCCGATGAGAGACATCTTCATTTTAATGCGAAAATGAAGAAAGAAAATAGAAAACTGAAGACATGTCTTTATGGACTAAGTACTTTTGCCGTCCGGTAATAAAGAAAATTTAAAAAATATAAGAGTAGAATTCCTACGTCATTGGTTTGGCGGGAAATCATGGCATTTATTTCGATAATTCAAAATTGCTTTGGAGTGGATTTTGTGCAGTGAAAAAGGTGTCGGTTCGTTGCATAAGTATGACGTTCCGTGTTGCCGAACAGTTATGAGGAATCATTGAAATAAAGTTTTTGTGTATGTGGCGTTAAGAATTGTATAGTGGTTGGAAATCCCACTATACAATTCTCATCAGTCACAATCATGAGGTCTGTTGCCATGCATTTCTTTCCAAGCACTCCCTAGATGCATTTAAATGTGTGACGACCATATTTTAATGCAAACATAAGAAAGAATATAATAAAACTGAAGACTTGGCTGTATGGGCTAGATCCCTTTGCCATCCCGTAACAGGGAAAATTTTACCCAAAAAAAATGAATGAGTGTTTGGCGGGAAACCATTGCGTCTGGATCAATGACATAGGAATTCTATGGACCCGGCCTATTGTCTGTAGCTATAGTTATTTTTATATATATTTTGCGGCCAGGCAGCCATATTGTGTGACATACCTGTCAGTTACTGTTTGGTACTTCATGTGTCAACGATTTGTAAACATTATCAAAATTAATATTTATCTTTCTTTTTCTGGAGATTACTTCATTGAAATTACGCGAAGTTGTGAAAGATCACACCGTCATAATGCCTAAGTGTAGTGTAATAGGGTGTGGGTCAAGGAAAGACGAAAATCAACAAAGATTAACGTTGCACCGGTAAGTCTTAAAATTTACAAGTAAATAGTAAATAGTTTTAGCATTTATGGGTACTCTGAATGTTTTAAATTTTTTATTCATCCATGTGATTCCATTCATGTGGATTTCAATTAAAGATTAGGCTTTATTTTGAATATTTTCAAGCTAAGAAAATGTTGAATTTGACAACTAGTGTTGTTCTCAAATTATCGAAAGTAATTGACGATAATACATAATCATGACAATATTATATTGGAGAGGCCTTAGGGGCAGATGGAGTACATATGCCTTCAAAATAGCATCTATATAATATCGGATCATTATTCTTATACGAGTTAAAAAAGAGGATTTATAAAAAAAATACTGGTGTCCATAAGGTTGGTTATTCTTACAACTTGGAAAGTGTTTAATTTTTTATTATTATTTATGTCTTCTTTAAACCTTATCAATTGTAATGGATTCATAAAGCTAAAGAACATAAATATAAATGAAAATAAAATTGCCTATCCCATACCCAACCCAAATTATTTAAGATTCCAATTTTCATCTCCAGTATATCTTATAGGTTTTTATTTTTTTTAGGTTACCAAGAAGTGAATATAGGAAGAAAATGTGGTTGGAAGCAGTAGGAGTGGAAAAAGCTCTTTCCAAAGCTGAGTTTATTGCCGGTTCTTCTCAGAACAAGGCCTCTTGGTAGACTCTTAAGCCGATGGCATCAAACTTCACTTTGGCATCAAAATTGTACCTAAATGAATAAAGAAATTTGAGTTTGTTTAGTCAAATTAATAATGTAAATAATAAACATATTGATTTACGTTCTAGTATTTCGTTTTATTATTTTAGCAAAATATCTTTGGTGTGATTAACTTTAACCTATGTTTTAGATATTCGCTCCCCCCAGCCAAGCTTATAACTAGCCACCAGCTTAACGTGCCTTCCGAAGCACAGGAAGTTTCACCCGATATCTTGTAGCAATAAGGGAGATATTATAGAAAACGCACCGGGCGGCGGGCAGGCGCCGTGAAAATCTAAGGGTGTAATGATAGCTTTATAATTACTGATGTTTATAGCTTGCCAAGAAATCGTGTCTGGTATTAAAGGCGAGACCAAAACATGCACCAATGTGTGAGAAATGCGTACGTGTCCGTGAAAAATAGTACTGCAGTCTGAAAGTTGTTGTTTTTTCTACGTGACTGACAGGCCGACCTAGGCCGCCTGCGTATACGTGAAATGGTCTCGTCTGTCTATCTCATTCTAATATACGTGTTAGTATACTCTTTCTCTTTTACTTTGCCCATCTACAGTTTCCTATATCTATGCATTCATTTCATATTGATAAGCTAACTTTATGACACAATAAAATCATTTCACAAAATAATTTATTTCACAAAATAATTTTATCGATAGAGCAAGATACTACCGAACAGCACTATAACAGCTGTCAGTCCGCCATTTTATGCGCTCAACCGGCACGGTTTTTTTGTTGTTAGGGCACGTCCATTGAATTCCTATGTCATTGGTCTGGATGTCGATCTTTATTTCGATAATTCAAAATTGCTTCGGAGTGGATTTTGTGCAGTGAAAGTGGTGTTGTTTCGTTGCAAAAGCATTCGTGTTGACGAACAGCTATGAGGAATCATTAAAATAAAGGTTTTGAGTATGTGGCGTTGAGAATTGTATAGTGCTTGGAAATCCCACTTTACAATTCTCTTCAGTCACAACCATAAGGTCTGTTGCCATGCATTTCTTTCCAAGCAGTCCCTAGATGCATTTAAATGTGTGACGCCCATATTTTAATGCAAACATCAAGAAAGAAGACAAATACAGACAGGGCTATATGGACTTGACATCCTTTGCCCGTCCCGCTAGGGACAAAAGAACCAAAAAAAATGTCAAACGGGGTGTTTGGCGGGAAATCATGGAGTCTGGATGTCAATCTTTATTTCGATAATTCAAAATTGCTTCGGAGTGGATTTTGTGCAGTGAAAGTGGTGTCGTTTTGTTGCATAAGCATCCGTGTTGACGAACAGTTATGAGGAATCATTGAAATAAAGGTTCTGTGTATGTGGCGTTGAGAATTGTGTAGTGGTTGGAAATCCCACTATATAATTCTCATCAGTCACCATCATGAGGTCTGTACTATGCATTTCTTGCCAAGCACTCCCTAGATGCATTAAAAAGTGTGGCACCCACATTTTAATGCAAAAATCAATAAAGAAGATGAAACTGATGACTTGGCTGTATGGGCTAGATCCCTTAAAATTTAACCAAAAAAAAATGTCAAACTGACAATTTCGTAGACAGAGAATTTGCTTGCTGAAGCAGCGTCCCCACTAGAGCCGCGCGGCTTTTTGTGGCCGCGCGGCCCGGCCTCGCGAGGCTTTTTTGTCATATTATTTTAGGCCTCGCTCACGTACACACTCAGGAGGCTTGGCCGCGCGGCCGGGCCTCATGGAGCCGCGCGGCCCTAGTGGGGACGCTGCTTGACACCGCCACAGATTACAGAGTATAGAGTATATCACCGCGGTCCAAATTGCGCATCTGTCCGCTATTGGCATCGATAGCGCGCACACGCAGTGAATCAAATTGAACGTATTCGCACCAACGAAAATATGCGACGTCATGAGTGACGTCGTTAAGCAGTGTTAACGGTGCACACGAAAAAGAGGTAGTGCAGTGTGTGCGCAATTGTCAAACTCGAAATTGACGTTTAAGTGTGTGAATTATTAGAGTAAACATTTGAGTTTTGAATTAATAAAGACTGGTTATAGCTACTTTATTTACTACAATAATTTGCTTTTACTCTTTTAATAAACCTGGAGTGCTATTGTAGTGTTTAAATAATAGTTTTTTCATAACCTCTTATTGGACGTTTGACATTTTGGCATTTACACACAAAGCGTGGATCAAATTCATTGCACGCAAATAGTGCACATAGCACTGTATTCAATTCGATCCAAGGCGTTTGCACTGTTAACGGTAACGTTCGTAGTGTTTGTGCATTTTGGACCGCAGGGCAAGTCGACCGACACCGCCCAACTCAGCGATTTTCTGTTTCGGTGCCTTCTTCACGTTATTTATCAAATTAGAGTGAAGTTCTTCTGATTTGAAATCATTTTGTGATGAGAATTTAGCAGTGGACTAGTTTTATGCAAAATATTTTGTTTATTATGATAGGAAAATAATGCACATCTTTGGAATTTTTCATCATCTATCTCCTCTATCCTTGTAATGTTGTACTGAACTATTGAATTATTTTATTGAAAGCTTTTTGTTCAACATGAAGCACAAATTATTGAAATGTTCTCTCTGTTGTGATAAAAGTTTTGAAACAAAATTAGAGTTTGCGGATCACTTAGCACATGTATTAGCAAATCTAGCATGTCCAATATGTGACAATAAATCTGCATCATTATCTCACCTCATAGAACATTTAAGTATTGACAATTGCCAGCCAGCATATGGTTATGATAACTTTGAAGAAGTTAAAGTAATCACACCTATAAAAAATATAAGCTCAACTAAATCTGTATCAGAAAATTTACAAGTAGATCTACAACTTGATGAAAATGCAGAAGTTAATGATGTAAATGAGGAAAACAGTGAAGGTACCTAAATTACTTTTTTATATAAATTTCTTATTAAATAAATTGTCCGACTTGTCTGTGTAGTTGTCAACAGTGGTGTAACTATAGTCTGGCATGGCTGGTAAAATTCCATGGGCATGGCGCACAGTTCCAACCATGTTACTAATCTTCTTAAAAAAAGCTTTAGAATTTGTTCATTTATATAAAAAAAAGACATCTAAATCATATGCCAGGGAAATTTGCTGAAAGATAATTTTCTAAATTAATATTTATAGTTATGCCACTACATTGTACAGTATTAATTATTACGGTAAGGTACTTTGGGATGTGTTAGCATGCCAGCTGTAGCTTAATGTTATTTCTATTTCTGAGGCTGACTGTGCCTTAGTATTGATTAAACTTTATCCCTTAACCACATTATACTTTCAAAGTCTACTCTGTTCTTATACCAACTATAAACATATGGGCAAATACCCATATCCCATGCATACAACTGTGGCTGTATTCTATTAACTTTATATGTAACTACCTTTTGCTTGCGACTTAGTCCCGAATAGTTATTTTGACAAGCATTTTAATTTTTGGTATTATTTTTTTACTAATCATACCCATTTTTCTAATATAAGATAGTAAACATATATAGATTTTTTTAATACTAGAAAAAATACACTGAAATAAAACAACCTGCCTCAGGTGGGAATACAATCCAGTATCTTCCGCAATCCAGGCAGCTGCGTTAACCACTACGCCACCGAGGCTCTGCTTTCGCTGTCAAAATTGGTCAGTTGGTGATTGTTTCCCCCTGAGGCAAGTCGATTTTTTTCAGTGTATTTTTTCTAGTAGGTATTAAAAAATATTTATGTTTGTAAATGCCAAAATTATTCCATAATATATAGATTTGTTTAGGGGATGAAATGTAAAGAAGTCCTAACAAAGTCACGCTTTTACACTTAACAGCCGAACCAACCTTGATTAAATTTGGTACAAAAATAGGCTTGCTCTTAAGATAGGACATACTTAAGCTATATTTTTTGTAAAAAGAGTAAGAAGGGGTTGAAATAAGGGATGAAAGTTTAAAAAGGATTCCTCAATATTGAAGATAAAACCATGGAACTTTGTATTTAGGCACTTATAAGAAGCAAAAAAATATCTGTTCTAGCGTTTTTGAAATTTTGGACCCATGTGGCGATGAAATACGAGATATGAACAGTTGTAAAGTCCAAACAAAGTCACGCTTTCACGCCTATCACCCGAACCCATTTTGATGAAACTTGGTATAAAATGTAAGCTACCTTTTATTGCATAAAAGTGAATGAACGGGTTGAAATAAGATATAAAAGTTTTTATGGGATTCCTCAATACCGCAGATAAATCCATGAAACCTTGAATAGCCTTTGATAAGAAATAAATAAACATTCGTCAATGTTAAAGATAAACCATAAACCCATGAAACTTTGAATTAAGGCACTTGATAAGAAATAAATAAATATTTGTTATTGCGTTTTTAAAATATTTACCCATGTGGGGATGAAATAGGGGATGAAATTTGATGAAATTTGTCACAAAAATCGACTAAAGCGATCTAAGCTACCTTTCATTATAAATGAGGACATAAAGGGGTGAAAAAGGGATGAAAATTTGTATGAGATTCCTCCTTATCAAAGGAAAAACAATGAAACTTTGTATTTAGGGTACTTGATAAGAAGTAAATAAATATCTGTTTTAGAGTTTTTGAATTTTGACCCGTGTGGGAATGGAATGGGGTATGAAAGGTTATAAAGAAGTCCAAACAAAGTCACGCTTTCACGCCTAACACCCGTACATTTTGATGAAATTTGTTACAAAAATAGACTAGACCTAGAATTTAAGTTATTTTTTTTTTGTAAATATGGTATTAAGGGGTTGAAATATAGTTCGTATGGGATTCCTCATTATCGAAGATAAAACCATGAAACTATGTATTTAAGCACATTATAAGAAGTAAAAAAAAGTATGTTGTAGCGTTTTTAAAATTTGACACCGTTGTGGGGATGAAATTGGGAATGAAAGGTCGTACGGAAGTTAGCAAAGGATGAAGAAACAAAAAAAAACGTGGTTTATAAAAAGGTATTAAAATAAGCTACTTACAGTTTAAACTACAACAGTTTGTGTGTGTATTATTTGCAAAATAAGTACCCTAAAAATATAAAAATGCTACCCAAAGTAACTCCATGTAGATGAAGTCGCGGGCAAAAGCTTGTAATATATAAAAGATAAAAATACTATACTGTATTTCTTATGTATTTTAAGGTTACCTTATTTATATGGTTTTAATATGTTTGATAATAAGAACATAACATTCCATTGCAGAAGTTACAGAACAGGCACAGACTACAATAGAACCATCTGAAGAATCATTGACAGTAGTAGATGCTATTCCTGGAGGATCTACAACTCCAGATAGTAGCAGTCTGTACATAGAGATATATGATAAAAACACTGAAACAGAATGCCTGCAGGGTGCAACACAAAAGTTGAAATTAGTTACTGGTGATGGACATGTCGAACAGTATGTTATCATGTCAACAGAAAATTCTGATTCCAACTTAGAAAATGTTCAAAACGCAGTTATAACTAAACAAAACAGTGATGGCACTATATCATTGCACACGATAAAAAGTGAATGTGGTTTGTTAAATGCAGATACTCGAAACCAGACTTCGTCTCAAAAATTAAAACTGGTGAATGAGGACGATCGTCTGGAACGATTTGTTATTATGACTGCTGATCAAGGTGAAGTTAAATTAGCAAATGGTGTGGTCACTAAACAAAATAGTGATGGCACTATATCTTTACAAACAATTGATGGTGTGTGAGTTACAAAGATATTTTTGTTAGTAATATTGTAGATGTATTTTAATTTTTAAATTATTTAATTCAGAACTAACGGAAGAAACAGGAACTGAGACAGTGATAGCACCCTCCGAGAAAGAAACTGAGGACACTCAAGGTGAATTATACAGTTGCAACACATGCGGAGTCACATTCACATCTGTATTTGATCACATACAGAATTATCATAATGACCAGGAAGTAGTTGTTGAGGTAACATTCAAAAGTTTTCATTTAGTTAACCAAAAATCATAAATTTCTTCAATTTTGTGACTATTTCATAGTCAATTAAGCTTTAAGTCTATCACAGAAATTTAATACTATGTGGTGTTCTGGTATGCAGTTGTTGTAACTGTATATTTAGGATTACTTTTACTGAAATTTAGAAAATAGTACCTATCTTTTTTCTACACGGTTATTGATATTTTTATGTGTCACTGAAATAAAAATTTAATTTACCTAAATATTGCAAGTTCACCAAATATATGAAATCTACCATGGCAATTTTCAATCTTTTGCTTTCAAAACAATAATCAAAACCTATCAGTCCTCACATAATTACGATTTTGAAAACCTTAGGATATTAATAAAAATAATATAAGGATAGTGGTAAAAGGAATTTATACATTATGGAATAATTTTATTTTTGCGTTTACAAACACGTAAATATTTTAATACTAGAAAAAATACGCTGAAAAAAATGTACTTGTTCGTTCGTTTCATTTCTTCGTTTCCTGCCTGGGGGAAGTCGATTTTTTTCAACGCATTTTTTCTAGTATTAATTTATACATGTTTATACAGTGTGTCTGGTCATGGACTAGCGATAATTTAGGGACGTCAAATTTACCTAATATTATCGACAAAAACAACCATAAGGGTGGTCAACCCCCCCTCTTTTTGGAATAGCGGCCATTTTAGTTTTTTTTTTTTTTTTAGTTTCGTCTTTCTTAAAAATATCGATTTCTCTGGACACAAAGGTAATACAGACATTTAAAAAAATGTGTTAGTAAGGTAACAATACCGTCTTTTAAGTAAAAGAGATCTATGTTTAAACTTTGAACTACAAAACGTGCAAAAAAAATGTTTATTACAAAGGTTTGAGGTTTGGCACTTATGTAGGGCAATATTCGATAAACCATAATTTTCAAAGTATGCAACTTAGAGAAATGATTTTGATGTCATTTTTTAGATAATATCCTTGTTTATTAGAATATTACAAAAAATACTTTAATGTGCTAGTTTTAATGGTATGGTAGAATAATTGTAAAAAACAGTATTTTTTTTGCCTATAAACAGTAATAAACATTTTTTTTGCACGTTTTGTAGTTCAAAGTTTAAACATAGATCTCTTTTACTTAAAAGACGGTATTGTTACCTTACTAACACATTTTTTTAAATGTCTGTAGTACCTTTGTGTCCAGAGAAATCGATATTTTTAAGAAAGACGAAACTAAAAAAAAACTAAAATGGCCGCTATTCCAAAAAGAGGGGGGGTTGACCACCCTTATGGGTGTTTTTGTAGATAATATTAGGTAAATTTGACGCCCCTAAATTATCGCTAGTCCATGACCAGACACACTGTATAGTATTGGGCCAAGATGAGGGCCTTGTAGTACATTTGATTTGATGAGGCAGGTATGCAAGTAGAACATGTTAAACCTTTAACAAAAGGTATGCTTGCTTATGTAAGATTTAAAGAAATTACTCTATTTTTTGCATACTTACTATCCATAACTATTTTTAGCAAAATAATGTGAGAAACTATCAAAAGCCTTTGTAAAATCTGTGTAAACATGCACATTATCAGTGTCTAGATCTAAATATTCTTAAAAAAGGACCTTATTGTGATTGTATTTGTAAAAATATATACAACATGTAAATTAAATAACCAACACCCTGAATACAGGTTTTTCAAAAAAAAATCGTTTATTTAAAAAAAAATTGAAATCAACTCTGAAGCCGATCCCAAACCACCTGTATTCAGGGTGTTGGTTATTTAATTTACATGTTGTATATACAACGTGTAACAGAAATAGCGCACAACCTGAATACAGGTGGTTTTGGGATCGACTTTGAGTTGATTTCAATAAATTTTTTTTCTGGGTACTTTGTTTTTTTTTTTTTTTAAAAAAAGTTTTTTTTAATAAAAAAATATTGAAATCAACTCAGAAGCCCATCCCAAACCACCTTTATTCAGGTTGTGCGCTATTTCTGTTACACGTTGTATACTTAGTATATGTTGGTCAAAAACATGCTAAAATTTGCCAATCCAAGAAACCAAATTTGATTAGTTTAGTTTTAAAATGATAATATCCAAGGTGGGTCTATCACCTATTTTGACTATTTTCACGTTAAAATGAACCAGTAGTACAAGGTGTTTTGAAGATAGCTAGTATATTCTCAATTCCGAATATTTTTCACCACATACTGAAGTTACCTACCTACCTAATATTGATTATTAAAATTATTATCGATACAAGAAATTGGTCTCGCATTTTAACCTGAATGACAATTGCACAAAAATAAATCAAGGCCTTGTATCTAACAGATCACTTTCGTAATTTGAGCAATTGTAGGCTAATTTTATTATTATTACAGGAACCTTTCGAGGAAGATCCGAGGTTCCAGGAAAGTACAACCAACAGACAAGAAGGCACAAAAAGAGTTATAACAGATACTGGTGATATAGTGGATGCTAATTCCATTAAGAATCCACAAATATCTAATACAGGTAAATAAAATACAAGATATCTTTCTTTCAAAAACAGTTTCCTTTAGCGCCTAAAATTCACGCGACGTCGACTCTATAATTATTTGGGGCACTACGTCCAATAAGAATAAAGAGATAACAAATACATATGAACGATTTTTTTTAACATTTGTCAGCCCTTGCATTGCGCTTATAGCCGACGTGTTTGGGTGAAAAATGTGTGCAAGCGATTTTGGTCTTATGGATGTTCAAGCACGTGACCCCCGATAGTACATACTTACGTATCTAATGTGAAAGTCCGGATGTTTGAATGTGTGTCCGTCAATCACGCGACAGCAAATGGTTCAACATATTTGCATGAAATTTGGTAGACAGGTTTTATGCCGGTAATATGTTCTTGTCAGATTAATATCATTACATTCACGTGGGCGCAGTCGGTGGCCTGCTCGGGGCTCAGAAACTACCTCAGTCGGCTATTAAGACACCCACGATATGAGAAAGAATAGTGATCGTGATCGGAAACTACATTCGGTACAATGGGCGTTCTTGTTGCTATATTGATGATTTAATATGTACCTTTGAAGTAAAGAGTCGTGTAGAGTTGGTTAGTATCATTATAATTATTTTTACTACTTATTTATTTGAAACAATTATCATTTGGTGTTGTAGGAAACGAAGAACCTTTAGTGGATCTTGAACAACGAGACAAAGGAAACCAGCAGCAAGGAAAGCGCTTTGTACAGATTGATAAATTTTGCGACAGCTTGGTTAAGAATATTAATCCTGAAGGTAAACAACGCTTATATTCGCAAATAGGGTTGAACAGAGCTTTAGGTAACATTCGGGATTGCATTCCTATCCAGTACCATGTAACCTCAAATGTAGATTACGCCTCAAAGTACTGACAGGTTGCCATCCTGTCACTCACATAAAAGGGGCACCAAACCCAAAAAGTAACTAAACCCTTAATGCTGCTTAATCCTACCAACAAAAGTCGACCAGGAGACGCATTTTTGAATCATTAGAATTCCAAATCGTGTATGAAATCGCAAGATTCGTATGCGAATCCCTAAAATCGCTATTTTTGAATATTCATACTCGTGAATTTCGCAAAGAGTGGTCCGACCTCGACCCACTCGTTTCCGATATTCTACCAGTAGAAAATCAAATGACTGACAGTGACATTATAACTTTTAATTTATGTTCCGTTTCCTCGTAACTCATTATAGGTTTCTAAAATCAACGATCTATGGCATTCCGGTTTTTATTTTTTCTGCATGAAATGAAAAATGTTATAAGATTCGAATTTTAGGGCGACACTCATTTCTCATGTTTCAAAAATACGTAAAATTGGGAGCAATAGAAACTAATTTCCCATACGTTTTGCTTTCGCGTATGAATTTAAGATTCACTTCGAATGATTCAAAAATGCGTCTCCAGTACATTTTTTTACATTCTAAACATCACAGGAGTCCGAGTAACGAATCAGCTTCTGTAACAATCACAATACAAATTAGCGTCATAGTCATATGAACTTTTGGTGCTCTCAGGATTTACAAAACGTTTGGCAGTGTGAGGATTTTATATTTATTTATTTAATTTGACATAATTACACGGGGTTAACCAAATTACATAATTATGAGTAGCAATTCAATTCAATTTTGTATAGAAAAGTTTTGTAATTGTCCACAAAGACGTCAAAATCGGGGTAATGTTATTTGCAAATAAAAGATGTGTTGATGTGTTTGACGCTAATGGTTTTTAAAAACAACTTTGTTTCGACATATGAAGCATAGACAATAGTTTCGTTGGTCTGGTACCCGTCACACAAAAGTCTGCTAAATAAATTGAAAGTGTGATACTGGAAATTTATTATTATTATGTAGAATGAAAAAAAATATTAATTATACCAAATCAGAAAAAAAAACAAAATTCTTTTATCTTTTCGACCCTAGTGGTAATTCCTTTTTTAATTCATTTACAGATAACAGTGGACCTTACCACACAGTTATGTTAAACGAAGCCGTAATTGACAGAAAAAAGGTAAAGAATTATTACTGTATGACCTGCAACATATCTGCGAATAATTTGGATGACTTCAAAACTCAACCATGTAGAATACGTAAGTTGAAGTTGAATTTGTCTTATTTGAATATCAGTTTTAAGAGATACTAGCTAACCCGACCAACGTTCGGCCCATTTTTTTTTATTTTTTTTTTATTTTTCCCTGTTACGGGACGGCAAAGGGATCTAGCCTATACAGACAAGTCTTCAGTTTTATTATCTTCTTTCTTGATGTATGCATTAAAATATGGGCGTACCATATTTTAATGCATCTAGGAAGTGCTTGGAAAAAAATGAATGGCAACAGACCTCATGATTGTGACTGATGAGAACTGTATAGTGGGATTTCCAACCACTAAACAATTCTCAACGCCACATACACAAAACCTTTATTTCAATGATTCCTCATAACTGTTCGTCAACGCGGATGCTTATGCAACGAAACGTCACCACTTTTACTGCACAATTTTGAATTATCGAAATTAAGATCGACATCCAGACGCAATTGTTTCAAGCTAAAAACTCTTTTTTTTTCTTTTTAGCGGTTTGAAATATACTTACTTTTAGTTCCGACGTATAGTTTCCGAGTTGCACTCGCTCTGCTTTGACTCGCGCTTTGTTTTGATCACATCCTAATCTAACCTGCACCCCTAAGTCCTATTCATGACCGGCTCGGTGCGTTTTCGTTTCTGTACCGAATCTGTACGTAGTCTGTACAGATTCTTTACCAAGTGCATGTAATTAAAGGAGAGCTTGACTTTTTTTATTGACTATAACAGGTGGTAGCAGATGACCTTCCCTATGTCACCAGGGTTTTTGGTGAATGCGAGAACCTTGGTGGGTCCTCTAGGCTGTAATTCAAACCACCCAAGTGGGGATTTCTATTCGCTGAGCGTCTCCCACGAGAGAGTCCCCACCGATTAGAGTCTAACAGCTTGCGTGCATCAAATCCGTTATCGGGCGAACTATGCTCAACTCTGCCGATCGAATCAAACGTATGTAGAAATATTAGCGCATACATCGCTGCGACGGATAACGACCCACCGCCGAATCCGAACTTGTTCGGATGTCTCGCCGTGCACCATCTACAGCAGCAGCGAAATAAGCATGTTTATATAGATTTATATCGTTTATGTCTCTTTCAGTATTGTTTTCGACCTGACCGCATTAGTTATGGATATAGAACACGTAAACACGTCTTCACTCAGTTCAGTTAATCGGCACAGTCTTCGAGCGCCTGTGTGTGCTGTGTCCACTAGGTGCCCAAACGGAGAGGAAGCTGTGCATTAGCGCTAGTAATGGTGTCTTACTGATCAAGTAGGACATCTCTAGGTTTGCGTTGGCCGATATCCCTGATTGGAACGTAAGCAGAAGCTCTAGCTAGTTGCGTATTGGGGGCTTCTGAACTGCGTTGTTCTTGTCCGCCCACCCGGATGTCTCTCATGATAAAACTAAACTATACGACCGCACCGTGACTGAGCCAATCAAGAAGTGATCCTCGCACCGAGCCGGTTAGAAAGAAGACTAATATAAGACTATATTCCAACCAAAAGGTCAATTTAAACTGACATAAATGCATTGTAATTGTGACAGTTAATTGTTTTAGTTGAATATAAGGGCCTGTCCACACATTGCTTTTTAAACGTCGCGCGGATGTGTCAATATAAACACAAATAGACGCGATACTATAAACTGGCGCTTTGATTTATTTCAATATGGTTATTTAAATAAATCATAGCCCCAATAAAACGCGTAAACTTCTCGTACTTTTTAAAACGCCGTGTCAATGAGATCTTTCAATACTAAGTATATGATTTTATATCCTCCTAAAATGTATATATAGGAAACATTTTCTAGTATTATAATTATTAATTTATTAGTTATGCGTGATATTTTTTTAGATTTACTCATATTACACATACTCATATGACAGATTTATCGCGCGTGTATTTGGGCTTAAAATTTTGGTATTTTATACCGACGCGACGTTTCGTAACACTTCAGTAATCGTAGTCACGGGAAGATTAGTCGAAAGCTAAATACACGAGTTAAACCCTCTTATATGAGTAATTTTATTTAATGTATTTATTATCATTCGTTTTCAGCAAAGTACCGGTGTCCTCACTGCCCTGTCGCATATGAGAACTCCAAATCTCTATGCGCTCATATGAAGGTCCATAAAAGTAATACACAAGGTTTGTAATTATTTTTCCTTATTTTAGGGTTACTTTTTTCTTTTCTTATATAAAAAGGTCTAATAAGACTCCATTCCACGTGGAGTCCAATTCAAAAGACTTGAGACAAATTCGAAACTTAATTTAACCAAACCAAATGTAATTTTGTATAGGTTGGTCCCTTTCACTCGCTACCTTTCTTGCTCATCACGTATACAAAAATGACAGCAGTTTGTTTATATGTATTTATTCTTTATCGCATTACTATAGTCTACTTTTTTTAAGAAACGAGTACCGAAAATTTTGACTGCGTTGCTATTGGTCGACGTAATCAACATAAAGTCCGTTTCACACAAACGCCACAAAAGACCGGCTTATATCATAAATACTTGTGCCTTGAAAAAATAATGTGAGAGCAGTTTATTATTCAATTGTCTGCAGAGAGTTGATCAGAAAGAAGTGACGACGATACTTTTTAAGATTACAAGAATTACATAATAATTATTTGATTTATAAGTTCTAGTGCTTAAAATATGAATACTATGTATATTGTTTTGAACAAATGCGTTGGCCCCACCCCTAACATGACCTATCTCACTCTGTCAATATCGAAAATATGCGAGAGACATAATCAGTACTCGTTTGTTAAAACTAAAAAAAAAACGACTATAGCCACAGTACACCAAGAACAGTAATACGTCTTCATACAAACTGGCCGCTATCCATTAGAATGTGTGCGTGCGTACTCGGCGCCGTGTACGCACGCACTGTGATGCACACATTGACATAAAATATGGGGGCATAAGGTGGTCTCGCCATCTCGGTGTGATCGCGCGTTTTTATGTCATTGCATTCGCTCGCCGCTCGTTCCCGCCCGGCACATACCGCAGACAACCTACTGTTATTGGTATACTGTGCTGTAGTCAACCTTACTTTGTCGAAATTTTTTCACGTTTCTTTTGATTGATTCATGGAGGGAATACTTAATTGTACATACATACGATCACGCTCGTAGTCCCAAGAGGAGTTGAGCAGAGCCTTAGATAACATTTCGTTTCACATAAAGCCACATCTAGCAGTATGGACCATGCAGTGCGTCCAAATAGTGACAGGTTGCCAGCCAAAAACAAACAAACACAAGCCAACAACCAAGACAAATGTTACACTCAAGATCATCTCAGCAGTCTGCGTAAATAACTATGCTGGTTGCAATTTCCCATTTAAAAGTTTTTATTCATTCATTTAGAAATGAGTGTCCAAATTGCTGTTGTCACGTTTCATCATCATCATCAACAGCTCATATATTGTCCCCACCGAGGGGCTCGAGCCTACCCCACATTAGGGGCGATTAGGCCTTAGTCAACCACGCTGGCCAAGTGCGGGTTAGTCGACTTCACACACAACCTAAGAATTTCTTCTTAGGTGTGTGCAGGTTTCCTCACGATGTTTTCCTTCATCGTAAAAGCGTCGATTAAACGTACATATGAATTCAAAATTTTAAAACACATTGGTACGTGGCGGGGATCGAACCAGTGCCTCCCGGGTGGGAGACGACGCTCTTACGCACTACGCCACCGACGCTTTTGCCACTTGCCTAGTTGTCACGTTTGCCTAGCCATATTTTGTCAGTGGCACAAGGTAATGTACCTAAGCCAGCACACGTGGTCCTTAGTAGAAATTTAATTATTAGTTCAATGTTATGTTTTTGTACAGGAGAAAAATTGCCACCAGTATCAGATATATTTACATGTGAAGTCTGCAACACGATATTCTACACAAACAAATCGTTGAAGCTCCACAAGAGGATGCACGATCCAGTCAAGTAAGCAAGTTTTATTTTATCCTACTAATATTATAAACGCGAAAGTTTGTATAGATGTATGGAAGGATGTCTGGATGTGTGGTTGTTACTCTTTCACGCAGGCAGAAGCTAGTATCAAATAAAATTTAACTAAACTTTCGTAGTAGATGGAAATATAAAGATTACTAATGCTTTGCAAATAAAATATAATATATGCATTTGATATATTACTGACGAAATATCATGGCGGTGTATCGTGTCAAATGTTAGCGTTAATGCTTCACGACGACGATTCGTGTTTTTGGGCGAATCGTCTTTTTTCACTATCCGCTTTTTTATGACGGCGGTAATGCTTTTTGAATGCCCGTGTCGTAGAGAAAGTATAGTAATATTCTACTTCAAACCACTCTCCACGTCGCACTGAAACCGAATGAGAATGTGACACGCTTCTCTTTTCTCGCCCGAGAAACCCTTTGAAGTGGGCAAAAAAACTGACACCGAGCGGAGAACAGGCGAGCGCGAGAACGAGAAGGCGAGACACTAATCACATTCACGCTTCTCGGGTGTTCTCGGGGGTTCTCGGTGTGAGACTGGAGGGTCCATAAAGCGTTTCCACCAGAGACGTTCTAGGCGGATGAGATAGAAGATGAGCGGTGGGGGGTTGTGTAGCTGTGAAACGGTGCGCAGATAAGCAGTGCAAGGATGTGTAGCATGCTCTAGTGCAGTTTTTCGCTCGCCTTTGCCCATAGCACATATATCTTGCACACATTCCTCGCATAAATCCCTCGCACATATTTTTTGCGTATATCCCACGTCGCTTGTTTTGTACGTTAAACAACCTCGCTCCGCTAAGCCACGGGACATCCGCTGACTGAGGACAGGTAAATCAAGCGATTCTATTGGTTCTTAACAAACACATCCCTCGCTACGCCTTCTCGTCCCCGCACATCTCTGGTGGAAACGCAGCGTTATTCATTAGTATATAAAGCAAAAATATATCAACGTATGTTTCTCCAGGTCCCGTCCGTTAGAGCCACCTTTAGAGACGTTAGACGGCTCAGAAGGAAGCTCAGACATGTACCAGTGCGATATCTGTGATAAGATTATACCGTTCGACTACAAAACTATTCATCAGAACTCACATAAAAATGGAGAACAGCTCAACTGTGGCATTTGCAATAGGAAATTTCACTCCAACGAGTACCTGGTGATGCATATGAGTGTGCATAATATGGACAAGGTATTATTTTTTTAAGAATTGAAATCAGAGTTTACTAGGGAAACCTCTGCTGAACCATCAGTTCTTTTCAGGTGGCAGTTAACAGAAGCGATAAAGCTTTACCCTACTCTTGTTTATACTGTAATCGAAGGTTCGCTAGACCACACGAGAAAGTTAAACACGAAAGGATACACACTGGTAAGCACTATTTCTATTTCTATCAGATAATTTATTTGAGCATTAGTTTCTCCTCTTGGTCATTTGGTTGTTTTGAAAAAATATTATTATTTGGTAAAGAGAACAAGACATTTGGAAAAAAGGAAATCGAAAAGTAGGCATACAAAAGACATAGCCAGGGTGTTCTAATTTATAAAAATAAACGAATAAAAATTCGTTTATTTTTATATATTAGAAAATTATTTTTGGTAAGCTATGTTGGTATACCCTGCTCGGTAAGCTATTTGCATGTATGGTGTGCACGCCACTGATTACACTGCACGGTGAAAGTTGCGGGTTGTTGAACTGTATTTTGACCCCAGATTCGGTTATAGACGAGGCTTATACAATAATCTAAAATTTTAGGTACAGACAACAGCACGTTGGGTTACCACAAACTGTCAAATTTTCCCCATCGATTATGCACTTTATATTTAATAGCTTTAGGTTGAAAATCCTTTGGAGAAATTTGACAGTTTTGTATAGCCCGACGTGCTTTTGACTGTACATAATAGATAGTAAATAGGTACGAGTATTTTTATCAATAAATATTTTTTGAAAAACTATTTTTTACTTTCCTTCTACCTATTCGAACTGAAAAGTAGAGTGTTTAAGACGGGTAAAAGGAATCAGTTCCTACTCGGACTATAGCCGCCCTCCCTGGAATTGTTTCCTTTCCACCCAAGGGTGGATATACAAGTATTACAATCTACTATTGCACTGTTGTAGGCGAGAAGCCACACTCGTGCGAGATATGCGGCAAATCTTTCCGGGTGGCGTACTGCCTTACGCTCCATATGCGAACGCACACGGGCGTTCGGCCTTACGCGTGCAATTTCTGTCATAAACGGTACGTACTTTAGAATTATTTTTTGATATCTTTTAAAACTCTTTTATTCTGTATTGAATTAAATTTTTTTATTTTTGAAACAACGTGTAAAATTGTTTTATGTATTTTTCTTGTATCTATTTATTTGGTAAGCCTTATAAGTAAAATAAATAAATGGCAGACCACTGATGAGATAGCGAATATTCTAAGGCTGCATTTACACGTGTACTGTGACGTCCTAAGGTTACTAGGAAGAGATCGCTCTTAGTGATAAGTTCGCTTTTTGTACAACTTAAATATTAGTCCAATATAAATATTAATACAGAGTAATATACTGTATAGTAGTGGAATACCTGTACACAGGTTGTTGCGGACGCTTTGCTGGCCTCCTTTTATACTGGGTGTAAAAGACATGAACAGTCAAACGAGAACCATGTATTCTAGTGTGCGTTCCCCCAGCAAAATGTTGTCAAAAACAGTCATTTAAAATATGTAGGTAATTAGTTGCCGAGCTTCTGAATTTGTTGCAAACTATCTTAAATTAGTTGCACTTATAGTTTTTTAGTTATTTAACAAAAACATTTTCTGCTGGGGGAACGTTACCGCAGCAAAACATTTTCTTTTTTAATGGGAATATTGAAATAAATATTAGCTATATAATTAGTAGTCTAGGCGGGGTAAATGTTGCGACTTATTTGGTGTTTGTTCTTTCTTCGGCTGCGAAGTTATTCAAGATTCTGCTGGGGTAACGTTTGTGATTTTGCTGGATCTCCAAAACGGTTAAGCGGATTCTTATCATCTTTTGTACGTGACTACATAAGAATTTGTTTAATTAGTTGCGCTATAAAAAACACCTTTTTAATGCACCGTTCAAAGGTTATTTAATTAAATACAAAAACACTTCAATAGGTCCTAGCTCTTTGAAATAGAGCTTTAAAGATTTGCTTTAAACTTTATTTTGTAGCTTGTAACTGCCTTCAAATGTTTGTGAAGTTTCATTAGTATCCTGTTAGTAATTAAGAAATTATGATGAAATTAATTTCTCCACATTCACGGTCGCAATGCGCGCGGCGTTTTTTGGCCACTGTTAAACCTGTATGTGGATATATAAACCTAATGTTATATCAGCAATCAGTTGCTTAGTTCAGTTTTATACCTGTAAAATTTCAGCGTAGTACATACAATATATAACGAGATAATAAAATAAAAGTCATTAGGAAGGGCAAGATCGCAGTAACCCGACCGTGTTTAGGTGGTGACAAAAAAGCGACCGCGTAGTACATTTAAGCTATCTTCTAAAATGTTTAGTATAATACACCTCATAAGTTCGGTACAGACGCGTACATGGTTGTTAAATACATAAAAATAATAAAACTATCTACCATATCATATTATTATCTTTCGGTTTCGGCTACTTGACTACTTAGAATAAATTAGTCTCTATCTGAGGTCTCTATTATTATGTACAATTGCAGAAACCAAGAATCGTCGATAACACGTCCTTAAGTGGGATGGGACGCAGGAGGGGTGCGCACAGGGATTAATTCTATTGAGGGCAATATTCTAAAATTGATTTTGCTTGTTGGTGTGGTGAAACATTTATGTAGAGTATAAGGAATAAAATGTAAAAAGACAAAATAGTTTTGTTGTTTTTTTTTATGATGATGTAAATCTGTTATGCAAAATGACAGACGTTTGTAATGACGAGATCCAAGACAGCAGACGTGACTTTTTAATATAGGAATCATTTTCGTAGTTTTCTGGCGTCCCAATTCCAAATACAGCATCTATTTCAAGATCCAAGATGGCGGACGTGACATTTTTTTCAGAATGTCAATATGGGTATCGTTTTCATGGTTTTCGGGGCTCCCGATTCCGAATACAACATCTATTTTGAGATCCAAGATGACAGACACGAGTTTAATACAAAATCGATATGGGTACCATTTTCGCGGTTTATGGACCCCTATAAACCGCGATTCCGAACATCACATTTATTTCGAGATACAAGATGGCGGACGCGACTATTTAACTTAATGTCAACATGGGTATCACTGTCTTGGTTTTCGGGGGATCCCGATATCAAATACAACAATTCTTTCAAGATCCAAGATGGCAGACGCGACTTTTTAACTTAATATCAATATGGTTAAGTATTTTTTTCGGGGGTCCCGATTTCAAATACAACAACTCTTTCAAGATCTAAGACGACGGACGCAACTTTTTAACTTAATATCAATATGGGTATAATTCTCGGGGGCCCTGATTCCGAACAAACATCAACTTACTACAAAATACAACAACTCTTTAAAGACCCAGGATGGCAGACGTACCTATTAAACTTATCGTTTTTAACGTTTTCGGAGTTCCTGATTTCGAGTACAACATCAATTTTAGATCCAAAATGACGGATGCTACTTTTTCACTTATTATATAAATATGGATGTCATCTTCGTGGTTATTTGGGGGTTCCGATTCCAAATACAACATCTATTTCGAGATCCAAGATGGCAGAGGCGATTTTTTAACATATTTTTAACATGGGTAACGTTTATGTTATATTAAAAAGCCGCGTTCACTATCTTGGTTATCTCTTGTGTGTTGTATTCGTAATAGGGACCCAAAAATCCCGAAAATATAGACTCTGTAAAAAAGTCTCTTCCGCAATCTTAGATCTTGACATAATATACTACTTATAACAAAATAAGGGCCACCCGTAAATTTGTAAAATAAATAAACATAACTCTTGTTTAATGTTTGTATGAATAATCTCTAATTTTTTTTTAATTCTTTATCAATTTAATATAAAATAACACACTTTAAAAGATTTAAGACACAAAAACAGGAAACATTAGGCTTGGTTTAAAAAAACATTCAAAATGTAGATGGCCCTTATTTTGTTTTGAGTAGTTTGGAATCGGGACCCCCGAAAATTGCGTAATTGATCCCATATTGATATCATATCAAAAAGTCGCGTCCGCCATCTTGGATCTCGAAATAAATGTTGTATTCAGAATTGAGACCCCTGAAAATAACGAAAACGATACTCATATTGATATTTATATTAAATTTTAAAAAATCACGTCCGCCATATTGAATCTCGAAATAGATGTTAAATTCATAAATTAGAAACATTCGATTTTTTTTATTCAAATGCTTAGATTAAAGCAAAAAAGGGTTTTTTTCTTTAATCAAAGTTCAAAGGTATTATTATATGTAGAAAAAGTTCAGTTGCAAGGTTTGGCCCGAACATACACATGTATTGCAAATTGAATTAAACCCTGTAAAAAGATAGTACCTACGCTTAATAATTATGCGTGATTAATGTTTTCGCCAAAAGTCCGCCATTTCGCGTTTATCAGATTTACGGCAAGTTAAAATAAAATATTCTTGGAATTACCTTTCTTCTGTTCCTGGAAACTGATGAAATTTAATATTGTTACCTAAACTAGATGATGACATGCAGTCTCTTATAGTACATGTAGTATGGACCATTTTTTAAATATTTTTAACCGACTTCAAAAAGGAGGAGGTTTTCAATTCAGTTGGTATGTTTTTTTTAGCGACACCCTTGGCCAACATCTCCCAAACGAGTGTAAGCAGTTCGGGGGCGCCGTTGCGCCCCACCCGTCCCGCAACCCCCTCACGATTGTCCTGTGTAGACGCGCTCGTCGGACGACTGTAAGACTTCTATAGACTGTGCTATAAAGTTGCATAATGTGTTTATAAAAATAGTTGCAATATTATTATTAGTACCTACATTTTGTTAGGCACCTAGCTGACATTGTGCCTACATAGAGCATAGTGCATATATTAGAGATGTGTAAGACTTAAAAACTAAATGTATTACTTAATTTACATACTTATTGCTTAAAAGCCAATATTTTACCTCAAATTGCGTATCTAATTATTACCAGGTATTTATTTCCACATGCTCGTACCTAGTAAAGAAATGTAAGAATTTCATATTTATTTATTGAATATGAAATCAACTCGTTTAATCGAAATTATTATTACCGGTCAATAAAAATTATTGATGAAAACATTTAGTTTTTTTAACACTTATGTACACATCTGTACTAAACTTGTAACACTATCCTGCATATTTTCGAAGATAGCCTAAATGTACTACGCGGTCGCTTTTTTGTCACCACCTAAACACGGTCGGGTTACCGCGATCTTGCCCTTCCTAATGACTTTTATTTTATTATCTTGTTATATATTGTATGTACTACGCTGAAATTTTACAGGTATAAAACTGAACTAAGCAACTGATTGTTGATATAACATTAGGTTTATATATCCACATACAGGTTTAACAGTGGCCAAAAAACGCCGCGCGCATTGCGACCGTGAATGTGGAGAAATTAATTTCATCAAAATTTCTTAATTACTAACAGGATACTAATGAAACTTCACAAACATTTGAAGGCAGTTACAAGCTACAAAATAAAGTTTAAAGCAAATCTTTAAAGCTCTATTTCAAAGAGCTAGGACCTATTGAAGTGTTTTTGTATTTAATTAAATAACCTTTGAACGGTGCATTAAAAAGGTGTTTTTTATAGCGCAACTAATTAAACAAATTCTTATGTAGTCACGTACAAAAGATGATAAGAATCCGCTTAACCGTTTTGGAGATCCAGCAAAATCACAAACGTTACCCCAGCAGAATCTTGAATAACTTCGCAGCCGAAGAAAGAACAAACACCAAATAAGTCGCAACATTTACCCCGCCTAGACTACTAATTATATAGCTAATATTTATTTCAATATTCCCATTAAAAAAGAAAATGTTTTGCTGCGGTAACGTTCCCCCAGCAGAAAATGTTTTTGTTAAATAACTAAAAAACTATAAGTGCAACTAATTTAAGATAGTTTGCAACAAATTCAGAAGCTCGGCAACTAATTACCTACATAATTTAAATGACTGTTTTTGACAACATTTTGCTGGGGGAACGCACACTGTATTCTATACATCAAAATAAGACATATTTCAAAAAAAATATTGCTGGGAAATGATTTTAGTTTTTTGGTGTTAAAAAAAATTGCAAATTGTACCGCGCAATGTAAAGGGCTCAACTCGCACGCAATTCGCAAAACCGCGATAATTTTGCCAGACGACGGCCCCGTTCGTTAGTGTCCGTGCGCATCGAGTGAGCTACATTGAACGCTAACGTTTTGAAGCCATTTTTTGTTATGAAATACTAAAAAAAATGATAATGTTTCTTTGGACAATAATTAAGAAATAACGTACAGAATACGTTTTCATAAAAAAAGAAAAAAAAATTATGACTTTGACCTTCATTAAAATCGTAACTATCAATTTCCCATGTATAGTTTAAAGGACAAAAAATGTTATGATGGTGAGCAGAATACATGGTTCTCGTTTGACTGTTCATGTATTTTACACCCTGTATAGAGATGTATTTGATAGTTTTCTATATTGTCTATTTACTTCACTCTTACTTGTCATTCATCGCTTTGCTATGAAACGTTGTTATTTCACTTTTCTAATATATTATTTTGATTTCACCTTTTCACGCGCGTCACGCACTGAAATCAATGTGACAATTATATGTTTCGTCCGTACAGGAGATCAGATCAAGCCACCTAAAGCTATCGGGGTTGCTACACACATAAGCAGGCCGGCATTGTCGGTTCGGCAGTATTTGTTGAACGACACATCTGACCCGCAGCAATTGTTAGACTGTCCCGCTGTTGCCCGGTCTATTGTAGGTATATGTGCGGCAAAGTCGTGGCTTTCCCCCCCGAAAATTCATCTATATTATATTCTGAGGCCTTCAATAAATCTTTTCACTTTATTCCATTACCATAGACTTCAAATTCTATTGTAGAGATTGTATTTGAGTGTTTTCAGCATTTCACTGTGGCAATCAATACGTTCCATGTTTCCCCTACAAAAAAATCGGTCACCGAAAATCAAACTTGTGCAGACAGCCTAATTTTGTAACTGTAACAATTATTTATTAATGTGTTTAATATTTTCTTTCGTTTATTTATAGGTTCAAGGCGCACAGCGTTTACAACCATCACCTGCTGACGCACTCTGAGGTGCGACGATACAAGTGCCCGTTCTGTCCGAAAGCTTTCAAGACGTCTGTACAACTGGCAGGGCATAAAAATTCCCACACCAAACCGTTTTCGTGCCAACAGTGCAACAGGTAAGTTAATACGATTGCCATTTGTTAATGATTAAAATGTAATTTAAATGCTGTAAATGTATTAAATGACAAAAGATAACTAACAAAAGCGCACTGCAAATGGTAAAGATAACACTACTGCAAACAATGGAAAATAGAAAGGAAAGAAAATTTACTCTTTACTTGGAAGGCAAAAGAATTTATGTGTATTCAGCCGCATGTTCAGTTAGTTTCATTAATAAATTGATGTTGTTTAAATTATTGACCACAAGTCTATGCAATTGAGCTTAATAATCTTGCTTTATCTCGTAAAACGAACTTTTAAATACAAAATACAATAAATGACCTCTTTATCAGTTAAAAAAGCCTAATAAAATAATAAATATTTAGAGTCTACTAATAACATTGAAAAAACAATACTGACTGACATTATACATCACTCCAGAGGTAAAGAAAACAAAATACATGGCTGTATGGGATCAGGCCCCTTTGCCTTTACATTTGCCATTTAAAAACTTTACTAAACATGACTAATGTTTTTAATGTAAAATTAAAGAAAGAAAAACCCGTCGTCCGTGCCGTCTCTTAAGTAGGGATAATTAAAGAAAAAAAATATAAAGCTGTCATTCTATCAATTGTATGAATTTTATATAACCTCGAAATGACTTATAACAATTATGATTTCTCAAAACTCCCCAAAAATAATGCAATGATAATGGGGGGTGCATTCCACGTTGCCAAAATAAAACAACGATATTTCACTAATATTTATTTATATCTAGGTACACTCGGACTGCTGAGATTGTTCGCTATTGATTGTTAGTTTACTGACATTAGTTATGACTTAGTTATGTTACTTTTTGGGTTTTGATTTTTTTCTTTTTATGTTAAATATAAAAAAATCAAAACCAGGGCGTTTGACCACAATCTCGCCTGATGGAAAGCGATGATGAGGCCTATGGTGGTACACGCTCGCCTAGAAGATGCTTGTTCACTCTGGCCTTAAAGATGTCCAGATTATACTGATCCGGGAAAACAGACCTCGGCAAGGAGTTCCACGTTCGCATAATAAAAGCTGAAGCAAATCGCTTCGTGCGAATTGGAGAAATGTCGACAACATAAGGATGAAAGCCCTCGCCGTGCCTGGTCGTCCGGTGGTGGAAAGGGGGTTGATGTTTTTGTTGATGATGATTTTGGTGTCACTATAGTCAAAGTTTACCTAAGGCTCCGTAAAACCCCTCTTGGGACTACGGGCGTGACGTATATATCTTTAATATTATTTAATATCTCCCAACACAGGCCTTTCGCCTCCCTGTACGCTGTACGCGTACACACGGAGACGCACGCGCGACAGAACAATCTTAAGTTCTCGTGCTCATTGTGCGGCGCTAGTTACGCGCGGGCGTTCGCACTTAAGGACCACATGACACAGATTCATCATATTAATGCGGTGAGATATTAGATATAAACTTATTTTACTTTTAGGTACATAGGGACCAATTTGGTCCATGTTAGGCTTGTTTGAAAATTTTATTATTTTTTGAAATAATAGTCTAGAAAAAATCCTGTGTGGTGATCAAAACTATCTTGTCTCATTACGTCACAAGCTGATAATTATTTGGCACGTTTTTCAATCACGCCAAATAAATATTTTAGTACGAGTATGAACATAACATTATTTGAAGAAGATGGCCTCAGGATTCCAGTATAAATAATATTAATTTCCCTCAAGATAAAAAATATGACGAGCTATTTGTTTCATTCGAACTAATTTATTGGACCCGTAGTGAATGAGGTTTAAAGATAACCCAAGCATTCAAGCTTTAAAATTTGATAACATTTTTACATCACGATTCTTGGTATTTAATATGATTTATGGTCAATATTCTTTGATGCATATTAATATTTGCTAATTGACATCATCATTTCCTTCAGGCAAATCTCGCGAAAGACTCCGAGGACACCAAAGAGGATGTAAAAACGGAAGGTGAAATTATGACAATGGAAGATAATATGACTCAAGAGGTGAGTATTATTCTAAAACTTTAGTTATACCGGTTGTTTGGCACCTGGTATAATAAGGAGCTCTAGGTATTCATCCCACCTAATGGTAAGTGGTAATAAGGCCGAAGAACCCTCCACCACTGAACTATCTCATGTTTAACTGTCGAAACACAATAAGGCCCTGTCCGCACAGCGATAAAATATTCGCGCGGAAATAATATAGCGTTCAATTTGCATCAAACCACAGATTTTTTCGCGCGATTTTTTTACCGCTTGTGCGGATAGTCCTATAAGATCCTATGTATCACAGAATTTTGCGAGAAAAAAACGCGCGGTGAAATATCGCTGTGCGGACAGGGTCTAATGCTTTTAAGTGTTTGGCGGGAAACCATGGCTTCTGGATGTAGATTTTTGTTTCAATTATTCAAAATTGTTGCGTAGTGGATTTTGTGCAGGGAAAGTGGTGTTATTTTAATGCACAAGTATCCGTGCTGACGACACAATGTTATGGGGAATCATTGAAATAAATGTTTTGTGATCTGTATGGCGTTAGGAATTTTATGTGTGGAATTGAATTTATTGTGAAATTTAAGTGGGATATCCATGTCATCGGTCACTGTCATGCGGTCTGTTGCCATTAATTTCTCGCCAAGCACTCCCTAGATTCATTGTGTAACGCCCATATTTAATAGCAAACATCAAGAAATAATAAATTACCAAATGAAGATGTGGCTCAAAGGTCTTAGATACCAAGCCAAAAATCCTATAAAAAAAATAATGCTGTTAATGCTATTGTTATGGAGACAGCCCTTGATAAGATAGTGGTAGCCAGGCGGACTTAAAACAAGCCCTATCACCAACTAAACGGAGTACAAATTTGCACTCTCCTGGGGATTGAACGCGGAACCTCTGGGTCTAATGAGCTTGGAGAAAAATAAAAAATTAATCTAAATGATCAACAGTTTTTATTTCACTTCGATACGATACGTATTTACAAGGCTATAATACATTTATGTTTGTTATAAAATTATACACCGCTTGTAGTCGCTGGCGTCAGGTTAATGGCCGTGTGGCGTCAGTGGATTCTACAGCGCTTGTCGCCCGCTTGCGTCCGCACAACATTTATACCTAATCCATACTTTATCATTATATTTTTATTTGTATTCTAGTTTCATTTCACTTATTAGTGGTCCCCAGACGCGGCGACACTAATTTTTTTTAAAAAATATTTATTTAAGTTTATTTATAAAAAAAAACCGTTATTATTATGTTATTACAATTGACCATTATCTGTTATCATAACATAGTCTCGAATATTAACTTCTTACGCGCACGACACGTCCTTTCAATACGACGCTCGAGCGAGTGAGAAAGCGATGAAGTCACGACAGGCGCATACAGCTTTAAAGGTAAACTTCAGCGCGCCGACATTCTTACGAATCTTTAATTTATTGTCATATTATGAAGTGCTACAGAAAAATTTTAAATGTTTAAATTTGGAAAAAAAATACTGTTTCCACCCTCATTCTGGTGACTGAACCACTAGACCACGGAGATGGTTAAAATGTATGGGAAATTAGAAAATAAATTTATAATTTCGATTTTTTTTTATTACACAGTACAGAGATTCTCAAATGTATTTAGTCTACCGCCCACTTTGAAAATCAACTATTTTTCAACGCCCCCTGTTTTTTTTACTTTATCGAAACTTAAAAACACCCTTACCACCCTAATGAGTACATAGTATTAATATTTACATAATTATTTTAACTCTTTGTCTTTACTTAAATTACATTGTATTGTGCCCTGCAGTACCTAATATAAACACACACATTCATGTCTTGAAAGATATTTTTTTTACTGTTGTAATTATGCTAGAAGTTGATTACAGAGTATTTAATAATGTATATCTATTTTTTTTTTTCAGATAACTGAATTGGAATTGCCATCAAATCCACTATCAATGTAAATAGTCTTAGTGTATTTAAAACAAAAACGGAAAATGTCACTAATGATAAATCGTGGATTTTTTTTTGATAAAAATTGTTATTATGTTAACAAACTGTTTTTTGTACAAAATGCAATTATGTATATTTTTTTTATTATACAATTAGTGAGATTTTAAGATGTCTGCTGTCAGTATTTCGTTAATGATAGCCAGACCCTCAGTGGTGGAGTATTCCAAGTGCAGCGCCTTTCCACTTTTCATCTTATGCAGCGTGTTTGGTACAGGCGACAGCAGATTACACTACCCAAACTGTCACATTTCTCCAATTGTTCAACTTTTACCCATCTGTTAAATGGATGAAAAGTATTTTATATAAAATTAAATATATGTATGTCGCAAGTGGTTTTGCTAAAAACTTGTTGGCCTAACTATTATTGATTAAATATTATTGAATAATGACTTTTTATTAAACAGTGCAGTTTAGCGATTTTTTGGGGAGGTGGAGGGAGGGAGAGATGGGCAGATGGGTAACCTTAGTTTCTATTGAATGGATGTTATTTAAATAAGAACAAAAGAATAAAATTTCAAGATGAAACAACAAAAAAAGAATAGTGGGATGAATGATACCCATTGGAAACGGTAGAGAATGTAACAAAATGAAAGGAAAAATAATTTACAGGCGATGAGTTTTTAAGGGTAAATAACGGTTTATCTCGATTTCCGGCAAAAATACAAGACCTATGAAAAAAAGTTGAATGGCAAAAGTGAGTAATAAAAAGATCTACAACTTTTGTATTTACAATTTTTTCACATAACCTCAAAATTTATGTGAAAAATAATTTACGGGCGATCTGAAGGTAGGGCAGTCCCTACCTTTTCCTTACATGTTTGTTATATTCTCTTCCTTTGCGAATGGTTTTCATCCTACTATTATTATTTCACTTTTTACTATTGTCAAAGGCTTCAGCCCTCGCCTAAGAATTAATTTTTATTCTTGCAAATTATAAATCAGGGTTCTGAAATAATCAATAAATCGCATTTCCCTAACAATATGTATTTACTAAGCTAAAATAATGCAAATCATATTTCTTTTTTATTATCGGACACGATTTTAAGTCTTATTGGATTGTCTTAAGAACTCAGTTGTGTGGAAGAAAATACCTGTAGGTATTTAATAATTTAAATTGTTATTGCAATGAGTTAGTCGGATAATTTTTCGCTAATTGTAAATATTTCAACTGTAAATATTTATTATAAATATAGTTAATTCTGTAGTTTAATGAAATCAAAAGATGATGAGTGTAGTTTTGTTGTAAATATATTTTTGCCTAATTTCAAAATTATTTTTACGTAGTTTCATTTCAATTCACAGCATACACTCGTATGTTCATGTCTTTCATTAGCCTTAGACGTATGATGAAATATTTTGAATTCTTAGTTGAATCGTATTCCTGATTATTTACATGATCACGCTGTCTGTATTTAGCAGGTTTATTGAATAAACCATTATAAATTGTGTGACGAAAACTAGCAAACTTTTCCCTTTTACTAGTTCAGGAAAAAAAATATTAAGGGCCGATTCATACCGGAATGGCAGGGGCGGGTATACCTTATGTGATTAGACCATTGTAAAGCTTGTAAAGCTCGAAAGCTCGCGTGGCCGCGACGCTGCTCAAGGCGCCGCGAGCAGTCACCTTTCGTGCCTGTAAGTATTTAGATACAGTTAAAAATTATTTCGCTCTGACTCTGCGGCCACGTCGCGACACTGGCGTTCCGTTGTGAATCAGCCCTAACTCTCGGTTTTAACAATAAAATTCATGTTTCATATTTTAGAAAAATATATTCGTGCTGTTGTATATTATTTCTGTGTATAAACAGTAGATAATTATATATTAATATGCATCAAATGGTCTTCCATCTAAAGTTTCACCATGTAATCCTTTTACCTATACATAGTTAGAGTTCGAATTATGACAAAATTATTGTTCTCATATTCTAGCTCTCATTCCTTCCACTTCACTCCACCAAAATTACACCACTAGGACCATACAATCTCAATTATTTTGGACACAACCTTGGTGATATTTTGTTTAACTAGTAAATTGCTACCGTCGAAAGATAGCAGTGGTTCCCAAGGAACGTTAGTGTCAGGCAGGCGGCCTATCGTAAAAATCAAACGCCTAAAAAACTTATAGCAGTGTGTCGATAGTAAGACACTACACTTATCCCAAACAAAATTAGGACCACTTTAGAAGACGTACTAAATGCTCAATCTGTGGTATCGAATCGAATTGAAATTCCATATCCACAGGTGGAGTTAAGGATTCCACAGACGGCAGCTATAATGTATATAATTATACATTACATCCCGAGATATATAGCCTTAAAGGACCATACACACAGCCCGTAATGTAATGTATCTTTTTCTACATTCCATTGCCATAATAGCGTCTCAATTGACGCTCTTTGCGACTACAAGTACAGGTTGTATTTTTAATTTTCTATTACCAACGATTCTTAATGTGTCGTCTATCACAGATTTTTTTCCGCAGAATTTTGTTATATTGATTTTTTTAACACCCTGTTCGAGAGAGATGTAACGTGATATGTAAATGTATTGAGATGTATCGAGATATAAAATGTATATTTTAGAAGAAGTAAAGATATACATTTTATTTTTACTTCTTCGTTCCTTTTGTGCTGAAGATTTCTATAGAAAGAAGTAGGTATTGAGATGTATCGTGCTATATATTTAAATCTTTTCATTATAGCTGCCGTCTGTGGAGTCCTTTAAATGGAAGGAATGCCCACTCATTGTAATTATGTAAATAAGTTTTTAAAAAAGACGTCTATTCTTAATGAAGGTACTTCTATGGTTAGTGGGCATGAAACTTCAACTTGTGACACCATGACTTAAATTCATAACCATAATTTATAATGATATTGATAAAAATAATGATAACCTATTTTTGAGACATTACCTACTTATCGCTATAAACAGTAGCAATTGCAAAATGTCTTAAATGGAATTTTACCTCTGGCAAGATTTATTCAGTAATGGCTACCTATATGAAAATAAACTCATTGTGAAACTGAACATTCATGGTTTTATTTATGGTATGGTATAAGTATATTATGGTATGATTGATTATACCACCGGTTGCATGTTATTCTTAGACAAGGATTCTTTGTCTAAAATGTTATTGGTAGGATTTAGAATAAATATTCCCCACGGCACACACGGGTAGCCTGATAGATGAATACGATCATAACTATGATCACGCTCATAATTACAAAAGGAGTTGAACAGAGCCTTAGGTGAGTTGGTCAAAGCCACATCCAGCAGTATGGGCCATTTAGTGTCTCAAAATAGTCACAGGTTGTGAGTTTGCCAGTACAATAGTTCACTTTTAGTGTATTTTTACTTCCTCGTATAAGTACGTAGTAAAGAGGAAGTCTTGTAATCGTCAAAAAATTCGACCTCGAGATTTTGATGGATTCACATGTTTTAGACCTCCCCGAGTTCAAAAATATTTTTTTTGGAAATATGTCTGTGTCCGTGCGTTAGCAAGATAACTCGAGTATGCTTTAATTTTTTGCAACCAAATTTAACATGCATGTATGACATCAAAATATAAGGTTCTATCAACTTTTGAGTCGTTTCCGGTATACGAGAAAGCACAGATTTAATAATACAAGGAGATAGGCCAAGCCAGCGTTTAACTTGTGACAAGTGTATGCCCTGTGGGCACACATTTCCGCTACTTCGCCTTCCGATAAAGTCAAGTGAATACGTAACTCAGCGATTTGACCGATCTCCTTTGCGGCTGTGCTTAACTTTCATCGCTTCGCAGTTCTTAAGACGCGCGCAATGAATAGTGTAGGTATATTACGGCATGCTCAACTAGCACCATGTTATGTAGTTTTTTTTTTAAATACTATTGAAGATTGTCTCTGATGACATTTTCTGCGTCACCGGGTTTTTAAGAAGGCGAAAACCTTGGGAGGTCCACAAGCCTGTAAGTCGAACGTTCCTAGGGGATTACTGGGCGACCGAGCATCTCCCCCGTGGGGAGTCTCTCGGCCGCCTAGCGTCCGTGTCGAAAGGGAGCGACATGCCCGAGGGTGCCTCTAAAGGCTCGGACCTCGGCTCGGGCACATCGTGTCGTGGCGGAGGCGGGGAGAAGCGCCCCGGTACATGTCTGCACCGGGTATAGCGCGTCGTATGTAGACCGGGTCTTCGCACCCTTGTTCGACGAGTGCGGTGTATGACAAAAGTGTGTCTAGTGCCTGAGTGTGTAGTGTTCATCTGAGTATTACTCGAACGGATCGATTGTTATGTAGTTCGGCCGCTGATCGCGACACTCGGTCTTCCTATAAACTCGGCGATTCGACCGATCTCCTTAGATTGATATATCTGTGTGGAGAAAGTCAAGGGGAGACCACTCCGATTTTTTTTTGTCTCAGTAGTTCAACTACGTATAAAACGAAGAGCGGAGAACGCACTGGGGCCACCTTTATAGATAGCTATGTAGTGGTAAGGGCGCCATTCTGCCAACGCTTTTCGGTACCTACTGGTCCGCAATGGTGTTCTGTATAGGTACTTTTGTATAGAACGCGCCGCTAAATTCCGAATGTCGCGGGAAACTGCAAGATTTGGGTCCGTTGGGACGTTACGATCCAGCGCTGTTTTTCCAGGCCCCATCTATATTAGCTTGCTTGATGTAGCGGTTAGGTATCAGTAGGTAAGCATTGATGGATTGACGCTGGCAACCAGCTTTAAGCAATTATGTATACGCCCTAACGACGGCGCACTCACGGCCGGTATTTTTATGAGGAAAGAAAGGCGTAGAACTGTGACGTCATAGAGGTCTGTTTAAATTTTCTCACTTGTTTATTATATGTATCGGGTACAGATGAGCATTGATAAATCGACATTGGCAACCAGAGGCCTTAGTATGAGTTTTGATAGTTTTCGTTTCGAGCTCGATCAAAGTTAGATACAGAATCAAAGAGTCTGAGTATGATCTGAGTTGCGTTTGGTTTACTCACGGACTGGACGTGTGAATTGGAATTTGGTTTATACTTGTTAAGTTTAATTAGTTTTAAAATTTAGTTGGTAAGTTTATTACAAAAAAATTTGGTTGCAATAAGTTAAATCATACTAGAGTTATCGTGCTAACGCACAGACATAATTCCAAAAAAAATTTTTTGGACTCAGGGAGGTCCAAAACGTGTAAATCCGTCAAAATCTCAAGGTCAAATTTTTTGATGATTACAAGACTTCCTCTATAAGTACTACGTATACGAGAAAGTAAAAAAGAGTGGATAACATTTTCTCCAGTGAACCAACAACCAGGAAAGGTGTTACATTCCAAATCATCTCAGCAGCCTGGGTCCAAATGTTTTCTTTGCTACATTTCGTTCATAGTAAAAAAGAGGGTCCTTCTCGAGCTGATAAGTGTGCTACAACCTTAAATAGGAGACAGAGACAATAAAAGCAACAGTTTTGAATGTACAATTTTATTAAAGAATCAGATGAATTTATAAGAGAGCTTATGCAAAATAATGATGCCTATATGAAAAATATTGCGGAACTATCTAAAATGTATCATGAAATAAAAGTAAACAAATTAATTATATATATATCAACTACAATAGCCATATAACCAAGGATAAAAATACAGTGTTGATACATATTAACATAGTCCAATAATTATTAACTAGAGTTTGGACCAGTCAAAGGGAGGGAATTAATTTCTTTGTTGAGCCTGATTTGCTCATTAATTGCTCTCCAGGCATCTTCTTTTTCTTTCTTCGTGATTGGCCTCTTCTTTTGTTTGGCTGCTACCATCTTCTTATAAATGTCAATGCACTCCATATCAACCTGATCCAATTGTTTCTTCAAGTTCAGTCTAATCATTTCCTGCTTGCATAAACCAATAAGGTTTTTTAAGTTGCGACAATTATCTTTTCTTACAGCAGTAAGTTCAGTCTGGCATTTCTTAATCTCAGCTAATATTTCATCATCAGCTGGATTGGTAAGTGGTGGTAAATCTTCAGGATCTAAAATACCTTGCTCTACTAATTCCTTTCGGAGACATTTTTCTAATGTCAGTGAATTTTTGTAACTATTCTTAGTGTTTGTCATTTGTTTTATTTTAACATCAGGTACTTCATAGGGCATAACATTTTCTTCCATCAGAGCTGATACAAGTCTCTGTGTTAGCGGACCAGTAATCATATTTTCATTTGATTTTTCTAATTTCTTACGTATAGTGGTTGTATCGGTTGCGGCGGGGGTCATACCAGGTTTGCATCTGTTAGGATTTGAAGCATTCTGATCTTCCGTTATGTGTTCATCAGCCCATACTTCAGAGTAGTGCCTGCCAAGAGGTGGTATTGGTGGGAGAGTTGTATTACTGCTTTGGGCCAATAAAGATTCTAAAAACTTAATATCATCTAATGTGATAGGAGCACAATATGGTTCTACAGAATTCCAAAATTTGTATGGAATATTGTTCTTTGGCAGTGCAAACTGAGACATTTCTAATTTCACAGAATTATCAGAATTCAAGTGGTCATTTGAGAAGCTATGAATAGATCCTGTGGCATTTGAAAAATTTTTGAATTTAGGCACCTTCGGTTGATTGGAGAGTTTTGTATAATCTTTGGTTTTAACTAATTTATCTTCCATAAACTTCCTTTTTACAGGGTACTGAAGTTGTTTACCAGCTGCTTTTCCTTTTTTCTCTCTTTTAGATTCATTAGTGTCAATACTTTCGATTTCAGACTGAAAGTAACGAATTCTGAGTGCTGTGTTACAAAGAAGAGACTCGAGTTCCAACTGCAATGCATCAAGTTCATCCATGCCGATCTGCTCATCAGCAGACCTTGCTGCTATTGCAGTAAATCGTGGAAGATGTATAGCATTATCTTGGATTTTTAAATAAGGAATGGGGCACATTTCGGCTTTAGCTTTGCCTACAGAAACGCTACCAGGTATCTTCGACGGTTTATTGTAGGGTGATATGCCAGGGCTGGAAGGTTTGCCATCGTGTCCTTTACTAGCCAGCCTTCCTTTGCTATTGTGATGCATTCTTTTGCCTAGCATGTTTCCTCACTTGACAGACTCAAATTTCCCCGCGTAAATACTGAAGTAAATACATATACAAATTGACATATCACAACGTCACTCCATTGGCTTAGTTACGGATGTATTATCAAAAATCTTCCATCAATTACACTGTTATTGTAGTGCCAAAACTGATCACGTATAGTGTTTGCAATGTTTAATCCAGTTCACTTTGAAAACTTTAAACAATTAATAATTAAATTATTACAAGCTATAAATACCACGACGACACAGCAACATTGGCGGCCATGTTTGAGCACAGATTACAAAGAAAGAATCACAGACTAGCAGCGCGGTCCAAATTGCGCTTATGTGCGCTATCGGCACCGATAACACGGAGTGAATCAAATTGAACGTATTCCTTCATGATTCGTATTAGTCTTTCCTCTGAGATTCGTACCATCGAGCACATAACCAATAGAGGAGAAATGTCACTTATTTTGTTCTAAAATAATTCCGCCAAACAATTGAAACTACGCGTCATACTAGAGATGGGGATACACAGGCATGCAAATGTTTTTATCGATATCGTTACCTATAGCATAAAAATAAATACTAAATACAAATAAACTTATTTATTTCTTATAAATTTCAAATCAGAAGGCGACCTTCACTGAAAAATCAAAATAAAGCATTAATGACAAACAAAAAATCAAAATAAAGCATTAATGACAAAAACTACTTGACATTGTCAGTCAAATAAGTAAATAAAAAATTATAAAATAATAGCGCGTTATAGTACAAAATAATACAGAAAGTTATAGATATAAAAATCAGTTTAAAGTGATAAAATACCAGTGAAAGTGCAAAATAGTAAATTAGTTACATAAAAACGCGAATTAATTTTCATTCTATTTCAAAGGGATAGCGTGTTATTGAACTGCAAATTTGTGGTAAATACTGCAAATATCGATACACGTTTAGATTTATGTTATTGCAGCATGTTGTAACACTAGTCATATACTGTTTTAGGTGAGATTGACAGTTTGACGTTAGCTCAAAAACGCTAACCTGTTTCGGAGACGGAGGGCGCGTATTTCCACTCTATTGGTTATGTGCTCGATGATTCGTACCAACCACAGACGGTACCAACGAAAATATGTGACGTCATGAGTGACGTCATTAAGCAGTGCTAACGGTGCACACGAAAAAGAGGTAGTGCAGTGTGTGCGCCAATGTCAAACTCGAATTTGACGTTTAAGTTGTTAAAGGAGTTTATAGTCTTTTGATACTCTTTATATTTTTGTTAACCCTGTGTTTGTCATGTGTGTATCTTAGCAACCGTTGTTTTATTGTCTAATAAAAATATTCTTCCATCTGTTATAATGAATGCCGACTTTATTATTTCATGACTAAACAGATAATAGTTCTATTTTTATCTGAAGCTGGTATAAGACAAAGGCTCACAATGCCCTATACGCCGCAACAAAATGGCGTAAGCGAGCGTGAAAACAGAACCTTGGTCGAAGCCGCTCGCTCACTGATGCACTCTCACCAAGAATTACCCGTTGCTGCATGGGCAGAGTTAATAAATACTGTTACATACGTACTGAACAGAACTGGCCCAACATCAGAAACTAGCAAATCACCATTTGAGTTGTGGTTTGGGAAAAAACCATCAATTAAACATCTCAAAGTAATCGGATGCGAATGTTACGCTCACGTTCCGCAACAAAAGCGAACAAAGATGTCCAAGAAGGCAGAGAAATGTACCCTAATTGGTTACGATGGTGACGAAGGCTATCGCTTGCTGAATAAGCATGGTAAGTTGGTGAGGTCAAGAGATGTAGTATTTAATGAATCAGTATTGGAGTCGATTGGTTTGGATGTTGCTGAAGAACATACTTCAATTGAAGTCAACATACCGCTTACAACACCACCAATGTGTAATACAAGGGAGGATAATCGCATCGAGTCTGAAACTATTACTGCAAACAGTCAGCATGAGCATAGCTCAACTATGCCTTCCACATCGCTTGGTTTAGACGTAAGCCAGGAAGAGGAGAGCCAAGACCCTACTGAACCACTCGAACCATCTCCAACAGAAACACCGTCAATGCCATCGCCTTCTGAAGATTTGGATGATAATGATGTTGATGACGCTGATGATTTACAAAATTCGGATGACTCAGTAGAGATAACACCTAGAATGACTCTACGGGATAGAAGTCAGCTACGACCGCCTACTCGGTTCGATGATTATGTCATGATGTCAGCGGTAGCAATAAATGGAAGTCATGAACCTAATAACTATAAAGAAGCAATGACTAGTCCTCAGAAAGATCAATGGGTTAAAGCAATGGAGAGTGAGGTGAAATCTTTAAAGGAAAACAAGACATGGATACTTGTTGATCTTCCTAAAGATAGAAAACCTATATCCTGTAAATGGATATATAAAATAAAAACCAATACAGATGGATCGCTAGATAAATTCAAAGCCAGGCTAGTTGCTCGAGGTTACACACAGACGAAAGGCATCGACTATGATGAGACATTTAGTCCTGTTGCTAAGATGACAACGATAAGATCAGTCTTAAGTGTAGCTGCAAATGAAGGATTAAAACTCACACAGTTTGATGTTTCCACCGCATTTCTGTATGGTTCATTAGACGAAGAAATTTATATGAAGCAACCTGAAGGCTATACAGACGGATCGAACAAGGTGTGTAGACTCAAAAGAAGTCTATATGGTCTAAAGCAGGCTCCACGTTGTTGGAATAAATGTATGGTTGATTATTTGAAGACCATTGGATTCAAGCAGTGTAATACCGATCCATGTCTATTCATTCGAAAGCGTGGAATTAATAAGATTATTCTCGCTCTGTATGTAGATGATGGCCTTATTGCCTATACAAATCAGAAAGACTCTGATAAGTTTATATTAGAGCTAAAGAGAAGATTCAAAATCACTGTTAAAGATGCTTCATATTTTCTAGGATTGGAAATAAAGATCTCAAATGAAAACATAAGAGTATCTCAGAAACATTATGCTCAGAAAGTACTGGATCGTTTTGATATGAGTGATTGCAAACCTGTCAGTACTCCTATGCAAAAGGATGGAATAACAGATTGCGATAAAGAACAGAATCCTATAGCATTTCCTTATAGAGAAGCTGTTGGTGCACTTACATACCTAGCAGTCGGTACAAGACCTGACCTGTCTTATGCTGTTAGCGTTGTATCCAGAACACTGGACACTCCCAGTAAAGAAGATCTCCATAAGCTTAAACGTATCCTAAGATATATTAGAGGTACTTTGGACTATGGAATCACGTATAAGAGGAATTTCAATGCTGGTATTCTGGATTGTTATAGTGATTCTGACCATGGCGGAGACAATTCTACTGGACGGTCGACATCGGGTATATTATGTTTATATTCTGGAGGAGCAATATCTTGGTTGAGTAGACGACAAACGTGTGTGGCAATATCCAGCACCGAAGCAGAGTTGGTCGCAGCGAGTGAAGCAGCTCGAGAGATTGTGTGGATTAAGAGACTATTTGGCGAGATATCGGATCTAAAACAAATCCCTAAGCTGAAGGTGGATAATGATGCAGCGATAAAGATCTCACATAATCCCGAACTCCACAGAAGAACTAAACATATTGCTCTGAGACATTTCTATGTCAGAGAACTCGTCACTGATGGTGAAATACATGTGGAGTATGTTCCCAGCGAGTTCCAGTTAGCAGATTTGCTAACTAAGGCATTACATAAGCCACGGATTGTATCAATTGGTGCGCATATGGGTTTGATACAGTAAGGGTTGCCAAAAAGGGAGGATGTTAAAGGAGTTTATAGTCTTTTGATACTCTTTATATTTTTGTTAACCCTGTGTTTGTCATGTGTGTATCTTAGCAACCGTTGTTTTATTGTCTAATAAAAATATTCTTCCATCTGTTATAATGAATGCCGACTTTATTATTTCATGACTAAACAGATAATAGTTCTATCATAAGTGTGTGAATTATTACAGTATACATTTGAGTTTTGAGTTAATAAAGACTCGTTATAGCTACTTTATTTACTAAAATAATTTTATTTTACTCTATCAACAATAATTCTAGTGCTATTTTAGTGTTTAAATGGTTTTTACATGAACTCTTCTTAGACGTTTGACATTTACACACAAAGCGTGGATCAAACTGATTGCTCGCAAATAGTGCACATAGCACCGTATTCAATTCGGTCCAAGGCGTTTACACTGAGGTTTGCACTGTTGGTAACGTTCGTAGTGTTTGCGCATTTTGGACTGCAGGGTAGTTAGAGATGCAAGAGAATATGTTTAAGAGTGCGTTCCAAAACCAGGTGAAGCCAAGGAGACAGCGTAAGAAAGCTTTAATTGGTGTAAAATAACTATAGTTTAACAAAACTAACCAATGGTGCTTCTTAATAACGGCCAATAGTGAGCTATAATTTACTCTACCCCGAGTAAATTGAAATCGTATTGGAACGCACCCCCACCCCTCAAGATTTAGTTTGTTTGTTAGGGTTTTTGGCTTGGTCTCTAAGACCTTTGAGCCATATCTTCATTTGGTAATGCGTAGACAGAGAAGTGTATAGACAAATGCATATTTTCCTTCTCATTCACACAAAAAAGAGAATTACTTATGCACACCTACTGTGAAAAACAAGGATAAAACATATGAATTTTTTGTTTCACTAGCGTGGCCGACATTTTCAAGGCCAGCACAACTATGTGCTAAACAAAGTTGACAGTTTGTTCCTGATTATTCTAAGTGATTGTGAAAAATATTATTAAAAAGTGTTAAATCTGCTCCCAAGCATAATTTAAAGTAAAAATATATTAGACACCATAGTTTTTCTTTAAAATTACATCGGAAAAATGGTTTGATGTTGTGTTATTACATGCAAAACTGATAGCGAACGTAAACTTGATGGCATAACTTTCTACTTGTAAGTATAGTATACTTTTGTATAGTTTGTGTTCTTGAAATTTATTTTATGTCATACATGAATAGAAATGCGCATTATGTAGATTAAACAATAATGATTAATAGTCATAATAGTAAAATTAAATTATTCATAACCTAAAAATTATTTCGTATCGTGTTACCAACATTACCCATAGAAGTTCCCTAAAAACCTTGCACTATTATTTCGAATTGCAGTTAACTTCTATTGCATTATTTTAGTTCATATTTTTACAGAATGGTATTTTTATATACTTATCTGATTTTTTATAAATAAATAGTCCGGCCTGTGACAGAGTATTGGTCTTCTTTTAAATATGCCTGTAATTTAGTAATTAAGTTAGATAGAAGATTATAGTTACCTACTATTCTGATTCTTTATAAATGAAATTGTACTGTTATCTTGTAGCTATTTTCAGCTACACCAGATTATAAATAGATCTTAGTTAGTAATAATGTGGACTTAATTAATATTTAAAAAAAAAATACAACTATACTGACTTATTTTAAACAGAATTTACAAAACCTTGTAATATTAATTGTGCTTCTATAAAATGATCTCTGAATATTTTGTCATTTTGTTATAGTTTTCCATCAAACAATGATATAAAGAAGCAATGGATTGAAGCCACCGGTCGAATAAATTGGCAACCAAAACTAACATCATCATTTCTCATGCCTAACGCCGTTCCTCAGCTGGTAACAACACAGCATTTTTGAAATATCCATAGTAAACTTGTGTTGTTTAAGGGACACTAAAGAAATTTAATTATGATTGAAACTTGCCAAACAAAAATAAAAATAATATTTCAATAAAGAAATTTGATTAATTTTGTTGTTTTTTTTTTTTATTTGATTTGATAATATTTTTCTTTGTATTATTGTATAGGTATCTTCAATTTTTAGTTAGTTCTTCTTTATTCTGTGGCACTTCTTAGGGTGCGTTCCAAAACAATTTCAATTTACTCAGGGTAGAGTGAATTTTACTCTAAGCCGTTCCAAAACAAACCCGAGTGAAACCGAAGGTAAACAAACATTTACTCTGACAGTTGCTCTAGTATTTTGGAACGACTTAGGGGAGAATAAAATTTACCCCGCGGGGGCGATTTTTATCGGTGTCTGAAGACCGGCAAAATTTACCTGATACTTAGCTGTCAATCTGTTGAGCATCATTTATGTTTTCATTGTCGTGAAATGTAAATGCCTTAGGTTCCAGTTTTACTTCTTACCACGACAAAGTAGTCTAATACAATGGACCTACAGAGAAAGAGTGACGAGTTCTACATCTTAATTTTATTATTAATACAAAGTATCATCAATTTACATATAGGGACTATTTTCAACCTATATGTCTATACAAGGGGAACCCGAAGTTCCCCAGGAAGACCTCCTCCATCCCCTCACAGTCTTTCCCTTGCCTCCGTTACCTTTTCTTAATTACTTTTACTTTACTCACTCTTTCTCCCTTCATGGCCTTTAATCTAGATTGCTATTACTTTAAAGGACTTACCGATTTTCTGCCCCGCTTCGCTTTCCTTTATTTCTCGTCTTTTATTAAGTGCTTTACCTTTTTGCTTCTACCTTCACCAAAACCTTTTCTACTTTATTCACTCAATAGCCTTTTATTTATAACCAACAAAATGCCCGCCAAAAAACAGTCTGTCCAACCTTACCGCAATAAAAACGTTTCGTTTCACTCACCTGTAGTCAGGAATCGCGTTCTTCCGCGACACTCCCGACGACCAAGAAAACCGCAGCAAGTTGACGTGTCCATTCAGCAATTTTCTCTCTCGCTTTAATTGCAGCATCTCTTTTAGTTCTTACTTCAACATCTCGACTTTTAACTTCTAATTCTTTATCAATTTCTGAATTAATTTGTTCATTAGAATCCTGAGCTAGTATTTGGGGAATATGGTTAAATTCAGCCTGCTGAATTTCTATTTCCTTGGTGTTTTGTTCTGTATCCCTAGACTCAAAAGGATTCAATTGCAGGCCACATAAATCCTCACTCATGTAATTTATACTTGGATCTAGACTATCTCCGTTGTGACCTTTGTCGTCAGTTACAGCTTCTACATTCTCTTCAGTATTAGTAGTTTCTTCTACTTCTAAGGGATACAGGTGACCTAATGAGCGAATTAGTTCAGTGCTTCCAACTTTTACTCTAGCTATTCTACATGCTCCATCAGAGCCTTTTATTAAAGACACAATTTTACCCACCTTCCATAAGTCTCTATTTTTTGAGTCTCCTTTAATCTGAACAATATCGCCAAGTCTTGGACACTCCTTTGACTTTATCCTTGGTTGTTTGACAGAATTATTATACCTTTCTCGTAATCCAAGTAGATACCGGTTGACAAACATCCTTTTGTATTCTTCTAAGACTATATTCCCTCTCTTCCATCCTTCTATGATGTCGCGCTTTGTCACTGTGGTTTCAGTAAAATTTGTCTGTTCAGAAACTGCTGGTTCAGTAACAATACACTTTCCCATAGAAAGAAAATCTGCTGGCTTAAGAATATAGTCGTATTCTGAACTCACATATGTTAACGGTCTAGTATTAATTACTGCTTCAATTTCTTTGATCACAGTCAACAGTTGACCATTTGTCAGTAGATGTTTATCTAATGTTTTCTTTAGGCATTGTTTTACAACTCCAATTAAACGTTCATAGAAACCTCCATTCCACGGAGCAAGTTGTGGTATAAATTTCCACTTGATCTTATTTTTTATGCAAATTGTACTTTCTAAAATCTCTGCAGATAATTTGAATTGGAGTGCATTATCAGATACAATAAGAGTTGGAACCCCTTTTGATGCTATGAACCTCCTTATAGCCTGCAAACATTCTTCAGCAGTTAGATCAGCCACAACTTCCATATGAACAGCTCGCACAGCTAGACATGTCATTAAGCACACCCATCTTTTCTCATTTCCGGAATTGGTCTTTACATACAAGGGACCAAAATAGTCGATTCCTGTATATGTGTATGGTGCACTGTAATTAACGCGTTCTGTTGGTAAATCTGGAGTAGGCGGTAAACTATATGGCCCTCCTCCATGCTTTACACATCTTTGGCATTTATGTATGACCTTTTGAACTTGTAATCTTCCCTTTGGTACCCAATAACGTTGACGCAAAATACTCAATGTATGAGATACACCAACATGATAATTTTTCTCATGTATTTCTTGAATAACTCGTTTTGTGAAGTTACAATCTATTGGTATGAGCACAGGATGTTTCATATCATAGTCCCATGACGTATGAGCCATTCTGCCTTGGCATCGCAGTAGTCCATCTACGTCCATGAATAAGCCTAAGTTACGGCTTAAATTAGTTTGCTTGCCACTTACTTCATCTGGATAGTATTGCTCCTGTAACTTCTTGATTAAATTGACTTCACTCAATACACTGTCATCTGGTTCATTAGGAATTTTCGCACATACCTCTTGTTCTTCCTCTATCTCTAGGACATGATCTTCTGGGAATGTAGTGACCAGAGACTCCCCAGCCGCGCAAAAAGTGCTAACTTCAGAAGCACTTGGCCATGAGTCTGGATTATTTAATAGAAATTGAGGCCCATGATACCACAACTCTTCTTGATTGTACCATTTCTCTGGCCTTGTTGCAATATCAGCTGGATTAACATTTGTATTAACATAGCGCCAATCGGTGTTTTTATTCTGTTTTATTTCGTTGACTCTTCTAGCAACAAATGGATGAAGTAGCTTGTTAGATTTCATCCAACAAAGAACAATGTTACTATCTGTCCAGAGATATTGCCTGTGTATGGATAGTCCTAAAGAGTTCTTTACGTAAGTAAGCAAGCGACTTCCAATAGTGTAACCCACAAGTTCCAGTCTTGGTATATTTAAGTTAGGCTTCTGTTTTACTGGTGTAACACGAGATTTTGACATTATTAATACAGTTCTGATATTCTTAAATCCTATTATTCTCAAATATGTTACAGCCGCATAAGCCTTTTCAGAGGCATCAGTAAAACAATGTAATTCAAACTTTGTATCTTTGTTGATCTTAATATTGTAGCCAATATAACGTGGAATTCTAATATCTCGTAGTACTTCTAAATTTTTTATTATATTTATCCATTTTTTTTCCAATTCTTCGGGTAATGGAGAGTCCCAATCTAATTTCCTCAACCATAATTCCTGCAAGAGCAGTTTGGCTGGCAATATTAATGGAGATACAAAGCCACATGGATCAAAAAAGGAGGCAATCGTTCTTAAAATTTCTCGTTTGTTTTTGCTGTTCTTATTGTGTTCTTCAGTAAATATACTTTCTTTAAGTTTGATCTGCAGAGTATCTTCTAGCACATTCCATAATAAACCTAAAACCTTAGTCTGCTTTGTGTTACTTGCTTGATGCTGTTTTGGTATCCAATCAAGAAAGGTCCTATCATTTGAGATCCATTCCCTAATATTCATAGACATTTCTTGAAATGCTTTTCTTGTGATTGTATAGAGTTCCTTTGCTTTATCGGTAGATGAAGTTCCCGTGACCAGGTTGTCTACATAGCACTTGTTTGCCATTTCTGCAAGTACCGCATCTTCTTTTCTTAACAAGTGGTATCTAATTGTAGCAGTTAAAAGGAACGGACTTGAAATTATGCCAAATGGTACGCGACAAAATCTCAGATATAATATATTGTTTTCTATGGTACCTTTAGTTATATCCTTTAGCCATAGAAATCTAGTTACATCCCGATCATCCGCTTGTAATCCCACTTGCAGAAATGCCTTTTCTACATCAGCTAGTATTGCCACTTTATTAGTCCTAAAACTTAAAAGTAATGCATTTAAATCTTCAATCATAGTAGGACCTCTATACAAGCACTCATTCAAGCTCTTCTGCATTTTAATTTTAGCTGAAGCATCGTAAACAATACGACTTCTTTTTCCTTCTTGCTGAACTAAGTGATGCGGTAAGTAATGCAGAGGCGACTTATTTGTATTCTGAGATGGTGGTACAATCTCTATTACTCCAACCTTTAATTGTTCTTGTAAAATATTATTATATTCTTTTAGTGTTTCTTGATCAAGACGCCTGACAAGATTTATTAATCGTCCCATTGCTAATCCAAAGTTGTTAGGTAGCTCTGGAGGGTTATGAATCCATGGCCACTTCACTTGATAACGTTGATCTACATATCTAACAGTTTCATTGAAATGTTGTATAGCTTCTTCTTCTCGAGTGGCCTTTATGGAGTCACATATGCCAATACTCTCAAGAGCCCATAAAAATCTCATATCCATATCCCGTAGAGGTAAATCTGGCTCAGTATAATAAGGATAGTGTGATTCATCAGACCGGCAATATGTTATAATAGATAATACATTTTCCTTTTCCCTTTCCATGTAGTTCAGATGACCGGTGATAACCCATCCAAAATCAGAATCAACCACAAAAAGATTATCTTGAATCTTTATTTTTTCCGTTCTCATAAAGGAGAAATAGTAATCATTACCAATCAATAAGTCTATTTTCTCGGCAAGTCTATCATCAGCGGGAATATCTACCAAATGATTTATTTTAACAGTAGGTAAGTTTGAATTCTTTATTATGTGAGGCACCATATTTACCCTAATTTTCCTTTGGATTCCACGTTTAGTATCAATAATAATTTCAGCAGAAGGACTTGAAGTTTCTTTAGGCTTATCTGATCCAAAGGTAAAAATCATCAATAAATCATCATTATCGGGAACTAATTTTAATTTGTTTGCTGTTTGTGTGGTGATATAGCTTCTCTGGCTTCCACTGTCCAGCAGCACTCTACATTTTACTTCATTGTTCTGGTTTTTCACAATGACTGTGGCCGTCTGTAAAAAGGAGCACTGATTAGGCACATGTGAGAAATTATAGGTCTCATACACTCTTTCAGTTCTAATACCTATTTTCCTTGGACACAGTGCTTGATTGTGATCTCCTTTACAGTAGAAGCAATTCTTCTTTATTTTGCATGTTCTTATGTTATGTCCTTCTCTAAAGCAACAATAACATTTCTTGCCCAGTAAACGTTTTCTTTCACCAACTGTATTAAACTTAGTGCAGTCACTATTGTAGTGATCCCCTTTACAAAAAACACATTCAATCCTTGAGCGTTTTTGACTTGTGCTTGGAGTAAAATTCTTCCTTTTTCTGTTGTTCTTATCAAATTTGAATTTATGTTTATTGTTGTGACTTGTTATTAAAAGAGATTCTGTAGTTATAGATGGAACAGGTGGATTCATGTGTATGTCACCTCTTGTCCTATGTGACCTCTCCATTGCAGATATAATATGCTCCAAGGTTAATCTTACTGAATTTACTGAGTTATCTTTAGTAGCGGCGCTAACTTCATATACAACTTTGTCAGGAAATTTTCTTAATAGGGTAATTCTTAGGTGATTTCCATCAGTTTGTTCGCCTAATGAATGCAATACTCGTAGATGCCGTTCAATAATGTTTAATGTATTTCTACATTCAGATGGTGTATCACCCGCTTGGGGTAATTTAAGTAGGGCATCGTAATGCGCATCAATCAAAGTGTCTGTTTTTCCATACCTACTCTTTAGTGTGTCAAGAGCAATGCTATAATTGGCATTTGTAACAGCGAGACCCTCTACTGACTCCAAAGCCGAACCCTCTAAAGAACCTATTAGATATGCCAGTTTATCAGCACCACTTAGGTTCCTTGTATGGACTGTGGATTCAAATCTATCCCAAAATTCATGCCATTTCAGCAAGTCTCCAGCAAATTTTGGTAATTGTAATTTTGGCAGCTTACAGTGATTAGATGCAAAGTGTGTGTTTGAATCTTGAGATTGAGTTGTTATTATGCTAGCCTCTATACTAGCCAATATATCTTCAGCAGACAGTTGAGCATTTGTTCCCCTAGTAACAAGCTCAGATGAACATTGACTTATATATTTTTGTATTTCTGAGTTCACTAGGTTCAATGTTTGTCTTAGTAAAAATTTTGTTCTCAGAAATTCTTGTAAGGCTATGGGTTCTGTTTCAGCAAGATCGTACAATTGACGAGCGTCATTTACTGCCTTTTCCAGTTTTTCAAAAATAAGAGTTAGTCTTGACTCCATCTTTATTGGAAATCGCAACACGCCGGTTATTGTATTCCTGTAATATACCGGGCATCGTATTAAAATATAGTCTTCATTCTCTCACTTAAATAGGGCTCAAGAACAATGAACAATCCCTCTTATTTAAAAAAAAGTTTCAGTAAGTAGATAGGTACCTACTCTAAATATTTTCTACAGAAGATTTTATTTTTTCTTGTTACTATTAAGGTAAAATAGTGTTATAAAATATTTCTTATTTCAGCTAAAGAAACAATTATGGTTGTAAGGTCATTAAAGAAATGTTCTCGAAGAAAGAAACTCGTAACCTTTTTGAATCGCCGGTACATAAACAACAAATACAGTACTCGTCTTGTCGATATTAGTATTAATCGGTATTTAACGTTTTACACTTTTGTTTTTCCGTCTTTATGCAAATCAAACATAATAATACAAGTAAAGTACTTACCAATTTTTCCAAGATATAAAAACAATGGCGGGTATAGTATAAACACTTTGTAAAAGTTTTCAATGGCAAAGAAAATGAAACAAGAAAATTTAGTAATGCCAACATGACATAACCAAAGAACGTTCGGAAACGCACATATATTTTTTTTTTTTTTTGTAAGTGACGAATAATCGGATATTCCGTAGTTTTATATTTTAAAAATGTAGCGTATAAATTTTCTTCATAATTTTTAGTCATATTATTATTTAAACAAAATATAAAAATAATTTGACAAAAGTCTGTGGAGAGTAGTTCGGTATAATAGTTATGATTTGGTTTGATCAGCCATCTTAAATTTGGCCACAACTGTGAAAATCTTTAACCTTGTCATTTCAAATGTAAATGCAAAAAATAAAAAATGAGTTGCTGGATACTCCCCCTCGTAAATGGCTAGGTATTAAATTAATTATGTAGGTAGGTATTTTCATGAGCACCGCCTGCCTCATCAGTCGACATAATTACATTTATTATAAGGAAACTGATTTAGTTTATCGTAAGCCCGCTATAATTTAGCCTTTCTTGTAATTTTAATATTTCTTAGCGGCCCTCTCCCCAGCAGCACATGCACTTCCCTTTTTTTTTGTGACATGTTGCGCTTCTCCTTCACGTGGCAAGATTTTAAAACCACGCGCGACTTATCACCGGCTGCCGAAAGTAAAATTTTATTAGCGGGCGGTCTCCTCAGCAACACATGCACTTCTTTATGCCATGTTGCGCTTCTCCTTCACGTGGCAAGATTCTGGGACCACGCGCGACTTATCACCGGTTGCCGAAGAGACCCCTTGTATACAAAACGACTGACTACCATGCGCGCCAGCGTCCATCGAGCTGGCCAGGCTGTTCTCCTTGTAGCTTCTTGCTACGACGCCACCGTGCACTAAGCAGGGCTGGCCCTCTTTCCGGGGATTGACAGCCAGTCAACCACTATACCTTGTCGCTTCTTTGCGACGACGCCACCGTGCACCATGCAGGGCTGGCCCTCTTTCCGGGGATTGACAGCCAGTCAACCACTATACCTTGTCGCTTCTTTGAGACGACGCCACCGTGCACCATGCAGGGCTGGCCGTCTTTCCAATGTGTCAAAGCAGATAGACCTACTCACACATTATTGTTCTCGACATAAATTTTATTTCTTCAATTTATCAGCCAGAACGATAAGGAGTATCCCAGCACCTCCACCATTTTGTCGTGAAATGTAAATGCCTTAGGTTCCAGTTTTACTTCTTACCACGACAAAGTAGTCTAATACAATGGACCTACAGAGAAAGAGTGACGAGTTCTACATCTTAATTTTATTATTAATACAAAGTATCATCAATTTACATATAGGGACTATTTTCAACCTATATGTCTATACAAGGGGAACCCGAAGTTCCCCAGGAAGACCTCCTCCATCCCCTCACAGTCTTTCCCTTGCCTCCGTTACCTTTTCTTAATTACTTTTACTTTACTCACTCTTTCTCCCTTCATGGCCTTTAATCTAGATTGCTATTACTTTAAAGGACTTACCGATTTTCTGCCCCGCTTCGCTTTCCTTTATTTCTCGTCTTTTATTAAGTGCTTTACCTTTTTGCTTCTACCTTCACCAAAACCTTTTCTACTTTATTCACTCAATAGCCTTTTATTTATAACCAACAAAATGCCCGCCAAAAAACAGTCTGTCCAACCTTACCGCAATAAAAACGTTTCGTTTCACTCACCTGTAGTCAGGAATCGCGTTCTTCCGCGACATTCATATTCATGACCAAATTTTTGAATTATTATTTTTGTAACTACACAAAAACGATGGTTACTGTCAAATAGTATTTTATTTACATAAAGTTCAAAGTTAATTTATTAAATTCGTGCGCAGTGTTGTCCAATATATGATAATAAACAAATTAAAATGGCGACATGTCACGTTTTCATATTTTTACTCGAGATTTCCTCGTTAGCGTTCTAAAACATGTTTTTTTCTCTTTCGAGCGTCAAGCTCTGACTATTCACGAAGTAAATTTTACCCTGGCGTCACTGGTTTTGGAACGCACCCAATAGATTATGTAGTGCGATTTTCTTAAGTGATTCGAGACTCTGTAATCGACAACAAGCAGGAATTTTTCATAGAAAATATAGTTTCAACTTACGCCAAGCTCGACATAGTGCGCTAGTTTTTATGAAAAATTACCGGCTCGTCGATTTAAGAGATTCGCAGTACGGTAGGTACTTCTTCGGCATTTTAGTCAAAAAGTAATAAAACCCCATACGAAGTCCGTTCAATAAGTCAGTTTACTATGGTAAGTATTATATAAAATTATTGAAAATTACTACAGAACCATACATTGAATGACATTATAATAGAAAGCATTTCAAAACTAGTAATAATGTACACAGAATGTTATTCAAATATTTTAAATAGTATACTGACATACCTAACGAAACTATTATCTTTGGCATTTCGTATTAAACTCAAAAAATGGGAAAATATTTTATTATGGTAACACTTCATATCTATCAGTCTATCTCACAAGCGGCACGCTATCTAATCGTCTATACACTTCTCTGTCTACGTGGTAATGCCTTATTTCTTGATCTTCGCATTAAAATATGGGCGTCACACATTTAAATGCATCTAGGAGGTGCTTGGAAAGAAATGCGTGGAAACAGACCTCATGATGGTGACTGATGAGAGAGAATTGTATTATGGGATTTCCAACCACTATACAATTCTCAACATCGTACACCACATAACCTTATTATGTCAATGATTCCTCATAACTGTTCCTCACCACGGATGCAACGACACAACTTTCACTGCACAAAATCCACTCCGAAGCAATCTTGAATTATCGAATTATAGATCGACATCCAGACGCCATGGTTTTCCGCCAAACCGTAGACCACGAAGATAAGTAAAATATAAGCTTCTTGGTTTCTCTGTCTACGCGCCAAACATAGGAGCAAATATACCAAGCTCTTAGCGCCAAACTAAACACTCCGTTCCTCCGTTCTTATCTTAGGTCATGGAATTTCTTAAGTTTATAGTCTTGTTTTCTTTATTGATAGTGCAGTGACTTAAATTGATCGTTAATTTCACGAATATATTCGATTGCACTATACGAATATTGTATCGAAATTAAAATAAAAGATTATGGTAGATTATTAGTGTTATGTTAGTTAAATTTTAATTTGAATATTTACTTAAATAGTGAATGTTTTTGATAAAAACAGAGAATTGATCAAATCCTAAGTGATTTATTTATTTATTTATAAGTAGATTTGATGAAACCACGGCGGATTGTAAAATAAAAAGATTTTATCATTTCACTCAGCGAATCTCAAAACGTATGTAGGGTGGAGTATTTGCAGTCTTAGATCAAAATTCCGGAAAAAAAAAACTGAAGGCCGATCGCTGCGGAGAACGCACTGAGGCCCGTTTTATAGAAATGTATGTAGTAGTAAAAGGCAAGGCGTAGTTTCATTAGGTACATGTGTGTGTGTGCGTGTAACTGTGTAAGTAACTCTGTACTGTGAGCGTGTAACACGGGCGACGCGCGTAGGCGTAGTTATATTTTATCTACCTCGGTGTGTAAAGAACACACAAAGCTCCGTCTTCACTTTTTACATATAAATGATGTACTGAGTATAAATTAAATAAAACAAACTCGCACTTAACTGTTTCTTGATAAACTCATTAAAGGAAGAGATCGCTCGCATAGCGATAAGACCGCCCATTGTACATTTTTTTGTTCTTGTGTTTTTATGATACTTTTAAATTATGGCTGATGTACAATAAAGAGTATTCTTTCTATCTATCATTAAGTGTCTTCTAATTTGCTCCGGGGTTGCATAGGGGGTCAAAAATTTTGTTTTTTTTTTGACACTGATGCACCGTTTCCGACATATTAGCCTTTTTGTGAGTAATTTTCTTCAAATTATGCCAAGTTGAAGTTCCATACAAAATTAAAAAATATTCTAAGTCTTGGTTCCATACGTTGAATACCGTTGAATTTGTATAAGTCCTGCACTCCCCTTGCTACACAAGGTAAAAAAAAGCGAAAAATATTTAAAGTTAAAGCTTCATATAAAATCTCTCGAAAATCAGTAAGTATATTCTTATATCTCCATACTAAATCACTTGAATAATTTCTTTTTTTTTGATAAATCTAAGTATCTCTTTTGGATAGCAATTACTTTGACGCCAATTTAAGACAGTTACAACAGTCTCAAATTGGCGTCAAAATAATACAGTTAGAGCTTATTTTTGATGAGTAGTACTAGTACGTACTTTTGGGGACCTGAATCACCCAAAACCCTTTTGCGTTATAAAAAAATCGGGAGTGGTCTCCCCTTGACTTTCTCGTAAACCAGAAACGACTGAAAAGTAAAAGTATGTATTTCTTCTATGTAATATAAGGGTTATTCCGTATTCATCCTATGACATCCCTCCCCATTTCCTTACTCAACCCAAACTAGCATTCCTAACTCAACCTAATAGACTATTTTAATATATTTTCTTTATTCAACCCATTCCTTACTCATCCCAAAGCAAATATTACCATAAAAAGTATGGATAGCAAAACAACGCTTTATATTTTTTCAGAAAATTATTATACGATAAAAATACTTACTTAGTATTAGAAATTAAATGTGCTCAGTATAAAAACTATTATATACATGTTTTATAATGTTTGTTTTTTCGAGATGGAGTCGTTAAATAAAAACAAACAATGCGTATCTCTGCGTTCATAAACAGTGTCAGTACGAGAAAAAAATATCGAAGAATGAAGACAAATTGGTGCGTCGACCTCTTCATCAGTTAATGAAAAGGAAAATGAAGTCGGAATCAACAGTGCTCTCCAAGAATTATTTCATCAAAAATTATGCCGGGCCACCGCCTAGAAAAATTGTCTCTGTTTATTTATTTCAAAGTATAATTTTTGTCTTAATACGAAATGCATAAAATAAATATTTAAATGATCGAAGTCTAGTTAATAGAAATAATAATTTGTATTATTCAAGATGTACTTATTATGCCTAAAGTTGTTATCTTATTTCGATACCTAAGTACTCTACTAGTCTTATTCATAATGGTTTCTCTTTAATTTGTGATTTTTACAAACGATTTTAAAACTGTAGTTGATTGTATCTTGTTAGTAAAAGTTTAAAAATAATAGCTTTGTTGATCTTGAAGATATTATACAGTTTTCTTTATTTTATGTTAATTCTAAACTTTATAGTCCCAGTCGTTCCTCACTCTCTTTGTTTTTTTAAAGCATTTTACCTGTATGCTTTTGATCAGACAACCCAGTAGTAACATGATAGTGAAAGATGGCTTGACATTGTAGATTGTAAAATGTTTGTTATAAATATTTTTATTCATTGCTGTTTACTTTATAAAAGATCTATATTTTTCATGATTTGTTGGTAAGTAATAATTGTTTAGGAGAACATAGTTTACGAGAACATAATATATAATAGAATTGTGTTACTTTTTTATTAAAATTTTATATATATTGTTAATTCGTTCTGATAACAATCAGATTTACTGCCATTTTATTTAATAGAACAATATATAAGCAAAAGTTAACTGGGCTTGAAAATATTTTTGTTCAGACCGTACACACAAATCTTACATTTTTACGTGTTTTTTACTTCAGGTTGAGCTAGGCATACTGATGGGATGAATAAGGAATTTAAAATTAAATTTTTGTTGTGGGTTGAGTAAGGAACATAAATAGGTTGAGCAAGGAAGTCATATCTTATGACGTCTCATCCTCCTCATTATTTTTTCCTAATATGGAATAACCCAACAATAATATGAATGCAATTTCAATAAAATGTTAATTATAATAATATTAAAAGTTTCAACAACTAAGCGCTGGTAGTTTCCGAAATATCGTCAACTGGAACTAACTACCTACTGAAATAAACCTTTCCGTATAGGTAGTGCAAAAAGTGCCAGTATTGGGAGGTGACATTGGTTTCCAGAAGCCCGTAAAACCCTTTCATTGTGACCACAAGGTAGCGCTATAGTTGCGATCGTAAAAAAACATTGAGATCACATGAGATCTACATGATACTACATTATATCACAATGATTAATAAATTGCCAATAGCAGATCCACGTGACAACCCTTGGATTTAAGCAAAAAATCTTTTGTTGGGCAACAGCCTTCTAATGGCATAGGAGGCTTGGTATTAGGGAGACCATAAAACAAAGTTATGCCGAATTCTATGGCAGTATGTTGACTTATGGCCAGTTTTAATAACTTATCTATCTACACTTTTGCTTACTAGGGATAAGATTTTGAGAGATATCCTATACAAAATATGTCAAAATTCTACCGTTGCAATGGAAACTGTCGGTAGTTATTAGTTAGATACTTAGATAAGTTATTGAAACTCGCCATTATTGCACCAGAAATATATAATTATTATGTAGGTTTATTTGTCCAATAACTAGTACAATAGGTATTATTGTTAATGATAGGTAGGTACTTAATTTGAGCACAGATAATAATAATTATACTATTTGGGCTAGATAATTTGTGTGAGCGTAAAAAAATATTAGAGAATAATAATAAGATAGAAAATGGTAATTTTTTAGGTTCCATATGGTTTCCCGGTCTGTCCCATTGGTCCCATGCAATTATTACATAATTATCTTCATACAACTTCGTTTATCTCAATATAATCGACAGTTTGGAGGTGTAAAATAAGGATTTGATACTTACTTAGCGCAAGCAGGGAAAAATGTTACTGAGATTAATAATTGATTAATAATTTGATTTGATTATATTTAATGAGAATTAAATATAATCAAATCAAATCGGCCAAGAAAAAGTCTTCAATGATTAGTAACACCTATTGTCGGGTCTCCTCTCCTATGTAGGTATATAGGTAATCTATTTTCATTTCATGAAATTCTTATTAATATACAGTAAGATTTTTTTTTTCGGGTCAGTATGGGGAAATTCTGAACTATAAGAGATAGAGAAAGACTCTCTTAGGAACCGTGATCTTAATTTTAGATAAAATAAAAAAAAAATAACATTTGAATAGACTTGGAGATATTGTATTTTTTGAAATTTTTTTTTGTTATTTCGATTGTATATCACTATACAAATCAAAAATTGTATGGAGACCATAGGTCTAAAATTGCTAGAAGTTGTTGAAATTGCTGGAAATTAACATTACAACATAAATGATACCCTCTCAACAAATCCTTTATTTCGGAATTTGACAACGATTCAGGCATTTTACTTATTTAGTTCACCATTGAATTCACAACACAACTAATAAATTGACTAAATTGTGCATTTAATAAATGACAGATACACGAAAAAAAATTAAAATTCGAATGCTTTTTATTTTCTATACTTTTTATTTCTAAATCGGCCAGTTAGTTTTTACTACTAAAGAAAACTATTAATGTTTAACTAACAAAGAAAACTAAAACGTTAATTTCAACAACTTTTAGTAAGTTTTGTTGGGCAACAGACCTATGGTCTCCATACAATTTTTGGTTTGTTTAGTGATATACAATCGAAATAACAAATATTTTTATTTCATCAAGTCCGATATCTCTAAATCTATTAAGATTTAAATTTTTTTTAATACTATTTTTATTTTATCTAAAACTAGCGACCCGCCCCGGCTTCGCACGGGTGCAATGCTTATGTAAATATGCATGTATTATACATATAAACCTTCCTTAAGAATCACTCTATCTATTAAAAAAAACCGCATCAAAATCCGTTGCGTAGTTTTAAAGATCTAAGCATACATAGGGACAGACAGACGGCGGATAGCGACTTTGTTTTATACTATGTAGTGATTAAGATTACGGTTCCTAAGAGAGTTTTTCTCTATCTCTTAAAGTTTAGAATTTCCCGATACTGACCTGAAAAAAAAACTCACCGTGTATATGATTGGGCAAGCGTTCCCTAAGCGCACTCCTCTAAAAATATTTGAAATAATAAATAAATTTATAATTTTTTAAATATTTATTTGTGAAATAACATTTAGACGTTATTATGAATAATAAAGATAACTTTTTACATTTGCAACTTATTGTGAATTTGCAAATATATTTTTTGGTACAATAGCTGTAATCGTTCAGTTTTTTATTTACTGTGCATTTTGGTGCTAACTGTTATGTTCTTAGTCTATAAAAATTAGCTAATTTATAATACACTACTTACTTAACATTTGGCATACAACCATTTATCTATCACATACAAATTACAAAACTAATATGGAATATTTAAAGCGTCTTTTACAACATAAATGTTGTGTAGGTACTTAACTTTTACTACTAAGTATTATACGTTAGTCTATCCATTGGTCCAGTCTCCTTCCATCCTCCACACAGAAAATGCATAGCTTAATTTGTCTTGAGCTAAATACTTCCCGGTATCATTAGCTTCTTCACTACCACTATCACTGATTGTTTCTCCATTCGATAGTATTTGACACAAAAATTCTATGTATCTCGTTGCAAGCTGTAAGGTCTGGATCTTCGATAACTTGTCACTAGGAAGTGATGGAATAATCTGTCTCAAGCTAGCAAATGCCTCGTTCAAGCTCTGCGTCCGCTGCCTCTCCCGAACATTAGCCATCACACGTTGCACCTGCATCTCTTCGTAACTCTGTGACTTCCTCTTTGAACATTTCGCGCGTTTTCTAGCTCTTCTCTGTTCATCGGTTTCGGTGCTTTGTTGGTTAGGTGACCGCTGCATGTCGCTCAATCCTGCCATCTCGTTTTCATAATAAAGTCGCACTCCGTCTTGTGAGCTCGAATCGTCGAAATAAATATTTCTCGTGATGTTTCTGTCATACTGCTGACCGTGCGGTGGGTACTGCAAACGTTCATAGGCTCGTTCTTCACTATCAAAGGTTAAGTTATGTTGCCAATGTGGTTGAGGACTTCGTTCTGGACCGTTGCTCAGGTCCATAAGTTGCGTCGGAGATGACGGCGCGAAACTTGGTGCAGCAATGCGGGGTTTGACTTCCATCGTTGCGTACGCGTAGTATTGTTCATCATCGTGATACTCTGTGTCAGCTTCCCGCTTGATGGGTATTGCGGTATCCTCACAGTGGTCGTAGTGCATATCTTGGTAGTCGGTTGCGCGGGCGTACGGCATGAGCGCAGCGAAACGGGCTGACTGCGGTGGCGACACTAACAAACGGACGTCGTCCTGCGCGCGTTCGTTCCTTCACTAACATGACAAGACAAAAAATAGCCTCCGCTGCGCCTCCCAGGGCGCCGCCCCCTGCGCCTGCGCAAGTTTACGTGCGTTAGACAGAGAAAGAAAATAAAGGTACCTAGTTTTTGTTTGACTTTATCATAATCTCTGGGATACAAACTTACAAAGATGAGACTTGCAAATAAATACTTAGGTAGGTACCTATTTAAGAACAAATTCAACCAGATGTGTAGACCTATGCGTTTTATTTCCAAATATTCTAATTAATTACAAATTACTACCTATATAATTGCGGTTAATTATTATTGCGGTGAATTTTAATATGTACCTGATATTATAAGTATAGGTAATAGGTACTTACACATTGTCAATACCAATTTCAGATAACATAACCTGAGTTTAGCCCTTTCTGTGTTTTGTGGTTTAGCCGAAGAGTCGAGGAGGAGCAGCTATATGTATTATTATCAAAATTTAAAAACAAATTACTTATATGTAATAATTTATGCATTTACTTTTAAAACATTTTATTTTTAAAACTAGAAAAAAATTGTTACCACTGAAAAAATTCGACCCATGCGAGAATCGAACCCAGCATCCTCCAGAACCCAGCAACCTTTCCCTTCGATCCGAAACACAGCGAATTACTTCACGGCAGAAATAAGAAAGGCGGTGGCTAACCAGACCACCCTACATATGGGTCTACCACCTAGTGAAATTAATAAACTTTTGTTGCTGACCGTACCCTCTAACTAACAGCAGCAGTGATGAAACTTATGAAGTCACACGACTATAAATAGGTTAATTATCTCAGCACCCTCTTAAAATTACGCCTCAGGTAATCCTGATAGGTTTACGACTTGAAACTCTTTGAGGAAATGTGGTCTAGCTAACGAAACAAAAGTATTACGCAAAAGAATAAGTATCATAGGTACTTACCTAATATACTTACTCAAATAATACAATATTGTAGAGTACCTACTTACCTACGTACCTAGAAAAAAAATTGGTGACACCGTAACGTCTAACTTCTGTATATAAAGGTCGTGGCACACTTATCAACTCGCAAAGGGAACGTAACCGTAAAAATTTTCTATAAAAACATTTACCCTTGCCCTACGAGCTGCTGGAAGCCCATGTCACCTCCCAATATGGGCAATTTTTGCTCTTGCGCTGTCGCCGTCGTCGCCCCGCTCGTCGCGGACTTCGAGTCTGCGGCCCACAGATGTGCTGCGGCCACAAAATTATACCATAGACTTAGATTAAAAAAACAAAAAAGTTGTTTTAGTCTAATAAATTTTAAAATAAATATTTTTCTAGAGATAGACTCTAAAAAAACCAGCAACGTCAACTATACCTAATTGATTACCCGTAGGGGGTGGGTAAACAAGCTTTTATTTATATGCTCTAAAAAGAAGAAAATAAAATAAACTTTAAATTCAAATGTTATAAATGCTTGTCGCGACTCGTGAGATTTACTTCGATCATCGTTTATTTACTATCTGTTTGCAGATTCTATCGCTATCTACACAAGTTTAGTAGAGTGGGTAGGTACCTACCACAGAAATAATAATAAAGAGGATAGGATACCTACCTAAATCTCGCGACAAGCTTTAATTACATTTAAATCTCAGACCAATAAAAAAGTTTAAATTTAAAGTTTATGTTAATTTCTTCTTTTTTGAGCATTTTCATTAAATAAAAGCTTGTTTTTAAAAATGTTTTTTATAGAAATTACTTATCAACTTGCTAAGTAGGTACTTATTTTTAATTTTTTAGTCAGTTTATTCCTCAGATCATAAAAGTAATTAAGTAGGTCGGTAATAGGTACTTAATCTGCCATCTTGGGCGGTCCGCCATTTTAGATTTAGAGTGAGTAGTTGTCGGCTAATAACCATCCCAAGAGAACAAAAAAATGCCTTATTATCCTACAATTGTATGTTTGTTTATGGCAAAAGTGGCCAATTTTTGTTAATGTCTTGTCGAAATTGATCTGTACTTATGTTTAATTAATATTACAATTTTTGTTTCAGATAAGTACATACTTTTCATTTTATTTTAAATCTCCTATATTGCAGGTCTTATTACCCGCACCTACCTTAGTCCGCCATCTTGGCCCGTCCACCATATTGGATTTAGAATGATGTCAGCCTTCTTGATGTCAGCTAACTGACTCAGTTAGCTAAGCATGCATGGTCATCCAAATTAAACATGTACCTATTACAAAATTTCTTTACGAACGTTAAACCCAAAACCAAATCGTTATCTTTTTCATAAGTTTTGACAGCTAACTGATCATTTTCATACATTTCGACAATACCTAGTTAGACAACTAGGTATTGTCGAAATGTATGAAAATGATAACGATTTGGTTTTGGTAAAAACCTCTTTCTGTGTTCTGTGGTAAAAACGTTGTAAATAGCGTGATGCCCGGCGAATTATCTCGTTCCGTAGTGAAATTTTTCAAGCACATATATTTAATTATCACGCGCCATTATTTTTTTTCCATTTTCGACAACAAGATACGTCAGACTGCTACAAAAGACTTTCCTTTTTAAAAAACAAAAAATCGGGATTGGTCTCCCCAGCTCCCCTTGACTTTCTCGTATATTTCTTGGGCACCAGTCTAAAGCGGGCACTCCGCTCTAAATTCAAAATTTTAAACTAACCGCGGGGTTGCGTCCTATAGACGTTATTTTATTTTACATATTCGGACTGATTTTCTTTTTCTTTCCCTTACGGTGCCCGCTTTGGGCCCGGGTTCCCCTAATTACAAAACGTCAATTCGTCAAAATCTCGAGGTCGAATTTTTTGACGATTACAAGCTACCTACGTAGGTAAAGTAAAAATATTAAAATTATTTCTTTTTTTCTTAAATCAAATTAGTTTAGTCGTAAGCCCGTAAGCATTAACTTTTTGACTTTTTCGGTTCCAAAGAGTTTGAACCTCATTCTCACTTTATATTGAACTCCTCGTTTACGTCTCAGACCACATTGGTCTGAGGTTTACGTACCTATATGTCCCAAAAATCGAGAGAGGCAGCATTTTGTTTCACAGAAAACTTGTGTGCGTAACTCTCAGCCCGATAAAAAAGTCGCGTAACTACGGGATCGATAGTTAATCTACAACATATCTAACACTTTATTTTTTGTCACCGGTAGATAGATCGCAACTTCCCGCCATCTTGTTATCTAAAGCAGGTGTCATTTACGGCAAACAAAAAGCTCCAAAACACTTAACCACAAGTTTTAAAATTAATAAGAAAATAAACTTTCAACGGCTTTGAGGGCACATCTGCGGCTGTGTACACAGACCGAGAAGTTTTTGTTTAGGTAAAAAAAGCTTAGGTGCGTACTTATCCATAGATTATAAGATTACCTAAATCTTGCCTAAAAGCGTCCCAAATAATGTGCTAGGTAGGTGGGAAAGCACCTCATCATCATAACAGATCCACTGCCGGGACACAAGGCCTCTGCTTGGTATGGAAGGAGGTTTATGCAGTAGTCCACCACGCTAGCCCAATGCGGATTGGTGGACGGAGTATGAGGTGATCATTACCCCTTTGCTGACCCATTAGTCGCCTTCTAGGATATGGGGTAATGCTATTCTACTCTGCCGGCATCACACGGCTGGGGAAAGTAGCGGTACCCTACCTGACCTAAATGAGTAAAAATGTTTAGAATACCTACCTGAATTACCTATCAGTCATAATTGCTTATTAGGCATGTCACTTAAAATCAATAGGTAAGTATTAATGTTTTATGTTACAATTTTCTCGTAACAATCTCACCTACTTACTATATCGAGTATGTTATATTATATGTTAGTCTGTACCTACCTTCGCTGAATACACATAAGTGTAAACTTTATATAGACTGTGCCACACATATAAAGTTTACACTGTGATGGCCCCTCTTCACATTCGGTCAGGACGGGCCAATAAATGTTCGGGCATATTCGCCCCGATCTTGGCTTACTCTCCACACAATCGTGAGTGTTCATTCCCGTCACTGTCGTCCGTTCAAGATGGACGTCGAAGTCGTAGCGGCTGCTGCTATCAATTTGCTCAGTACTTATATTTAATCATTATAAGAATGTGCATAAAAAAATAGTTGTAAAAATGTAAAATTAAAAAATTTAATTACTTAACCCCGACACAAAAAAAAATACTTGACGCCGTCGTGGTGGAGTGGTCAGTATAGCTGGCTACACATCAAGCAGTCCGGGTTCGAATCCTGGTAGCGGCAAGTGTTTGTGTGACGAACACGAATATTTTTTTGCGAGTCATGGTTGTTTATATATTTATTTATAAAAATATCTAGAATTATTATGTATATTAAAAATAAATTGTCCTTTATCTGGTATCCGTAACACAAGTTCCTAATGATACTTACTTCGGGCTAGATAATTGGTGTGAGCGTGGAAAAATAAAATATATATATATTTTTCTCTCGGCCTTTTAACATCAAACCAATTTTTTATGTGTCGGAGATTCCTTAATTTTCTTATTTTTATTTCCATCTTTTTAAATTACTTGTGGACCCTAATTCCGATAGATAGCTAGGTACCTAAATTAAATTTTCTTGAGTATTGTTCAATAAAGAGCTGATAACTTTGAGACACCTGAACAGATTTTCATGAACTGTAGCTAAGAACAATCTCGATCACGTCACCTTTCGAATAAAAAAATCGCATCAAAATCGGACCATTCATTTAGGAGCTACGGTGCCACAGAAAGACACACTGACTCACAGGCACGTCAAACTTATAACACCTCTCTTTTTGCATCGGGGGTTAAAATAATAGATGGAGGAAAATCTTTGTGATTTTTATTTTTTGGGTTCAAAATTACATGGCTCATTTTGATAGAGCTTAAAAGTTTCTGTGCATCCACTGGGCCATTTTTTTGCGTTCATCGCAACGTAAACAATAGAATATAAAAGAACATAATTAAGCACACGAAAAAGTAACACAAGTACCGCCATAGAAGTCACACAACACTTTGTTCCACACACATGTATCATCCTCGACCTCTTCCGAGCGACTGAATGACGGGCGATGGTGTGGACGCGAGCACGAACATCGGCACGATTTCCTTTGATGTACCGACAAGCGGCGGATTACTCACGAGTACAGGCGAATATGGTGACTCATAGACAAATACGCCGTCCACACTATCGTGCTTGCCTGTCTTCGGCCGTCTTGGCCGAATGTGAAGAGGGGCCATGATAGTGGGTAACTAAAGTTCCGCCTCAACAATAATTGTCCAGCCAATCATGTCTGGCTCCGCCCATAGCAATCTATTGTTGATTCGGTCTCTTTTTTTTATACCAGCAGGTAGGTAAGTAAGTGTGATAAAACCAAAATCAAATTCATCCAAAGTTTATTACAGTTAGGTACCTACCTAATAATAAAAGTGTAACTCAATAATAAATTGACTGAGAACTTGTCGTAGACATCCGTTAAACTAATAACTTGTAGGTAGGTCGGACCTTAGTTCTAAGGGTAGGACTTACTTTTATAACTCAATCTAGACTACAAACTTTCTTCTAGCGGCGGTTACGTTTAGGGTTGCCACCTTTTTTTGAGACAAATAAAGTATTTTATCATTTAGGCAGAAAAAAAATAAAGTAAGTACTTACCTACCTACACAACGTCAAAGAAGAGTACCTACTTACTTATTTACTTTAACCTATTTGTCTTTATAAATATATTTTTTATTTTCGCAACACTAATAAATATGGAAGAAGTCAGTAACAGTCAAAGTAAGTTCAGGTCCTAAATAGAATATTTTAGCGTACCTACTTACCTACTTTATTGGTGTCGTAAATTATAATAAAGTAAATACACCTACGCGAAATAGAGTACAATACCTATTTTAGAGTACGGGTGGCAACCATAGTTACGTTACCCATGTAGATTTATAATAACGCCTGTACCTAGAGTACCACATTAATGAAGAAATAAAGGTCAATTTGCACTGTATGGGAAACATTATGATTTGCGCTGCTTTCCGCTAGCGGCGCTATTCACGTGTCCTATACAAATTGAGCACTTAACGCAACTGACGCAACTAAGATAGGTAGAGGTACGTTTTTAATACCTACTAAAAAACTTACACTACCTACCTATAAGACTACAGATTTTGAGTTAGATCTCTAGCAAAACCTACAACATACAACTGAGAAAAAGTAGGTAGGTAGGTAGTTTTGCCGCCTGATGCGTGTAAGTACCTATATACAGACAGACAAAAGAAAGGCAAAAATTCTAAACAATGTTGTTTTGGCTGCTGTTGCTCTAAAAAAGACAATATTAGTTTTTTTTTAAATATAATGTGGAGACATCCGCCTGTCACAATTAGGTACCTACCTGCATATTTTACTATGCAACGGCCGATGCTGAATCGTAGGTAGGTACCTATGTGCTCCTTATTTGCTTTGTATATTTGCATATAACAAGATACTGGTAGGTAGGTACGCGTGTTACTAGTGGAGTCGTCGGATATTACTAAATTGTAACTAAGAAGGAAAATCCCAAATCCAACGTAGGTAAGTTCTCAGCAGTAAAGTAAGGGTCAAGCAATAAAACAAACAACAGTTCCCACGCGCCACATCTGCGCACCGTATGCCCAAATACCATTGCCCCATGATGACCATTGTTTCATTATTGTAAAAGCGGAGATTAGGTTCTAAACGGCAATATCGTAATAAATAATAAAACTTGGAAATGCTCGTTGCCATAAAACATCTGGGTAGGCCTCCGCAGCTGCGCTAAGAAGAAAATACGTCACATGTCCGGAATTCATAGTCGAGTCAGTGACTCATTAGAAACAATAACTTGTTTTTTAGTTATTGTGACCCGTTACCTGAATTCTAAAAGCTATTTAGTTTATGTTCCAAATTCGCAATTCTGCCATTGTTGTTGCACCTGCATGGACATAGAGCCAAAGACCGCTTTAGGAACTTTTAATGGTAGTTAATATTTTAGATAATCCTGCCAATCCTGCTGTCATCCGCATACCTACCATTATTTATTTTCTTAGGAATTGCTTGAAACTATTTTTTACGCACGTGAGAAAGACACGACTTCGTATCATTAGGTAAGTACCACCTATCATACTTTCGAGAACTTTTAGATACCTATAGGCTTGATATAGGTAGGTACCTACTTAGTAACTCCGGAGTAATAGAAAGTCTTATTTATTTGAGTTTTACTCATGACGCCGTCGTGGTGGAGTGGTCAGTATAGCTGCCTACACACCAAGCAGTCCGGGTTCGAATCCTGGTAGCGGCAAATATATATGTGTGACGAACACGAATATTTGTTTGCGAGTCATTGTTGTTTATAAAAACATCTTAAATTATTATGTAGGTAAGTGTATTAAAAATGTCCGTTACCGTTATCTGTATCCATAACACAAGTTACTTACTGGGCTGGGCTAGATAATTGGTGTAAGCGTGGAAATATATTATTATTATATTATTTATTTTAATTAAGTAAGTTTAATAAGTATAAAATTAAGTAAATTCTTAATTTAAAAGAAAATATAAAATATTCATTGAGTACAGTGAAACTAGCTTAATACACGCTCAAATCGATTTCCCGCATTATACGCTATATTATGTCGGTCTCTGCAACTTTATTATTTGCTCTTTATGACGTATTAGATTTTTTTTCATTCATTCGTCAAAATGTATGTTTTCCTTTGTTTAAAATAGATAGCTGTCCGGGCCACGAGTTGCTGTGGTAATTTCATACTACTGACCTATAACATTGTATCAGCAGTAAAAAAATATGACTACTTATCAAGATAAAAACTATCTCTCAAGCTGGATCAAACTGCAAACGGTGTACAAAATTGATTAAAATCGGTTAAGTAGTTTAGGAGTCCATTGCGGACAAACAACGTAACACGATTTGTATACAACATGTAAACTAAATAACCAACACCCTGAATACAGGTGGTTTTGGATCGGCTTCCGAGTTGATGGCAATATTTTTAAAAAAAAAAAAAAAAACTATTAAAAAAAAAAACAAAAAAAAAAACAAAAAGTACCCAGAAAATGTTGTACAATATTTTCTGGGTACTTTTTTTTGTAATGTAATTTATATAGTTTGTAGTCTATGTACCTAGTTTGTTATATTGTAATTTTTTGAAATTAAATCAATCTGCTCGCAAAATGTTTGAGATTTATAAGTATGTAAGTAGTACCTACCTATGTCTGCTAGTGGTCTGCTACTTCTAGGTACTGATAGTTTATCTTATTAGCTTATCGAATGATACCAAATTGTTGCTTTCCATATCAAGCTACAAAATGGTCGCTTGTTTTTGAAAGAAATATGAAAGGTCAAAATGAAGAAAAATATTCAAGTTCTTGTATTTCTACGAGGGTGCGAGCTAGAACCCTAATTGGGTAAAAAAGCCCCTTTTTACCGATAAAATGGTTTATAGAACATGCTCTTAAAGTTTGAAGAGGTAGGTACTACTTTCCCGGACATGTATATTATACTGACTGTATATTTCAGCAGTCAAATTAACGAACAAAAAATTGCCAAAATATAGGTAGGTAAGTACCTATTTAATTTTATGGCAGCTTTTGATAGCATACCTAATGTTCTCTCAAAGGGGTTTATTTATTTAAAAGTTACTAGTAATGTACTTATATCATTCACCAGAGCTATAGATAAATGTTTTGAAAATTATCTGTTTATAGTGAATGAAGACTATAGCTGCGAGCCGAGTCGGGTACACCTCCAGCAGCGCAGATGCTACGCATGTGTTCTGTCCGCTCCGCCGACACGACGCTACGGCTACGGTCACCATATCGTTGAAAGCAGCTCGGACAGGACAAAACTTGTGTATTGTGTACTGTTTAGTTTGAAAGACTATATTGAATACATACATTTCATTTAAATTAAGTTACTGAATGTATTGTAATAAAACTTTTTGTCTGATGTTTCATTAATCGATTTTAGAGGTCCCTGGCTCATTTACATATTTTTTACCGGTATATACTCTCCATGATGGTTTTTATTTACTCCGTCCACTAATCCACATTGGGCAAGCGTGGTGGACTCCTGCCTAAACCTCCTTGACAACGAGAAGCCTTGTGTCACAGCAGTGGTCGAATACTAAAGGCTGTTATGAATAGGCATTAAATTATTCGGTGAGTAATATTAAGTAGTTTTGCAAAATAAATTAAATTATACATAGGCTTGTTCAGAACTTCTGATATTTCTAAAGGTGCACATCACTCATTTATAAAGTATGGTAATTGATTTTGATTGTTATTTTCTACAGAATTTACTAAAACATACTTTAATTAAACATATATGGGTCAATCAACTTTTAAGTGTCCCGTTTGTGATATTTTGTACTTTTTTATTAATATTTAAATTTCACTCAGAATTTTATGTAAGATTGTAGTTTATTAATTAAATTTTTTATTCCGATATCGAGCAGCGCACTTTTTCATATTCTATGTACAGTTTTGATCGAAAATGTCCAAACCGGCAAGAAAAAAGCGTCCCTTGGACAACCACTTTCGAATTTTTTTTGATCGAGTAAATATTGATGAAAATTTAACTAGCTCACTTCTCATCAATGAACATATCAAAAACTACATTTGGCTTTTTATAAATTACTACTTTATGTAATATTTCAGCAGATATTTCTATTATAAGTGTCTCTTGGACAACCATTGTCCTAAAACTTAGGGAAAAGTAAATTAAAACCGCAAATTCAGGTTACTATCTGTAAAAAATCACTTGGATTTGAATACACTTACGTGATAATAGTTGACTATTTGAATAAAATAATATTATTCGATCATTCCTTGACGAAACAGCGATCTAAAGTTTTTAAAATAGGGGACAATGCAGTTGTCCAACAGACAATTTGGTTGTCCAAAAGACACGACACACCTTCAACTTCTAATTTTTAGTCAGGTTTTAAGGCTCATTACTAATGATTAAATAATGAAAAGACCGTATTTGTTGAAAACACGTATATTATAGTGTAGTGATAATTTTTTATAACCCAAAATAAACCTAAAAAGGTAATAAACTTAAAAACAAAATCTTTCAAAATTTCAATATATAAGTAACATAAACATTATAATCGACAGTATCTAGAAATGGATAATTATCGACTTTGTATTAAATTATAAACACTTTTTTGGATACTTTCACTTCATCATCATCATCATCTTAAGCCTTCCTCAACCAATTTGGTGTAGGCCTCCTTCAACCCCCTCCACTTTCCCCTATTTTGGACTGTCAGTATCCAATTTTGGCCCCCTACTTTTCTGATGTCATCTTTCCATCTCATTTGCAGTCTGCCAACTGGTCTTTTGAAGCCCCTCGGCCTCCATTCTATTAAAGCCTTGTACTACGAATCTGTTTTACGGGCTATATGACCTTCCCATTGCCACTTCAGTTTGGCTATTCGCTTCACAATATCTGAAACTTTGCTCTGTTTTCTCAGCCACTTGTTAGTCCTGCGGTCTTTTAAAGTTACTCCTACTAGCCTACGTTCCATCGCTCTTTGAGTGACCATGAGCCTCTGGAGAATCACTTTGGTAGTCACCCAAGTCTCAGATCCGATAACACTCTGGCATTATGTATGGGTCAGCAGATTGGGATGGTATGCGAGACTACTTTGCGTCTATTCCTTAGAAGCAACGGTGCTTCAGTGAGAACGATACATCAGCCTGCGCCGCTGCCAGTACGGAGGATATTGTATAGGGTATGGAATACTACATTCCACATCCAAATCTCATCAGCAAGGGCAGACATGACCTTTGGTTTAACCGCGATTGTGCCGATATTGTCTCAAATAAACAGGCGGCGTATCGCACTTGGATCAGAGGTCGGGCTCTTAAAGCTCCTGATATTGAGTCACTGAAAGCAGCCTATAATAAGGCTTCCAAGTACTGTAAGAAGGCTGACATAAGAGCAAATGCCCAGCGTGTCGCACGCATTGGCCATGAATTGGTGATGCATCCCACGGGCCCCCGTAGTTACTGGCGGCTGGCCAAAGCTGTGCAAAGTAATTTCTGCCAGCCATCGTTGCCACCCCTGAGATCTTCAGATGCGTCACTTGCTCACAAGCCGCAGAAGAAAGCCGATTTTCTGGCAAGACTCTTTGCGGCTAATTCCCTAGTCGATGATTGCAACGCACAACCACCATCAGTACCTCATTGTGGCTCCACGATGACCTGAAATTTAAATTAGGCAGCGTGAAGTTCGTGCGGAACTGCAATCACTCGAAGTCCGGAAAGCTAGTGGTCCTGATGGCATCCAGAGGGTTGTTCTTAAAAAAAGTGCCGTACTTACGCGCCTATACCTTAGCCGGAGGCTTGGCGAGAGGCTAATGTGCAGCCTGTACCCAAAAACGACGCAGCTGTAATTGTCCCGTTAGCACTGGTCTACGAAGGCGGAGGAGGTCGTAGACTATGCCAGAAAGAAGACCACCTGGAAGCTGAGAGTCGAGCGATTGGAGTCTCGCCACAAAGTATTTTTCTTCTTTTGTGGTGAGAGAGAGAGACAACCCATCATCTGCAGACTCTCATGAAAGAGGAGTTCTGGCCGGAAGGAATCGTTTTTCGACGTTTTCGAGGACGACTGCCTAATGAACTGCGCTACACGTTGGCGACCGTACGTGTGCCTTAGTGTTTAAGTTAAATTCTATCGATGCCATTCCCATTCTCTAAAACAAAAAAATAAAATCAATATCAAAGTATCTGTGAGCGAGATAAAATAATGGCATTAATAAAAGATGACACACGCTATAAAATTGTTTCTCATACATAATTATATCGGTAAAACAACAAAGAAAGAAAAATAGTGGCCTTAACAACTTTATTAGCCTGGTTTTATTCAACTGTCCATTGGGCAACCAATATTGTCTCTTAGACAACCATTTTAGTTGTCCAAGTGACTGGTTGTCCCAAAGACATTTAATGAGTTTTGAGCTCTTTTGTTAAAAAGACTGTCTTTATTTTACATTAGCGAATATGTAAACTGAAACCAAGATCAAAAGCATTCTTATCAAATATAATTTTTAATTAAATAACAATTTACTTACATTTAGCTGCGGTCGTTCAGCGGACACACAATAAAGCCACCCACTCTCACGGCGGGATCTCGGACGACTGACGGCGTGAATATCGTCAAAATAAAATGTCGATTTGTTGGGTTTGGCGGGAAAGGCCATCAGCTTGATTGTCTATTAACTTGTAGCGTCATCTATGTATATAATTCGAAATTCTGAGCGGTTGTCCAAGTGACTTTAACTTATCGCATTTTATGGGGACAACTTCAACAAGCAAAAAATAATTGAAAATATTTAAACAAAAAATATTTCACTGCGTTTTTCTAAAACTAGATGTATAATACTGCTTATGTATGTATTATTAATGATCATCACCATATAAAGTTTTTTCGTAACTTACAATTTACATAAAGACTTTTGCTGGGGGACAACCTTCATTACTATGAAAAGACTTGGACGTCGATTGGACAACCATTTTAATATTATTAAAAAACATAAATTAATTATTTCTTTTTGGCACATAAGTGCGACTTAAAGTATTAAGTATAAGCCTTGCTATTGCTAGTTTTTGTTACTTAAAAGATTTTAATTTTCGAGTTTTCTTTATTTTATTTATGGGGACAAGGTAGATAGTTAGAGGGACAACTAAAAGTTGATCGACCCATATATTTTAACGATGAAATATTACAATTCAATATATGTAATTAATATTTTTAACTAGATGTGTCTAGGCTCTAAAGTATCCTGGGGTGCTATGTTCTGAGACCTCCCCGCGGTGCACCCTGGGCAACGTCTGGTGCCTCCACAGACGGCTGACATCGGAACGGAAGGGCCCTTTTCAGGGCCAGTTGACCTATGGGTCGTGGGTTGGCCAGCCGATAGGCTGGTGGGCCACCTTGAGTGAAAACTGGGATGTCGGTCGCTCCTGACACGCCTCTGCTCTCAGAGGTGGCGGATGGATGCGACCTCTGGTTTAAAAAAAGGGTCTAAAGTATCCAATAACTTCACACACGTTATTTCTTTCTTCATCATCTCATATGGCATTACAAGGAAATAGTCTCTTTTCATCATGTGGGTTAGGTACAGAATAAATAAGAAATATGCTAAGCATGGTCACAGTAGTGGCCCGGTATTGTCCGGCGCAGTTCACATGAACTGTTTAGTTTCAGCACTAGGTACCGACCGTTCACGAAACATAGCCCGGGTGTCCCTGCCTACTGGGAACTACGCCAGCTAATTAAGCTTCTGCCAATATAAACAGAATATTACTCTAATGTATACGAAATAATAGACAGTGGGCCGGTGAGTGAGCCGGTAAGAATTTAAAAATAACATTGAAAAACTATTCACTTCAGGGTTGATAATTTGATCTTATCTAATTTAAGATAATATTTAATTCCATTATTATAGACACTTTACTTTGAACGACGATGACGATCAGATTAAATTACGTAAGCAATAAATGACACACAAATACCTGATTTAAGCGACTTCAAAAAAGGAGGAGGTTTAAAATTCGACTGTATTTTTTTAATGTTTGTTACCTCATAACTCTTTTCCAGGTGTACCGATTTTGAAGATTCTTTTAACGTTTGGAAGCTGGTGCTTGTGATGTGGTCCCATTTAAATTTGATCGACATCTGACAAGTAGATTTTGAGTTAACCCTAATAATGCTTATTTAATTGACGTCGATGATAGATAACTATGTACATAGTTCTATTCCTTGTTTGTCTAAAAGATCTCGAGGTAGTTTCCTGAAAATTTCTATACTTAAAACACTAAAATGCAAAACTAACTTATTTTTAAATTAAAAAAAACGCTTTTAAAACTAAAAACCGAGTAATAAATATTTTGTTTATGAAAATCCAAATCTCTTGAGGTCGGTGCCAACCTCAATAATTGGAATAAACGTTGTCTGTGTATTTGGGACCCACCTCAAAAAAATGTTAAAATTTTTAAAAACAAAATTTTATTTCTGCGTTTTTAGTATCGAAGGCGGTTTATTTTTTTTTTCAAAATTCATTCGTGGGACACTGGTCAAAGTTAGGCTGGTGTTGGATTTAACTAACCTCCGACATGATTTCCCATCTTGTGACCACTCGACCATACCCTAATCTTAACTGACAGAGGAAAATAGAGTTGAAAGTATATAGGATCTTTTTATTTTATAGAAACGTTTGGCAAATGACTCCATCTCCCCCTGATGGCAACCAGAAGTGAAGTTCAGATGCTAAGATTATTATCTAGTGCGAGAGATAATGTAAGTGACACACTAGCCTACTGGCTAGTGTGTCACCTATTCTGACCTACTGGTCAGAATGACTACACCTGTGCAGGGAATTCTATTTCTTGATTGTGCAACATTTGAAATTAGCTCACAAACTTAGTTAGCTTTGGAATGGTAGCCACAGTCTGTCGGTGGCATAACGTAATCTACAGCACGAATAGTCCTTAAAAGGAAGGGGGAATGTGGGGTCAGAGAAAAGCTCATCAGAACAGTATGATATATATTTGTTTATATATAGACGGTAGAAGACGCAAATGAAGAGGCTCAAGATGATTGGTCACCTCTACGTAGCTGATAATGCAGGTTTCGCGTCGCCGCAACCTAACCAAAGCATAGAGTAAGTATGTAAGTACTTGACGGAGAACTTCCACAGGTATGAGATTGAAGATAAGATGCAATAGGTACTCCACGCACTACCTTGCCTAGACTTTCGTCTTGTATATCAAGTATAGTTGATAAGGCGTTTAAGAAACCCGCAGGTTGTTCAGGACAGGACAGGACGCGGAGTGTCAATGAAGTATGAATCCCCGGAGCATGGTGATAGAGGCTCTGTAACGCCTGGTAACGCCTATCTTTTGGTTTTATAACGTCTAAAGTATTTTAAGATTTCAAATAAAACAATAGTTTGGGTAGAAAGTTAACAAAATCCAAATCAATCAAACCAACCTATGGTTTACTTCTTAAATCACATTTCAACTTCATATTTACTGTACCCAATCTTTTTGTTACATTATACAGATCCTGCAGACATGTTTATATTACGTTATTGAAAGCCGCCTATTTACAATAAATTAAATATTTATAATAACGTGTCATGCTCTGCCCGTCTCGGCGTGGGATCGACATCAGCACCGTGATCTGATTGCGTCAGGGATATTTTAGGAAGGCGACAGGACGACGCGACTACACAAAAAACTAGCAGCCACCCTTGGCGCCGAATATCAAGTTCAATATTTTATGAGCAATTTGGTTTCGGTTCGATTTTTGCATATTTTGACGGCTCCTATAAAAGAAATTCTAGTAAGGTTGTGATTGTGAGATACCACTAATGGTTTATCAATTTACTAAGTCACAGTTCCTTAACATCACGTAAATAAAATATTGTATACGGTTCAACTTAACAAAGATAGCTCCTATCATTCATCCATTTGAGTACTTAGATAAGGTTTGCGATGTAAGCATTTCACATACATTTTTTTTTCATTACAAATAAATAATGAAAATGTGGGCCGTATGATATATACCTAATAGCTGAACATTACCCTTTAATACTCTATCTACCTTTGTTGGTATATCGATTGAAATCATCAACAGACGTCTAACAGGATGCGAGTTCAGTGAAGCGATCGATTATGGCGACTGTACCACACCTCCCTTTATATGAGCGGTAACTGCGTTCAAAAGATGATGGACAAGATAAATACAAAACGATTAATATGGCTTCTCTATCCATCTCTGTCTAATGTACGGGGCATGGTGAGTAAAGGAGGCGGCGCAGGCGCTCTGGGAGGTGCAGCCGAGCGGTGGAAATGGTTATTTTTTGTATTCAATGCAGGGACGATGAACGGGCGTGCTCAGGATTCGTTAGTCCCGCGGCCTCAGTCCGCCTGCACCCGCGTAGCACATATGCTATACGCCCGCGCTAACAAACCAATACGATATGAACTTCGTGCACACAGAAGCGATATCAGTGCCCATTAAACGCGAGACTGATTTCGAATATCATGATGACGATTACCATTATGAGTATGTTTCCATGGAGGTAGAGCGTCACACTGATGCTTCAATGTTTGCACCATCTTCACCAACATACTTGATGGATCTTAGCAACAGTTCGGAACGTCCACCACAACATTGGCCATCAAATTTTGACGATAACGAAAGGGAATATCACCGTGCCCAGCATACAGATTATGAATCACAGTATCAAAAACAATTTTCTAAGAACTTCTACTTTGATGATTCGAGTTCCCAGGATGGAGTAAGGAACTATTATGACAATAATAATATTACACAAATAGGTGACATTTACCAATCCTCGCTACGTGATCGTGGCGATGAAACAAATGAGGAAAGGAGAGTAAGGAAACGAACAAAATCTTCAAAGAAGAAATCACAAAGTTATGAAGAGATGCAAGTTCAACGTGTGATGGCCAATGTTCGGGAGAGGCAACGCACACAAAGCCTAAACGAAGCTTTCGCCAGTTTGCGACAAATTATCCCTTCATTGCCAAGTGACAAACTATCTAAGATACAAACTTTGCAACTCGCTACGAGGTACATAGAATTTTTATGTGAAATACTATCAAATGGCGAGTCAATCAGCGATAGTATTAGTGAAGAAGGCAATGAAACGGGCAAATATTTGGCCCATGAAAAACTTAGTTATGCTTTCTCAGTATGGAGAATGGAAGGAGAGTGGAATATTGGACAGACATGACGTAGTGTTTAAAAGTGCGGTTGATAAAACTATATCCTTATAAAAAAGGAACAATAATGCTGTTCGTGAATTTCACCAAGAAATGTTTCAATGTTAATTACATTACTTAGTAATGAGAATTGTAATACCTATGCCTAAAACATTTGGCCTAAAATTCAATTTGATATGTGTAATAATTGGTTTTAAAAAGACGTTTCATATTTTCCATTGTATATAGGTACATAGTTTTATGTACTACTTAGTGTATTGTGCGACTGCAGCACAACAGAAGTTTTAAAAGAAACATGTGATAATTAATTATATAACTTAGATATATGTATTTCAAAAATTGTCATAGGTACCTATCTAGAAAGTTAATCTTAAAAAAAAGAAAATTATTTGAATGTTTTAGTTGGATACCTTTTAGCCCCTCAAAAGGATAAAAACGTGACTACATAAATTTATGTTGAGTTTATACTTTAGGTTTTACTTATGATAAAATCAACTTTTGACTATTGTTAATAATAATAATGTATCGAAACCTAGCATGATTGCCCACCAATTTTTATAAACCTAATAGACTTTGTTGAAGTCTACCTATGTAATGTGTCTGGGTTGCTGACTTGCAGCCGTCTACCGAAATGTCGCTGATATTTACACAAAAGCCATACCTACCGATATCGTTTGTTAGGTTCCCTAACAGTACCTACTGTATGCACAGAAATAATATTATTATTTCTGTGTATGTATATAAATAATATGTTATTGTTAACTTCTAACTAAAAAATGACAAAAGCTGTAGGTACTTCGTTTTGCATTTAAAACAATAAGTTCAATTATGTACAAGACATGTGAATATAAATGTAGGTATAGGTAAATAATAATAATAGGTTTAATTTATTTTAAATTTAAATAAGTATAAAATAAATAAAAGCCTTGAAATTCTATACTTATTGGCTTCTTATTACTTACATAATTTTGCTGGCGGAATACCACGGCCACGGAGCACAAAAGCTCCGTGCGCAATACCCACCGTAAGTTAAACTGTTAAAAAAATAATCATTATCTGAATATTTTGTCACCCTACTTACAACAAGCATTCAAATTAATAATAAATAGTATTAGGTATACAGAATTTGTTTGAATGCATTGATTGGCTGTCTCATTTATTAGTGGTCATATGATTTACCCGTAAACTAAAGGTCCCGGGATCATTTTTATGGTACGACTAGTGAGTTGTCGCCCGCGACTTCGCTGTCGATAATGTCGGTTATTAAATAGCCTATAGCTTTCCTCGATAAATGGACTATCCCACCACACTATAATACTTTTTTAATTTGAATTCGTAGTTCCTGAAATTAACGCGTTTAACGTTTAACCAACCAACCAAACAAACAAACTCTTCAGCTCAATGAATTAGGAACTTCAGCTTTATAATATTAGCATAGTTTCTTCCTAAAAGTCTACTCAACGTAGTAAGTAGGTACGCACTTATGTATTGGGTACACGGAGTACTAGAAGACCAGTCTTTGATAGGGACCTTCATGATTTTGAATTTAAATTAACAAAAAATTATATCTCTTCGATATTGTACAGACAACAGCACGTTGGGTTACCACAAAGTGTCAAATTTTCCCAATCGATTGTGCACTTTATATTGAACAGCCTTAGGTTGAAAATAGTTTGGAGAAATTTGACAGCTTTGTATAGCCCGACGTGCTGTTGACTGTACATAAAGGATTCACTTCTTCTCCGTCTTTTTCTACCTAATCGCGCTGCCGGGCGAGCCGGTAAGTATTAATTAGCAGTAATAGATATAATATATCTCAGTAATAATAATACCTAATATTAGTTGTCCTTGTCCCACACACAATAATCGAAGTCGGGTCGAATATGATTATCTTTATTTGACCCTATTTCTCCAGGATGAGAATAAGCTCCTATTATCTTAGCAATTCGAACTACTATTATCTTAGCAAGTCCGATAAAAACAATTCTAAAGGTTGTTCCATTATTTAGAGGTGTAAACTTTCGGCGAAAGTTAGAGGTGGTGAATTCCAAAAACTTCTGTACAAAGAAAAAAATCAATATATCGGCTACTTAGCTTAGTAGGGTGTCTGTCTAGTAAGTATTATATTTTTGATGATGATTATTATTTGCGATTCCGGTCATTGAGTTATAAGTACAAGTACGCTAATAGATATTAAGTACGCTACGCTAGTAATATTAGTTCAATGATTCCGATTGTATTTTTCACGCAGATGGCACTTACGCCAGTATATATTTTTATAATAAGTGCAGTTTTATTGGCAATAAATTTACCGCAGCAAATAAGCCAATGAGCATTAACAAATTTCGTATTTAGCTTTATGTCAGTTTTATTTGGTCACCGGAGACAGCCTGTCATTTAGTAACTGGTAATAATTCAACGCGCAATCGTAAATGCGTCTAAAGATAAACACGCCGTCAGACACAAACAGAAATCTATCTACTGTCTATAGGGTATATTTCAGAAATGACTATGAAGTCTTCATTAACCTATTTCAAATTTTAGTTTTCATCGCAAATAATAGTTTACAAGACACAGTAAAGGGTGGTAAAGGTCTCTACAATCATACATACATATATCTAAGTTCGGCAAAGTTTTAATGTATGAGGATCGTCGACTATGGGTGCGATTCCTGTAAATTGGAGACGAGCAGTTTTTTCTAAAAAAAAGTTAACATTAATAATATATTTCCACGCTCACACCAATTATCTAGCCCAAATTAAGTACCTATCATTAAGAACTTGTGTTATGAATACTAGATAACGGACAATAGATGTTAAATAAATACATAGACAACCATGACTCGTGAACAAATGTTCGTGTTCATCACACAAATATTTGCTCCTACCAGGACTCGAACCCGAACCGCTTGATATGTAGGCAGCGTTACTGACCACTCCACCACGACGGCGTCCAATGTATCTTATTGCCGTTAAAATAATATTCTTTTGAGCTGCAGAAGATGAAATAATCTGAAAGGTCTCTACTTTGACGGTTTAAACTGTTATTGTGAAAAGAAAACATCACTGGTTCTGATTAAATTTTCATCTATGACGTACATAGTTGAATTTGTCCGCTTATTATAAACGCATAACCTTAGTCACTGTGTGTATAATGATAATGCTGCATGCTGAGGATCAGCCGGCCTATTCGCTAACTTTTTTGACATGAAAGTGATAATCACAGAGTGAATTACTGATCTACTTAGGATATACTACTACTTTACTATAACGCTATTATGACACTTTTCTTCTACAAACAGCAATGGATATGTAATTCAATCAGTAATTATCACTTTCATCTGTTAAAAAAAGTTAGCGAATAGGCCGGCAGGACATGATGCAAAACAGGCACATAGTCATCGAGTTGCGGAGACAGCCCGTACGACGAAGAAGGCCGACAGGACGACAGAAAGAGGAAATGGTGGACAACACCGTTATCAGTCGAGCTCGAGACCGCTTTGCTGGAGCCCCCGAGCACCGATTATTGATCGTCATACTCTATGGTCACTGCGCTATAGGAATTCACTGTGTGATTTTAATTTTTACTAAGTATACCTAAGTATACCATTTTTAGGGTTCCGTACCTCAAAAGCAAAAAACGGAACCCTTATTGTTGTCCGTCTCGTCGTTCTCATCCGTCTGTCTGTCAAGAGCCGTTATCTCGGAAACGAGTGGAGTTATATCGAGCTGAAATTAAAACCATATAGGTACGTTAACTAAAACCATATGGTAGCTCGAAGCTTTGAAAAAATCAAACTTCTTAGCTAACGAAAAAAAAGATACGGCCGTTTATGCCGTAAAATATACACCGTACAGAACCCTCGGTGGGTGAGTCCGACTCGCACTTGTCCGTTTTTTTTTAATTATTATCGTTGTTATTGTAACCTTCGCTTCAAAAACTGGATGGTAAGATTCATATATCTGTATACGTTATTGTATTGCGGTATAAAGTCTATAGTATAAAGTCATCGAAGAAACATGATCCATCAATACGGTATTATCCCTTTATACGCCTTACTGTACAGTACAGACTTTATTATATTCATTCAGGGATGACGTAAGGTTCTAATTGAACTGCTTTAGACCAAGTGCTCTGTTTTTGATATGAATTAATCCAATATGTTCTTCTGGGATACGTTTTTACACTGAAAGATTTTTATCCCTTAGGTGAAGATTTACAACTTTCCGGTATCATTACCTTAATTCTACACTATTATAGGGTGGTGACCATTTACAACTTTCCGGTATCATTACCTTCTACACTATTATAGGGCTCGGTCCGAATAAAACTCCTATTCTACCTATCACTGATTGTTTCTCGATTAGACAGTATTTGACACATAAATTCTATGTATCTCGCTAAATAATCAAAGGTATCTCGCTCGTCGCAAGCTGTAAGGTATGGGTAAAGTCTCTTCGCTAACTATCGAACGCCTTCATACTCCGCGACCGGTGTTGTGTCCAGTGTCCAAACATTGGCATTCACGCGCTTCACCTGCGTCTTTTCGTAACTTAGTGACTTCCTCTTCGAACATTTCGCTTATTTTCTAGCTCTTCTCTGCTCGTTTCGGTGTGGTTTCGGTTCTTTGTAGGTTAGGTGATTCTGTGTAGTGATCTCAATCTCGGCATCTCATTTTCATAATAAAGTCGCACTCCGTCTTGTGAGCTCAAATCGTCAAAGTATCTAAATAGTATTCTCATTGAGGTTTCTATCATATTGTTGTTCGTGCGTTAAGTACTGTACATAGTTGAATATTTATTTACCCTAGTAGTACCTACCTAATATCCTAAATTTAGACCCAATTTTATTTAAATTAACTTTTTTGTTGAGACAATATTTTACACTTTATGTTCTACGACTTATACAACATTAGCTCTAATTCGAGGAAAAACATTTTTACTGTGTAGAAATACTTATTCATTAGTTTAGGACAGGTGAAGTCGAAGTGAGTTCATTACAAAATATCTATCAGGGGGCGTTTTGTATTTAAACATAGTTCAACGAAAATAAATAATTATTTATATCATACTATTATTATGAATCTGAATTCATAGGTAATAAATGGCTGAGAACTTACCTATTAAAAGCGGACGGAAGTAAACCCTAAAGACATCAACAACGCTCGGTCACAACACAAACAAGGTAAAGTAAATATGTTTATTATCGCGATCGTTTTGATCATTTAGAATTGCATCATATAAAATATCTTTTCCTATAGGTACCTATTTTGGCGGCAAACAAAAACAAGCACGAGGTCCGTCGGATGGTAAATCGATCACAGCGCAGCGTTCTTTTGTTTTGAATGATTTTTTTTTAACCTACAAAATGTTTAAATTTTAAATATTGCTATGGTATGGTAGCTAGCCGGGCGGACTTAAAACAAGTCCTACCAAGTTGGTAGTACCAACTATGTAAGACGGTATCAACACGGTAATAACATTACCGTGGTATAAATGTGACGTGTTCCTTGTGTAGGGTTACCATTCGTTCGGATTAGTCAGGACATGTTCGGATTTCTTGACTATTGTCCGGACCACAGATTTAATAATACAAGGAGATAGGCAAAGCCGGCGTTTAACTTGTGACAAGTGTATGCCCTGTGGGCATACGTTTCCGCCACTTCGCCTTCCGTTAAAGTCAAGTGAATACGTAACTCAGCGATTCAACCGATCTCCTTTGCGGCTGTGCTTAACTTTCATCGCTTCGCAGTCTCTAAGACGCGCGCAATGAATAGTGTATATTACGGCATGCTCAACTAGAACCATGTTATGTAGCACGGCCGCTGATCGCGACACTCGGTCTTCCTATGAACTCGGCGATTCGACCGATCTCCTTAGATTGATATATGTATCTGTGGTCCGGACTTTGTCTGGCCCTTTAATTTGTCCGGATTTTTGGTTAAGATGGAATTTGAGTAATAAAACTTACTTAAGTAATATCAAATAAGTCTTTAATCTTTATAAACCGATCGCGATTTATCAAGCGAACCCGCAACCTCCCTCCCCGACCCGAGCGACCATTTCCAAACATATCATTACCATTGTTACGAAGTGCGTAACTTGAAATTTTATCGATACTGCGAACATGTATTAAGGCTTATACTGTTCGCAGTATCGCCAGTATCGATATTAAAGTTTTTAAAAGGTTGAGGTTTTATCCAATGATTTTTTAACAGTTCAATCAAAGCGATAAATGGCTATATCATAGTGTTTCGGTGGTCATGCTAGGCGGGCTGATGTTTGAATTTTGTGATTAAAATGTTCGGACTTTTTTGAACTGAAGGACTTTTTGGAAGGACTTTTCAAATTTCTAAATGGATATAAGTACTATGACCCTGTGTTGGTGTCATGTTAAAATCTACAAAAAAAATATTGAATACCTACTAACTACCTAGGTACTTACTTAGGTCTTTCAAATAGGAAAAAAACAGATGAAAATAAATGGCGTTCATAAGTAGCAAGAGATACTGAGAAAATGATCTGCTCAGAGAATCAATACAGGAAACGCACAGTTCAGGACAGAATTAGCAAACTGTCCCCGTCACATCTGCGCCCGCGCAATGCCGCCAAACGGCTCGTAAAACTGACTTCACTGTTATTGCATTAGGTAAATGAACATGATTTTGCTGTCCAATTTCGAATGTGTAAGCAATCATTTATTAACATTCTCTGCGACACTTCTATTTGAATATACAAAATTACGTTTATTCTTGCCAAGTAGGCACTAGCAGATAGGCAGTAGGTAGGTAGAGGTATGTGATGCAAAATTGCGAACCAAAGGATTATGTTAGGTAACGATTTAATTGTTTTAAGGCAAAGCTTAAAGCAATTAAAACGTCATAAAGAGATGATGAGAAGGATACCTACTTATATGAATCGGAAGTCAACGGAGACGTGGGACAGGGACGATTCAGGCCACAGAAATAATTATTATTATTTTTGTGATGCAGGCACACACAATATAGCGAACGATACAGTACTTTGAATATATATAGTGACGAATCTGCAAGCACGCACACATACAAACGTCGTCCCTGAAATTTCTTAACACACTAAAAAGTAAAATTCAATTTATTTTTAAATTTAAAAAAAAATGCTTTCAATTTTTTTTTTAAATCGAAATGTTTTTTGAGGTCAGTGCCAACGTCAATATTTAGAATAAACGTTGTCACTTGTATTTGGGGCCGACCTAAAAAAAACATTTAGATTTTTTTATTTCTCCGTTTTTAGTTTTGAAAGCGGTTTTTTTATTTCAAATATTTTTTGTTGGTGAGCAGCGACCGTAGCCTTTGACGCTTGTAACATTGACGTGACCTTCGAACGCTACCAATCCTAGTCCTCTCTCTACCCCGTGGAGCTCTGGTGACCTACCTCACCAACAAAAAAATTAAAATAATAAAACCGCCTTCAAAACTAAAAACGGAGAAATAAAAAAATCTAAATTTTTTTGAGGTCGTCAGCCCCAAATACAAGTGACAACGTTTATTCCAAATATTGAGGTTGACACTGACCTGATTTATTTTTTACTTTTTAGTGTGTTAAGAAATTTCAGGAACGACGTTTGGTACGTGTGCGTGCGCGCCGATTCGTCACTATGGAGTCAAAGTACTGTATCGTTCGCCACACAGAACATAGATATAAGAGGTCTTATATCTATATATCTTATATCTCTTATATCTATGTTCTGTGGTTCGCCATTTCAGCTCAATCTAATACCAAGAAATGGTCGAAAAATGGTATGCAAAGTTTGACGGGCAACTTACATAATTATGATCAGTACCCGAAGTGTAAGTTTTTTCGTTTTAAATACGTAACTATTGTAGTTGCGTTAAGAGCACGATTTGTATATGTAGGAAAGGAGAAAAGCGCCCCTAGCGGAAAGAAGCGCAAATCGTGTTTCCCATACAAATTGGGCTCTTAACACAACTACATACAATAGTTGAGTATTTTATACTAAAAAATACTTACACTACGGGTACAGTGGGGCTGCGGTAACTGTTTACAACTACCCGTAGTGTACAGACAACAGCACGTTGGGCTACCACAAACTGTCAAATTTTCCCAATCGATTATGCACTTTATATTGAATAGCCTTAGGTTGAAAATCGTTTGGAGAAATTTGAGTTTTGTATAGCCCGACGTGCTGTTGACTGTACGTTTTTAGTAAGTTTATAAAATGTAAATATTGTAGTGCGTTAAGAGATAAATATGGGAAACATGATTTGCGCTTCTTTCCGCTAGGGGCGCTATTCCCGTTTCCTATACAAATTGAGCTCTTAACGCAACTACAATAGTTACGTTTTTTATTCGAAAAAACTTACACTATGGGTACAGGCAGGCCGTGCACACTAACAAGTAAACACAATGATATTACTTATACTATAAAAAGAGGAGTAAACATAAACTTTTTCTGAGATAATCGACACATAGAAAAAATAAAGAAAATAAATTAAAATTATATTATTACGATCCTTTTTGATTCGTAATTTGTTTGTTCCCCATTCCTAAATGAATAGTGATTTTGTGGTTGGCAATATATTCAACAAAATCGATAATACTGTCGCTATGTGGCCTCATTATTCTCTTAGAATGATGTACGGGATCTATAAATAGCACATTGTGATTTGTAACGTTAAATGACGACAGATAATGTTTCTTCAGAGCAATATCTGTAATACCTACAGCTTTACGAAATTCACTTTAATTTACGGATTTAACATTTTCGTAGTGCTATGTTTCTGTTTGTATGAGAGCTCCGCAGTGTAAGAGTTAGGGTTGGCAGCGCGAGAGTGACAGGTCAGTGTAACAATCGTCTACAGTCTACGTTAACTGCAGAATTCACGGAGGCTGAGGCCTGTGAAATAACTTAACACATTTACACTAACACTTACGCACATGTAACGAAATTACGCATTCCTATAAACATAAAAACAGCAGCTCAGCGCTCCGTCGTCACTTTTTTTTCTAAGCATCAGGCGAGCCGTATGGCCACGGTAATATTATCTATAATAATATTACCGTGGTATGGCTGTTCGCTGTTTGCCAACTACATAATATAATTTAAAAAAAAAATAGTTTTCAATTATAATGGTGCCGATTCCGTTGGCACAAACTAGACTAAACTTAACTAAAATTAGGTTTAGTGCTGTCAGATTGCGATTCCTATTCTGTAACGGACTAAAATGACAGAAATAAACTAAATTTTAATCTGACAGGATTAAAGTTGATTTAGTTCAAATTTAGTTACTCAATTTAGCTATTCGCTATTCTGTTGTCTAAGTTTTATGTCAAAATATCTCTAAATTTAGAAATGTCAAGCTAAATTTAGACTACGTGTAAATTGATGTCGATTAAAATTAGTTTTTGAGAACACATGAATAGTTCATCACCAACTTTGACGCCGCCGTGGTGGAGTGGTCAGTAACGCTGCCTACACATCGGGCGGTCCGGGTTCGAGTCCTTGTAGAGGCAAATGTGTGATGAACACGAGCATTTGTTCATGAGTCATGGTTGTTTATATATTTATTGAAGTTTATTTATAAAAATATGTAGATTATTAAGTAAGTATATTTGTCCGCTAACTAGTAGGTGTCCTAAACACAAGTTCTTAAAGATACTTAATTTGGGCTAGATAATTGGTGTGAGCGTAGAAATATATTATTATTATTATTAACTAAGTGATCTGTGTTCATCACGCATAATCAGAGAATCAGCTCTAGTGGGATTAATTAGATTTCGAAAATAAGTAGTAGGGTAGCCGTATGAAAGATGGAGAATTTTGTATTAGCAGGTTTGTTATGTTCCGCAGAGAGGTATATGTAGGTAGACAGGCTTTTTTTATAAGTAGAAAAACTATCCACGTGTTTTTTGTTTTCCCTATCACGGGATGGAAAAGAGAAATAGCCCATACAGCCATATCTTCAAGCGAGAAAGAAACATTTGATAACACGATGCAAAGCATTACTGAGGGCCTCGACAACATGCATTTCGACACTCGTTCTCGCTATCGCTAAATCAAAAAATGTATGGGATTGACATGAGCGATCGAAAAGTCACTTCGATTGCCTATGTCAATCCCATCCATTTTTTTGATTTAGCAAGAGCGAATGTGAAAATGCATGTTGTCTAGGCCCTCTGGACCGTCCGGAAGCCTCCTCGTGGCGGACCCTGGTAACATGATGGTGAAACTTTCTCGGCGGATGTGTGGCTTTTGATGTCAAGTGTGTCCCCTTGATATTCAAAGTCACATGCCATCGTCGAGTTGGTTTTTGTTTTCCCACCACGGCTACTTCCGGACGGCCCTTTTCAGGGTCATGACCGCGCCTGAAGTCCCGCGGATGCGGTCCGATGGCTGCTCCCTGTATTTTCGTCAGGAGGACGCACCAATTAGTACAAGGAGTGCCTAGACAGCAGCATTGGGACGGCCTCGGAGTAGTTGTGCTCACGTGCGTAGATCCCGAGCCATCCCGTAATAGCGCACTGAAGGTCAGGCCAGGGAGGATTTTTAGTGGGTATGGAGGGAACGCCTTTACCTCAAGTCCCGCATATCCCCTGCGGTTGGCACCACCCCGCAGGGACGATGCGTATATGCGTATATATATATAACCCGTCAACAAAACAAAAAAAGTCCCTCGGTACCGTTGCATTCGTATCGTATGCACATAGACGTGTACGTGAACGTTGCATGTGTTTTCTGTTTCTATATTCAGAGTGACTGATAATTAGTGGCAGACCCGTTAAGGAGAGATAGAAGAGGACAATACTAATTGTCCTCTTCTATCTCTCCTTATCGGGTAACTGCTCGTCAACACGGATATAATTTAAATAAAAATAACACCGCTTTCCTGCACAAAATCCACTCCAATGCAATTTTGAATTATCGAAACAAAAATCTATATTTTGATGTCAGTATTTTCCGCTAAACACTTCCAAAGTTTTGATTCAAATATATTAGAAAAAAATTAAAATAATAGTTTTTATGCTTTCGTTTAACTCACATACGTTGGTTAATACCTTTAACTACTTTCAAATTAATTTTTAAAAGTTTATTATTATAAATTTTCTTAAAAATACCCCTTTCATTCATTCTCCATTCGTTCTTTATTTTTATCAATCTACTAAGCGGGTAACACTATTCAATTCAACTAAGACGCGCTAGTCCTGTCAAAAAAGAAAGATTAAATTAGGTTAGACGTGACAACAGAATAGCAAATGATTAAAACTAAATTAAAATTAGAAATTTTTTAGGTTAGTTTAGTTTAGAGAGTGGCACAACGGAATTGGCACCAATGGTGCCGATTCCGTTGGCACAAACTAGACTAAACTTAACTAAAATCAGGTTTAGTGCTGTCAGATTGCGATTCCTATTCTGTAACGGACTAAAATGACAGAAATAAACTAAATTTTAATCTGACAGGATTAAAGTTGATTTAGTTACTCAATTTAGCTATTCGCTATTCTGTTGTCTAAGTTTTATGTCAAAATATCTCTAAATTTAGAAATGTCAAGTTAAATTTAGACTACGTGTAAATTGATGTCGATTAAAATTAGTTTTTGAGAACACATGAATAGTTCATCACCAACTTTGACGCCGCCGTGGTGGAGTGGTCAGTAACGCTGCCTACACATCGGGCGGTCCGGGTTCGAGTCCTTGTAGAGACAAATGTTAGTGTGATGAACACGAGCATTTGTTCATGAGTCATGGTTGTTTATACATTTATTTAAGTTAATTTATAAAAATATCTAGATTATTAAGTAAGTATATTTGTCCGTTATCTAGTAGGTATCCATAACACAAGTTCTTAAAGATACTTATGTTGGGCTAGATAATTGGTGTGAGCGTAGAAATATATTATTATTATTATTAACTAAGTGATCTGTGTTCATCACGCATAATCAGAGAATCAGCTCTAGTGGGATTAATTAGATTTCGAAAATAAGTAGTAGGGTAGCCGTATGAAAGATGGAGAATTTTGTATCAGCAGGTTTGATAAGTTCCACAGAGAGATATATGTAGGTAAACGGGCTTTTTTTATGTAGAAAAACTATCCACGTTTTTTTTTTTGTTTTCCCTATCACTGGATGGAAAAGGGATATAGCCCATACAGCCATATCTTCAAGCGTGAAAGAAACATTTGATAACACGATGCAAAGCATTACTGAGGGCCTCGACAACATGCATTTCGACACTTGCTCTCGCTATCGGTAAATCAAAAAATGAATGGGATTGACATGAGCGATCGAAAAGTCGCTTCGATTGCCTGTGTCAATACCATCCATTTTTTGATTTAGCAAGAGCGAATGTGGAAATGCATGTTGTCTAGGCCCTCTGGACCGTCCGGAAGCCTCCTCGTGGCGGACTCTGGTAACGTGATGGGGAAACTTTCTCGGCGGGTGTGTAGATTTTGATGTCAATTGTGTCCCCTTGATATTCAAAGTCACGTCCACAAAAATCTATATTTTGATGTCAGTATTTTCCGCTAAACACTTACAAAATTTTAATTCAAATATATTAAATAAATAATTAAAATAATAGTTTTTATGCTTTCGTTAAACTCACATAAGTTGGTTAATACCTTTAACTACATTCAAATTAATTTTAAAAAGTTTATTATTATAAATTTTCTTAAAAATACCCCTTTCATTCATTCTCCATTCTACTAGTCCTGTCAAAAAAGAAAGATTAAATTAGGTTAGACGTGACAACAGAATAGCAAATGATTAAAACTAAATTAAAATTAGATTTTTTTTAGGTTAGTTTAGTTTAGAGAGTGGCACAACGGAATTGGCACCAATGCCTAATTAAGTAGGTAGCTTATATTTTACCTATCTGTCTTCGTGCCTAATATGATATATCGAAAAGAAAAAATAGCGAGTGGTCTCCCCTTGACTTTCTCGTATACCGGAAACGACTCAAAGGTTGATAGAAACCTTATATTTTGATGTCATACATGCATGTTAAATTTTGGTCACCCATCCGAGTACCGACCACGCACTTGGTTGCTTAACTTTCGTGATCGGCGACTCAAAGGTTGATAGAAACCTTATATTTTGATGTCATACATGCATGTCGGACATAATTCCAAAAAAATACTTTTGGACTCAGGGAGGTCTAAAACATAAATCCGTCAAAATCTCGAGGTCGAATTTTTTGACGATTACAAGAATTCCTCCATACTACTTACGAGAAAGTAAAAATAAATAAAAATTAGTATGGACCTACCGATTTGACTTCTAATCAAAACTCCAAACACTCAATTTCGAAGAGACATTAATTTTGTGTCCATCCAATAAATTTAGCATGAGCTTAAAAATTGATAAAAATACCACATGTATTTTACACAGGAATTGAAAAATCTTAACGTAGGCGCACAATAGAATTAAAAAAGTCTATAGAATTTAAAATATTGTCTAAAACTGGTACTGTGTCTGTTACCAACATGTGCCAACATGTAGATAATGTAAGTACCTATAATATTTCGTTCATTATTCTAAGTGCAGGTGTTGAAACAATTGTGTAGGTATTAACATAATAGATTAACTTAGATTACTTTTGCATGGCCAAAAATAACAAAGGGCACCTTATCACCTAATGATTTCAGGTAAAAAATAGCCGCCCGACTATGAATACGGGCCAACTCGTATTTTCTTTTCAGTGCAGCTGCGGAGGCCCACGCAGCTGTTTTATGGCAACGGGAATTTCAAAAGTCTTAATATTTACTAAAATAAAGCCATTTTGAATCTAATCTCCGCATCAACAATAATGAGACAATGGTTAGCAGTGGGTACCTACCTATTTAGTTGGACATACGGTACGCAGATGTGGTGCGCGCGTGAGAATTGACTGTTTCTTTTATTGCATGCTTCCCTACCACAATATAGAGAAATTGTGCCCCTACCCAATCCCTACCAAACTACTGACTGAATTCGATTTCCTTGACTTGTAAATGAAAACCGGTAAATGCATGCGTAATTGTTTAAAGATAAATTGCACCGTTTTTTCCGTTCATTACAATACAAGCATCTACGTAAAGTGATTAGGTAGGTAGTAGGTAAGTACCTACATACGATGGCTAGGTAATAATATGCGATATGCATGTAGTAAATTGATAAGGTGTACCTATTATGTACCTAAATCCTAAGATACACTCTTGCCTCTTTTTAGCCGACTTCAATAAAGCGGGAGGTTCTCAATTCGACGGTATTTTTTATGTTTGTTACCTCATACATAACTCTTTACTGGGTGTACCGATTTTGAAGATACTCTCAACCTTTGGAAGCTGGTGCTTGTCATGTGGTCCTATTTAAATTTGATCGATACCTATCTGACGAGTAGTTTCTGAGTTATCCCTAATAATGCCTATTTAATTGACATCGATGATATCGTAATAGCTATATTCCTTGATATAGCTCGATATAATCCTTGCTTGTCTTCGATCATCTACAACCGTGGATACAGCACGTCGTACAATAACAAAGCTGAAACTGAACACATGTGAAAAATTCACCATATTATGCTTCTACTGGCTTTGTCCATACATTGCCGCAGACACCTCAGTCCTTTAAAATGTCTTGAGTCATTACACAGTAATGTAAAAAAACAGTCACTTGAAGCTACCTAAGGTAATTTTTGAAGCTGACATGAACGAAAAGTCCAGCGGAGTAGCAACGAGCTGTTATTTTTTATTTATCTAAAAAATATATTTAGTTTTCTTCGTATTTATTTTCTACTCTTTAGATATTATGCATTCTAATTAAATTCATTATTATTAGTAGATAAAAGTCGATGACTTTTAATCAAGCCGTGTCGTCATGTGAACGACGTATAGTTTTGAATACTTGATAAATATAATTTATTTAAATAAAACTTGAAAAAATATTAAGTTGAATAAGTAGCTGTGTGTATAAAGTATTTTTACTGAGGTCTGCGGTATTTATTTCAGGCTTAATTACTTGCCCTGAAATAAATTAATCTTGTTTCAAACTTGCCTTTTGGAGTTACGGTTCCTTTCAAAATTTTAGTGTTGTGAAGTGTGTGATTTTATCATGATAAAGAAACAAGTAAGATTTTTAAATGACTTATTATTATTTAAATAAGATAACCCAATACTAGGGTCTGCACTATTTATTTTATTGTAGATTACGTGCCCTGAAATAAATTTATCTTGTTCCAAACTTGTCTTTTAGATTTACGTTTTTTTTCTAAATTTTCTTGCTGGAAATATAGTGAAGTCTTAAATCGACATATTTTTCGATAATGGCCTTCGTCAGATGATAGACATGATGAAATTGATTGAAAGCTGAAAATAGATCATTTTAATTTACTACACTAATTTAAAAATATATATGAATGGCTATACGAATATATAGGAACTCCATTCCTAAAAACTTGACTATGTTCCGATTTTATTACGTATTTTGTCTCACTTTGGCTATGAGTGTGAAAGGGATGGCTAAGGGCCGTTGTTTTATGAAATTATTTCATAATTTTCAATAACCAAAGCGTATTTCAAGCTAGTTTTAGCATAAGTTCAGTCTCAAATTTTATTAAAAATACTAACTTACTGGTGGTATGTCACACCATGTTTTTTAACTAGAATTTAGGAGTGATTTTTACAATCTTTTACGGAGCACTTTGACATGTTTACCGTTTGACAAATCATGCATCACTGAATGCGAAGTCCGCTACGGCTGCGCAAAGAGTATATAATACACTACGTTTAAGAGTCGGGACTTCATACAAGCTTTTTGACTGCAGTTTAAGCTCAGATCTAGTACCAACAGAAACAGACAAAAAAAGTAATGCCAACATGACAAAATCAAACTAAGGATGTGGTGTATGCTACGGAATATGTCGATATCGATAAAAAAGAATGGGCACCCTGCCCTGCATTGCAGACAGGTTTTTTTAAAAATACAAAAGGAAAATAAAAACCTCTGTTAGTTTGGGAAATATTGAGTTTTATTCAATTACATGTAATTATTTTCATACAATGGAATAATTTTATGTTTGCGTTTACAAACGCGTAAATATTAATACTAGAAAAATGCACTGAAAAATCCCTCCTGTCCCGCCTGAGGCAAGTCGATTTTTTTTCAGTGCATTTTTCTAGTTTCATACAATTTATGTCACTACAAAAAATAATAAAGTTAGGATTACAATGTGGGACTTAAATTGTTTGTAGGATGCATATATAGCATTGATAGCATTATGCCTTTTTAAAATTATGGTTGTGAATGTTATTCTTAAACATGATTTAGCCGACTGTATTTATTATTAAAATAATTATGCTAATGATATGGCTAAAATTATTATGCGTAAGTATCATTCGTATAGAGTACCATATGCCAAAATATTTTATGATTTAAATTTTTATGCAAATGGATAGTGAACCCTATTCTGCAACAGTTTTAGATAGTAAGCAGGCATTTATCTGAAATAATAAATAAACAGAGATTAGTAAATAGTATCGTTTGAGTTTACGGTGATCATCAATTCAAATTATAGTTCACCACTTACCATCGCGGACTATGGGTAACGCGTGCTTTGGTCTGGTGACCAATCAAAGTCACATCTGGTCCTGAAATAAATCACTCATTAGCTTCAGGAATTGAGCAGAATACCATGTCAGAAAAATAGGTTATGTAACTTACCAAGGGTGGAGTAGGAGCCGTACTTATACGGTTGCAAGTAATGATCATACCCGACGGGCACCGTGTTCAAGGCGGCAGTCACGTTGAGATCTGAAAATATGGAAGAGGGGTTAAACCCAGAAAAACTTTTGATGATGATAATGAGAGATATTAATCTTCTGGCAATGCTTATCTTCTGTGCAATACATAGGCCAGCCCTCTGATCACGGGAAACCTTAATTAATTTGGAGGTTTAGTTATTTTGTTTTTCTTTGTATTTAATTTCCATTATTTTATACGATTAGATAAGGATTGAAAATATTTTATATGTATTAAACAAATGCAGTAGTAATGAAACATCTCAAATACATTTTATACTCAAATGTACGAATATAGTTTTATCGATAATTTGGTACGTAGTAAGGACATCACTACGGAGCATATGATTTTTGGTAATGATTTTAAGACAAAGTATTAAAGTGACCAGAAATTCTTTCTAATTACTTAGCGTCAATAAAATAACATGGAAAACTACTTACCGCTTCTCATCTAGTGGAATTGAGCCATGAAAACCCGCTTTTGGTTAAATTTCCTACCAGATTTTAGTCCACATATTTCACATCTTGTGTAATACATTTTGCTGTTATGCACTTATATAAATGATAAAAACCAGTATACACTTAATGATAAAAGTCACCGAAAACAATAAATACGCACACAGATGGAAAAATAAACTAAAACGACGCTTTTTTAAAATTTTCAAGAACCGCCCGCCGCCATATTGACATTAGTGACACTCCAGCAGCGCGAGACAAGGAAGGGCAGATAGGAAGTAAGAGACAAAACACCAGTCGCCATTAAAAATTGCCTAAACTCCATACATTTTTTCTGCAGTATTGAGTTTCGGCAGGCTGCGGCTGCGTTTTAGCGGAGTTTGAAGTGTGCCACCGACGCTATTGCCGTGCATTATCCACGGTTGTAGATGATCGAAGTTGCTTGTCTAAAACATCTCGATATAGCAAGAAGGTTGTAGCCTACAACCTTCTTGCGATATAGTTAGCCTAGAACGCCATCTAGTGACGTATAGCTGAACTAACATTCCAAACGTTTAATTTATTAGTCCGCGATTCTAATCAGGATATTGAGATATTCTTATCGAATTATTTTAATGTCAACGGTCTTTGATAAGTCTATTAAGTTTAAATGAAATCTGACCGTTTAAAGTGGGTCAAAATCGATTCCAAACGAGTTCAAAATCAGTTCAATTGTTAAGCGCGAAATCGTGACTTTGCTTGGACTTCCTTACGTAGGTACTTTCATTTATTTTATTGAAAGTCTGCGCAATTTAGAGTGCGTTCCAAAACCAGGTGAAGCCAAGTAGACAGCGTAAAGCAGCGTCCCCACTAGGGCCGCGCGGCTCCATGAGGCCCGGCCGCGCGGCCGAGCCTCGTGAGTGTGTACGTGAGCGAGGCCTGAGCCGCGCGGCCATACGGAGCCGCGCGGCCGGCCTCGCGTGACCCGGCGGTTGTCGGTCTACTTCAAAGAAAGCCGCGCGGCTCTGGGAGGTGAGGACGGGCCGCGCGGCCGATCAGTGCGCTAGTGACAGCCGCTACATCGAGTGGTGTGTCTTTAGCGTCAAAATGGAGTGGACCGACATTAAAACTCTTTTATTAATTGATTTATACAGAGAGCGCCTTTATTATGGGACTGTCGGAATTATTTTTATACAAATAAAAACAAAAGAAACGATGCGCTAATCGAGATCGCTACAATCTAAATATGTTAAGCGCCTACCTTGGCTGACTGTATTTCCATAGAAGCGCCTATAATGGGTAATGTGATTTTATGTGATAATTAATGGCTGTGTGATTATGGATCTTCTTATCAACTTGACCTTTGTCTACTTCTAGAATTGTAGCGATCTCGATCAGCGCATCGTTTCTTTTGTTTTTATTTTTATAAAATCTAAGTGGAAATTAAGTATATTTTATTGAAAATGAATAGGCCGACTAAGCGCTCATTAAAACTTAACGGAAACTTTAACTAAAACGTTTTTTTTTGTTATTAATGATTTGTTCAAAAAGAGTCGAATTTATATAGATACAATTTATACGGGCCATCTCTGATCTTGACGTACCTAAAAATAGAATCATTAAAATCGAGTCATAATACTCATAATTGACGGAGTAATCAGGTAACAAACACACAAAAAACAGACGAATAGAGAACTTCCTCTTTTTTTTAAGTCGGTTAACAAATAATATAACGTATCAGCCCCATAGCTCATTACAAATGCCCACATTCATGAATGGTATAGTTTTAATCAACTATGAAGCATTAAAACTTGAAGAGAACCTAGTTATTTAACTTAAGTTCAAAATAATTTGTCATAGATTTTGTGTTGACTATTGGACCTACTAACTGAAATTTCACTATTACATATTAGGTAATAGCAAGTTCAAAAAAAAATTGTCATTATTTTTGTGTTCGTGGATGATATCATTATTTAATCCCCAATGAAATCACCATTTCAACAAAAAAGTACTCATCCAATTTCAGTATAATTTATACGGGACCACCTCTGAAGTATGACCTTCCTAAGGAAAAAAGAATCACCAAAATCGATTCATAATTGACGGAGTAATCGCGAAACATACATACAAAGAAAAAACATTCAGTCGAATAGAGAACCTCCTCTTTTTTTGAAGTCGGTTAAAAATAAAAACAAAAGAAACAATGCGCTGATAGAGATTGCTACAATTCTTGAAGTAGACAAAGGTCAAGTCGATAAGAAGATTCACAATCTTCTAAGTCACGTCTTCTTCTTCGTACATCTCGAAAACAGCTGCGCATGGCGGGCCGCGAGGCTCTTTATAGTGAGGACGCGTTGCAATAAAACAAATAAGCCTCGCGAGGCCGGGCCGCGCGGCCCCATAAAGCCGCGCGGCTCTAGTGGGGACGCTGCTTAAGATAGCTTTCTAATTGGTGTAAATTAACTATAGTTTAACAAAACTAACCAATGTTGAAAGCGCTTCTTAATAACGACCGTGAGCTACCATTTACTCTACCCCGAGTAAATTGAGATCGTTTTGGAACGCACTCTTATTAGGCCCGTTTTGACAGAGGTCTTAGTACGAGTTTGTTAGTTTTCAAGCTCGATCAAACGTATCGTCTCTTTTCATACATTGCCCACTAGCGCCCCTAGCGTAAACTATCAGAAACAGTGACCAATGTATGAAGAAAGACGATACGTTTGATCGAGCTCGAAAACTATCAAAACTCATACTAAGGCCTCTGATAGATACGTCAGTAGAATGTAACTGGTACGCAATCAAATCACAAGCAAGCAAAAAATAAAAATATATTATTGCATTTTTCAGTAATACAAATGCAATCATATTTTAGCAAAATAAATAATATATGTCACAATAAAAATAAAAATTATTTTTTCTCACACTTAAATTTAAAGTTAATCTTCCTAAATTCTAATCTTCCGAAACTTCATAAAAACAGTTACATTCTTAATCTTTTTTTTCTTTAGTGATAGTGCAGTGAATTAAATTGATCGTTAATTTCACGAATATATTGGATGCAGCGTAGACAGAGAAGAATAAATTGAAATTTAAAAAATAGCGAATTATATGTTTTCTATAATGTAAGGTAGTTTCATCTTAACAGGGCGTCAAATATTTGCAAAAATATTTCGTTTTATTAAGTGTCTCGGTGGCGTAATTGGTCAACGCAGCCGCCCGGATTGCGGAAGATGCGGGTTCGAGTCCCGCCTAAGGCAAGTCGATTTTTTTCAGTGCATTTTTCTAGTATCAATTTCTCATGTTGATCGTGTAAGTATCTTATTCTTATTTTAAGCGAATGGCGATCGCGACACATAAAGATTACGCATTGCGCCAATATCAAGTGAAAATTTTATTAAAGTAACCGACAATTGTACGGTAGATTGAGGTTAAAATGGAGTCTCTCAACACGTGTTTTTGCAACAAGAACTCGGGAGAAACTCCATCGTGTAAGTAAATAATCGATTATTTTGGTCACAACACCACTCTTACGATATTTTGACATGTGTCAAAACAGGCCTATTTCCTTAGACAAAGAATATTTCTCAAATTGGCGCCAAAATCTACCAAACTATCAAAAAGATATAATTGAAAAATTAAAAAAAAAGAAATTCAAGTCATTTAGTACCTATGGAGAAAGATTTTGCATGAAATTTTACTTAATTTTTTTTCTTTTTTTCACCTGTTTAACAGGACGTAAAGAAATTCAACAGATTTAGCATAGAACCAGTAGGCCTATTCGCTAACTTTTTTTGACAGTTGAAAGTGATCATCACTGAGTGAATTACATATTCATTGCTGTTTTAACGTCACGCTATAATGGGACTTGAGGTGTAAAAACAGCAGTGGATGTGTAATTCACTCAGTGATGATCACTTTCAACTGTCAAAAAAAGTTAGCGAATAGGCCTACTGGACTTAGAATATTATTGAGTTATTTTGTATGGAACTTCTCGCAATTACTTACAAAAAATACGGAAATTTCTGAAATTAGGAGATATATAATGAGTTAGTAAATAAAACGATCAAATGCAAATTTTTTGTAGTACATAATTATTTACACTAAAAATAGAAAAATTAACAACTTTAAAAAAAAAGTCAAATTGACTTAAAAATGTATAAAAATCCTGCTGTACTGTTTGAAGTCCGTGCCAAGCCAACTAGGTATTCTAAAGGTCCACCTGCCACATCACATTCATTGATCACACCATTGATTGCGACTGAACACGCCAGCTTGGGTGATGAGGGGCTCGTTGTACTGAACGGTTGGCATGGCTTGGCACCGACTTCAAACAGTACAGCAGGTATCAAGCATACATTTTAATGCCGCTGAAAGTATCAGACAAGGCATCAAGGCATGTCAATGTGATAAAGAATCAGCTGGTGAACAGAATTTATACGACGAGAGTGGCGAGAGCGAGACCCTGTGATCCCTCTTGTTCCTTGGAATGAGCGTAGAGATAATTCCTTATGTACGATATGTTCGGAACAGGGAAAGTCAAGGAAATTTTACTATCCCATAGGCCAGTCTTTCTCAAAGTGGGCGATAACGCCCCTTGTGGGCCTAGTAGTTGGAGACCTAGAGGTGGGCGTTAAAGGACCCAGAAAAAAATAGGGGGCGTTGTCGTAGCTTAGGGGGGCGTTTTTATGTATTTTAATTTACTTATATTAAAACACTAATCACTAATATTAAAACCTACCTACTACTAAATATCAAATAATAAGCGTATTTCTGCCCTGTATGATGGTATAAATACTAAAAATACTTACCATAGATTTCGTAGGAGAGCCCGTACGCCGTACGCAATCAAGTTGTAACAAGTTTTGTCAAATAAACGAGTTTGTTCGTGTTTGTGTAATTAAAGTAATAAAATTGTGGTTTTTAAGTCTTAGGAGTGTATAAAAAATTGGGGGCGCTGAAAAAGAATTGATTTTCAAAGGGGGCGGTAGAAGAAATAAGTTTGATAATCTCTGCCATAGGCTGATTCGCATTACTCAAACATGTGGGTAATAAAAGTCAATACAACACTTTTGTTTGTTAATTATTATTATTAAGAAACTGCATATGACAGGCAGAAACTTCTTTCGTTTTTTGATTGTTAATTAGTTTATTACGATTATTACAAAATGCCATATTATAGGAGTGAAGTATTGTGATCATAATGAACACTTTTCCTTAAGTGACTCCCATTCCCCCGATATCCCCTAATTTTTAGGAAAGATACGTTAAAGTAGTGAGACTGTTTCAGATTGCTTTTTTACAGATTCCTTGATGCTAGAGTACATATTAATATAATTTAAAGCCTACACGAAATTGTACATATACTGTGGTGTTATTTATATGATATCAATGTTATACTTATACAATTATAAGTAAAAGTCAATTTAAATGTTAAAGAAACAACAAATCGTCGTCCGCTGATTGTTTGTGGGTGTAAAGATCGACAGTTTATTTTTCAAAGGGACTATGCAACGCTCGAATGCGTTAAGCGCGCGACATGTTTATCAGGCTGGCTGACGGTGTTACCCCCGTTAAAAGTACAGCTGACACTTTTCTTTATTATTTTAAAGGTATAAATATTGAGATAATATAATTTTCATAAGGTATAAAATTTTATTTGTGATATTTTAAATGAGGTTTATGCTCGTTTATGCTCTTTGTTACTGACTTTGAACCCCCTATCGTCCATACAGCTGACGATTATTTAATTTAAAATGTGATTAAACAATCATTTAATACAGTATTGCTTGGTATGAAAATCATCTGAGCAGAGGCTTTTCCAATGACTTTATCATTCTGTCTCCTTTAGCTCCACCACTAGTGCGACAACTGACGCTCTTTTTACTGATTCCGAACATAAAACAACTGTTTGAAATAAAATTCCTAGAAAAAATGATACGCTATCTCTCGGAATATAAGCAAAACTAACTAGAGTAACCATGATATATCGCGTTTGTCGTAAATATATTTATCATTTATTTTCTAAATCAGAGTGTTATTGTGATTTCTGAATATCATGACACTTCAGTGATATTTGCAGATGATATTTCCCTTATTTTCAAACTAAATAGACAAACAGAAAATGTTGACGATGTGAATAAAGCCCTTTCCAAAGTAATGTGTTGGCTTACTAATAATAACTTCAACATGTGAATTATGACTCTTTCCAAATCAAAACAATAAAAACTGTAAAGGGAGGATAAAACTTGTTGAGTTTCTTGTCGGTTCTTCTCAGAACAAGGCCTCAAAATTATTGGCAACGCGTATTTAAAACGATACTGAATATTTCAAAGTCAAAATTTCTTTATTCATTTAGGTACATACAATTTGTGCACTTATGAAAGTAAATTTTGATGCCATTGGTTCAAGAGTCTACCAGGAGTCCTGGTCGAGACCTGGGGCCGTACGATCACTCTAGTTCAGAGGTGCCAGGGTTTACTTGGATCAGAACTTGTGACTCGCACACAAGTCCCAGAAGCTGCTTCGCTCTCTGCAACACGATTAATTATCTTGATTTATTTTTATTGATGTAAGTCAACCACCTGGAGTTGAAGAAGAAAGCTGCCATAACTATGTTTCTAATAGTATGGTATGCGAAATCAGTTTTTTGTTAACATTGTGGATAGTTGTAAATAAATACATATTTAAAATGTGTTAACATTGTTGATAGTTGTAAATAAATACCTATTTAAATAACAATCTTTTATTTCTTTTCACAAATATATTTATTTTTATATCTAGATAGACTAGAACAAACTTGCTTAGATATTGATAGGTTCTTATTTAGCCTATTTTTTATATACTGAGAGAACTCAAATCGAAAAGTTATGTCGACAAGAATTGCTCTCTCGTTCTAAATCCCGAGAAGAAACATTTTCAAGGTAGAGAGAGATTTTGTCCACATCGATTTAATCTATTAATAGTTGAACAGTATCTAAAAAAAGTAAAAGTGCAAATTTGTGTCTATCTTTACCGTTGTTTTTTTATAGCAAAAAAAATAGAAAGATACACCCCCCATTATTAAAAGTAATCAATTAATATAATTGTTACCTGTTACTATTAATCTCATGAATTATCTTTATTTTAAAATATTTGGGAACTTCAAATTTAAGTCCTTTGTGATTGTGATATTAAAACTTAATGTCACTTACAGTCGGTAAGTGTTTATTTTCAAAATTCTTCTTAGTAATGCTATTTTACTGGAAATACCATTATATTACTCTCTCGTACATATATCCCTGGCATATAAATAAGCAATTAGCAAAGTGATTGAAAAAACATATTTTTATTTTGTCCTACACTTTGTAGTTGTGTGGACACCTAATTAGATAGAGAGGCCCTGCCCTAAGTGAAAGAGATGGCATTCGTCAAGGTCAGCTTCATTTAGGTATTTAGGAGCGTGGCCTCCGGTTTTACCTATAGCTTCATGGGCTTAAGTCACTGCACTATCACTAAAGAAAAAAAAAGAATGCCAAGCACTCCCTAGATGCATTAAAAAGTGTGGCACCCACATTTTAATGCAAAAATCAAGAAAGATGAAACTGAAGACTTGGCTGTATGGGCTAGATCCCTTTGCCGTCCCGTAACAGGGAAAATTTAACCAAAAAAAAAAAAGAATAAGAATGTAACTGTTTTTGTGAACTTTCGAAACATTAGAGAGACTCTAAATATTATGCGAAAAAAAATAGTTTTTATTTTTATTATGACATATTTATTAGGCTAAAATAAAATTGTATTTGTATTACTGAAAAATGCAATACACTTCTATTTTTTTCATGCGTCTTTTTTGATCAAGGAGCATAATATACGCTCCTTGGTTTTGATTGCGTAGGTACCAGTTACATTCTACCTACCTACTGACGTATCTAACTGTCAAAACGGGAAACACTTTCTTGTCTGACGTACGAAAGGCGGGAAAACCTTCGAAGCGAGAGCGCGCAAGTTTTGAATATTTTCTAGCTTTACTAATAATTTCTAAGTAAAACCAACTAAAAGTGTATTTCTGTAGTCAATAAAGTAATTTCCAATGTAAATTATTAAAAGGGGCACAATGGGGAAGAGAAAAAAACCCAAAATAGATGGAGATCCTTTTCCTACAGAATCGGACTCCGATGAAAACGAAGCCGATAAGTACAAACCTTTTAAAATTGAAAATTACACAAGACAATACCCTGAGGATGGCGGTAATTTTGAATATTTAGTTATTTATGAAAGTTTGATTGAGGGGAAACCTATAGGAGATAGAGATTTGATGTCATTAGGCGCTGTCTTGAAGCGACATAATAAGGGCATTAAGAGATTTAAGAGGATAAATAGATTTAAGGCGGCTTTAGATATAGGTAATATAATTAATGAAGTGAATTCTACAAAATTTCTTGGATTAACCATAGATAATAAGTTAAATTGGAAGGACCATATCCATGACCTATGTAAAAGACTCAGTAAGTCGTCATTCGCACTACACAAACTAGCAAAGGTACTGCATATGGATGCCCTGCTTATAGCATATCACGGTATAGCCGAATCGCACTTACGATACGGGATAATATTTTGGGGAAATTCAACAGACAGGCTATTAGCGTTTAGAGCACAAAAAAGATGTTTGAGATCAATGCTAGGACTTAAGTCAACTATTAGCTGCAAACCCTACTTCAAAAAGTATAGTGTTCTTACACTAACTTGCTTATATATATTTGAAGTGGCTGTCTTTGTAAAAACTAATCCCAACATATTTAAAAGAAAATCGGAATATGTACAACGTAATAGACGTGATGAAGATTTGATTTGTGTTCAAAAAGGGAACTCTGCACTTATGTCGAAAAGCTTTCTATGTATGGCACCCAAAATCTATAACAGGATACCTAAAGACATACGTTTAATGGCAATCAACAAATTTAAAATTAATTTAAAGAAATATTTAATTGACAAATGTTTTTATAATATAAATGAATTTGTGACCTAAATTTGATGACATTGTAATAGATATGAAATTTAATTGTTAATATTTGACCTTAGTATTGTATGTACTTACTAAATTAATATTTGTACACCCTTTTTTGGGTTGAATATAGTGATACGACAAGTTCCTTAACATCTGATATGTAAATTTACCTATATTCACAAATAAATATATTATTATTATTATTATTATTAAGGTTGCAGCTATTTTTGAGCGGCCAGGGTTGGCTAATATGGCCTTGAATAATGTTAAGTCTCAGACTGAATTACAAGTCAAATGTACTATACCAGCTACACTCACGGAGATAACCGGCGTCATTCGTGGCGTCCCCACATATATGTCTAACTATAACATTTACAAAGGAATTTGCAGCTCCAAGGATGTCGTGTCCGTGCGGCGCTTAATGCGTCGTGGGCGCGATGAAGACGACAACCCTGTGTTACTTCCCACCCAGACAGTTGCCATTACATTTTCCTGTCCAACTCTTCCTGACAGTGTCGATATTAACAGCTGGTTCTTCGAGGTAAGCTCGTATATTCCACCCGTTACACAATGCCTACGTTGCCTTCGCTATGGGCATATTGCCAAATTTTGTAAAAATGCCCAGAAATGCTCTATATGTAGTGATAACCACCATTACAAAGAATGTAGTAAACAAGCCAAAGATGCTGTCTGTGTACATTGCAATGGAAATCACATTTCTATTTCATCAGAATGCCCTAAAAGAAAAGAGGAAATAGAAAAAAATAATGCAAAATACAAAAAAAGATCATATGCTGATGTTTTTAATAATAAAAATTTCCCTGAAATATCAAAAAAACCTGAAAAAATAATACATTACTTATTACAATCTGACACCATGATTAATCTCATTATATCTGCTATACTTAAATTAAACACACAAAAAATATCATCCGACAATCCAACTCCAATAACATCGGAGACAATTAAATCTGTTTTGCTAGAAACATTTAATTCCAGCAAACAAGACTCAATTAGTAAAAATAATGGACCAGGTTAACATAGTACAGTGGAATGCTCAAAGTTTGCTAAGTCATAAGCATGTCTTCACACAATATCTTTATGAAAATAATATACATATTGCCCTTATTTCTGAAACTTGGCTTCAATGCACTAAAACTTTAAACATAAGAGGCTATAATATTGAGAGATTAGACATAGGTTCCAAACATAATGGAGTTGCTATTATAATTAGACATTACCTACACTATCAAAAGATACAAACATATTATGATAACTCTTTACAAAATATTGCTATTACTTTACAAATCAACAATGAAACAATATGCATAGTCAGCTTTTACAGTCCCACTTCTGCTACTCCATGTAATTTTGAATATTCATATTTAGATAATTTAATAAAATCATTACCCAAACCATTAATACTAGCTGGTGATTTTAATGCACACCACACTATGTGGGGTTGTGCTTCCACTGACACTCGTGGATCAACATTGTTGGATGTCATAAATGATAACAATCTATGTCTTTTAAATGATGGCTCTGTAACAACCGTGGGTTCACATAACTGGCGTTCTAATGCCTTAGATCTTACTATAGTCTCTCCGAGCCTGGCTTTAAGGTGTAACTGGGAAGTACATGATGACTCCTTATGCAGCTACCATTTTCCTGTTTTTACAAGTTTATTATGTAGTTCTGTAAATATTAATACTAGTAGTAATATAAGTGTAAATTATTCTAAACCTAACTATAAGACTGTTGACTGGGAAAAATATAGGGAGTTAACAGATATAAAGTTAAGCAATTTTGATTTTGATATATTTAATCCAGAAATGTCTTATGATTTGGTATTTAAATGTTTATTAGAATGTGTATCTGAAGCAAACTCTTCCACAAAACTACCATTTCAACAGCAATCAAACACTAATCGTAAACTCAGAAAAAAGTTAAAACTTCCTTGGTGGAATGATATATGCAATCAAGCAGTAAACAGTTGTAAAACTGCTTATATAAAATTTAAACAGAATCCTACTGAGCATAATTACATATCATTTAAACAAAAACAAGCACAGAAAAAACTAACTATTAATAGGGAAAGGCAGAATGCCTGGGTAAATTTATGTAACACATTCAATCGTCAGACCCCTTTATCTGTTATATGGACTAATATCAGAAAATTTAATAAAACATATCACAGTGCTCCAAATACTATTAATTCTAACAATTGGATACAGTCATTTTTAGATAAGTACACCTCTAATGTACAGTCTCAACCATTAAGTGACAATCCTAACAGTAGTCCTCAAGCGGAACAGTTTTTCATGAAGCCCTTTACTTTAAATGAATTATTAGCTGCCATTTATTCTCGAAAAGACACTGCTTTTGGTTTAGATAATATATCTTACAAAATGTTCAAGAATCTTAGCTCATTAAGTCATAGAATAATATTGAATATCTTTAATTCACTATGGAGTAAACAAATAATTCCAAAATCTTGGAAAGTTGATTGCCTTGTTCCCATTCTTAAACCTGGTAAGGATAAAAACCATCACGATTCATATAGACCAATAGCATTAACATCTTGTGCAGCTAAGGTATTTGAACAGTTGGTGAAACAAAGACTAGAGTACTATATAGAACATTATAGTTTATTGCCTTATAACCAATTTGGTTTTAGGAGGGGTCGTTCAGCAGTTGAAAGTTTGAATCATCTGTACTTAGATATTTATAATGCTTTGCTTAGTGGTAATTTCTTAGTATGTATTTTCTTTGATATAACAGGTGCCTTCAATAATGTTGATCATAATGTTCTTGTTGATGAGTTGTTTTCTCTAGGGTTCCCTGAAAAATTAAATAAATGGATTTTTAACTTCTTAAATAACAGAGATGTCTACATCAAATTTCAAAACAATTTATTTGGACCACAATCATCTCGTAAAGGCGTTTGTCAAGGTGGAATATTAAGCCCACTGTTATTCATTCTATACATACATAAATTAAATAGTATAATAGGAAATGATGTCAAAAATTTACAATATGCCGATGACCTCACAGTTTATTGCTCTGGCACAAATATGGTACAGGTTGAACAAAAATTAAACAATGCCATGGTAAAATTGAAAACATATTTTGATTATTTAAAATTAGAAGTTAACTTAAATAAAACTAATGTTGTAGTTTTCAGTAAAAGGAAAATATTACTTACTAATATTCTGTATGATGGTAGCTTGCTTCCTATCAGTAATGAGGCAAAATTTCTAGGAGTTATTTTCACTCGGAATCTTTCATGGGCTAGGCATGTTTGTGGCTTAGCAGATAAAGCATTGCGAGCATTTAATATATTAAAATCACTTGCTCGGACATATTGGGGAGCTGATCCAAAAATTTTACTGATCTTGTACAAAGCCATTGTTCGCTCTCATTTTGAATATAGTTTCCTCTGTTATGCTTCTGATACAGTACTTGTAAATAAACTGGAAAAGATTCAAAATAAAAATCTCCGACTTATCACAGGGGCAATGAACACTACCCCTATAGTTTCCATGCAAGTAGAATGCAATATTCCATCTTTGTTATTAAGATTTAAGTATTTAAAATTTAAATTCATTCTTAAATTGCATACTTTAAAAAACTGCACTCTTTTAAATGAACTACAAAGTAATAATATTCATATATTACATACCTCTTCTTCAACTTGTAAATGTCCTTATATTCTCCATGATTTGCAAGAGACATCAGCATATATCTTAGAACATAACATAAATATTGATGAACACTTGGCTTGTTACTGTGGTTCTTATGAAAGTAAATTTCCTGAAATAGAAATAGATATCGATCATGATCTTAGAACCAAAGAGGCGGTATATTGTAAGCTATCAAATTGGCCAGATTATCAGATAATTTACACTGACGGATCGAAAAGTGATACTGGAGTCTCAGCGGCGTATTACCACACGAACCTCAAGTATGGCAAAGGTTACCGATTACCAGCTACCTTCAGTGTATACTCAGCTGAAGCCACTGCAATTATGTTGGCTCTAACTTATATACAATCAGATATCATGTGCTCTGACAAAAGCAAGTTTCTCATAGTTTCTGACAATATGTCTGTGCTTAAAGCACTGGGAAAACCAGGCTTTCATAATGCACACTATTTACTTTTTAAGATTAAGGAAACATTGCAAAATATATCGCTTTTGCTTTTGAAGGAAGTAAAGTTTGTTTGGACTCCAGCACATGTCGGTGTGACAGGTAACGAAAATGCCGACCATCTTGCCAGATTAACGAATACTCTGGGTGGCAACATTAAAAATATTTCAATTCCATGGCAAGATTTGATACCCTGTTATAAGGAGAAAATAACTGCGCAGTGGATGGAGGAGAGATCAATTATAACTCAATCAAAAGGATCCTGGTATGCAGGTATTAATAAGGAAGTTGGCCGAAAACCCTGGTTCGCTGCATCTGAAAATTATCTACAAAGGAAGTTCTACACACAGATAAATAGATTGAGATTCGGACACTGCAGATTTAAAGCTCACCTGCATCGTATGCGCCTAATATCCTCACCAGTATGCACTGAATGCAACTCACAGGAAGATCAGACTCTTGAACATATCTTTTTTACTTGCCCGGCATTCAACATACAGCGACTGTTACTAATAGACCGGCTCATGAATACACAAAAAAATATCCCGCCTTCATTACAGGAAATCTTAGCTTCTCCAGAAAATTTTATACCCATTTACGACTTCATATGCTCCACCCTTGGAGAAATTTGATTTGACAAACTCGGATTATGAAACTAACACTGGAATATACTTTACCGGAGATGACAACATACAGTTAAATTTTATAAAAAAAAGAACTTAAGATTTGGCCTTTGGGCCTGAAAAATTACGCACATAAACTCAAGACGGCTTATTTTCCAATTTTTAAAAAAATCAAGAAGATAAACAAACGCAAGAATTGGCAGTATGGCTTAGACCTTCGCCTGTCCTAAGAAAGGACGAATAATACTACTACTACTTGTCTGACGTACCGCGTACGTTAAATTAAACCATTTGTTTGGTTTTGTGTTTTTGATTTGTTTTGGGGCTTCGAACTTCGATCAATGTATTTTTTACTTTAGGAACATTAATTTTTTTACAGTTTTACTGTATTGACTGGTTATTTGCATAAGAATTATGGAAGCCGGCGACTCATATTTGTCGTGCGCAGTGACAATAGAGTGGATGACTCCCCAGGGATCTATTATTCGAAAAGTAAATCACAAAACAGCATCCCTTCGGCTCATCCGCAATGAGTTCCGCGAAATGTATATGGAAATATCCAATGAAAAAAGCGCCGCTGTACGCCTCGCATTAAAAGGAATCAATGTATTTAAGAAATTCATGGCCGAAGGCAAAGCTAGTATAAAATTTCAAGAGGTGAGATGCACCTTGTTCATTTCTAACGCCCCGCCGACTAACCTGGTTTCCTTCCTGCGTACTATGTTTGTGAAAATGACGAGTGATAAAGATCAGACGTCTGGTGCTGTAAAACAAACAATGAGAACTAAATTATTAAGTTCGAAAGCTCTGGCTTTTGAAGAAATTAGTCCCGTAACAGTTGTTGACATACATAATGCTAAGAGTAAAATTCCTAAGTCTACCATTACGACACCTTCACCACCAGCGAAGAAGAGGAAAGCAGATAATGACGCAAGAGGTCCAGCACCAAAAAAGTTATATTCACCATCCCCACTAACTGCTACAGCGTCATTGAATGTGGAGCAGCAAAGAGTGCTTGATGCATGTCTTGGTGGAAAGAACATATTTTTTACAGGATCAGCTGGAACAGGCAAGAGTTTTTTACTTAAAAGGATTGTTGCTGCATTACCCCCTGATGTCACTGTAGCTACTGCGTCAACCGGTGTGGCAGCTTGCCATGTAGGTTAGTATAATTATTATAACACATAGAATCAATAATATAAAATAAATTGCTACATTGACATTAGTATCCCATCCATGAGTGTTTATTTCTGCCGGAATGTCTAATTTATTAGGAATGTCTTAGTGGATGGGCAAAGCACAAGAATGACAATATTTTTGTCCCTTCCGTTGCACCTGAAAGAGGCGACAACCTTGACTTAAACCCCTATCCACTAGCGTTTATTCTGTATCATTTGTCCTCGTTAATAAACTATATAGAGTAATCTTAGGGGTAAATAAAACCCTCGAGGCCACTAACTAAAATGTCTATTCTATTCTTAAATAATGGTGTCGCATTAAACAAATACATTTTGCCAATGTCAAGTCATAATGTAAATAAGTAACAAAAATTGTATGGTTGATTTGGGTTAAAAATGGAGTCTCTCAACACATATTTTTCAACAAGAACTCGGGAGAAACTCCCACTAACTAATGTCATCTCTACATGTTTTCCTGAGACATTCTATATAATTAACTCAAGGTTGATGCATAGTGCAGGCGCGACGGAAGGGACAAAAAGATTTTAACACCGTCATTCTTTCGTGCTTTGCCCATCCACTAGAATTCATTCCTTATAGATTGGACATTCTGACAGGAATAAACCCTAGTGGATATGGGCCTTTAGTTACATAGAAAGTCGCAGGAAAGCATGTAGAGATGACATTAGTTAGTGGCCTCAACAATTTTATTTATCTCTTTGATGATTCTCTACAGTTTATCCATTTGGAATGAATGTTAGTGGATGGGGGCTATTTTCTCTCACTGTTTTTACTCAATAAATCCTCTCTGCCCATTGTGATATCATAACATGATTCATCTATTATTTCATGTAAATTGACAATGTGTACAGTAAAATTCGTTCCATGGTACATTATTTTTTAGGTGGCACTACGTTACATGCTTTTGCGGGTATTGGAGATGGAAGTGGCTCTTTAGAAATCTTGTGTGAGAGAGCAATGAAATTACCTTTGGTAGCTCAAAAATGGAGGAAGTGCAAACATTTAATCATAGACGAGATTTCAATGGTTGATGGAACATATTTTGAGGTAAATAAAATATTCATAATTTAAATACACAAGCATTTTCAATTACAATTGATAATTTTCATTAAAATAACTAGTGCAAAATATAATAATCTATCTACCCTCGCTACATTGACCTGCAATATTTTGTGGATCACTTAATACATTTTTAGTTCATAACTTGAACAAGCATACATATACACTTTTTTTACATTAAAATTAACTATATGTATATTGCACTATTTTCCAGAAATTAGAAGCAGTAGCAAGACATGTCAGGAAGAATGATAAACCCTTTGGCGGCATACAACTGATATTATGTGGTGATTTCTTGCAATTACCACCAGTTGTAGACAAAAATAAGACTGCCAAGAGATTCTGTTTCCAATCGCCATCTTGGGATAAGTGTATTGAACTCTGCTTTGAATTAAAAGAAATCCATAGACAAAAAGACCAGGAATTTATATCTATACTGAATAATATTAGAATTGGGAGAGTGACTAAAGAGATTAGTGACCGACTGCTTGGAACAGCCAGACAAAAAATTGAAAGTGATGGAATACTTGCCACAATATTATGCTCTCACACTAATGACTCAAAGATGATCAATGACACAAAGCTGAAAGATTTAGGTGGTGAAGTTAAAGTGTTTTCATCTCAAGATAGTGATAATGCATCTAAAACATTAGATATGCAAACAATTGCACCCTCAAAATTAGTTCTAAAAGTAGGAGCTCAAGTGATGTTATTAAAAAATGTTAATGTGAATGCAGGTTTAGTGAATGGTGCAAGAGGGGTTGTGGTAAAATTTGAAGATGGATTACCTGTTGTAAGGTTTAAAAACAAAAAAGAATACACAGCTCGAACAGAGAGATGGTATGTGAAAAATGCGAATGGTACACTGCTGTGTCGTCGGCAAATACCTTTGAACTTAGCTTGGGCCTTCTCAATCCACAAATCTCAAGGTCTGACATTGGACTGTGTAGAGATGTCGCTGTCGAAAATATTTGAAGCAGGTCAAGCGTATGTAGCACTTAGTAGAGCTCAGAGTCTAGACACTTTGCGGGTTTTAGATTTTGATTCCCGTCATGTATGGGCAGACCCAAGTGTTTTAGAATTTTATCAAAAATTCAGACGCCGTTTGCAGCAAATGGAAATAATCCCGCTAGGAAGACCTTTGTCTGATAAAACAAACAAGAAATTGAAGTTAAGAGAAATTTTAGAAAAACAACTAAGGGCAAAGTAAATTATAAATAATTACATATTGCATATAAATATTGCAGAGTATGAAAACTGCATTTGTATTGTGTACATCTTATTTATTGAGGTTAATTTTATGCAAGACTGAATTTTATAATATCATGATCCATTATAATAATATGGTGAAAATTTAGGAATTGAATAAATTATTTTAATATTGAATGGATAAAACTTTTGTTTGATTAAATCAATTATATTTTCCCTTAGAATTAACATTAAATTTATAGATATTTTGGCTTGTAATTGTTTATGTTTCTTCCACAGCTTCCACTGCAGTTAAAATTTCAATTTGCTCTTCCAAAGTAGCATGCTTTTCTTGCAGACTCTTAACAATGTATTTCATTGTTTCAAGATTTTGTTCCATTTCCTGTTTTGATAACCTACTAGCCTCTATACTGTTTTTCAGGGTTTCAACATGTTTCCTGTTTTGGGAGACTTGTTCCATCAATTTTGTGATCAGATGGTCCTGCTTTTTTATCATAACCCACAATTTGGCCTCCACTGGCGCATTAGTCTTACATTTCAAATCATCATTTACAAAGTTCTCTAAATTAGAAGGTTCTTTTAGCTTATTTAGGCTACTCTTCACATCAATTATTAAATCACCTTGTGATTGTGTACTAAGCAACTTGTCAAGTTTTCGCAGCTTGTCAACTTTTGGCCTTGTTGATTCATTCTGTAAAGGAAAATACTATATTTATTCCAAATATTGAGGTTGGAAATAAACCCTATTTGCTGAATGTCACAGTGAAAAAATCACCTCCAAATACAGTGTACCTATGTATATTCTTGTTTTAAAGAATGTGAGCTCTCATACAAAGCAAGACATTCAAGAGCACACAGCATACAACTTACAGGTCAAGTATCTCATGGGTCATCGTAGGATATTTGAGAATTGTTACTATGGGTATGATACATAGTTACACTATTTTAGGACGAGATTACATACCTACCATTGGTTGAAATCTTTTTCGAATTACAGGTTGTCCATAAATACAAATTAATTTAACTTTAATGCTTACGTAGTGGGCATTTAGATTATGGTAAACCTAGTTACAAAAGTCAATATAAAACTTTAGTGATTTTAGTTTTATTTAATATAGTACCTGCATAAAATAATGAGGGAGATAAAATTTACAACTCACCTTTTGTGTATTCTCAACCGGGAAAAATGTTGGTACAGCATTTTCCATTAAATTCCGCTCATGATCAAAATACTTGTTTTCAAAATGTCTAGAGCAAATCTTGCTTCTATCCCAATCAATTACATTACATTTATTTTTGAGTACTAACAGCCATTTGTTTCTCATATCCTTTTTTGTGGGGCATCTTTAAAAAAAATAATGTAGTTAATAACAGATTTTTGAGCACTAGATAAAAATGTGGTAAGTAGAGTATTGGGCAAAAACTACTCGAAAAGTACTATGATAAATATTGACTGACTGGCTCACCTCAGTATAGAAATTTCAGTTCAAAGTTGGAAAAGCGAGTTTCTCTCGAGTTCTTGTTGTAATAAAAGTGTTGAAAGACTTCATTTTTAATTCAATCTACCATACAATTCTAATGTAGAATAACTATTTTCACTCGACATTGCCATATGCTTATTGCGAAGCCATATATAAGAAGAAAAGGGAAGGAAAGCATTGAGAATGTACTATCAGTTTGCCAATTATTTGCCAGGTATGTACTCCTTTCTCAGATGGAGTTTCAGTTAAGTAAAATAAAAATATTTTAATTTTGAGCAAGACAATCGGAGTTGTAATGAGTAGGTACCTATTATAATCATCTGATGAATACATACATGTATTTAACTGGACAGCACTTAAAGACTCTTAGGTCTTATTAATTTATATTAATGTAAGTTTCATTAAAATTAAACTTTTTGTTTACTTACGAGTGAAATGTAACGCCTGGAGGTTTATTATATGCAGTAGTTTTACAAAGCGTAATAACACAGTATGTATTAGACATTTTCACTGTACCCAATACAGTTATGTTCAGACTAAAGCTAGAAATGAAGAATAATCGTCGCAAGATGTACGCAGATCTATAAATTCTGACAAAAATATAAAATAATCAATCAATAGTTATCGTAAACTTGAAAAAAAAATCTTTAGACATAGGTATTCCACAGATTAGAAAGAATATGTATTCTTTAATCTTTTTTTTTTTTTTTTTTTTTTGTTAAATTTTCCCTGTTACGGGACGGCAAAGGGATCTAGCCCATACAGCCAAGTCTTTAGTTTCATCTTCTTTCTTGATTTTTGCATTAAAATGTGGGTGCCACACTTTTTAATGCATCTAGGGAGTGCTTGGCGAGAAATGCATGGTACAGACCTCATGATGGTGACTGATGAGAATTGTATAGTGGGATTTCCAACCACTATACAATTCTCAACGCCACATACACAAAACCTTTATTTCAATGATTCCTTATAACTGTTCGTCAACACGGATGCTTATGCAACAAAACGACACCACTTTCACTGCACAAAATCCACTCCGAAGCAATTTTGAATTATCGAAATAAAGATAGACATCCAGACGCCATGATTACCCGCCAAACACTCCTTTTTTTTTTTTTTTTTGGTTTCTTTTGTCCAAGGAGCTTATATTTTACCTATAGAATGGAGTCATTGAAAAAATGAAAAAAGTGAGGGCAAAAATTTTGACAACCCTTGACATTTCTTGACATTTCTAGAGAGGATCTGTCTCTTTCTAGTAGGGTGCCTATAGCAGAAAAAATAATTACGGACAATCTTGGACTTCGTTAAGTTAATAAAATTAATTAGTACTCAAAGTTTAAAATATTTTTGAGTTTACCATGACAAAGAATTAACATTCATAATAATTAGTTTTAATCTTCCGTACAACTGTCTGTTACTATAAGTAAATTTACACTTAACATTGGCGAAATATGAAAATGAAAAAGCTCTTTATTAAATGGACTTTGCTAAGTACTTTTAAATCGTCAAAAGCCCTACCACCATTTCGGGACGAAATAATATTTATTATGCTGAGATGGAGCAGAAATGGCGAAAGACTCCGGCGAAGAACTCCACAGCTTGCAATTTTGTAATGATTTCAAAACATCAATACAAGTCAATTAATAATTATCAATTTAATTTAAGTTACAGTTTTACATGCGTATATTTTGGGTAGTTATTAAAAATAAATAAAGTAGTAGTAGTGGTAGTTTTATAAATTCTGTAACACACTAAGTTTATTCCTTAATAAAAACTTGATCACAAGAACTGTTCTATTTTAAATCTAAACATAAATAACAATCTAAACATTCATATATTACATATGTGACTCAAGAATTTATGTAAAACAAAGTTATATATACACATAATATTGATACTTAAAGAACAAAATTCTTTATTATTATATGATACAGTGATATCCGCAGAATATAGTTACATATTCACATAGATACTTCTAAATTACAAAATATTAACCTAAAACATATTACTTTCATATCAATCGATGTTTCATAATACTTTATAATGATTGGCAAAATAACAGATTCTGTAAAACAACTAAGAAAAAAGTTACAGCTAATTTTGTACAAGACAAACTTAAAATCGCTCTGCTATAAAGAAAGAATTATGCAGATGTGACTTGATTCTATCATGAGACCAACAATTAAAAATATGAATACCGGTAAAAGATGTAAAAGAATCATTTATACTCGTAACTCGATTAATACTGGTTAACGTATGACAAGGTATATAACCTTGTCATGTGTTAACCAGTATTAAAAAAATATGCATAAAACGATAAGGATTTCCTATGTAAAGTTGGTCCTGCGTTACATGTTAGTAGATGCAAATGTGAAAGATAAAATACACTATTACACTGGTAAAATCCAATCAATCATTTTGAATATGTTTCTCAATTAAAATAATGTACATTGCACAAATTACATGTTTTGTTTGTAAATAAACGTTCCCAACCAAAAATGGGTAGAACGATTTATGTATTATATATATATACATAATCTATAAACTATATATATACAGCTATTTCAAAGACTTTAATTTATATATATATATATCAATTTTGATTGCCATTTCTGAAAGGAAAAAGGTTATTATTTTATAATAATTCTGGAAATCCTAGTCACCCTAGTCAATTTGTTTACACATATTTGAATAAGTAATTTATGTATGAAAATTAATTAAATTCAGATAGTATTAAAGCCGAGTATCAGAAATTACTTTCCCCTATGGAGTTTTGCCCAATAACGATAATCATATGGAATTACATGTGAAAAACCAATTTTACTTAGGTGAACAATAATATGCAATTATAACACTTACAAGTGAAATTTCACACTGCATCCTGGATACCACTCACTTCTGCAACCACGAACTATACAGCGATGCACCATTTTGCACTATTTATAGTTATTAAAATGTAAAAAGCCGTACCAAAATCGCGAGTCGATATTTATGAATACGTCAATTACGACAATTTATGTCATGTTGAGATTTCGGGACATTGACACATGAAAAGAGTGCTGCCATTACATAAATCCTTTCATTTCCCATAAGCTATAGAAAGAATCACAATGATGATTTTCAAAATAAAATACAAACCTAAACATTAAAAGTAAATATATTATATTTATTTCTTTCATTGATAATAAATACTGATCATTGAATACAATATGTTAAGTTTTTAGCTACTTTTCTACTTTTGTTTTAGAAAGATGGCGAAATACTGCGGAAATCTTGTTTCTATGTAGTCGTGTTTAGAAAGAGATGACGACAATTTCTAGAAAGAGAAATGTGAAATTTGAAATGTCAAGTGTTGTCAAAATTTTTGCCCTCACTTTGTTAATTTGTCTAATGACTCCATTCTTAGTATAAGCTCCTTGCTTTTGTCCCTAACGGGACGGGCAAAGGATATCAAGTCCATACAGCCCTGTCTGTATTTATGTCTTCTTTCTTGATGTTTGCATTAAAATATGGGCGTCGCACATTTTAATGCATCTAGGGAGTGCTTGGAAAGAAATGCATGGCAACAGACCTCATGACTGTGACTGATGAGAATTGTATAGTGGGATTTCCAACCACTATACAATTCTCAACGCTATATACACAAAACCTTTATTTCAATGATTCCTCATAACTGTTCGTCAACACGGATGCTTATGCAACGAAACAACACCACTTTCACTGCACAAATCCACTCCGAAGCAATTTTGAATTATCGAAATAAAGATCGACATCCAGACGCCATGATTTCCCGCCAAACACTCCTCGTATTCTGTATCGTAATCTGTGATTGACGACCGTTGGGGCGGAAAGGTCTTCGAGTTGCGACCACGTACCGGGAAACGCAGCGCTGGAAGGCCCCCCACAAGGTGGACCGACGATCTGTAGGCCTATTCGCTAACTTTTTTTGACAGTTGAAAGTGATTACATATACATATACATTGTTGTTTTAACGTCACGCTATTATGGCACTTGTCGTGTACATTTTAGTTATGCCACGGCAGGCTGAACATAGGCCTCCCCCAAAGAATGCCACAACGACCGATCCTGTGCTCCTCGCATCCAGGCGTGACCAGCAGCCTTAATCAGGTCGTCAGTCCACCTTGTAGGGGGCCTACCCACACTGCGTCGTCCGGTGCGCGGTCGCCACTCGAGAACTGTTCGGCCCCATCGGCCATCCGCTCTCCGAGCAATGTGCCCCGCCCACTGCCACTTAAGTTTTGCAATTCTTTGGGCTATGTCGTAAACTTTAGTTCTTCTACGGATCTCCTCATTCCCGATTCGATCTCGTAAAGAAACACCGAGCATAGCCCTCTCCATTGCCCTTTGGGTGACCTTGAGCTTTCTTATCAGGCCCATTGTAAGTGACCACGTTTCAGTGCCATAAGTCATCACTGGCAACACACACTGGTCAAAAACTTTCGTTTTGAGACACTGCGGTAATTTGGACGAGAAGATTTTACGTAGCTTCCCGAACGCTGCCCAACCGAGTTGGATTCGTCGGTTGACCTCTTTCTCGAAGTTGGACTTAGCTAATTGGACAACTTGTCCCAGGTATACATAATCATCAACAACTTCAAGTGTAGAGTGACCGATTACCACGCGAGTAGGTACGACATGAGCGTTCGACATAACTTTAGTCTTCTCCATGTTCATTTTTAGGCCTACTCTCTCGGAGGCTCTACTGATGTCATCGGGCATTGCGCCAAGGTCCTCCAAGGTCTCAGCCATGAGTACTATATTGTCGGCAAACCGAAGGTGATTGATGTACTCGCCATTAATATTGATGCCACGTCCGTTCCAGGATAAAATTAAAATGCATTTATTTAATAAATATAGATACGTTTAATTTGACTACCATTTCATATTATGAATCAATAACAGTCAATATATTATTTAAAGTTATATAACTTATAATAAACTGCACTTAACCTAAGTCCTCTTCCTAATGTAAGCAATCAAGACATCAGAAGTGGAATAATTTTATTTTTGCGTTTACAAACGCGTAAATATTTTTAATACTTACTAGAAAAAATGCACTGAAAATCGACTTGCCTCAGGCAGGAATCGAACCCACATCTTCCGCAATCCGGGCGGCTGCGTTGACCATTACGCCACCGAGACACTGATTTCGCTGTCGAAAGTCAGTGCTTATGTGTTTATGGTAAACTTTGTTTCATCAAATCTTTGAAATTTGCACTTCTAAGATCCGAACGAAATATTTTTGCAAATATTTGACGCCCATGAAACTACCTCACATTATGGAATAATTTTATTTTTGCGTTTACAAACGCGTAAATATATCGATTCCCGCCTGAGGTAAGTTGATTTTTTTCAGTGTATTTTTTCTAGTATTAAGAAATCAGAAGATTTAATTTTAAATTGTATCAATAATCATAAATGTATTTTCAAGTAAATAATCAGTCGACAGCACCTTTACAATTTTAAATTACATGGTTTTTACGTGGAAAAGACTAGAAAGAAAGAATGCCTTGCAAAAATAGCAAATAACAGATGAAATACCGCATCCGACTATACGTGACATTATTTAATTAAAAAATTTAATTTGCACATAGATACACTATAAATAGATTCACAAAATTTAATGAGACCTATCAAAACTGATTGTCATGAATGCCTTTAATACAAATACTACAATCTTATTTCATTCTCAAGTAGAACATCAATAGTCATTAATGCTGTTTTTTCCTACTTTTATAAATAAAAATTTGCATCTAAAGAAATCAGTGACATATTTCCTTGATTTTAATCAGTCACACTTATAGCAACCGGTGGGATGAATCTCCATGTGTGGCTAACTTCGCTAGCACATGGCTGGATGATGGATTGTTGATCAGGGTCTTTTACGAGAGACGCATCTTCTATAACAGGCTCTGTAGTGGAACACTGAATGTCGATCTTGTATTCTCCAGGCGTGAGGAACACCACGGTACACTCGTGGTAGGCTTTGGCTGATTCGGCTAACGAAGTCAGGACAATTCTGAAAAGGGAATCAGTTATGCATTTCAGATTTTGATAGCAAATAAAATAATTGTCTGTTAGGACTAAGATTATCCCGTCCTGCCGGAGGTCGGTGAAATCGGAAAAATGTTCAACTCCAGTTTCCTCCGTGCTTATTAAGGTATCTCGGCTACTGTCGAAAGATAGCAAAGTTCCCAAGGAGGGTTGGTGTCTATAACAGGCCTGGTAGAACTGCACGGACAAACAGAGATGACGGAACGGCCGTCGCAGGTGGTTCCAGTCACGCCGAGCGATAAGCAATAAAAAAAATTCTTCCGCTAAATTTTGTTTATCAATCCGGATTTACTTAGCTGCTAAAATTATTCACTGTAGCGACCCAATTATTCAATGTAGGCCAGATAGAACTGCGGACACGGAGAAACAGAGATGACGTAACAGCCATAGCAAAATATGGTCCTTCGAACCGGATTTAATTAGCAACGAACTTATTAAATTTATTTGCTATTAGGGGCCATAGCAACCCTTTTATCGAGCTTGTAGCTCAGCACGCCGTGGTTGTAGTCCTAGTAGAACTGTACGGAGAGACAAGAGATGACGCAATGGCCATAGCAGGTAGTTCCAGTCACGCTGAGCGATAGGTAATTAAAAAAAGTTTTCCGCCAAATATGGTCCTTCGAACCGGATTTACTTAGTAGCGAATTTATTCAACTCATTTCTTATTGGCAGCCATAGCAACCCTGTTATTGAGCTTGTAGCTCAGCACGCCGTTGTTGAAGTCCTGGTAGAACTGCACGGAGAGAGAAATGACGTAACGGCCGTCACAAGTGGTTCCAGACAGCCACGACGGCGAGAGATAAGAAATTTTGTCTTCCGCAAAATATGGTCCTTCAAACCGGATTTACTTATCAGCGAACTTATTCAACTTGTTATCACCGGCTGTAGCGACCCTGTCATTAAACTAATAGCACAGCACGCCCTTGTTGTAGTCCTGTTAAAATTGCATGGAGACAGAGATGATGTAGCGACCGTCGCTAATGGTTCCACGCCACCACGCCAAGTGATAAGTAATTTAAGGTCTTCCGCATAATATAGTCCTTTGAACCGGACTTACTTTGTAGCGAACTTATTAACTTACTTGTTATTACCAGCCGTAGCTGGTATCAAAATTGTAGCTCAGCACGCCGTTGTAATTAAAAGTCTTCCACAAAATACAGGGTGTAAAAGACATGAACAGTCAAACGAGAACCATATATTCAGCTCACCATCATAAATTTGTTTTTCCTTTAGACTATACCTGGGCAATTGATAGTTACGATTTTATTCGAGGTCAAAGTCATATGTATATATTTTTTATGAAAACATATTCTGAATATTACTTCTTAATTATTGTCCAAAGAAGCATTATATTTATTTTTAGTATTACATAACAAAAAATGGCTTCAAAACGTTACCGTTCAATGTAGCTCACTCGATGCGCACGGACACAAACGAACGGGTCGCCGGTTTTGCGAGTTGCGTGCGAGTTGACGCTTTACATTGCGCGGTACATTTTTTTAACACCAAGAAATAAAAATCATTTCCCAGCAATAATTTTTTGAAAAGTTTCTAATTTTGATGTATAGAATACATGGTTCTCGTTTGACTGTTCATGTCTTTTACACCCTGTATGGTTCTTTAAACCGGATTTACTTAGTAGCGAGCTTATTTTTATTACCGGCCATAGCGAACCTGTTATTAAGATTGTAGCTCAGCACGCCGTTGCTGTTATAAAAAAAGTCTTTCCCAAATTATGGTCCTTTGAATCGCTTTTACTTAGTAGCGAACTTATTTAACTTACTTGTTATTACCGGCTGTAGCAACCCTGTTATCGAACTTATAGCTCAGCACGCCGTTGTTGTAGTCCTGGTACAACTTCACGGAGAGATAGACTTGATATAACGGCCATCGTAGACCACACTTTCACGCCGAGCGATAAGTAATTTCAAAAAATCTCTTCTGTAACATATGGTCCTTCGAACCGGATTTACTTCGCAGCGAACTTACTTGTTATTACCGGCCGTAGCGACTCTATTATCGAGCTTGTAGCTTAGCACGCCATTGTTGTAGTCCTGGTAGAACTGCACGGAGAGACAGAGATGACGTAACGGCCGTCGCAGGTGGTTCCATACAGCCACGCCGAGCGATAAACATTCGCCGGCTGAACAGCTGTACTCCTCTTGAGGCTTTATGTGTTGTTTGTTTACGCTCACTTCTGTAAATGTCATACTCGTATACAGGAGGATTGATACATGGTATAACAAGAAGGCACCTATAATATTCAAACCATTAAATTGAGCAAATTTTATTTCATTTTCACACAAACTCAAGTAAATGTTTGAATGTAAATTACTTAATTTGTATTACTCTTTATCTTCCAAATGTGTACTTCCCTGGGGATCGAACCCGGGACCTCTGTATCTAACGCCGGTGGTCAAACCACGTGACCACGGTGTCGGTTAAGTATAATTGAGCAGTAAAAATAGTTAGCGAGCTGTAGTAGCCATCACGGCAGGGTCATAAAGAAGTGGCACTCCTGCAGATTGACATCAATGAATTTTAACTTTCGAAATTATTGTTAAATAATTTACACAGGTTCGGATTATTACTAACCCCAGTTCAATGGAGACATGCGGACAATATCCATCATAGCCTGAGAGAGGGTGATCCCTTTGACGGACGCCTTGCCGCTAACGTCAGAGTGTAGCAGGTGCCAACGTAGGTCAACATTGTTGGTGATATGTTCCGAGCACATTAGTTCTAGACTGTTCGTCGAGGAGCCTGTCGTCGTAGACTTTGATTCTGCGAGATCTAACATAGACAAAAACCATTTATTATTAACAGGCCTGTGGTGACATCTATAGATGAACGGTCGACATTATTGATGAATCTATACACAGATTTCGTTTATCAATTACAGCTAAAGTAATTCGATAGAATAATCTAAATATTGTATATTATGATATTTATTATGTACTGCATTAATCGATGTTCAATTTCAGTGTTGAGTGGACAATAAAATTGCAACAAGTTTAATAAATCCTTTTTCTTGTTTTGTTTCAGCACTTTCTGAACGGGAGGAGACTCGAACCGGCGACCTTTCGCGATCCGGGCCACCGCTCTTGCGGGTAAATAATAATAATATTAAAAACTCTATTTTTCTCTCACAAAGTAATTACCAGTGAACGCTTAAAAATCGTGGTAGTATTTCTGACTCTTTGAAATGGTCCCACGAAGAAGTCTACCAAGTGGTCGGGCCTCCAAAAGTACGGAAAAACTCGGTTTAGATTGGTTGTTGCCACGTGACCAATCTTATTACTAAAATGGCGTAACTAACGCAGCGCTGTCTATTATAGACCTAATTATTTCATATTTAAAGTCGTTTTTACGTGGAGATTATATCGTGTATCTGCTGTGTGTATTTCATATTTGTATGACATTTGGCATCGATTTTTAGTCGAAACTATATAATATATAGTATTAAAATACAGCTTCCATGTTTTATATGCGTTCACTGGTAACTGCAGAGTGTCTTAAAGCAAAAAACATAATAGTTGTCGTGGGTAGACTATGTCAGAAACTGGTGTCTGTACTAAGAGAGTCTATATGACAGATTTTCAGTATCTCTACATCCAAATAAGGTGGTGTGTATGGTATGTGTGTTTATAAGTAAGTGAATATGTATGTGCGCGAGTTTGTGAAATATCAGTGAAAATTAGATTGCACCCTTACCTTGAGCGTTATCTTCATTAGCCTTGTTGGGTGTGTTAAAGGGACATCTATCTAAGGGCACAGGCACGCGACAGGAGTCCTTGCCCTCAATCAGAATGTGTTTAGTCGGCGTGTAGTGGAAGTCCATCTCCTCCGATGTCAAGTTGGTCACGTCTAACACTAAGTATAGTTGTGATGGGCTAAAAGATGTCAATAAATTTTTTTATTGTTTCACAGAAACGTTTTCCGTACAGTAGTTTGTATTTAGCTATAGTCGTAATTTATGTATAATTCATATTTTACTTTATTTATGTATATTTAGAATCACTTAATAAAATAACTCTGATGCGAATACTGTATTTTGTACACTGGTTTGTTGGTCTTGGATGCACATAGTTGTGGTTGTATATTTTTCGAAAAATTTTTTGCCGTCAAAAAAGCCACGTTATAACCTACAATAAGAAGAAATCAAACTTACATTTCCGCTGGCAGAACATCCCAATGCGTAATAGAAACACTGGGTAATAGTTCTAGATTGATTTGTATAGTAGATTGTCGACAGTGCATATCCTTGCCCGCTCCTCCTGAGTATCTTATGAGTACCTAAAATATTAAATTTTAGTTAATATTTGTTAGGTATTTGGTCAGTTGAACACGTGATTTCTTCGATAAGTCAGCTTGTGTAGTAAGAAGAAAGGATAGGCTAGGACAAATTATTTTTTTATAATTTTCCAAGCATAAAATTTTCGTTTAAAAAACAGACAATTTTATCCCATTTTAAATACCTGTGTCTCTATCTGGCGACCTCTAGACGGCGGCATTACCGATATAGGCGCTGACCAACTTGTCGTATGAGAGTTAGTTGATCTAAAGAAGAAAATGAAGAATTAAATGCTATTTCCAAATTACTTGACTCAGATATTTCTATTGTTTCATGATGGAACTTCACATGAACGCATTTGTCAGACATTTGTGTTACTTCTCTTTCATTTTGTATATATTATGACTAGCTTTTGCCCGCGACTTCGTCCACGTAGAATAGTTATTTCGGGCAGCATTTAAGTTTTCTTCTTATTTCTTCTAACCCAAATATACCAATTTTTATTGATTTTACTTTAAAAAATTACAGATTTCCATATAAACTTCCATCCCTTATTTTACCCCCTAAGAGATTGAATTTTCAAAAATCCTAAATACTCCTCATTTAATTTCCAACTGAAAGGCCATACACCAATTTTTATGGATTATTTTACTTTAAAAATGACGGATTTCCATACAAAATTGCATCCCCTTAGAGGGTGAATTTCCAAAAATTCTTTCTTAGTGCACCCCTGGACCTCATAAGGAACCTACATACCAAATTTGGAATCTCTAGACCCAGCGGTTTGGGCTGTGGGTTGATATGTCAGTCAGTTATTCAGTCAGTATTCATTTTTATATATCTCTTTCATTCTGTACAACATGTAAATTAAATAACCAACACCCTGAATACAGGTGGTTTGGGATCGGCTTCTGAGTTGATTTCAACATTTTTTTTTCAAAAAAAAAACAAAAAGTACCCAGAAAATATTGTACAACATTTTCTAAGTACTTTTTGTTTTTTTTTCAAAAAATATATATTTTTTTTTAATTATTGAAATCAACTCAGAAGCCGATCCCAAACCATCTGTATTCAGGGTGTTGGTTATTTAATTTACATGTTGTATATATTATGATAGAGATGCAGTACAAATGTTTGCCAAATACGGCCATGTGAACTGTAAGCATCAGTAGTTACCTAAAGCTGCCCGACGTACGATTGGCGATCAATCCACTGCTCAATGATGTTTGGGCGTTGGAGCTCTGAGTTGGTAATGAAGTTTGGGCATTGGGCACTGGAGAACCCACTCGAGACGGGTAATTCGAAGTCAAGCTGTTAGGGAACAAATTTTCACCTCCAACACCGCCCAAATCCAAGAAATCGGCTTCCCCATACAGTTTGATGTTGATAGTGGCTGTACTATTGGGCGGGATCGGTAGTTGAGCTTGTATAGCGTCGTTGGAGTATTGGAATACTTTAGCCTGTAATTGGCTGTCCATGTTTGACTGAAAAATACAAATAATTTTACTCGAGACTAGCGGCACGTCGCGACGGGTGGACATGTTATTTTGTAACCATTTTGGGATAAGCTTAGTAAGAATCTAATATAATCTTTCTAAATCTAGAAAGAATTAAAAGATTTGTATGTTTGTAACGAATAAACATGAAAACTACTCGACCGATTTTGATCGAATTTGGTACAAACATTGATGAGACGCTGGGAAAGGACATAAGCTACTTTTTGTCGTTGAAAAAGGCTTGAAGTGGTTGAAATAAGGGATGAAATATAGTATTTCGAAACTTAGAATTTAGGCCGTTGATAAGAAGTAAATAAATATTTGGTCTAGCATTTTTGAAGTTTTGACCTGTGTGAGGATGAAATAGGGGATGAAAGGATGTTTTTCAACATCTAATCTATATTTGTACCGAATTAACATAGCTATGCCACCGACAGTCGTGAACTAATGGGTGACTTTAGTAAGCGGCATAATTTCACAAGAATCGTGTCAGCGAAATGAACCCGCGTGAGTTGGCAGCCGACACTCGAGTGAGGTACTAGTGTTCTTAGATTTATGCAGTTATCAAAAGTAATTTATTGATTTTGAAATAAGGAGTGGGACGAAAAAAATATACTTAAATTATCCCTGAATTACTCGAAATACTATACACGACTTTCCTACGAGCGGTAATCACTAAACTGCTAAGAAAAGTTACTGTTTTTGTGCTGCCGACAAAATTTTCCAACAGATACGTAGCCACCGAGTTGCTGATCAGGTGTAGAGTGCTTTATAATGTCCTATTCGATCCCAACGCTCCTTTTAGTTCCTTCACGATACCCATTACCGTGATTTGAGATCTTCGGAGAACTGAAGGTTGAAAGCACAGTCCCATTTCACCAGATTTTAAGATGAATATTTCTCAGAACAAACAGTTTTGTTGTGGAACGCTAAGATCTACACTTTGAAAAAGCAGTTGGCAGATCATCATCTATCACTATCGCACTTCTGATATAAATATCCTTTTTGTCAACATCCTTTCACGGACCAATACAAAGGAGCATCCTTTTTACTTTCTCGTATAAGTACGTAGTTTAAAGGAAGTCTTGTAATCGTCAAAAATTTCGACCTCGAGATTTTGACCTCCCAGAGTCCAAAAATACCATTTTTGGAATTATGTCTGTGTGTCTGTGCGTTAGCACGATAACTCGAGTATGCTTTCACTTATTGCATCCAAATTTAACATGCATGTATGACATCAAAATATAAGGTTTCTATCAGCTTTTGAGTCGTTTCTGGCATACGAGAAAGTCAAGGGGAGACCACTTCCGATTTTTTCAATACTTATCTTATCACTATAATTATCTTCTTTTAAGCTATTACCACTGCGTTCAGTTCGATTTCAAAGAACCGTTGTTCTTTGAAATCGAAAATAAAACAGTTATTAACTCACCTGAATAGCTATGTCGAGGTATTCAATAGGTACATTGCTTGTGTTGGTTATCTTCATAGTGCAGTCAGTTGTCTCGCCATTATAAAGCGTAACATTCGTAGTACTGCCAACATTTTCTAAGCTAGTCAAACTTATGCTACCCGACGGGATCACTGTAGTTTCTATAGTAATAACTGGTAGACTAGGGATCACTTCAATGCTGTACGACGGAAGGAATTTATTTGTCGTAGGCAAGTTTTTGAGTCTGCAATTAGACTTTACCCCCAATGTATGCGTGGAGTATCCAAGAATTTGCAATTCTCCAATTTCTTTGGGAGTGCCGTGAAGATTTACCGTGGTCGGAGTATCGGGCATTAATATTATAGTTTCTGGTATAGACTCGAATACTACGCCTGACGTGAGAAGCCTCATGTTGGATACTTTTAGTTCGAATGGCAGAGGATTTGTAAGCTTCATCTGAACTTCACAAATGTCGTCTTCGACCCAAAGGTACTCTGAAATAATAAATAAAAATGTAAATTATATTTTCACCTCTCCAGCAGCAAAAGAACTCTTTTGTTTCGTAAAATCTCGAAGGAAAAACGCTTTTTGCTGCGAGCTTTGAACAAAACAGTAACGTTTAATCTAAATTATTTTAGAAATCTTACTTTTAATTTTCAATAGTTATTTTTAAGATAATAAACACGTATTAAAGTATTGCCTTGTTTTTCTTACCTACACCAAATTTCTCGCTGGAGAGGTGAAAAGTTGTATATTTCACACGAGAGCAAATTTTTTTGTCTCGTGCCTTTAAATTACTCACTGCGCTCAGTAGTCTATTTAAGAATCACTCGCTATGCTCGTGATTCAATTATAGACTACTTCGCTGGTTCGTGATTTAATATCGGCACTCGCAGCAAAAAATAACTTTGCACACTTGCTGAACAAATTATAGCACAGCGCCCTAATCATGGAGGCCGGCCACGGCGCATCACTAAGCTCCCACAGAAACATAGACAGGACTAGGATGTTCCGTTTCCGGCCGCCATGATATTAATGTAAGCTAATCTGTGAATGTAAGTCTTGTTTTGTAAATCCAATGGGCGTGGCTAAGTTTAGTATCACAGAGTACATTGGTATACTGGGTGTAAAAGACATGAACAGTCAAACGAGAACCATGTATTCTATACATCAAAATAAGACATAAAAAAAATATTGCTGGGAAATGATTTTTATTTTTTGGTGTTAAAAAAAATTGCAAATTGTACCACGCAATGTAAAGGGCTCAACTCGCACGCAACTCGCAAAACCGCGATAATTTTGCCAGACGGAGACTACCGACAGTTTCACTTGGCAACGTTAGAATATCGAGATAAAATATTTTGTATAGGATATCTGTCAAAAACTAATGCCTAGTAAACAAAGGTGTAGATAAATAATAATTGAAACACACGATATGAAGGTAAATCTACTCCGAAGGCGGATTGCAACAGACACTGGAACTAGGTATAATCTAATAGTGGTTGTTTAGGAGTTCTAGTTAAAACAAAAACGTACCCATTTTTCCCTCGTCCTTTCTGGTCTTTCTCTCAAGGCTGCCGAAATGTATCGGGGTAAATATGAAGGGTCCATGTTGTGCCTTGCTCTTCAGTAAATGCGGCGCTCTGGGCGGCGGCGGAGGCTTCGGTGTGAACCACGAACACGCGGGAACGTGCATCAAGTTCGCGGGCGGAATCACTTCACCTGTTTCCAGTACTAAGGGCACTGGGCCGCCTTCGCATTGAGCTGATAGCGCCTACGATGACGAAACAAATATACTAATTGATTAATAACCAATAAAATAAATTTTACTATAGTCTATTTTTTTAAGAAACGAGTACCGAAAATTTTGACTGCGTTGCTATTGGTCGACGTAATCAACATAAACCCCGTTTCACACAAACGCCACAAAAGACTTGCCTGTATGATAAATGTGCCATGAACAAATATTGTGACGCTACGCGCTCTTTTATCAAGTAGCTAATAACAAAAGTTATAAAATTGATAAAGTGCGACCTGGAACGCAATTGTCGTTTCCTTCGAAATAATCTCGAATTCAAGTTCGTTTTGTAAAAGGTATGTTGCAACAACATACCTCTTACAAAATGTTCTGAAAATTTTAAAAACTATTTTACAGGTTTTATAGAATACTACTAATATAATAAACGTAAAGGTTGATATGGATGTGTGGATGTATGCTTGTTACTCTTTCACGCCAAAACTACTGAATGGATTTTAATGAAACTTTACAACAATATAGCTCATACATCTTAATAACATATAGGCTATAATTAATAAAGGTATTGAGTAAGTACTAAACCTGCGCAGACTAAGTCGCGGGCAGAAGCTAGTAATTACATATTTTATAGTAATTAGTATTAACAAAATTACTTAAAGTGCTTACCTATATAATTCCTATTTTAGAAACTGCTTTTGTAAGTAAAAAAATTATTTTTAAGTTAATAAATATAAACAATTAAACTAAAGATTACAATAAAATCTCAAAATGACTGTGTGAATGGTAGGTAAATAGATAAGTTATATGTACCTACTGCATGCAGCTTTTTGACGTTTAATATTATAGATTACAGATAATAATTATGGTGGTTCTGTGGTTCGAATTCGAAATTTCCGTCTCGACCGCTACCAACCACTCGAAGCAATTCGAGTGGCTTCCCTTTGAGAAAAGTCGAACTCGAGATTTTTAGACTAAAATTCAAGTTTTCATGTCATGAAAACTCGAATAAATTCTCGAATGCGAGATTATTTCGAAGGAGACGAGCATTGCGCCCCTGTTTTGTTACAAAGAGTAACTAAAGTGGATAGTCAAAAGCTATTTAATTTGATATCATTTTCAAATATAATTACTAACCTGTAACTGAATAGCCAGATCTCTATGTTCTTGGCGCGACAGATGCGGCCACATTGTTTGTAATAAAAATGTCATGTGCCTAGTGGCGAGCGCAGGGTGACCCATTCTTTTCGCAGCTACTACCAATTCTTGCAGTAACTGTATTTGTAAAGCAGGCCATCCTAGACAGGGCAAACAAAGTTATGATAAAGTGTTGCAAAAATGAAAAAAAAAAAAAAACGCTTTCAAAACTAAAAAATAAAAATATGTTTAAAAAACGTAATGTTTTTTTGAGGTCGGTCCTAAAAACTAGTGACAACGTTTATCCAAATATTGAGGTTGGCACCGACCTCAAAAAACATTTAGATTTTTAAACAAAATTTTTATTTCTTCGTTTTTAGTTTTGAAGGCGGTTTTTTATTTAAATTTAATTTTTTATTTTTATTTTTTTATTTTGCAGGAAACTATCTCGAGATCTTTTAGACAAACAAGTAAGTAATAAGATTACGATATCATCGATGTCAATTATAGACATTAATTGGGATAACTCAAAAATTACTAGTCAGATGTCGATCAAATTTAGATGGGACCACATGATGGGACAAGCACCAGCTTCCAAACGTGAAAAGAATTTTCAAAATCGGTACACTTAGTAAAGAGTTATGAGGTAACACACATAAAAAAAAATACAGTCGAATTAAGAACCTCCTCCCTTTTTTGAAGTCGGTTAAAAAGTAAATTAGTTCATCATATCAAAATCTGTTAATGTTAAAATAACCGATCCATCAGTGGTTGAGGGGTGAAGCTTGCTTTACCCTTCCCTTTATCTTCACTGACCACCAGGTGAGGGTGAGATGAAGGCATGAGCTTCTCTGTCAAGCAAAAACAGCGAATAGTAGTTCACTAAAATTGTTCAAGGAAATAATATTATGAAAAGTTTAAAAATAAAATTAATCGGATATTTAGTAATATTTACCGACTTGATGTTGAATGACGTAATTGGGGTCGAGGCTAAGTCTGTGCCCAGGAAAACTATGCAGCATTAAATAATAGCATCGCTGCCAATCAGGATTGGGATTGGTGGGACTCACTTGACGGGTCGCCGCTAATCGCTGGCAAAACGCCGCCTTGCGTAAGAAACCTGCAAAAAATTGGGTAGGAAATTACGTCTGGAACATTGCGTAACAAATGCTTCGAAAGTGAGGAACTAGGTAAAGTAAATAGCATACCTATTTCTTTGTACAGTTCCGCGAGTGTGTCGAATCTTTGAATTTTTTCCTGTTCACTTAACGTCAGACTTATAAATATAACGTTTTGCAAGAAACTTGACGCGTGAAGACTATTATTTTGCTCCACTGCAATCCTAGCCGCTTTGAAACAAGCTTCGGTCTCTATAATCCCCGCATTTTGATATTTGCTGTAATGAATGATCGCTTTACGATATTTCTCCGCAATCTCTTCCCCGTTTAAAAGGTATTGGTTGTTAAGTTGAGTAGGTTGTCGAGGAATCGAAGGAGGGTCTGGACTGAAAAAGGATTTCTGGCTTTGATATTCTATATCACTGCAAGACGCCAGAGATTCTGTATCACCATTGTCAGTCTCCGATTGCCTCGAAGAAGTGTCTACGCTGTCTGAAGATGACGGCGTTAGTTCACTTGGAGGGTTGACGGGACTAGAACCTTTGGAGGATCTAAGAGGAGAAGACGTGGCTTTGTATTTGCGAAAAGGATCAATATTTGCTTGGAATAATGATAAAGGTTTGGATTTATTGGGTGAACTTTCTTGTAAGCTGGCATTTCTTTGTAACGGTGTTGGATTATGCAAATTAGGATAAAGTAAAATCGCTGACGCGGCACATAGACCTGAAATAATAAAATCGTATAATAAAAAACCTATTTTGTATAATGTAAATAAGTTTATGTCTTGTTCTTCCCAACCTTCTTTAGCTGCTGCTAACCAAAGCCAATCATTAACAGATTTAAGTATTTCAGCAGCATTGTGGTACAAAACTAAACTATCTGCCACTAGGCCAGCCTGCAATGTTAAATCAGCGAGATTCTTTGTCACGCGACCCATGCACCGTTTTTTGTTATTACGAGACTCCATGTCGAGACCTGTAAAACGCAAAGTGTTTTTTTTAGCCAAGTCATAGGTAATTTAGAATGAAAAATCCCACATTCCGCTATTCCCACCCAAGAGAAATCAACGATGTATATGTGTCAATAGAGAATCTCTGGGACAAGAAAGTATTATATCCATTTCGGCGGGTTTTCTAAGCCAAGTCCATTATAATCCTGATAGTACTATACCAGGAGGAGCAAATGTAAAAATCCCAAATTTTGCAGAAATAACTTTCTCTTCTATGGGCACTCTAATGCCTACATATAGTCTTCTCTGTTAATAAGTACAAGAAGACCATTTCTACAGTGAGATAGAACATAATATAATATAATATAATATATTTCCACGCTCACACCAATTATCTAGCCCGAAGTAAGTATCATTAAGAACTTGTGTTACGGATACTAGATAACAGACATTTTTTTTTTAATATACATAATAATTTTAGATATTTTTTTATAAATAAACTTAAATAAATGTATAAACAACCATGACTCGCAAACAAACATTCGTGTTCGTCACACAAACATTTGCCGCTACCAGGATTCGAACCCGGACCGCTTGATGTGAAGCCAGCTATACTAACCACTCCACCACGACGGCGTCAACATAGTTTATATGCATACTATCACACTTATAATCCCATGAGGGGTTGGGCAGAGTATTAGGTACTTAACATTTTTTTTACACATAAAGCTACAACTATCAGCAGTGCCTCCAAATAGCGACCAGTGCAAATCTGTCGCCTAAAATAAAATAAAAGGGACAGCAAACCCAAAACCGGACAAGTGCGAGTTGGACTCTCCCACCGAGGATTTCATACAAATTTGTATTTTATTGCGACATAAAGGGCCATATCTTTTTTGCATTAACTAAGAAGTTTCATTTTTCACAGCTTCAAGGGACGGTAGACATGAGTATATGGTTTTAATTTCAACCTCCACTCGTTCCCGAGTCCAGTCTTGACAGACATACAGACAACAAAGTGATCCTATAAGGGTTCCGTTTTTTCCTTTTGAGGTACAGAACCCTAATAAGTAACAATCCTTCAGTAAACAATCTAACATAAAGGCATGTTTAACTTAGTAATAATAAATTTGCTCACCTACAAAATCTTTCTTCTCAAATGGTACCAGAAGTAATGAAACCTTATCCAATTTTTCCTTGGATTTCTCTAATCTCTTCGACTCAACTACCCAGAAGAGAGAATTTATCAACTCAGCTACATTCTGCTCTAAGTCTGCCACTGGATCATTTTCACAATAAAACATGGCGTTGGTTTTGAAGTTACATGGTGTAGTAAAATTTTCCTCTTGCACGGGAAATGATGATGCTGTAGATGATACTGAATGTTGAAAGCTCTCTGACGACGATAGACTGTCCCCTTGGTCACTGGGTAGTGAAAATCTAAAAATTAAAGTAAAAAGTAAAGATAATTATAGCCTTCGTATTGTTTAAATTGAGTGAAAACTGAATTTGTACCAGTTCATCCGTGCCCAAGACGCATGCAACTGCACTGAAATATTGGACTAATAACAAAACAGAGGTATCTACATAGAACAAATTCTGTTTTAACACAATTTAAGATAACCTTTATTTCTAAGAATATACATATATAAGTTTTCTCATTTACTTTTAATTTTTGACTATCCCTAGCTTGTCCTCTGTCATAGCTTTCCTCCAAGTTTTCCACTCTGCTCTGTTCTGTCCTGTTCTTGTCCATTCCTCTTGCAACCTTCCTTATATCATCCTCCCATCTACAGATCTGCCTTCACCTATATCGCTTATAATTAACTTAAATGGAGATGGACAGGCCACATGGCATTAGGCCAACCTAAGTGGTGGCAAAAGGTAATCCATTGGTACCTCAGAGGAGATAAACGAAAACTAATATTGTTGCCTGCGATGGCATTAGGCCAACCTAAGTGGTGGCAAAAGGTAATCCATTGGTACCTCAGAGGAGATAAGCGAAAACTAATATTGTTGCCTGCGATAATCCATTGGTACCTCAGAGGAGATAAGCGAAAACTAATATTGTTGCCTGCGAATTATGTACAGTAACAGAATGTGTTTAAAAAACCTGACAAATTTTGCTAAAAGATTTTGCATTTATACCAAATACATTTAGTGAATAAAACCACATTTCATTCAGACGAAAGACCTTTAATTTAAAATCAAAGCGAACTCTATACAAAACATTGAAAGACAATGTTAGCGCGATACAACTTCGTGCACCGCCATCTATTAACAATTTTTGTAGATGCCTTATGTTTGTTAAATGTTTTCAGTGTTTCCTAGTACTTTTATATATTTATTTACTTCGTTTATATTTATTTATTATATTCTGTTTAATAATTAGACATTCCGCCCACCATGGCCAGAATGGTCATCATTCCCGCCCACCATGAACCACCAGCTAACTACAGTGGACTGTTATAGTTAACATAAAATTAAAATTTAAAACCTTAAAATTAAAACGAGTTGACCATCCATGGTGACTAGGAACCAAACAATACAATATTTGTAGAGCAAAACAATATTTAAAGTTTAAACGTAAACAATAGAAGTCCTTATACACTACCAAAAGAGGTATCTCATTCTAAACATCTAATCTAATGCAACATAGTTACACCATGCTAAAAATACAAAGAGATAAACGATGATAAAAATTTATAAGCTAATAACAATCGACATAACTAAGATAAAAAATAATAATAATAAGTTACTCTGTCACTGGCAGCACACATAATTTCACAATAGGCCTCCTAATTATTGTATCCTTGCATTTGAGACTCACAACCCTCGTAATACTGTCCAAACCCTTGTGTTTTTCTACAATAATACCCATTAGCCATCTAGATGGGGGAAGATCGTCTTCCTTAACTAAAACCACATCCCCAATGTTAGGCTCCGGTGTTTTGTTTGCCCACTTGTACCGTTGCAGAAATTGAGTCAAGTACTCGCTTGACCACCTACGCCAAAAGTTTGCAACATTCTCTGCGTTAGTTGCCAGCGTTTAAGAGAGGATATTGATGAGGTCTCGTAATTATTATCTGGAACAGTCACCAAGGGTTCACCGATAATAAAATGCCCCGGTGTGAGCGGTACAGGATCCTGTGAGTTGGTACTTACCTGAGACAAAGGCCTAGAATTGAGACACGCTTCAATTTGGTAAAGTAAGGTAGATATCTCTTCATATGTCAGTGTCTCTGCTCCAATAACACGCCTCAGATGATGTTTCGTGGACTTAATCCCACTCTCCCAAAGCCCACCAAAGTGAGGAGCCCTTGGTGGAATAAAATGCCACGTCGTTCCAGCAGCGGCTAAACTCTCCGCAATTTCTCTCGTCAAAGTTGAGCGCTCTTGAGCTTCTAAAGTTCTTAGCTCACGTGCAGCGCCCACGAAATTCGTTCCGTTGTCGCTGTAAAGATCAGCACAACGACCACGCCTAGAAACGAACCGTTTAAAAGCTGCAAGAAATCCTTGTGAAGAAAGATCCGTTACAGCCTCCAGATGTACAGCTCTCGTTGCCATACATATGAACAGACATATGTAGCCTTTATACGATCGATGCCCTCTACCTTTCGAAGTTCTGATCTGGATAGGCCCAGCGTAATCCACACCACTTTGATAGAATGGACGAATTGGTGTGACGCGAGCTGGAGGTAGTTGTCCCATCAGTTGGTGTCTCGTCTGAGCAGCATGACGTACACAGGTAACACACTTCCGCACGCATAATTTTGCACGATTTTTTACACCCAATACCCAATATTTTGACCTTAAGTAATTCACCATCAATTGAGGACCTCCATGAAGGGTTTTTTGGTGGGCATCAGCAACGACAAGATCTGTGAAATGAGATTTTGATGGTAGTACGATTGGGTGTTTGTTGTCATTACCAATGTCCGCTCTCTCCAGACGTCCTCCAACTCTCAGAATACCTTCATGATCTAAAAAAGGAGTCAAAGTGGTAAGTTTGCTTTTCTTGTTTACTTCACCTTTCAATTCGATATCTTTTATTTCTTGTGTAAAATAGCTAGATTGACATGCTTTTATGCTTATTTGAATAGCTTCCAATAGTTCCTTGCTAGTTAACCAACTAGGAAAAGTTGCGTCATTAGATTTTTTCGCCTTTGTTATTGTTATAAACCTTCTGCAATAAGCCACAACTCTAACTAATTTCTGCAATGACGAAAACTTCGTCCACAGTTCAAATTCTTCTTCTTTGGTAACATGACAAACTTTTGTTCCTTTTTCTTCCAAATTTGTGTCTTTCACCTCATTTCTATCATATTCTATATTTGTTTTTCTTAGCCATTCAGGTCCGGTTTTCCAGAGAAGAATTTCTTCACATTCCGATGGGTTGACTCCACGAGATGCACAATCTGCCGGGTTGTCAGCAGACGACACATGTGACCACTGATCTCTGTCCAGAATGTTCAAGATTTCCGAAACTCGATTTGCGATGAACGTCTTCCACCGACTTGGATGACTGCTCAACCAAGCTAGCACGATTGTGGAGTCCGTCCATGCATGCAAGTTTGTTTTCGGTACCTTCATGACTTCAGAGACTTCCTTTAACAACTTCGCTAACAGAACAGCACCGCATAGCTCAAGACGTGGGACAGAAACTTGTTTTATTGGAGCTACCTTCGTTTTGCTGGTAATGAGTGTAACCTTGACAACACCCGATTCATCGATCACGCGCGCGTAGACTACAGCAGCATATGCCTCGGTAGAAGCGTCGCTGAAGCCGTGTATCTCCAGTGTGATATCATTCTTGTTGACACTAATCCAGCGCGGGAGGCGAAATCTAGTAAGTTCTGTAAGTTCACCCCGGTAAGTAATCCAATCGTTTAAAAGCTTGGATGGTAACTCTTCATCCCAACTAATTCCTGCTAGCCATAGCTTTTGGATAAATATTTTCGCTTTTATGATGGCTGGAGCAATCCACCCCATAGGGTCGAACAACCTCGCAATGTCTGATATAACCTTTCTTTTTGTTACAGGTTCCTCGATTGGCGGTAGCTTCACGGTGTACTCGAAGTCGTCTGTTCGTCGGTTCCAGGTAAGTCCCAGTATTTTAATAATTTCATCCATTTTCAGTTCCAAATTGGTTTGTGTTGCTTCTGTTTCTTTGCTTATTTCCTTTAGTAATGTTTCATTGTTGCTTGACCATTTCTGCAGATCAAAACCACCTTTGCTCAGTAGTTCGTTGGTTTCTTTATAAATTCGTTTTCCTTCCAATATAGTATCGCACCCGGTGAGTAAATCATCCATGTAAAAATCGTTTAAGACCCTTTCAGATGCTAACGGATACTGCTTGCCCTCATCGTACGCGATCTGGTGCAATGTTCTGACTGCGAGAAATGGTGCTGAAGCGGTGCCAAACGTGACTCTTAACAAACGAAGGTGTTCAATAGGATCTTTCGGTGTAAATCTCCAAATCAAACGTTGGTAATCTGTATCCTCGGGAGCCACCAGTATTTGGCGGTACATTTTTGCTATATCGGCCACTAGAACGATCGGGTGCAATCTCCACCTCATTACTAAATGACGAAGATCCGATTGGAGAGTTGGACCCACCATCAATTCGCTGTTAAGAGATACGCCGTTCCTGTCTCGACACGAAGCATCGAAGACGACTCTTACCTTGGAAGTTGTTCTATCAAGCTTTACTACAGCGTGATGAGGTAAGTACACACCATCTGGTTTGTTGATCTCATTCTTGGGTATCCTTTCCATATGGCCTAACTCCAGATACTCCGCAATAACGTCCGAATAAAGATCCTTCATTTGTGGTGTCTTTGATAGGCGCTTCTCTTGCATTAAAAATCTGCTAACTGCAATTTCTCGTGAATTCCCTGATTTGCAGCTAGGGTTTTCATCTTTGAAAGGTAACTTGACGATGTATCGCCCAGAAGCATCTCTTGTGGTTGTTTGAGTATAGAACTTTTCGCATCTTTGTTCCTCGGGCGTGAACGGAGTTTTGCTAAGAAGACCGTTGTCCGATTCAATTTCCCAAAAGCGTTTAAGATCGAATTCCTCTTCAATGACTTGAGCATGCAAAGTGGTTACAGAAGTACGATTTGGTTCCGTCTTGTTGCGTTCTGATATTTGGCCAGACAAGATCCAACCGAGCCTAGTGTTCTGTGCGATTAGAGTTCCTGTTGGACCCTTGACTAACCCCTCTGATATTATTTGACAATATACCTCTGCACCCAATAGCAAGTCGATTTTATTTGGAATGTTGAAGTTTGGATCTGCCAATCTCATTCTTGGCATAGATGCCCATAACTGAATACCAACCTGACGCTCAGGAAGGAATGTGGTAAGTTTGTTGAGAACATGAGCTTTCACCTTAACCGTGAAAGTCGGATCATGAATCGATTGCAATTTAACATGTACGATATGTTTAGATGTTAACGATTTGTTATCATCACTACCTACTCCAGATATGACACTTTTGCTTGTTACCTTCTTCAGCCCAAGTAATTGGACTGCAGCCTCGGTTATAAATGAGGCCTGTGATCCCTGGTCTAATAAAGACCTAAGTGTCATCATCGATCCATTGTTGGTTTCGGCTTTCACTAAAGCGGTTGCTAAAAGTACTTGACTCTTGTTGTTAGAGAAACAAGTGGTAATGTTGGTGTGATCAATTTCGTCCGATGCTGTCGCTGTTGCCGCTACAACATTGGTACCAGTGTTCGATTGTGTGGTTTCCTGTAGATTGTTAGCTACGTTGGTGTTGTTTGAATGCAAAAGTGAGTGGTGTTTCTTTTTGCAAATTCTACATCTAGTGGGCAAACGACACGCTACAACAGAATGATTCGCGCCTAAGCAGTTATAGCACAAGTTTGACGTTTGGACAAAATTACGGCGAGCTAATAAGGTTTCATGTGCGAATTTCTTACAATTTCCGAGCTTATGATCGGTGTCAGCGCAATAGGAACATAGAGCAGATACTGTTTTATTATTATTGTTAGCTACTACATGATGGGTCTGAGTACTACCTTTTGTGGATCTGGGATTCAAAAATTCGAGAGACCGAAACCGGTGTTCTAAAAATTCCAAAAATTGTGTTAAAGTAGGTAAGTCGTTGGTCAAGTTACAAATTTTTGCTTCCCATTGCTTTCGAGATTCATTATCTAATTTCGATGACAAAATATAAATAACCATAACATCCCAATTCTGAGTCTCGACCCCAGCATTTTTCAACGCGTTTAGACACTCGTTGGTCGTGTCAAAAAGATCTTTAAGAGCATTAGAATTTTCGTGAACGATACTTTTTTGACTGAAAAATCTTTTTAGGATACAATTAGTTACATATCTTTTGTTGTTAAATCTACTTTCCAAAAGTTCCCAACACACTATATAATTGTCACTTGTTATCGGTAGATGCCGTAGTAGCTGCTCTGCTTCACCAGTTAAGTAACTTTTCAAATAATGAAGCTTTTGTACATTTTGTAACGAATTATTGTTGTGAATTAATGAAAGGTACAGGTCACGAAAAGTCGTCCACTCGGAGTACTTCCCTGAGAAACTGGGTATCGCAATCTTTGGAAGCTGTATACCAATGTGATCGCCAACGATTTGCTGATCCTGGCCTTTGTTCTGTCCGTTAGGCAGGTTTCTCAAACTTTCCATTAGCTCCGATTTATAATCTGTGTATAACTCTTCCGCTCTAGTATAGTAATCGTCGGTAAAGTAGTCTAACCCAGCATATTCACGATCAGTAACTTCACCGATAAGTTGTTCATGTACTTTGTCAAATGCTTGCCATTGTTTGTTCAAATTGTCTAACCTCGTTTCTATATAGCTCGTAGTTACTCTATCCTTTGGAGATTTCTTAAAGTTGACTCTGCCCTTTTCTATTCTATTGTACATATCCGTTTGTGCTCTTATCTTTGTTTCCATTTTTACTTTATAATGTTTCCTTTGTAATTCGCAAAAAAAATCCAAGTCCCGTAGTATGGAACAGTAGGCGAATTTTTCTAAGTCCTAGTTTACTTGAAATTCGCCGAAAATTTTACAAGTCCCGTTGTATTAGAGAGAGCAAGCTAATTTTTCTAAGTCCAGTATGGGCGAAATTTTTCTAAGTGTTTTGGTTCTTAACACTTAGAGAAAATCGGGCATGGATTCCCCGTCTCAACCACTATTCAACTTAAAATTTTACAAGTCCAAGCTCTACTATTAATTTGTCTAAGTTGAATATCTATCTCTTCTTTGTTATTTAGCTTGACTTCTACTTCTAGTAATGAAATACTACTTACAGTTTTACGCCCATACCAACTTTGCTCTCGTATCTAATTTATCCTTCCTTCCGTTATGTAGCGCCACTATCGTTGCCAACTTCACTATCCGGCTCGAAGGACCAATGAATAAAACCACATTTCATTCAGACGAAAGACCTTTAATTTAAAATCAAAGCGAACTCTATACAAAACATTGAAAGACAATGTTAGCGCGATACAACTTCGTGCACCGCCATCTATTAACAATTTTTGTAGATGCCTTATGTTTGTTAAATGTTTTCAGTGTTTCCTAGTACTTTTATATATTTATTTACTTCGTTTATATTTATTTATTATATTCTGTTTAATAATTAGACATTTAGGTTGAAAATCAGTTGGAGAAATTTCTCATTTTGTGGTAACCCTGACCAGAACAGAACAGAACCGTCTATTCTTTTCTCAATTAATGGCTTCACAACAGTTAATTGATACATCTCTAGCTAATGTAAAGTGAATGTGTTTTAAAGTAATAATAAATTATATGGTATATTATGGTAAAAATAGAGTCTCTCAACAGATGTCAGAACAAATAGAACAAGAGTGAAACTCAAAGCAGTGTAACATTACTTACTTTTCACCCAAACTACTGCTTTCTTTAGATAACTTATCATCTTCAAAACTGTATGTTTCTGGCTCCTGTTCTGGTTTTTTACTTATTGGGCCAAACATAAAGGCCCTGGAGTCAAGCAGAGTACTAGAGTACTTTACTTTTAGTGATTCATGGACTCTGCATACCTCATTAAGTTCTATTTGGTTGGTAAACTTGCTAAGTGTTATTAAGCCCAAAAGTCGTCTGAAATACATAATTTATCAGTGTCTTAACTAAGTACAACATTCTAGATGATTGTACACAAGCTTAAATGACAAAAAAAAAAACACTTATAAAGGTTTGTGAGTATCAATTTGTTCAAACAAATCATGTTTCAGTATTAGTAATTGACTATATAAATTTCATTAATTAATTTGATAAACAACCTGTGTGTTTGGAAGTCTCCCCAATCATTGTTCTCAACTGGGTAGTCTCGAACATACCGGACCCAAATATCTCTCACTTGACCAGAAGACTCTAAAGGTAAAATAATATGACTACATTGATAAACAACTAAATCACAATAATTGAAATAACTTTGTTCACTATTACACAAATTCAATTATGTACAAAAATTATACTTACCTTTTTCTATCTAAAAATACATAAAACGGAGTTAAGTAAGTATAGAAGAATTAAAGAGTACTAACCAGTAACTTTGATGTTGTTAACTTTTTGGATTCTTTCCCAAAGTTTATTGAAGTTTTTTAACATGCCGCCGATTCCTTTTACCAGCACCAACAGGCAAGCATGGTGCTGGGCGTGCTGCCCGTAGTCTGGATGCGACATTACTGATTCTCCAGGGGCGTGAGATAGAATGTAACTTACCGAAGAGCGCATTGATATAACATTTGGTTTCAGTATGGGAACTGGACTACTCAAATAGACTCTGGACAAGGGTAGTTCCTGTGATATTCTACTTTGGTAGACGCTACTGTTAATATCACAGATTAGAGCGAATATCTCTAAAGGTTAATATTAAGTTGTATTATTGGCCATAAGCCTATGAAACCACTAAAATATTAATTTTATTTACGTACGTAGAGAAAGCAGTTTTTATTGGGGCGTAAGATGACGTTTACGTTCGTAATTTATAAATCACAGATTTATTTTAATTGTAATTGTATGTTGAAATACGAATGAGAGCTAAGTATAACTTAAAATTTAGAATAGAATGAAATTAATGAGGCTATAAATGTTAATTGTGCTGATGTTTATGATATAAAACGACATTCATAAATATTTAAAATAAGAAACAAATAGTTTATGAGAATTTTACAGATTTTCGAACGATACATAAATATTTACGCCAAATGTAGTGACAGCTGACACTGACAGTTTGTAAGTGCTGCCATATTGCCATATATATAAATGGAGGAAGTTTCATCCAAGTTCTTATTGTAATAACACGTGTCGTGAGTCTCCATTCTTAACTAAATCTATATCATCATCATTTACTGCTTTGAGATATTTTATAATGAAATAGATTTTCAACTTATGTTCTATTCTATTCTTAATTAATGGCGTTGCGACACATAATGATTATGAATTTGTCAAATCAAAAATAATCTAAAGTAACAATAACTTGTATGGTAGAATGAGCTAAAAAAAATAGTCTCTCAACACTTGTTATTTATTACTACAAGAACTCGGGAAACTCTTTCAACTTATGGCAATACAGAGACTTACTGTCAAAACTAATGTCATCTGATCTGTCACTGTTATTTATCATAACCTAAAATCTAGTATACCTTTAATATACCGACGCCGAATCGAAATAAACAGAATTAATTTTGATCGATTAAACCAATTATTAGCATGGCATCAAAGGAAGGAGGCGAGAAATCAAAAGTAATATAAGACCTACTATGGCATGATCTAATTTAATTGACATATTACAATACTTTAACCCGGTCTGTCTTTCTTTTCCAGAGTGGCCAAGGCGCGGGGGATAATAAAGAGAAACGAAGGAAGGAATCAATTCTAGACTTGAGCAAGTATCTAGAAAAAAGTATTCGTGTAAAGTTTGCAGGTGGCCGAGAAGCTGCTGGTATATTGAAGGGGTATGATCCGCTATTGAATCTTGTTTTGGATAACACTACAGAGTTTTTGAGAGGTTTGTAAACTGTACCTACTCACTTACTACTTGAACTACAAATTAAATCAAATATATAAACTATTTAAATTATATTATTCAATTCAACTCAATGAAGAAGTTAGTAAAATAAAATAATTCTGAAATTATCATTGTCATAATATTGTGAGAATCAGACTGTTTCATTTATGTAATATCAATTAATTAAATTGTTATTTAATGTCTTTGTTTGCAGATCCTGATGATCCTTACAAACTACTTGATGATACAAGAGCACTTGGTCTAGTTGTGTGTCGAGGGACTTCAGTTGTGTTAATATGTCCCATGGATGGTATGGAAGCTATACCAAATCCTTTCATTAGTCAGGATGGATAATCCTTGTAATGTTTTTATGTTAACATTCTACTAATTTAAGAGTAAGATTAAGGGAAATTAAAATAAGTATAATTTTTACCAATCTATTTTATTTATAAATTTTGATAAAGAGAGTGACACTAGCCAACTAGCGCCACCAATAAATTTAATTTTTAACCCCCAATTCAGATCAACTTTGAACAATCTGAATCAAACACGATTTTCTTAAATGCGAGCTAAGTTTAAGTTTAAAACTAAACAGAACAAATAAGGGTAATGGTAAGTCATTTGAGACTTACCATTACCCTTATTTGTTCTGTTTAGTTTTAAAATGTTTTAGGGTCTATCGATAAGTGGAAACTTTTGACATAAACCCATTTTATAACTTAATGGAAGAACATAAACAAGGGTACAGTAGTTCAATAAGTATTGGACAATTGTCCCCATTTTAATTATTTTTTTTCGATAGATCTGGTTTAGAAGTTATAATTAAATGTAATGATGTTTCTAGTTGGCTCTAGTGGCTAACAGGGCTGCTCTTAGCAATGATACTTGATTCAAAAACTGGTTACTTAAGTTTAAAAACTTGATGCATGAAATACTCTTCAACCCAATATTTGTTATTTGAAGTTGTTGCAAACTCCTTATTTCACAATAATCCTCGTATAGGGTGACCAATCAATATGGAGCTATGTTGCACTGTGCTTAGCTAAGTTTTAAACATAGTCCAGCTGCACAAAGTATAGTGTAGTTAAAATACGAACTTTGTGTTCTAGGTATAAAGACAAAAGATCATGGCAAAATTTTTATTTATCAAATTTTTATAAAAACATAAATAAGTCTTAATTAAATTATTGCACATATAGTCATTAATTCTTATAAAATTAGTACGAAAATACTGAAATGCCAACAGACATAAAAACAGCTTACATATTAGTTAAAACTACTTAATTATAATTCACAAATAATTTACTGTGTTGGTAACTTTAAACAAAACTTTTGTAGGTGTCTATTTTATAATCTAGTTATTCTATTCCAAACTCATTTCTAATCCATGGATATGTTTTTGGGCATTCATTGCAGGTGATCATGTATCTGTCTTGGGCTAGAATTTTTGAGGGTAGTTTGCAAGTTCTTGGTTGTAGACAAGCTATCTCTTGTTCTTCGAAGCGTCTACTGTGGCACTGCCAAGGGTAAAAATTCTTCAGCTGAATGACTGGTGTGGGTCTCTTAATCCATTCTATAACTTGGTTATTTGTCACGAAATACACGTCGCGTAGCCTTAAAATCTCGTTCACGAACCTCTGAAATAAGTATTTTAATATACATTTTCTATTCTGAGATTTTAATGACTAGATAAATACATACAAACATGCTCATAATCTCGAAAGGGGTTGAGCAGCTGGCTGTATCGCTAATTTTTTTTGACACCATAAAAATGATAGTAACAGAGCTGTTTACTGATCGACTGCTACTTTATTATAACGCTAGTGTGATACTTGTCCTGTAACAGCAATGGATATGTGATTTTCTTGCTAGTAATACACTTATTCTCAAAATAAGTTAGCGAATAGGCTAGCAGAGCTTTAAGTAACATTTGGTTACACATAAAGTCACTTCTGGTAGTATGGGCCATGTAGTGAAATACTGACAGGTTGCCAGCTTGTCTCGTACTCAAAAGGGGCACCACACTCAAAAAGGAACAACCCTTCAGTGAACCAACAAACAAAAGCCAACACGTAGTAGTTTTAAGTATAATAAATGTGTCTATTTTATTTGCGTTAAGAACTCAATTCGTATAGGACAGATGTATTTATTACACTCTAACTAAATCATATCCCACCCAGCAGACTCGTTTTAAAAAGATTATAAGTAGGCCTATTTCTAAACATCCAATTTCATTACCGAAATATTGGTGTATTTGGTGTTCTCACTCGCTGCCGCTAACGGCCTTATCTTATAGTCAAGCTATGAATTTCAAATAAAAAAAATTACCTTGAATTCATACAAGTATTCTTCATTAGACTTCAGCCACGTGGAGCTCAAGTGAATGCCGAAAGGCGCTCTGTTTGTCAAGTAGTGCCTCTTAAAGTTCGTCATAAGGGTAGTGTAGACGTCATCACGCTCTAACTTGAACGGGCATCGATCTAGTGTCGGGCAGCTTTGGTTGCCGTAGGACAAAGGGTTTATGACCATTTCCCAGAGCGCTGCGTAGCTTCTAGTGGGGCAGTGTTGATTTTGTACTGGAAAAATAAATTATATAATTATTTCACAAGATCCTGACTCAGTGTAAGGTGTGAAAATCATAATTATTTTAGTTTTGTTACCTATGTACCGCTCTATTTGTGTATGGTAAAGCGTGATTAGCGCCCCTAGCGGAAAGAAGTGCAAGTCACGTTTTCAATACAAATTGCGTTCCCACGGATCCTGATATGATAAGGCTTCATAGGAACCGCCTCATAGAAGATTTGTGGCGCAATTAAAACAATTTACTTTTACGTTTTTCACGTAAACTAACACTATGGGTACCTACTTGTTACAAGAGCTTATAGATACCTACTCATGGTCTTGCTTACCAGTCGTAGGATTTTATCAAGTAGGTACCTACCTATAATTTTTTTGGAGCATGGAATATTACCTATCTACCATTTCAACGCCACAAACTTATCTGACATGTTGGTGGTGTCGCTAGTCGTGAACAAATAGTGTTATAGAAATGTCAAAATCTATGGGTAATTGTAGTTCTAATTTTTTCCGCCGGGTCAGATAAGTTTGTGGCACAGTACCTACCTACTTACATTTTGAGAATGTACCTACTACTTATACAATTACACATACCTACCTACACATTTAGTGTGCGTATTGTTGTAAAAAATGATTTTGCCTAGTTTGATTTTACTTTCTATTGTTTAAGTGGATATTCGATTACCAACTACAGATGACATGCACATCGTAGAAAGACACTACTACCTATGTGTTGCATATTTCGTTAACTGATGATAGAGCAATTCACAAGTTAGGTATCCAACTTGTACACACACTTCGCTCTTATGGGTACCTACCTAATAGTTACATATTTCTACCAGTCATTGAATTTGATTGAGATGTCCAAATAATTTCGAAATCATTCGTCATAGGTTTTAAGCCAAGGACTTCGTCTTCTTAAACTAATTGTGTTGTGACCAATAGAAGTACCTACGCATAATAAAATAAAAGTTATTTACATACTATGTATTTTGTAAGAAATAGATATTGTCTATTTAGAACCTTAGACCAATTTTTTATTGGTCTGAGTTTAGAACATCCAGTACCTAATTAATCGATCATCATATTAAATACCTAATAGTTACAAATGTTTAATGCATCCATTAAATTTTTTTGTCACCTCATTTTATCACACAATCATTTCTTTTACGATTTAGCAAAAATGCATCTAGACTGTGGTGTTTATTGCGTAATGGAAATACCGCATTATGTTCGTCTCAGTTTCAAGTTGTCGCACACAATGGAGCATCTTACATTTGCGTGGTGTAATTGTGGTTTTCCGTTCATAACGCGCATTATCTAATAATCTCTCACACGCTCCACTTATTGCTTATGCACTGACAATATACAATATCATCTATAAATGTAGAAGTAGTTACCTACCTAAGTTTAGGCCCAATCACCACCAAAGCGGAGAGGAAAAACCCAATAAAATTTATTTATAAAAAAATACCGAAAACGATACGTATCTCATAGGTTCTACCAGGTAGGTAAATAATCTAAGGGTTCTACATTGCACACTTCTCTTTTTTCATCAAGTCTGCATTTTTTTTTAACCTAACTTCATGTCTAGGTATAGTCGCAACGCTTTTTGAAATGAATTGTTATTTTCTGAACGCAGCTCTATTTCACAGCTTGTCGCGCTTCGAATGAAAAACGGAAAAACGTTTTTGAAAGAGTTGATTTTTTTATTACCGGCCCGCTTTTTTTTTGCTTCCCAGTAGTTATAGGTAGTGTGTTCTTTAAACAACTCTAGAGACTCAACAGACTTTTTCAATTCAGTGATTTTTGATCTCGTGGCAACTGTTTCATGGAGTTTTTTTGGGACTTTAAAAAGCACTAAGCTATCTTCGCATTGGGACTTCACTACAGTTCCATTAAAATAGAGTAGGTACCTACCTAATGTGCTAGGTGTACCTATAATATTGAGTTGATCCGCCGTGGACTCTAAATGAAAGAACAGCTTCTAAGTAATTTGCACGTTTCTCAACATTCCGAATGTCATTCGGGAAGATGTGTAAAGTAAAAGGTAGGTATAAGTATTTTTTCCTTCTTCTATATTTGTAATGAAATAAACTTTCATTTAAGTAGCTTTTATTTTTGGAGGATTGTGCGATTGTGCAAATGTTTTGGAAGCTATCGCATTTTTTGTAACCGACTGACTGTCTTTACGGCACAGGGTACCCAAGTAACATTTTATTCGGGCCTAGGTTGTAAAAAATGCCTTTAGGTTTTACAAGCGTCGTAAAAAGGTTAACGATTTGCTATATTGTCACATTAAGTACTTGAGAATGATTAAAAAGTCCTAAAACTTATTGTTTATTATTACAACCTTGAAACCGCTGACAGGAGTTTATATTAACGTTATTTTGACTTGTGCTTAAAGAGCATATAGTCCTAGGATCTAATAGCTGTCGTAGACTCCTGATTTAGTTTTGGAAAGGCTAGCAATATGCTATAGTGAGATCTAAAAGTTTAATTTTTAACTTTCGTAGAACCGTAACGTTATGGAATATTGAAATGACTTATAAGTATTTTCTAAAACCTACGTAAAACCTTCATGCTATATTAGAGTCATCTTGGCAAACTAATTAGGACTGTGTGGTGAAAACCCAAACCAATAAGTTGTATTTATGACCATATGGCATTATTAAAGTCCTACAAGAATATTTTAAAGCTTTAGAGGCATCCTCAAGTGTCAGTTGTCTCCGCGACTTCATAGTATCACAACAGTCTTGGATGCTGAACCGAAACAGGGTGTTAAAAAAACGGAGTGGAAATTTGAAACGTAAAGTTCGTAATTTTTTTTACGTATCTATACTAATAATAAAGCTGAAGAGTTTGTTTGTTTGGTTGATACCTAAGATCTCAGCAACTACTGACTCACATCGAAAAAATTCTTTTTGCGTTGGATAGTCCATTTATCGAGGAATGCTATAGGCTATATAACATCACGGTACGTCCAATAGGAGCTGAGCATCAATGAAGAATGTTGCAAAAACGGGAGAAAAAGATTTCTTTTCAAAGCTTTCTCTGCGTGCCCTGCGTAAACGGTTAAAGTTACGGAAAAGTCATGTATGACGGAATTGTTCTTCATTAAAATTTCTAAAGAAAAGTTCGTGTCAGCATATGTCTATCTTTTAAGGTTGGCTCACTATAACCTTTCTTTTTGGTAATCAAATTTGTATTAAAATAACGCATTATCTACGATGGTGTTTTTGTATGCATGATATTATTCCGTATCAAAATAAATACATTATTTATCACAAGTATTTAATTTTGAACAAAATTGTTCATGACTTCATTTGATTTCAATAAACGGAAAATAATAAATTTTGATTTGCAGAGCTTTCGTTACGTGCGCTGCGTAAACGGTTAATGTAACGCAAAAATAATGAATGACGGAATTATTCTCCTTTAAAAGTTCTAAAAACCAATTACAGACAGCATTTATCTATCTCTTAAGGTTGACTCGCTATAACCTATTTTTGGTAATAAAATTTGTTCTAAAATAATGCATTAGATGCGAAGGTATTTTTGTAAACATAATATTATTCCTTATCAAAATTAATACGTTATTCATCACAAGTATTTAATTTTGTACAAAATTGTTCTTTACGTCATTAGATTTCAATGAATATCTTCAGAGATATCATAGTTTTAATATAACGCCGCAGCTACAAAATGATCAAGTACTACGCACGCATCTATACTGAGTTGTTTTTTTGTTTGATTGAACGCGCTTATCTATCTTAGGAACTACTGATCCCGTCAGATTCGGACGCCTTAGAGACTTAATAATCTCTGAGACTCCTCCGAGGGAGATGCTCACCGGTCAGGAATCCTCTCTGGAGTGATTGGACCTTAAAGCTTGAGGACCCACCGAGGTCCTCTCCTTTACTAAAAGCCCTGGTGACTCAAAGAAGGTCATCAGAGACATCCTACAAAAATAGTAAAAAAAAGTGCCATAGATTTTATCAAACCTGTCCGAAAATTATTTGAATTTTAAATTAAATATTTTGTTAATATTTCAAGTTTCTACCTGTTATCGTTATTAAGACCGAGAAATACGTTTGTTGTTGAGCCCCCTTAAATATTAATTTTATTTTAATTTAATTATTTATTTTTAAAGTAAATAATATAACTAAATATTCTGTGAATATTTCAAGCGTCTATCTGTTGCCGTTATGAAAATCGACCAAAAAAAGTCACGTTTATTTTATGGGAGCCCCTGCAATATTTCTTTTATTCTATTTATTAGTATCTGTTGTTATAGCGGCACCAGAACTACATCATCTGAGAAAATTTCAATTGTCTAACTACCATGGTTCATGAGATACAGCCTGGTTACAGATGGACAGACGGACGGACGGACAGCGGAGTCTTAGTAATAGGATCCCGTTTTACCCTTTGGGTACAGAATTCTAAAAAGGGGAACTACTGATTCAAATTGAAAAAATTCTTTGATTGTCTATTTATCGAGGAACACTACAGGCCAGGGCATTTATCGAGGAACACTATAGGCCAGGGCTTCCCAAAGTTATTTTCATAGTGTCGCCCTTAGGAATTATCCAATTTTTACGAGCCGTTATAGTAACAGCCATTAAGTACCTACAAAAACAAAAACATAGCTTTTTGGAATTATTTAGGCGTTAACGAATGCGCAAATATTTTAAAATTAGAAAGTAGACTGAAAAAATGTTACCATAAAAAGGAGTTGAGCATCAATGAAAAATGATGCAAAAACGGGAAATATTTGTATATACCTACCCTTAAGTTTATAACTGCTGAAATTGTCCAGGAAAAACAGCTCATCTTGACATTGGGTTTTAATTTGACAACTAGCCTTAACTATTTTACAGATCACTGATACCGTTGAATATTCACGACCTCCCAAAACCCCTTCTGTTTTAACCAAAGATGACACGACGTCATTAGAAACTTCTGAGGAATCACAGGTTGTCAAAATAATGCTCACATTTCCAAGCATGTTTGAGAAAAAAAAATTAATATTGTTCATGATTGGTTTGGCGGCGCATACCTCGCATACAGAGGAATGGCCACTGTCTTTTATACATGATAAAGAACACAAGTCCTATGCTCTGCCATCACAGATTAGAGAGATTATGTGTTTGCTAAGGTTTGCTACCGTTAACAACTCTGACGTTTGATGGCGAAGGAATTTTTTTTGGAGCTGTTGTGGCAACTCGGATGTTCAAGTGGCTATATAATAAGTAGATGAGTTAGTTACAGATAAATTATGAAAGTCCTGGTAGCGGCAAATGTTTGTCTGAAGAACACGAACATTTGTTGACGAGTCAAGGTTGTTTATATATTTATTTCAGCTTATTTATAAAAGTATCTAAAAATGATTATGTATGTGTACACTTTCTGGTCAGGTGTGTGTGGAATAAATATATTATTATTGTTTTAAACTTAATTAAAAAAAAAGAAATAGGAACTAACTTGGACTAATAAGAGCCGCCTGTAGATGTTATGAACTCTGGTCGAACCATCGAGTTGTGTCGAACGCACGTCCAATCAAAACTTAGAAGTAACTATTTGTGCTTATAGGTTGTTTTCGCGACTGACAAGTCTTGAATTACTCCTGGCGATAACCTTTAAGTTGCGGAAACAACTTTTTAGTTTTAAATACCTCCGCGAGATGACCTTTAGCTCTTATTTAGGTAAAAATTTGGAGCTTTTAGCTGAGACAGTCCTGAAAAGGTTAATTTTAATGTTTTCTGGTAATTTCCTAACGGCCGCCATATTTTTTAACAGAAATTAAAAAAAAAAGAAATAAAAAACAATATTTCAACTAAATGAAGCAAAATTAAATAACGTGTTCTATACGATTTAAAATAAATGATTTTTCTATGATTTATTTTTTTATTAATAATGCGATTTACCACCAACCCTCTTATATTATAATTTTCAATTTACTAAAATATCTTCTAAATTTTGAAGCTACGAAAGGCCCGTTTATTATATAGCAAAATTATCCTTAAGTTTCACGACAAAGTGCTAATCGCACTATTTTATTCATTTCGTGAATTTAGCAAACTGCTTATATTTTTCATGAATACGGCACATAGTTATCCAGCCATTTTGAATCTTGGTATAGTGACAGGCAATGGCGCCATTATATTTTGGTAGTAAATAAAGTCCATGATTGGTATTTCTGTGTAAATAAATCTTACACAGAAACATTTTATAACCCAAGAGTCCTGGAAAAGCATTTAATCACGTCTATCAAAAAGGTTTTAAGTTGTCATAGAGTTACATCCAAGACTATTTTAGAACTTAGAAGCTGTCTTGCAGGGTTATATTAACGTTAATATAAAGTGGTGAAAGTTATATTTGGGTTCTATGTAAGTAGTTCGAAAGGTTCTGACTTTGAGCAATAGGTTTTTCTGTAGCTCTCAAAAAGGTCCTAAAACGTGGGCCCTTTTTGCACACAGGAGGTTATTATAAGGTTAACATAGCGCTTTTCGGCCTATTAAGACTTACCATCCGATTTCCATACAAAGGTTCTAGAACCTTTTCAAATCCTTTCTAAAACCTAAAATGTTACTTGGGTAGGTATGTGCAATTTTAAATGATGAATACCCATTATAGAGGAGCTTAAATTGTTGCGTTTGCTATTAATGGTCTTTATTATCAAAGGGCAGAAAACAAAATGTCAAACATACCATCGCATTTGTGCGGCATTTTGTAATCGAGCGTGTAGGGCCAGTAGGGCGGGTCAGAGAGCGGAGCCACCACCGTGGAGTCGTACACGAAGCCAAACTCTTGCATCATCAGGAACTGCCGGTTCCAGCCCACTGATAGGAACGGCACGCGGAGGCCCCTGAGAAATTCATGTTAGTTTTTACTGGTTCCTAAATCCGGGTGTCTAAATTGCCTATTTTCGTGATTATCTGCGCATTCGGCCGTGTGGAATTTACACTATTACATTGTGTGAAATTTCAACTCAAGGAATTTTCCTTCCGGAAATTTACTAGGAAAATTCTCTCAAAATACAGAATTAAAACCACCCACAACGATTCAGAGATAGCGCGATAGCGGATACTCACCTATACTTATACATGGATTGAATTTAGGTAGGTACGTATAAATAAAGCAAATAGAACAGAAACCATTTGTTTTTTTTACTGTCGCAAACACAAAAATGAAAGTAGTTTTGTGCAAAAAGTGACCTTATCACTAAGAGCGACCTTTACATGTAGGTAATTTTAAAAAGGACACAATTTAAGATGAATGAATGATGAATTTTCTGTATAAATCATTTTATAGACCGAACAAAATGAAAAAAAAAAACAAAAAGCCAGTAAAATAAAATAACAAAAAAACAAAGAAAATCTTGTAAAATCAACAAATCTTCGATAAAATACATATATTACAAGTAAAATTTAATATCTACTAGCGACCCGCCCGGATAGTACAAGTTATACATACCTTTTTTTCTTCTTTTTTTTTTGTTGTCGGGGAGGTCAAATGCATTTACGCATCGTCCCTGAGGGGTGTTGCCAACCGCAGGGGATATGTGGGACTCGAGGTAAAGGCGTTCCCTCCATACCCACTAAACATCCTCCCCGCCCTGACCTCCAGTGCGCTATTGCGGGACGACTCGGGATCTGCGCACGTGAACGCAACTACACCGAGACCGTCCCAACGCTGCCCGTCTAGGCACTCCTTGTGCATCTATTGTTGGCAACCAGCCCACAGGGGCTACCGACTGACGCCAGCCCCTGTGGGCCACTGGCCGACGCCGGTCTTATAGGCCGCATCCTCACCGACGGCTGCTCGATCTGGCGCGTCCTCCTGACGAGGATACCGGGAGCAGCCATCGAACCGCACCCGGGGGACTTCGGGCGCGGTCGTGGCCCTGAAAAGGGCCGTCAGGAACTAGCCGTGGTGAGAAAACAAAAACATCTCGACGATGGAATGTGACTTCGAATGCCAAGCGGACACATTTGACATCAAAAGCCACACACCCGCCAAGAAAGTTTCCCCACCACGTTACCAGGTTCCGCCACGAGGAGGCTTCCGGATGTGGACCCCAACGAGTTATATATACCCACTTCTAAACCTTCGTCTTGAATCACTATGATGAAAACTGCACTGAAATCCTTACCGTAGTTTAAAATTTCTAAGCGTACAAACAGAAAGAACGACTTTGTTTTATATACTATGTATCGATTGGTATGAACCGCGTAGTATAAATCAGTGAATCAGTAATGATTGTATTAATTGCCATCTGATAAAACTTCCTCATAGCTGATATCATGCACTCACGCAATTTTACGATGTCTGTTAGTGTTATTCAACTGGTACAATTAGTGGTATAGGTACTTATATTATTACTTTACTTTCTTTACACCAAAAAGGCTCTTAGCAATAAGGTCGCTTTTATTACAAAACTCGTTTTGTAATAAAGGCGATTTTTTGTGTATCTGTGTGTCTGACTGTGGCATCGTACCTCATAAACGAATGGACCAATTTTGATGCGGTTTTCTTTGCTTGCAAGCTGACGTGATCGAGATGGTTCTTAGCTATAATTTTTACATAGGTTGGGGGTAACGTAACATTTTCAATTTTGTATTTTTGTGTTTGGTTGATGGTATTTAAAAGTTGTACCTATTTTGTTCTATTGTATGTGCTTAAGGAAGCAAAAAGCTAACGATCTAATGGTAATTAACCTATTACTAGTAGTCAGGTACCAACTAATAGCCGGCCTAACTGTATCCAAGTAAGCGAAATCCCTACTTACTTGAAAAAACCGGCCAAGTGCGAGTCGGACTCGCACACCGAGGGTTCCGCCGTACAAACGTAGCGGTTTACAATTTATGACGTATTAAATCAAATTACTTACTAGATATCGTTCAAACCGGAAATTCGTCTTAGGTGTCGGTATAAACTGCTGTATCTTTTGATTGCGTTAACTTATAAGTTTGATTTTTTTACTGCTTAAAGGGACAATAAACCGAGGTATTTGGTATAAATTTCAATTTGATACCTTTATTCGTTCGTGAGAAATAAGGTAGTAAGTTCCATTTTATTAAAATGTTTTTATTTTATTATATACCTAAAAAAATTTGATTTTCGCAATTTTTCCTATATTTGCATTATATGACAATGCTTCATGCCAAATTTCAAGATTCTGAGTTTACGGGAAGTATCCTGTAGGTTTTGATTCCTTTGCGAGTGTCGGAAATTTGTTGAAAATATTGACATAATCGGCTGTATCTTTTGATTGGCTTGGCTTAGAAGTTTGATATTTTTACAGCTTAAAGGGACAATAGACCTGAGTATTTCATGTGAATTTCAGCTTGATACGTCCACGCGTTCTTGAGATAAAGGGTCTTGACAGACAGACAGACAGACGGACAACAAAGTGATCCTATAAGGGTTCCGTTTTTTCCTTTTGAGGTACGGAACCCTAAAAATACCATTATAGGTAGAAAAAGTTACAAAAAATTAACAATAATACTGTATTACTTTTTTCTTGATATTGAGCTATTTTTCTGGAGAAATAGATGGCAACTTACGGAGTATACTAATTTACATTTTTTTATCTCTATGGTTTGTATGTGCCTAGTATGTAATAACGTTAAATATGCTTGTTCAAATGAATCGGGCCAAACTTAATTTATTATTTACCTGAAATCCTCCATACGAACTTTGCTGAATTTGTGAATGACGTTAGCCTGGCCAACCATTTCGTCGAACCAGTCTTCCACTGTTGCATTTCTTGACCACCACTCCTCTGGGCCGCGATATCTGTAATTTTGTCAGTTTGCAGTTTGAAATCGCTCGATTTGTTACGATTCTTGATTGTGGAAATTTAAAACTGATTCTTGAGTGCAGCAACTGAAAATTGATGTCGATCATCGTCATGGAAACTAAGAACTAAAGTTACTATGTCTGCGCAGTTTCCTTAAGTTATGTGTAAACAGCTAGTTGTGAGTTACCTGTTGCCGCAATACGGAGTCAAAGTTGACTTCCCTGTCAAAGATAAAAACAAAAACTTACGTAATGGAGTTCACAGCTATCTCGTGGCCATCGTTCCACAGTTTCTGAACGTGCCTGTAGTTGGTGTAGGGATGGGATACGAAGAAGGTAGCCTTTATAGGACACCCGTTGGGGTTCCTCTGTTCCGGGGTGAATAGGTGCTTGGTGTGGACATCCCAGATTTCGTGGTTGACTGGCCCGTGGAAGGTCAAGGTTATCATTTGGGGCGTCTGTTGAAAATTAATGATAATTCAAACTTTTTGTGTTTATTTCGGATAAAATTTATTGCCGATATACGTTAAATAGAAAATAATAAGCACGCAAAGCGAGGTACTATCTACAGATTGTACAAATTTTATCTTTAAGTTCTTCGTAAAAAATTAAATTGGTATAACACACACATAACGTTCAAAATTTTCAATGTCTAAAATTTTTTACGAGAATGACCCTGGAATGACTATAATGGGTGTAATATGATTGTGACGGTTGATTTCCGTCAACACTCTGTTCTCGTATTTGAGAACTATAAAGATTGGGCTTAAGGAATCGTTAACAAAGTTGCTGAATCTTTTCGCTAATATTAATCACCTGACTGGAGACGAGGCGGTTAGGTGTCTGTGTCCCGTTACTGGTGCAGAAGCAATCCGGCAGCTCGCATTGTTTCATGTCGCATGGTGTCGCGCCGTTTGGATCATAGTGAATGTCGCACCAACCCTGACGAAGCGATACTTGTTAGTTTTAAACACAAAAAAGAAGGGGGGTTAGAAGGGTTAGCCATGAGAGACGCTCACATTTCTAGCGAAAAAGGACCCCAGAAGATTTATATTGTAAAAAACGTAACTATTTTAGATGCGTTGTGACCTCAGTTTGTATGAAACGCTATTTGCGCATCTTTCTGTTAGAAGCGCTAAAACACGTTTCCCATACAAATTGATCTCATAACGCAACTAAAATAGTTATTTTTTTTACATTAGTAAATATACACTATGGGTACTGACTACTGACTGATCTTGCGGTCCGCTAAAGCGTCGTATATTAATATTTTTAATCAAACTTACTCAGCGTAGTTAAGGTGGCGTGCAATATTCGAAATCTTATGACCCTGTGAGAGTGTGAAGAATTAGAGGCACGTAAATGACGAATATCTACCAGCTATATGTCTACCAATTAAATAAAATGACTTGTTATATTATAAACGTTTCATAACTTGCTTGCAATATAAATTTACGAAGACGATAAATTGTTACGTTAAGCCGAGAACTTTTCACGCTCATACGTCTATGAATGACGTATTCGCAGCGTAAGTGACTTTAACTACGTACCCTATGTACAAATAATAAAATTTATGTAAGAGATTTAAGATTTATTTACATACAATTTCTTTAATAAATAAGTTATGAAGAAACAACACTGATTCTGTGAATCAAGAGCTCCAGAGAAATGAGATTTTTTTAAAGATATAAAACGAAATCTGTACATATATTATAGATTTGTTGGATCATCTCTAGTAAAAAAATCTGTTTTTAATAACTATTAAAAAAAAAAAATAATCGCATCAATAAAAATCATTAGCATATTTTTTAATATAAATTATTTTACTACTAGTTGTCTCATATACCTCTAATACTCTACGATAATAACCGGTATATATTGTAGAATTATTAAATAGCTAATAACGGAGGTATCATGTCTAACTTATCCACTTAAGTATGGATTACATGTAAGTGAAAAGACAAAGCTTTCTTATAATAGAGTCTTGTCATAGAAAAGACATCAACGCGTTACAATACAAGACTACGAGAAATCGTTTAAAACTATTGATCGCCCGCGGTTTCGCTCTTGTTAATGTCGGTTAAGGTAGGTATATATTTATATCCTATATTTTCTTTGTGTTGTGTTTTGTGACGCCAAGTAATATTTTACATAATAAGAGTTCAGCGAAAAAGGAACTATGGTCAAGGTTGGCATTGGCAAACACTTGAGATGGCAACTTTAATAAGCATGCCATGATGAGTTCTACTATCAGTTAGAGTAGTTTTCTTAGTCGCTCTTCTCGTATAAAAATGTATTTAAAGCACCTAATTATTATCTAAAAAGACTGAGGAAGAAAACATATTACCTGCGCCGACCTAAAATAAAAAAGGAGCAGGGTAGGCAAATTATTTTTTTTATTTAGAAAAAGTTACATTTACCATTTTATCAAATAATGTGCACCATTACTAATTAGAAATAGGAGGAAAAAAATACTTATTATAAAATATGAGTACCATGTGCAGCTATAACGATTTCTTCGAGACAACCTCTGTATGGTCCGGAGAGAGTTAAATATAACGATTAACATAGTTACTTGAATGTGCCTCACCTACACAGATTCTCACCTATGATGTTGGTCAGTTACCTCGTCAGAAGAGTCGTTACAATCATTGCTGCCATCGCAAAAATAGTCAGCGGGGATGCAGGCGCCGTCCGCGCATCCGAGGTGGGTCTCGTTGGCGCAACTCGCATCCTCAAGCAGTGGTTTGGGAACAAGGATTTCTATAAGCAAACATAGTGTTAATATGAAAATAACTTTTGTTACGAAGAAATAAACAAGTAAATATATTAATAGGTTCTCTTCTAATGAAGTTAAAAAAAAATTGCGTCGGTGGCTTAGTGCGTAAGGGCGTCGTCTCCCACCCGGGAGGCACCGGTTCGAACCCCACCAGTCCCACTACGTACCAATGTGTTTTCAAATTTTGAATTCATATCGACGTTTTTACGGTGAAGGAAAATATCGTGAGGATACAAACCGTTTTTATTGGTCTGAGGTTGTGTGTGAAGTCGACCAACCCGCACTTGGCCAGCGTGGTGGACTAAGGCCTAATCGCTCCTATAATGTGGGGTAGGCTCGAGCCCCTCGATGGGGACATTATATGAGCTGTTGATGATGATGATGTTGAAGTTAAAAAGTCCAGAGAATTTTTTGATTTTTTTTTGATGTTGGGATTACTTATTTGATTTTTATTCTATTATTTCATTGTTTTCTAATTACACGGGTAACCTAATTCCGATAGATAACTCACTACTGAAATAAGATTTTTAAAGTCATATAGCACATCCCCAGAGAGTATGAAGATAAGTAGAACTTATAAAATTGCACAAAGTAGTTTTAGTATTTTTCAGTGAAACGAAATAAGTGTTCTTACAAAAAGTAAAGACCCAACGCCGAGAAGGAATGTGGGAAAAACTATCTGAATTATAAATTTTAATCATGATATCAGTGTCATTGAATTGCAGCGTATCGGGCATGTTTACACGTATTTTTTTCATAATGTAACAATGAAAAAATTACTTTGACGCGCTGCTGTAAAATGATTACAGAGATTGATGGACTCTTCTGTTCTACGACACTCGCATGTTATTTGTTGTGCCCGGAATGTGAATTTACGACAATTTTCTTTTCTCTAAATATATTTATGAGAAAGGCAACTTATTTAAGATATTTAGTATGATATTTGAATTATATAAAGCGGCATTTCAGTGGCTGGCAGTGGCGATTTCAAAGTGAGGCTAGTGCGCAGAGAGTACACGAGTGCGCAGGGAGGTCACTGCGAAGACACTGTGTGCGCCCAGCGTTTTGGAAACTCAGGAAACTTAAAACTGTAAACTTTATTTTATAATTTCCCACACATTTTGTTTTACAGAACGAACTATGTATTGTACACCGTTCTATTTTAACCGTCTTAAATAATCCAAGGTGTGAAAGTACCAGTCAATACAAACAACTATTGCTATAGGACCGTCATCGAAATCGCGAAAAAAAAAAATCAGCTTCCTAACAGGTCTCACTCATTGCTATGCAGAATGTGTATGGGAATTCAGGGGAATTCATCTACAATAGAAGATTATTAATTTAAGTTGTAGGTATACTGACCCGTGGAAACATCGCAGTTGTAAACATTGAGCGATTTATCGCATTTCTGTCTGTTCACGTCGAATAAAAGCCCTTCGCTGCACCGAAATTCGTACACCTCGTCGTCAACGCACAGGTAATACTTGGCGCATTCGTCTATAGTCCAGATAGATTGTTCGGGACGGTCTGGGTTTCTGAAAGAAAAAGAGAGACTTGTAGGTATGTTTAATTTTTACGAATTTACTATTTCCGTGAGTAAGGTTTATTTTGATCGGACTCTATCTCTCTTTGTCACGGACACGTTTTATCCACATTAATTTGTTTTTCCGACATTCACGTGTTTTTTTAACACTCACGTGCTTTGTGACGCTCACACGATATTCCGACGTTCTTATGGTTTTTACGACATTCAATTGTTTTTCTAACCTTTCAATTTGTTCCGAAAATGACATTGAATTTTTACAGTATTTATTATAAAATATTGGTAATAGTAAAACATCGCGGGTTTGTTATTATTATAAAATACCTACTAGGTAAAAACAAGATGAAATAATAATGAGCAACTTTTTAACGTGACTTTACAAAAGTTATATAATTATACGAGACTGCGTAATTTTGCTTTATTAGGTACTGGTTTATTTTCGAAAGCACCATAAAGTATGCATTCGTTTAAAAATAATAATTAAGGCCAAGAATCGCTTTTAACTGTGTTTTTAGAGTAGCGAAGGGGCTGTTACGGAAAACGTTGGCAGTATATTACTAAAGCTTTTTGTATAGTCAACAGAAAAAAAAATTTTGGGGAAAAAACACACCCATAGGTACTACCCTTAAGTGGCAGGCAGACATAATAATAAATGTCTGACAGTTTATAACGCGCGTGAGGCACGCAGACATATTATGTCTGCTTGTTAGTTGCATTTTTCATCACTACCCTCGGAGGGGTCTGCCACTCAACGCTATTTTGGTGTTTTATTTTTGTGCCACTTGTCTGAACATAGAATATCGAAAAACGATAATCGTTTCGATAGCGTACCGACTCAGACCAATAGTGGTCTGAGGAGCGTACCGAACATGCTTTTGGAATAAGGTAGGTACCTACAAACAAAACGAAAGACGGTCGATATTTTTAAAAGTTTTTATTTAACTTGTTACGTTTCGGAATAGACCGTGCATTTACTGTCGGAACACAATAATAATGTTCAATTTTAATGGCGACGGATTGATGTGATGGTAGGTATTAGCTAGTCAGGTGGACAAATCAGGCTCTGCCATCAAACAAAGCGCGCCTTATAGGTACCTACTCGTATAAATTAAATAAGTACATAGGTACCTTCCCATAATGTTAATTGGAAGCTCCGAAGAGCTATGTAATAGATATACTTTTTTTTTTGTCGGAGAGTTCAAATGCATTTACGCATCGTCCCTGCGGGGTGGTGCCAACCGCAGGGGATATGTGGGACTTGAGGTATAGGCGTTCCCTCCAAACCCACTAAACATCCTCCCCGGCCTGACCTCCAGTGCGCTATTGCGGGACGGCTCGGGATCTGCACACGTGAGCGCAACTACACTGAGACCGTCCCAACGCTGCCCGTCTAGGCACTCCTTGTGCACCAATTGGTGGCCAGCAGCTCACAGGAGCTACCGACTAACGCCAGCCCCTGTGGGCCGCTAGCCGACGCCGGCCTTATAGGCCGCCTCCTCACCGACGGCTGCTCGACTTGGCGCGTCTTCCTGACGAGGACACCGGGAGCAGCCATCGGTCGTGGCCCTGAAAAGGGCCGTCCGGAACTAGCCGAGGTGGGAAAACAACTCTACGATGGCATGTGCACGGTAATCTATTACCGTGGCATGTGTCTTCGAATGCCAAGCGGACACACTTGGCATCAAAAGCTACACACCCGCCGATAATGTTTCCCCACCACGTTACCAGGGCCCGCCACGAGGAGACTTCCGGACGTGGACCCCATGTAATAGGTACACCTACTACTTGGAAAATGTTATTCATAATAAGTATATGAATAATATTGAGCCTAAATTAATTAAAATAAATCTCTGCTTAATAAATATGCAAATAAATGCTAGTAGTGGATACGACCAACTTTTGTCTCCGCCACTAATTTGCCTCTTAACTATTTTATAATATTTCATTCTATATTTTCTTAACTGTTTATTAAAAAGAAAACAATAAATTTTTATAAAATAAAATTAACACATTAAAATGTATAAATTTGAAAATGTTCGCATACAATTTTTTATGCAAATAGTCTAGCTTCAAAAGCATATTTTTTTCAAAAATTATGCGCTTACTGTTATTACTTTACGAAAATTACGTGTTACCCTTAGCCTACGAGTGTGTAGGTATGAAAGTGCAGGCATGTAGCGATGCGCCGCCGCCGCCAGGTGATTTTTTTATCCCTGGGTTTGGAGACAAGTCGGCAAAGCCTCTATTGCCTCGCCTATTGGTTGCAATGCAGGTGCGCGCACGATGACAAAAAAGTTGCCTTCCGCTCAGCGCTCAACTGCTACCACCCCGTTAAACTCGCCCCGTTTAAAGTTGCCGGACAGCAAAATTCCTCATGGGTGTCTTTAGTTATGTAACGTTACATAGGTACATAACTAATCAAGTCATCCTTAAAAACGGTAAAATTAGTCAAAAGAAAAAATGTTTTCTGAGAATATGTAAAATGTTAAGGGTGGGCGTTTAAGAGCAATTTTGTTGCCTAGCAAATTTTCTCTCTGTTGCTTTCGCCTTGCAGAGATATCGACAAGTCGCTCATGGGAGCGAAAGCAATTTTGCCGAAATCATCGATATGGATTTCGAAACGACGTTTGTGATCTCTACGCTGAGAAATCTTTAGGCTAAAAGACAATATTGGGTGTATCGTACACATTAATGGAGTGGACAGGCTACATTGGAGAAATTTCATACAATGTTTTGTAAATTGAGGGCGTATAGAATAGTTTCGGAAGGTCTGATTTTGCATCCGTTTTTTCTTATGTTGATAGCTGTCCCAAAACCTGGAATAGGTTCTGGTAAGTCAAACTTCTTCTCAAACATTGGATTTCACGATAATGTCTGTGTATTCTTTTTAGTTTTTATTGTGTAATAATTCGAAATAACTTTCCACTTCTTTTAACTTTTTCAAGTTGCTATTCCTCTAACTGACTAGCAAACTGCAACTTTTTGTAATCGTAGGCGAACTTACATAGGTGCGGCGAAAGAGACGTCGCCGACTTGTCTCAAAATCCACGGATAACAAATCTCCTGGCGCGTCGTTACATGTGCGTACTTTCATACATACTCGTAGACTTGGTGTAAGAGACAAAGTTGCTCGCGTGCGGAGGGGGGATTTAAACCTCGCATAATTAATGGACCTCCCCTTTTTGAGTAATTCATTATAACAGACATACATACCTACATAAAGTGGGGCAGCGAATATTATTTTGCCCAGAGCGGCGAAATGGCTAGATCGGGCCCTGGCGGCGGGTCAGACCGAATGGTGACGCGTCGCCACGGGCATGCGAGCCATTGGGTACTGTAGCACTAAGTGAAACATCTATAGCGGGGGCAGACCGTCACGGCAACAGGCGGCACGCTATATGATAGTATGTAAACTATCCTTTTATGCATATAACCTGTACAAAACAATTTCGATGTTTCACATCAGACAGGCGTCCCGCGCCAGCTCACCATTTTTTATAGTTACCACGGCTATCTGCTTAATTTTCTTGTTTGATTTTCTTCACTTTTCTAAATGTGTGCAAGCGCGAAAACTGCCGGAACACGCGAATCTAATATAATATACTTACCTACTGTAAATATTGGAATTTTAAACAAGCCTAGAATAATAAAGTAAACAAGCAAATTCGCGCTAAAACAACAAGAGCGAAAGTAAATTTCTCAGCACACTAGGAAATGGCGCGAATCGCGGCGCGGCGCTCGCGTCGTTGAGTCAAGGTTGCGGCGAAAGTAGCGAGGTTATTGACCTCTTGCGCGTGAATTTCCTACAATTTCCTTATCGGACGGCCGGCACCACTGCCGCGTGCGCGTGCGTTCCGCACGGAAGTAACATCCGAACCGTTTCAGTAACTGAACATTTCCCTGCCTACTGACATACATTTTATTATATACGTAACATTAAATTTTTCATCGTTGACTAGGTGATTCAATTAGCTATATGTAACAACGTTTGGTAATGACGAGGCGGTGACGAATAACATTACCTACTTCACGTGTAAATTAGCATAGTGACAATAAAATTGCGTGCAGCGAAGTAACTTCGCATTAACCATTATTAGAACTAATAAAAAAGGAATATTGAGATAGGTATTTCATAATATTCTACAATGTTCCATTGAATGTATGTACATACTTAGGCCTATTTAAGTTTTTTTATCTCTTGATTTTTAGGCACGATCTTGTAAGTATGTAAGTGTTTTTATTCTACGTTGTGCCAATCTAACAACAACAAAAAAAACATTGAATTTGGAACCATAAATAAATCATTCATTCCCGATACTTTTTTGACTGAATGTACATTGTTATGCAAGACCCTTACTAAGGTGCTAATTGTTGATTTTCTGAAATAAGAAAAAAAGTCTTTCAAAGCGAAAGCCTGAGTATGCTTGTATGTTCGGGCGGACGTTTGCTGCCGCCATTTGAGCTGCCTGGAAGAATGGGTCATCTCCATGTTGGGGTACACGTGGACTCTGGTCCTTCGGCCAGAGTGTACGCGTGTCTCTGCAGATCCCACATCGGTGATGCTGAGACAACTCGACTCTTTGACCATCTTAGTCGGGTGGCAGATGACGCGCAGGCGCAATTTCCCAATGCGGAACAGATGTTTTTAGGGGACTTCAATGCTTACCACAGTTCGTGGTTAAAACTGACCATGCAGGGATCTCTGCTCAGTCATCCGCTCTCACGCATGCAGCATGTCAGCAGATTTGGATGGTATGCGCGACTACTTTGCATTTATTCCTTGGAAGCAACGCTGCTTCAGTGAGAACGTTACATCAGCTTGCGCCACTGCCATTACTGAGGAGATTGTATTGGGTATGAAATGTTACATTACACATTTCGATCTCATCAGTAAGGGCAGACGTAGCTTTTTTATTTATTGGATTAGCAAGCTCTGTGAGTGTATTTGTATGAAACAGCTTTCTTCTAGGGGTTTTAATAGTGATTCTGCTAATACTGATTTACGGACGATAAAGAGTTAATAAACTAATTGTATTAATATTTAAAATAATTACCTCCTGTATTTGACCTGGACATAGGACAAATAAAAAAAAAATCACGAGTAGATTACCACTAAAGATTACCACCCTATCATATATCCTTTTTTATGATTATAGAAAATGGATTTGACCTTAGATTAAAGCAAAATTTTGTTTTAGTTTAAGGATTTGACGGACCGCGGACCGTACCGCATCCTGGCGCGTATAGGACTCCCCGGCGCGGAACAACGAAGGCCTTACCTACTAAAAGCCACCTGTCCTAAAGCCTTTGTGGGGGCGTTTCGATTCTAGATCATACTTAGGAAAGCCTCGTCACCGAAAACATCCTAATATACCTACCTTACCAGTACTAAGTTCGTCCAACCCACGTCCAACCACAGAAAAAGTGTCGTAATTGTTACCCGCCAAGAATTCGCGAGTTGGCCTGATGTTAGATACGCCAACAACCGCTAGATTTCTACTAATAAGTTTTCACTTCAACAGTGAAATTGCATAGTACTAAGTACGCACTCTAAATAGTGATCACTCACTCAATTTTGCCGTGTGAGTGAAGTGAACGAATTATGTAATGCGTATGTCTATGGAACACTTTCAGCGAACGCGAGAAAAGATTGTACAATTTGGTTACTTTTTTGTAAAAGGTAAAAGCGCCAGTCTAAATCATATTCTTTGATACTCATAGGTACTCTACTTCTGTTTACCATCAGGTGGAGTGGAGTGGAGTCATTTGCTTGACCTTTTTATATAAAAAAGAATACTGAGCGACCTGACGCGATGTAACGCTATGTGCACTTGCTTGAATGTCGCAAGCAAGGAAATGAGTTGCGGGGTTAGTACCTATAAGGCCGGCGCCGGCACCCACTGACAGCATGGCACGGCACTGTGTGAATAGTAGATACATTAAATTAACTAGGGCGGTAAAACCCCCGATCACATTATTAATCGGCACATACCTGCGATGTGAAACATTCTTTGTTTTACCGCCCTAGTTAATAAATGTAGGTACTAGGGGAGCCGGGGATTAAGAGTCAGTGTAATAAGGGTCACTTCAATATGACCGAAAGAAAGTGCGATTCTAAATAATGTCTGTATTGCATGGGATTTGCGTTTGTACCCTTCTCATACCACCACACACCCCGGAACGCTAAAAAGTCCTAACAGGACACGGAGGGTTCGCTCAGTACCTGACTAGGTTCAAGCGCAGAGAGAACCCTTTGTGCATCTGTGGCTCTGGAAGTGAAGAAACAGTCGTCCTGTAAACTGATAACTAAAGAAACATATTGTGTGAATGTGATGTAAGTACGAAAGAATGAAGATTGAAAGAAGAATAGAATGTAAGATAGAAAAAGATGAGATAAATAAAATAATGAAGAACAATAAAATAAGAAATATTTTCATTGAATATTGTATGCAGCAGGCAGAAATAGCGACTAAACGGAACAAAAATAAATAAAAACTTATACAACCTATATATTTGTATATAGGTCATGCATAAGGGTAGAAAAACAACAAGTAGCAGAATATGAAATGGAAATAGATTAGGTACATAGAATAAATAGAAAATAAAATAAGAACCGCAATCAACCGAGTTTTGGCCTGTTGAAGATAATAATAATAGTAAATTAGTAAATAGAAAAGAAAGAATAACAATGATGATGTAAGTTAGAAGTAGATTAAAAGATGTTATGTAACTAGTGTGGATTAGCTTATAGAAAAATTTATTTTGATTTATACATATAAATAAGATAAGCAATAGAAATAGAAAATAGCAGCAACAATGTAGAAGAAATAGTAAGTAGATAAAATGTTACAGAGAAACAAGAGCTCCAAACACATATTGGAGGAGACAGAGATTAAAAAAAAACAAAAAAAAAAAACGCTAAAACCATTTGCGCTAACAGGAGCGCTTCACGAGTGATTTGGTTGATGTCAATGTAAAATTTACGAAACTTTACTGCATCATGATCATGAATATAAACATTTATGATTTTCGTTGTTTATTTATTGACATGGTGTAGTATATTGAGTAAACCTAGAGGATATTACTTCATTTAATTGTTTTTTTTGTGTTGATTGTTTTTTAATTATTATTAAGACACTGGTTATGACAGACATCAACTTCATTCGTTTTATGATTCTTAATTAGTTTATTAAGATTATTATAAAATGCCATAATAAAGGAGTGAAGTATTGTGATCATAATAAGCACTTTTCCTCAAATGACTCCCATTCCCCATTATGTGCGGGTGGAAAATGCCACTTTCAGGTCAGGTGTGGCATAAAAGGTTTTTTTTCCTGGTGAAAGTGAGTGCTAAGTTTAAATAAAAAAATTGTGTGCGTGTAACCTTTACGCGCGATTGAAGTAAAACTTCTTTGACGTAGATCACTGAAATGATTAAATTTTAACTGAAAAAAAAAAAAATATGACAGATATTTACGACCAATCGAAATTACTATTTTTAAATAGCGGAAACTACACAGACTATAGAATACTGAGCGTTACTTCCGTTAGAAAAATCTGAGTTACCCCCTAGTCGCGCCTAAAGAAGTTTTACTTCAAAAATAAGGTTGAATCGGTTGAATTCTATATTATTGATGTGATATGCCACCAGATCGTGTGGGAATCTTCAGTAGGTATGATTTGGCGGGATGATTTGGTATGCCAAAACATACTGTGCTGCGCACCGTGGTATGTTGTGACGTTAGGGGGCGCCGGCCCATAGATAAGTAAGCGATAAGCTTGTTTGATAGTTTTGTTGCTTACCCTAGCTGTACGTATGTTCAGGGCCGGATTTAAAGATCTGGAGGCCTTAGGGCAACAAAGGAGTGGAGGCCCCTTAGCCCCAAATTATATTCCAAATAAAATGAACAATTTTTTTCAATAGAGTTTTTAGGTTAAAAAATAGGCATACTTCTTTACGACCTTTAATCAACGAACAAAATAGAAAGATATTATTATTATTATTGTTATTCATGTAATCATGTTTGTACAAAGTACAGTAGGTAAAGGTAAAACGCGAAATAAAATATGAAAAGAAAAGTTGTTTACTGGTGTTTACTAGTCTGAATTTGAATTTTTTTTTCCGAAGTCTCTATTGTGGGGGCTCTCTTTTGTGGAGGCCCTGGGCTGTAGCCCCGCTTGCCCTCCCCTAAATCCGACCCTGCGTATGTTTAATAAAATAAAAAACAACAAATAAAATAAACACCTGTAAAATCTTCCGCTCACGTGACATTTCACTTTACTAAGGCTCCTCTTACTTCTCTGTTTACTAAGCACCCCTGTAAATACACACATACATAAACTATTTTTTATTTCACTGAAAATAACACCATTGAAAACTGAGAAACAGCATCGCACTAAATTTCGTAATACGAAAGTTCTCGCCAATATTATGAACGCACGTTTAACTCCCTTTTAAAGTATTTTAAACAAAATCAAAAATTTTAATGAGCTGTTATTTGAATATTTCCAACGTATTTTGCCACTATTTACCTAAAAAAAGGATCACTACTACGATTAGATGCGAAAGCCGCGCCATAATACGACTCGCGAGTCCGGTTACTGCAGAAGAACTGAATTATCATTATCGCCCATTCATCCGCTGTCCATTACTTACTCGTACTTTCTTTCACTTTGTTGCTGAGCTGGGGGGCTTACGTAGTCGTCATACGACTTAAAGCGGTGTTAAATAAACACTCGGATTTGAAATCGGCGGAACTTTTTCCCCAGAATCAATTTTATTTTGATTTTTTAACCTATTCAAGTGGTTCACTCATCCAGTCTATTTCGATACTTAGGGGTGGTGCGGTTGGTGGCAGGGCTAATTTTAAGTTCGTCTGGCTGTAGATACTAGATAACATCTTAACCAATTCCTTCGCAATAATGGCATTTATAGGCAAATTAGTTTCTCAGACTGATGAGGATTCCAGGTGAATTGCGTTTTCACCATAATACTCAATTATTTTAACACCAAGTGAGATGAAGGAAAGCACTTTCCTATCGTAGATCGTAGTATAGAAAAAGTCCGGAAAATATCCGGCATTTTTTCAGGGGGTTTGGATTGGTATGAACTTTGAAGCATAAAATTATCTTCATTTGACTACCTAGGTATATCTTCGGTAGTTTTCATCTTTCTAGATGTTTGCATTATAATGTGGGTGTAACCTTAGGGTGTAACATATTTTAATGTAAGTACCTATCTCGGGAGTGTTAGGCAAGAAATGTATGGAAATCGGCAACAGACCTCATGATGGCCGTCCCATTTCGTAGGTAAATTTCGTAACCAGCTTCGATGAATAATAAAAATAAAACCTCGATTCGTTGCATCCAGCAACTTTAAAATAAGAACGGGATTTTTATTTTCCGTATCGAATCTAGCTACGAAATTGGACGGAAGGATGATGGCGACCATGAAATTGTCAACGGATGCTTGTGCATCAAAATAACACCTTAAAACAACAAAATACTATGGAATAATTTTATTTTTGCGTTTACAAACGCGTAAATATTAAAACTAGAAAAATGCACTGAATAAAATCGACTTGCCTCAGGCGGGACTCGAACCCGCATCTTCCGCAATCCGGGCGGCTGCGTTGACCAATTACGCCACCGAGACACTGCTTTTCGCCGTCGAAATTTGTCAGTGCTTGGTGCTTATGTTTTTATGGTAAACATTGTTTCATCTAATCTTTGAAAAAGCGAGTTTTGAGGCAAGTCGATTTTATTCAGTGCATTTTTCTACAACAAAATACTTTTTGATAAAACCATTTTCTCTACATCGGCAAAACTTCGCGCCAAACTCACAACTTCTAGCAATTTTTTAATTTAAGATTTTTGACTTGGTATCTAAGACCTTTGAGCCGAGTCTTATTTTTCTATTTTCTTCTTTCTCGGTGTTTTCATTAAAATATGGGTATCTGTCACAAATTTTAATGCATCTAGGGAGTGCTTGGCAAGAATCCCAATATAAAATTCTCAATGTCCTACACACTACAAAATCTTTATTTCAATGATTCAAATAACTGCTCGTAAACACGGATGCGCATCAAAATAAAACCACATTCACTGCAAAAAACCCACTTCGAATAAATTTTGAATTATCGAAACATAAATCTTAAACCCGATTGCCACGGTTTCGCGCCAAACACTCGGCCAAAAGTTTCTTGGCCAATGGTCTTTGCCCATGGCCAAGTCAAATAAGGATCCTTATTCAGAGGTCAAAACTAAAACACCAACTTTTTTTTCAATTTTCCCTATTACGCAATGACGTGAATTCCTACGTCATTGCTATTACGGGACAGCAAATGGCTAGCTAGCCCATACAGCCTTGTCTCCAGATTTCTGTCTTCTTTCTTGATTTTCGCATTAAAATGAGGTGTCACACATTTTGTGTGTGGAGTCGACCAACCCGCACTTGGCCAGCGTGGTTGACTAAGGCCTAATCCCCCTTAATGTGGGGTAGGCTCGAGCCCCTCGGTGGGGACATTACATGAGCTGTTGATGATGATTGGCAAATGCTTAACGTAAATAAATCGCGACACCATTAATTAAGAATAGGGTGCCTATAGCAAAATTAATCACGGACAGTCTTGGACTTCGTTAAGATAATAAAACGACAAATTTATAATAATTTTGAATTTTTCATGACAAATAATTAAATTTCAACTTTTTGTCCTGTAGGCCTATTCGCTAACTTTTTTTGTCACATGAAAGTGATGATCACCGAGTGAATTACATATCCATTGCTGTTTTTACACATGACAAGTACATTAATAGCCGTCGTGTAAAACAGTAATGTTTATGTAATTCACTCGGTGATTATCACTTTCAACTGTCAAAAAAAGTTAGCGAATAGGCCTACTGGGTGCCTTTTAGCACAGCAATTTATAGCTTCATTGACTCTAGGTTTTAAGAGGCATTTTTACCAACAGTTATTATACTGTAGCTTATATCATGTCATGTCGCCTCAGAGTCATTGAAGTATTATTTTTGCTTGTGGCTTTATCTGCTTAATTATTATCTTTTCTTCTATTCATGCGGAGACAAGTCTAACAAAATTAAGATGTAAAGCCGCAAATCCATTGCGGTGCACGGAGAGGCTACGCACGTGTATCAAGCTTCGCTTTGTATGAAAAAGTTTGAGTTAACATCCACTGCAACCCACGGACACGCTACGCATGAAATGACGTCATTGGCATTTTCATGTACCGATCGGATGTGGCACCCACGTAGCTCAACGCTACACACGCTGAATTAGGATATCCAAGCAGAGGCTATGCATGGCAGCTGCGTGGGTCTACGGCACAAACAACTAAACACAGAACCAACAGAAGCCAACTGCCTACAATACGCGCAAACAAGTCTACAGGTAATTATAAGCGTCTATTGGTAATTGTTATGTATTTGGATGTCTAAATAATTCAGTAAAGAAAAACTATATCATTCATTCATTAAAAATTACCTCGCAGTGAAGTAAGGTAAGATTTACATTTTTTTTATTTACTAATATTATATATTCGAAAGTTTGTATGGATGGATGTATGTTTTTTTACTCTTTTACAAAAAAAACTACAAAATGGATTTTAATGAAACTTTATTTTCTATAATGTTCTCTTAGATTTGCGCGAGCACTACACATTATAAATAAAACAACTAATAATCTAATATATGTTTATATATTTATTTGACTTGAACACAAACATTGGTTTACGAGTCACGGTTATCATGATTGATAACCATGACTCGTAAACAAATGTTTGTGTTCATCACCCAATCATTTTCTCCTACCAGGACTCTATCCCAGACCGCTTGATATGTACGCAGCGTTACTGACCACTCCTATAGATCATACATCAGAATAACATATAGGCTAAGCGATAAACCTAGCTCTTCTCTGATGCATAGGTCAAAGAACTAATGGAGATCATCATAATCAGCTAGAGCCGACCTTCTGTTATATATCTCTTTTGTGGTTAAATTGAACTACGTGGGCCAGTCCGTGCATATGTTTGTGACGTCATTTGCGTAACGTGGCCGTGGGTGGCAATTTTAGTGGAAACATTGACCCAAGTGGGCTGCCAAGCGGACACACGCAGCCAACTTGGGCGTGGAAATCGTGCACAGCCTGCGTCGCAAGCGGCCTAATGATAATATGGCCGTAATGATGTGTAACCATAGACAGGGCCCGATCTAGCGAGATTCGAAACTAGACTACTAACGCAACAAATTAGTATGAGAAAAATTTTAATAACTCATTTTTGCCGCCCTTAATTCTCAATTTTGCTGCCCTTCGTTTTTGCCGCTCTGGACAAATGTCCGGCTTGTTCCCCCTACATCGGGCCCTCACTATACTGGGTGTAAAAGAAATGAACAGTCAAACGAGAACTCGCACGCAACTCGCAAAACCGCGATAATTTTGCTAGACGGCGCGGGGCGGCCCCGTTCGTTAGTGTCCGTGCGCATCGAGTGAGCTACATTGAACGCTAACATTTTGAAGCCATTTTTTGTTATGAAATACTAAAAAAAATGATAATGTTTCTTTGGACAATAATTAAGAAATAACGTATAGAATACGTTTTCATAAAAAAATGAAAAAAAATTATGACTTTGACCTTCAATAAAATCGTAACAATCAATTTCCCTGGTATAGTCTACAGGAAAAAAAATGTTATAACGGTGTGCAGAATACATGGTTCTCGTTTGACTGTTCATGTCTTTTACACCCTGTAGATGTATAATTACTGACGTTTATATATCTATATGTGTAACTTACCAACTTCCTACCAGACTTTTTTTATATTGATAGATATTACGGCTGAAAGCCGAAGTGCCGTTATTATACCACAGAAGAAATAGCTCTAGTAACTTTCCGTACATTAGTAACAGGTACTGGCTACAAGTAGGTTTAGCAGCACTTTGACTTTTACAGACTGTAATTTATGTCGGGTACCTAAAGGTGGTACTCTTCATGTTACGGCATGTATTATATGTAATACTAGCTTTTGCCCGCGACTTCGTCCGCGTGGAATAATTACTTTAGGCAGCATTTTTTTGTGTAGGTACTTATTATGCAAAAAACACACATACAAACTGCAGTGCACTACAGTAAATGGCATTTTTACAATCTACCATTTTATGTTTCTCCATCCTTTGCTACTTACTCGCAAACTTTCATTCCCACATGAGTCAATATTTCAAAAACGCTAGGACAATATTTGCGTTTCATGGTTTTATCTTCGGTAATGAGCAATCGCATAAAAATTTTCATCTCATATTTCAACCACTTCATTCCCTTTTTCACAAAAAAGGTAAGTAGCTAACAAAAATAGACGAAACCTCGAAATGGAATAACCATTTCGAGGTTTCGTCTATTTTTGTACCAAATTGCAATAAATTCGGTTCAGGTGTTAGGCGTGAAAGCGATTAAGCTAAAAAGTCACGTCCACCATCTTGGATTTCAACAATCCGGACCCCCAAAAACCACGAAAACGATACCCATATTGACATTATGTTAAAAATTCGCGTCCGCCATCTTGGATCTCAAAATCGATGTCGTATTCGGAATCAGGACCCCCGAAAACCACGAAAATTACACCCATATTGACATTTTGTCAAAAAGTCACGTCCGCCATCTTGGATCTCGAAATATATGTTTTATTTGTAATCCGGACCCCCAAAAACCACGAAAACGATACCCATATTGACATTATGTTAAAAATTCGCGTCCGCCATCTTGGACCTCAAAATCGATGTTTTATTCGGAGTCAGAACCCCCAAAAATCTCGAAAATGATACCCATATCGATTTTACATTAAATAGTCGCAACCGCCATCTTGGATCTCGAAATAGATGTCGTATTCGGAATCGGGACCCCCGAAAACCACGAAAATGACACCCATATTGACATTTTGTCAAAAAGTCGCGTCCGCCATCTTGGATCTCGAAATAGATGTTTTATTTGTAATCCGGACCCCCAAAAACCACGAAAACGATACCCATATTGACATTATGTTAAAAATTCGCGTCCGCTATCTTGAATCTCAAAATCGATATTTTATTCGGAGTCAGAACCCCCAAAAATCTCGAAAATGATACCCATATCGATTTTACATTAAATAGTCGCAACCGCCATCTTGGATCTCGAAATAGATGTCGTATTCGGAATCGGGACCCTCGAAAACCACGAAAATGACACCCATATTGACATTTTGTCAAAAAGTCGCGTCCGCCATCTTGGATCTCGAAATAGATGTTTTATTTGTAATCCGGACCCCCAAAAACCACGAAAACGATACCCATATTGACATTATATTAAAAATTCGCATCCGCCATCTTGGATCTCAAAATGGATGGTGTATCAGGAATCGGGACCTCCGAAAACCACGAAAATGATACCCGTATTGACATCTTGTCAAAAAGTCACGTCCGCCATATTGGATCTCGTTATAGATGCTTTATTCGTAATCCGGACCCCCAAAAACCACGAAAACGATACCCATATTGACATTTTGTCAAAAAGTCGCGTCCGCCATCTTGGATCTAATCGGGACCTCCGAAAACCACAAAAGTGATATCCATACCGATATTATATTAAAAAGGATCATCCGTCATCTTGGATTGGATCTTTATTTCTTATCAAGTGTCTAAATTCAAAGTTTCATGGTTATATCTTTAACCATGACGAACTTCCATACAAATTTTCATCCCCAATTTCATCCCCACACGGGTCTAAATTTCAAAAATCCTAGAACTAATATTTCTTTCTTTCTTATTAAGTCCCTAATTTCAAAGTATCATGGTTTTATCTTTAACAATGACGAAGTCCCATACAAACTTTCATCCACTATTTCACCCCCATACAGGTCAAAATTTAAAAAATCTTAGATCAAATATTTCTTTTTGTTTTATTAAGTGCCTAAATTCAAAGTTTCATGGTTCTATCTTCAAAAATGACGAACTTCCATACAAACTTTCATCCCCTTTTTCAACCCATACAACCTTTTTTTCGCGATAAAAAGTAGCCTATGTCCTTCCCAGAGATATAATCTATATTTGTACCAATTTTCATCAAAATCGGTTCAGTGGTTTAGACGTGAAAGCTTAACAGACAGACAGACAGACAGACAGACAGAGTTACTTTCGCATTTATAATATTAGTAAGGAAGTAAGGATATTAGGGGTGTCATCAATATGAACAACTTCCTCAATAGGGTCAACACTGAAATCACAAAAAAAAAAACAGTTGTTTTATACAATAAGGTCAATAGGTTAATTCAGTTTAATATGAAAGAAAAACTGATTTTCAAGATTTCAGTCTTGGTCATAAAGAGAATGTTGTTATTAAAAGATAGGATAGGATCACTCAGGTTCATAAAGAAAACTAGTTTGTTTATTATTATTGTTTAATTAATCAAAAAGTTGTTTATTAAAAATTTTAAGTTAGGACTTTGCTTTGTACTTTTAAGGGCGTGCACTCGATTTACATAAAAATTGGCACATTTTGTAGATTTTCAGACCTAACTTTGAAGCGATGTGAACAGACTTTACAAAGAAATTATATACTATAGGAAGATTACTTCTTGATTAAAACCACTATATGTAGACAGATATTCTAATATACACTTATAGTTTTTTAAAACAAGGTGAATCACATAGCGCAGTTTTACGAAAATGCAGTTTGGAGCTATCTTTCAGATGAAACACCAGCATAATGGCAAACAATACTTTGCGAACATTATTTTTCCAACAGAAAATATACTATTATACTATATTTTATTATCCTGTAATATGTATAATATAAAATATTTTCCTGATAAGCGATAAGTTCGACTAAATCAAAATTTTGCATTGCCTGTTCTATGTAACTAGAATCATAAGGTTCATGTTCTATTTTCTCTAGTAAACTCGTATTTCTTTTTTATTAAAATCAAAAACATGTGTCGACTGTATGACCTACGCAGCCGGTGTTCTTCGTGGGTTGTATCGAGTTGTGAAACAACATTTTTCGTAAAATGTTATGACACTCAAATGAGCTTGGGTTATTTCGAGTACGGCCACGAGCTCTATACACGAAAAGAAAATTTCTAAATTATTCTGTGAAGATTTGAATGTCAATAAATATTTTATTGGACTTTCCTGATTCCCACTTAAATCAAGATACAAGATCGAGAAGTTTATGATATTAATTAAAAATCCTAAAGCAAATGTATTGCGTCCATGATTAAGGATTTTTTTTCCATTTATGGGCAAGGCTTGCAGATATTCTTTGCCCTGTGCAAATATGCTTTTCCAATAAAGCTTATGTTTTATAGATAATAGGGATTTATAGCTGGTTCAAAGTGGCCATTTGATGTTCATTAAATCAAACAAACGATCTATTATTCGGCTGTCGCTTCACTTCCGATAAACTGTGGATTACCGCTAACCCTGAAAAATCGATTGCATCCACAACTGAACTACTAAGTACTAGGGCAGCAAGTCTAACATTCATTGTTTTATTTTTGAAACCCACATGGAGGCCACTTAATTTATTCGCGAACTTTAAGCCCTCTTTATTTTGTAGCTCGTGTAAGTTATTCCCGTTTTGTAGTTATTACAAAATCCGCCAAGATGTTTTGAGCCAATTTCAGCATGTGTCAATATGCAAATGCCACTATAAGACCCTTCGGTTGGTCAAATTAAGGATTAAAATGATTTTGGTCCAGAGAACAGCCCGGGTTTCTATATCCTTTCAATATTATTTGATTGCGCACCATCACAGGTTAAGGAACGGACGGTGATGTCAATATCATTTAGCATTATTATAGCGGTCTTTATTAATTCCGCTAATAATTCTCCAGATGTGGAGTTTTCAATAAAATAAATAAATCAAACAAACGATCTATTATTCGGCTGTCGCTTCACTTCCGATAAACTGTGGATTACCGCTAACCCTGAAAAATCGATTGCATCCACAACTGAACTACTAAGTACTAGGGCAGCAAGTCTAACATTCATTGTTTTATTTTTGAAACCCACATGGAGGCCACTTAATTTATTCGCGAACTTTAAGCCCTCTTTATTTTGTAGCTCGTGTAAGTTATTCCCGTTTTGTAGTTATTACAAAATCCGCCAAGATGTTTTGAGCCAATTTCAGCATGTGTCAATATGCAAATGCCACTATAAGACCCTTCGGTTGGTCAAATTAAGGATTAAAATGATTTTGGTCCAGAGAACAGCCCGGGTTTCTATATCCTTTCAATATTATTTGATTGCGCACCATCACAGGTTAAGGAACGGACGGTGATGTCAATATCATTTAGCATTATTATAGCGGTCTTTATTAATTCCGCTAATAATTCTCCAGATGTGGAGTTTTCAATAAAATAAATAACTAATCGGGCACTTAAAATAATCAGTGTATGACACTATTTGTAATACTAGTGCATCAGATGCCAACTGCTCGGGGTCGTCAACTACTATTTGGCCAAGATCTACATATTTGAACACTTTGTCGAGTTTTTGATCGTAAGCTAAATCTTGTTTGATTGCCAATGCATCAAAAATTAGTGCCACGTTTTTTAATAAAATTTTCCTTTAAGTAATTCTTGTTTTAAGTATTCAAATACTTCGGTTAAACATTGCAATGGAATGATGAAAGTGATCTCTTAAAAGTTTCAGGATGAGGTAAAGCTAGAAATTTATTTAAATAATTATAAGCTTTTGGGGAGTATAAATACAAGGTGAGGGCAAAAGCTATAACCTCGTTACAATAGCGAACGCCTTGCGGGTGAGCTTTTTTTTTATTAAATAGTCTATGAATATTAGAAAAATTCCCCTTAATAATATTTTCTATCTCAGATTGGGCCGTGTACTTTTTTACTATAGCTAGCAAAGATTTCATTTTATTTATAAATTTATTTTTTCTTACAACTTTTTGGACCAATATTTTGTTTTTCTTTAATAACTTTTTTTCACGATTTGTTATTAATTTTACTTCTGTGCTTTTCTCACACAATAGAGGGTTACCAATTACTGGATTATTTTTGTCTTTCACCTGGAATAAAACACATTTAACATTAAAAATAAATTTAGGAAACAAAATATCCCGTTAGGTCGAAGTGCACCGTGAGGAAACTCACGGCTCCATCTTGATAACATTAAAAAAAATCAAGATTTTATTCTAAGGTTGTTGGCGTAATTCTTAGGTTCATAATGTACGCCAATGCTAAATTACAGCTATCGAGTAAAAAAAAAATCACCTGGGGATATTCTATACTACATTCGTCTTGCATCATGTCTGAGTCACATGACACTTTTCGGATCCGTGATATGGCATCTAAGGGCTGCTGGTCCGTTATCTAACAACAACAATTACCTATATTAAAATTTGATGAATAAAATTTAATTATACAAAAAATTAATCAAAAAGTAAATAGGTACCTGATTGTCGGATGATAAAGGAATGCTAGTGCTAGTGCTAGGACCAGGCAAATTGGTCACTGGCAAAATATTCCTATTATGACACGACAATATGGCTTGTTTGTAAGTCTGCAATGATAAAGTGGAAATACATAAATGAATACTTTGGACGGCTGGTTATGTAAAAGTGTACAAGGTACTGTTACTAACTCGCTTAATTCCGGTGTAACGGTGGTCATCGTTGGTTTTTAGCAAAGGCTTTGATGATATCTCCTGCAACTGGAAACAAAACAATATTAATTGAAATAATTTAACTAATGCAAGAGTAAATTTAGCAATCCATGCCTAATAATTTTAACCTAATATTTTTCATACTAATATGAATGCGAAAGATTGTATGGCGAAAAACAGCATATCGATTTTAGATGAATGTTGGCATAAAAGTATTTCAAAACCTGAATTTACATAATTCTCTTTAGACGAATTTAATTCCTCTTTGTTGCAATTTTTGAAGGGAACGCGGATTAAGTCGCGGGCCGAGGCTAGTGAAATATATTATCAAGCAAAATTTTTACTAACCATTTCAGGAGTTTCAGTATTTTTATTGAAAAAAGGGCTTGCAGCTTGATGTAGGAAGTTGCCTATATAATCAGTTTTTTGAAAGTGCAGGCTACATATTTTTGAACTCTCGTAAAATTTTGTTTTTATAGGCACAATAGACAACCATTTGGTCCGTCGCCTGGGGTCTTTCGGAAATCTAAAAATAATATAAAATTGTATGTATACAGACACTTTTAACTTGTAACCAAATAGCATATTAAAAACTAGCATTTGGTATGCTCGAATAGCACAGCCACAATTTTATTAATGCTATGTAAAATTATCTATACTGGCCATGTGATGACGGCAGAGTAGAATAGCATCACCCCATAACCTCCAATGGGTGTCGTAGAAGGCCACTAATGGATCAGCATAGGGGTATTGATCACCTTATATTATGTCCACCAATCCGCATTGGGCAAGCATGGTGGACTACTGCATATACCGCTTTTGATGACAGGGAGAGGCTTTGTGTCCCAACAGTGGGTCGAATTATACATATAGGCTGTGATGATGAAATTTTCTAACCCAAGTTCGAGTCAAGTTTGGCTTACCATTCACTTAATTGTGGTTGAGTTGCAAGCTGAAATTTTTGTTACGTAAGTATTCATTATTAGAAACACGTACACGTAAATCTTGTTTGACGGAAATGAATAGAACTCGAGAAAAGAATTATTGAAAATTTATATTTTTGTAGGTTAAAACTCAATTTTGACAGCCATTTTAATCAGTGCAGTTTCATGCAAAAATAAAGTTTCTAGTTAGAATGTGGGTAAATAAAAAAATAGTATGGGATCAGCACTTAGAAAAAAAGTAAATGTGGCTTTACAACAAACTTGAATTAAGAACCAACTTTCGTCAACCCCAACACGACGTGGTCTTGGTCTGCCCTACCCCTAGTGTTATTTAGAGCTCAGAGGCGCGGAGGGAGAGTAGCCCCAATAAGCCAAGGCGACCAATAAGCTGAAGGTGCAAAGGGTAGCGTGATGCCTGTGAGTTTGTCACTCAAAAGCGGAGGGGCTGCTATTCCGCAGCGCCGGAGATAAGGCTGAAGTACTGGTTCTTACTTCCCGACCCCTTGCTCCCTAAAAATAGGGAATAATAAATTCTTAAATTATCTAATTTTTTATAAATCAACACTGTAATTTTAATCTATTTTTGATTTTTGCTCTATCTTTTTAAGTATTATATTTGTATTAATTTCTTCATTTCATTACTCTACTACTACTACCCACTCCTATGCCTTAACCCGTCATTTTTACTTTGTCTTCAAAAAATTCGACCTCGAGATTTTGACGGATTTACACGTTTTGGACCTCCCTGAGTCCAAAAAAACCGTTTTTAGAATTATGTCTATGTGTGTGTCTGTGCGTTAGCACGATAACTCGAGTATGCTTTAACTTATTGCAACCATATTTAGCTAGCGTGTATGAAATCAAAATATAAGGTTTCTATCAACTTTTGAGTCGTCGATCACAAAAGTTAAGCAACCAAGTGCGCGGTCGGTACTCGGATGGGTGACCAAAATTTAACATGCATTGTATAACATCAAAATATAAGTTTCTATTCTATCGACTTTTGAGTCGTTTCCGGTATACGAGAAAGTCAAGGGTTACGTTCACTTTGGGTGTGATTATCGGTGTGTATCTTTCGCCCGGCGATCACCGGTCTTATTGAACGGTTTTGAAACTGAGGCCTTAGTACGAGTTTGTTAGTTTTCGAGCTCGATCAAACGTATCGTCTCTTTTCATACATTGCCCACTAGCGCCCCTAGCGTAAACTATCAGAAACAGTGGCTAATGTATGAAGAAAGACGATACGTTTGATCGAGCTCGAAAACTATCAAAACTCATACTAAGGCCTCTGAACGCATCGTATTTGACAGAAGGTCTTTAAACATATTCTTTCTAATCTGTGACAGAAGGAGCGCAGCAAGTAAATTAAGTTTATAGGTACTAGTTAAATAAAAACAATAATAGAAATTAGGAATAGCTTGGGGAATGGACCCTGCTCATCAATTCGTTTTCGGGGGAGCAATACAAACATTGATTCACAGTATTTTGAATAGTATGTTAATTGTGAATAGTTGTGTTATTATCTCCTCTTATCAACTGACCACTTTCGTCAGTCATCAGAAAATAATCTCTATCACCCATAGATTGGAATTTAAAAATTAATGGAAAAAAAAGGAATGGAATTATTTAAATTATAATCAACCTTATTTAACTTAATAAATTTAAGAATAAAGAGAGGGGATTACCCCTCCCCCTGAGGAGTCCTCCCTCACACTTGTACCCTTAAAATTCCACTACATTTAACAAATTTCAAGAATTCTTTAGGTTAGGTTGGATTTTTAAAAAAAAAAACATTCATTTCCGTCAGTAATATTTAGTGGGGGGGAAGTCGGGGGGGACCCTCCTCCCCTCCTTTCTCTCCCTCTACCCCAAAATTCCACCACAATTAATGGAATTAAGGGTACTTAAGCGTTTTAGCGACTCCCCCCACTAAAAATTATTGGCAGAAATGCCTTTTTAAAAAAAAAAATCTAACCTAAAAATTCATTAAATCTGTTGAATGTAGTGAAGTTTCAGAGGGATAAGTGTTAGGGAGGACCCCTCAGGAGGAAGGGTAATCCCCTCTCTTTATTCTTAAATTTATTAAGTTAAATAAGGTTGATTATATAATAATTTGATTTTAAATAATTCCATTCCTTTTTTTCCATTAATTTTTAAATTTGACCACAGGGTGTCGGGGTTGACCAAAGTTGTTTCTGAGTTTGTCGAAAAGCCACATTTACTTTTTTTCACATTTTTTCTAAGGGCTGAGCGCCGAGCCCATACTATTTTTTTTTACCCACATACTAACTAGAAACATGTTATTTTTTATGAAAAAATAACATGTTTCTAGTTAGTATGTGGGTTGAAAATTTACTTTTAACCTACAAAAATATTAATTTTCAATATTTTTTTTCTCGGGTTCTATTCACTTCCGCCAAATAAGATTTCGTGTACTTACGTGTTTCTAATAATGAATACTTTACGTGACAAAAATTTCAGCTTGCAACTCAATCACAACTAATGGAAAGCTGAGCCTGTATTTTTTCTATGAAACGGTTATTTCACAGAATTAGATAAAATAATCTATCAATTTTTGATTGCCATTTCTAATTTAGGTATTATTTTATAATAGTTCCGGAAATCCTAGTCACCCTAGTCACTTTGTTTATAAATATTTGAAGAAGTAAATTATTTACGAACATTAATTCAATTAATTCAGATAGTATTAAAGCCGAGTATCAGAAATTACTCTCCCATTTTCGCAAAATAACGCTAATCATCTGGAATTACAGGTAAACTAATTTTAACATAATTGAACAATAACAATTATAACACTTACAAGTGAAATTTCACACCGCATCCTGGATACCACTCACTTTTGCAACCAAGTACTGTACAACGATGCACCATTTTGCACTCTTTATTTATTTTAATTAATGTGTAAAAAGCCGTACCAAATCGCGACTTCGTAAGTCGATGTAAACATATAACACAGACTAGTTAGACATACTATGTTAGAAACATAGGTTAGAAACGAAGCCACAAGCAAGGAACTTGTATATAAGTTCCTTGGCCACAAGCTTCTTGTAGAACATGACATGTGCTCTTTTCCAGTATCTCCAACTAGTCTGTGGCTCTTTAATGCCGGCTCATTTTGTTGTGATTAAATAAAATATAAATTGTTTTAATACGTACGATTCTCCGTTGTTGAATTATATCGCTTTACAAAGAAAAATGAAATGTTTAAAAACCACAGTACAAATAATATTCTTATTAAATGTGTGCTTTGCTACGCTTTCTCCACCCTCTGATAAAAAGGGACAGAAAGGAGTGAAGGCACAAGACGGTCCACGAAAGAATAATGTTTTGGATCGCAAATTAGTGAATGAAACTCCACTAGTGAAGGATATAATTAAATATCATGCCACGTATCACCAAGACGTCGCTACGAGGAACTTCAAGAACTCCGTTTTAGGATATGTTACACCAGTAAGTTTGGAAAAATGCACTGAAAATAATCGACTTGTCTCAGGCGGGACGTTGATTTTTTTCAGTGCATTTTTCTAGTATTAATATTCACGCGTTTGTAAACGCAAAAATAAAATATTCCACCAGTAAGTTTGTTTAAAAACACGATAAGAATGTAAATTTGAATCTGGTGTAATTAATAATATAATTATTTAAATATTCATCTATTCATCTCTTCTCGTAGTTCTTTAAACACTGAATATGAATAGTAAATAATTATAATGAACATGTATTATATCACAGTGGAATAACAAAGGCTATGATGTAGCGAAAACATGGGCTCCAAAGTTCAATTACATTTCCCCAGTGTGGCTACAAGTAAAGCGTCAGTCACCAAATATATACCTAATATCAGGGCTACATGATGTGGACCATGCATGGATGAAGGCTGTTAGGCAAAAGGGAATATCCATTAATTCAAGAAGTAAGTTTTAAAGAAGCTGTATTTATATTTTCTTAATGCTTATGTAGTGTATCACATAGACACTACCACTAAGTAATGTTAGTGTAGAATTGTCAACACAGTGTACGTTGATCAATCCATAAAATATCACCAATAGCATACAAGGTTGAACATTAATTCAGTAATTATTCAGAAAAAACCTAATCATAGTTTTTGTGTTTGAATTTTGTGCATTTTGAAATGCTTATCAACAATGTGGCGATATTCTTAGCTTAGTTAAGTAAGACAGTGAACAGAGATGATGTGGAATCTTGAAACTATGTTTATTTTAAATCCAAATTTATAATTGTTGCTGCAAAGATTTGTTTTTATGATCAGTGATTAATCATAAATTATGCTTCAACCATTTACCATCCTAATAATGAATTTTCAAAAATAGCAAATTATATTTTCAGTTCTACCTAGAATTTTGTTTGAGAGTTGGCAACCAAGTGACTTGAAAGCTTTTTTTATGGAGCCCTCTGCTCATACTGAACAAAAGGCACTGATTGAAGAGATCAAGAAGACATGTAAACAATGGAAATTTGATGGAGTGGTCCTGGAGGTACTGTCACAGATTGGAAAATATGTCGACAAGTCTGTGAAGTTTATACAACAGTTTGGTATGTTTAGTTTTTTTTTTTCATTCCTCTTGTAGACTAATGTCTTATATAGGTACCACCAGATCAAACAAACTAATCTCTATCAAATTTGTATTTATTATTTGCCTGTCAGTTAAAATTTATTTATTAATATCAAGTATCAGTATGTGCTAAACTAAAAGTCACATTCTTTTTTATTATGTTGTAAAGTGACTGTTGAACACATTTATGGTTCTCATGAATCAGTATTTTAAAAACTAATTTGTGATTGACTGTATGTCCAAAAGGAATTGTACCAAATTAAAAAAATACTTGTGCATTTGAATTGTCTCCATATTCAGTTATTTTATAGGTTTGGCAATGAATGAAAATGATTTGAAGGTTATTCTAGTCTACCCACCGTTCCGTGGTTTTCCAACAGATGAGTTCTTTATACAAGCATTCAATGATATCTATCCTTATGTTGAGGCTGTCTCTGTGATGACATATGACTTTTCAAGTCCACAGAAGCCAGGTAAGCTATACACCATGCTTTTTTTCAAGGTGTGAATGTGCTACACACATACGCGCATTCCCGCACGCACGCACGCACGCACGCACGCACGCACGCACGCACGCACGCACGCACGCACGCACGCACGCACGCACACACACAGACACACATACACACACACACACACACACACACACACACAGACAGAGAGAGAGAGAGAGACACTCATACACAGACACACACATAAACAGACACTCACATACACACACACACATATTCTTTCAATTACTTGTTACACATAGTAAAAATTAAAACATACGCAAGTCAAACTGCTTCATAAAATTAACATTACATGGAGGTAAATTATAATTTTGTAAAAAATGTAATAATATTTTTTAAAATAACTTATATTATGCTAACACTTTTTATAGGGCCTAATGCTCCATTGTATTGGATGAGACTATGTGTGGAAAAGCTCATAGATAATGAAGAAAGTGAATCAAAAAGATCAAAAATTCTTATTGGTCTAAATTTCTATGGTAACTCTTATACTGCAAATGGAGGTGGGCCAATTGTGGGCACGGAATATATTGAACTACTGAAAAATGCAAAGAGTAACCAAGCTGTATCATACAACAACAACACTGCTGAGAATTATGTTGAAATAAGGTAAGGACTGTAAAACATTGGTTTTGTCCTAGATGTTACAAATAAATCAGTTATTATAAGGCTACAGTAAGACGGCATCAATCACATTTGATTTTTAATGTATATGTTGCATGATGATTTGATAAATCTTGTCTTCGCCAAAAACCTAGAAACATAAGCCTTTATAAAAAATATTTTAGGTTTTTTGAAGATTTTTTTGATAAGATAGAAAACTTGTGAGGGCTCCGTAATGTTCCGCACCTCGCTACCTATTTTTTTCAGTTAGAGAAATAAATTATTAAATAATAGTGCATCCTCAATTCTTTTTCCCTATTTTAATATTGTAAATTACAATGTGTAGCAGATTTTATGTTGTATTTACAGAACATCGCAAGGTACAAAGAAGATATTCTATCCTACCCTTTATTCCATTCAGAAGCGGTTGGATTTAGCTCGCGAGTTTGGCACAGGAGTGGCTATCTGGGAGTTGGGACAGGGATTGGATTACTTCTATGACTTGTTTTGATCATTAATTTGTGATATTATGTGGTAAGGTAATAAATTGTGATTCTATGTGAAAACTAGTCACACTTATTTATTTTCAAATAAAATACATTTTTATTCCTGTAAAATAATTTATTCAACTAATACTTTGTTTCATTTCATATCTACTTTCTGTTGTTATAGTAATTCAGTCTTGTTGTCGAATTCATGATAAAACATTTCACTGATATTAATAAAAAAATCACTGTGATTATTATATATTTAAATCTATTAAATCTATGGATAATAAAATGAGGTAAGATGAAGACCATTTTTATTGTTCTGACCAAATGTTAGCGAGATATTTTTATATTTTACTACTAATATTTTGTAATATAGTTACAATGTTTTAAATATTTTACAATTTAAGAAACTTTTGGCTTTCCTTTGAACTCCATCATTGACTGTGGGCCTTTCATCACTCTGTGCATCAAGTCCCAGCACATCTTTGCAGGTAGCAAACTGGAAACAATGTACAATTTTAACATAACGTAAGTACAGTCAGCATAAACTACTTAATAATTATTAAGTAGTTTATGCTGACTGTACTTACTTAGGTACATACAACCAAGGTAAAAATATTGTTATATTTCATGTATAGTCATTAAGAAGAGTGAACACTATTCAAAACTGGACACTTAGTGTACACGGTGTGCGATATCAAAGGGTGTATGGTACACCCTTGATATTCTAAGATCAGCGTTTTGACAATCAACTAAGTAATATTAAATGCTTAGAAATTTTATACCGTCTTATGTGACCTCCAATCTAAACCTATAATATAAAATTCATAGTCCTGACAGATATCAACGCAAAGCCCGAACCGCTGAACCTAGAGACATGAAATTTTGCACATAGATAACTTATACAGTGTAGGCATGTAGGCATCAACTAAGAAAGAATTTTTGGAAATTCCACCCTTAAGGGGTAAAATGTGAAAAGACGCAGACGAAGTCGCGGGCGGAAGCTAGTTTGCTATATAGTAAAAGTAGATAATATTATACTTATATTATCTACTTTCTAATAAATCAATTATTTACGCTACGCTATACGGTTAGTGCTGATCTAATGGGCCGTACGCTTTACTCTGAACTTACTAGGTAGGTACAGGTACTTAGTTATACGATAGGTTGCTTCAAGGAATTTGTTTATGATCGGAAACATCCTCCCAACTTACATAAAAGTTAGGTATGTTGAATGACCTCAATAAATATTCGTACCAATACGGGAAGTGTTATTTATCTATTCCGTTCTCGTCTTGAATGGTTCTATATACAATAGGCAGTTAATTAAATTATCGATTTGCATTTTATCAAGTAGGTAATGCGTTTAGAATCTTGTACGATGTCTTTATTGGAAGTTTATCGATTTTATTATAGGTAAGTAGACCTGGTGTCTAGGTACCTATACCTACACGGAGTAGTTATAGTCTTTGTATACCTACTTAGCTTCCTGTGGGGAGGCCTATAAGTTCAACAGTGGACGTCTCTTGGCTGATATGACGATACTTAGCGTTAGATTAAATAAGATATCTAGTGAAAGAATGTGATTTTCCTACAACGCTGATCGAAAATAGTTATTTATTATACAAGAGTGGAAAGTTCCTTTTTAACCGCGTGCTCGATTTGGATGACCGAGCAAGCGAAGGATTCTAAAGTTGAATCACGAGCGCAGCGAGTGATTCTAAATTAGAATCCTGAGCGTCAGCGAGGGAAACAAACGAGCACAAGGTGAAAAATCTTTCCACTCGAGTGCAATACGTAACTTTTCATCCCACCTCAGCGAGGAAATGACAAAATAATCTTCATTCTAATCATAAATTTGGCACCATAGAGGTTACATTAAATAGGTTTAATGACGTTTTGAATTTACAATTATATTGAGTACTCATTATATGTGATGTTCTAAATTCAAATCTACTTTGCCGCTCAAGCGAATAAAATAGAATTTTCCAGCCAGATTTCGAAGCGCAAAATTACACTTTCCGAGGTGGTGGGATGAAAAAGAAATTAATCTTTTATGCCCAATAAAGTGATCCGGTTTATTATTAGAATAGGACTGTTGTTTTTGTAAAAGATAATGGTAAGAATATTTTTAGCACTGTGGAGATTTTTCAAGCGATTGCATATCATTCTTAGGTCTTAGTCTATTGCGATAAATCGCTAACCGTCTGGCCACAATACCAATGTCAAATTCTATGCAATAATTACCTGTGCTCAGAAGAACCTAGAAATGGGCACCAAAGGAATGACCATTTACATTCTTTGACTTGTGACAGCCAAGCGGCACTTAAAGCCATAACTACTAAAATAAACCTGAACGCCCCTTCATTGTCTTACTCTTGCATACACAGTCACTTTACAGATGTAACACATTAAAATTAGCTATAGTCATGGTCATTCAGTTGTTTCAGTCGCGGCTAGACACAAACGGGGCAGCACGCTTCGATCACTCATAAAAGGACCGCTAGCATCAAGTTTAAAGTTCAGTTTTAGATTAGACGATCTCTACCCAAGTTTGTCGCCATGGCTATAGCGTTAACATCATTTGTGTTCTGATAGGATAGGTAATACCCTTAGTATGACGGTTTCTGATAGTTTACGCTAGAGGCGCTAGTGGGCAATGTATGAAAAGAGACGATACGTTTGATCGAGCTCGAAAACTAACAAACTCATAATAGAGGTACAGTAGTTACCTACCTAAAACGAGCGTAATTTGAGTCACGTATTTTACGGTCGCGCAATTTCTGCTGCATTCGGTTTCATACAAAAGTGCAGTTTGTGCCATATGACGACGCAAAATGAGTTGGCGAATAATTGCGCGACCGGATATCTCAACTCACAAAATTACGCTCGTTTGGTTTCATCACTCTAAGTTTCTAAGAGGTTCTGGGTGAAGCTGACTTCCACCTTCGGCATTCTCAGCACTTTTGTCAAGTGAGATAAGGTCAAGAACTTCTCCATTCAGAGAACCAAATCCGAAACGCTTTTGTTTCTACTTCTACTATTCTTAAGAAATGGCGTCGCGTCTTAGCATTAAGTTAAGCGTATGCATTTTGCCAATGTCAAGTGAAAATGTAACTTAAAGTAACAAAAATTATATGGTTGATTTAGATTAAAAATGGAGTCTCAACACGTGTTTTCACAACAAAAACTCCATATTCTTTCTAATCTGTGAAAAACTCTGAAGAAACTCCGGTTGTTTCTATATTTTGACAGCTGTCAGACCAGCCCTCCGATCGCGCTATTTACAACGTTTTTACCAAAACCAAATCGTTATCGTTTTCACAATGTCAAAATGTATGAAAACGACGATTTTGTTTTGGTAAAAAAATTGTACCTATATAAGTAGCGCGATAAGGCCCCAGCTTCCGGTTGCGCTATTTACGAACGTTAAAACCAAAACCAAATCATTATCGTTTTCATACGTTTTGACAGATGATAGCTGTCAAACTTTTGTCAAAATGTATGAAAACGATAACGATTTGTTTTTGGTAAAAACGTAAATAGCGCGATAAGGCCCCTGATGTCAAACCTATGGGAACGATAACGATTGGGTTTCGGTTTTTACGATCGTAATTATAACGCTATAAGGCTCCAGTTTAGAAGTCTTACCATTTGAGGGGCAGTAAGTATCTGACAGAGCCAGGCATGATGCAGTTTACTTCGTTCTTCCGTATGGAGTCTATCATGGTTTCGGCTACGTAGTCCGGCTCCAGCATCGGCATCAGTCGGGGGGTGACGCCGTCGAACATGCCCGTGTTGATGTAGTACGGGCACACGAGGGTTGCTTGTATAGAGTTGTGACCATGGGCCTGAAAATGGAAATGCACATACTGGGTGTAAAAGACATGAACATTCTTCAAAATAAGACATATTTCAAAATTATTGCTGGGAAATGATTTTTTCAACACACTTCCTCATAAAGTGGCTCTAATCCCATGGCAATTAGGCACATAATGACACCTATAATCAAACTGTGACTTTTTCATTACTATTACTCTCACTCGTGAGTAAACGCACGGTAATATTATCTATCAGTATTCTATCTTCATACAAACGGTCGGAAAGCGCGTCATGCTACGCGCCTCGAGTTCGCGGGGCACCCAGTGGGCATCCAGTCGCGAATGCGCCGCAGCGACTACCGAACGGTGTGAATTGTTTTTTAAGCAGTTAGCCGTGCATAAACGTGCGATTTGTATTGTGAATATTTGATTGAATTAAGTAGATACCTACATAATTAAAAATGGCAAAGAGCAATATTTTTTATGTACCTATCTACTAGTACGTAATTTGTTTTTAATATTTAGGTATTTCAATTTTTCCATCGGGCAAAATCTGGAATAATATATAAATAAGTGGATAGGGTGAAAAAAGACACAAACAAGTAACCTACCTACGCTCGCGTTAAAAACAAAACTACATAATACGTAGGTAGGTAGTTTCCTAGACTAGGCTATCTACTTACTTATGTACCAACATATAACTTAACTACATATATTATTAAATATGATGAAATATCATTATGAAATAATTTACGAGAGTAATAAATGGTAGGTATTGTAGTGATCGGATTTTTTTGGTGTATACTGGCAGGTTGTTAGGTAATTTGGAAAAGAGACGGATTGTTGACAGGAATTGATAGATGGAAAATTATAAAATAGGGATATTTGTGCGGAGTTTAAAAAACAATATTTTGTTTGTTGATAATAATATGTAATTTCTTGAAAATAAAAGTGTTTCAGTGACAATATAGTACCTACGTCTCAGTCAAGGCGTAAATATTTTTGTCTCAAATCTATAAATTTTTTTTTATTAAATATTACCTAAAAAAACATGTATTTTATTGAACACTTCCTATTTCATTCACAACATATTTTTTTTACATATAAGTAAAATAAAATATTTACAATCATAGAACAAGAAATGTAGAAATTAAATATAAAGTAAATAGTAGGTAAGTATATAATGTGTGTATGTTAGTTTTTGCTAACGTTTCTTTTCTTTATGTATGTGTTGTTATAGTTTATTAATAATTAGGTAATATCGTGCTCTGTGAAGGCCAATAAATTTATTTTCTTTCTTTCAAATTAAAATACTGTAGGCGGGCAGCCCTTCCGCGTGTTTACGCCCCGCTCGGCCGTAGCCAGTTATTTCAAGGACAGGGCCGAGTCACAATACTGCATAGATAATATTACCGTGGTAAACGCACGCGCCCGAGCACGCGCCCCCGCGCCGCCCCTTCTGAGACGCATCCTACTAGCGAAATACCAAGTACATCCAATGATTGGATTTCACCTACCTACACGAATAATGAACCATCACAAATAACAATAGAACATGAAAGTATTTCAGTAAATAATCTATCTGATGAGACCGCTATATCATCAAAAATAGTTAATTATAATTTTACTAACTGCACATTTACTAATTGTTTCTCTAAATAAACTTTTTATCTACTATGTAAAATGGTTTTTTATTTAAGTATTATTTTATTCAGAAGTGTGTTGAAAAACGTTGTATGATACACGTGTGTATTGATGATTACCGTCCTCGGCTCCTTAAGACCCTCGCCTGACGGCTCGGGCCTCAATGCGCCTCAGCGGTAATCACCAACATTACACACTTGTACCATAATGTACTATTATTTTTTGGTGTTAAAAAAAATTGCAAATTGTACCGCGCAATGTAAAGGGCTCAACTCGCACACAACTCGCAAAACCGCGATAATTTTGCCAAACGGCGGCCCCGTTCGTTAGTGTCCGTGCGCATCGAGTGAGCTACATTGAACGCTAACGTTTTGAAGCCATTTTTTGTCATGAAATGATATTGTCCAAAGAGGACAATAATTAAGAAATAACGTATAGAAGACGTTTTTATAAAAAAGTTATGACTGACCTTCAATAAAATCGTAACTATCAATTTCCCAGGTATAGTTTAAAGGAAAAAAAATGTTATGATGTGAGCAGAATACATGGTTCTCGTTTGACTGTTCATGTCTTTCACACCCTGTATTAAGTATCTAGGAGGAAGACAAAAGCCCGAACTTGGGTAAGATATTTGACAATTCACTTGTTTACAGGTACAAACTGATTGAGATATCAATATTTCTGGTCTTACCCTGAGTTCCGTGAAGAGCGCCTCGTGGAAGCCGACGGTAGCGAACTTGGTGCCGCTGTAGTCAGTGCAGCGGTAGGTGCCGAGCAAGCCAGCCACAGAGCCCACAGTCACTATGTGCCCCTTGCCCGACTTTATCATATCCGGCAAAAACGCTTTCACTGTCTAGAAAGAATTTCGTGATGCATAGATTAGCATAGTTATGTACAGTCAACAGCACGTCGGGCTATACAAAACTGTCAAATTTCTCCAAACGATTTTCAACCTAAGACTATTCAATATAAAGTGCATAATCGATTAGGAAAATTTGACAGTTTGTGGTAACCCAACGTGCTGTTGTCTGTACACCAAAAATCGGGCGGGTGGTATATATAATATTAAAGTGACAACCTAGTGAAAGGGTTAGCTTCGAATTTTCTTTAATTGTCTCCCTATATATACAACATGTAAATTAAATAACCAACACCCTTAATACAGGTGGTTTGGGATCGGCTTCTGAGTTGGTTTCAAAAAATTTTCATTTAAAAAGACGATGTTTTTTTGAAAAAAAAAAACAAAAACAATAGTAGTACTTTTTTCTAAAAAAAAAGTTTTTTTTTTAATTTTTTTGAAATCAACTCAGAAGCCGATCCCAAACCACCTGTATTAAGGGTGTTGGTTATTTAATTTACATGTTGTCTACTGTTGTTTTTGACATAAACATTTGCTCCTACCAGGATTCGAACCCGGACCGCTTGCTCTATAGGCAGCGTTATTGACCATTATCAAGACGGCGTCAATGTTGTATTTTTTGTCTGAGAGAAGCACGAAAGGAATCGTATGATTTCAAGACAGAAAGATTGGTAAGCTAGCTTACCCAATAATGTGAGAGTATGTTGACTTTGTAGGTGGTTTCAATGGCTAAATCGCTGAGTTCCAAAAGTGTCTCACCGAACACCGTTCCCGCGTTATTAATCAGCACATCCACTTTGCCCACCTGCGGAATGATAAAATATTTACTAAATTGAAAATATTTACCATACTAATTTATTGTGTAGGTAAGTAGTAGTCTAGGTTCATAAGTAGGTACTATATTTTTTCAAAATATACGGTCATATTGTTAACGCGTTATGATCGTTCCAAAATTGCATGTTAGGTACTCCGTATCTATGCCACTAAACTAATATATAGAGTTTAGTGGCACGGGCGATATATAATATCGCCGCGATTGACTCGCACGTGGTGATGACGCCTGAGCTTGAGGTCTTCAGATGAACTATTGGTTTAATTATCCTACTCACCGACTTAATATCAGAGGTCAGCTGCCAAGTCAAGGCCAGCTAATAAAAATTAAACTGAATACCTAATGTACCTAATTTTAAATCCTGTTACAGGAGTTGAGTTCGCTGTGTTTCGGATTGAAGGGAAAGGTAGCCATAGCCAGTGTAATTACCTTCTGGGCATGGAAGGCATGTTATTTTATCCCCGAGGATGGCAACGCACTTGCAGTGTTAAGTGATTTAACCTTAATATTGCAAGTGTCTATAGGCGATGGTAACCACTTTACACCAGCGGGGCTATTCGCTATCTTTTTTTGACAGTTGAAAGTGATATTACTGAGCGAATTACGTATCCATTGCAGTTTTACGCGACAAGTGCCATAATAGTGTGTCGTGTAAAACAGCAATGGATGTATAATTCACTCGGTGATCATCACTTTCAACTGTCAAAAAAAGTTAGGGAATAGGCCTGCTGGTGGGCCGCACGCTTGTTATCATTATTATCAACAGCTCATATAATGTCCCCACCGAGGGGCTCGAGCCTACCCCACATTTGCGGGTTAGTCGACTTAACACACAATCTAAGAATTTCTTCATGGTGTGTGCAGGTTTCCTCACGATGTTTTCTTTCACCGTAAAAGCGACGATTAAACGTACATATTAATTCAGAAAACACTAGCTACGTGGCGGGGTTCGTTCCGATGCCTCCCGGGTGGAAGACAACGCTCTTACGCACTACGCCAGCGATGCTTCTTTGTCATCTCGTAATATAAAAATAACAATTTGTAAACATATATTCATGAAAGAAAAATTACACTGCCAGTTTTTCTCACATCACTATTGCCAATTATTTTTAGAGTTGACTTTGCTTTGGGACTTAGGTACCTATACATACGATAAATAAAGAGGCCCCTCAAATATTTACATAGGCCGCCGGAGCACGAGTGATCAAATAAGAATTAAGCTTAAGCTTATTAAGAGTGAGAGTTATTTTAGCAGGTAGTTAGTTACTATGTACCTAATTAATTAAATTTTGGGCGTCCGGACTGGGACGAAATTCTCGTTTCCTTCGAAATAATCTCGAATTCGAGTTTACTCTTCGGATACTTTTTGGCCATAAAATCTCCTAGATCGAGATTTTTTTTCGAATGTCCTATTCTCACCACTAATCGAATTACTTCAAGATTTTGTGTGAAATGTTGCCATTTGAGAACATGAACACGTTACTATGCTTTCCGTTCCTTCATCCATTTTCAAAATTGTTGCAACAACATAGGTACCTCCTACAAAATGTTCTGAAAGTTTTTAAATCTATTTTAGGGGTCATCCATAAATTACGTCACACGTTAAAGGGGGGGGGAGGGTATCACCAGAATGTGACATTATGTGACACGGGGCAGGGGGGGGGGGGGGGGGGGGGGGGTCAAAAGCTTTGTGACGTTACATGTTCAAATTTAAAGTACTAAAACGCGAAATTTATATGTGAATAAAAAAATCTAAAAAATTTCGAACTCGATCTATATTTTTAATACTTTAGCACTCTCGCTATGACATTATCTCTCTTGCAATAACAATCAACTTCTAGAGCGGCGTTGTAATGCAAGTTAGACACAAAATTCACGAGAGTTCTGGTAAGGGTTTGAGTAGGTTTAAAAAAAAAAAAGAAAAAATTTAAATAACTGTTTTCTTTTGATTATTTCTAAATACATGCATTAAATTAAAAAATGTGTGACGTCACATCAGGGGGGAGGGGTTCTAAAAATGTGACAACCTGTGACAAGGACGGGGGGAGGGGTTAAAAAGTCCTAAAATTCGTGTGACGTAATTTATGGATGGCCCCTTACAGGTTTTAAAGAGTTCTACTAATATTAAAAACGTAAAGGTTTGTTTGTTACTCTTTCACGCAAAAAACTACTGAATGGATTTTAATGAAACTTTACAATAATAGCGCATAGATCAGAAGAACATAATCATAGGAGATAATTGATAAAGCTATTGAGTAAGTACTAATCCTGCGCAGACGAAGTCGCGGGCAGAAGCTAGTAATTACATATTTTATAGTAATTAGTAATGGAAAAATATCAAAATGCTTACATAATTCTTACGTAATATTAAACATCACTACTATTTGACATTTATACCTACTGCTAGTGCTATATATGACCTTATGTATAATTTGTATAATGTTTGTGTCAATTGAAAAACTTACTTCATTTTTCACTTTTTCCGCTGCCTGATAAACTGCTTCTTTATCAGCCAGGTCCACCACATAACTCGTTATTTCATGACCCTCGTCAATAACGGCTTGGCATGTTTTCTGTAAACCTGTGAAGTCGACTCTCGTCAGTCTTTCATTTTAAATAACAGCTACTTTTGCTCAAAAGATCTTGAGCACGGCTGTGCAATCGAAATGATCGGAAAGATATTTTAATAAGAATTTAATTAGTTGGAAACAGCCTTGGAAATTCACCACGTATTTTTTTTATTTAGATGTTTCTTAGAAGGTAAATTGAACCTTTGTCAGGTCCTGGTTTTATGGCTATTGCTGTCTAGTTACGGTAGATTATTTAAGAAGACAATGACTTTGTGGGCCCTCTAGCCTAGTAGTAGTAGTAAAGTGAACTTTACGTAGAAATCTGTCACTGTCGTCTAGTCTGCAGTACCCGTAGTGTAAGTTTTTTAGTATAAAAACCGCAACTACTTTAGTTGCGTTAAGAGCTCAATTTGTATAGGAAACGTGAACAGCGCCCCTAGCGGAGAGAAGTGTAAATCATGTTTCCCATACAAATTGAGCTCTTAACGCAACTACAATCGTTGCATTTTGTATACTAAAAAACTTACACTACGGGTACAAATTTCTTATCGAAAACGAGTAGCATACCCGAGTGTGATGCTAAATACACTCAAAATCATCTAAGCAGTCCGGGCTTTGATTATAATTCAGTTACAATATTAAATGAAACTGATTATAAATGTATGCGCTCTTGCCTTCAACGTTTCTAACAATGGATTCCGAGACAATGATAAATTGAAATACTTACCATTTCATTAGGAATATTATCATAAAACCTTAACGAGGTTGGTACCTAATCATGATCCGAACTAGGTACGTATTAAGTTATACGATACTAAATACTTGGTCTAATATATTGATTTATACTGCGAAAAATTATCAATAAATTTTTAAACTTAGTGCGTAAGATATAAAGTGTATTTAGCTTCAACATAGCTATGTCGTTCAAGGTGCTCCTAAACCCGTGATAGTTGAACTTACCTTCCACACTAATGTCCCAGATTACAACCTTGGCTCCAAGCCTTGCTAGTTTAGTGGCTAGCTGTCTCCCCACCCCACCTCCTCCTCCAGTTACCAAAACCACGTCACCTTCTAGACTTTTCATGGGCCTTATTATGTTGGGCACTAGAGTCCAAAATAGCGATTCGAGGATGTAGTAGCAGGATAATACGAGAAATAATACGGTGTCTTTAGCTATGTTGAACACTGTGGTCATTTGGGAGTTGGATTTGATTTTTGTTCCTTCTAACATGGTGGAGTTTGTGTTTTGATATCTGGAACAAATGAATTCTGATTATAATGCTTTCTTTTATAAAAATATTTATTTGTCGTTCATTCATCCTATTGAACTACACCGTTTATGGATGTACCTAAGCCGACTGAGTACCTAAGTCGGCTTTTTAAGACATACAAGGGAGTTTTCTTCTTTGGTATAATTACCTTAATGCAACAATAATAATACCTAACCAACAATAACCTATGTCTAAATTATTTTACAAAGTACCTAACCAAAGAGCTTTTGGATAGTAAAAATTCATATTTGGTTTAGTAAACTATTGCACAATACAGATAATAATTAAAACAATCATATGGTAACAATGTACGCAAGGGCGAACTTAACTCTACAAGAGATCTCTTCCAGCCAACCCAAAAAGTGTGCCAGAGACTACAATAATAGGTAATGATTTAGGATTACTAAGTATTTCATCTCATTTACCTACGTAGTGATCGAAGGCAATTAAAACTATTAGATAAATTACCAGAAATTATTTTTATTTGTTATTTTTGATTAAGTTTTTTGCCTTAATAAACAATAAGTAATTGCTTTGTCGTATCTAGGTCTTGTAAATTTGCTTAAATCCTTGACCCATTCAGTTTTATTACCTTTTCTTCGACAGTAACATACTTACAATAGGTCTGTTTGTATTGACTTATGGCGTTTCGTAAATCTTTGCCGAAACGCCATAAGTGTTAAGTACGTAGAATGAATTTAAACTGCTGTTTGCGCAAATATTCGGGGAAAAGCTACTTAAGAGAGACGCCTCGATACAAACTGAGAAAACATTTTACCCCTATATCTTATCTCATGCTTACGTTAAATTGGAATGCTTTTAACTAAAACAAAAGAAGTCGGTTAAAAATGTCTGTACGCATTCCTTTTTTCAAAACTCGACATAAATTGAGTCATCTTAAAAAAAAAATATATTGACAAAAAAAAGAAAACGCACAGTCATCGTTTTTTACTATGTTAAAAACATTTTAAAATATCTTAAACATCGGATAAGAAAATAGGCAAGGGTAGCAAAACGGTTTTTCCGTGTGTATGCAGACGGTGCTCGCCGCTATTGCCTTAGCATGGTATGCCTCGAAGAAAAGAAACACAGTGTTGTCAGTACAAGAAAAACAGTCTTAGAGCCAGTGGCTCTTTAAGAGAAAAAAGTAGGTACTATAATTGTACAATATTTTTCTATCGTGGCCAGTTCTTAGAATTGATGACTTTATGGGGTCAACCATTTTATTAAATGGTTGTTTTTTATCTTTGATGGGGAAGGGCTTGGCGTTCATCTCGCCTCGGTGATAATAAGGCCGAAGTTGGAAGTGAACTTCACCCGCAGTCCAATTACCGAACTATAGCAACCGGTAGCTAATTGTACAACTGCAACGCGACTGCTACTAGTTGCGGTTGCTTTTTTGGTATTACGGAAACAAATCGCATAGTGGTCGCACGATAAGTGCATTTGCGACCAAAAGTATGGCAACTAGCGCCACTTGACATTACACTTTTAATTTGTTAAGTTGCCGCTTGGGGCGCTATCATAGCAATGTACGTTCCGTAATACGAATTAAAGTTTTGCTAGCAATAATTGTACAATTATACAACTTGCAACTGTCACTTTGAGATCGCTAATAAGACTGCCGGAACCATCAACCACAGAGGGAGTGACCATTTCATTATATGCCAGAACACAATGGATGCTGTAAACACTATTTTTATGCCGACTTTTATAAGATGGTGCTAGCTAATGAGTCGAGGTCTCAAACAAGCCCTACCACCAACTTGACCACTTAAGTAATCAATTAAATCCATCAACATCCAAATTGTAGATATGTTTTTAAGTAAGCTTATTTACAAAACTAGACACTGTGTTGGTCTTGGTAAAGTGGTTAACGCTAAATGGTAGTTACATTATTACATTTATTTAAATTTAAATATTCATTTACAAGAAAATTAAGTGTTAATCCGTTATCTAACCTTTAAGTATACAAAGATCAAGGTTCATTTATAGTGCTTAATTTGAACTAGGTTGGTTGTGTGCGCTTGAAAAAATTAATGCAGCCATATGGGGGCTTATCGCGCTAATACGAACGTTACGGAGGAACGTTACGGAGGAACGTTATTGGAGGAATTAAAAGCGTGTTTTTGTTTGGACTAACAAATGCTCTTTCATCCCCACACGGGTCAAAATGGTTGATGTTTGACAGTTTGTGGTGACCTGACTTGCAGCTTGACATACCTACATTAATATTTAAGGCATTTAGTGCTAATGCTCTTTATAGACCTAATGTAATAAAGAGGCTAGAATTACTACACAGATTCTCGACGTTCTATTTACTACGCTCTCGTGGTTATGTCTAGGTTATTAGAATGTTACCAAGATTACAACAAAAATACAAGTGTAACTGACATTTATCATTCTCAATTCAGCAACCTGTTTTGTATGATGTTGTAAGTATTTTACGAAATAAAAAATAATAAGTACATTTCGATAAACATGTCAAAATTCCACTTAGATGTAATTAAAAGCTGTATTTGTTAGGCATGGGATTGGGACCATTAGTCCACATAAATCTTATTGAAAAGCCTGTTTTGACTGACTGACTGATCAACGCCCAGCCTTACTTTTGAACCTAGATAGCTGAAATTTTACTCAGAGTTTCCTTTTAATACAAAAGGTTCCTTTTAAGACAAGGGATAAGGCCGAATTTTTCGAAATTCATCCCCTAAGGGGGTAAAATAGGGGACGAAAGTTTGTATTTATTCGAAACTTCACAGGAGTACCTACTCCTATCGATAAATGAGTAAAAATGTGTTTCGTGTTTTGTTAAAATTTTACCCCTTAAAAGGGAAATTAATGGGTTCACAAAGTCTAGAAATCAATATGGATGTGTTTTCATTATCAAAGCTAAAATCATGAAACTTAGGCACTTGATAAAAAATCGGCAGTGGTCTTCCCTTGACTTTCTCGTATAAGTTGAAAGAAACCTTATATTTGATGTCATACATGCATATTAAATTTGGTTGCAATAAGTTAAAGGAGTTATCGTGCTAACGCACAGACACACACAGACATGATTCAAAAAACGGTATTTTTGGACTCAGGGAGGTCCAAAACGTGCAAATCCGTCCAAATCTCGAGGTTGAATTTTTTGACAATTACAAGACTTTCTCTATAACTACTACGTATACGAGAAAGTAAAAATAAATAAAATAAACATTGTGTATGAATTGATTAGCAAAAATTAAGTACTTATCTTAAAAAAATAAAATGCTGCCCAAAGTAGCTATTTCACGCGAATGAAGTCGCGGGCAAAAGCTAGTATTATTATAAATTTGTTATTTCTAACGATGAAAAAAATTATCTTTACATTGACTCTTGTTTTGCAAAATGAATTGTCGTCTTTAATAATTCATAAGTAGTTATTTGCGGACCTACTGTTTTTTCTAAATGTCTTGGATATAGGAACTAAGACATTTACAGATTTACAAACAAGTTCCGTGACATTAGCAGTTGGAGTCACTGAGAAATTGAGAAAAAAATCTGTATGTATAGTAATGTAATTATGGTACCTATGTACAACTCAGCGCGCTATCGCGAGGGCTATGCTCGGTATCTCGTCAAATGAGAGGATACGCATCGAGCACATTCGTCATCGAACAAAAGTTATTAAATAAAAATAGACTATGTCGATCATAGTCCAAAGAATTAGTACGCCGATGTGGCATAATGGCCTGGTCTTGTCTGCCGGAGAACCGACAACCGTTGGAGCACAAGAATCCTGGAGTGGAGACCACGTTTAGGTAAGCCGAAGAACGTCGCCCTGCGACCCGTTTGTCTGATAACCTGACTGACTGACTGCTGGCAGCGGCTGGATGCGGGAAGCCCCAGAATCGAAAGCAGTCGCCGGAGGGCTATGTCGAGCAGTGGAAGGACGCAGTCTGTTGATTGACTTGAATAAATTTCATAGATAAAGTAAAAACCTACAATTGCCGGATGTAATTTTTAAACAAAACGGCTGTAAACTTCGCTCTGTAGATACTTATAGATTTACATTCTGGACTGATCCGTCCTCATATGCACGTAACAGGATCGATTAGATAAATGGAATACTAGAACTATGATGATTTAGAAGAGTGTCCAAATCATTTTATCTCTACCTTGAGTGGTAGAGATAAAAATGATTTCGACACTCGTCTTCACGCCAATAAGTTCTCAACTCATTAATGTGAAGAAAGGACACATCTTCGATTTTAAAATATATTATTAATTGGATATACCTATAGAGTATTCTTTATTTTATTGTATATGTTGTGGCCCGATTGTTTATTGGTCAGATCAAGAAATGCTTGGGCATATCGTCTACCTACCGATCACACAGATACGTAGATTAGACTCTCCCACAAACAGTCCACTCCACTTGGTCATAAACAAATAACCTTTAAACCTACTGATCACCCCTGACCACTACCATTTTGGCCACTGGCCAATTATACGATCGGACCACGACATACACGACTGCACAAGGGGTTACCAAAATCTTATTTAAAAAAAAAGTTATTTTTCACTTTTTAGTTTTTTATTTAACATAAAAGCGTGTTTTTTAGTTTTTTTTAACTATTATTATTCTTATAGTGTGGTCTTTGGGGATGTCCGCTTCCCCAAAGACCACGTTACAATTAAGGGTGTATTAGTAATTTTAGAAATAATTAAAGAAAACAAGTTTATTATAGACAAGATCAAAAAAATTCAAAATGCGATCGCGTTGGGGCAAGTTTTGGATACTACTACCTGAGAAGTTTTGCATATCCATCCAAATTTAAGAAAGAAAGAATAATTTAATAAATGATAATTAAAACGTTTATTGGAAGCTAATTTTTTTAAATAGTTTTAAGTAATTATATGTTTAATTTGTATCAATTAATATCATGTATAAAACAACGACTAATCGACCGAATAACTGTACCTATATTTATTCTTATAGTTGAAAGAAATGTTTTCTGTTTTATCGACAAGTCTACATGTCTAGAAGAAAGTAGGTGGACGAAAGTTGTTTATATATTAAGCGAGAACGTAGTAGAAGGAACACTTAAAATGATAGATATTTAATGCATTCGTGTACGAGATATAAAATATTTATTTTGTGTGTCTGTGGTCATTTTTAATTATGTATCTATTTATTACTAATATTTTTAAGTACTATGTTACCTACATCGTACAATTTTGTAATAAAATAATATTACTTTTAACAATCAATATGATATCACATGTAGATAGTTCTTTTGTATAATTAACGGGACACAGTTCAGAAGTTCAGAAGATAAATGGCACTTATTTATAGTTTGTAAGATCGTAATTTCTTGTTATTGTTGAAAAACCAAATAATGTAAATTCGTTTCTTAAAATAGATTGTACTATAATTATTATGATTACATTGGTGTTTACATAAATAATTTGAAAACATGAGGAATATTCTATTTCAATAATTAAACCAAAGATCTGTCATACCATAATTTATGAAATTCTTACATTGGACATAGTGATTCATTATGAAATCAGCTATATTTATTTTTTATTTACACATTAGTTTCATTACATAATAATGTTATTTAATTTTGGTTCAGATTCTACACTAATGTTTAAAAAAATAACAAACACTTATTATATCGGATGAAAATGAAGGTCACTCTGCTTTTTCTATGTTTAAATAAAAAATACTGTACCTTATAAGTAAATCCTTAAGCTTGCGCTGATAAAATTCACAATAAAAACAATAAATATACTTAAATATATATGTGACCCGTATCTTACGCGCGTCACTTGCGCGTGCGCCGGTTTAACTGCGGCTCGCGTCTGCCGTATCTACGCGGCAGCTTTCTCTCTAACGGTATAGAACACTACTTTTCTTATCATTAGCTTTAAAATGTCAGAAGTTTAAGATGCATTTTTCTTTCCTTCCTTATAATGCTAACAGTACCAATGCGTTAGTCATCAGAACAATATTATAAAGTTGATAATTGAAAAAATATACTAATTTTTGAATGTGGTTCTCTATTATAAAAATGTCTGAAAAGTATAGTAGAGTATGTAAGCATCTATATGTATTCGTATAAATAAAAATAATTCGCCAAAATGTAGTGAAGTGCAGTCGTTCTAAAGTTATGCGTGTATAACTTTAGAACGACTGCACCAAATTTGATCATTATTTATTTGTTGTAAATGAAATAAAATGAAAATTTTCTGACTTTGACTTTTCTTAAAAGTACTTTAGACTTTTCAATCGTCATGTAAAATCTGGTTCTATAATGTCTCACACACAATTCATTAGCAAATTAGTATTCCACAAGCAACATTTGTCAATGTTTCATTACGCAAACTAATGCTTTAACAAGGACATCAAAACGCAAACATGCATATGACCAGAGGGCATTTCAAAAATGCATTATTAATTAATTTTTTAAAAGCTTTTTATAAGACTTATTGACATGTCAACAAGTTACAAAAACTAAAAATAATATTTCTGTATTTCACTAATAATTTGTTTGACTAAATTTCAATTACTCACAAACTTTTTGTTTACTAAAATTTCAATTTGCTATTTTTCCAATTAACTACAGTGAAAACGCCCGAAAGTCTCTTCTGGCACTGGCGGCTGTGTCCACCTAACCCGCTCCTCGCTAATCTAAGAACAATTTCTTTGTGATTGTATAATCCTTATGTTTTTAGCATGAAAATTTAAGAAATGATACGGTGCCATACCATAGATTGCCTAATGTCTTTAGACTAAGTAACCATATTATTAAAGAAAAATTGGTCAATAGATTTTGTCGTTTAACGTATTTGTGTTAGGAAAAATTTACCTACTAATGTTCTTTTGCAAAATGACAATATATGAAGAAAATACTTTATGAGATGTAAAGTTTGTGAAACATAAATAAATGGAACGTTGATATGCGCAATGATAACTTTGAATTTCGTTGCTTGTTATAACGGGTGATCAACAAAAGGGGAACCGTAAAATCTATCACCATTTCAGGACGAAATAATTATTTTGCTTAAATAATTATTAAAATGCTGGTTGTTCTTAGATATCAGGTTTGTTCAAATGTTAATTTTCAAAAAAACTTTACGGAAAGACGTAAAAAAAGACTTTTCCGTCATTTTACATCACAATATAACTATAGATGGCTCCATTAGTATGATTAACAAAATTGATGTCAGTATTGGTTGATTGATATTCATTCATATTCAATTACCTATTGTATTCTCATTTTTACTTTCTCGTATACGTAGTAGAGGAAGTCTTATAATCGTAAACAATTCGACCTCGAGATTTTGACGGATTTACACGTTTTGGAGCTCCCTGAGTCCATAAATACCGTTTTTGGAACTATGTCTGTGTATGTCTGTGCGTTAGCACAATAACTCGAGTATGATTTAACTTATTGCAACCAAATTTAACATGCATGTATGACATCAAAATATAAGGTTTCTTTCAACTTTTGAGTCGTTTCCGGTATACGAGAAAGTCAAGGGAGATCACTCCCGATTTTTTCAATAGGAACACCACCCGCTCATTTTATTATTTTAGAATTGGTCGTGTATCGTGTATAATATATATGTACACAATAATGACAAATGACAACAAGAAGAAAAATATAAGTCTTAAATTGGACTCTCTTGTTTCTATTATTTGTGGTATCCGCAGATTAGAAGTAGATTTGACTCTATCTATTGTAAAAAATTTTTTAGATAAGTATCAGAGCATGACGTAATATGGTATAAACATGATAAGATATTTCTAAATCATACAACCAGTCAATATTAAGTACTAAAATTATTGGAGGCTCATGATGTAATATAAATTGCTGTAAAAGGGATATTCTTTGTGGCCAGTTAAACACAATAATAACATTTAACGTTGTATTTTATCATGGCATTTATTATTTACTTATATGAAAAAAAGCTTTATAATACTAATTAATTATTTGTTACTCATTCTTAACGACGTACTTAGTATGCAATGCAAGTAGCATAAAATATTCTAATATTTAAATTCTTACACCGATTAGGAACAATTATAGCTTTTAAAACAAAGTATTAAAGTCTATAGTGACAATATAAATACGTTTAATCTATTGTTGACAATATTTTTCGTATTACATGCTCGTACCTTTCGCATTATCCGTCGCACGGGCCACCAAAATGCGCGTTACATGCCTCCGGTAGATTACTGTAAAATTTAATTAGTAATATAAAAAATTTCCACAGTTTTATATGTTTCTTACTTACCACATTTTTATGTTATTATTTAGCGAAAAGATGCAGTATTCAAAAAAATACTGTCCGAGTACACTTTCTTATAATTAAGTAGTAGATTTCTTTCATCTTGCACCGCTTATCTAAACAACACACTTCTCGTGGAATCGATGGGTGTCTCTCTGTTGTTAAGAGTCTCAAAATTACTATTTTGAGACTGAAGAAGGCAATGTTGGCTAAATAATTTGATATTTATTTATAATTAAAATACAAGCAACTTACAAAAAGAAATGATACTCCACCAAAAAATATTTCCATGTAAAAAGTTGCCAAGATGAGAGCTCGCACTGTCAAAAAGTTATCAGCTCTCATGTAGAATCAAGCTTATAACTCTACACGCCCTAACTTCACAAAGTCCTTAGTTAAAATAATGTGTGGCTTGGCTGTGGTTTCTACTCCAAGAAATATTGTATAATAGAAAAATAATAAACAGCACCTAAATACATTTTACACCTTATACATGGGCGTAAGGTGAAAATTGTATTTAGGTACCGTTCAGTACGGTTTGACGGTAGCGAAACAGCCATATTTTTCCTAAGGTGTAGAGTTTTTAGGGCTTTTAGGTTTTCTTTTATACAACTAGATGACAAACAAGCTGACGGCCCACCTGGTGGTAAGTGGATACCGTCGCCTATAAACACGTACAATAAAATGGAAAAAATCACTTGGTATTACTAAGATGAAATGCCTTCCGAAATACAAATATAGCAAACTGTTTCTCTGAAATAGGAAAGGCAGTGGTAACTACCCAGACGACCCTACATACAGGCATACGACCTAGTAATTATGTAATAAGTTAGGGCGTGTAGAGTTAGAAGTTTGGCTCTACATGAGATCTGATAACAACTTTTTGACAGTGCGAGCCATATGGTCTTGTCTTGGCAACATTTTACATGAAAAAGTTTTTTTGTTTACTTTCTAGCTCTTTTCCTAAGAATAGGTGAGATTGTTGACCACATAAAGTTAAACCTCACCAACCAGATTTAATATTATTGCATAATAGGCGGTCCTTCAGTTAGTTTACCAGGAAAATTTTTGTACCAGCAGATTTCGCTAAATGTGGGTTCTGATGAATGTCAAATTCGGTTTAAATGTGTGCCAATGCCGAGGTTTGTCCGAAAATTCTTGAAATAAATCGTCTTTTCCCTTTCTAGGGAAAAAAAGAAACATGATCCATTCACACGCTAGCAATATTTACCTACTCATAAATCAGCATTTGGTGAATACCTATGGATTTGATGTAAATTAAATTTCTTTAAACCTTTCTATTTCTCATTGAAATTAATTGAGGTTAAGAAAAAAGAAATTAAAAACTGCCGAAGTTGTCTAAATCGAATGTAAATCTACTTCCGGTGCATCTTTAGCAGATGTAACTAGATACCGCCTAAATGTAAATCACCCCTAGACCAATAACATAGCAGTTTCTTGGCTAACACTAAGGAAATTGCGGAATTAATAGTGCCAGTGCATGAATTGATTGGCGAGAATCAATCTTACGATTATGAAATGAAAAAGTTATGCGTGTTTTTTTTGGTACAGTAATTTTATGAATTCATGGTTATTTTGCTAACTGCATCAATGGAAGTTCAATTAATTTTATTATTTTAACTATTTTATATATGTGTGCGAACGTCGTGTCTATAGGCTACGGTGACTATTGATTGGTTTTCCGAAAATTTATTATTTTTATAAAAAACTAGCGGTCCGCCGTGGTTTCGCTCGCTTAATGTCTTTTATAGCGCAAAAAAAGTATACTATGGCCTTCCCAGGGTCTCAAAATATGTCCATGCCAATTTCATCAAAATCAGGCCCGTGGTTTCGGAGACTGTTCAATGCAAACTAACATTCAAATCTTTCAAATTTATAATACTAGCTTCTGCCCGCGACTTCGTTTGCACAGGATTAGTATAAATTGTAGCCTATATGTTATTTTGATGTATGAGCTATATTATTATGAAGTTTCATTGAAATCTATTCAGTAATTTTTCGTGAAAGAGTAACAAACAAACTTCCATCCAGACATTCGTGCTAACTTTTGCGTTTATAATAGTAGTATGATTAGTATAGACAAGACTATAAATTTATATATTATCTATTCCGGGGTAAAAGTTATAATAAAATATCATTATGAAAGTTAATTGGTTAATTTACACCTAAATTGTGATATGCCTATTAAAAACTCACGCGTTTATGTCTTTTTTATGACAAGTTGTTTGAAAATTTAAATAATGTTCTTTTTATGTAATTATTTTAGAATCACAAAAGTTTCAGGTTTTTTTTGCTTTTTTTATAGGTTTTATATAATTTCTTTGTAAACTCTATTGTACGTTATTATATAAACAATAATCTCTTCTTTATTTTGAAGTCGGTTAAAATTAAAAAAAAAAGAAAAATTTCTACAAAACTTTGGTTATTTCTCCTCAATATCTATGTATTATTACTAGTACCTATAGTAATAATAATAATAATAATAATAATAAACGCTTTTAATGCACACAAAAAGATAAATAGAAAAAAAGAACAATACAGGTAAACACAAATGTATGTACAAGGTAGGCGGCCTTATTGCTAATAAGCAATTTCTTCCAGGCAACCTTGTGTTGCAGGAAAACAAATAGAGAAGAAATATAGGGTGCAGGCAAAAACAAATTACTTAAAAACGAAATTAAGCTAATTACAAAAAGCAAATAATACAAAATCACTTAAGCTAAGTATATAGGCATTGTATAAAAAATAAAAAATAAAATAAGAAATTAACGAACAGCATAGAATAAGGTGACGGTAACACAGCTAAGGACGGGTGGAAAGAAAATGACTCCAAACTTGACTTTTAAAGGAGTCCAACGTGCGAGCACTTCTAATACTCATAGGCAGAGCATTCCACAATCGGACTGCATGAACAGAAAAGGAATAGGACAGGAAGTCAGAAGTATGAGGTGGTATAACAAGGGTAAGATCGAAGTTAGAACGTAAAGTGCGACTTGAAAAAGAAGGACGAAAGATAAAGTAGGAGCGAAGATATGGTGGCGCGGAGGGTAGAAAAAGGACAGAATAAAGGAGAGAGAGAACGTGTAAGTCTCGCCGTCGACGAATTGGTAGCCAGTTTAATTGGGCACGATAAGAAGAAACATGGTCAAATTTACGTAGGTTAAAGATAAACCTGATGCAAAGATTTTGCAGACGCTCTAATTTGTCAAGAAGCTCCTCCGAAAGGTCCGCATAGGAAACGTCAGCGTAATCAATAATAGAGAGCAACAGCGACTGTGCCAAAACGACTTTCGTACTGGTCGGAAGGAAATTCCGGAATCTATTTAACGAACCATACGCAGCAAAAACTCTTCTCCGAACCGTCTCCACTTGTGGCCTCCACGCTAAACACTGGTCAAAAACTACACCAAGGTTCCTTACATTTTGAGCAAAAGGAATCACTGTGCCACTAAAATTTACTAACGGTAATGTAGAATAATCAATCCTTGAAACAAAGTATGGGCTACCAATTACAATTGTCTGTGTTTTCAGAGGATTAATGACTAGACCATAAGAGTTACTCCAACTGTTGATAGTGATAAGGTCATTGTTGGTTAAAGCTACAGCACTAGAACGTTCACTATAGTATTATATTATCTATCAGTATCAGACCAAATAAACTTTTTTATGGTCTGATTTGCTCTCCAAAACATTTCTTTTTCTTAATAATAGTTGTTTACTGACGTTGTAATGATACTTGTCGACTAAACTTATGATAATATTATAGTAGGTCCAATCGCAGTTTGAATAATTATTTCTTTTCATTAGATACCACTGCATCTAATGAAAATAAATAATTATTCAAACTGCTAAAACAGGGTAAAACGGAATATTGTAACATTATTCTCTTTCATCGTAACTATTGTTACTTGACGCCCTCTAGCGGTTTATTGAAGTATTATTTGACTCTGCTACAAACCAGTTAAGCTATGCTACGGAGTGCTTTCTGAAGGCTGTACTTATTAAACTTAAGAATTATAAATTGAAGTATATAGATGGCGTCACATGCGGTATTTTGAATGCTCTTCGTAAAATATATGACATGAACTATTGTTGGAAATCGTGGTTTAGTAATGTAATATAGTACATAAACAATACGCAGTGTTTATGAAACGCAAAGATGATTAACATTCAAGTAGGTATATTTCATATCTCAGCACATTAAAAGTTTTTTTGGTATGTGCATACACACAAGAGAACCATTAAACGTAGATAAATTAACAACTTAATATTTCTTTTAGCGTTATTATTCCACGGAAAAGGTATAGGGCCTATACCTTTTCCGTGGAATAATAGGCAGACTCATATATCGCTATAGCGACAGCAACAGCGTTTACAGCATTAATAATACTAATACTAATTAACTACTAATTTTGTATGTATTTTAAATGAAATAAAGGAAATACTAATATGTTTTCACGCTCTCACCAATTATCTAGCCCGAAGTAAGTATCATTAAGAACTTGTGTTATGGATACTAGATAACGGACATTTTTTTTAATATACATAATTTTTGATATTTTATAAATAAACCTTAATAAATATATAAATAACTATGACTCACGAACAAATATTCGTGATCGTCACACAAATATTTGGCGCTACCAGGATTCGAACCCGGACGGCTTGATGTGTAGGCAGCTATACTGACCACTCCACCACGACGGCGTCAATTGTTGTTTTCTTAAACATAGTGAGACGATAGTCAGGCCCTCAGTACTTTTCGGTACGAAATGGTGGTAGGGTTTTGACGATTTAAAAGTACTTAGCAAAGTCCATTTAAATAAAGAGCTTTTCATTTCATTTCATTACAAGTACAGCTTCCTTCTACTCTCGGCCCTATTATTACATACCCGGGGACTTGAAGGGCGAGTTTCTGTATCAAGAAAAATAAAATACAAAAATTTAAGTATCCCCAACACGAAAAAATCTAAAAGTTAAAATAAGTTTTTCTCTCGGCCTTATTAACTTCATTGAAAGAACATATTATTAAAGATATACCTGATGACCTTAAAACGCCTAAACATATTTTGATGAATTGTAACTAAGAACCATCTCGATCAAGTCAGCTTTTAAACAAAAAACTGCATCAGAATCGGTCCATTCGTTAAAGAGAGATAAGTTCGCCCTTGCAAACTGTATTACCGTAATTTTGTTATTTTAAGTGCATTAAAGAGTAAATATATAAATATATAAAGAGTTACGCTGCCACATCAAACTCGTAACATATTTTTGCGTCGCTCGGGGGTTAAAAATAAACATTGTTTTATTTGCTAAGCGAACTTTGTGGTTCATAAGTTCAATACAAATTGCTTGCCAACTGATCTAAAGTAATCTCTATAACTGTAGATAAAATATTGAAACTGCCTATAATAGACGCGTATTAGACAGACACGCCGTATGTGAACGACAATCGGGATTGGATTGAAGCGGTATTAAAAGTATATCAAAATAATGAGCGACAGACTGTAGTCCCGTCATCAAGCTATTAACTCTATAATAGCAACTTCAATCTTTGTTTGATAGTTATATTACTGATAAGAAAATGCCAGACTTGCTTTCGAGTTTCAATAAGGATAGCTCATTAAATTTCTTCTTGACTAATTCTACTAATGTATTGTATCTTTTTTGAGTTCTGTATGTGAAGATAATCTAAGGCCAAACGTACTTCACTCGGAAACCCCAAAAGACTCAGTTCCTTATCTTAGTTACGTATAATTACTATGTCTCTAAGGGACTTAGCCCACTTATTCAGTTCTGTTCAGATTTTCTCCATAGAAAAGACCGTTTTTGTATGGGGCGCGTACGCGTCCGTCCAGCTGCGGAAAGCTGAACGGATGCGAGAAAAATTAGAGAAAAGCTTATTAGAGCTTAATAAGTGTGCTTAGTCCCTAATATAAGTTGTGCTAACCTTTTTACTTTCTCGTACCTCTACGTAGTATGAACAGAGGAAGTCTTGTAATTGTCAAAAAATATGACCTCGAGATTTTGACGGATTTACACGTTTTGGAGCTCTCTGAGTCCAAAAATACCGTGTTTGGAATTATGTTTGTGTGTGTCTGTGCGTATTGCAACGAAATTTAACATGCATGTATGACATCAAAATATAAGGTTTCTTTCAACTTTTGAGTCGTTTTCGGTATACAAGAAAGTCAAGGGGAGACCACTCCCGATTTTTTCTTTTTGATTTTACTAATATCATGGTAATAAATTCTACATGCACTTAGTCCGAAGTGAAAAACGCTTTCCTATTTTGATACCTTTGGCTTTATTATCCCTGCTAGATGACGTTCAAGAGAGTTCTTGTCAATAATGTAAAAAAAACATGTAAATTTTTCCTTTTGCGAATCAGATTAGAAAAATACATTGTTTTTGGTAAAACCACTACATATACACTTCTAGATAATAATAAAAAAATTAATGTCCATTCAAAATCTATTATATCGACAACACCTTTCAATAACAACCGGATTTTAAGAAAATAATATTGTGATCTGCATAATTTTAATGTTTATTAGGAATCCCCACTATAGTAGATGCGGATATTAGGATTTTTTCTAAAATTGAGGCCTGAGAATAATAATAACAATAATTTTGACTTCAATATTATTACCTATTCTACAGTAAACGTTGAGAGGCATAGTCTTATTTTAAAAAAATCCAGCTGGCTGAATATTATTCCATTAAAAAACAAAACCCGGACTGGTGAGCTAAGCTATTGAGTAAGTACTAATTGTGCGTAGACGAAGTCGCGGGCAGAAGTAATATAGTTATACAATAAATAACAGTATAAAAATGAAAAAAAAAAACTTAAATACGCTAAAAAATTTGGAAGTGGCAGAACTAAAACAAAAGTTCTAGTTTTTGCCTTCAAGAAGGTCTCATCTACGACATCCGCTTTAATAAGTAATACAACTTTATTTATTCAAAAATGTTGTTTATTAGCAGTTCTGGTGTTGATTAGTAAAAATACCCAAATTAAATGGCTTTATGTGCCGGTTTTAAAAATTTCCTATAGAATGGACTGTATATTTAGAGCTATATTATCATAATACTTAGTACCTAATAGAATAGTTACACCTTTATAGAAAGCTTCTTAAATTGAGCTACTTACTATAATTTTTAAAGCCCCCTTTTGATAAAAAAACATGTTTTTTAATCATTTGGCTGACTAATCAACGCCCAGCCCAGCCCCTTGGACATAAATAACTGAAATTTTGCACAGAGGATAAGGACAGATTTTTCGAAATTCGACCTCTAAAGATAGACTATGTAGGTAAGTTTGTATGGGAAATCAAGATTAGAAGGGCTATTTTGTTCGAATCTGCACATGAGTAATCCTATCGATAATGAGTACATGATCGAGGATTTTTCAAAATTCAACCCCTAAAAGGAGGAAATGGGGTAACAAATTCTGAAAATTTACATGGATATTTTTTGTCATTATCAAAGATAAAACAGTGAAACTTTGAATTTAGGTACTTGATAAGAAATAAATAAAATAATTATGTGTATGGTCATTAAAAAAATTAGTTGGTACCGTAAAAAAAAATTAAATGCAAAAGCTAGTTATTAAATCTATACCTATATAGTATAAATAAAAGTTTCTCTTTCTGTAGAACTTTTAAACTATGCAACGGATTTCAATGCGGTTTTCATCAATAGATAGAGTGATTCAAGAGGAATTAAGGTTAAAGTAAGTACCCCTAGTACTATCCGTGCGAAGCCGGAGCGGGCCACTAGTAAAATAATAAATCTGGAAGAAGCCGCATGATACGGGCAGCGCGGGACATATCGGGTTTGATTTCTTGGGGCCCTTGGGGTTATTATGTCCAACAGTGGGCGTCTCTCGGCTGACATGTTTGACGATTTGACGATGACGATTAATACTAAATGTGTAATAAAACTTCTCTTCTTTTTGAAGTCGACGCAAAGTTTTTTTAGTTTGTGCTTAGATTACTTTTTTGCTTTAATTTAAGGGTTTGTGTGCCTTGTACGCTTCAGAACCTGTAGTGTAAGATTCTTTTTAGTATAAACGCAACTATTTTAGTTGCGTTTATTAGGTACACTTAAAACTTACACTGCTCTTAAAAATCGAATAAGTGTATATAAACAGGGCTTCTACACTTATTTTCTAGATAGCTGTATGCAATGGGCTCTGTCGCAAGCGGCTATAAAACGCGGTAACCGGTATGCTTTTGTCACACAAAATAATCTTAAATTGACAAAGGTCTTCTAAAATCAATAGATATTAGGCTCGACTGCGCCGGCGGTACGTACAAATGTCAAGGTTAACGCTATATAATAACATAATATTTAACTTGGACTTCACATATTTCACCATTTCGTCTTCCATGCCTACACTGCTTTTTATAAAAAAGGCCTAAATTAACCAAGCCAATATATTCCCCCAGCTGCTTTCCCTTTCCCGTAAGACAGAGCAGCGTTAATAGACATAAAAACCTTCCGGACAAACGAGGGAAGGAGGGGGTGAATCTTACATGGATACCCTAAGAGCCGGCCCCATGGGTTTTGTCAGACTCTTACTGACTAAACACCCCTTTTTGCCTATTGCCAAAATGGCTATTGGGCTATCGGAAGCAGCCGCCCCCTCAGGAGGGTGCACACGCTGCCCCAGACATATAGACTAGGGCACCATAGCGGGTCCGAACGCATGTGTGTGAGGGGACTGTTTACAGTGGTGGAGAGCCACGCGATAAACCTGGGTTGCCAGAAGGGCTGAGAAATTAATCTGAGCACACCCCCACCACTTCTGGTGCTATCCTATGTGTAACCATTTTAGGTATTTTAGACTTTTCTTTTATAAAAGGTGTAGCAATAGCAAATGACTACCCAACGCTATTGTTTGTAAGCGCAGTTGGAGTTCAAATGAGAAAATAGCTTCAATAGCCACACGAGATTATACTTATCTAAATTAAATAAATAATATTACTTTGCTACTTAAAAAAATTACCGAATATGCTAAATATTTATAGGACAATTTGGAATTTAAAATCTAGACTATTTATTTTAATACATAAAATTGGCAGCCCTCTTCTAATTTGCTACCTATCCGTTAAAGCCGATTGGATTGAGTAAGTATTAAGTTCTTTTTACTATACAAGTAATAACATCTGTACACACACACCTAATTTGCAATAAAGATTTGTATTTCTCATTCGATTAAGATTGCTTTATTTGTCTGATACCTATTAAAGCGTTTACCGACTACGACTTTCAGCAGACAACGAGATGTTGTGTATGTTACTTTAACTAAACACTTATTTTTGTATAAGTAGTCTAGATAATTACTGGGCATGGAAGGCACATCATCTTAGTCCCCAGGATGGCAACGCACTTGCAGTGTTAAGTGAATTGTGGCCGTCGTGATGGAGTGGTCAGTAACGCTGCCTACACATCAAGCGGTCCGGGTTCGAGTCCTGGTAGGAGCAAACGTTATCACACTAACGTTTGCTCCTACCAGGACTCGAACACGAACATTCGTTCACGAGTCATGGTTATTTATGTATTTAGTTAAGTTTATTTATAAAAATATCTATATCTACTTTTATGTATATTAAAGTCCATTATCTAATATCCATAACACAAGTTCTTAATGATCTAGTATAGTATTATATTATCTGTGATGATACTTAATTTGGGCTAGATAATTGGTGTGACCGTAGAAATATAATAATATAATAATTTTCGATTCATCAATTACCATGAATAATGCAAGTGTCTATAGGCAACGGTAACCAGTTAACACCAGGTGGGCCGTAAGCTTGTTTGTCATCTCATACCTAAACCCTTTTTTTTTTTCCAATATTTACCCTAATATTGTTAACGCTGTTAACGCGTGATTTATAGTTCGAAAAGAGATTATCCTTCGAAAATCGGTAAAAATGGCATGTTACTACTTTGACTTCATATCGACAATACTGCTAAAGGATTTCGCAATTAGATTTTTACGGCCGGCCGTCTGCCCGAATCCAACCCTCCTTGGGAACGACTGCTATCATTCAACAGCACTCGGGACCACCAGCCTCCTGTCTACAGAAGCACGATGGAAAATCGAGGTGAAAAAGTTCTCGTTCACCCATCCGAGTATCGACCGCTCACTTGGTAGCTTAACTTTCGTGATCGTGACTAAGAATGTACGACCGCGGCGCCATCGCCATCAATCACATCCATGTTACTACCACAATATAGAGAACGATACAGTACTTTGACTCTATAGTGACGAATCGGCGCACGCACACATACAAACGTCGTTTGCACGGCCGCTAATAAGAGCCGGCAATACGGCAAAGGAGGCCGTGTAAACGACGTTTATATGTGTGCGTGCGCGTCGATTTGTCACGATATATGGAGTCAAAGTAAAGTATCGTTCTCTATATTGTGTTACTACTTATCGTCCTCTTAAACTGCGTGTGGTCCACACGCATAGAGAATGAAGGTCGCTATAGATATAATAATATTGCCTTACCTATGGCGTGAAAGGTTTGTTTTTAACGGCGAAGCTATTGGCCTTCATCTGACTGACTTGATAGTGAGTGAGGGACCAGACGCTTAGTTTTTGATGATTGTGGGTGCTACTAGGTGGTAGACCCATATGTAGGGTCGTCTGGGTAGGTACCACCGCCTTTCTTGTTTCTGCCGTGAATCAGTTCGCTGTGATTCGGATTGAAGGGAAAGGTAGCCAGTGTAATTACTGAGCATCGAAGGCATCTTAGACCCTAGGATGGCAAAGCATTTGCAGTGTTAAGTAATTTACCCTTAAGATTGCAAGTGTCTATAGGCGATGGTAACCACTTAACACCAGGTGGGCCGTAAGCTTGTTTGCACGCTCGTAGTATAAAAAAAATCATAGCTGGCAGCGAACTTCACCCAGCACCCTCAATCACCGAGGGACCCTTTGTGTTTGATGATTGTGGGTAAATTAATTTTAAAATTTCCTATAAATTAACCGCATTCCTGGTCTACTGGTTAGTCTGGTTACTGGTATTGAAACCGAGGTCCCGGATTCGATACCCAATATCACTGATGGTTGGTGGTAGAGCTTTTTTTTAAGTTCGCCTGGACAGCTACTGCCATCTTATCTTAGTCTGTCACCATGACAATAGTGTTATATTATCACAGCGGCAGCGTAAAAAGATATCCGAAATGCTAAAATGATTTTGAGTGTGTAACATCTGAACTGGTTGTTGGTTCTAGTTGGTTTGTCTACGGGAGAAGTGTTAATTTTTGGGTTTGGTGGCCCTTTTGTGTAGGCGACAGGGCTGGCAACCTGTCTCTATTTTAGGACATTGTATGGCCCATACTGCTTGATGTGGTTTTGTGTGTAACCGATTGTTACATGAAGCTCCGTTCGATCCCTTTTAGAATTGTGAGACGTCTAAGAACTTTAATAGAATGGATTATTAAAACAACCCGTCCCCCAGTGTTTGAGGGGTCAAGTTTGCATGAATTTTTTACTTTATTAAATTTAAAATACATACAAAATTATATTTCTAAATATTTTATAATGTATAACACTAAAAAATATAATATTCAAAAATACAAAAATGCAGTTTCCCATCGGAAGCAAGATCAGGGTCCCGGCTACCGGTGAAATTTTGACCTTCATATTATTGTTTTATTATTGTAAACTGCGCTTAGAGACCACACGCATAGAATAGTGAAGGCCGTCTCAGATTGGAATTACGATCCTAAAGGTAAAGGTTAAAAATCTTAACCAATTTTAGAAATATGCGAGTAGGTATAATAGGAATTGCAACTCAGCAGTGCGAGTGTACCGGGCTAAGGGATTTGCTCCTAATCAAATAAAATATACTTGAATTATTAAATGTCTTAACCTAAATACTGTTCCCAACTTTATTTGGGGTAGGCGTATATGTAGGTATTTCTTCTTCCTTAATTTTAAAATTAGCCGTCATCTCAACTTTAACGTTCTTTTCATACCATATTTTACACAGTCTATCCAACTTTTCTTCAGTATTCCTCTTGCTATAATTATCCATCTAAATGCATGATCATATCTTTACTTATAAAACTATCTTATGGTAGTTACATAAACTGCCATTAACGTTTGCTGGTTCACCTTAAGCTTAAGACCTTAGAGCCATGAATAATGTTTGGTAATTAATTAAAGTAGTATGTACCAACTAAATTAAAAGGTACCTGTCTGTATTGAGAACTTTATTATTGGTTTCATTGAGTTACATGGAACGTAGGTTAATCAAATTATTATTTGAGTTTGAATAAAGCCTCATAAGTTGGTATTATCTCCTCATAAGTTTATAAGCGGATAAGTATGTCTAGTACACTTCTGTGTTTATTAGTAGTTAATGAGTCGTTTACATTAATGATGTCACCGTCTTCCCTCTATAGTTCCCCAATAGAGCCTAGCCTATGCACACCGCATTATTCAGTTTACATAGCAGTTTGTTTGTGCTTGACTATAATATCCCACCGAAAACATTCTGTAAAAAACTAGCCAATTCTCAATGGAGCTGCTTGTTTATCTCTAAAAAGTAATGAAATCTAGACAAAGTCGTGCCAAGTCTTACTTACCTTACTGCGATTTCTTTATTATTATAGATAATGTTGTGTGACTTGGCCGTTGAACATTCTTTATACGTTAGTGGGTACAAGTCAATTTTGTTTACACGTAATCTTGAGTTGTGTACCCTTCAACGGTCAAGTCACACAACATTAACTATAATAATAAAGAAATCGTAGTAAGGTAAGTAAGACTTGGCACGACTTTGTATAGATTTCATTACTTTTTAGAGATAAACAAGCAGCTCCATCGAGACTTGGCTAGTTTTTTACAGAATGTTTTTGGTGGGATTTTACTTCTTTTTGTAGAAACGTGGGCATATTGATTTATTTTATTAGATTTTCTTATTTGACACAGTTTTTTTCTTTTTAGGAGTAGTTTTTTTTATTATTACAAAATCTTCGATTATCCTAGTTTTTATAGTTTTCCCTTTATGTGGCCATTAAACCCTAACTCTGTACCAAATTTCAGCTCTCTGAGTTTATGGGAAGTACTAGTTCTATTTTGATGATCATGAGTGAGTGAGTGTCATAAATGCGAAACTTTGCTTTCGCTTAACTTCGGAACTAAATGACCTACATACTTGAAATTTGGGATTTTAAGTATGTGATTATAGGTTACTGGATGACGAAAATTTCTGCTTTCTGGTCTTATCCAGAGGTTCTCAAATAGGGGCCTGAAAATGCGGCGAAATGGTTCCAGTAAAGGATGGTACGGCAATGTTTGCTTCGCGCTCGACTTGGCGGGGGCACTGCCGTGCCCCCAGATTATATTATCAGTGGTGCTTGAATCGTTACAAACGCGGGATACCGGCACGTAACCAGCTCGGCTTCTCATGGTCATAAAGGGTGTACGTACACAATAACTGAAACAATAATTTATATCTTTTTACTTTTAAAAAAATGATAACAAAACACATGTAATGAGTGCTGTCTCGACTGACGTCATCCTGCTAATATTGAGGAGCTTCTGCTCAAAAACGTACTTTTAGCTAGAACGTTTGTATCGCGCGTTAGACACGCATCAGCATCGCGTTTATATCGATACAAACGCGATACTGTAAAAATCATATCTGCAAAGGGAAGGCTTAATAAAAAATGTAGGATAAGAAACATCGCGAAAGTCACTAAGCACCAGCTGATTAAAGCACTTTTTTCAGCCATTTTTATATGGTGCAGAAACGCGGACACTGCTAGAAATAGAAAATAAAATGATAGTGAGGTGAGCCACCACAGTCATAGCACTCCCTCATGATGATCACGATTACAATCGGGTTTTAGTAGTAGTTGTACCTTATCACTGGGCCGTGAGACTCACAACGGTGCACTTCGATCCACCGGGATCCTTTGTGTCTCCTCATTCCTTATACTCTTGTCGTTCCGGCCTAACCTAACTGAATCCATGGTCTTGGGGAGCCTGTAATGCCTTGGATAAGCTATGCCCAGGATATTCATTCTAAGCATGGCTATGGAATCGCAGTCATCGCAGTTCCGTTGATCCCCGGTAATATCCACACGTTCGTTGGTAGTTACCGATATCATAAGTACCGATCATAGCAATCACGGTCAGGATGCTGTTACCACTTCAGCGAATTCTGCGCACCAGAGATGTGCATTTCTTGCGCATTGTAGCAAAGCAGTTGACCCGTGCTTGCGCAAACATCCCCGATGCGCTACAGAAGCGAGGCAGGCCCAACAGCACTTAAGAAAAAAAGAATATGTTCCTGTGGGACACCATGGTAACATTTTTTTTTCTTTGTCCTACCCTACTACCTATTTGTTTAGGGTCGGTGCTATATGTTTTTATATTGAGAGTAGGTACTGTTATAGGTAGACCTCCTGCCACATATTACCGGGGTAAAAATAACCTATGTTTTCAAATTAATTAAATAGGTATTTAAAGAAAGAAATACATTTATTGACGAGCACAAGAAAAAAACATAATTCGAAATTAAATTTAAAAATAGAAAAACCAACTTATTGCAAAAAGAGGAAACACTGGGAAAAAAAAACAAAAAATATGTATTAAAAAAATGAAAATAAACATGTTCCGAAATAGGCCAATGGGTCCCTGCCTCAGCATGTGCTTCTACGACGTAACACCGTAGGAGCGCTGTTAGAACTCTTTCACAAGAGCGAGTTTAATCGTCGATTCCTCGAGCGGAGCGAGATCGCAGCTTGCACGCGATGGGTCGCGGCGTGCGCGCAACGATATCGCCGCGAGTTATTAACCGCCGCGATAACTAATAAATAATAAATTTGTGAGGATCCCACTTGGAGTAACCGCTCAGCTGAAAGTGACAATTTTGTGCTTTATCGCAGAAGTGTTAAAAATAATCCAAAAAAAAATATACAAATATCTGAGAATGTCCAAAAATAGTTTCGATTACCTATAAAATAATTATTATAGTGCCATTATATTATCGCACATATATTTACGTGTAATCTAAGGAACGCTGTGCAGACTACAAAACGGTGTCAGAATGAGGGTAGATTGCTACTAACAAATAATTGTGCGAAGTCTGCAGGTATTCGCCGCCAGCACGTGGGGACTCGCTGCGAGAACGCGGCGTTATCGCGGTGGTTAATAACTCGGGGTGATATATCGTTGCGTGCAAGCAGCGAGCCGCCGCGTGCTCGCTGTGATTTCGCTCCGCCGAAGAATCTCCGATTAAAATCGCTCTTATTATGGCAGGGCACCCTTATTATGGCAGGGCCTTGCACTGTGACGTTCGGATGCTCTTTGAGTTTGGGTCAAAAAGTATTTGTAATCCGTATAATCAAACAAACTGTCGTCCTTTATGGATCAGAAAGATGGGCATTGGTATGACACGAATGGACCAAGTGAAGAATGAGTACATTAGATTTACTAGGTGGTAATCCCATATGTAGGGTCGTCTGGGTAGGCACCACCGCCTTTCTTATTTCTGCCGTGAAGCAGTTCGCTGTGTTTCGGATTGAAGGGTGTTCCGTACTGGAACAGATTTATTTATACTTTATCATTTCGTAGCATAGATTATTGTTTTCATTTTTTCTTATAACAACACAAGTGGTGGATTAATTTAATATCACTGATTGATATAAGTGGGTATAGGGAGATTTTTCCTACGTCTGTTCTGGAAGCTTCCCTCATCTGTGGGTTGTGCGTGCTAACAGCGCCACCTCAGTTCCGAGATTACTACCGACGCGTACGCACCCTTACGCACCTACAAAATCGCACAATCATCGCGACGTTCTCACCGACTGGTTATATCAATAATTAGTGACCTGTGGACCTTATGTGGAATATATTTGCTGGAAATAGTGCGCGACGAGCTTGGTCTCCTGTTCTGTGCCTAGCCCTCGGATCCCGGAGCGTGGAAGGAACGACCACGGTAAGTCTCCCGACCCCAGCTTAATATCCTACATAAATCTTTGATCCGTTCGATCCGGGTTGATATCTTCCAGTCGTGTTGTTATATAGCAGTATTACATACTCATTTCTCACACGCATTCTCGAAGCCATCTTTGCTACGCAAAATGTCTGACGAAGAATCGCCGTGCGAACAAGATTTATTCGAAAGGGAACTCATTCTCGATGAACTTAAGCGTACTTTGCAGTTTGCGGCTACCGACGAACAACAGTTTCGTTCGCGAACTAGCGATTTAAATTGTCACCAACGGAAATTTAATAAAATTCAAACTAAAATTGAAAAGACCCTCATCAAATTAAAATCTTTTAATAAGGAGGAACAGATCAAAATTCGTAACGATTTCAACGATCTTTATTATGCAATCATTACTAATTTAAATAAAATAAAGAAAGGGGATGAAGAGCAAAGACGCATGAGCCGACCTTTCGCTTCCCCTACAGTCCAAGCTTACGGTAGTAAAAATCTGCCTACTTTGCCCTTGCCAAGTTTCCATGGCGATCCTACGGATTGGCCTTCGTATTTCGACTTATTTCGTTCATTAGTTCACTTCAACAGTGCCTACACGGATGCAGAGAAATTTAGATATTTGTTACTTACGGTACACAAAGAACCACATAATTTAATTAAGTCAATTCCGATTACTGACGAAAACTATTCCGTAGCATTAAACATATTAGTGTCTCGCTATGAAAATAAACGAGTTATAGCTACCAAACACCTCGATAGAATTCTTGATATCGAACCGTGTTCTGATAAATCCAGTCATAGTATTCGCCAATTGCTAAATATCTACCAAGAAAACATCAGAGCACTAGAAATTATGCAGTTTCCCGTGGAACAGTGGAGTTTTTTATTACTGAGTATTTTATTACGTAAAATACCAATGAATACTCGTAAACATTTCGAAAGATCATTGTCAACCCCGTCTCACATACCAGATGTCAATCAATTAATTTCTTTTCTAGAACGGGAAATTTCCGCTGAGGAAATAATTAATTCTACAAGCGGTCAGTCATCAAAAAATGCGGGTATCCGTAAAAATTATATTTCAAATAACTCGTCACCTGTCCAACGATCGTTTCGTTCATTTGTTGGTAATGTTACTTCGTCTATGAGCGCGCCAGACAAAAATCGACCTTGCGACAATAGTGTCGTAAAGTCCAAGTTCGTTTGTGTCTGTTGTGATGCTCAGCATTCCTTAACAAAATGTTCGCGTTTTTTAAATTTAACTCCTCAAGAGAGATATTCATTAATACGGAATAAAAATATTTGTTACAATTGTTTGAATTTGGGTCATGATGTGTATCAATGCAATTCTAATTTCGTTTGTCGTACATGTCATAAACGACATCATAGTTTAATACATTTTTCAAGTCAAACCTCAGCTGTTGCGGTCACTCCTAAGGTCTTGGTGCATAATGCCGTTTCTCTCCCACCTACGGCGACGGAGAGAGATATAGTAGCTTCGAATGACTCACAGCAAGTTTCTACAGACAGCGATAACGCTATTCATAATTGTTACGCATCCAATGTTCCGTTTATTCGTACAACCACAGTTCTTTTATCAACGGCACTTGTCGATGTATATGTAGGCGCGTCGAAGCTATCAACGGTGCGTTGCCTCGTAGACACGGGAAGCCAGGCCAGTTTTATTACAGAAGCGTGCGCACAGCGTTTGGGAATGACGCGTAAGCATATTAATATTCCTGTATATGGAATTGGCGAAACTGAAGCAGTGCGACCTAGAGGTTTAGTTTCGTTCATTGTTACACCTAAAGGTAAAAATCAACCTTCAATTTCGGTCGATGCTTTAATATTAAAAAAATTAATATCGCACATGCCAAGTGTACCATTACCTTATACGGAATGGTCACATTTGAAAGACCTTAACTTAGCTGATCCCCATTTCCATATTCCACACCCAGTGGAGATGTTGTTGGGTGCGGACGTACTATCCCACGTATTATTGGGTAGCATAGTTACGGGTCCACCAGGTTCACCGATTGCGATGAATAGCATCTTTGGTTATCTATTATTAGGCAAACTTGATATTAATCGTCCGGCGCCGACTCCTCTACAAGTTTGTTATAGCTCAGTAGATGACGACAATCTTCAGAGATTTTGGGAGCTCGAGTCTTTTCCTGAAAAACGCAGTTACACTGCTGATGAGGAATTATGCGAATCCTTTTTCAAAAAGACGCATACTCGCGATGAAACGGGTCGTTATGTGTTAGCTCTGCCGTTCAAACCGAACGCTCCTCCTCTAGGCGAGTCCCGACAAATCGCACTCGCTCGCTTTCGTAAACTTGAATATCGCCTCGAACGCAATCCTAAGCTAAAATCGGACTATCACGCTTGCCTCCAAGAATACTTGGATTCTAATCACATGGAGCTCGTAGATAGTAATCCCATCGCAGGTTCCCATTATTACATTCCGCACCACTGCGTGGTCAAGGAATCTAGTGAGACGACTCGCACTCGTGTAGTTTACGACGCCGGGTGTAAGACGTCTAATGGTTACTCGTTGAACGATATTTTACTAACAGGTCCTAAGCTTCACTTGGACATAGTCGATGTAATTTTGAAATTTCGGGTTCATGCTGTAGCCTTTACGGCCGATATCAAACAAATGTTTAGAAATATACTCGTCCGGGAAGAGGATAGGGATTTTCAACGCATCTTGTGGCGTAAGTCTGCGGAGGACCCTATTCAAGATTATCGCCTTCGTACGGTCACCTTCGGAATGAGCTCATCGCCATTCCTCGCTTTGCGAACTATACGACAGTTAGCTATCGATGAAGCGGAATTCAAGCGCGCGGCACCCGTCTTATTAAATGACGTTTTTGTTGATGATGTCATCTCTGGTGAATCTACAGTAGCTAGGGCTTTAGAGCTTCAGCAGCAGCTCATCGATATTTGTAAAGCAGCTGGATTTGAATTGCGAAAGTGGCATAGTAATTCACCAGCGGTACTCACTTCAGTACGGCCGCCAGAGTGTCATGGTGAGCGGCCCGCAGTAGTCCCATTCGCTGAAATGGAGAAGGACGCGAAGGTCAAGGTCCTCGGACTGCAGTGGAACCCCGGAGCCGACTCCTTTAATTTCAAGGTTCAGGTTACTTCTAGTGAATGCACTAAGCGAGCTATACTCTCCGAGATAGCTAGGATATACGATCCGTTAGGTTTTCTGTCGCCTGTAACATTGTATGCAAAATATTTGATTCAACTATTGTGGATGGCCAAGGTTGATTGGGATGAGGTTCCACCCGTCGACATTGTTAATTCTTGGACATCTTTTACTAACGAGTTAGCACTCTTATCCAAAGTATCGTTCCCGCGTTATATTTTTCCTCCGTCAGAATTAATACAACTTCACGGGTTTTCTGACGCTTCTGAAAAGGCTTTCGCAGCCTGCGTGTATTTGCGTCATACTAGTCGTGACGGTCGTATTCGTACTTTCCTAGTTATGGCTAAAACTCGCGTGGCTCCACTTCGTGTGCGCCTAACTATTCCTCGTCTAGAATTGATGGGAGCTCAATTATTATCTAAATTAATAGAAAAGGTTTTACAAATCTATAGTAATCATATAAGCTGCGAACATGTGTATGCTTGGTGCGATGCATCGATCGTGTTAGCGTGGTTACATTCCCCACCACACGAATGGAAAACTTTTATATCAAATCGCACCAGCGATATCCTCTCTCGCGTTCCAGCAAGTTGTTGGCGGCACGTGCCGTCGGCAGACAACCCCGCTGACGTGGCGTCTCGAGGCATGCTGCCTGCCGCATTCGTTAAGCATGATTTGTGGTTTAACGGACCTACTTGGCTTCGCCAGGATCAGGATTTGTGGCCGGTGCGTAAATCTGAGTTTAATACTGACGAAGAAAGGCGCACTGTCAGTATTCAGTCGTATGTAACTTCAACATGCCCAGTAGGTGACCTAGAAATTGTTTCAAAATATTCTAGTTTAGGAAAACTCGTTCGAGTCACATCCCTAATATTTCGATTTTATAATAGGTGTAAAAGGGTTACCGAATATTACCCAAAATATATAACAGTGCCTGAATATAATTTTTCTTTAAAAAGTCTTATTTATTTAGTGCAACAACAAAGTTTTGGCGAAGATATTAAAAACATTTCTTTGGGTAAACTTCCCTCACACCAATTACGTCGTTTAACTCCATTTCTGGATGATAATAATTTTTTACGTGTAGGTGGTCGAATTCACAAATCACTTTTGTCATATGAATCGAAACACCAATTAATTTTACCTAAGAAACATGCATTAACGAATCTTATTATTGATCACGCGCATATTAGTCATCTTCACGCCGGACCTCAAAGCGTACAATATTTGTTAATGCAAAAATACTGGATTTTGTCCAGCCGTGATATAGTGCGCCAGCGCATACATCGCTGCGTTTCTTGTTTCCGCGCGCGTCCTATCCGAAATCAGCCGCGCATGGCACCGTTACCTGTGACTAGGTTGCGGCCTGCGCGTCCCTTCATAAAAACAGCCGTAGACTATGCCGGCCCATTTTATGTGCGGGCAAATAAAGTGCGTAACGCCAAAGTAGTTAAATGCTATGTTTCGGTTTTCGTATGCATGAGTGTTAAGGCTATCCACTTAGAGCTAGTGTCAGAGCTTTCTACCGAGGCTTTCCTAGCTGCTTTACGGCGCTTTACGTCCCGTCGAGGTTTATGTACGGACATACGAGTATTCTCGGACTGTGGAAAGAACTTTGTTGGGTGTAACAACTATCTAAAAGAATTGTACGCATTTCTACGCACTGACACTGTGCAGTGTGAACTTAATCAACAAACACTTCAACAGGGTTTAAAGTGGCATTTTCAACCTCCATATGCAAGTCATTTCGGTGGGTTATTCGAAGCAGGTGTCAAGAGTTTTAAGCACCATTTACATCGAGTAATTGGTACTCGCACTCAAACTTACGACGAGATGCATACCCTTCTATGTCAAATAGAAGCCGTGTTGAATTCTCGCCCGCTGTGTGCTATGAGTACGTCTTCTGTGGATCCCCTACCTTTAACTCCATCTCATTTTTTGATAGGAGAACCGTTAACAGCTTTGCCTGATGTCTCCTTGGTTGACGAGAGTACCAACAGACTTACGCGTTGGCGTTGGGTACAACAATCGGTTCAACATTTTTGGAAAAGGTGGAGTAGAGAGTACCTCCATGAGATACAACAGAGTCAGAAGTGGCTTCAAAATCGCGGTTCTCCCATTAGTGAGGGCACTGTTGTGGTGGTCAGTGATGACAACCTTCCCCCCCTGCAATGGAAACTTGCGCGTGTCCTTGCTTTGCATCCTGGCTCTGATAACATCACTCGCGTAGTAACATTAAAGATAGGTAATACAACCTTCAAGCGGCCCGTTGTTAAGGTGTGCCCGCTTCCCTTAGAATAGTAACTTGGTATACTTAAATCGTTACGAATTCATCCTAGTACTTAAGTTGTTTTTTTATTTTAATTTCAATGTTCATTAAAAATTTCATTCCTGTTAAAGGCAACTACGTTCCTTTAAGGTGAGCGGCATGTTCCGTACTGGAACAGATTTATTTATACTTTATCATTTCGTAGCATAGATTATTGTTTTCATTTTTTCTTATAACAACACAAGTGGTGGATTAATTTAATATCACTGATTGATATAAGTGGGTATAGGGAGATTTTTCCTACGTCTGTTCTGGAAGCTTCCCTCATCTGTGGGTTGTGCGTGCTAACAGCGCCACCTCAGTTCCGAGATTACTACCGACGCGTACGCACCCTTACGCACCTACAAAATCGCACAATCATCGCGACGTTCTCACCGACTGGTTATATCAATAATTAGTGACCTGTGGACCTTATGTGGAATATATTTGCTGGAAATAGTGCGCGACGAGCTTGGTCTCCTGTTCTGTGCCTAGCCCTCGGATCCCGGAGCGTGGAAGGAACGACCACGGTAAGTCTCCCGACCCCAGCTTAATATCCTACAAAGGGAAAGGTAGCCAGTGTAATTACTGGGCATGGAGGGCATATCATGTTAGTCCCCAGGATGGCAAACGCACTTGCGGTGTTAAGTGATTTACACTTAATATTGCAAGTGTTTATAAGCGGCGGTGACCACTTAACATCAGGTGGGTCGCAAGCTTATTTGCCATCTCGTAACATAAAAAAAAATTAGAGGAAGTTTGGAATTAGTACCTACTAGTGGCAGAAAGAATGAATAACAGATTGGCGTGGTATGGGCATATAATGAGAAGAGATGATGAGCATGTAACAAAGAAAGTAACGATAATGAATGGGAATGGATTTAGAGGGAGATGAAGACAGAAGAAAAGATGGATAGATTGTGTGAATGATGATATGGCAAAGAAGGGTGTTGATGTTGAGAGGACGGCTGATCGAGGAGAGTGGAAGAAGAAAACATATTTTGCCGACCCCAAATAAAATTGGGAGCAGGGCAGACGAAAGGCAAATGATGATGATTGTAAACCGTATAATCAATGAAGTACAAAACTTATCAAATTTAATAAAATAACAGTAACTGAGTATATCTTTCACCACAGCGACCTATTTAAGCAATATCAATAAAATGAATAATAATTCGATGACGTGAGTTTAAAATAAACAAATTTGTAATTGTAATACACATAAATTTACGACTTATTAATTTAAATACGTAAACGCAAAGGCCATAACCGTTTAGTATACACAGACTTTCATAATGCAACTCCAGTTGGATACTGGCAATAATTTAATTTGCAAACTAAAGCGCATGACATTTCCTAATCAGTGCTACGGTATCAGCCCGACTCAACTTCATTGTTGTGGAGTCACCCCGTGTGTATCGGGCGTGAAGGTCGTTCGCAATCGCAAGGGTCGCAGCATGCGCGCGCAACCTGCCGCCTTCTGCGCTCAGTCGATCTGCGTCTCTCGTATCACAGCACGCGGTCGCGAACGCCAACCGGGTGCCGGCAAACGTGCCGCCAAAAATCAACTCAAAAAATAGTACCGTTCCATTCGTTTCACTAGAACACGTCTAGACGAAAACGAAACGGAGTGCTTTTTTTTTAACGCCAATCTTGTGAACTTATCGATTGCTCCTGAAACAAATGACAAGCGACAATTAAGGTGAGTTTAATCTAATGTTGTGTTGATCCGAGTTAGGCAAACGTTTTCGCGTAGTCCACGTTAGTTTGAAAGTATTTCAAGGAGACCCTGCTTCTCATTGCTCTGAGATGGAATTAAAACTTGAGATTTTTATCATAATTACAAAATTATTGGAAAATGCCACGAAAACACACGTTGCGGCTATTTTAGTGCATTACGTTCGTTGATTACCTTTTATTGTTTTCTAATGTACTTACGTTTATCCTCTTTACTTATTTTGACAGCTACTACCTGCTTAAATAGTGTTTGTTTCCTCTGCTTTTCGGTGTAATTATTTATTTTGAAATAAATATAAGTAGTTAAAATTAGTTGACCCAAATCCAAAAAACATTTTTAATATCAAACTTTTTAATACCAACAATATTGCAGTCTTTACTTTATAATGCTGTTTTTTAAAAACAACTCAAAACAAATAACTTATTTTGTAATTGTATTAATAGCTTAATCATTTTATTTGCGCATTTTAGTTGCTTAGGTACCTATATGTGAAAGGAAGGTATTTAATAAGCGCAAAATGTATCGTATTATTTTTCCTATTTATTAATATATTTGTTGTAGACAGGGAACATTAGTTTACTACTCATAGATACCTACATAAGCAAGTCAAGTTTTTACTTAAAAAATGAAAGTATAAAAGTTTAGCAGGTAGACACTTTCGACAAACTAATAACGTACGAAAGTTTCGCAAACTTTTCAAACCCAAATCAGTAACACGAATACAAGAAAAGAAAAATTAAAATTACTTGCATTGATATTACCCAACCCCATTATTATTCTATTGCTATTTATTTTCCATCCAACAGTTGCCTGGAAGAAATCGATTTTTAGTGATAAGGCCGCCCATTGTACAATCACTTGTTGAACTATGTTTGTACCTTTTTTTCTTCTTTTGGTATAAAGTTTATTCATTCATTCATTTATGATATTGTGAATGTTATTATATGTGTTACCGGCCAAACCCAAATTTAGGACGAACTAGTTTTTCCTAGGCCAAACCAATTAGTCCTTTATGCGATTTGGAGATATCTAGTGGCTGAGTGATGGGTAGGTTAGGGTTATTTTTTTTATGACCAGGCGGAGTGCACATTTTTTTTGGGAGAGTCTTGTGTTTTATGCACCTACATGGCCGAGTGATAGGTAGGTTAGTGAACTGGTTTGGCCTAGGAAAAACAAGTTTATCCTAAAATCGGGTTTGGTTTGTAACAAGTAATCAACGAAATTACTGATTAAAAGTAGCTTTTAGTCCATAAGTTTCACAAGGCATAGGTATTTACTAGATTATTTATTAATTTACTAGCTTTTGCTGACGACTTTTTCCTCGTTATCGTTTTCCCGAAGCAGTGAATTTATTTCAGAGGAACATAATATTATCGCTTTAAAAAGTATTCTTAGTTTCAATGCAGGCTATGTTCTACCTGTCTGTGTACCGAGATTCATCCAAATCCGGTATCAATTTAAAGTTTTAGGAACTTTTCGGAAATAAATGAAAAATATATACTTATATTTCAAATTTATCAAAATTAATCAATTTGAATAACTTTGTTTTTCCGTCCGGGGGCCGCGGCCGGGCCAATCGCGTTGCAGAGATGGGAGCAGGAATAACCTGGGACTTAGTTTCCCAGGTATGCGGCCTCTTTAAAGAACATACAGAAATCTATATTAAAAAACTTATTAACAGGAAACATTGTCTTGCAATATAATATGCTTAAAATACAAGATATTGTTTCTCTAAAATATAACCTAAGATACATACAATTTAAACAAGCACGACCACCAATCAAAGGGGTTTTTCATAACGATCGCAAAAGTTAAGTTACTATGTATAAAGGCAGATTTACACAGTTAGTGTTAACTCTCTGACCTAGTGTAAATTGATTTGGAGTCAGTACAGCGCTGTCGCGTGAGCGCTATCTTCAATATTCTCGCTTCTTATTGACTGCATTTAAAGAAACGATGTGGTCAGTTCTCGGTCAGCACTGACGCGTATTACTGACTCTTTACTTACCCTGTGTAAATCAAAACTCGTTTTTCGTCCATGCTTCGGAAAATCTGAAGAGATGTTAAGCTGGTAGTCCCGGCTGCTGTAAAAAGATGGCAATCGTGAAAAGAAGTCTCTAACATGATTTGTGCTTGGACAGAAATAGCGACTTGTAAAACCACTACAAGATTACACACGTTAGTAAGTAAACCAATAAAATCCTTATTTTTTATTTAAAAAAAAATCATAATTACCATCAAGGTGACAAAGGGATTGGTCCACATAACTAGTTTTTGTTTGCTTCCTTTATATTATTTTTGAATTTATTTTTCGACCTCAAAATCAAAATGCACTTCCGTTATTTGTGTCGAATAAGTTTTTTTAGTTCATAAAATTTTAATACCTTTTATTTTTCGGTGGAAATGATTAATGAGGTATTGGGTCACGTTATTGGCCATAAACTCAAATGCTTACCAACACAAGTGATTAATGAGGTAAGTTATTATGGCTCATAAAATCAGCACATTTATTAGGTTTCAGTTTAATTAATAATACATTAATTTCGATTACGATTTTTACATAGCAGAAAATACGCGAGAAGTTTGGGTTGACAAAAACCCCTCACGTGAGCTACATATATCTGAAGTAGAATCGATTGCAGTTACCCAAGTGAAGGAAAATTTTATAGCATTTAATTTGGTAGGTACAGTTAACAGCAGGTATAGCAAGTACAATATTTATTGACAAAATTTGACAGTTTGTAACCTGAAGTGCTTTTGTCTGTACATTTTTCCAATATTTTAAAGCGTGCAAAATAAAAATATTAACAAAAGCAACGTTTTTAAGAAGCAAAACGTTTTATTTACAAATAGTCTTATTATGAAAAATTTTCAACATTTCATAATTATTATGGATCAGGATCTGCTAGGTTAACGAGAAATCCCTTGGCAAATCATGTCACACAACTGTAGCGTTTACTACAGCTTTCGGTACCAGGCGACTAAATGCTGGAACAATATATCTCCTCCCCTGTGCTACTTCCAAACTGACCTTTAAAAAACAATTAAAATCGAGGTTACTGGACTTTAAAAAGTTTGGCATCCGCTGTACTATCTATTTTATTTATTGGAACAGAGTGGAACCTTGTTTTTTGTTTATAAATGTTAAGTATGTATTTTTATGATTTCAATTTAATTTTAGCATGTGTGTGTATATTGTAATGCAAATAAAATTATTATCTGTTTATCTATGAATTATTGCTAATTATTTATAGCAGAGACTAAAAAACGTTGTAGAAAGATATTGTAAAATAATATGAAAGGTATGCATATGATTTGTTTGTTCTATCGTACTTTCTCATCTGTATCAACGTCATTATAGTTTTAAAAAACATTTATCAGTCAAATACCGTAAGTCACATGACGGGTTCGTCAGGTCGCGATGGGAGAATGATGCGTTCGACAGAATGAAAGCTCATTAGCATAAATGTATTGTTAATGAGGAACTATATATATTGCTTTAACTTTTTATTGTTAGATACAATACATTATGCTAAAACATATTTCAACGTCATTATTATTAAAATTAAAGGGTAACCATCTATCAGTGAAATACCGTAAGTCACATGACAGGTTGATCAGGTCGAGTTGAGCTAGACAGAATGAAAGCTGATTAAAATTTGTATTGTAAATGAAGAAATTTTTAATATTATGCTCCTTGTTACACAAAAGAAATGCCTAAACATTTTGCTCAAACTTAAATAATAGGTTTCCTTTAAGTTTTTTTTTGTTTTTCGCCATTATCACATAGGTGTTAAACTTTTTTATGTTATATCTTCTATATATATATATATATATATATATATATATATATATATATATATATATATATATATATATATATATATATATAAATGAATACTGACTGATTGACTGACTGACATATATCAACGCACGCTGGGTCTAGAGGTTCCAAATTTGGTACGTAGGTTCCTTATAAGGTCCAGGTGTGCACTAAGAAAGGATTTTTGGAAATTCATCCTCTAAGGGGGTGAAAAATTAGTATGTAAATCCGTAATTTTTAAAGTAAAATCCATAAAAATTGATACATGGCTTTTCAGTTACAAATTAAGAAAGATGTATTTTAAAATTTTTGGAAATTCAATCCCTAAGGGGGTAAAATAGGGGATGAAAGTTTGTATGGAAATCCGTCATTTTTTAAGTAAAATCCATGAAAATTTGTAGGCATATGGCGCTTGGGTTAGAAGAAATAATAAGAAAATTTGCTGCCCGAACTAACTATTCTACGCGGACGAAATATTGCGGGCATAAACTAGTGTGTTAATATACATACAGTGGTTCGACGCCGTTGAAGTTGAGGAAAAGGCCGCTTTTTTATTTCATTATCTCAGCTAAATAAAGATCGGATAAGTATTAATAATAATAATATATTTCCACGCTCACATCAAATATCTAGCTCAAAAGACCTAGTGTTATGGACATAGATAACGGACATATATTTTTAATATTAATAACAATTTTAGATATTTTTATAAATAAATTATAAGCAACCATGACTCGCCAACAAATATTCGTGATGGTCACACAAACATTTGCCGCTACCAGGATTCGAACCCAGACCGTTTGATGTGTAGGCAGCTATACTGACCACTCCACCACGACGGCGTCCATTTTTGTCTAGACAGCGTGCAGTAGACATACAGTAGACCAGCGTCTACCAAACGAGTGTATGGCGGTTTGGTATCGCCAGCATCCCCCTCTCGTCCCGCGTTTCTCTCACGATTGCCCTGTCTAGACATGCTCGTTGGCTGACTGACTGTAAGAACTTATATAGACCGTGGTGATATACAGAATGAATTTTCATCCGCAGTCGCAGAAGTAATGATATAAGCGAAACTAATGAAAAATGTTAAATTTTAATAAAATATTTGTTGTTGCACCTTGGTTGAAGCGATAGTTAAAGCGATGATCATTTTTTTATTAATCAATCCAATGATGCAGTTTTTATCAAAATCGGGTTCGCGACTCCTTTGAGCATTTTTCGATATTCCTTATAGTTTAGGATTTGGCCGTGAAGGCCTACTTGAAAAATTCAGCCTGTATAGTATAGTATGAAATATAAAATATATTCCGGCGCGAAGAAGCACCTTACAGGTCAGCAAGGCAAAGGTGACTAGTGCGATCGCTCTTTTTATATAGAAAAGTATTTTCCTTATAAATTTGTCATGGACTTTGTAACGTTTTGAAGTTACGTTCATAACTAAGCATATTGTTAGTTATTTACTTGAACTTCTCATCATTTGTCATTGTCACTATTAACAATGACGAATAGTGGCATGAATGCAAAAAAAACAAAGGATATAAATAATAAGTAATATAAATGTGGTAGTAGGTACCAATTAAGAGTTGGCACTGGATTTTTTACATTAAACATAAACATGTCATAAATCAGAAAAATCCCGTGTGACTGTGTCCCGTGACTGCTTACTTACGTAGGTAATATTTCGTTACATAAAAAGTCAGTTAATTTACATTATAAAATGGAGTATACTGAAGTCAACCTCTTTTTATATTATAATATCATTGCATAGCAACAAAAAATGCATTTTTTAATTTTGGGCAACGGTAACACAATTTTATTACCATTATTAACTAACACTATTAGTTGCGTATTTGATTATGCTAATATAATTTTATGTTTGGAAAATAAGTATATTTTATTCATATTTAAAAATGGTAGAATTGTGTTTTTAAACTCAAACTTTCTTAATTTAGCAATGAATTGTACTCTCATAAAAATTTAAGTATTACGCCGAAAAGAACGGACAAGAAACAAGAACACTAAATATGTTCCTCCTCCTCGTCATCTCTTTCGTAATAACGTAAACCAAATGACTAAATATAAATAATTTACCTGTTCAAATCAAATAATAATTAATCATAACAAAATAAAATAATACAAATAAACTTTGTGAATGATGGTGTCTTCCCGTTTTATATTGCAACCGGAAACAAAATGAGTCAGGGCCCCGATCGCGGTAAATCATTTCAAATCGAACGCAGATGAAACACAAACGCTGTCAAAGTTACGTTTCTGTTAAGCCCTGTCCGCACAGCGATAAAATATTCGCGCGGAAATAATATCGCGTTCAATTTGAACGCGATATTATTTATCGCTGTGCGGACAGGGCTTAACAGAAACGTAACTTTGACAGCGTTTGTGTTTCATCTGCGTTCGATTTGAAATGATTTACCGCGATCGGGGCCCTGGAGTTTATCCCGAGTTCTTGTTGTAATAACGCGAGTTGAGATACTTTATTTTTAACTCAATCTACCTTATAATTTATTGTCATTAATTTTTCACTTGGAAATTGGCTAAATGTGATGTATGTACAATAAAGAATATTCTATTCTATTCTATTCTAAATGCGTAATCCCGCGAAAGCCATTAATTAAGAATGAGTCGATCAGGCATTTTGAAAATGATACGAAAATGGTTCGCAACATCTCTGGATTATTTTATTGACTGTTTTATGTAGGTATCTTTCCTTTTCTTATTTGTAATAGTGGGTTAGTTAGTATAGATTGCCAAAAAATATTATAACGATCTTTTTTCGTACATCTACCACGGAATAGTATCAAATATAGCTGGACAGAGAGAGAAGCCAGGGCAGTGGGGGTGAGTGTTGAAGCATCAGGGTCCTCTTAAAGCTACACCTGGATCACAAGTCCCAGGCACTGCTCCTAGATCCGATGGACCCGGCACCAGGACGGCGAATCCATAGAATGCCAAGAGTATTCGTCTGGATTGCTACCTTATAGAAAGAACTTTCTCTATTTTGGTAATAAAAGTTACAAACTCCTCTGAGTGACAAAACTATGTGAAAAGATTGATCTGTTATTGGTAGTCTACTAGCTTAATGGTGCAACTAGTATGCGTATATAGGAGTGTCCTTCCGAAGTGGTCACGTTGAGTCGACGCGGGCGCAGCTCAGTTTTGAAACACCGAGGTCGTCCGGTCCAGCTTGTGCAGCGATCATCTCAAGTTGCAATACTATACCACTATAATATTAAACATCTTAACATGGATACACATAATTAATATGAAATGATATTTATTAGCTTACATAATATAAAAATGTAAAATAAGTAAACGAATGGTCATGTAATCTGCAACACCTTTTAAGAACCCGCAACAGCTAGAGCCATTGTGTCAATGAACTTTTGATCAGTGCCCGGCTGGGTTCAATTATATTTTTATAAGGTTTGATTTTTCAACCCTCCTTCCCGGTTCGTTCCAGCAATCGTTCCCAAGGAGAATTGGTGTCCAGCCGGTCGTAAAATTAATGCCAAAACCTCTAGTTGTTGTCAATATCAAGATGTACTTAACCGACCCCAAATAAATTGGGAGAAGGGTAGGAGAAAAATTATAGGACTAAAATATAAATTTACAAACATAACTCATTCATATTGTTATGTTTGTAAATTTATATTTTAACCGTGTCTTATTATAAGATACTAGGCTCTCAATTCACCTGGTTTTGTTGAAGGCAGAAGGGTATTTCTCTCGGAATGCTTAACAGACAGAGGAATGTATATGAAGTTAAGGCGAAGCAGTTAGGTAAGGTGATGGAAGCGAAGAAAGCGGACTAAAAAAAGTCCTAACACCAATCAAAGTAACCTCAAATTGTACCTTCACCTGGATTTCGACCCCAGGAGCTGTGGGTTTCAGATCGGTGGGGAGACTATCAGAAAGCTAAGGCGGTAAACGATAAATTAATGTATCTATGTATGTGTCTAACTTGTGATACTTAAGTAGACCACAAGTAAGACACGATAGTCTTTAATAAATTATATTGAAATCTCCAAAGTTCTACAAAAGTTCGAATTTTCCTCTTCCATTATACCTAAGTATAAACTACAGACTAGACAGAATAATTACATTTGTTAAAAAATTGTAAAGATTAAAATATTCTCTTCATTCAGTGTTTTTAATTGATATTCTATATATAATTGCAATACAGTTATATAAAATAGTTGCATAATAATTGGGATTTTGAAATCTATTTTTATGCACATAAGAATGATACAAAAATTCAAAGAATATTCAAGACAAAACAGAGCTATTATTTTTAATTGCCGAAGAAATAATTTGTTATGAAAAATAACTGTACTTCTTTCAAATATCACGAATTTGACAGCAATAAAATACAAGTACAGAGTCCAAAGTTCAAAACTTGTGTCACAAAATTTCCAACGAAGAAATGCGTAAACCGTCGATTCTGCTCCACGTATCAATATTTGAACAAAAAAGTAATTGTTTGAGGTACTTTTGTAGCTTCATCTCTTTTGAATACCATTAAAGTGACAGGGACAAAAGAATCCGTATACGACTGGATTGACTGGTCGCCCGACGGTCAATTTTTCGGTAATCTCGCAGTAACCTACGTTCTTTCTACGGCGCTTTCTCCCTTTGCCACTTTCACTAATGACCCAGTGCTTTTTAATAAAACCGTTTAATTTACTGAGTTTTTTTTGCTAACAAAAGTTGCATTATTATGATACAGTTCGAGAATGGGGACGATTTCTTTTGTTTTAAATGTCTGGACATGCCCTTTGTGGAAGTTTTATGGCAAACATTAAATTGCCGTATAAATTGAGTGGCTATAAACCAAACCAAATTTGCAGTGGTTTTAACGTTTACTTTGATGTGACAACTAGCAGTATTTATTTTGAGCTTTACAGCAGCTTTGTCTCGGCAATTTTTTTATGTTAAAACTTGGGCTTAACTTTACCTATTTGACAAGAAGTTCTCATTAGCGTTTACTTGACAGATATTTTATACAAAACTGTTGATTTAACTGCCTAGTATCTCCTAATAGTACTTGTGAAACATACTGTTAATATATACTGTGTTATATTTATAAATTTTGAAATTTATTTCAAATTGAGTTACACCCTAGTTTTAATGAGATCTTTTTAACTCAATCTTCAGTACAACTTAAAGTTTATGTTTTGAAATATCAATACTTCTAATTAGCATTGGCTAAATGCGTAATTAGTAAACCAGTAATTAAAAAGATAAATGTAGTAGTCATACGTAAAATTCTGCATTCGTCACTATAAATTTGCATTTACAACATTGACAGTCCTTAGCAGATTAAAACTTACGTTGAAATTGAAAAAAATAATTTTATAATTTGCATGATTTACTCCCAGCTAGTCAAAAATTTAAATTTGGGTTTTGGTATTTGAAAACCATCACAAACAAATCATAATATCAATTGAAGCTCTAAAAATTATAGAAGGGTGCTGGTGATAGGTGCTGGTGAAGAGAAAAATAAGAGATAAGAAAATAAAATTAAGAAATGAAAATTTTAATTATCCCAGAAACTATCAAAACTCCATCTAGGGCAAATCTCTGATATAATGTATACTTGATAATTAACATAGTGTTTTATATGCGTTCACTGGCGGAGAGGATTATCATTTCTTCAATTCAAAAAACAATGGAAAATCAAAGTGACGCACCATTGTGATTCTTATTGTACAAGCAGTAAAGCCGTATTTAGTGGGTGCGTGTCAGTACAATATGTATGTTGACCGTTAAAATTATCGCCCCTACTGACACCTATCTACCTGTGATTGAGGAGTGGTGATTGAAAGTACTTTCGATTTTCTTCTGGCACTTGTATTTGTACTGAAGCTTTGTTAAATTGTTGGAACTTGCTTTACTATGTAATTAGTAATGCGAAACTTAATTTTAAAATAGCATATTGAATTATATATGCTTTATTGCAAAAAAGAAACAACGATATGAATATATGTGAGAAAATTTGATTGTACTTTTGTTTTTTAATTTTTCGGCGAACTTGCTCCCAGACAACTCTGTCAACTGTGCTCTCAACCCTGTTTCTGAACCTTTTATTACGGTTAGCACTCGTACCGGAGAAATTAAAAACCAAAGTACATGGTATAAATAAGTCTTGTTATTTTACATTTTAATTTTAGTGACCTAGTAAGGTTAAAACAATGAAATTACACAACGATTTACTTTTGCAAATTGGTACATAAGACGGCCTTTTTATACTTGACGGGGAAACTCCTGGCCTTCATCTTACCTGATGTTAGGTTATGAAAAGGCCCGAAACTAGGGTTACCAGATGAAAAAAACAAAAGTCTGCAGAAATGGCCGGAGATTTTATACAGTTTGAGAATTTTCTATCAAACGTATTATTATCGTTTTTATACACTGCGGATCGATATCGAATCTAAGTAAGATAAAACTAAAAGTATTAATTTTAACTGTGCAATTATTACCAAAGGAAGATTATTTTAGTTTGTTAAACTTTTAATTAAAGAGATCTTAAAAATGTAAGCTGCGTTTTATTGCAAAACTTGAGATATCATGAGATTTGCAAAATCCGGCCGCAATTCTAAAAAAAGTCGCAAAATCCTAAAATCTCAGGAAGACAGAGTGTCGCGATCAGCGGCCGTACTACATAACATGGTTCTAGTTGAGCATGCTGTAATATACACTATTCATTGCGCGCGTCTTAAGGACTGCGAAGTGATGAAAGCTAAGCACAGCCGCAAAGGAGATCTGTCGAATCGCTGAGTTACGTATTCACTTGACTTTATCGGTAGGCGAAGTGGCGGAAATGTATGCCCACAGGGCATACACTTGTCGCGAGTTGAACGCCGGCTTGGCCTATCTCCTTGTATAATCAAATCTGTGGGGCATACACTTGTCACAAGTTAAACGCCCGCCGGCTTGGCCTATCTCCTTGTATTATTAAATCTGTGTTACGGACTAACTAATTTATACCTACCAGATTTGGCATAAATACTTTCATGGGGATCAAATTCAAATACTTACATCTTATAATTTTGATTAAAATTAAAAAAAAGGTATGTAATGATTTTTCATAGCGTAATACAATATTCTTATTTAATTGTAATACAATAATATATCTTTCCTTTTTAAATTCTATTCAAAATTATTAAGATGTTTTAAGTGACGTTTCTTACATAACATAAAGTATCAATAGAACTTTTTTACAAATAGTTATAGTTAACTAGCGCTCTGCCCGCGACTTCATCCGCGTAGAGTTTTTTACAGGTGAAAGAATTTTTGAATTCGGTTCCGTAGTTTATGAGTTTAATCTTTACAAACATACAACCTTTTCTCTTTATAATATTAGTAAAGAATAAAACTTGAATAACCCTACTATTAAATTCGATGGTTTTATAACGGAACATATTAAATTTAAAATTGCCTGCGGGCTGGCCCCGCCTAGTTTAGAGTCCAACAAGTGTAAAAAAAGTACTATTGAATGACCAAACCGTACAACGGTTACTTTTATAACGTATACATGAAGAGAACGGTATATTCGATGTGAGTGCATTCTTATTAATTCTATATGTCGGTGATGGCGCGGAATTATTTTTGTTAAATATTTATAGTAACAGTTAATTATTTAAACATATTTAGTTTTTAAATATTCTTCTGTATGTTGCGTATCTAAGTGTATAGATTTTAGGGACCATTTTTAAATCCCAAGATACTTTTTATTCGTTAGCAATCGCACTATTTGTAATAACTTTAACGACAAATTAAAATTACGTTGTCAGTTGTAATGTCGTATCTTGTATTTGATTGCAAGTGGAGTTTCTCCCGTGTTGAGAGACTTAATTTTTAACCCAAATCAATCGTACTATTTTTTTTTTCTTTAGTTTGTGAATTCGCAGCTTTAGTTACATTTTCACTTGACATTGGCAAAATGCGTACGTTTAATGTGACGCGTCGCCATTAATTAAGAATAGAATTGATTGCAAGTGACGTTTGGTTAATAATTTAATCGACTGTTAATTTATATCTCAGGTTTGAAAAATTAGCCCTTAAACTTGTAATGCTATAGTTTTTTCAAAAATGAATTTCTTATACTTCGTTAGATTTCATTTTTTAATTTGAGTTTTTCTTAATTTTATCAATAAACCGCAAACTTATCAGGATCTTAAAACGCATAATAACATCGTGGAAATATTATTTATGTGACTTAGATGCTAATTCTAAAGCAATTCAATTTGTTTTTTTGCAACTTAGTTTGTTATGGTATGGTAAAAACTTACTAGCCACTTTTTCTTACGTGAGTGCTACTAATTTCGAAACCTACCAATGTCAACAAAATTTCAAATCGTAATTTTGAAATACCAATATTGTCAAAGTCAATGGCTGAATGAATCGTCTCTCAACTTAAGTTGGAAATACGTGGCGCTTTCAAAACATCTATCATTTAACAATAAGAATAACAATAAGTTGTGGCTGTTTTAATTTTTAAAATAACAACTGTTTTTCTACATCTCGAATAAATTAATCTTTTAAATAAAAATAATGGGGTATTTTTTTAAATCCTTTTTGTTAATACTTTGTTACACTGCAGGTCAAATCTCTCCCTCACTTTCCGCTATTTCTGGTTGATTTTTGTACTGATGATGACTGGGTAAAAATAGAATAATTCTATGAAATCCGTCAGATGGATTACCAAAAACATTAGACACGTATTTTTTGGAATCAGTAAATATTTAAAAAGGCAAAGAACATCAAATTTCAAGTGTAGGGATCGTGTCGTCACGCTTTCGTAAATAAGTATACTTTCGTATACTTTGTGCGTGACGTCATACGACATTATTTGTTTACGTGTTATAAGAAAAAGTATATGTTCATTATTTTTTCTTGCTCCAATTGACGTCCTAAAGAGGATGTTTCAGACATCATCCCTATTGTCTCGCATTATTATACTTACGATAAGAGTTTGATTGGTGATTTCTTCTAAGAAATTATGCCGTCGTTTTAAATACACTCCAAAATTTTCCTCTATTCATTCCAAATATTGTGATATTTCGGGGGCATGGCGATGTGAGATTTATATTGGTTTTCGTCACCATATCATATTGCATCTCTAATATCTATACAACATATTGCTAAACTATACCATGAGAACTAGAAAACGTGTTTTGACCAAATTATACTCGACCTACAAAATCAAGATGACATACAAAATAATACAAGAAGGTTCTTTATAAGATGCCTTATATAAAAAAAATTTGAATGATTGACAATATGTTTTTGGTTTCGTCTTAAAATGATTTTTATTTCATCATCATCAACAGCTCATATAATGTCCCCACCGAGGGGCTCGAGCCTACCCCACATTAGGGGCGATTAGGCCTTAGTCAACCACGCTGGCCAAGTGCGGGTTGGTCGACTTCACACACAATCTAAGAATTTCTTCATAGGTGTGTGCAGGTTTCCTCACGATGTTTTCTTTCACCGTAAAAGCGTCGATTAAACGTACATATGATTCAAAATTTGAAAACACATTGGTACGTGGCGGGGATCGAACCAGTGTCTCCCGGGTGGGAGACGACGCTCTTACGCGCTACGCCACCGACGCTTTTGAATATCGATTTTTATTTATAAAACTACAAATATACTATACTGAAGATCATCAGGGGTAGCTTTAGTGTAATGATTAAGGTCCTAGTCGGCCACAGAACATTAACATACATAGATTACGATCACGCTCTGCTCAGCCCCTCATGGAATTCCATGAGCAGAGCCTTAGGTAACATTGTGTTTCACATAAGACACATATGGCAACATGGACCATTCAGTGCCTCCAAATAGTGACAAATTGCCAGCCTGTCGCCTACATAAAAGGGGCACCAAACCCAAAAAATATCTAACAATAACAAACGTTCAGTAAACAATCTAACATAACATGAACCTAACAGAATCATTCTAAGAGAACGAACATTAACATTTTGAAATAAACGGTTAATATACATAGGCTCACAATAGATCATTTAGGTCACTTTGAAACAATTAGCATAAATTCACATACAAATAATAATATTATTATTTGATGGTATAGGTCATCTAATTAGTTCAGTCAGCAAAATAGGGAAAAGATTTCAATAATTTTGTGTGTCAAATGATGGTTATGTTTGGTGTGAACTAGGCAATTTGTTCACAAGACAGTGTCAAATACAAATAAGTAACGGGTTCTTGCACCAATACGGCTAAATCAATAGCTGTTATTTGATTGATCCAAATTTAGATTGCCAAGGCCGAGTTCGTTATTATAACTGTTAGTTATGATAATGGAAACAGTGGGACGTAGGTCACAACGTTCACAATCACAGCTTCTCTTTTTTGATCAGCTGACCTATGGAAGTAACTCCAGTTAACAAATAATACATAATTACGCAGATACAATTACACTCGTAATTTATAAATGGATTCAGCAAATCTTTAAGTTTTAGTAGTGTTTAGCAATTGCCCTAACACCCTAGGGTTAAACATTCCGGGTTAAGCAATCCGGGCTTACAAATTATTCTGTAGACTTTCAAATAGCTGTCGGTCTGTCGGTATGTATACAGTAACATATAAATACTTTATTGTATGTAACGAGGGATGTATAAAATAAAATAAAAAAAAGAGTTATTCCATTTTGCAAGAAAACTGCCCTATTTATATCTCTACTCTAATTTTGTATATTTTTCGCGGGCAAAAGCAAAATTCTGAAAAAATTGAAGTTCTGAAAAGTTGAATTTTGAAAAAGCCTGAAATACGTCTTTATATAAATAATTTTACTATTTTATTCGAAACTTCACAGGAGTACTCCTGTACTATGAAGTTTCGAATAAAATAGTCTAAATAATCTTGGTTCCCCACACAAACTTTCGTTTCACCACCTTATAGGGTAAGTTTTGAAAAGTCCTGTCTTAGTACACTCCTAGACCACTTATGGAACCTACGTGCCAAATTTGGAATCTCTAGACCCAGTGGTTTCGACTGTGCGTTGATATGTCAGTTAGTCACTTTCTTCTTTTTATATTTAGAACATGTAGAATAGACATTGTTATGTCGCTTGTAATGTAATAGGTAATACTCCCCGTAAAACTCATGTTATGATAATCAATGCCTATATAAAAAAAATGCTATTTACCACGCTATTGCAGGCTTAATCTTACCAAAGACTGTTTTTGTTGTAAAAATATTTGTACAAAATGTTACGTATTAACATGATAATATTGGTGTTTACTTGCGAACAAATACCAAACCAATTGAAATGGCAAAGTTTACATTGTCATCAGCAAATATTAACTATAACATCTCATTAGAGGTAAATTTCACCCCAAAAAATATTTACTACCTGTAATTAAATTGTCCTTGATCGGAACTGATAAGCACAGACGCGTAGGTACGAAATGGATTATTTTTTCGTAGTGTCGATTGAATGCCGGTCACGAAACGCACAATATTATGAATCATCAGAACATACATTCATCAAATTATGAGTGCAGGGTATATATGTAATCTGATTATCATATTTATTGTGCATGCTTTTATGGGCTGTCTTTTATTGTAGTTGCAGTAGCGTCACCCTGATCAAAAATCGGGAGTGGTCTCCCCTTGACTTTCTCGTATACCGGAATTGACTCAAAGGTTGATAGAAACCCTATATTTTGATGTCATACATGCATGTTTAATTTTGTTCACCCATCCGAGTACCAACCGCGCACTTGGTCGCTTAACTTTCGTGATCGACGGCTCAAAATTTGATAGAAACTTTGTATTTTGATGTCATACACGTATGTTAAATTTGGTTACAATAAGTTAAAGCAAAACGTGAATAACCGTCAAAATCTCGAGATCAAATTTTTTAATTACAAGTCTTTCTCTATACTACGTATACGAGAAAGTAAAAATGAACTAAAAACTAACTTTTCAGTCTTATCTACTGAAAATTTATATTGACCATAGATGGTCTATGTGGGATACCTTGGTGGGTCCTCTAACTTCTAAGGTAAGAGTAGAGTAAATTCTAGTGTGAAATCATCAGCGAAAAAGGTAAAACCATTTAAAACTTTGGCTTGAAAAGATGAGAAAAAGAGCAAATATTTTCCGCATCTATTATTAAAAATTAATCGCTGTTCGTTAGTCTCGCTAAATCTCGAAAACGGCCAGATCGATTTTGCTTTATAGAACCCATTTTAAAATATTTGTGGAAGTCCAGGTAAAGTTTATATTTTGAGAAAATATGGGAGAATTCCAAGAAAAATTGTAAAAGCTACATTTTTATTTTCCCGTACTGTTCCTATCTGTCAATAATTTAATGTCCATCCCCATCGTTCAAAAACAAATTTCATGCAATTGTCATTATTTAGTCAATGATAACGTAAGACGGTTCAACTACAATGTGTGGCGAGTCAGGTAGTTGTACAGAACAGCACGTTGGGTTACCACAAACTGTCAAATTTTCCCAATCGATTATGCACTTTATATTCAACAGCCTTAGGTTGAAAATCGTTTGGAGAAATCTGACAATTTTGTATAGCCCGACGTGCTGTTGACTGTACAATATAAAAGTTACATGCCAAAAAGCATTTTGACGAAGACCAAAAGTAAGCAGTCTACTTTTTCGTCCAAGTGAGCCGTCAATATTGTGTAATACGTTTCAATTTTGTAACTATTAAGTATATACCTTTCAGTAAGTGCTGGTTCTAAGTAAGTATTTCGTACAATTTGGCTTGGAATGTTAAGGTTTCAAAGTGATGTTTGGTAACAACAATTATAATACAACCCATGATTATAATATTACTCACTTTTTGCTAAGTACACGTTACATTGTAACTAAATATATCGTTTAAAGGTCTCGAAAATATGTAACTACCTAATTATTAACTTAACAAACACTAGCGTAGTTTAAGACACGAGTAAGATTTTTTTTTTTCTTTAATTTTTATTAAATATCTTTCTTATTTATATTTATTCCTTATTATATTATGTGTGTATTTTATTCCTGTAATTGTTTCTTGGTATTACCTTCTTGTATTTTGTTTCTTAAAAGCGTCGGTGGCGTAGTGCGTAAGGGCGTTCTCTCCCACCAGGGAGGCATCGATTCGGACCTCACCACGTCCCAATGTGTTTTCAAATTTTGAATTTATATGTACGTTTAATCGACTCTTTTACGGTGAAGGAAAACATCGTGAGGAAACCTGCACACACCTATGAAGAAATTCTTAGGTCGTGTGTAAAGTCGACCAACCCTCACTTGGCCAGCGTGGTTGATATAGTATTGTTTGTTTGTCATGAAATTATTTCTAATCAAAATCTCTCTCTCATTAAGAGGCTGCCAGAAGAGTCTTCCTTTAGGAATAAGTAGCACCGTTGTACAATTTTCTGTGCACTCCTTTAGTAATTGTCTGATTTTCTTTTCATTTTCGCTGCTAGATTATTGTGATGAATGTGATGGGAGCATAGATTTATCTATGGCTCGGAGAGTGTTCTGTCTGGTTTCTCTCTAACTCGACACGCTCATTTCCCTTCTTAGATAAACAAAAAAATACAAACTAACAATTGTACGTTCATTAGAATGAAACGTGGAAAAGTAATAGGTAGCTACATATTTAGTTCACAAGATTACTATCTAAAGATTGTGGTTCCGGAGATCCGCTTGGTTTGCGGTCACGCCCATCATTATTTTGAGAAATGTCTAGTGACACAATATATATGTCATTCACGCAACTAATTGTTTACAAACATGTGAAATCATTGTTATTAGTTTGGGGTGATATAAAAGGCAACCGTTTCTTACTGATCTATCAACACCAGCTCAAACACAAACGGCTCAAAATTTATCAGCTCAGATGATAGTTATTAAGGCGTACGGCGAAGAGATTTTCCAAATTAACCCCTAAGGGAATGATACAGGGTTCCAGAGTCCGAATTTAACGCACAGGAAGCCGCGGTCAAAACCTAGTTATAATTTTGGTTTTGCTAAGTGGTTGACAAACAAGCTTACGGTCCGCCTCATCATCTTCATAACAGCCTTTATAATTCGATCGACTGCTAGAACACAAAGACTCGCCTTAACATCGAATTACGTTTAGGCAGTAGTCAACCACGCTTGCCCAATGCGGATTGATGGACGGAGTATAAGGTGATCAATACCTCTTTGCTGATCTATTAGTCGCCTTCTACGATTTGTAATCTGAATCAAAAAATTCCATAGCTAAACCTGCTAAACAAAACACCGTCATTTACTTACACCTTTACAAAGTTGTTAGTAAATTATGTTTTAACTCATGTTTTAAGTATAAAATTCTCACGCACTTTTTACATGAGGTAAGTGACAACTAGTGTCCATTGTCTGGCTGTTGCGATTACAAATTGTTTTCTTGCTTACAATAAACCAAAGACTAAGATTGCTATTTTTTTACAGAAGTTAGAGTATTGATTTATCATCATTCATATTTTATCATTATTAGGAATAATTTAAAACAAGACAGTAACTCGCTGAGTTTCATCCCTGTTCTTCTTAGAGTACCTCTTACAGACATACGAACGGGATGGTTTAGAATCGGACTATCTTAAACGTACAAACTATACAGTACAAACGACGGGTGCCAGAAACTGTCAAAATTCTTCAATAGACTGAACTTTATGATTATGGAATAACGTTGAAAAATTGAACAAATTTAATAGTTTTGGATAGTCTGATCGTCTGTTGTCTGTACCTAAATGCTGGAAGAGTTCCAACCGAGTTCTTGTTGGAAGAAAACGGGACACCATTTTAACCAATTATGTATTTTATTAAAATTACTCTCACTAGACATTGGACTCAGTTGACACGCGAAGCCATTAATTATCGTTAAATCATCATCATCTCTCGGTTGACCGAGAGACGCCCACTGTTGGACAAAGGCCTCCTCCACGGATCTCTACCCCGATCGGTCATGCGCTGCTTGCATCTAGGGGCTTCCCGCGACTTTTACTAGATCGTTGGTCAACCTTGTGGGGCCCTACCAACGCTGCATTTCTCGGTATGCGGCCACCACTCGAGGACCTAAGTTTAAATGCCAAAAGATATTATATTAGTGAATAGTAAACATTTACGTGTTACACAGGTATTACCAATGCCGATTGCCGACGATATACAACAAATTAAGTCTTTGGTTTAGTAGATTCAATAAATGATTAAACCAAAGGCCTTGGCCTCGGATGATGATGGATTGGTTCAAGAGTAATTGTAAAAATATTTACTAATTTCATGTATATGTCATGGTTAAAGTCTAAAATGTATCTAACTTCCTTGTTAATTAGTACCTAATTTTTCACTGCTTTTGTTGTATTTTTAAGTGTCTTAAAATAAATATAAAAATAATTATTAAAGTAATTTTTCACTTATCACTTATTGCAAGTAAGTAATACGAATTATGAAATTACAGTAGGTATTTTATCGATTAATAATTACTGCTTTATCAAGAATCAGGCGTAACAAAGTAATGTGTTTTGTGCATATCACTTAGTATCCATTACAAAAGCTCTCAAAATGAGTTATGGCTTGTAATATTAAAGTACCTGTTAAAAGTACATTTGAAATCACATGATTATAGAATATAACTTTGTATTTTATACCGAATCTATTCTTTGGTAATAATATCTTTTTATCGTTACTAGCTGCGTGGAAGGTTGTATAGACAAAGACCTGTCACTTATAACGGCAACATTTTGTCGCTGTTCGAATCGACAAGATTAAGCAATTGTTAAGAAACTGCCTATTATTAAAAGCGGGTGCTGCTTTGAAAGAGGTTTGGAATTTCAAAAAGAAAATGATACATGATTGCTAAACTACTTGGTTGTAACTGTCAAATTTATGACCAACTGGTTAAGTTACGGTTTCGATTTCCAGTGCAGATGCTAAAATACATGTATTTGTTTGGGTGTATCTTTTACCCACTAATTTTTAAAATAATTACGAATATTTTGGTATTTAAATTCTTCGTGTAAGCAAGACCTCTACATTCCATAAGGCTTATTCCCATAGGTCTATCAAATCTCTTGTTTCCAAAATTTCTTGTTTTTTTTTGTTTATGTCGTTGCTCTTATGGATTTTGTCAAAGTCAAGTTTTCTGGTAAATAGTTACGATAAAAATTCCCAGTGACAAAGTTACATGATGCTACCTTAGCACACGGTAAAATTAAATTAAGTTATCTATCTATTAATCTCCCATCAATAAAATTGTTATCACAGTAGTAAAAGATCCAGTGGTAAAGCACTAAAAGTTATTATTTATTCTTATTTATAGCATTGTATTTATAGTTTAATTGACGAGATAAAAAGTTAACAATCTTATTAATAAAGATAAACACATATGCACAAACAATAAACAAAACAATATTTCTTATTCTATCAACGAAGCAGATAAAAATAATGGATGGGTTCAGAGACATGCCATTAATTGCATAGTGATTAGCAGTGCTAAGGTCGCGGTGGGTTGGATATAATAGTCGGTTGGAGTACACACAATTACTTAATTGTAAGATTTTATGCCACTTCTATTACACTTCAATTCAACCACTAAAGCGCTGGGAACAACTATGTGTGTACTTCAACTAATATTTAGTTGAAGACCAATTTTCAAATATGTATTTTTTTTATTGAACATAGAAGTCGGCGACATGAAATCTCGTTTAAAGCCAAAACATCCGAGCCACCAGTAAGTTTTATAATTTCGTTGTTTCGGGGCTATTTACGTCACTGCAACCTCTATAGATCTATTATGATTAGCCTTCAAGTAACTCCTACTGAGGCCTTACATGTACTATTTTAGCTTGGCAATGTCTAAAATGATTAGATATTCCCAGCTTGGATTGTTTTGATATCATCGAGAATGTGTCCTCAAAGCTCGGTTTCTTTTGTGAATGAGAGGTTCACAAAAGTACAGGTGCCATTGGTGTTTCAAGGTCCTGTTCGGAGAGTCTACAAGCTATAAGTCTCTTTTCGTCTTACGTCCGAGTATGTTATAGAGATTTCTGTTCAGCATGCAGTGGCCAGTCAGAGCCCTAATCATTACACTCAGATTGCCCCTGTTGAGCTTCAATAGACCCGGATTTTTTGGATTGGTAGGTTAATACCGAAAGTGGAAATATTTCACCCTGGTGGAGAAAGTGGGCAACCTTCAACAGACTTAGGAACTGCCTATGTTTTTCATCTCGGATCTATTAGACTTGTCATGTTGGCGACAGATTTAGGTCGGATGGTGGTAGCTAAATAGCTGGACTTAAATCAAGTCCTCCACTAACCAAAGTACAAATTTAAATGTTACAATTTGGTCACAGAGCCATCTCAGTGACTCTGAGACCGGATCAATAATCAATACAATATTAAAGAAAAACCACTCAGATACTCGGATGTTTAGGAGTGTAACATCTGACCTGTTAGCCTATTCTATAACTTTTTTGACAGATAAAAGTGACAGTCATCGAACTATTTACTGATCCACTACCACTTTTCTATAACGCTTTTATAACACTTGTCGTATAAAACAGCAATGGATATGTGATTCGCTCGGTGCTTATCACTTTCATCTGTCAAAAAATGTAAGCGATTAGGTCGGCTGGTGGTTTGATTTTGTTTTCTAGGTTCACTGAAGATTTAGTTAGGTTCTTTTTGATCTCTCTATTATGTAGGCGACAGGCTGGCAATCTGATACTATTTTGGAGCACTGCATCGTCCTTACTGCCAGATAAGACTTTAAGTGTAACCAAATGTTACCCAAAGCTCTGCTCAACCGTTTTGGGATTATGCAAATAACACACAGGTTCTGCAAATGCTTCCACGAAGCGATTTGTTTCCACTTTCATTATGCGAACAGCTAAAGAGTGGAACTCGTTGCGGAAGTTTGTTTTCCCGGATCAGTATAATCTGGACATCATCCAGGTCATAGTGAACAAGCATCTTCTAGACGAGCGTGTACCTTAGGCCTCATCATCGCTTTCCACCAGGCAGTGGTCAAACGCTCAGCTTATCCATAGTAAAAAATGGAAATGAATTTGGCAACAAAGCCCTTATTTGTTAAATAGAACTAGGAAAGCACAAAATTTGATCGTTTAAAGGTAACTCGTTTTTTACCGTTAGTTCTCTAACTTCAAAACACACTTTACAGACGCGTCTATTTATCACCTTAATTATTCCGAATAAACTAACTTTGATTTTTTATTTATATTAATGTTAAATCAGAAAGAGGTTTGCAGACTACTATTATTAGTACACTATTTTTAGTGCTCCCTTACTATTTTTAGAATAAAGTAGTAAAAAACTTCAAATCTTTTAATAATCTTGTTAGAGTAGTGGAAGTTGCTTGTCGAGGTACCTATCTATAAATAGTTTATAAAACTATTTTTAGATGTTTTTCAAGTTGCAAATTGAGTAGAAATACTTCTTAATATCTATTTTTTTATGTCTACGATACTAAACTTTACAGCTCATTACCTAAAATTTAAGTGCAGAAGTTCTTATTTTCTGCGGTTAACCAATTGCGGTTTTGAAGGTTTTAAACTATCCTTTAAGACTAAAGGTGTATTAAGAAACACTATTGACTCGTAAAAAAATAGAAGTTCTTACAAAGATAGAAATGAATTGATTAGTTTTATTGTTTTGAGCGAAAATAATACAGCTTTGTAAACTAGATATTTTATCAAATAGTAGTTTAATTTTTAGTCGATATAGCAACCTGCTTTTCAATTGAAAAGAATATATATTGTATTAATTTCAAATCAGGATAGTGGAGTACAAAGTTTATACAAATCAGAATGATACAACATCACTTGATGGAATAGTAAATGGTCAATATAAAATGTGAAAACGAATTATGTACATGTATATTAGAAAAAATCTGAGAAGAAAAGATACGTACGAGTAAATTATGCATTACACCAAAGAACATACAAAAAGTATTGACCATAATTTTATTATTATTAACATTTCTACAAAAGTTAAGTTCTTACGATGATTTTTGTACACGTAAAACATAATCATTTCATATTAAAACCACTACAATAGTTGGTTTAGAGATATGAAATTATTTTATTACGAATTTGAATACTAATGCCAAGACTTAAAAGGCTTAATGGAGTATTGTTTCCGAACGCATTGTTACGTCTCCTCTTAATAAACAAGACATGAACTTTAAGTATTTGTTAAGAAAGATATTTTTTGCTGATTAATTAATTAATTAATTTTATCTAGTGCACTAAAATGATGATTTATGTATAGGTAATTGGTTAGAAAAATTTATTCTACAACAGTACCGGAATTCCCAAATAAATTTTTGTTATTGTTGCTTAATTCAAATATTATGTATGATAATATTATATACATAAAGATGCAATGACCTAGATTAATAATATTTAAAATTCAGTACAAGTTAAGTATTCTAGTGTTGAGACATTTTATTTCGCAATAAACAGGTAATATTTTATTTTCCTACTTAGTGAAGTTATTGTAATTAGAAGAAAATAACCAGTTAGGGAATAATGGCCCTAATATAGGATACTATAATTTCATGTTCTAATATATAAAATCGTCCTCATAATTCCAAAAGGGATCAAGCTGAGCTTTAGGAAATATTTAGTTTAACATTAAGCCACATTATGGGTCATGTTTGACTCAAAATTTGACACGTTGAAAACCTGTTGCCATTTCCAAACATTCAGACACGAAGTTATATTGGTAAAATATAAGCTTCTTGCATTCAGTGAACTAACAAACAAAAATCGATAACGGACAAATATTACAGTGTAAAACAAATCAGTACTCAGGATATCTTTTAATAAAATATTGGCAAGATCTCATGAAGAGTTACTTATCAACTTGCAATGATAGGTATCAGTGTTAAAGTTTAAGCATTATCAACACTAACAAAAAATTATACAGATCTAAAAATAGTGTGATTCCATAATCGGTTATAGTCTGATGAAGTTCTGACAATTATTGGAGTATCATAGGCAACTTTTTACCTGTTTATTTGCCTCAGTTTTGTGCAGATTTATCGACAATCTAGTGGTGATGCCCAACTCTAGCAGGCTCGGCGTGCAGTTTGTGCAATGCCGTTGCATTCACCGGCCGCGGTTGCAACATGGCTGGATGTGTGGAACGGACCTAGCTACGCCATGGATTCTCTACGGACTCGTTTAATTGAACATCCGATTTAGACGATGCAGTTAAAAGACAGCATATATTGCTCTTCCTTACCTTCGCTTTAATAGTTTACTTTATAATTTTTTGCTGTGAAAAATTAATATACATTTACGTATCAAAACTTAGGCTTAAGACTAAGCCTAAAATTAGTAAAAACACTAGATGGATATCGAGTTAAAATTATATTTAAGTTTAAAATACAGAAATTTTTGCAGTCACTAATAAGTTAAAAAGCATGGGAGGGAAATTAGAAAAAATATCTATGGCGCCTTCAAAACGTTATCCAAAAAGTAGATTGTGCCCACTGTTCATTGTACTGTAAATGCTTACGTCTATCATCATTCGCCTTTCGTCTGCCCTGGTCCCAATTTTATTTAAGGTCGGTGGTATATGTTTTCTCTTCCACTCTCCTCGATCAGCCGTCATCTCAGCATCAATACACTTCTTTGTCATATCATCATTCACACAGTCTATCCATCTTTTCTTCGGTCTTCCTCTCCCTCTAAATTCATCCACATTCTCATCACTATCTTTGTTACATGCTCATCATCTCTTCTCATTATATGCCCATACCATGCCAAGTTACTTCTCATTCTTTCTGCCACCGGTGCTACTTTCAAACTTCCTTTAATGTACTCATTCCTCACTTTGTCCATTCTTGTTACCCCAAACATCCACCGTAGCATTCTCATCTCAGCCACGTGCAGTCGATTTTCATCCACCCGCTTTAATGCCCAACTTTCTGGTCCATACAGGACGACAGGTCTTATAATAGTCTTATAGATTTTCTATTTTAATTTAATAGATATTATTTTTATATTATTAGATATTTAAATTAACATAGATTAGATAAATTTCATAAGCACTCACTCAGAACCATGAGTTTGCTTCGACCCGACGGATTCTCGAATGACGATTTCGATGGACAATGAAGGTTGGCTCAACGTGTAGGTGATAAATTTTGGTCTAGATGGTTGCGCAAATATCTACCTAGTCTGCAATTACGTCACCATTGGATGTCAGACGCAAGAGTAGTTGTAAAATTGGGTTGGGAAACCGGGAGTCACATATTGTCCCCGTAACCTGCCTCCATTTCATCCATCCTGGGCTAATTCGAAGCTTGACATCTCGGCATATTTCACCGTTGTGCTGTATGAATGAACCCAGGTATCGGAATTCAGAGCAGACTGGTATAAGTACTCTGTCGAGGGAAACCGGCTCAGGGTTGGAGAGACCACCGAAATCGCAGAACAAATGCTCGGTTTTGGTTCAACTGATTTTCAAACCAACATTCTCCAGGACCCGGCGCCACTGTTCCAATCTCCCTTGTACCTGGTGTCCATTTTCACGAGTAGGTACAATATTTTGGCGATGAGCATGCACCAGGGTGCCTCTTCATGTATGTTCGATGTTAACGCCGACCCTTGGTGAAAGCCAACTGCCACACTGAACTCGCCGGTGGTTCGCACAGCTGATCGAACATGTACTCAACATGACCGATCATACATTTAGCTCCACATACTAACCAGGCCACCTTTTTCTTTCAAACTCCACCACCAAACCTCTCGTGGTACTCTGTCGTAGACTTTTTCCAAGTACGAACACCATGTGTAAGTTTTTATGTACACGTTTGTATTTTTCGCACATTGCTTACATATGTAATATTTTTTATATATCTATATTTAATTTTATTCTATTTATCACGTAGCCCGTAAAATAAACTCACAATCGAAGGCCCGTATTACAGAATGACACTCAGAAATCTATCATGTCTTGAGAGTTGTTTGTCACTTTCTGTCGAACAGAAATAGATAAGACGTACGACAGTCAGTACGGCATTGATTCTTGAGACTCGTCCTATATAATACGAACATAAGGCTCTATTTATAGTGAAGGCTGTGCATTTACAAGACCAGTTGGCAGACTGCAAATTTAGTTGAAAGACGACATCAGAAAGGTAGCGGGTCGACATTGGATACTGATAGTCCAAAACAGAGCAAAGTGGAGGTGGTTGAACGAGACTTACACCAAGTTGTTTAAAGAGGGCTTAAAATGATAATGGTGATGAGCTGTTCAGATGACTATTAGTTAGGGACAACATTTTTCCTTAATTACTTAACAGAAGTACACTCTGGAGTGCAAAATTTTGCACATGTCATAATAGCCGATATTTTACTTTAATTAATCCTTAGGCTCATTTGTGTCACTAATCACCAAGATGTAGTTAAGGAATTCTGCTAATTTTACGCTTCAAAACTGTTGTATACTTAGAATAAAACTCTTTAAAAAATAATTTATTACCCTGATTTTCCTAATTACATTTATAAATTGTTTAATTACTTAGCGTGTGTAGCGGCAACTAGATCGTATCTTTCATAAAAGTTTGCGTAGGTATGCATGAATGTAAGTGGGTATGTGTTCGCTGAGATAATTTCAATGTTGCCCTTGATTTTATATATAAAAATCTCGTGTCACGATGTTTGTCCGTCTAATCTCCGAAACCACTGAACCAATTTTTATAAATGTGTTGATCCAACTTAGACCATCAGATAGATTTTACCTTGATAATTAGTCCTCACTTTTTAATTTCAAATTTAAATATGATTATTTGTAACAGATGTCGGTGTATTGAGCCCCATCAACGAAAGGCTGAGTCGGTTAGTTTATTATAAAATTTTAATCTATCCATTAAAAGATTCTTGAGACAATGGCTGTCCAGAATATTTTTGAGTTGAACGTTAACTTAACTATGGTGGCCTAACCAAGTTGTTCTTGTTTTGACGAAGTTAATCCATTAATTACGGAACGTAGTCGGACATGAATGACGAAAGTACCGGCACGCCCGCGGCCGTAGCCATGAATATCTCGTTGTACTTTTAAAAATAAATCGAACAATTATGCGTGTTTTTAAACTGATTGTTATTTTTGTACCTTTTTCGGTGTCGTGTCAACTCCGTGAGGCAAATAAAAATAATAGATTTTAAAATTATTAGACTTTGTGCGAGACAATGATTAAATAATAATAACTTTGACTACATACGGAGACCACGGAGAGACAACCACGTGTATTGGTGAAAAAAGTACGTAGGTAGTTTACTTTATCATCATGATTGCCATGTGGGAAGCCATGCTCAGTGGAATACTATAAGGTACTAGAGTGATTGTTTTTTTTTTAAAAAATACGTATCGTGTTTCTTAAGTGCTTCTGTTTGTACTCAAATATACCTCTAGCTAACTAACCATATTTATTCATAAAATCGTAAATACTCGTAATATTATCTTATGTACAGAACCTCGTATTCGCTTGCGAAGTTTATTTTTTACTTGATCCAATTTAAACGGTCACGTTGATCTTGAAAGTAAACCGAAACAAGTTATGGAAGTACACTTCAAAAATAAGTGCACGCATTTCGAAAACTCGTTCCAAGCAACGTTAATGAGTCAGGTGAATGTACTTTTTGTCATTTTGATCTGAAAGTGATTGAGCATGCGGAATTCTATTCAAACGGTGACTACTTTCTTTGACTTTGAAATTTTTAGTAGGAGTCGAATCTAGCTTTTTAGATTTAAACTCTTTTTGTTTTAAATCAAGATGTTTCTATCATTTAATAATTCCCGCCAATAGTAGGTACTCTCGTATCTATTTCATACTTTAACCTTGATTTGTCAGATACTAAAATTAAATACCGCTAAACCTCCTTCGATAACAAAGACAGGCTTTGTGTCCCAGCAGTGGGACGAATTATAAAAGCCGTTGTGATGATGATGGAAATTTATTCTGTATTCATCCTCCTCATTATTTTTTACTTTCTTTCTCATCTTAATTAATGGCGTCGCGTCGCGTCGCATTAAAAGTACGCATTTTGCCAATGTCAAGTGAAAATTTAACTAAAGTAACAAAAATTGTACGGTTGATTTGGGCTCAAAATAGAGTCTTTCAACACGAGTTTTTACAACAAGAACACGGGAGAGAAAAACATCTATTATTTTTTCCTTGCTCAACCTATTTATGTTCCTTACTCAACCCACAACAATAATTTAATTTTAAATTCCTTATTCATCCCATCAGTATCTAGCTCAACCTCAAGTAAAACCCCCTAAAAATGTGAGATTTGTGTGTATGGTCTGAACAAAAATATTATTTTTAGAAATATTTTCAAGCTCAGTTTACTTTTGCTTTTATATTGTTCTACTAAATAAAACGACAGAAAATTAATATTATAAACACAGTTCATCCGTGACCATGGCACATGAAACTGCGCCGAAATATCGGATAATTCAAAAAACAGAGGTACGTGGTATAAATCCCGTTTTCTCACATTTAATTGATAGTGACCACGTTAAGTTTAAAAAAATACAAAACGACAGAAAATCTGACAAAATCACGTATTAGTTAAAATATATTGTTATCTATTAGCGTTTTAGCTTTCGCTACCATCTTACTTAGCGCTGACGATTGACCACGTGATTTCACGATGGCCTAAGTCAATCACATACATTTTGTTCCTACATTATTTTTTTTCATTTAACACTTTAACATCTTCTCCTTCGTACGGACAGTTTCCGAAACTTGACGGCTAGTGCGCCTATTTTACGTCGGAGGGTGTGGGCTGGATCACTCCAGCCATCCCAGCTCTACCAGGAAGTCGCCTAACGCCTTGAGGTTACTCCTGGCCGCTCCTCGGTGACCCGAGGAAGCGGACCCGGTTTTCGTCCACTCCAACACTTTAACATTTGTGTCAATCAAATTACAGAAAAATCGGGAGTGGTCTCCCCTTGACTTTCTCGTATACCGGAAACGACTCAAAAGTTGATAGAAACCTTACATTTTGATGTCATACATGCCTGTTAAATTTTGGTCACCTATCCGAGTACCGACCGCGCACTTGGTTGCTGAACTTTCGTGTTCGACGGCTCAAAACTTGATAGAAACCTTATATTTTGATGTCACACACGCATGTCAAATTTGGTTGCAATAAGTTAAAGCATGCTCGAGTTATCGTGCTAACGCACATAGACACACACATACATAATTCCAAAAAAAAATGTTTTTGGACTCAGGGAGGTCCAAAACGTGTAAATCCGTCCAAATCTCGAGGTCGAATTTTTTAACGATTATAAAACGAGAAAGTAAAAAAGTCTCGGACATAGAGACAATATGAATGACGAATAAGCATGGCCCAACTGCATTCATGAAATATTAATACTATAAGCATCTATAAGCGATTATACTTTATAATGTTATTTAGTTAAATAGACATAAAGGCGGACATTATTGTGCAATTTTTTATGTCCTTTTCGACATTTGTATAATGAATCTCAAGATAAATTGCTGCTAATTACCCGAAGGTTATGTCTTGGGTTTTTATAAATAAACCCTGGTCGCTTAAACAGAATTTTATTTTGGACAAAGAAATTAATTACCATTTTTACAGTAGATACTTATATGCGTAAGTCGTAATGCGACACTGTAAAAACAACATTTGATACTTACATTATAGCATATTCACGTCATTGTTCTTACGTATTATTTTTATATAACAACGAAGTTAGTTGTGTCAATCAAATAACAGAAAACAGTCAAACACAATGAAGCTTATGTATTATTTAGGAAAATATATTTTTGATTACTTAAAAATACCATTACGTATATATAAATTACCGGTAGTGAAAAACTTCCTACACCTTCCTTTCCTTTTTGGTCGAGGTAAGATAGGATACAGCGGACTAGCACTCGCACTGAGGCTGGGGTAGTACCTCCACCTTGCAGAAGCCCACAGGCCCATTGCTCCACGGGGTAGGAAAGGGGACTAGAGTTGGCAGCATGCGAGTGTCACGACAGAGTTGCAAGCGTCTAAAGGCTCCGGTGACTACTTACCACCTCCAGCCGTATGCTTATCTGGCAACCAAATAATATAAAAAAAAACAAGAAATTCGCTTAAGGTGAAGCTCGCGTCCATCTTCGGTTTTTCTCATCAAACTAAACACACACACACATACACACACACACACACACACACACACACACACACACACACACACACACACACACACACACACACACACACATGAAATGTTTTCAATACAAAAGTGTAATATGTCAAATTGTAAAATCTTAATATATATTTTCAGGAAACTGTCATAATGATAATTTCCTGAAAATTTATATACTTAAAAGTTAAAACACTAAAAAGAAAAATGAAAATTTAAATAAAAAAGCTGTCTTCAAAACTAAGAACAGAGAAATAAAACTTTTTATGAAAATAAAATATAGCCTATAATATGCAAACATTTTGCCATTATACTGGTGAAAGAATTATTAAAATTCTTCGAGTAGTTTTTAAGAATTTACAATTATTCTCATTTTAATATTAGTGTAGAAAATAATAAAAAGTACCTCGTAAGATTTCCTGAGTAATATGTATTATCACAGATAAACTGTAGGTAAACAAAACGGTCTTACAATATTACCCGGGGAACTTAGCTCTAACATCACGAATATTTTTTGTTCAAAATCAACAAAGTGCTTCCTTCCTTGTGCCATAACATTATATTCCTTAATACACTAATACAGCTATATTTATATTTTTACAAATTCCCTCTTTCTTTGTCCGAGCACGCACTTTAGGTACACGTAGGTTACAGCATACGGAAGGCGGCTCCTGAGCTCCGCAAATGTTTACCTTTAATTTTTTTTACTCTTTCAATATTGCTGTGTGTATATTTACAAAGTGTGTATTATTTAGGAATAAGTATTATTTAGGTTTTGCACCTCTGATCTTTAAGGGTAATGTTGAAAATATTCCAAATGTTGACAGGTTATGTTAAAGATTTTCGTTTTTATAGCTCAATTGGCAAAGCAATTGACCTCTTGGTTCAAGTTTCGCATCTGTCCTTGTTTTAAAAACAAGGTAATGTTACATACTCTACATACGTTCGCAGCTCAGTACCTAGTTAATTATAAATATTCACGAAAAGTCAAGATAAAGACTATCTATTCAAGATTCTAACTATTGGGAAATTTATTAGTTACACTTTTTAAATAAGCAAAATGAGCCCACCGAATTTATTCTAGTCCATTAGTCTCTCTGAAGTCTTTCTCTACTTAGATAACGAATACCTAAACATCGCGGATATGCCTCAATCACAGTTTTTTTAATATTCACGTTTCTAAATTTCGTTAAATATTCATTTGGCAATCTGTGTAATTCTGTGTCGCTTAAAATGTATCTAATGTAATTTTATCTTTGTCCACAGATACGGAAAAGGCGTTACGGACACTAGTCTAACCGCGCAACAAGTGATGCAAAGTTTTACACATAAGTTAAAGTGAAACAGTCGCAATGTCCGAAACGCAAGAGTACATCAACGGAATGAGGCCCGGCCCTTTAACCAGGGAGATCCCTGAATGCATGAGGGACAAATATACAGTGCTGCAATCAATCATGGACTTAGTGTTATTTGTAGTGGTCGGCATTGGGCATATCATACGTGCTATATACAGGACGATAGTCGGTTACCCTAAAAAGGATTTGAAAGGCAACATTGCATTAGTGACTGGCGGTGGCGGGGGCTTAGGAAGCCTCATTGCTCTGAGGCTAGCGAGACTCGGATGCACTGTCGTCTTATGGGACATAAACAAGCAAGGTCAGTTCCTAACACATTATATCTGATCACGTATCATTTCGATTACTACCGACGGTTATATCATTGAATATTCATGTATGTGTCCGCAAGAAATTGCTAGAACATTTTCTTTTATCATTTGCATGCATACAGATCGTTTAGTATTTATTGGTTGAACAATTTATGCGACTTTAAAAGATAATGTAATAATTGACTTGGCTTATGACGCTGAAGCAGTTTTGTGTTTAACTAGCCTTGAAATAAGACCGAAAATTAAAAGTTTTATGGACATTATAATTAAATTAAAATGCACTTCAGTAACAAAATTGTATTATCTTTTGTATTATCTTTCTATCTTAAAGACCGATTTAAATACCTTCATGACACCCATTCACGTGTACTAAGGTCATCGGAAAATCTCAGCTTAGCTACGCCAATGCATTTCACGAAATTTTATAGGAATTCGTTTTCTGCTAGCGCTGTGCGATTGTGGAATGCTTTGCCATTGGTAATCAGACAGGCACAGTCACTCCATGTTTTCGGGAAACTGGTAAAGGAGCACTATCTGACACTGTAACTTGTGATTTCCCATTCATGAGAAGTGTATCAAGTATATGTATTATGTAAGTATCTATATTGTATATTTTTTTTTATATATATATTATATATATTTATTTATTAATTATTGTTTATATATGTATTGTATGTAGATATTTAGTGTATGTCGTTATATGTATATTAAATCTAGTAAGAGCTATATAAATAATTGTTGCATCGCCATCTTCCCTTTGTTTATTTTTAATCCTGTCCATCCAAAGGTTGCCTGGAAGAGATCGCTCTTAGCGATAAGGCCGCCCATTGTGCATTGTAATGGAAAACTGTTCTGTATGTAATCTTTGATATGTGTGTCGATGTGCAATAAAGTTTAATTCTATTCTATTCTATTCTATCTGCATTGATTAATGCGAGTGTAAAGAGTTAAATTTAATTGCCAATCAGAAAGCTGCAGTCTACATGAGCTTTAACATTTTATTGTTTATTTTGAATTGCTTTATTATATCGTTCAAAATGCTACCAATATTCGTTAAAAAAGTAAGTTTTAAATCGGTTTATATTCATAAATCTTAATGCTATAATTCGCAGATTTATATTAATGTGTCTAAAATTCCACATTTTTTCCACATTGTAGTGCCATCACGAATGAATGTTCGCCATTAGTGTTCAACTTTCTTAGTTTCTTTCTCGCGTTTAATGACGATGCTATATTTAAGTGAATAAGTTTTGCATAGAGAAAGTTGGACATTACAAAATTATGATTTCGGGTAACGCGATGACGGTATCTTTTTTCTATTGAACATAAAATACTAAATTTAATAATTAAAACTGTAATTTATGTGTAGGTACTTCATATAATGGGAGCATAATTATCTGCATTCTCAAACGTAGCATCCCTACTCGTATTTAATTTGTGTGCGTTGTACAGAAAAACGCAGATTCCCACTGGATAGGGTTGCCAGATACGGGTTTATCTTTTCGTGGACATTTCTGGGGTTACAAATGAAGTTGGAGTTTAGTATCAAAATCCTACTAAAAATATTGACTGGTGGACGGGCAATAGAAAAAAATATTAAAAAAGTATTACACAGGCTCTATGAGTTGTATGTGTGACTGGTGTGACACGACCGACGACACATACCTACCTTGTTGCGTCGCACCGTGGTGCCGTTTATGGAAAAAAACTAGTACTTATTCAATAATTTCGGAACAGTAAGGTGTAATTACTGGACAGTTGGACACGGCACAACACGCAAAATTCCGGGACTCCCGGAATTCCCGGCCATTTGGCAACCTTAACTGGAGCACAAAGTGTTCTGTATGGTTGAGGGTAATACTTGTTTTTAGTCCGCCTGGCCAGTTAACACTATCTATAGAGGTCTGTCACTATAGCAATAGTCTTATCCCTCAATGCCCCGGGATTTCATGCGAAGGTCGCGCCTAACTTCGACCTTATCGCTTCTTCTATTCGTACGGGCAGTTTCCGCAACTCAACGGCTAGTGCGCGTATTTTGCTTCGGAGGGTGTAGACTAGATTACTCCAGCCATTCCAGCTGCACCGGAAAATGAAACCAAGCCACTCCTGGCTGTTCCTCAGCAACTCGAGGAAGCTGGCCCGATATTCTGCCACTCCTCTACACTCCAGCAGAACGTGAGCAGCTGTTTCTTCCTCCGCCATGCAGGTTCTGCACAGTGAGCTGTCTGTTACGTCTAAATTGAAAAGATGTTTGTAAAGTTGCTATGTCCCGAGATTGCACGAGTAAGCAGGCGTAACATTTTAATTAGAGAGCACTGGGTAGATGTGCGGTAGAAGTAATCTCGCCTGTCTGCATGTATTTAAGGTGTTCCATTATCTATCATGTACTAGGTGGGACTGTTCTAATATCCTTTATTTGAATCAGCTTACAGGGAGAGGAACTATTCGATGTTATAACTTCGGCTGTGAGCAAAATACCTACACATTCTGCTTGATATACCGCCTTGTTAGTACCTAGATGTATGGAGATCTGTATATTCAGATCCTCTGAAAATTCTCCCACTCCTGTTCCCTCATTTGTTTTAGAGCCGTGAATATACTTACCAAAACTTTATTTACAGACAAATCACTATGTGTTATTTGACTGCGGTCATGTTTAAGACAAAAATACTATGCTTCTACAGATTGTAAGCTCAATAATTCGATAATGCCAATATCATGCCATCATCCAACAAACAGACGTTTAACTTATCAATCCCCGCTCGCTAGATATCTACTGCGAGCAAATAAAAACAATTGTGTCTGTATTTTAATAATGAATAAGGGTTAAAGTTAATGCACAACAGCAGACGAGTCAGATGATGAGTGTAAAGCGGCCTCATTACTAATAAGCTTTCAAGCATTCGGCCATAAACAACAATAATCCAAACGAACATTCAATTTGCTTATTTATATTAATAAATTATGATTAAAATAACTCATTTGCAAATCGTAATGACTTTGAAATCTAAATCTATAAACCACATTAGTGCAATGTCGCCTCGAACTTATATTAAATATGATAGAGATTGTGAGAAAACACAGTGTGAGCACATCGGGATGATTTCTTAACGACTCAGTTTACTACCTCACGCATTGCTGTTATCTGTGCGCGAATCGTAAGTAATGACTATCTTGTGCATTGTTGCCTACTTATTACTTATGTGCTTTATAGCAAGTTTACAAAGAAATATTTTTAGTTTAAAGACAATCGTTGAAGTTAGACAGAGCTTTTGTCCACTTAAGTTGAAAAAACGTGCCTACACGTTATTCAATCATCAGTACATCTCATGCGCTAGGGAAAATCTGTTAAAACAAATTGCTTACAATTTGATTTTTGTTTGGTAATACACATTTTAACTATTCCAGCACTTGTATAAACATGATTCTATAAAAAATAATTATTCTGATCGTGGTTTTAGAAGAATATGCTGTAAATCGGTGAAGGAAAACATCGTGAGGAAACCTGCACACATCTATGAAGCAATTCTTAGGTTGTGTGTGAAGTCGACCAACCCGCACTTGGCCAGCGTGGTTGACTAAGGTCTAATCGCCGCTAATGTGGGGTAGGCTCGAGCCCGTCGGTGGGGACATTATATGAGCTGTTAATGATGATATTGTTTCTTTATCATGTAATTCTATTTTTTTGCTATAATATATGCTGTAAATCAATAATACAATTTATTCTTACTTATTATTCGAACTGAGTACATACTAGGAGTATAATAAGAATAACTTTTGGGTTTTAGTAGATGCCAGATTTACTGTAGCAAAAAACAATCACTAATTTACTGTGCGACAAAATATCGATTTACCAAACAATGCCATTACAACCTCAATATTAACGAAAATGGAACTTTATCGAAAGTAAAAGTGTTTATATGCACGAGAAACATTTCCCAGTGCAAGCGTCCTTATTTGTTTCATACCATGACTGTTTCACGGTTCACCCTTGTTTGGTATAACAACGTTTAGTAGAAAATCATTTCTTCGAACAACGTTTAAGAAAATAATCACTTTGTATAATATCGATTGACATAATTTTCATTTCATCGAATGTTCATTTGCGATAACAACATTTGCGCTATTGATCAAAAAGTATAATGTTCATTTGATGTATTGTTCAGGTGCCGCGGCAGCGGCCGGCGAGTGCCAGAAGCGAATTTAGGGCGTTTTCACTGAATTATTACTGAACTGAATATTCGATACGATCTTTCGACCAAATCATTATTAGTCTAGTTAAACATTAGGTTAAATAAAATTCAAATAAATAATTATGCTAAATAAAATTCTACCAATTAAACATTAGGTTAAATAAAATTAGTGCAAATGAAAATTCGGTGAAATGACATTATGTCAAATAAATAATTATGCTAAATAAAATTGTACCAATTAAATATTCGGTCAAATGAATAATTATGCGAAATGACTTTATTGCAACTAAAATTAGACGAAACGATTTTCGAGCAAACGTTATACCAAACAAGTTTAAACCCTGTTTCATACCACGATGTGAATCACGAAATCAAACCCTTTTTAAAAGTGTCGCTTCGAATCACGTTTATGCCGTGGTATGAATCGACCACCTTCAAAAAAGGAGGTTCTCAATTCGACTGTATGTTTTTTCATGTGTTACCTCATAATTCTTTACTGGGTGACTGGGTGTAACGATTTTGAAGATTCTTTTAACGTTTGGAAGCTGGTGCTTGTCATGTGGTCCCATTTAAATTTGAGCGACATCTAACGAGTAGTTTTTGAGTTATCCTAATAATGCACATTTCATTGACATCAATGATATCGTTATAATACTTGTTTCTCTAAAAGATCTCGAAACAGTTTTTTGAACATTTCTATACTTACAACACTAAAAAGCAAAAATAAATTATGTTTAAATAAAAAAATCCGCCTTCTAAACTAAAAACGGAGAAATAAAATCAATTTTTTTTTGAGGTTGGTGCCAACCGCAATATTTGGAATAAACGTACACTCGTATTTGGGACCAACCTCAAAAAACATTTGGATTTTTACATAAAATTTATATTTCTCCGCTATTACTTTTAAAGCCGGCCGCATTTCGCACCGTGGTTCAAGACCGCTAGTCTTGAACCACGGTGCGAAATGCGACGAGAAAATAATTTTTGGCTCCGTTACTATTGTAAAGTTTTTCTTTATAAATTAAAGTGTTTTTTTCAGTACTTACAACGTTTATAAGTAATGGACAAATAATTAGAAATTTCAATTTCAGGTAAATGTGCTTGTTCTAATTTGAATCATGTTCTTTACGTCATCATCGTAGTCCAACCGCAGCAAAAGATGTTTTATTTAGAAATTGAAACCAGACACTACGCCGGTGATCTCTTAAGAAAATGATAGCCATTGGAAATTAGCGATAGACCGATAAGTGGAAACGGAGTTGTCAAGTGGTCAGTTGTCGCAACAAGTATGACCTTAGGGCCGCAAACATTGGGCATTGTTACGACAGCCTCCGGCGTACGAAGGGCAAATATTTGATTCTGATGACAGCTCTGAGATTACTCTAATACCTGACTACATCGATTAACAAGGTCGGGTACGGGGCTAAAGTTCCTAGCTACTAAACTAGAGATCCCAAAATTTTCTTTTAGATTTCGCGAGCCAAAGTGAGGATTACCGGTATTACTACTGGTAGTAAGAATGGTAGTAACACGGACAATAAACGGAATATCTAATGTCGTATGCACTTACATATCTGTGTAATCAAAAGGTTCAAGCAGACCTAAATCGGTCCCGTTCAACCATTAACTTATGTGTAGGTAAGTACATACACAATTTTGAAATAGTTGGATTATTTAGACATTACCTACATCTCTAAGAATTTAAATAACAGTTGCTTTCGTATCAGTCGAGTAACCATCCGGTAAATTAATTATGATGACGCAGCATGACCGTAGTATCATCATAATGCAGTACGAAGGTAATAAAACCTTAATATTGCACCGCTCGCTGTGTTTTATTGTGTTGATGCAATTATTTTTATATTATTATTTGATCTTTCCTCGGTAGGTCAATGTCAGAAGCTATATTATTTATATTCTTTGAAATATTCGAGGTTGACTAAACATAATGTCATAGTAAATCAATAAACTGACTGTTAAGCTAGGATATAATATAGTTTTGATATAAATCATTGCGTCGGTGGTGTGTAAGGGCGTTGTCTCCCACCCGGGAGGCACCGGTTCGAAATCCGCCACGTACCAATGTGTTTTCAAATTTTGAATTCATATGTACGTTTATTCGACGCTTTTACGCTGAAGGAAAACATCGTGAGGAAACCTGCACATACCTATGAAGAAATTCTTAGGTTGTGTGTGAATGTGAAGTCCACCAAGTGATTGACTAAGGCCTAATCGCCCCTAGTGGGGTAGACTCAAGCTCCTCGGTGGGGACATCATATTATTATGAGCTGTTAATGATGAAATCATTGGAATTATGAATAAAGTAAAAAATAATAATTTTACTTTGAATTTATATTAATAGCTTTATTTAATATTATTATAATTTTTGATATTAATGTGAAATTAATGAAAACTAGTCAATATTATTGCGTTCATCAAGTAAGTATGTAATATATTATTATTTGGCACTTACCATCTCCCTTGTTGCTAGCGCCTGTTCTGCACTAAACAACGGTTTTATTTTCAAATTGAAAGTAGGTACTAACTCGGCAGCAACACAGTTTATATTCGAGATAAAGACAGCGATAATTAAGGCTTCTCAATATCTCTAAAGCAGTTGCTACCAATGTTAATTAGAGCGAGCTAATTGATGTGCATTTAAAGCAACCGTAAAGCGTCTTTATATCGACCGTTTTTATATTCCGAGGTAACTTTTAAAGTACGTATACCGGAAGGGGTACATGAAGGTTCTGATTTAAGTTTGAATGATATATTTAGAGCATTTTTTTTCTTTATTTTCACATAATAATACATACAGTTATAAAACTTAACTTCTGCCAAGCTGTGAAACAGTTTGTCGGCAGTAGCTCTAGTGGACATACCATTAGGTAGCACACAAAATATCATTTAACGTATTAAATTGTTCGATACTTAGCTTAACTACCTATTTAATTATTTAACTAATAAAATAAACAAGGGAATAGACATACGAAACACAAATGCTATAAGTACTAGGAAAAATAGAAAAAAATCACTGAAAAAAACGACTTGCCTCAGGCGGGAAGTCGATTTTTTCTAGTTTTAAAAATATTTACGCGTTTGTAAACGCAAAAATAAAAATTATTCCACAAATGCTATATTTTGAATTTGTTTTAGTATTTAGGTATCAGGCAACCTTGACCCATAGATAATTACAATCATACATATAGGTAATTAATTACCATCTTAATTAAATAAAATAATAACACGATAACTAATGAGGAACTTGATATCGTATTATATCGTTTATAAACACCACTAACCTTTGCATGCCTACTTGAGACAAATTCGATGTAAACAAACCGCTGTCACTTTTACTTTCTCGTAAGTCTTGTAATCGTCAAAAAATTCGACCTCAAGATTTTGACGGATTTGCACGTTTTGGACCACTTTGAGTCCAAAATTTTTTTTTTTGATATTATGTCTGTGTGTGACATAATACCAAAAAAGTGACCAAAATTAAAAATGACATAAAAATATAAGGTTTCTAGCAACTTTTGAGTCGTTTCCGGTATACGAGAAAGTCAAGGGGAGACCACTCCCGATTTTTTATGAATGGAGTAATAAATTACTATAAACGCTTGCAGTTTTAAGCATTAAAACGAGAAACCTTCGCTACAATAAGTATGATGGTTCCAGTTTACAATAAAAATACTGCAATTTATTCAGTAAAACTTAAGCATAAACTGCGGATGTTGACATTATATAGAAGGACGGACAATTTCTGAACCCCGTGCATCGCACCAAGTGGTCACTCTCGCATTGGAGAGTCTACCACTCTAAACAGCAATTCCAAGGAGGGTTGGTGACAGGCAGCCGGCTGGACATAAAACGATGGCAACGCCTCTAGCAGTATGGTGAGATTTACAAAGACTCCAAATAAATAGTACTCTTAAAAAATTTTGTGTGATCCACCATTGGTTTGAGTTCTCCAGTAATAGTTCAACTTCTTTCGAATCTACTGGCCGTTAGATGTATCTATCCAGTTTCTTCAGATCCATAGTGTGGTTTCCTCAAAACTTAGTGCGAGAGAAATACCGAATTAAGTTTATAATTACAAAAATTACGTTATTAAGCAATTACAGAAAAAATCTCAATGCGCGATTTCCTTATAATTGGGAAAATAAATATCTATGGCATTTAATATGTTATGATGGCCGTGATATTCATGCTCATCACGGTTTATTATAATAATTGCGTTGTGTGTACATTGCTCATATTGTGGAACAATACTTGATTATTAATTTTCAATCTTAATTATGGCATAATCTTTATGAATAAAAATTAATCGCCGACATGTATGTACGCGCATAACTTCAGAACGACTGTAACAATTTGGACAGCTGTTTCGTTTTTTTTTTGTGCTTGATATTTACAAAGTATGTATAGAATGGAATTGAAAAACTTAAAAAATGTAAAAAACCGTCTACGTACAATTTTATTTTTCTATAAACAATTCTAATCAATGTCCGATAGCTGTTCTGTACTTTCTTGAGGTATATACTGCAGATTCTAGCTATGCTGCAGAATAGCAATACCATTACAGTTGGGTTTACAGCATATCAAATTTCGGATCTATCTGACATTTCGAAGTTACTCAGTAACTAGGTATAAAAGAGCTGACGATTTTCAAACGACATAACAGATATTTTTAAACCATAACAAAAGTCAAAGCTGATCGAGTGTTGTTTTACCCTACAAAATAGGGTCATCTTTTTTTTAGGGTTCCGTACCTCAAAAGGAAAAAACGGAACCCTTATAGGATCACTTTGTTGTCCGTCTGTCGGTCTGTCTGTCAAGACCCTTTATCTCAAGAACGCGTGGACGTATCAAGCTGAAATTCACATGAAATACTCAGGTCTATTGTCCCTTTAAGCTGTGAAAATATCAAACTTCTAAGCCAAGCCAATCAAAAGATACAGCTGATTATGTCGATATTTTCAACAAATTTCCGACACTCGCAAAGGAATCAAAACCTACAGGATACTTCCCGTAAACTCAGAATCTTGAAATTTGGCATGAAGCATTGTCATATAATGCAAATATAGGAAAAATTGCGAAAATAACATTTTTTTAGTTATATAATATAATAAAAATATTTTAATAAAATGAAACTTACTACCTTATTTCTCACGAACGAATAAAGGTATCAAATTGAAATTTATACCAAATACCTAGGTCTATTGTCCCTTTAAGCAGTGAAAAAATCAAACTTCTAAGTTAACACCATCAAAAGATACAGCAGTTTATACCGAGGAACCCTCAGTGTGCGAGTCCGACTCGCACTTGGCCGGTTTTTATGTTATGAGATGGCAAACAAGCTTGCGGCCCACCTGATGTTAAGTGGTCACCGCCGCCTATAGACACTTGCAATATTAAGTGTAAAGCACTTAACACCGCAAGTGCGTTTGCCATCCTGGGGACTAAGATGATATGCCTTCCATGCCCAGTAATTACACTAGCTACCTTTCCCTTCAACCCGAAACACAGCGAACTGCTTCACGGCAGAAATGAGAAAGGCGGTGGTACCTACCCAGACGACCCTACATATGGGTCTACCACCTATCTACTACCACCTAATCTATTTCGGAGGTACGATGCCAGAGACAGACACACACTTCTACATCGCTCTTTTTGCGTTAAAAAGTCTTTAATTTTGGAATTTACAAGTTTACATTTACTCGGTGTGTTATCAGCGTCGGTTATTTTTTTTGTATCTTTTACGTTGACCAAGTGTCACGAAACATAACAAAAGAAAGTTGTCCCACAGAAATTAAGTCACTTTAGTTTAACAAAGAGATTTTTTTAAAAGCTCCCTCGTTGTTTTAAATGGTCACGAAAATACGGTTGACAATGCTACTGTAATAAAAATAAGAGTAAACAAAACAAGTTGGTGTTGTACAAGGTTAAGAATTTTGTAACTTTCGATTGAACACAATTATCATTCCGTGTGACTTGTCGCGATTTTGGCGTGTCCAAACAGAGTGCGACAAGGCACTCGACACTATAAACTTTTAATGGAAATTGAGATCTTACAATTGTAAGTTTAAAGACGTTTTTGAATAAAACCTCCAATTAAATCTTTCTCTTATTAATCACGTGATGTGCCGTTATCAGGTTCGCAGGTTTAATTCATGATAATTGTTATGGGCTTAAAATGGAAAAGGTAGATATTTCTACGATTGTAAATGACATTTTAACTGTAATCTTAGTTTTTCAGTCCTTCGCTAATCTTATTAAGATTTTTGTTCGTATTTCGGGAAGCTCTTGAGGTTTATTTCACCTGATATTAGTTTACGCTAAGACCAATGAAAGGTGATAACGAACTCACCCGGAACCGTCAATCACCGCGGGAGTACTGAAACATAATAATATTATTAACACAGTTATAGAAAGATTTTGATTATATGGCGGTAGATAGTCAGGTGAATTTACAGGGACAAAACTTGTACTTTCTGAGGATAGAACCTCCAAAGTGCCTGACTTTGATATATTAACGGTGAGAGAGCAATGAGAGAGTCACTAAATCACTATTCAGTTAAATTCAATTGTAATTCCTTCTTAGGTTACTTCACAGGTAAAATACCAGTTTAAAACCAAACTATCCCAAAATGATTACAGATATCTTACGACGATGTCTTAATTTAAAATTGTGTCTACCAGCTTCGTAGGGGATAATATTTGTACAGAAACCTGTAAATCTATTATAAAAACTAGTTATTATTTTTGCTTATCTGTTATCTAGCATCTATAAAACAATCATGATATCGGAGCAGTTAATTGGTCAGAGTGTAGAAAAATAAAGATAAAATATCACGGAAGATTCATTACACTATTAAGCACGGTATACAATTTTTACGTACAATTAGTTTTATTACAATTTGCACGTCACTTTGTAGATAATCTTACATGCGTCATACCATTATAATAACAGCGGTTGTCATTGAATTGAATCTTATAAAAATAATATTCTCGGTCCATCGAGGGATGAGAGGATACCCTGGGCAGATGAGGCCAGACGGCGGAGGGCCAGGACGACGGACGGAGGAATTGACGGACGATTCTGGCATTATCGAGCAAGACAAGAGCTGGATATTTCGCTGGAGTCTCGCAATTAAAGGGCCGTCACGTAATCCCAATCTCTTTAGATAGCGAAGAGAAGTTGGGACGAGGCCTTTGATCGAGACTACGACTGGTATAATCTGTGGACGTGACTTGCCACATATCGACAACCACGTGTGGCGCTGGAGGTTCAGATATTTGATCTTCTTGTCCGATTCGGCTTTCACGGCTAGTGAAGTCCACAATTTATTGAACTTATCATTACAAAGTCAATAAATTAATACCAAAAGACAGAAAAGCATATTGACAATAAATTAAGAAGTGGGAACACTTTAATTAAATCTTGATATGATTTACTATAGACAAGGCCATGTTCCGATTGTAACTAAGTTATTATTAGTGGTTATGTCAATCAGTTCTCTAAAATAGGTCAAGTTTATTATTGTGTTAGATAATAACAAATAGGTAGCGGAAATAATGGAACTAATACAGTGTCTCAAATTTTCTGACTCGGAGTGCGTTAAATTATAGACATGCAGTAACATAGTAGATACCTATCTGTAGCTTTATTGTCGTAATATATGGCGCAGCCAGGGGGGCTATTCGCTAACTTTCTTTGACAGTTGAAAGTGATGATCGCCGAGTGAATTACATATCCATTGCTGGAAAAATGCACTGAAAAAAATCGACTTGCCTCAGGCGGGACTCGAACCCGCACCTTCCACAATCCGGGTGGACAATTTCGACAGCGAAAAGCAGTGCCTCGGTGGCGAAATTGGTTAACGCGTCCACCCGGATTGTGGAAGGTGCGGGTTCGAGTCCCGCCTGAGGCAAGTCGATTTTTTATTTTTCAGTGCATTTTTCTAGTATTATATTTACGCGTTTGTAAACGCAAAAATAAAATTATTCCATATCCATTGCTGGTTTATACGACAATTGCCATAATAGCGTGTCGTGTAAAACAGCAATGGATATGTAATTCACTCGGTGATCATCACTTTCAACTGTCAAAAAAAGTTAGGGAATAGGCCTACAGATCGTATAACACGCCGTATTACAAAAAGGCGCGTTGGATTGTAGTGTGTGTGAGTGATGGATGAGTGACATAATTCCGCTCCACTTGGTCATAAAAAAATAACCTAAACCTACCAATAATAAGCGATCTCCTTTCGATTATACAGACTAATATTGAAAGAATCTACTTCGGATTTTTCAACAAACGGTTTTATTTCGTTGACAATTCTCTTATACTACAATCACTGCGCTGTTTTGTAATCCATGGATCTGGCTGCGAAATATATATTATGACGATGTTAGAATCATTCTAGCCCAGGTATCATTTTCGTCTTGTTAGGTGAAAATCTTTATTAAAATAACTCAGAATAAAGTTAATTCCACTAAAAACATTTTCTTGTAAAATATTGTCAAGACAAGACCACACGGTTCGCACTGTCAATAAGCTATCGGATCTCATTTAGAGCCAAAGCTTCTAACTCTACACGCCCTAACGTCACAAACTCTACACCTTAGTCAAAATATGTGGATTGGCCGTTTTGCTACCTTCAAATGGGCGTAAGGTTCTTGTAGTGACGGCCAAACCATATATTTTGACTACAGTGAAGAGTTTCTGAAATTAGGGCTTGTAGAGCTAGGGCGTGTAGTCTGACTCTACAGTAGTAGTAACTGTAGTAGCTATACAAGCCCTAATTTCAGAAAGTGTAGTAACTTTTTGACAGTGTGAGCCATAATATGGTCTCGTCTTGGCAACATGTTACATGAAAATTGTTTCTTTTGGGATATCACTTATTTTTTAAGTTGCTTAAGATGACATGACAATACTTTTTTTATTTTGTTCATTTTTTCTTTCTGGGTGGTAATTTACTGAAGATCCTAAAGTAAGTATTTTATTATTTATAACAAGGATTCCCTATATTAATTTTCAGACCTCTAAATAAATGTTTGTGAAAGTCTCATACAAATTTCCATCCTTTTTTGCAGGTGGTCAAAAAGTGAAACACAGACTAAAATACCACTGAATACTGTTTTATTTTAAGGTGTTTATTGTTGATACATGACGAACAAGACATCGTAGTTATACGCTCTAGTCGTAAAACTATTTTGTAATTTTCTGTTGTTGACATGTTTTGTATGCTTCAGTTTGACGCTGATAAATATAGTGGAGTTCAAAAGGCAACCATCTTTCATCGTGTATAGGATACAGTGGTGTCATAATATAGGAAATATTTTAACCACAGAACATAAAAAAAGAGTTTTACTGTAATTTAATTTGTTACTTTCAAACACTTCACATTTAAAAGATGTGTTACAATACTAGAGCTGACATATTTTTACGACTAACTCATAAACAGTGATACGAGAAAGATACACTATTAATACAAATAAGTCCATTTAAAAACCGCTGCAGTCATTACAGTGGGCTGTAAGTGGTTAGCTCTCATGCCTCTAATACTCTGCTTGCGGTTTCTATAAGATACCGCCTTGACCGATTTAGAGTATTTATAAGACCACTACTTCATAGTTTTACCGGTAAGGTCACTAACATACGGTGAATGGACATTAAAATTTGGGCCTGATTACGTGTGAATTAAATTTTATAATGACGAAACTAAATAGTTATAACCATGGAACGAGGTTTAAGACATTTCACGTTTGGAAGTTATTGTGGTACTCATGGAACGGATAAATCTGAATAAATGCATACGTATACATAAAGTCGGTGTGTTTGGCATTGAAGTCACTAAATAGTACAACTGAATTACCTAAGGAGAGGAGAGCTTTGAAATCGCTCTGGAGAGGGCGGCGACCACTAGGTATACCATCAATCATCAACAGCTCAAATAATATCCCCACCGAGGGGCTCGAGCCCACCCCACATTTGGGTCGATTAGGCCTTAGTCAACCACGCTGGCCAAATGCGGGTTGGTCGACTGCATACACAACCTAAGAATTTCTTCATAGATGTGTGTAGGTTTCCTCACGATATTTTCCTTCACCGTAAAAGCGTCGAATAAACGTACATATCAATTCAAAATTTGAAAACACATTGGTACGTGGGTTCGAACCGGTGCCTCCCGGGTGGGAGACAACGCCCTTACGCACTACGCCACCGACGCTTTACTAGGTACATAGACTGAGAAGATTATAAGGGACTGATGACCTTTCATCGCCAGCCTACACGCAGTCTAAGCCTCTAGGTTGGTAAGAGGAGGGTTAGGTATAGGGGAACAGTAAAGCTGTTACCTATAATAGAAAGCTGTGCCGTCGCCGCGCGTATTTTGCGCGTTATCGTCGGTGAGTCTATCGTTACGGACTAGAACTACCTTTTTCCCATTAGGGGTAGGCAGAGATCATTTGTTTCTACCTGCTACGATCCTTGCATATTTATTTCACTTCATCTATTTTCATAACTGTGACATTTGCTCACTTCCAGTGTTTGAGCTTACAGTAAAAGAGCACTATTTCTCCCTAACAACTCTTGCTATGTGTCCAACATCGAAATCGCGATATTCTGCCTGTGTATGTTTTTGTTACGTAGATTGTACTTTTGGATGCGATTTCAATGTTGGTCCCACAGCAAGAGTTGTTTATATTGACTGGCACTATCAGACCTTGAAATATTTGTCGTGGTTAAAAAAAATCACGGTGTAAATGCACATTGTCACTGCAGTGCTGTCATTAACGTACAAGACGTCCACAGTCAGAATATAGCGATTTCATTGTTAACATAGCAAGAGTTGTTTCTTCCCTTCCGACTCTGACGCCCTAGGGACGCTATTAGGCCCACTAATCCCCTAAGAAAGTTCGACTTACAGGCTTCATGAACCTCCAAGGTCTTCGCCTTCTTAAAAAACCATTGACGCAGGAAATGTCGTCAGCGACAAACCTGCAGTATTCAATTAAAAAAAGAGTTGTTTGTATTGACTGGCTCTTTCACACCTTGAAACATTTGTCTTGGTTAAAAACGCAAACACGGTGTATGTATCTACAGCCATGGCTCAACTCAACGCTCAACTGAGTTTAAACGTATTTTTATATATTTCTTTGGGTGGTGATATAGCAAGTGACTGCGAGAACGGAGTGGTGTGAAGACAATATATGTGGCGATCTACGAAATGAAATACGAGTACATACCTACTTATAGAAGCGGCCGCATTCTTACCATAGCTTTCGCCATACTAAAATTTTTGGTCGTTCAGTGTTGGTGATCTTGGTAAAGGGAATAAAAAGGACGCGCAGGACCGTTCGGCTTGGAGATCCTCGGGGGACTTTAATGATGATGATGATAAAATTATACATTATCTTCACGTCGCCCGAGAGCTTGCTATATCAACTCCCTTTCAGTGAGTACGCAGAACAATGTTTTCAGAAAGTAATGTTTGACAAAGCCCCAATGTTGTTATATTCAATTAACATTTAGAATATTACGGATAGTGTAGTGTTTTTGATTAAACCTTTGTCGCTTTATTAAAATATGTTAGACTGTCGAAACATCCGCCTATAAATTTTCCACTGCTATAGAATTCTTAAATTTAACCTTGTATTATGTAAACTAGTCACAGCAACACCAATCAATTAACTTTTTCTTGAATAACACTTTCTAAATCCAGTTTATTTTTAAATACGTTTAAATATGAGTAATTTTTACAATTTATCAAATCATCTAAAGAAATGATGTTCGTGACCTATAAATTAATTAAGGATTTCTTGTTTCTTGCTCTAATTGGAATATGGTGAAGCTTCTTTCGTAATTTCGCTACTTACAACATATGTGTGTTCCTAAAGAAAGTAAGGTCGTTGGAATATTTTAAGAAGAATCGTTATCTTGACACAATCGAGAAATGTTTTCAATCAATCTTGTCCGAATCTCGATATTTAGTTACTATCATTGTAATTATTTTAAAAGTCTCTAAGTATATAATGTGTGTTTTACTTGCTAAATTGTAATTAGCATCTTGTAGTGCAGTTCCAAAATTGCTCAATAAAATAATTTGTTACGTTTGGCGTGCAAAGGAGAGACCCATCCCCTGTAATTTAAATTGAAATAAAGAAATTTTGTTTTTGTTTTATTTTCAGTCAAATTATTTAATACTTTTATGTATGTTAATTTAATAAATAAAATGGATTGTTTGGCGCAAAATCATAGAATCGGGAAGATGATTGTTTCGATAAATATAAAATAGTTGCGGAGTGGATTTTGTGCAGCGAAAGTTGTGTTATTTTGATGCACAAGTATCCGTGTTGACGATCAATTAAGGTCTCAGAAAGGAAACATAACCATTTTTCATAGAAAAAGAGGCGATACAGTTAATTTTCCTTTCCTAACTAATAAATGTGCTGCAACCTTTACGATGAATCATTGAAATAAAGGTTCATCACACACCACAAAACTGATATAATATCTATTAATAATATAACAAAATTTTAACAAAATAACAAAATTACATTAATGTGCTTGTACAAAATAATTGGCTTAAATACGTTTTATTATATTTTTTCCTAATCAAAATATAGGTCAAAAAATATTTAATAAAAAACAGAATTGTTAATGCATGAGATATTTTTAAAGTTCATATGAACCTCTAAATACACAGGTAGCTTCATACGTTCACATGAACATTCAATATTTATAATGTAAGAACCACCGGTAATGAAATAATAATTAATTAATTTGTATAGTACGCAACTCGTTCAATGTCAATAGTCTTTGAGATAAATGATCATATTAGTCGTACCTTGACATTGTTATCCAGCTTAATTATGTAATCAAATATTTTAAATGCCTATTAACAGAAAAAAAATTGAATTGGAAATATAAAAATTACATACATACATACAATCACGCTCATAATTCCAAAAATGGTTGAGGAGAGGTTTAGTTACATTTGCCTACACTTAAAGCCACATCTGGCAGTTTGGGCCATACAGTACCCCCAAAATAGTGACAAATTGCCAGCGACCTGTCGCTATTTTGAGGTACTGTATATAAAAAATACTTATAATATAGTAGATTGTATGACAAGGGAACAAAATAGTATTTTTACGGCGCGGGCGCTACTTTGAACCACGAGCGAAGCGAAGGATTCTAACGTAGAATCCTGAGCGCAGCGATACATCGCCCGACGGAGAAATTATTTGCTTTCGAGTCATATACTTTACTTTTCATTCCCTTTCTATAAGAAAATATGTACTGATTGAAAATATGTGACTGACAAGAACATTTGTTTGAACATTTGTTGTTGTTTGAACAAGAACAGTTAGCGCCGGTCCCCGCGCCGTGCAGCTAACACGTACCAGTCAGTAATTCATACAATTTGTGTCCGTTTTCTATGAATGATATATGTTCCAAATTAAAATTTCATTTCCGCCCGCTAAAAAGTTCCTATCGGAAAAGAGCTCTTTGCTCCCATTTATAGAGGAACAAGACGACACTTTTTGAATAGAAGGGATAAAAAAATATTTCTTTTGAAAAGGTTTTTCATTACATATATGTATACTACGCCCTTCTCCCTTAGCTGTAGTCAGAGATCACTTCTTTCCACTTGCTACGATCCTTACTTTATAATTGAAAATACAATTTTACATATATATTTACGACAAAAACAAAACACAGTTGGTTATAGTCTCAATATCTTTTTAAAGCTTTTAAACAAAAGCAAGGGCGCTCGGTTTGCACTAAGTATTCCTTATTGACTTGCAATAATTTATTTGCTTTCAAACATACACGGCGGAGTTTTTAGCTTTTATCAACACAAGTTTCCTTTGTTTTCTCTTCTTTGGGTGATTTTCTTGCCGTACTTGGAAATTCGCATTGTCTCATCTCCACGTCAAACCAAACAAGCGCAGAGGTTTCTACAAACATGGCTTCTTTGACGCCAACTGTGTTCTGTCTGAATTTTGTATCTTTAAAGAATACGCCTTGAACTGTAGTCTCTCTACGTATAAGTCAAGCCACCACCAAGGAAAATAGATTAATGTATACAAAGAAGAAAATGGAGACCACATGGCATGGAACGTTATGGAAAATTTTTCGCTCTATAAGTTTATGTCAATCTTAAGTGCCTCGCTGTTTCACGTTAAGTTTTATGTTTAATCTAAGCACTGATATAATGACACTACATGTACTAAATCTGCGATTTAATTTATGTATTAAGAAAATTTAAATCAACACCCATATTTGGTATATGTTTTTTAGTACTTTTAAAAATTGTAACTACTAATTAACGGCACAGGTTACCTTCTAAGGGTCAATTTTTGCATAGTAAACGTGAATAGCGCCCTTAGCGGAAAAAAATGCGAATTATGTTTCCTATACTAATTAAATTAGTTACGTTTTTTACACTATAAAACTTACACTACGGCACGGTAATATTATCTATACAGTATTCTATCTTCATACAAACGGTCGGAAAGCGCGTCATGCTACGCGCCTCGAGTTCGCGGGGCACCCGGTGGGCATCCAGTCGCGAATGCGCCGCAGCGACTACCGAACGGTGTGAATTGTTTTTTAAGCAGTTAGCCGTGCTTAGACGTGCGATTTTGTATTGTGAATATTTGATTGAATTAAGTAGATACCTACATAATTCAAAATGGCAAAGAGCAATATTTTTTATGTACCTATCTACTAGTACGTAATTTGTTTTTAATATTTCGGTATTTAAATTTTTCCATCGGGCATAATCTGGAATAATATATAAATAAGTGGATAGGGTGAAAAAAGACACAAACAAGTAACCTACCTACGCTCGCGTTAAAAACAAAACTACATAATACGTAGGTAGGTAGTTTCCTAGACTAGGCTATCTACTTACTTATGTACCAACATATAACTTAACTACATATATTATATTATTAAATATGATGAAATATCATTATGAAATAATTTACGAGAGTAATAAATGGTAGGTATTGTAGTGATCGGATTTTTTTGGTGTATACTGGCAGGTTGTTAGGTAATTTGGAAAAGAGACGGATTGTTGACAGGAATTGATAGATGGAAAATTATAAAATAGGGATATTTGTGCGGAGTTTAAAAAACAATATTTTGTTTGTTGATAATAATATGTAATTTCTTGAAAATAAAAGTGTTTCAGTGACAATATAGTACCTACGTCTCAGTCAAGGCGTAAATATTTTTGTCTCAAATCTATAACTTTTTTTTTAAAAATATTACCTAAGAAAACATGTATTTTATTGAACACTTCCTATTTCATTCACAACATATTTTTTTTACATATAAGTAAAATAAAATATTTACAATCAAAAAATCCTAAGGTTGTCTGGAAGAGATCGCTCATATAGCGATAAGACCGCCCTTTGTACATTATAATATTGTTATTGTTTAGCTGTAGTTTCTATGTTAAGGTGTACAATAAAGATTATTCTATTCTATTCTATTCTATTCTACAATCATAGAACAAGAAATGTAGAAATTAAATATAAAGTAAATAGTAGGTATATAATGTGTGTATGTTAGTTTTTGTTAACGTTTCTTTTCTTTATGTATGTGTTGTTATAGTTTATTAATAATTAGGTAATATCTTGCTCTGTGAAGGCCAATAAATTTATTTTCTTTCTTTCAAATTAACATACTGTAGGCGGGCAGCCCTTCCGCGTGTTTACGCCCCGCTCGGCCGTAGCCAATGATTTCAAGGACAGGACCGAGACACAATACTGCATAGATAATATTACCGTGACTACGGGTACAGAAGTCGAAGTCTGTTTACTTAATTACATTACATATTCTTCATTAAGCTTTCTCCATTCAATAATGTGTCGTATTGTTAAAATTTATTAGCTATCTAGAACACGCAAACCGGTTTATATTTTTCTCTGTAGCGCAAAGTGGGTATATAATGTATTTATTTGGTAATTTAATTACTTACCTAATAAATCAGGAGCCTGCTCGCTCTATTTAACGCGTCTTAACTTTGTATTAACGGTTAACTAAATCCAAACCGCTTCAGTTTTATAGATTTTGACAAGAGCTTGACAGCGGTCAGATGTTAAATTATATGGGAACAAGAGATACATTTACACTTGACATTGGCAAAATGCGTAATCGTTATGTGTGAAGCTATTAATTAAAAATAAAATAGTAGATTTCTACGTTCCTAATTTCTCTTTTTACATCATGGTCGTAGCACACTTATCGGAAAGGGAACGCCTCTTTTTTACTATGAACGATACGGAGCGGCGGCTACGGATCGACTACCAACCGTAGCGCATCGTCCCTTTTTCATAGTAAAAAGGAGCGGAGAGGGTCCTTAAAATGTATTTATTTAGTCGGTGCTTTATGTGATCATACCGCTATTGGTTTTGATATAGTTTTATGGCCGGCCGGCTGCCTGTCTCCAACCTACTTTGGGAATGAAAAGGTGGTTTACGTCACTGCAATAGTGCCTCTTTTGTGTGATGGTCTGTACGGGGTTCAGAAACTCCGTGAAGTCTGACCTCCGATGAGAAGCGGTTGTACGTTGCTGTGAATATTAACATTTACTTATTCATCGGTCATCAAAGTAAAAATTGCCGGTATTTAAACATACTCTTTCGAAGGCTATACCATTAAATCAATATAATTGTTGCCATCAATCCATAGCACCAAAAACTCAGATTCAAGTCGATGTATCGATGTCGCTTGACCTATAAGCAATCGAGGAGAAAATCTTCTACGTCATAAAGTTATCTTGACCTTTTTAACAATTCCCTTGTTATAAATTTGGCAACTTCGACGTGGGAAAAAGTCGATGGGCAAAATTAGAACTAAATTTACTGTCTCCATATAGTGACAGGTTGCACGTCTGTCGCCTACATAATAGAAGCACTGAGGGAGCACTAGACCCAAAAGTAACATAAACGTTAAGCGAAAAAACAAAAAAAAATCTATTCTATTCTATTCTTAATTAATGGCGTCGCGTCGCATTAAGCGTACGCATTTTGCCAATGTCAAGTGAAAATGTAACTAAAGTAACAAAAACTTTACGGTTAATTGAGGTTAAAAATGGAGTCTCTCAACACGTGTTTTTACAACAAGAACTCGTTACAAACTCCCAAACAAAACCTGGACAGACGTTCGGTAAAATACGATCTAAGCTGTCCGGGCAGTTTGAAAAATGGACCTTAATGTTATTACAGAGTAGGTACAGCAACAGATTTAATTTGTCAATTATTCTACACGCACAACAGTAATGTCGAGAAGACTTTTCTATTTGGAAACCGTAATATAATGCGGTTGAAATTACCCTTAATGATAATCGCACCGTGCGAGTGATAACTCCGAATAGAAATTATGAGAGAAACCTGGTCGGTCTCTGCATAAAGGAGTTTATATATATATATATATTTCTACGCTCACACCAATTATCTAGCCCAAATTAAAGTATCTTTAAGAACTTGTGTTGTGGATACTAGATAACGGACAAATATACTTAATAATCTAGATATTTTTATAAATAAACTTAAATAAATATATAAACAACCATGACTCATGAACAAATGCTCGTGTTCATCACACTAACATATGCCACTACCAGGACTCGAACCCGGACCGCCCGATGTGTAGACAGCGTTACTGACCACTCCACCACGACGGCGTCCGTAGTCCGGAGTTATTCACAGTATAATAACCGTTTGTTTTATTTATATGTATGCGTAGTCAAAAATTAAAAAAATTTCATGTTACAATTAACATGAATTGTTTTGTACCTAATATTGCAATAAACTTTGCGTAGACTGCGGACGACACCTAGCGTAGCAATGTAGCATATTTTTTTTATCTGCATAATTTTGTCTAAAACATATTTTTTGTATCATTCATTCATTTAAATCTTTCAAAAGTTACACTTTGCGTTACTTTTAAGTACCGAGTTATGAAAAAATAGACATTTTGTTTAATCAAATTCTTGTGTTTTAGTCAGCTTTTTTTCTTGTTTATAAAGGTTTTCTCAAATAACTAGGTTTTTTTTTTCAAAACATGATAAAGGCTACTTTGCCATGAGTGGCTTGAGCTATGGCGTTACAAGTGCTCTTAGGCCTCCACGACTAATGGAAGTTTCTAATAATTACTTCGATGTACAAATAAAGTCCTATACTGAAGATCAAAATCAATTTCTTAAGATTCTTGAAATAACTTATTAATAGAATAAATGAATTTATTGTTTTCTGGACAAAATATAGAATTATAATTAAAATAAAATAAGTTATGATGTATATATACTATGTAAATGCATTAATAAATGTTTAAAGGTAACTTACACATTTATTAATGCATTCATCATATACCTCCTCATTTATAGCTCTAATAAATTAAGATGTGAAATAATATTATGGTATTCCTTGCTTTAAACTGGATGAATTTTATTTTAAGAATAGCAATTTAAAATAAAATATACCTAAATTAAAGCATACTTCAGTTTATAATACAGTGTTCAGTTCATAAAGCTCGTTCCTATATTTTGGAAGCTATTGAGGTTTTCGTTAGCGACCGACGGCGGCCCAGTATTTATGACACTTTATTTACAATAGGACGTTTTTAATGATTAATTACATGCATTTTGCTGTTCAAACATTCCATTGGAAACCATTAGAGAAAGTTGAGCGAGTTTGGTAACAGGTGACAAGGTTTGACAATAGAGAATGTACCGGCCAAGAAGCCGTAAGAATGGAAGAGTGATGTTTACTTCGTCACGCCCAGTGTGGGCAGAGACACCACAATTGCGTGTAATGTTTTCTCATCAGTCGTTACAAAACTCAACACTACTGTTGAGAACGTTTTTCAAACACCTCATTGTCGATACAGTTTTACTAATAGCTTTATAATGTAGTCCGTTGTTTGAGCCGGAAAAGGTACGGCTGGTGTTGTGGGATACTTTAAGTGTAGGTACATTATTTTCTTGGATTTTGCCAGCAATTTATCTGGTTTTAACAATACGATGTGAGCTTAGTGGACTGTAAAAACCGTCGGTATAAAATCCTGCCCCTTGTTAAACAATAAAAAACCCACCAACTTTATCCAGAAACCTCGCAACAAACAGGTTCGAGCTCTGGTCTTCAGCGACTTGGCAAACACGGCGATGCAGAAGTGCTTAGTTGTGTTCACAGTAATTTCACTAGGATCTTCAGGTGCAATAATGCATATATCTGACCTAAGGCATAGGCGTGAAATGAAGTCTACAGTAGGTGAATATACACTAGAAGGGCCAACTATTACATAAGATTTGATAAGCCACACCTCAGTCGTATTTCTATAGAAACGATCCACCGTACCACCAGTTTGGTCATTTGTATTAAAATTATTAAGGCTCAAACCACAACACATTAAGACAAAGTGACTCAAAATTGTGTTTAAGATGACAACGGTAGTTTTAACAATTAGATATATGTAATAAGTTAACCCACATATTTCGTCTTCCTTTGACAACAAACGCAGAAAAGTGTTACGAAACGTCAAATAAAACAAGAAAAGAATCTTTCTACTCATAAACAAAATTTAACGCGAATAGAAACACCTATTTAATAATATCGTACTTCCTTTGACAAAGATTAATGGCTTGATATCTTTTCAATAAATTCAAATATTTTTTATAACATTTTCGTTCATTCAATAATTACTATAAAATTCAATTCATAATATCCGTTACTAAAGGTCAGCTCAATATACGGTTAGAAATAATTTATTAACCCAATCATGGTGTCAGAGTCTAGGTCAATACCAAAAATAATAATCTGGTTTTTGACTGTTATATTTTAGAATACCGTTATGCTTATAAATAACTAGCTGACCCCGCAAACGTTGTTCTGCTAACAATTCTTTTTTGGCGATATGAAGTATACTTTACGAATTTTTCGTGTATATTTGGTAGGTATGAGACACAAAAAAAATCATAAAATTCGGTCGAGCCGTTTTGGAGGAGCTCGATCACAAGCATCGTGACACGAGATTTTTTTATATTGGAAGATAGATGTGGCTTTGACGGCGAACGATAATGTTCTTTGAAACCGAGAAAAACTGTTGTTAAAAACATCTGTAAGTGCGACAAATTCTTACAATAGGGTTGAAAAAAGACTTACCTATAATTTTTATAAACCTTAATCATGAAAGTATTTGAGCAACGCGACTTACTTATGCCTGATATTTAAAGCAACCCTGTTGAATCAATAGTTGTATGCAACCCTGTTGAATGCACAAATTTGTGAAGACATAGGAGATCATAACAAAGAGCCTGTCACTGTACCTGTGCTAAAACGCACCGGTTTTTTGTCGTTTTTATAATAGTAGCGCGCATAAGCGCAGCACTACAGTTAGTTTAAAAACAATGTTATTTTCCTGTTTTTATTGCACAATTTTTCACCTCACCATTGAATCACAAGATTTTCATTTCTACACTTACGTGCAATAAAATCGACTCACCTCGTAGGTTTCGATTCTTAATATATTGGTATATAAAAATATGATTAGATAAACAAAACCTGTAAATATAATTTAAATGTATATTTCATAAGCTTTATTTAATCTACTCTAAACACCGATAAACGAAGTATTGGTGACAATAGACTCATTTCTTCGGAAACCCTAGTATCTCATTTTTACGTCATACGCCATTTCTGTAACTATGGAGAGTGTTCAGAGTTAATTGAATCATTGTTCATTGAATAATTGATTAATTTTACAGATTTATTGACCCTTAAAATTAAGCTGATTTCCCCAAAAATGTTAGCTCCTTTAACTGTATTTTCTTTTCAATTTTTAAAATCAATAAACCAAAATCTATCCATAGTCTAATGTAAGTTTAGGTTCTGGTTTAACACACGGGGTTAAAAATTATAATTTACTAATTGTAGATTTTGATTAAGGATTTCTGTACTAAAGCGTACCGGTGAATCGATTTCATTGCACGTATGTGTATTACCTGAATATTCTTTAATACTATATAAAGGGAAACTAAGATAGTTTGGGCATATAGAAATATGATATGTTAGGTTCTTGACGAAAAACAGCAGAATGGAGTGGAAAAAAACCACAAAACACTTTTTATAAAAAGATCTACCATTTATTTGTGTGTGTGTGTGTGTGTGTGTGTGTGATTTTATGTGAGTTTCTATGTGTGTGTTATGCTTTCTTAATGCTACTAATAAATATGTTTTCTTTCTTTCTTTCTACCAAATGACTCTCTCCCGTGTGATGGTAAGCCTAAATGGAGTCCAAATGCAAAGATAGTTTGTGCGAGAGATAATATGTGTTGCAGGAAGGTCGCAGGCAATGAATCCGCATTTTACAAACGGCGATGTCTGTTCGTTAAGCTGGCATTATGAGACATGACTTTCTCACAAATAGTCTTACCCTGATTGGTCAGAAAAAATAACCCTAAACGCCTCTGACTACTACCATTTTAAAAAAAATGGGTTACTCGACCACTGATCGAGATTCTTCACGTCCCTTTTGAATAACTTGAATTCCTATAATAACACCTTTCTTATATCAAAAGACAGTAAATTATTTTATCAAAACCAACATATACCACCTATCTATAGCCTATCTATCAAAAGCACAAATGAACAACTCTCAACTTATTACCTGCTTCTTCCATTTCAATGTGAGTTTGATTGCTCAGGATCTTTTGATGCACTTGAAAGAGGCACGCGTCGATTGAGCGACCGTAATCATTAGGCACGCTCGTCATTATGTGAAATATAGCTTTCAAATTGCTCATAGTCAGTCGACTAACAGTACTTGGTGCTATAACTGCTGTATTGTCTTATTTAGCTATTTTAATAATGAAAATATTCATCGTAGACAAAACAAAAGACGTATTCAGATTTATCTATACATTGCTTAAGTATTTAAATAACCTAAAATACCTTGTAAATAGGTACCAAACGCAGTGTACCTAAGTATAATAAAAGTAATTTTAACTATTACAAAGTCTTTAAACACAAAGTTTCAGTAGTCATTTTAAAATTTTATGTACTATTTCTATTCTATTCTATTCTTAATTAATGGCGTCGCGACGCATTAAACTTACGCATTTTGCCAATGTCAAGTGAAAATGTAACTAAAGTAACAAAAATTGTACGGTTAATTTGGGTTAAAAATGGAGTCTCTTAACACGTGTTTTTACAACAAGATCCCCGAGTTCTTCGAGAAACCAAAATTTTACGTAAAACATTACTTTAAATATTTACATCTTCGTATAACTTTATACAAAATGTAAAATTGAGATGAACATTTTGATCACTAATAAAAATACTTTTATATGAAAATAATCGCGCACAAGTAATCAAGCACTAAATTACAATATTCCAGACGATTCTTTTAATTTACAACCCTCGTTTACTTACAAAGTCTGATTGGCACATTAATCTGCATAATGATTTATTAATTGGCAATAAAATGTCATTTTTTATACATAAATAATGAACAACGATTACAAGATATGTTTTATAAACACACCACGTTGATTTAAGAAGCCATATATAAACGTTAAAGAGCAATCAAGTGCAGCAAGTATGGGGCATCAAGTGGATCGCGGAGTCGTTAACATTGACCGACTGAGATATACTCACTTCAAAATGGATATAAAAGCTTAATCATCGAAAACGTCTAGAATAATTCTTTGCTTTTGACGTAACGCAGCAGTCGGGCTGCCTAGACCTGCCAGGTTCGAATACTGATATCATCATCATCATTTCAGCCGAGGGACGCCCACTGTTAGACTTAGGCCTCCCGCAAGAATCTCCAAACCGGTCGGACTGATATATGGACGTACTTAATATTGGCAAGCAGATCAAACATAGTTATATATCTGTGTACTGATGTGGGGCTCACCCAGCGCACTCACTCTCATTAATTTCCATGGTCTCTCCTGACCGCAAGTCCGATGTGAGTCTGTCATATCAATTCACCAAGTACCAGGCTTATAGGTCGGATTTGGGCTCAATCAATTGGTGTCATACACCGTTACTTTTTATCACCCCTGACCTGATAATTTAAGGGACAGTTCCTACATTGCATCACTCACTTTACGGTGAAGGAAAACATTGTGAGGAAACCTATGAAGAAATTCTTAGGTTGTGTGTGAAGTCGACCAACCCCCACTTGGCCAGCGTGGTTGACTAAGGCCTAATCGCCCCTAATGTGGGGTAGGGTCGAGCCCCTCGGTGGGGTCATTATATGAGCTGTTGATGTGATATAAACAACTCTTGCTATGGGAACAATCCCTTGGCAAGAGTTGAACAGGAGGAAACATTCCTTAAATTATCAGAGGTGATAAAAAAGAAACGGTGTATAACGTCAGCTGAAAAGCCACTGCATCATAAGACAAGATTTTATTTTTCATTTTATAAATAAAAATAAAACTCAAGCAAACCACCACACAGCAAGACCTAATGACACCGTGAGCTCCGTTTGCGTAAAACGGAACACTCCAAATTAATAATTAAAGTGACGGTAGATTTAACTATTTCATAAAATATGACAACCTACATATTTAGTCATCCCGTGACCACGAACGCTGAAAAGTGTTACGAAACGTCGGGCAATAATAACAACATGTAAAATCTAATTACACGCGAGTTAAATCCGTAAAAGTTGTTTTATTTATTATATGTTAATTTAGTCACAGATGCAGCGGTAAATATTTAAAAAATTAAATTTCCAACAAGATGTCAAGGCGGGCCAGATTCGGTTAGCGTTAGTAACCCCAAAGTTGAAGTTCGCACAATCAATTAGATCAGCTGTTTCAAGAGCACTCGGTCAAGACCACTACTAATAGTACGCAACAGTGTAAGTGTATTTGCACGCAACATCCAAAAGTTCACTTGAAAAAATAAACCGTAATAACGGCGCATACGGTCGCGTTTCAAGTGATTTGATAACGACTGGGCTCTTGGACTTCTTTTTATATGTAGCTAAAAGACACTATGACCTAGAGGATTTTTTATGACCAGTTTCAAGCATGTTTATTTAGTTGAAGATCGTAGCAAACGGTCTCATTTTTTGTTTGAGGTCCTGTGTTATTATTTGCAGTTTCTTAATATTTTAGCTCAGAGAAATTTGAAAAATAACTTTCTTATTAATAACTTGGTGGGCTATTAGAATTATATTACACACCTTTTTGGCGTCATTTGACACCATTTTATAAATGACGAAAACTAACATATTTATAGAAAATGCGCTATTTGAATAAAATATATTTTCGCAGAAAGAAAAAATTACCTCCAAATTTCTTTATTTAATTTTAATTAAAGCGCATATTTATTTCACGAAAAAATACTCCTATTCACTACTAATAATAAATACATAGTGTGTCAATTGCTTCTGAACCATCGGATATAGTTAATTACTTTGATTAATCGCTTAAGTGGTTTGTTAAACTTAATAACCAATACCAATTAAATGCAGTTCTCTATTACATATCGATGAATTGATATTTTTACAAACTAATAATATTTTTAGTTTCAACTTTATTAACTATTAGCTAACTTGGTGCGCCGAAAGTGTTTCTCCTAACATTTGTTTACTTATTGCTTACAAGTTATAAGTAATTACTAGATAGAATAACTCAAGTAATTACGTTTATTGTTCGGCTTTTACAGTAATAACTTTTACAAATTGCCTAATCACAAGTTACAGGCTATTTATAAATTTATCTGAAAAGTTACATTGATCGTTCTGAGCCTTGTGTGTTCAAGAAATTAAAATGCAAGTACTTTCTTCGCGCCTAACACATATCCGAGAACTCTTCTATTAGTTTTAGTATTTAAGTACTTATTAGGATATACTTGAGAAAATTTCGATTTAGAGCTCTTATACACGAGCGGCACGACAAAGGTGGTCGATGGCGCCGCAGGCGTGTGTTCTTCACAACGACCACGAAACCTAAGCTACAACATATAAAAAATAAGTTATGCTAATTACGAAACCGTTTGAAACTTTGGCTATCTAGATTCTAAAACACTATAAGTACATTTCTTTTCGGAATTTATTACTTGCTAAATAGTGAGACATTTAAAAAAAATAAACGTACCAAAAATGAGCAGCGTAGGATTACTAACAGAAAATGTCTTTGCCATCCATCTTTTTTTTTTATTTATGGCCTACATAACCGAACTTAACCTCAAAGATTTGACAGTTGTCATCTTTTTTTTATTTTGTAGACATCAATTAACCAACAAAAATCCTACGTCCTACGGTTGCACTTACGTCATAAAATTAAAAAATACGTGTTGAGTCTTTTATTGTCTGTTTTCCATCCTGTGCTAACGCACAGACATAATTCCAAAAAAAATGTATTTTTTGGATTTATGCCTGTGTGTGTCTGTTCCAGATCCTTATGATATTTTATAATGTTTTTAACCAGGTATCTAATCTAAGTTTTAAACCTATTAAAAACTACATCTCTACGTTTTCGTTCTTTTTAATTAAACTTTTTTTCAAAACTACTTTAAATGTACATTTAAGGAAATTTTAGGAAATATTAAACATTATTAAGCTACAAAAGGTAAGCTACACAACATATTACAACTGCTGCTAAAATTAAGTAAAATATGCCGCCTTGTCGATAAGTGCGATCTCTTCCAGGCAAACTTAGGATGGACAGGATCTGCATGGCACAAATAACTTAGAGGGAAGTTGGCACAATAAGAAAATGATAATAATGAATACATAACCAATGGTACACACACCACAAACAGCATAAATATGTATATAAACCTACACATAAATTGTATATGATACTAACTACAATAAATAATTATAGTATAATGTATATGTATAATGTTTATTTATTTCTCTTTCACAATACAGCCATTACAAAAGTTATGATTAAGAAAAGACAGAACAATTTAATAACTGTATTGTGAGAGACTGGCTTCTGTACTACGAAAACCTGTGTTACAGATTGAATACAATTATAGTGTACCTAAATACATATATTAATACGGGTCCATATTGGCTCACATAATATTCTAAATCCTATTCTTTGTCTTACTACCGATTTGTGTTCATAATAATCACTCTTCATAATTTTATTTTTCATACTTATTTTATTCATACATTTTTATTAATACCAACGGAGCCCATAACAGTTAGTGATCATAATTTTTTTATTAATACTGTTACTTACTACCTTGTTGCTTACAAAAACAGTGCACTCCGCCTGGTCATAAAAAAAATTAACCCTAACCTACCCATCACTCAGCCGTGTAAGTGCATAAACACTAGACTCGCCCAAAAATGTATGATTAATGATATTATGAATTTCAATGATTATGTTTTATGAAGTTATGAAGAATGATCATTATGGTTTTAAATGGTATGAGAAATATTTTCGGACCTCCAATGATAGAAATTGAAAAGTAATGTAAGAAAATGCGCACCCTATTAATACAAATACTACATTAAGTTATTCTGATAAAAATCTTATACTTTCATTTATCTAATTACAGTAGAATAGTGAGCGTCTCAAAAAAAATTAAGGCCCAAATGTGTAGGGAAAGTAATTAATTATGCAAAATTATCTTCTGCCAATTAGTGACATAATAATCATGTCATTGCCAAGTTCACTTAATGCATTTAACACCAATTTTTTTTTTTGTATTATTTCGACCTTAATTTAAAACTTGTTTCTACATAATTGGTATTCGTCTTCCACGTGTACGTGATTTAATACTCGTACGTTTCTGTGCTAATATGGTCATATAAATACATATTATGGTGTTATCAAAAACTCAAAATTGTTAAATAACTTTAAATTACTCCATACAAATAGTTTGGTCAAAAAAAATCAAAATATTATTTGAGAAAATTGTAAATTAATTTACAGTTTTTATGACACCATAATTACATTATCTATGGTAGCATATGAACCCAAAAAAACTGCATACTACTATATAATTTATACTATTAAAATTAATTAAGTTATTCTGATAAAAATCTTATACTTTCATTTATATAATTACGGTAGAAGATTTAATTAGATAAAAAGAAAGTCCAAGATTTAGTCGGGTGCTTTCATTTTATTAGTATTCAATCAGAACAGACGCTGTAATTAAAAGATGTATAAGTATTTTTAACTAGCGCACCGCCGGCCGGCGGGCGACTTCGTCCGCGTGGAGTTTTTTAAAGCAAATGCAACTTATAGCCTTCCTCGATAAATGAACTATCTAGCACAAAAATATTTTTCAATTTGATTCAGAATGCGCTAATTTCAGTTCCCAAACAAAGTCTTCAGCTTTATAATAGTACTAAGTTCTGCCCGCGACTTCGTCTGCGCAGTATCAGTATGAATGAGAGCCTTCAAGTTATTCTCATGTTCTAGCTATATTATTGTAAAAATTTCTTAACATCCATTCAGTAGTTTTTGCGTGAAAGAGTAACAACCACACATCCAGACATCCATACATACATCTACAATGGGTGTCCAAGAAGGCGACTGATGGATCAGCAAAAGGGTATTGATCACCTTATACTCCGTCCACCAATCCGCATTGGGCAAGCGTGGTGGACTACTGCCTAAAACTCCTTCGAAGACGAGGAGAGACCTTGTTTCCCAGCATAGGGTCGAATTATAAAGGCTGTTATGATGATGTTTTTTTTCTAATGTCATAAATTTCTCATTCAAAGGAAAAGTAGTTGTCTTAGTTCTCAGCGTATAATATTTACAAATTACCTTCTCAAATATCGAGCGTGTATCGAAACCAGTGAAGTGTAACGTAACAAAATTCTAGTTCAATAATATTAGTGTGTCAATGGCAGCGCGAGCCGGTTGTCGAGTGCGGGCGGGAAATGGTGTTCGCAATGGCATTATTAATTAATGTTATTACCACTTTTAAGGTTATTAATAGTTATTTGTTCAACAAGTGAGCAAAGTTATTTTTTGCTGCGAGTGCCGATATTAAATCACGAACCATCGAAGTAGTCTACAATTGATTCATAAATAGACTGAGCGCAGTGAGTGATTTAAAGGTACGACAGAAAAAAAATTTGCTCTCGTGTGAATATAATACAACTTTTGACCTCTCCAGCCAGATACTTGTTATAGGTGAAAAAACAAGTCAATACTTTACACTTTATAATCTTAAAAATAATTATTGAAAATTTAAAGTAAGATTACTAAAATAATATAAGTTGAACGTAACGCCTTCTTCAGAGCTCGCAGCAAAAAGCGTTTTTCCTTCGAGATTTTACGAAGCAAAAGAGGTCTTTTGTTGCTCGAGAGGTGAAAATTTTATTTATTTTGTTTATTATTGTGACTTTTTCTGGGTTTATTTAATCTTTTTTGGGGTGGTGTCATATATTACCATACTGGTCTAGGTTTTTTGGCCGGCCGCTTAGCCTGCCTGAGCCCAATCCTGATATGCGGTTCCCGTTCAGTGTTTTAATACACGGCTATTTTTCAACCATAACCTTCATTTCATGGTGTGAAAGTGCCAGTCAATACAAACAACTCTTGCTATGGGTCCAACATCGCAATCGCGAACAAAAACTAAACTGTTCCATACATTTTGATTGAATTTTTTTCGGGTGTATTGACTGGCTCTTTTATACCTTGAAGTATTTTTCATGGCTAAAAACCACTTTTTTTTATTTGCAAACAATTCAGTTTTGTAAAAATATGCCCTGAATTTTACTTAGGTAGTGCAATGGGTATTGTATTAAAAATAGGTAGGAAATTTACTTTACCTAGTTTTAATTTAACGTAACATTCTCGGAATAATAGTTTAAAAATTAATTTTTGGAGTCTTTAATGTTCCGCTACTTTCAAATGTGATGTACGTATAGTCTAGGGGCATTGAACCTAGTAATTATTACCTTAAGTCCCCATTAGTAGAAATTTTATTATATTCAGACATTTATAAGTAATCTTCTATAATACAATCTTCTACTAGCTACTATCTTACTCTTTCTCAATTCTACTTTATCTACTACTACTAGATAATTTTATCTTATTCCTAATTCGTTTTAGTCTCTTTTAAAAATTTTGCTTAATATTAATTTCTCTACTAAAAAATATTTCTCAATGTGACGGTCCCCTTGTCTACTCCCGCGGTCGGAAACACACAAAAAATTCTAATAACGGCTGGCGTTGCGGCTCGAGATCATTAATGATAGTAGAAAGCATAATATGCTTGCTTGAAAGTCTTGACTTTGGTTCAAGTGCATACCAACTACAACCTTCATAGTTTCATCATAACTAATGCATCACTAATGCAAAGTAATGTGTGTAAATATTGAAGGTAATTTTTGTTTGTGACATGAGACTACACTGGTAAAAAATATAGCATAGCATACATGCATATAATAACGCTCGCAATCCCAAAAGGGATCGAGCAGAGCCTCTGGTAATATTTGATTACACACAAAGCCACATCTGGCAGTATGGACCATACAGTACACCAAAATTATGACAGGTTGCCAGCCTGTCGCCTACATAAAAGGGGCACAAAGTAAATATCCTTTAGTAAACAATCAAACACAATACGAACCACCAGGACAGATGTTACACACAAAATCACCACGGCAGTAAGGGTATTTTAGACATCTACTAAATTTTATTTCAATCCAACATCAAGTATTATTACAATGTAAATTATTTTACAATATCTTTCAATGGTGTCATGTGGGGTCATAGTTTATATTTTATTTAATAATATTATTGACGCCGTCGTGATGGTATAGCTGCCTACACATCAAGTGGTCCGGGTTCGAATCCTGGTAGCGGCAAATATTTGTGTAACGAATATTTGTTTGCAAATCATTGGTTACTTATATATTTATATAAGTGGATTTGAGTAGCTAATTCAATTATGCGACTCTATCAAGAAGGCCCTCTCTGCTTCGTTATTAAAAATAGTCAATATATTTATCGTCAATCATAAGAAGAATAAGGTGTTACAATAGAGTAGGTTTGTACAAATTAACTCTGATGGGTGTGACAATATTATATCACATTAAATAAATTAAACATTTAAAAATTAAATTATTTAAAAATATTAAATAATAAATGAATCAAATATTCAATTGTCAGAAAAGGAAACAAATATTAAAATTCAAAGAAAATATAATTTAATTATCCAATAGGTCATAATTATTACATACTCAAACGTGAACTTAGCAATACATATACCTAATTAATTACCGTTCTTAGTCAACATTATGCATTCAAAGCGGTTTTGACTGGTAGAGATTTGACTCTAGCACATACATATAATATAAACAAACAAAACAGAAAGAACATTGAATGCAGTCCATTGAATTGAAGACAATATCCTGTTCTCGTTATGACTAGGCTTGGCTTTATTCCTCTTCTAAACTTTTATTCATTAGGATCTCAAATTACAAAAGGCTTTCTTATTTTGAAAGAGATTAATTGCATCGCTTGTTTATTTCGTCTTAATTGAGCAGTCTGGAAGGTGACAGTGCTATTGTTACTCGAAAGTAAATAATGCCATCTCGTTTCTAGTGACTTAACAATGTAGGTTTTAGTTATCGGTTAGTCGCAGTTTCATTAAATCAGTTCGTCGCTTAGTCTTCAAATTACATAGGTTTAACGGAACTTATATTTTACTGACGTCGTAGTATAAAATAACGATGTCTGAATCTAAAGATTTTTCGCTACTCGCACATAAGCTAAGAGAGGTGTCAACTGAGGAATGTTCTGAAAACCAATTATAAAAAAGGAATAACAAAATAACACAAAAGACTTTTACAAGTTTTCACAACATAGAAACTTTTAAACGTTATATCAAATATGTATTATTACCTATCTAAGGTCCATTTTTAATAGAGATTTTTACTATGATAATAAACGTATTGTAAAATAAACATTTTTTCTCAAATAAACAGATAATAATTTACATTATTAATTCTGCAGGTAAGTATCTCACATAACGTTATGGGCTAAATATTCAATCCCCTAAAGTTTGAAGTAAAAATTACTTTTAGAATAACTGAGGACCTAATAAGCGTCCGTCGGTGAGATGCATATATATAGATATTTGTTATACTTAGACTTTAGTGAAATCGGACATAACTCTACTTTTTAACGCTTACCTACTTTTATTTAGATTTTAATTATTTTTTATTACAACTTTTATTACATCCTATAATTGTGGTACTTATTCATAACGATTAATTATTCTTACAACATTGTAATCGTTCATTATACGTTATTAATTATATAGCCAACTATAATTTATTACATGAAAATACCCTTTATAACTTAGTTATTGATGGTACATTCATAGACTTTGATCTTAGGCTGATTACTTAATAAAATTATAAACGCTCAATATTCTCAATAAACCTATTGCATTTATAACAAAGCTATAATCCTTTCCTTTTTGTTTAAAAATAAAAAAGATACATTTTAGTTTATTTGTCTAAAGCAGTTTCAGTAAATCCAGAGTTTTTAGATGGATATTTGGGGTTTTGATAATATGTAAAAATTCTTCACAATGGGACACCCTGAATTGAATTCTAAAATAGTAGTTTATGTAACTAACTGTCACATAATAGAGGTTATCAAAAGACAAGCGGGAATTAAAAACAACGAGCCTTGGCGAGTTTTTAATAGTATAGATATCACGCGAGGGTTTTAATTCCTAGTTATGTGCAGTTACATACACTACTTTATACTACTCATAAATTCATAGAAATTCTAAAAATAGGCTTATATTACGTTTTCCGAAAAAGAGTGCTTTTTTAAAATTTTCCATGCCATGAAATCTTCATAATATTATTTACATATTTTTTGTCATTTTTCTGGCAACAAGCTATTTAATTGTTATCTCAGTGACTTTTTGCAAAATATCTGGCGGAGTATGCCCTGTTTGCCCAAGCCCACGCCGTGGGCTAAACGATGCGGCGTGTGTGAGACTCTCCGGCGCCCTCAGTGACGCGGGTCCTACCCACTAAAACATCTGCTAAGCCCTTTGGGGAACGGCAGACTTCCGCACACCTTGTGTCCGAAACGTCCCCGAGCTGGTCAGCCCAACAGTGGGCCAGGCGAAGTGTCGGAGGAGTTACCCTAGGGTTCTAGGGCTATCCCCAGAGCTTAAGTTTAATTTAACTAAGTTTTCCTATGTTGATGTGTCGTCTCTGTAACAAAAAATCATAAGTCACGAATTCCGTGTATACTAACAGTCGCTCAGTATGTACTCGACTTATAATTTGTAAACACGTAAAATAAAGGAAGTCCCATTACTACACTGCATTTTATTTATTTTTAATTATAGCAAAAAGTCAACATATATATTTCATTGTTTCAGGGTTGGAAGACACGGTGAAGTTGGTAAAAGGTATCGGCGGCCAGTGCTACGGGTATACCGTGGATCTTGCCAAGAAGGATGACATCTATCGCGTCGCCAAGCTCGTCCATAGAGATGTTGGCAGAGTAAGAACGATTCTGTATATTTGATGAATGAAATGAATGATTGATGAATGATGAAAAAAATCTTCCCGATGCCATATTTTGCGCCAAAACACTCCCTATTTTTTTTATTAATCCTTTTTAAGGAAAGATCTAAAAGAAGCAGCCTTGTTTTCTTGTAGTTATTTTTCTTTCTTTGTTTAGTGTTTTGCATTAATTGCGTCTGGAGCGTGTAGCTATAAATGTTATGACGACTGATTTTGTATTGACATTCATTAAAGAAATAAATGGCATTGCATTTACCTACACCACTAAACCATTATGAATTTTATTGGTTTCACAAGTCATCAACACAATAGATTGTGCATCATAATAATTTTTAATTATGAACGAACGTCATAAAAGCTCACAAAACCGCGGTATCTTTCCAAATTCAAACGATTAACAACTATTTTTCTTCTTTGTTTGCTAATGAATTTAAAGAAAAACCTAAGAGGTGCTAATGAGGAAATAAAAAAGTAAGTTTTAAGCTAAAACATAAAAATAAAGCAAGTTTTAAGTTAAAATAGTCTTTGGCTAAAACACACTTACGTAGGGAGCTAAAACAAAGAATGTCTCAGATCGCCTTGACGCCCGAGCTGGCGGCGAGGGGCGATCTGAGCCTTTATTGCCGCGATCTTTTTTACCGCCCGAGGTTGATACAAACGTTTTATGCCACCCCTTGACGACCAGGAAGTGGTCAGGTCAGGTTATGGTCAGGTGTTGCCACACCTGACCATAACCTGACCTGACCACTTATTTTGCTAGTCTTATTCAAAAAAGCTTATTAAAATTTTTATTATATAACTTTTCGTTCACATTTCCATAATCACGAGTTCATTATGTAAATATAAAACCAAAATTTCTGGTCTTAACTTCCAAATTCGCATACGAAATTTGATAACTGAATGTAGTTTGATTTGGTGGGAATGAACCTATTGGTTTCAAAATTAGGCACATTACAACATTATGGTTTGCCTACTATTTGTAATTAGGTACTTAATAAGTGGGCCTTTTATGAATGCTGCAACTTTTATTTGAATATTTAATCTCATACCAACGTATATCAACCTGAGATATCAACATAAAATATTAAACAGCATTTAGCAATGTTAATGATTGAACGATTTTTCTATATAATTATGCCATAAAAATTAATGTCCAGTATGAATAGTAAATAGCTTTTAGCATCTGATTTTATTTGAAGGTCACTAGCAAACTTGAATTATTTTAATGTGTGAAGGGGTCTAACCATCATTTGTGTGTATCAACTTCACCCTTGATATTTCACCTCATCGTTTCGACTTCCTCACCACGTGGGAGTAAAATAATAGCAGTAAATTGTTCATTGTACTTAGTTTATCGCAATTTTATAAAGAAATTATGACTTCAAGGAGTGAAGACGAACAAAACATTGTTTTGACACCGCCCGACATCCTCTGCGAGGACAAACTTGTTAATGAGAGTCTACTCTGCGAGGCAAAAGGTATCTATCATGATGAAAGTATCTGCCAAAACCAAAGATCGGGAGTGGTCTCCCCTTGACTTTCTCGACTCAAAAGTTGATAGAAACCTTATATTTTGATTTCATACATGCATGGTAAATTTTGGTCACCCATCCGAATATCGACCGCGCACTTAGTTGCTTAACTTTCGTGATCGACATCTCAAAAGTTGATAGAAACCTTATATTTTTTATGTTATATATGCATGTTAAATTTGGTTGCAATAAGTTACAGCATACTCGAGTTATCGTGCTAACGCACAGACACACAGACATAATTAGACATAAACACGGTATTTTTGGACTCAGGGAGGTCTAAAACGTGTAAATCCGTAAAGTAGACGAGAAAGTAAAAATAACTTTATTTTACTTCCTTCAAGTGTGTTGAAAACAGTCGTATGACAGTCATGAGCTCCTCATTACATACTCGGCTGAGTTACGCACTCACTTTCAGCTCGTGCTGCATACCACAGCCTCGTATGTAACGAGCAGCTTTTTATACAACTAGATGACAAACAAGCTGACGGGGTGGTAAGTGGATACCGTCGCCTATACTGCCGTACTAACTAACTATAAAGACCGTATCTGCATTGGACGTAAGCTGAGAAAAACGCGCCTAACGTTTTTATTCGTTTTTTGGCGTTACTCCAAAACTATATAAAATATCGTGTATTTATCTTGATGGTAAAAATGATTATTTATATAACTGTATACTTAATAAGTAAATATTATAATATATTCTATTTAATTTGATTAAATAAGTGATTGTCTTTAGTAATGGATTTCAAATTAAAACGAAACTCCTAAGCATAACAGCGTATGTGCAGTGGTTACGGTATTTATGTTTAGTAATCGTAAATAATAGTGTTTATCTATAGTATGACTACAATGGACTAAGCATTACTACTGTATAAACACCTGCAATTACAAGGAACAAATCACTTGGTATTACAGGTACGTTCTCATCTTGAGACCTAAGATAACATAGCTTCCATGCCCAGTAATTACACTGGCTACCTTTCCCTTCAATCCGAAACACAGACAACTTTTTTTTATGTTACCTGATGGCAAATAAGCTTGCGGCCCACCTGGTGTTAAGTGGTGACCGCCGCCTATAGACACTTGCAATATTAAGTGTAAATCACTAAAGACCGCAAGTGCGTTTGCCATCCTGGGGACTAAGATGATATGCCCTCCATGCCCAGTAATTACACTGGCTACCTTTCCCTTCAATCCGAAACACAGCGAACTGCTTCACGGCAGAAATAAGAAAGGCGGTGGTACCTACCCAGACGACCCTACCTATGGGTCTACCACCAAACTGTTTCCCGGCTGAAATAGGAAAGGCGGAGGTACCTACCCAGACGAGCATAGCTCACTTGTATCATAATGTTCTATAATTATTATTACTATCGAAATGTAATTATCTACATTTGTAGTGCAATGCATCAGTTAATTGTGACACCTAGTTGCCAACGCTGAAGGTCAGTAAATGGCGTGCTTGCCTAACACAGAGTGGCGTCCGAAGTTTCATGATTACGCCAATAATAAAAATAAAAGCATAGACTATAGAAACACAAAAGAAAAAGTTACGTTTCAGATACCAGCAGTCCAAAATGCTAGGCTTTATAGAATGGCCCATGAAATGTCAAGGTCGATGGTAATGCGGTGGTTATATGTCCTTCGTAATGATCGCAAAAGTTAAGTAACTAAGTGCGTGGTTGGTACTCAGATGGGAGACCGAAAATGTTCCAACTCGATATTCCTCCGTGCTTTAAAAGGTATGTTATGCTAGTGGGCAGTCAAGTTACGACAGAGTCCAGAAATGGCAAATTGTAAAACTCTTACAGCAGGCTAACCCGTAAAAACTATGAAACAAACAAACAATCAAATCTTACCTATTAGTATAGATAGTATAGACTAGTGGTCGCCTACGGTTTCGCTCGCGTTAATGTCGGTTATCGCGCCAAAAAGTATCTTATGTCCTTCTCAGGGTCTCAAATTATGTATATCCATACCAAATTTAACCAAAACCGCTTCAGTGGTTTACATTTATAATATAAGTAGGGATTGGGACTTACCATGCTAACAATTTTCTTTTTTATTTTATTTTATTAGGAAAGCTTACAGCATTATTCACAAAATAAATACAAACAATGATTTGCTTTGAGCTAACTACAAACTTCCATATATAGTAATCTCGTGGAACTTGTTAGTAAATCGAAAACATGTTGTTTGGCTGAGTAAAGCAAGTTTGGTCTGCAGTTTTGCACTTTTAAGTAATACGCAGGCAATTCGATTAAAAAACACATTTTCATTTTTTTTATGAGTAATAACAAATTTAATTTATTCATGTAGCAAAGATAAATAATACTCTTAATTAATACAAAAACATTATTTATTGAATAAAGGAAGTAATCAACTTAAAATTATCTCAGAAAATTGATATATGAATAGAATTTTCCGTTTCTTTTGGAACTCCGTTAGTCGCAGATATGAGCTCCCGGATTAGAACCCCGAGGTGAGCCGATGTCCGAAGCTTTACGGCTGGCGTACATCATCCGTTATCGGCCGGATACTATGCTCGGGCGTCATCGGCTGAACTCGCCCGATCGAATCAAACTTATGTAAAGCGTACACTACTACAAACGCCATCGTCCGATGTCGTCCGATGTCGTCCAAAAACGGCCGACCAACCGCCAAATCCGAACTTTTAGGATTTCTCCCAACAAATAGAGGAACGAGAGAGGAACTCTTACGTACTACAACAACTTATAAGTAATATATTTGTATAGTAGGTGATTATTGTAAAATGCACAACTTTGGAAATAAGGTACGCGGTTACTAGCCTTTCGTAATTTTTATGACGGTCATACGATATATACTAATAAACGTGCATCCGCAATGAGTGATTGCGGGTCAGTCGGGTTACTAATGATGCGAATTAGAAGGTATTACTAGAACTAGGGTGGCATAGGGCGGGATCTTAACGAAACACTAAATGCAGAAGGCACATGTCGTAATTTTTCCCTGTGGATAGTAATATAACCTATATTACTATCCACATTATACGCAATACGACAATTTTGTGACTTGTTGATAAATAAGTTGAATTTTCAAGACAAGTGTCGTTTAATTAATGATAATTAAGTTCAAAAGCGACAGGTAAATAGTAAATACTAACAAAATTGTCACAGTTTTTCTTCCAATGTGATAAATTTGTCATTTGTCACTGTCCCGTTTATAATAGGTCCCAGTTTCAACACTTGTAATTATCTATAATAATAATTTATGAAGTATGAATCAATTATAAGCAACATGCGGTTTTAACCGCAGACCAATATTGGTCTCAGGTTTAACTTTGTATTCACATTTGAAAGATAGAAAAAAATGAATATTTAATTACATATTGTTCGATGCCTTTTGCGGTTGCAGTCTAAGCTATTCTTATTGTTCCTTACAATAAAAAGTGTGATTCAACCGTCATATTAAACGTATCTTACAAACGACGTCTTGTTATTTGTATATTAATCTATTTTATAGCGACTCACGCGCGGTTTCACCCGCGTGTATCCCGTTTCCTTTGGCATATAACGATACAAAAAGTATCATATGTCCCCCCTGAAAGTTCATTCTAAATATTGCTGAAGAGAATTTTCAACAGCGATTAAGTAATTCCAAATATTACTTCTACAAATAAACTCACGAACTTACAAACTTTACCTGTTTATAATATTGTGTAAAAGTGTAGATGTCGTAGGCCGATCGTATAGTTGAGCAGAGAGCGGGCGTGGTGTGCCCGGGCACATCGTGGTATGCCCGGGCACATCATAGTATGCTCGGGCACATTGCTGCATGCCCGGGCTCATCTTGGTATACCCGGGGACATCTTGGTATGCCTGGGCAGTCGTGGTATGCCCGGGCACATCGTAATATGCCACTATTATGTCGTAGTTCTATAGACTCTCCCGCAACCAGTCCACCCAGCTTGGTGAACAAGAAAGTTCTTCGCAATAGTGGATTATTGCTCTAGAACTTTTCACAGAGGATGACTCTGCTTATATTATAACAGCCTATACAATGGGACACAAGGCCTGTCCTTTTCAACAAAGAAGGTTTAGGCAGTAGTCTACCACGCTTGCCCAATGCGGATTGGTGGACGGAGTATAAGGTGATCAACTCCCCTTGGCAGATCCATTAGTCGCCTTCTACGACACCCATTGGAGGATACGGGGTGATGCTATTCTACTCTGCCTGCATCACGTGGCCATCTCTCCTCGCCATATTCCTTTTGCTTATAATGAAATCTAAAAGCTCTAAAACTTATCATTAGGTATTGTTTATAAAATAATACCGATATAGATGTAAATAACATTAAATATCAGTCTTTGCCTATGATATTTTCGCAGTAAAATAGTTCGCAGTAGATACAATTTTTTATGTAACGTAACATCGCAGTAACAAGTCATCGTTTTAGCAATGCGCCGCAGCTGCCCATAGAATTGAGATGCCGATGAAAACTTTCCGAAGAATCAAAATTCTATCATACGACATTGAAATCATCGGAAAACCCACAGAACACAGAATGTTCTGTGGGAAAACCGGTAGAGAGATACGTTTGTAGATACTTTTAACCTTCAAAAGTTTGCGCGACTTCGAATCGATCACTCGATATATTTTCGTTCCTAATATAATAATCATTCATCATAACAGCCTTTATAATTCGACCCATTGCTGGGACACAAGGCCTCTCGTTGTCAACGAAGGAGGTTCAGGCTAGTCCACCACGCTTGCCCAATGCGGATTGGTGGACGATAATAATCATTAATAAATCCTAAATAATTATAATTATTTCTTGTTGAATGCATTCCCCGTCCCTAGTAACTTGTCATTGTTTCACTGTGTACGAAATAGAAACATTACATACGCTGCCTGTGCCCCTCAGAGAGCAAAGACCGCTTTTGTTTTAGTTGCGGCGTATACTTTATGGAGGTGTTTCGAGGGGTATAAGAGGACTTTGTTTCCAAATTACTTTCTGATCCAAAGAAAATTTGATGTAGGTATGTAATTTGATTATGTATATAACTAGCTTTTGCCCACAACTTCGTCCGCGTAGAATAAGTATTTCGGGCAGCATTTAAATTTTTTATTATTTCTTCTAACATATGACAATTTTCATCGATTTTACTTAAAAAAATTACAGATTTCCATACAAACTTCCATCCCTTATTTTACCCCCTTAGGGATTGAATTTTTAAAAATTCTAAATACCCCTTATTTAATTTCTAGCTGAAAGGCCATACACCAATTTTTATGGATTTTACTTTAAAAATGACGGATTTCCATACAAACTTTGCACCCCCTTTTCACCACCTTAGACGGTGAATTTCCAAAAATCCTTTCTTAGTGCACCTCTAGACCTCATAAGGAACCTACGTGCCAAATTTCGAATATCTAGACCCAGCGGTTTGGGCTGTGCGTTGATATATCAGTCAGTCAATCAGTCAGTCAGCATTCATTTTTATATATATAGATAGATTATGTATGTTTGTTGTATATGTTTCTAACATAATGATAATGTATATGTAGTGAAACTTTTTTTTTATTTCATCTAAAGTTTATCACAACTAATGATGATTTAAAAGTGTTAAGCCTTTTGAAAAACACAATGAACAAAATGAACATTCAAATGTGTTAAACGAGTAGTAAAGAAACCTTTGAACATAAAAAGATCAAGTAGTAAACAGCAAACATGGTTATTGTAAAAGTATATCTATCGCATTAAAGTTTAGAACTAAATTTGAACTTTATAATCAGTCTGTTATTGTAACGATTAGCCGTGTGATGCCGGCAGAGTAGAATAGCATGACCTCATATCCTTTTATGGGTGTCGTAGAAGGCGACTAACGGATCAGCAAAAGGGTATTGATCACCTTATACTCCGTCCACCAATCCGCATTGGGCAAGCGTGGCGGACTACTGCCTAAACTTCCTTAGATGACAGGAGGTGGGATCTTGTGCTCCAGCAGTGGGTCCAAATATAAAGGCTGTTATGATGATGATGATGATTGTAACGGTCATCAGGCTTGAATTTAAAATAAAAATACTAGATATAAGTATTTTTTTCTGAGTTTTAAAGTTTGTATTCTATCTATACCTGCCTATTCCTACATTACTCTAACAAACATAATTATCACGCTCATAATCCCACAGGATTAAGTAACTTTGGGTGACATTAGGTTACAAATAAATCAATATCTGGAAGTATAGGCTGGAAGCATCATATCAACTGATAGACGTCCACAGTTGGATATAGGCCTACCACAAGGATTTCCAACCCGTTCGGTCCTGCGCTGTAACCAGCGGCCTCCCGCGACCCTTACCAGATCGTCGGTCCACATTGTGGTGAAACTGGCCATAAATCATCTTAGCGGTCCGGGCCAATTTAAGCTAGCCGTAAGATGAGGCGAAAACTGTTAATATTCCATGGATTCACCGTGCAGATGTCGGGTCTACCGGGGCTTCTCTCTCCGCCCAGCCATAATTGACGACCGTAATTGATTGTAAGTCATATTTATGTTTCAGGTAACGCTGCTGGTGAACAATGCAGGAGTCGTGTCCGGACGGTACTTGCTTGACACGCCTGACCATCTCATCCAGAGGACATTCGACGTCAATATCTTGGCACACTTTTGGGTACGTTTATTTGTCATTGCTTTTAATGAACAAAAAACGCTCACTATTCAGTATCAACTTTTGTTCGCAGTTACCAACGCAATAGTAGCCTTATCGTAGATACGTTAGTACTTATATTAATCTATGGAAACCAAAACCAAATCGTTAACGGTCCCCTTAGACCTTTACCAGACAAATAATCCAATCCCAATGTTTTGACATCTTACAGCTGTCAAGCTGTTGTTAAAATGCTCTTAAAATGTATGAAAACCTAGATGAAAGAGTTTCTCCCTGAGGTTTCTCCAGAGTTCTTGGTGTATAATCAGGTGTTGAGAAATTTTTATTTCTACTGTAAAATTTCAATCTATTTTCACTCTACATTGGCAAAATGCTTAATGCAAAGCCATTATTTAGATTCAGATGTTTACCTAGATGAAAACGAAAGTGTTTTGGATTTGGTTAATATGCGATAGACCCCTGAAGAATATTACAGTACTCGTATAACTACTTTATTTGCGTTAAGAGCCAAAATTGTATAGGAAACATGTTTTGCGCTTTTCTCCGCTAGGGCGCTATTCACATTTCCTATACAAAATGAATTAAAATAGGTACGTTTTATAGTTATTACTAAAAATCTTACAATGTGGTTATAGAGTTAACATAGGTAGGCCTTCGCAATAGACTGACTATGTCAAATCTGTAATTTCCTCTTGTAGCAAGTAGGTACTGGTCCTGGAAAAATAACATCTTCTCATGTGACTTTTCGATTACAATTTACGTTTGCTTTTTTTTTAAAGAACTTCCATTTCGATGCTCACTTATTCAAAATATTTGTAAACATACCAAACTAGCTGCACCCGGTATGCCTTACAATGCCACATGAAAAAATATTTAGATTTAGATTTTTGGGCTAGGAACCCTCGCTGGCGTCCCCAGAACACCCTAGCAAAGTTTCATCACAATCTTATCAATGTTTTCTATACGCATAGAGGACAAATATGCAAACATTGATTTTTATTCACATACATGAAATACAAACCAAAATACAAGAAAAAAATCAAGTGATGAGACAGGATTTAGAAAATTTTTTGTACTTAATTAGGGCTAGATAATTGGTGTGAGCGTGGAAATATTCTAAATTATGTAGCTTAAAATTAATGTCTGGGAATCTGGTTCTTAATGTAGGCACTATACCGGTATTACAAGTCACCTGATATTTTTTTAAAGATATTTCTAGTGTTCGACAGATGAATCATCTAATCTTTTAACATAACAACAGCTCTGGTGTTTTGTAGGCCGGCCCGTCTAGTTTGCTTTCAAGAGAAATACCTATATTAGTTTATTGACATAACTAGTTATTGAATTTTTTTACGCGATTAAAATCTTTTTTATATTATTATGCCTGACCTACGTAAACATAAGTTTTTAAAAGGAAACAAAACTAGTTGGTTTTTTGGAATGGAAATTAAAGAAATTTAAGAATTTAGTTCTTGATTTAAAGTCACACTCGCAGCAAAAAAAACTTTGCTCACTTGTTGAACAAGTAACTATTTCTCTCCCATACCTACATCTCAGTCATTCGTCATCTCATTATTAATATTTTTTTTCCCATGTCATCCATCTCACACAAACTATCCATCTTTTCTTCGGTTTTCCTCTCCTTCTAATATTCTCTCATAGAATAAAAACTTTATTAAGAATTAGCCTTTTAATTCCAGACGGTAAAAGCCTTCCTACCTTCGATGATCGACCACAATGATGGCCACATAGTCACAATAGCTTCCATGGCCGGCTATGTCGGAGTCGCGAAGCTGGTGGACTACTGCTCGTCCAAAGCGGCTGCGTGCGGCTTTGACGAGTCCTTGAGGCTCGAGCTACAGGTCAAAGGCATCAAAGGAGTCAGGACTTCACTGATATGCCCGTTCTTCATCAGATCTACGGGCATGTTCGATGATGTCAATTCGAGGTATATTGGGTTTACATTTATGTTTAAAATGTTAATATCTTTACCCATTTTATTATGTATTATTTATCAATCATCAATATTCTTTAATTCGCTCAGTAACTTGAATCTCAATTTAAGTAGTAACTTATTTAATAAGTATATCTAGTTGTTTAAATAAAAACAGAGACTGAAAAATATAAATTATTAGATATTGCTGTGGACTAAGAGAAGCTAAATGAAGTAGATGCCTGTTTAGTAACCTATTCATTTATACAAGTAACGTCAAAAGAACTTATCAAGACTCTTGATAAGTTCTATTGACGTTACGTGTCTCTTGATTCAAGAGTAAGATTGCGACAGACCTTTAACAGACCAACACAGTTTACAAAGTAAATACCTACCTACATAAAGAAGGGACCATAAAACTTTATTCAAAAGTGAAATGTTTGTACATGAAAATAATAAGTACCTATAAAACGATTTCAGTTTTCAAATTAGTATAAACCTTACTAACACTAACACCCTTACTTAACAAATTCTGTTACCTAAGTAAAAATGGCTTCCATTAAAAGTAGCTTTCCTTCTCATAGATTCGAATTAAACCAAAATCCTTATTACTGTAGTCGAATTAAACGTTGGGAAATTATTTATGTTATTTGCATATTACTCTCAGATATTAGTACTAGATTCAAATTAAAAGTAAAATTTTCCACGATATATGTATGTTTTTTATTGTGGTGTACGTTTTATTTTGCCCGCAGGTTCCTTCCGCAACTGAGCTCGAACGAAGTCGCCGATCGTGTGGTACTAGCAATTCGGACGAATGAAGCCTTTGCAGCTATTCCCGGAGTGCTCAGGATTCTGTTGTCTCTTAAATGGTGCGACATACCACTACATATCTCACTTATCTGATTAAAGTTCATCATCATCAACAGCTCATATAATATCCCCACCGAGGGGCTCGAGCCTACCTCACATTAGGGCGATTAGCCCTTAGTCAACCACGATAGCAAAGTGCGGGTTGGTCGACTTCACACACAACCTTAGATTTTCTTCATAGGTGTGTGCAGGTTTCCTCACGATGTTTTCCTTCACCGTAAAAGCATCGATTAAACGTTCATATGAATTCAAAATTTGAAAACACATTGGTACGTGGCGGGGTTCGAGCCGGTGCCTCCCGGGTGGGAGACAATGCCCTTACGCACTACGCCACCGACGCTTCGATTAAAGTTATACATAAGTAACTAAACACCGTCGCTGTGGAGTACTTAGTAACGATTCCTACACATCAAGCCGTCCGGGATCGAGTCTCGGTAGTGGCAAATGATTATGTGATGACTCAAGGCTATTTATATGTTTAATTTCATAACATAAGTTCTCAATGATACTAAATTTGGGTCTAATAATTTTCATTTATCTTTACTGTACACATGACAATAAAAAAATTAACAAGAAATTAAGTGTAGGTACTCGCTATAGAAATAGTTGATAGGAATTTTCCCTTCATCATAATAAAAGAGTGTACTTAGAGCAATGTCCCGCGAAAGCATTGTTCAAAAATAAAATTGGACGACCGATAAAACTACAAATGGAATTTTTACAACAAGAACAACTCGGGTGAATCTACTAAATTATGATCCATCGCCACCATCATTATCAGTGGCAAAGAACACAAACCTATCAAAATGTTTTCTATACTATGAGTTTCCTATATATAAATATTATGTATATTGACCGCGAAATTCGATATTGAGACAAAGTCATCATAAAAATGCTCGTTTTTGTAATTTGTAGCACAGAAAGTTGCGTGTTTCTGTAGAGAAAATAAAACGTAAGTATTCAAAGATAACGGATGTAATGATTGGACAATGACAGCAATTTCAATTCTCTCCTCGTGTTTTTATACTTAATGTCGACTGAGCGAGTAGTTATGACAATTTACCGTTGTCTTTTAATTTTATGTTTTGGAAATTATTGCATTGTGGTATTATTCCGGGAGAGTTGCAACATACGATAATAATTATTTCTAATTACTTAAACTTGCAAGCATTTAACCGTATTCAGTGAACACTGCTTCTTTTTAGTGTTTCTTTAAGTGTAAGGATTCCTTAACTCCGGTAAGCAACACTGGGGTGACCCTTGCAAGCTCCCTAGCTTATAGATTAGAGGATAACCATAATTATATCATGTACTCATCGAAAGAAACACAACTGTATCAAAATTGTGAATTAGTGTAATTTAGAGAATTACGCCCGCTCCAAAATGAAGTGGCTACTCCACTGTGCTTTACTTCTTACTAAATCAAATTTAAAAACCTGTTTATTCGAATATATTCTAATAATTAGATACTTTAAAACCGTCAAACTTTTTTTTTCCTAAATCTGTGTGGTTTTTTGGTTTAATAAAATAACATAGGATCGGCTCACACACTGACTTATACCTAGAAGATGTATTCACAGCTCTGCCTATTTATTTTTTAATACAATATGATCTAACATCGCTGCACTTCCTAAAACTGTTTGGTTGCTTGGTTTAATCAAAAGGAACAAATTAAGTGCCCGCCAATAAAATAGTACAATGCTCACCAAAATAGATACTTTTGCCACCAAAAACAACTATTGGTAAAAATTTACACTTTTTTGGTGAACATTTATCCTTTTTTGTAGGTTAGGTTAGTATGTTATTTCTGAATACAATGTCAGTACAATATTATCCCACTTCGCTGCTTTGCCTAAAACTTGGTTCAATCAAATAAAGGATCGGCTCACACTCTGGCTTACCCAGAAGATGTCTTTTCAAAACTCTACATGTTTTTAAATAGAATGTCAATAAATATCACCCCACATCGCAGCATTTCCTAATACACGTTACCTAGAAGCATTAAGTTTAAATAAAATTTTCTTCCTTATCCAGGTTAGTGCCATGGCAAGTCGTGGCAGACATGATCCGGGTGATCGTCCCGGATGCAATGCCGATGTCACACGCGCCCGTCGCTGATACTGCCACGGTGACGCCGGAGCCTGTCGCAGTAGCGACGCCGCATACGAAGATGGAGTCGCGGCCGATGTCGTTGGTGCCTCCAGAACGACACGATCGACAAGTCTGAGTTACGACCCTAGTGATGTTTAGCTGGTAAAGTATAAAGATTTACGTTGCTGAATATGCCCGCGCCTATCGCCGAAATGTGTTGTTAAGGGGAAGTTCTTAGGTGACATTTCATCTGATGATAAGGGCGAAGTTGCAAGCGAGATTCTCTCGGTAACCTCAACCATAATCATATCAAATTTGTGGACAGTTGGCCATTTATACCATTGCTATCCATGCCAGTGCTTGTCCAGTAAATTCTCTTATTTTATTCTTAATTAATGGCTTTCGCGGGATTACCCATTGACAAGTGCAAATAGTAATACCACAGATAATATAATACTATACTAGTACAGATGCCTCATCTCATACAAAGAAAACGGCCGTAAAAATTCGGGCAGCTCTTCGGGCAACTCTTGCTTACATTTGTTGGCGATAGAGGTCGCTGCCGATTGCTATTTACAAACAAAGTATTGTATATGTAAATGTATTCATAGATGGCGTTTTACTTACCTAGGTACATTATATTTTATCATGCCAAATTAAAATTATTATTAATTTGTGAACAAAAAAGAGTTACACTTTTATTTTATTACAGGTTCAGGTCATTCTATGATATATTATTAATAATAATCGAACCTTAAAGTAGAAAAAATATGTAGGTATTAATATTATTACAATATGGTTTACAGGAAATATTACTATTTTATGCCTTTAACTTTCTCCAACGTATGCACAGGCGATAAAATTTCTGGTTTTCCACAGCAAACCGATTTCTTTGAACGGCGGCATCAGCGGCACGCGGTATTTAAAGACGACGAAGTTTTTAGAATTAGATAAACGATTTTATGTATTGGCTGATGTAGTAGGTAGATACGTAGATACTTTATAAAAACTGTCCGGTTTGATAATTTAAAAACATAAAAAACAAAATAAAATAATTTTAGAAGTAAATTTTGATTAAGTAAGTTTGTACGTAATGTTTTTTGTCATCGACGACATGCATATTTGCAAAAAATATATTTAAAAAGTACATAAATAATATCAAAATGAAAAAAAAAAAACGTTGGATTTGAACTCTAGATTTTTTAACTAAAACCGGGATTTTAGCAGCTATGCCATAGTCTACTCACAAGGTAGCTTTGAAATTAGTAAATAGTTTCGAGGGTGTTTGACATGCTTGTCAGAAAGTCGGGAAATAATAAAAAATATTTCAATCCATTTTTAACAATTTTCAAGAATTCACTCAGAACACACACATCACAGGAGAAATAGACACAGAAGGTCAGCTGCCTACATCGCGCGCGAACAGGAATACGTACGGTTCACTAAATCTTGAAAAATAATATTTTTAAAAATAATATTAAAAAAACCGGCCAAGTGCGAGTCGGACTCGCACACCGAGGGTTCCGCCGTACAAACGTAGCGGTTTACAATTTATGACGTATTAAATCAAAAAGGTGTCGGTATAAACTGCTGTATCTTTTGATCGCGTTAACTTAGAAGTTTGATTTTTTCACTGCTCAAAGGGACAATAGACTTAGGTATTTGGTATAAATTTCAATTTGATACCTTTATTCGTTCGTGAGAAATAAGGTAGTAAGTTTCATTTTATTAAAATATTTTTATTATATTATCTAACTAAAAAAATGTGATTTTCGCAATTTTTCCTATATTTGCATTATATGACAATGCTTCATGCCAAATTTCAAGATTCTGAGTTTACGGGAAGTATCCTGTAGGTTTTGATTCCTTTGCGAGTGTCGGAAATTTGTTGAAAATATCGACATAATCGGCTGTATCTTTTGATTGGCTTGGCTTAGAAGTTTGATATTTTCACAGCTTAAAGGGACAATAGACCTGAGTATTTCATGTGAATTTCAGCTTGATACGTCCACGCGTTCTTGAGATAAAGGGTCTTGACAGACAGACGGACAACAAAGTGATCCTATAAGGGTTCCGTTTTTTCCTTTTGAGGTACGGAACCCTAAAAACTGAACAAAGGAACTCAAAACTTGACAAACATCTCTCGCTAATAGCCATGATATTTACGCTAGCTTACGAATCGGATTTCTTTGGCTTTCAAAGCATCCAGGAATAGGTACTTTCAATTTTTTATTATTATGAGATGGTAAACAAACAAGCTTGCGGCCCACCTCGTGTTAAGCGGTTAACGTCGCTTATAGACGCTTGCAATATCAAGGGTAAATGCCTACCATGCCTAGTAATTAGCCTGGCTACGTTCCCTTCAATACGAAATACAGCAAACTGCTTTACGGCAGAAATAAGAAAGGCGGTGACGCCTACCCAGACGACCCTACATACGGGTCTACCATCTTATAAAAATGTTTTATATGCGTTCACTGAAAGGCAGGTACTCATCGATATCAAAATTAGTTAGTGCCGACCTTCTGTATCTATTTCATTTGTGCATACACAGTTTTATTTTCAAAATTGACACTGATTGACACTAATTGATAGGTAAATAAAGCGCCATCTCTTTAGTCACAACACAAAATCACTTAACAAGTCATGCTGTGACCATGTTCAACTAGGTACCATGTAGTACAAATTATCACCACCAGAAAAATGTCATACTGATTTTTTATAAATGAAATATGCTTTTATCACGCTATATTTCATTTATATGTATTTAGAATTTTTATTAAAATAATAGATATACGTTTTAAATTATATATTTTACTGTATTCTTTAGTTTACAATAACAGTAAAAATAGTGTATGCCCTTATGGTATATCTAACGCCCTCTATTGAAATTTATGTTGAACAAAAAATGTTTTCTTCGCAATGAGACCCCGTGGTAATACTAATGTTGTACCACGGGGTCTCATTGCGAAGAAAACATTTTTTGTTCAACATAAATTTCAATAGAGGGCGTTACATATACCATAAGGGCATACACTATTTTTACTGTTATTGTAAACTAAAGAATACAGTAAAATATATAATTTAAAACGTATATCTATTATTTTAATAAAAATTCTAAATACATATAAATGAAATATAGCGTGATAAAAGCATATTTCATTTATAAAAAATCAGTATGACATTTTTCTGGTGGTGATAATTTGTACTACATGGTACCTAGTTGAACATGGTCACAGCATGACTTGTTAAGTGATTTTGTATTGTGACTAAAGAGATGGCGCTTTATTTACCTATCAATTAGTGTCAATCAGTGTCAATTTTGAAAATAAAACTGTGTATGCACAAATGAAATAGATACAGAAGGTCGGCACTAACTAATTTTGATATCGATGAGTACCTGCCTTTCAGTGAACGCATATAAAACATTTTTATAAGATGGTAGACCCGTATGTAGGGTCGTCTGGGTAGGCGTCACCGCCTTTCTTATTTCTGCCGTAAAGCAGTTTGCTGTATTTCGTATTGAAGGGAACGTAGCCAGGCTAATTACTAGGCATGGTAGGCATTTACCCTTGATATTGCAAGCGTCTATAAGCGACGTTAACCGCTTAACACGAGGTGGGCCGCAAGCTTGTTTGTTTACCATCTCATAATAATAAAAAATTGAAAGTACCTATTCCTGGATGCTTTGAAAGCCAAAGAAATCCGATTCGTAAGCTAGCGTAAATATCATGGCTATTAGCGAGAGATGTTTGTCAAGTTTTGAGTTCCTTTGTTCAGTTTTTAGGGTTCCGTACCTCAAAAGGAAAAAACGGAACCCTTATAGGATCACTTTGTTGTCCGTCTGTCTGTCAAGACCCTTTATCTCAAGAACGCGTGGACGTATCAAGCTGAAATTCACATGAAATACTCAGGTCTATTGTCCCTTTAAGCTGTGAAAATATCAAACTTCTAAGCCAAGCCAATCAAAAGATACAGCCGATTATGTCGATATTTTCAACAAATTTCCGACACTCGCAAAGGAATCAAAACCTACAGGATACTTCCCGTAAACTCAGAATCTTGAAATTTGGCATGAAGCATTGTCATATAATGCAAATATAGGAAAAATTGCGAAAATCACATTTTTTTAGTTAGATAATATAATAAAAATATTTTAATAAAATGAAACTTACTACCTTATTTCTCACGAACGAATAAAGGTATCAAATTGAAATTTATACCAAATACCTAAGTCTATTGTCCCTTTGAGCAGTGAAAAAATCAAACTTCTAAGTTAACGCGATCAAAAGATACAGCAGTTTATACCGACACCTTTTTGATTTAATACGTCATAAATTGTAAACCGCTACGTTTGTACGGCGGAACCCTCGGTGTGCGAGTCCGACTCGCACTTGGCCGGTTTTTTTAATATTATTTTTAAAAATATTATTTTTCAAGATTTAGTGAACCGTACGTATTCCTGTTCGCGCGCGATGTAGGCAGCTGACCTTCTGTGTCTATTTCTCCTGTGATGTGTGTGTTCTGAGTGAATTCTTGAAAATTGTTAAAAATGGATTGAAATATTTTTTATTATTTCCCGACTTTCTGACAAGCATGTCAAACACCCTCGAAACTATTTACTAATTTCAAAGCTACCTTGTGAGTAGACTATGGCATAGCTGCTAAAATCCCGGTTTTAGTTAAAAAATCTAGAGTTCAAATCCAACGTTTTTTTTTTTTCATTTTGATATTATTTATGTACTTTTTAAATATATTTTTTGCAAATATGCATGTCGTCGATGACAAAAAACATTACGTACAAACTTACTTAATCAAAATTTACTTCTAAAATTATTTTATTTTGTTTTTTATGTTTTTAAATTATCAAACCGGACAGTTTTTATAAAGTATCTACGTATCTACCTACTACATCAGCCAATACATAAAATCGTTTATCTAATTCTAAAAACTTCGTCGTCTTTAAATACCGCGTGCCGCTGATGCCGCCGTTCAAAGAAATCGGTTTGCTGTGGAAAACCAGAAATTTTATCGCCTGTGCATACGTTGGAGAAAGTTAAAGGCATAAAATAGTAATATTTCCTGTAAACCATATTGTAATAATATTAATACCTACATATTTTTTCTACTTTAAGGTTCGATTATTATTAATAATATATCATAGAATGACCTGAACCTGTAATAAAATAAAAGTGTAACTCTTTTTTGTTCACAAATTAATAATAATTTTAATTTGGCATGATAAAATATAATGTACCTAGGTAAGTAAAACGCCATCTATGAATACATTTACATATACAATACTTTGTTTGTAAATAGCAATCGGCAGCGACCTCTATCGCCAACAAATGTAAGCAAGAGTTGCCCGAAGAGCTGCCCGAATTTTTACGGCCGTTTTCTTTGTATGAGATGAGGCATCTGTACTAGTATAGTATTATATTATCTGTGGTTGTACTTAAGATTTTACGGTAGATTGAAATAAAAATGGAATCTCATGTGTTTTTACAACAAGAAATCTGATGAAACTCGTCTTTATGTGTGGAGTTGGAATTTCCAATGGTTTGTTTTACACTGGTTTCTCACTCACGAATTGAGAACCCCCTTATTTTTTGAAGTTCGGAGAAATAGACGACAAGACATCTCTCAGCACGCAGTAATGTCGGAAAATTTTCTTCTCAAACTACATTATTGTTACATTATTTAAGGCGTCAGGGCATATCTAGTGATTTAAATCTTCGGTATAGTAGATGTTTTAGTACCTTGACAATTCTATTAATATTTTGTAGTGTCTACAATATGCTGGCCAGTGAGACAATATAAATATTAATAACTAGTTGTCATAAGAGCTTTAAATATAAGTTTTATGGCGAAAGGTAAGCAAAAGTAGATGATTTAATTTTATTTGTATCTATTAAATCAGATCAATTTACTATACATGCGCGACTAGTTCCGCAGAAAAAATCATTGTATAGGTACATTGTCTTTTGTTTTGTATGTAGTTTACACAAAACTCTCCCGAAAATAGTGACCTTTTACTTTCGGGCGGACTTTGTAAGTAAATTACAGAAAGAGAAGTAGAGTACAGTGGTTCAATAAATATGATAAGTGCTTTCTTTGGGAAGCTAGTCGCCCAATTATTGAAATTTAATCTGACTTAGAGGCAATAAATTGAAATATATTGATTTCTGCTTACCTTCTCCTTAAAATATAGTACTCAAATATTCTGAATTGGTTATGAAAGTTCTACGGCAGCGATCGTTTTTCCTAACTATGCACTGGAAAATTTAAAATGATGTTGTCTTGACAAGGTACTAAACGTCTCGTGAAGGGATAACGTGTATGTTACACGCAGGACTTTGTGGAATTTAGTGAAACGGGTGCTAGTGATAAATATCAAAATGACATGGAGATATTAAAATAACAAATCACCTAAGCTTCACTAGGCAATATTTAAGAGGATAGTACGGCGAGCACGTCTCCATACACACGGAAAAAAAGTTTTTGCTACCCTTATTTCTTATCTATTGGAAGTTTTTTAACAAAAAGAAAAGTAGTTTTTTTAGATTACAAGAAGAAAAGTACTATGTTTGTACATTACCTTATTTTTTCAAAATTCGACGTACATTCAAACTTATTTTGTGAAAAAAAAAATAATTTATGAAAAAGAAAATCGTATAGACATAGCTTTTTTAACCGACTTCCCAACAGGAGGAGGTTCTGTATTCGTCTGTATGTATTTTTTTTTTATGTATGTTCACCGATATCTCCGTCATTTCTGGACCGATTTTCAAAATTCTTTTTCTATTCGATAGTGTTTACTCCTGAGGTGGTCCCATTGTCACCAAGTCAGGATCTGATAATGGGAAGCCAGGGAAATCGAGGGCAACCCTCAAATTTTATAGGCATGTACAACGTTTTTCATATTTTTTCTAAAGCTATACTAGTATTTGCGTCTGGTAGTCACCATCTCATGTTGATGAGCTGATGATGGAAGGTAAATGTATGTTCACCGATATCTCTGTCATTTGTGGACCGATTTTCAAAATTCTTTTTTTATTCGATAATGTATACTCCTGAGGTGGTCCCAGTGTCACCAAGTCAGGATCTGATGATGCAAAGCTAGGAAAATCGAGAGCAAACCTCGAAAAACAATGGAAAGGGAGGGTTATTCATATTTTTTATAAAGCAATTCTAGTATGATTGCGTGTGGTAGTCATCTCATATTGAAGAGCTGATGATGGATGGTAAAACTCCTTAATTGTTAGGAGTTGGTTGTTAATTATTTAAATATTGAAGGTACCTAAAGACCGATAGTTGTGTACTTTCAGGTAATTTAGGTGAGCTGATGATGAAACAAAAAACTCCTTAATGGTTAGGAGTTGGATGATAATTCTTTAAATATTAAAGGTACCCAAAGAGCGATAGTTGTATTCTTTAAAATTATTCAGGTGAGCTGATCATGGAAGGAAAAACTCCTTAACGGTTAGGAGTTGGATGATAATTCTTTAAAGATTATAGGCACGTAAAGACCGCTAGTTGTATTTTTTCAAGTTAATCAGGTGAGCCGATGATGGAAGGAATAACTCCTTAACTGTTAGGAGTTGGTTGATGATTATTTAAATATAAAAGGTACCTAAAGAACGATAGTTGTATACTCTCAGGTTATTTAGGTGAGCTGATGATAGAAGGTAAAACTCCTTAATGGTTAGGAGTTGGACGATAATTCTTTAAATATTAAAGGTACCTAAAGAGCGATAGTTGTATTCTTTCAGGCTATTCAGGTGAGCTGATGATGGAAGTAGAAACTCCATTACGATTAAGAGTTGGATGATAATTCTTTAAATATTAAAGGTAGGTACCTAAAGACCGAAAGTTGTATTCTTTCAGCTTGTTAGGTGAGCTGATGATGGAAGGCAAAGCACCGTAATAGTTAGTATTTGGATATTAAACTTGTACAAAACTGTAACATTTTCTCACACATAAAACCACCTCTGGCAGTATGGACCATGCAGTACCTCCAAATAGTGAGAGGTTGCCAGCCTGTCGTTTGCATAAAAGGGGCACAAAACCCAAAAATCACTTCTAATGTTAAGTGATTTATGGTTAATTTTGCAAGTTTCTATAAGCGACGCAACCACTTAACACCGAGTGGCCCGCAAGTTTGTTGGCCATCTCGTAATATATATAAAAAAACAACAATTATTCCACATAAAACACTAAAAATAGAAAAATAAACAACTTTTAAAAAAAAAAGTCCAACCGACTTCAAAAAGTATAAAAATAACTAATTATTAAAATGTGTGCTAGGTACTTGCTGTACTGTTTGAAGTCGGTGCCAAGCCAACTAGGTATTCTATAGGTCCGCCTGCCACATCACATTCATTGATCACACCATCCCGCGATTGCGACCGACCGCACGCGCCAGATTAGGTGATGAGGGGCTCGTGGTGCTGGCACCGGGTTCAAACAGTACAGAAGGTACCTAGCACACATTTTAATAATTAGTTATTTTTATACTTTTTGAAGTCGGTTGGACTTTTTTTTTTAAAAGTTGTTTATTAAAAACATTGTATTATGGCGTCGCGGGATTTTCTCGAGTTCTTGTTGTAATGACACCGTATTGAGAGACTCTATTTTTACTCAATCTACCGTACAATTTATTGTTGCTTTTGGATACATTCTCACTTGATATTGGCAAAATTCGTAATCTTTAAATATTTGTCGCGACGCCATTTATTAAGAATAGAATAGAATATAGGATGAAAATGATTATTTTATTGATAAGAACTTTACTCTCCTGAACTGCTCAACATGTAGAACTTCAAATGTTGCCTAGTGAACACGTAGCTTTATCTTTTAGCTATTGTTAGTACTTACTTAGGGTGAGGAGGAGAACTGATAGAATATAGTCCCTCAGGACTTAAAAATGTAATGAATATGGATAGTATCCAACAAAAAGATGTATGAATAAATGTATCCTATAATTGGTATACTTAATGCCTTGTGTTTGATATGTTGTAGATATTTACATATTTCGGGGTTCTTAGTAAGTAAGTTTACATATAAAAATAACGAAAGGGGCCTTAAGTGTAGATAATAATAATATAATTTATGTAGTCTTTTGCATGAAAAAGCAATCGAGAAATGACAATACCTCCTATCGGACATCAATACGAAATCGACTTTTTTGCAGAGACATAAAATTTAATATCGCATGGATTCACATATCTTCTATATGGAAATAAATATATACCTACGTATTTTTATTGTAATATTTCTGTACTATTGGTCCAAAGGATATTCAGATAGAGGTATTAAATCGATGTAATATGCATTAAGATGTTTACCCCAAATTGTTTTCATATTTTTTTTATGTTACGATATTATATTATTGTGATATGAAACAGCGTAGGTATATATATTATCGATTATTCTCTTTGAAGATTATTGCCAAGTGGTACTAAGTCAACTAATAAGGCGTTTGTTTAGCGAATTTACAAAAAAAGACGCTAATTTGATGTACCTTTCTGTATTCAAAATGGAAGTGTAATAAAAGCTGTTGGTTTTGTTTTAGTACAAATAATTACCATATATTATTAAGAGTTCAGGGCGTGAATGTACACATAATTGTTAAAAATACTGGAATGTGAAAATTTTGGGTGATTTTAATTGTGTGATATTATTAATTACTTACCTATCATTAGTTTATGTTGAATAAAAAAATATTACACTTTAAATTATTAGGGAGTTCTAAGAACTCTAAATACATACTGTTTTGTACACGGTATAACATTCAAAATTTTATAAATAACTACTATGGTGATACCAAAAATTCAAAATTTTAAAATAAATTTTCTTCGTACAAAAGTTTGGTCAGCAAACCAAAATGTTTGGCAAAATTCAAAATTAATTTTGTAATTTTGATAACACCATAGTATTTATACACAGGGTTTGTAAATGTGACTATTCAAGCATGGGTGGGTCACTTATTATACCATCTACCAAAAAGTTTGTATAAAACAGTAATAATAAGGCATGTAATACATTAGAAAATGTACGTTATGATTACTCTGAGAAGTTATGAAGTGCCTAAATACTGTAAAAAAATCCTTCTAAATTGTACTACTTATTGTATGTTATGGTTGTTTGTTATATTTAAAAAGAATTCTAAAAGTCACTTGTATGAAAATAAGTTTAATACAAAATATTAAATTAGTGGAAATAAAAGAATGAAAATTAAAAATATTATTTTATTTAAACTTCTCAAACTGCAAATAACTTCTTGTTTCAAACATCATTTTACAATCACACTGACATCTCAATCGCTGACTGACTGAGGATATAAATAAAGAAGAAATATAGAAAAATACACTGAAAAAAATCGACTTGCTTCAGGCGGGACGATTTTTTTTCAGTGCATTTTTCTAGTATTAATATTCACGCGTTTGTAAACGCAAAAATAAAATTATTCCATAAGAAATATAGAGTTAAATAGAGACGCGATAGGTGTTTCCAACATGAACAACATTGTTTTATTATGTTTATATTGGCAACACCTATCACATATTATGGCAGATGTTTAATAACGACTGAACTCAAAGCAAACACGCTGTATAAAAAAATACTTAGTTGTTTATAGTAATGTAAGTACATAATTGCAAACGACTAGGTTTTGTACAATATTTTCCAGATTATATTAAATTATCACAATCACAAAGTTAATAATAATAGCTAACAGCAACTTAACTAACATTTAAATGCTTGAAAACAATGAATTCCTAACGAAGCAAAAGTAGATAAATAAACGTATAAAACAAACATTGGGTATTAACTAAATGAAAAGTCTTAAAATAAGATTTTGGTAACAAAAGTATTTTTAAGTACCTAACAAAAAAGGTAATGGCATTTGAATTATGCAGCTAAAAATATCTCACCACTACTTCAATTAAATAAGTATTACCTAATATTAGAAAACATCGTGCTCCAGATTATTCACAGATGCAAGTCGTGCTACCCAAAACTGACAAACTCGTGAAATTTTTCAACCTCATTCGATAGTTATTTATTCTTCTTAAATAAATGGCGTTCGCGTTATTTATCGCATTTCGCCAATGTTAAGTAAAATGCACTTTTAACAGACAATTGTACGGTAGATTGAGGTTAAAAATAGTCGTTTTTACAACAAGAACTCGGTACAAACTCCAGTTATATATTCAAAGTCTATTGAGGTAGTTTGACAGATTATGGGAGCCTGACTTACCTGACGTCTGTACTTCAAGTAAGAAAATGCATGTAAAAGGACATCGCCGTAATAATGCTCACGATAAATGGTTTGCCAACAAGTATTAAATCGATTTTACAAATACCGATTAACATTGATAACACGATCGATTCTACTAGGTCAAAAATATTATAACCAGGAACCAATTCTTGCTATGAGAGCAAAATCAAAATCGTGCAAAGAAAATCCGGGGTGATAAAAAACTAACGGTGTAGGCATAAACTACTATTAAATTATTCAAACTACTCGTATATCTAGCATGACTTTTCGGCAAACCGTACAATCGGCAAAAACAGTAATTCTGGACCATGGAGCGCTGGAAGAAGTATAAGTAAAAAAGTGTACAAGATATTTGATTTTAAAAGGTGGGTTAATAACTAGTAACAACTTATTTGATAACAAAAGTCTATGACCAGACACCACTATTATCTACCTTACATAAATTAGTGTGGATGTATGTACCTAATCTCTTTTAGCATAATTTGTAGAACTGTCCTGATAACTTACCTCAATAATTGACGAATCGTCACTTATTCATTGACTGCTGTATGCAGCAGAGGCCTCTAATATTTTACCGGATTTTAGACCTTGTAGGGTCTTTAAGCCTGTATAGCGAACCTCCCAAAAGGAGAGAAAGTGTATTGGCGTGCCTCTCCCGCAAGAAAACCTCTCTATAAAAAAGTCATCATTACTATCAAAAAATATTTTTCAAACACCCTCATTTTGATAAATAACTATTACCGATTCTTTGTTTTTAGAACTTTAGACAATATGCGCACAATATAAAATTATATTTATTTGTTCACACACATAAACACATTCACGCACACAACACAATTAATCATTTTTATCCCTAGGATACCCCTCAGGAATTCTGAACTCTGAAATTGGAGATATGTACAAAGGATTCAATTGTTGCATATTCTTTCTGCTCTCCGCGGCTTCTTTCTCGAATTTCGCGTATGCTCGTCTATCGGAAACGATCTGAGCGATTTTTACAATAAATACGATACTTAGGCCAGCAGCAATCACGCATCCAATAATCACTAGGCCCTGGGTCATGATTCTAGCACTGGTGGGCTCATAACACTCTATGGATCTAATGACGATCTCCATGGCAACCATAGAAGTAGTGCTGGTGCTGTATGTGTACTTCAATTCGCAGTCTTGACCAGCGATTTCTTTTCGCAGGATACATGGTTTATCGCCGCTATTGAGATCCCCTGAAAATATTTAGAAGAAAAAACATTACCTATAATAATCAAAGTTTAAATAACTTGTATTTAGAATTGAATATAAATTGAAAATATTAGGTATTATCAACCTGATTGATGGTGAGTATGGTATACAATATTTATTTATTTAAATAAGTTCACAAACAGGTTGTAGTCATAATCATAACGTGGTAAGGAACATTAAGGCAAAAAAATCTTACAAGACGGCAACCCAATCAATGTAAACATACTCGTAACATATGCCAAATTCTTGAGACTAGTTTATTACCGGGTTCTTATTATAAGAGACCTGTGAATAGCAATAGTGGACAAGGTCTAATATCATGGTCTTATAGATAAAAAAAACTCTTATAGCCTATAGGTAAACTGCAATAGCGTTTATATCGAATTTAAGGGATTTAATAAAAAACAAAGGAGGAAATTGTTTCTACAACGAAAATTATAGATAAAGTTAAGTCGCTCTTAGTCTTATTTCGGGGTAAAAATACTCTGAAAGTTCTGACCATTGTGAATAATGGGTATATCTAAGGGAATAGATGACTATGGAATATGTAATTAGACGCTGGATCTAGGAATTTAATGTAAGTTATATCGACTTAAAAAATACTGCTAAAAACTATATTTATGTAATTATTATGATTAATAGGCATACTCAAAACCAGTTGTATAGGCTCTAAAATACAAATAGGTAAAATTCATGGCGCTGTAAGCAAACCACAAGCTGCGACCGCAGATGAAGATAATAATATCATCTTAGCACTTTCAGCTAATGACTGATGCGGACGTCGTACTATAATAATTAACCTACTTTTTAAGTAATGAGCCTCCTGTATAGCATTTTTCTAAGAGATAGTATAGTAATATTTTTCCTCACTATTTTACGAGCATAATCGAATACTTTCTTGACTAAACCATGAAAATAAATAATTAAAAGTCGCTGGACTCTTAAGGTTATATATCAGACGATTCACTCGAATGAATATTCACTCGAATGAATATTCACTCCAGTGAATTCTTCATTTTTATTTCATTCCATGTTCACACGGTAGAACTGGAATGAACTAGAAAAGAACATTCATCTCCTCTTTTCTTTCAGTACGTCGTCGAAAGAAGACCATTTTGCCGCGACGTTTTCTTCTACAAGACTCTAAACAAAATGACCGAATCCAAATGAATGTTCTCTCAGTGTTCAGACTGAGGTTCAGACTGTTTGTGACAGTAACAGTGAGATTTATCGTTCATTCCGAGTGGAAGTGAAAGATACCGAATGTCAATATCCAACACTGTTGGATCGGTTCATTAATGAATTCATTCAACACATGAAACAAAAGTTTCATTTTGGGTTCAGACACTTCATTTCATATGAAAGGTACCGATTGAAAGACTAAAATGAACCGTATGACCACCTTTACATATTGCACCGCTACGGACTCGCCGCTACCGCAGCGGCGTCATGTGTAATTCTGGATATAAATCAAAGGATGACAAACACAGCGGCGGCGGTGCTGCTGCCACTGCGGCGTAATATGTAAACGTGTTTCTCAAACTCTTGTTTACATTAGATATACTATACAAGCAAGATAAACGTAACTCAGTTCTGAATATGACTTCGTCAGTCAGTCTTGAAGAAAGTTTACTAGTACCTGCCTACCACCTGTGCAAATTCAATGCAGTTAGAATAAGTAGGTAGATAGTGTAACGTCTTCATCTGCACACTTAAGATCAAGGATGAGAGGGACAATGTTTGAATTAATAACATTATACATTTTTTCTAGAAGCAGACATAATTAAATTATTGCTTAAGGATTAGAAACTTATGAGCAGAAATCTTGAATTTTGTATTACTAATGACCACAGATTTAATAATACAAGGAGATAGGCCAAGCCGGCGTTTAACTTACGACAAATATATGCATGTGGGCATAGATTTCCGCCACTTCGCCTTCCGATAAAGTCAAGTGAATACGTAACTCAGCGATTTGACCGATCTCCTTTGCGGCTGTGCTTAACTTTCATCTCTTCGCAATCCTTAAGACGCACGCAATGAATAGTGTATATTACGGCACGCTCCACTAGAACATGTTATGTAGTACGGCCGCTGATTGCGACACTCTGTCTTCTCATGAACTCGGCGATTCGACCGATCTCCTTAGATTGATATATCTGTGCCAATGACGTTTTTAGGTCTCAATTTACCAATGGTGACTAATTATATAAGAAACAAAACAAAATCCCAACTACAACTGATAGAGGACAGGAATGGTACATTTATTAACTAGGGCGATAAAACATAGAATGTCTCAGATCGCAGGGGTTTGAATATGCGATCCGAGGCTTTCTTTGTTACCGCCCGAGGTAAGTACATTGTTTTTCTGACCAGGAAGTTACGCCCGCTACGCGTACGGAAAATGCCGCTCTCTGGTCAGGTGTGGTATAAAGTATTAAAAGTATTCACCTGCACTATTCAGCTTCTCACTGATGGTATAATTGACGTTGCCAATGGAACACACATTGTCGCAGGTGTTGTTGACGTGACAACTGACGCACGGCTCGGCGTTAACACACAATGGGTTCTCGCACGTAGCGCACGTCTCACAGAAGAATCCAGTATATTTCACACCGTCCTCATCAGACGCTGTGCATTGACATTGCCCTGAAATAAAATTTTCATTTCTTATACACGGAAAGTAGCGTTTCTTTGATCTGAGTATTGGGTGGAACACGCTAACTCGCACCACTGGCCGGGAAAAACTCATAGTAATTGCTTCCTTCCCTCGAGCGGGAATGAATTTTAAAAATAGAACTGTATTTGGTCAGTGAGTATTCTCTCAAATTCGGCGAGATGGTTAGCGGTAGTGACGCGATATGTTCCCAATTTGAAAAGATTCTTTATACGTTATGGTTGCAACATTCAAATTTTTTTACAAGGTGTTAAATTGGTAAAAGGTGATGTCATTTTATGCCATAAAATCTCTATCGTTTCAAATTATCTCAGAATACAGAATAACAAATTATGTCTAGAATTTGATTTTCAAACGTATCAAAATCATTTAATATTCAGTCACTTGACTATAAAAAATTATGATGTCACAAACTCGTAATACCATATAAAATATATGGAAGAAAAGGTATCAATAAAGAATTTATATAAAACTGCTCGCTTACCACACTCGCAAGTTCCATGGTCGGAGCACACCAGGTCACTACCCGGGGCTTTGCAGGTATCTGTAGAGGTGGGACAGTCGCACGCCCTACCGAGCCAACCCTCGGCACACACGCATTGCCCGCAAACGCAAGTGCCACGACCCACTCCTCCACACTCAATGGAGTTCTCACTAGAAAAGAACAATCACTGCTTTTAACCGTTACAACTACTTAACACTAGATTTTCAACAAAGCGAAGATCTTGCTCACTGGCCCTGTAAGGTGAATCTTCGCTAAAGAGATTCTAGTCTACTAGGTCTTCTGTCGCATTCATACTCGGCTAGTCAATTGAGTTTTTACTCATCAAAATTTGCTTACAAAACCACAGTTTTCACCACCAAATAAAATTATGAATATGAATGTGCTTTATTAATAATAAATTATCTAAATTAATAATTGGTTACATAACCATGTGATGCCGGCAGAATAGAATAGCATCACCCCATATCCTCCAATGGGTGTCGTAGAAGGCGACTAATGGATTAGCTAAGGGGTGTCTCCGTCCATAATCCGAATAGGGCAAGCGTGGTAGACTGCTCCCTAAGCTACTTCTTTTTTTTATAATAAGGTCAAGCAAATGACCCCATTGCACCTGATGGTAAGCAGAAGTGGAGTCCCAATGCGAAGATAGCTTATGCGAGAGATAAACCACCGCGCTAGCCACCCTCGCCTTGCTGAGCTGCAAGGTGCTTCTTCACGCCTCTTTTGAATTACCCAGGATTGTAGGGAGGAGAAAACACGTGTGCGGGAAGTGAATTCCATTTCTTGATTATGCGACAATGAAACGACTTAACAAATTTCTTAGTTAGGTAACGTTGGAATGGTAGCCAAAGTTTGGCATAAACGACTTTGGTGACAAGGAGAGGCCTTGCGCTGGGACGCAAGGCCTCAGTTGGTTGTTGCTCCTCCCCCCAAGTTGGTCGAATTGTAAAGGCTGTTATGATGATGACAAAAGTACTTACGAGCTCCGTTCGCAAGCCTTGCACTGGCAGTAGCGTCCATTGTAACCTGGATCACAGTCGCACTTGCCGCAAAGACAGTCGCCGGCGCCCGAACATGCCAGCGAGTGCGTGGCGTTGGGCTCGCGGCACTGCGCTACTAGCGCCGCCGATGCTCTCTCATCTTGTATGGAGCAATCACACGCTGGGCCGGACCTAAGCAAAACAATATATTTCTTTTAGTTCTTCACAGTAAAGCTCTATCAAATATAACACTTAGTTTAAGCCCCTAAGTTTTATGAATAGGTATATGCTCCCATATGCGAAGAGAATGCATCAGACTTCATAAAGCGGTGCGACTTCGAATCCTCGTAATGACAACATGTGTTATGAATACGAACATTTGTTAACGCGTCATGGTTAAAGCTGACCCCGTAAAGACCACAAACACCGTGAGATGAGATTTTTATTTACCTACCTGTTAGATTTATTTGAATTTATTTACAAAAATACCGAAATTATTAGGTATGTATATTGGTTATTATCTATTAGTATCCTATCCACAACACAGTTTCTCAATTTGGGCTAGAAAATTGATGACCTTGCGTCTGTCACAGGTCACAGATCACAATTCTGCTCTGTTGATAGAGTAGTAACACAATTTAACGCAAGTCCTTGGGTACCTATCTGGTGCCGTTTATACAACATCGACAGTCACTAAATCGACGATCGCTGTATCGAAAACGTTCCATCGACGGGCCACTACATCGAAAATTCACTTACAGTTAAAGTATTTACGATTGCAAATATGTCCTTAATAAGATATTCAGAATTCCCTACTCACCATCCCTTATTGCATTGACAAACACCACAGACGAGATGAGAATTGGCAGGGCACGTGAGTGACATCTGCTTGATTTGATCAGCTTCGCAGTCACATCCACATTGCACCTCAACTTCTAACTCCAACGAATCCTGCCCCAATTGACTTTCCAATATGCGGATAGTTTGTGTCATCTAAAATTAATACTAACTGGTTAGAAATGGCCCTACTTACACATAATATTCTTAGAGTTCCTAATCAGCTATTTATTCCGGGTCGGTGCAATATGTCACCATAAAGGTTATGCTATCCTTTTGCTAACTTGATGTCTTAGCTGATTTTCCACGCCATTTTACAGCACAGGAAGCATTGTGTAATTGGTACTTCACAATATTTTTGGTCTACAAATCAGTGCATGTGTCTAGAACGTGTCTACGGGTCATAGACTTGGTCGACACTAATGTTAAGATTATTGGAGCAGTTTTATATGCTAGCTAAAGCAAGTCGTGTGCGTCCGTTGCCTTGTATGCGGTATCTATTAGGAGGTAATCTGTGGCTCATATAGGCTCAGGCGCGTCGTGTCATGGAGATAGGTACACTCACCTTTTTATACTCAGGACATTTCTCCAGACTTAAATGGGCCTCATAGTTCAATGTCATTCCATACTCCACGCCAGTACATCTCGTCGTTTCTATAAACGAGCCTCCTTTGACTCCGCAGTCGGAGAAATACTGTATTTTAATTGGACCTTCGCTGGAATTGTCTTCGAAGTCAACAACACTGACAATATCCTCGTAGCCCATTTTCACCAGTTTCAGTATATTAGAACTGTCACTTTCCAATTTTGCTACATATGTGAAATCTTCCAGAAGATTATGCAGACTATCGTAATAAGGTTTTACGCTATCAGTAACAGCGAAAATAACATTGACCTAAAGACAAATATTGATTATTAGCAAATGCAAGTGAACAAACTTTGGAAAGATCTTGTTTATTTTGCACACACTTTTCATGTATTACCTTGTACTTATCTAAAAGTCTATACACTTGCGCTATAGAGGGGTAATCGTAAGTGACAGAGTCTGCGTAGTAACCATTGTCATCCAAATGGCATTCGCCATCATTCCTTCTGGTGGCACCACCTGGAATTAATTATTTGTACAAGTTAAATTACAAAAGTAAAATGCTTGTGATATTTAAAATATCAAAAGAAAATATTTTCACAGATACCATCAGATGACTATAAGAATTCATGACGTCACAAATTCGTAATGCCATACAGAATCTATTCTCTTCTCAAATAATGGCGTCGCGATACATAAACGTTACGCATTTTTCCAAAGTCAAGTGAAAATGTAACTAAAGTAAGAAAAATTGTACGGTAGATTTGAGTTAAAAATGGAGTCTCTCAACACGTGTTGAGAGACTAATAATTAATTTTATTTTTGCGTTTACAAACGCGTGTATATACTAGAAAAATGCAATGAAAAAAAAACCCCGCCTGAGGCAAGTCGATTTTTCAGTGCATTTTTCTAGTTTCACGTGTTTTTACAAAAAGAACTCAGGAGAAACTCATACAAAATCTAAGGAAAAATTATGTTTCGACAGCTAATAAAAAGTATCTCAACTGACTTAACAGGTAACACCCCTATTCGTTTATATCCCTGCTGGAACAGCGTTAGTCGAACAGGATTAATTTTTTCCAATTGTTTCTAAAACGACAACATGGATTTTTTATGTCGCGCACATTCACATCAAATTACGCTCCTATTATAAATCCTACTAATCCCTATTGTGTCGCCGCCATTTCGAGGGGCTCGAGCCTACCCCACATTAGGGGAGATTAGGCCTTAGTCAACCACGCTGGCCAAGTGCGAGTTGGTCGACTTCACACACAACCTAAGAATTTCTTCATAGGTGTCTGCAGGTTTCCTCACGATGTTTTCCATCACCGTAAAAGCGTCGATTAAACGTACATATGAATTCAAAATTTGAAAAAGATTGGTACGTGGCGGGGTTCGAACCGGCGCCTCCCGAGTGGAAGACAACGCGCTTACGCACTACGCCACCGACGTTTCGAAAATAAATATAATGAAAATGAACGGCGTGAAATAAATAAAAAAAGTCCATGTTGTCCAACGACGGTGACTACAATGAATTGAGTTGAATGCAACTCAATTCATTCTAGACAACAAGAAAAAAACTTCTAGAATCAACAGCGGAAGTCGACCAAACCTTGGCTACGACGAAACTTAAAGTAGACAATTACCAAGTTTCCCATCACCAGCTGTATGGATGGATCCGTCAGTGAGCAGTATCACAATCTTTCTGCTGCGTGGTGACCAGCCGATCCGGTTGCCGCAAGTTATGGACTGCACCAGGGCGTCTAATTGGGCCTCGGCGTTATCCAAATTGGCTGTCACAGCACTTCTGTTCACGTTGTCTATGAAATCTTTGACCTTTAAAGCGAAGTAATATTCTGTTAGATTCATATCGACGTACGTGACGGTACAATTGAAGAATTTCGGAGAATTTGGGTCTTGGAATTCAGTGGCTCACATTAAAATATGGACATGCGAGTGTGTTGAGCAATGTTTCTATTTTCTCAAAAGTTTTCTTCGTACCTATTTATTTTGTTTGTATATATTTAAGCCCAAATATATTGCAGATAGATATATAGTAATACCAATAGGAGAAAAAGTACTAAAAATCGTAGAATTAAGTAGTGGTCTTATACGTTATCTTATCTTTCGTTATGGACATAATTTACTATCACATTAAACAATTAAATCTTATTAAATTTAACGATCAGGGAATTTAAAGGGAAACGACAGTCATAAAGTCCAAATTACGAGCTCAACAAAGCCAAACATTTTGATCGGGTGATCACGTGATAAAAAAGCTACATGTTCAAATGCCTTCAAATCCTTTAATTATCAGCGCCCTTTTTAATTAAAGAAAGGTACTTTTGATTTCGACACTGCAATATACATACATGCTTTCAAATTTAGAATTAAAGACATACATGTACGTAACCCGTTGCAACGAGAACCGGGAGAAAACAAATAATGTCAATATGTAAATAGCCTAGTCATTTTATACAATACACGTACCTATGCCATGCCTTTAACTTGAAAGTCAGTTATCTGCAGTTTCCACGAGCGGATCAATCGCAACGATGTAATCGCCGTGGCACTAAATTGACAGTGTTCAGACGGCGATATTATCGCGACGTTTATTAATATAGAATTAGTGGCACGGCGATATCGTCGCGATAGACTCGCTTGTGAAAGTGATGCCATAGATATGTATTGCCAAATGGCTTTGTTGACGTTGAATAGTCGGGCACAACATAAACCAGACGGCGTGGTTACTAAATATTTCCAAATGAATGGTGTATCATATAAACATCGAAGCTCCAGCGCTCCTAGGTTTGGCTAGTCAAACCTCAGATCTGGCTTAGAGCCTTCATCAAAGAACAAACCAATAGCGTATTTCTACCTTTGACTATCAAATTTACGGCTTATTCTTGGAATTACAACATTGATCAGTTAAATGCCGCAACTCAAATTGATGAAATCTTCGATGTTTGACTACAGCATATGTTTCAGTTACCTGGCTAGTTAAAGACAGATGATGCCTGTAGTTGTAGGTAGCTTCGCAAGCATGTTCTTCTGTGGCACAAGGGTTCGCTCGCCGCTTCTCATCCATACTTATAAATGGCATCAGAGGTTTTTCAGCGAAGCTCCCGAATCCTATTCTACGAAAAATTTAACAGACCGATAAAAAGCTTTCTTCATAAATATTATTACATATCTTACATTTGTAGGAACTGAAATTATTTGGTCACATAGATTGAAATCTAATGATCTGGTAAAGTTGATGGTAAATCCAAACATGTGGAGTGAATAATATCACATTGGATGTTGAAGATGAGATCTGCGACATTATTATGCATACGTTAGTTTCTGACGCATGCAGAGGTGAAAGACTTGAATAAATTTAAAGTGATCAAACACTCCTTATTGCAGTTCAGTTTGAAGAGCTCTTGTTCGGATAGCGAAAGGTCCAGGGTTCAAGTCCCGTCTCAGCACTTGATCATGACCACAGAAATAATAAACATGCCAGAAAAATTTCGTTTTTTTTTCTTGATATCGAGTTCTATTTGATGTAGTACAAAATTCAACATACAGTTAAGTTTCTTCTCACGTTAAGTTCTTACCTGAAGTTATCAGTCAAGTTCTTCAGAGTAACCGTTAGAGCGTCACCGAGGGACACCAGGGTATCCTTGTCGTCCTTCATGGACCACGTCAGGTCCATTAAATAGTACAGATCTAACGGATAGTTCTTGGCAGCCCGGTACGAAAACCGTACCTTCCTGGTTTCGCCTGAATGACAATGAGGATTATTATAAGATGGTATTACAAGAAAATTTCTTATAATTTTCTAACAAGCACTTTATTACAATTTTGTCTGATACGCAAGTACATCGATATACATATATATACTTCTTTACCTACCATATAATTTCTTTAAGTATGTAATTTTGTATTTATATTTATTTAATTATATTTTTTGTAATTTTAATTTACGGTCAAAATTTTTGTTAAACCTCCAATATTTTATAGTTTACAATTTACATTTTTCCGTTATTAAAGAAATTTATAATAAAAATTGCCACAAAACAAAAGACAATCGTAATAATAGACGGCCAAATGTTTAAACAACAACTCCTTAAAAGTTATCTTTTTCACTCAAGAAATATAAATTCCTACTGATGACCCCACTGGGTGCGGCTCTCCTGTCAAAAGTAAAACTGAAGGTACAGTTCAACCACAATATTGTGGTTCAACTACACTGTCAAACAGCGGGCAGTTCGAATAACTCAGCCTAACCCTAAGCACGACTTTTGACCCCGAAGAACGTGTTGGGAAACGAGAAAATGAATATTTAATAAAATATGTTTGTTTAGTCGTTAGTTCCGTAATGTCCGGATTGAGTCAAATATTTACGACTTTTGTCTTGCTATTTTATTTGTCATTATCATGGTTTGATATAATATACGTGAGCTGAAATATATTTATAAAGGATTTAAAATCAGAACATAATGAAAGATTTGCGTATAAAATAACCAATACCATTTCTCACATGGATCAATAAGTATAAACCCCTCAACCCCTCATGGGACGCGTGACATGCAATGTATGTATAAGAAGTAAAATTACATATTTATTACCTATTGATTGTATTTTCAATTTTAATATAGTTTTTGAAAATATAAAACTCATCGCCACATTAACTATTAATAATAGGTTAGTTTTTACTTTTATTTCGCACTGTAATTACGTCCTAACAACCGGCGACATCGTTTTGAATTTAATAATGTTATTTAAAAAACATGGTTCAATTTTACCTCAATAACCTAAATAGATTAGGTGTTTGGTACATGTAAACAAACAGGCACCTAACAATGCTAGCATAGTCATTTATATACTATGGTGATGTCAAAAACTTGAAATTGTAAAAATATTTTTTTATTTCTCCGTCCAAATACGAATAGCTCGGCCAAAAGAAAACAAAATGTACATAAAACCTATATGTACAATTTAGACTTTTTAAAACACGAATAACTTATACGACTATGATGAGTACCTGCTTGTTAAACAATACGCCAAACCTTGTGTATATGAAAAAAGGTTTTCGCGTGAAACGATAATTAATTATATTAACAACTCTGAAATATAAAATAAAAACCCACAACTCTGAGCTATTAATGCATCGTATTTTACAAAGCAGGAGTTCTAGAGAATCTTATGCGGGTGCATTAGAACTTATTTTTGTACATCATTTTTTTCTCTGTTTAACAAAATGTTGTTACTTCATATTTCTTATTCTCACGTGACGTGACAAGTGGAACTAAAGTTAATTATAAATGAAGTCCCAGTGCAGTTAGCCGTACAGAAATGGTCGAGCGATCAAAAACCAGCCTAGTAAGTCGATGTTCCCGGCTCAAATCGAAAAATGCGCTCACTGCTGGCACTATGCATGTAGACATGTCACAGGATTGTAGTGTGTAAGAGTCATCATCAACAGCTCATACAATGTCCCCACCGAGGGGCTCGGGCCTACCCCACATTAGGGGCGATTAGGCCTTAGTCAACCACGCTGGCCAAGTGCGGGTTGGTCGACTTCACACACAACCTAAGAATTTCTTCATAGGTGTGTGCAGGTTTCCTCACGATGTTTTCCTTCACCGTGAAAGCGTCGATTAAACGTACATATGATTTCAAAATTTGAAAACACATTGGTACGTGGCGGGGATCGAACCTGTGCCTCCCGGGTGGGAGACGACGCTCTTACGCACACCGCCACCGACGCTTTTCGTGTGTGTAAGAGTGATGAGTCACAATAATTCCACTCCAAGAATATCCTGAACCTACCAATAATAAGCGATCTCCATTCGATTGCACAGACTAATATTGACAAAATCTACTGCTATACTATGGAGTTATCAACAAACGGTTTTAATTATTAACAATTCTCACACACTACTATCCACCGCGCGGTTTTGTAATACGACGTGTTATACGACCCGGCTGCGACCGATTTATCATATACGATTACGTATTGGAACCGAGTTGGTTTGGTACACGTATGTACTGTGCGTTTCAGAAGACTTATTGTTAAATGAACTCCCTGAGGTTTGCCTAAAGAACTGCAAAATGGGTTTCAAAAACGGCATGAGAATTTCCTTCCTAGAGGATTACTAGTCGACGAGTATTTACCACAGGGGTCTCTCAATTAACGCCTCCAGAATGTTCGACTATTAATTAATGCAGAGCTTACGTGGTTTTAAAGACAACCGTAGCTTCTGGGGCTGTATTTGTAAGACGTTCTCAAAGGTGTCAGGGTACTCTTCTTGCAAGGAGTTGTTGGACAGCACTTCCCAAACTGGCAGAGCAGGTCGTTGGATCAGACCCTGGGCGCACCCGTTCTGCACCAAGCTGCAACAATTAATATAATGTCACTTCACTCACTAATTACCGTAAGGCTGGTTTTGTGAAGAGTACAGAATTGGGCGTGGTAATTTAGATAATGAGAAACACTTTTTGTCAATTTTGTCATAGGGACCGTTCTTTCGTCACCACAGGGCCTCCAGACCGCCAATGAGGATCCGTAACGATTTTAACTATGAATGTAGCTTTGTAGACAATTAAAAAACAAAATAAATGGTACCAAATTTTTTTTTCTACGATGAAAATTGACGAAGTTATGACGAAAAAACGGATCGTTCCGCCAAGCGGCCGCCTGGCAGGCGTGTGACGTCACTCGGCACTACATCACTGCCGACTGTACCCGCGCGCAGCGTTTCTTGCGAACATATCGTATTAAATACTATACATATTGTTTTTTTGATGTTATGGTGGTGGACAAAGCCTATTCAAGAGGTTTGGTGACAATTTAGTGCAGTTTGAGCAATTCTACTAATTTATAAACACGAAAGTTTGTATGGATCGGATGGTGAAAGAAGTATGCGAGCGTATATACGTCTCTATGTCTTGAACGCAAAACCTACGGAATGGATTTTAATTAAAATTTGTAATAATATAGCTCATACATCAGAATAACATATAGATAGGCTACCTTTTATTGTGAAAAAGGGCTCGAAGGGCTCAAATATTGGAATAAGGGATGAAATTTTGTATGGAAGTTCTTCATTTTTAAAGAAAAACCAAGAAACTTGAATTTAGGCACTTGATAAAAAAGAAATAAATATTTGTTTTAGCGTTTTTGAAATTTTTTTATCCGAGGGATGAAAGGTCGTATCGAAGTCCAAAAGTCACGCTTTCACGCCTTCGATTTTATTAAAATTAGGTACATACAACATATACTAGACCTTAGGTCTAGTATATTTTTGTAGGATATAAGCTACCTTTATTTGTAAAAAAAAGGGCATTAAGGGGTTGAAATAAGGGTCGAAAGTTTGTATGGGAGTTCGTCATTATTGAAGATTAAAACATGACAATTTGAATTTAGGCTCTTGACAAGTAATAAATAAATATTTTGTTAATGTTTTTTAAAGTTTGAGCCGTTTGGGGATGAAAGGTTGTATGTAAGACTAAGCAAAGTCACGCTTTCGCGGCTTCGATTTTGATGAAATTTGGTACAAATATTGACTAAACGCTGGGAAAGGACATAGGTTACCTTTTATTTCGAAAAAAGGCTTGAAAGGGTTGATATGAGAGATGAAAGTTTGCATGGACGTGGACCTAGTACTGCAGCTAGATATATATATAGTAGCTTACTAAAACAATTAAGTGTAATTTCGATTATATGATGGCGATTGTATGATGTATGATTTTATATTATCAAATCTATACATACAATTTTCAAAATCTTGGAATGTGTAGGTACTTTGCTGATCAAAATGGATTTTTTTACTCAGTTTAGTTTAGTTTACAATTTTCATCATTATCATTCATCAATCATTACCGTGATTTAGTCAGATATTACTTATACAAATATACATAATAATTTGCAATCATAATGTATAGGTAGCTACTATTTTCTTTTTTCAAATTTTCTGTTAGAGATTTTTCCGACGTTTGCTGAATTTCTGGTTATAGTTTTATTTATTAGGAAATAACAATATAATTTAACGGATAAATATATGCTTTTTGGGGTTTCACTGCGTAACACATTTAAATATATTATGTCAAAGTGAGAAATAATGTCCAGGCCTATGTCCAACAGTGGGTGTCTCTCGGCTGAAATGATTAAAAAAAATTCTAAGTATTCCTTGATTTTTATAACTATTTAAAATAAAATTTTACCCACGAATTATACATTATTTAAAAGTATATAATATATTTAAGATTATCAGGAATAAAATCATGTAAATATCTTTATTAACACGGTTATAGCTTTATGAGATGATGATGAGTAAAGTTTTATGATGTCAAGGTGAGAAAAAAATATGCACTGGAAAAAATCGACTTGCCTCTTTAAACGGTTACCTGAATATCTTTAATAACACGGTTATAGCTTTATGAGATGATGATGAGTAAAGTTTTATGATGTCAAGGTTAGAAAAAAATATTATTTTAAGTACCTACCTTATGGAATAATTTTATTTTTGCGTTTACAAACGCGTAAATATTAATACTAGAAAAATGCACTGAAAAAAATCGACTTGCCTCAGGCGGGACTCGAACCCGCATCTTCCGCAATCCGGGCGTCGATTTTTTTCAGTGCATTTTTCTAGTATTAATATTTACGCGTTTGTAAACGCAAAAATATTCAGGTAAAACCGTTTAAAGAGGCAAGTCGATTTTTTCCAGTGCATTTTTCAAGTACCTACCTACTTATTCCTCTATTATTTCTAACTATTAGAAATAAACTATTACTCACGGAATATACATTATTTAAAAGCATATTTATTCAAGATTATCAAGTAAAAAAATCATGTAAATATCTTTATTAACACGGAAGTTATAGTTATATGAGATGAAAATGAGTCAAAGTTCCTAGTGTGCGGCGACTCGGAGCGGGCGGATAGTGCCGGGTGACGTCACAGCCATGCCGTAGAGCGCAGCGGATTAAATAAAATCAGTTGACGCAAATTGCTTTATAACTTTGCAACGGATGGACCGATTTTGATGATTTAAAAAACATCTTTATTGTGGTACAAAAAGGAATGTTACTATGTATGTTGTATTAGGAAAAGCCATACCATTACGGGACCTCATTCCGGCCTTGCCGACGGGCAAAGACCTAGACCACAGAGGCAAAAAAAATATTGTACAATAAATAATTGTCACAACGGCAACGAAATGGGTGTTTTAATTACATTAACAATTTCTAGTAAATTAAAAAAAACTCATCCCAAGTAAACAAACAGATTAGAAATCTAAAAATTATGTCTTTCAAATAGATATATACCTTCACGTGCCTTTTAAGTTCGTTTAGTTGCACAGAGAAAAAACTGAACTAACTTTGTTATACGATTTACCAATTTGTAACAATTTGATGGTCTATAAACAAATAAATATCCTCATAAATAGCTGCTATATCCGGAAAACATAAAAATTGGTCATCAAAAGTTCAATGAACTTCGGATACAGTTTTAGATGTAAAATGCAGCGATGAACATTTATATGTCCACCACAATGTCAAACGGGTTGAAACAATGGTACAAATAAATGGGATTGGATTGGAACCTGTTGAATCTACTATTTTCTTGGGCATAGTGTTGGATGCTAAATTGCAATGGGGTCCACACATTGAGAGAATATCTGGTAAGTTAAGTTCAGCTGCATATGCAGTTAAAACTATCAGACGACTTACCGATGTAGACACAGCCAGAATTGTGTACTTTAGTTATTTCCATAGTATTATGTCTTATGGAATTCTTCTCTGGGGTAATGCTGCGGATATTAACACCATATTTGTTTTGCAAAAACGAGCAGTACGAGCTATTTACCAATTAGGTCCTCGGGTTTCACTTAGGGAAAAGTTCAAAGAAATAAATATTCTAACAGTGGCATCACAATATATATTTGAAAATTTAATGTACGTACGAAAAAACATAACAAATTTTTCTGAAAAGTGTGACATTCATAATGTTAATACGAGGAACAAACATAATCTTGTGGTACATGCTACTCGTCTCCACAGAATAAGCAATTCTTTTATGGGACAATGTATACGCTTCTATAACAAACTCCCAAATAATATTCGAAGCCTACCTATTAATAAATTCAAAACTGCTATTAAAAATAAACTGTATACTAAAGCATACTATAAGGTGTCTGATTACATAAATGATTCTAACGCATGGGGGTGAATTTGCTCGAGGTCCATGCATTTTAAATATGTTTATTAATTATGCATATAATCTATAATGTGTCTTATAGTTGACTCGGAAGCATAACTTTAGTTTAAATTTATTTTAGTTAATAATCAAGAAGCATGTGTATGTCATTCTCACTAAAAAGGTCTTGTGGCGGTGTCGTCTTGCGTCGGGTCGTTCCGTTCCCTAAAATATGGTTGAGCGAAGCGATGGCTGATTCTTGCGTCATGCCTGTGAACAGGTGCCGCCAGCGGGGCCTGGTCATCTCATGTTTTCTTGATTGATGTAAACGTAGGTCTTATAATTAGTTGTTATCTTTAGATGGACAATTGTATGACACATGCAATAATAATATGTAATAATTGTTTTTTTTTTTGTACAATGTGTGGACATTGTATTCTTATAACATTGTTAACCGGGTCTTAAATGTATGCTTACCACTTATATTGAAAGGAATATCTGTAAGTACCTAACTAACAATAACATAAAATGGTGGTGGGTATCAAAATTTAAATTGCTTAGTTCAATAATAATTATGATTAATTAAATTATATAGAAAAGCTTTTCACAAGATAATAATCCAAATGCGTGGGAGTAATGACTACCCAAACTTTACGCATGTTAAAATGTAACTTAAATTATATTGATAATTATTTATTGACTTGTATTGATGTTTTGAAATCATTACGAAATTGTAAGCTGTGGAGTTTCTTTCGCCATTTCTTCTCCATATCAGCATAATAATAATTATTCGTCCCGAAATGGTGGTAGGGTTTTGACGATTTAAAAGTACTTAGCAAAGTCCATTTAAATAAAGAGCTTTTTCATTTCATTTTCATTTCATTTATGTCAAAGGAACACATTAAACTATAATAGGCATACTTACACATCCCATTTTCATTAAATCCCTCTTATGAGCGGAAAACAGCAAGAAACTTTATAAATTTATAGTCTCAATGGTAGTTAATGAGCGTCAAAAAACATAAAAAAACAAATATGTTAATTAAGCCAATTAAAACCTATTCCTCAAGTTTTGATTCTAATAGTAAAGATACTAAGCCTATATTTAATTATTAAGAATGTAAGACATCTGTGTTCGGAAGATAATGGAATAATACAAAAGATTTGTATTCAAAAATTCGGTGAGTCATGACTAAGTATATCGTTACTCGCGATATGTTTGTTTCAACTTTGGTTCTCAATGAATTAAATTAAATAAATCAAAATGATAAAACTTTTACTTATATATAGGCCTGAAAAATACAGATAATTATTTAGAGTAAGTAGTAGTGTAAGTATAAACCTAAGTATAAGCACGACCACACATTATATGAAATTTCTAACAGAAAAATTCTGACGCTCGCCGTTAGGCACTCTGTGCTATACATTTTATATTAGATCCCGCACATCGTTAGAAAAATTATGAGCGATCGTCCGTTTCTGATGCACCTCAGCCGGACGTAAGAATTTTTCTGTTAGAAACTCAGACCAATACTTTTTCATTGGTCTGAGGTTAGAAATGGCGGAAGGCGTGTTTGCCATAGATTTTGTACTAGGCTCCGGTTTAGGTTTGCCGCCGCACGCTATACACATGTTTCGTAGTTGTTTCGTGAGTACGTTCTTGATAATAATATAGATAAATAATGAGCAAAAATCAAAATTTTATTGCAGAGCGATCCACGCGTGTGAAATATTGAGGATGAAAATTATCAGAATAAAATATACAGAGAGCTTGGGAGCAAATATATATCTATAATTTTAATTTATTAATTCATTTATTCCATCAGATAATAAAATACATTAGACAAAAATATGAATACAAATAGTGGTTGTTAGTAACAATTTTACTTAAAACGCCAAACACTAATTGAGAATTGGAATGAAAATTGTCTGTCTTGTAATCTTGTCGTATTAAGAGGGTGAACCCAAAATCCAAGTTTAATTTTCTTTTCTTAAATAAACAAAATAATAGTATGTGTGGTGCGTCGCCGTGTGATGCTAGAAGAGTAGAATAGCAGCACCCCATATCTTCCAGTGGGTGCCTTATACTCCGTCCACCAATCGGCATTGGGCAAGCGTGGTGGACTACTGCCTAAACCTCCTTCGATAACAAGGAGAGGCCTTGTGTCCCAGCAGTGGGTCGAATTGAAAAGGCTGTTGTGATGTGATAATGTGTGGTGCGTCCGGCTAGCGTCAGAATTTTTCTGTTAGAAATTTCTGATAATGTGCAGCCGCACTTAAAATAAAGAGGTCTCGCTTAAACCTAATGAGCTGTTTCGCGCGCTGTGGATGATGTCAAGAGAATAAGTAGTCCTCATTTTTTTTAAACTGCAATTTCAATGTTATAGGACAGAAGTATGAAATTACCACAGCAACGCGTGACCGGGACAGCTAGTACTATATAACAATATTAGAAATCAATAATAATAAACTGTAGACTTACTTCGAATAGAAAAAAAAGCTTTCAAACCCACAAACATCGCGGATACGTCGAGCGATCCATAAAGTTAAATTTAGCGTTGTAACTTTACGAGATGCACTCTCGCGCTGTTAACGAAATACTGTTCAATAAAATATGCGTGTTTTATAGTTACATTCGTGATTTCCTCGTTGCAAGTTCTGTTCGAAAATACCTAAAACATTTCTTAGAACGAACGGATATCGAGAAACAATGATCACTATAAAATCACATGTTGCAATCTTGCACGTGTTTCTGGTATGATTATTTTTATTTATTACACTTACCTTTCAATTAATAAGTGAAATAGTACATTTATTAAATAGGGCGGTTAAACAAAAAAATATATTAATCGCATTACATTTTACACATTATATTAATTGCAATCTCATATTGATGGCCCCGCTTCAGCTCGGGCGTCAAATACCTACGATCTGAGGCTTTCTTTTCACCCCTGACCAGGAAAGGGTATTTTCCCTACTTATGCGTAGCGTGCGGAAAATGCCACTTTCTGGTCAGGTATGACATAAACATTTTTTTTTTCTTAACATCTTTCTAACGACCCTAAACGTGTAATAGTGTTAGTTTTTTAGTGTAAAAAGTGTAACTACATGTAAATATTTTACTTAGTTGCATGACGAACTAAATTTTTACGAAAAATGAGATTTTCGCTAAAAAACTTAGGTCAAAGATACAGGCAAAATTTTGGGTCTAAGCACAAGATTTGTCTACATTTTTTTAATATATTTCTTATGTATTTTAGAAAATATAGCACTGTGTAATATGTTTCATAAGTTAACATAATATACATCATTCTCAAAGACAATAAATTAAAATTAAATTAAGTTAATAATGTTCACTAGGTGCCTCCATTATCTTTCATTACTGTTACAGTGTAGCCAATTTATAATAGGACTACCGGTTTCTATAATATCTCCGCATTATTACTAGAGGATCTAAATTACACTACACTACTGATGCAAGTTTTGTCCAAAGTTTAGTAAGGTAGAGCGCGGAAAACTACTCTATTTTTTTTAATTTTACTACCATTGACGAAAATTATTATTTCTAGACCAAATTTTAGATTATTATAGCTGACCCGCCAAATGTTGTTCTGCCATATATACCTACCTATATTTTTCTTTTTAGCGGTACTTTACGACCAACTCTCATATAGTGCAAAATATACACAAAAAAATCATAAAAATTGGTCGAGCCGTTTCGTAGGAATGGCCATGTGATGCCGGCAGAGTAGAATAGCATCACCCCATATCCTCCAACGGGTATCGTAGAAGGCGACTAATAAAGTTTTCTAAACACTCGCTAAACATATGCTTATATGTATGTACCTATTACGATATATTGAAATTCCACACATGGACATGTCGAAATAAAGAAATGTCGATAGAAATTAGTCAACTAGATTCACTTTGACTTTCACAGTCAGCTAAAAAAAAAGATACAGACTAAAAACAAGTTTCTTTAACCGTTAAGAATTATAAAAAATTGCTGCGTCTTTACTGTTACCTCATACCATGATACGAAGAAAATTGACGAACGCAGCATGCATCGATACAAGCGCATTGAGAGAGGCGAGCCCAGCGTGGCGGGGCCAACTCCACAATCAATAATCAATCACACGACGATCTCTTGATTAGCTGCCTGGGACGTGGGAACAGCCTATCAGCCCATAGCGGCGGTACAAAGACGTGGCTCGCGCGTGCTCACAACGTGTTTTTTGAACGAAACTATTTTTGGAATACGAGTACGGCCTGGCGGATAATTTAACTTTGATTGAAATGTTTATATAATTTTGATTTCGTTGAACATACGAGTATAATTTTCATAAAATTAAGCGTTCGCGGTTTCCTCCAGAAAGTCGGCCGGAAGTAGAAGCTCCTTTGATCCGGCATACGGCTTATAGTTATTTTTTTCTAGCAATAATCAACCAGGAACTACACTTCAATCTTAAATTTTAGAGCAATTTAGGAAACGTATTGTAATATTTAAAAAGAAATGAAAAGACTGACTGTTAGAACTTTTCTTTTTACATATAAAGATGAGCTTACGCCCGCAACTTCGTCCGCGTGGAATAGTTACTTTGTCCAGGAATTTGTGGGGGTACTTAGTAACTTAATTTTTTACAAATCGTACACATATTTATTTTATTTATTTGTTATCAAGTCCCTAAATTAAAAGTTTCATAGTTTTATCTTTGATAATAACGAAACCTTTTGTTACCCCATTTCCCCCTTTTAGGGGTTTAGAGGGGAATCATGTATTTACTTATTTATCTGTGAAGTTTGGAATCAAATAGTCTAATTAATCTTGTTTCCACATACAAACTTTATCTCCTATATTACCTTAATTTAGAAAAATCCGGCCGTATCTCTTGTCTACGTCATAAAAGGAAACACTGAAAATTTCAGCGATCTAGGTCCAAGGGTATGGGCTGGGTGTTGATCAGTCAGTCAGAACATTTCATTTAAAAAAAAAAATATAAAGAGACTGACTGATCAACACCCAGATTTAAAAAAATCATAAGTAATATTAAAAGAATCGACTATTTTCAAAAGAATAAACGATTCGTAGATTTTTAATAAGACTGGGAAGTGTCACAGACAGAAAAAGTCAGTACAGATTATAAAATGTAACTAAGAAAAAAATGTTCGTAATAAAAAACAGTAATTCTGTGGCTTAATATGAATATTCAATTACTAGCACAGGTAATTATAATTAAATGATGCTTAGAATGCACAATGTGTATGTTAAAATACTTGTCATGATTATTAACGATTCCTGCATACTTAATGTAACATATACGTGCCTTCTGTAAATATATGATTTCTGGACATTGGAATGTACTTCCTTACTGTAGATAATATCTTGAATTAATAAAGAAAGTTGGCTACCGGACCGTTCTGCCAACGCTTTTTGGGTTTAGACAAGTGGCAACCGTTTCAAAACGATAAGATATCGAAATTCGTAATCATAGGCAACATTGATTGGTTATCTACAGCATCTTAGCTTGAGCTACCAACTTACTTAGAGCTACGATTGGTCACGTGATTTAACGACGGCTTAAGTCAATCACATACATTTTATTCTTAACTTTGTTATCGGAGTTTCTCTTGAGTTCTTGTTGTAAAAACACGTATTGAGAGACTCCTTTTTTAACCAAAACCTACCGTACATACAATTTTTGGTAACTGTAAATAAATTATCACTTGACATTGGCAAAATGCATAATCTTTAAGATTTGCGAATGCCATTAATTAAGAATAGAATAGAATAGAACTTTCGTTATCATTTCTATTTGTTACTTTGTCTACGGGCCCTGGTCTACGCTGTGCGCCGGCACAGGTGCTCTGTAGGTATTTTTGGCAAGATCCCGCCGATAAGGTCTGAATGTCGCTGGAAAATGCCGACCTGCTCCGCGCTATGGAAAGGCCCTGTCTTTGTCAACTTGTTTAACGTAGCGGTTATAAGTATCGATAACCGCTGGTGGATAGACGCTGGCAACCAACTTTCTTTATGTATACGCCCTTAGGCAATTAAAGTACGACCTTTAATGGAGTCATACACACATAACAGCTCTTTTTTACTATAATTGCTACGGACCATAGTGCATAGCCTCTTTTCATAGTAAAAATAGGCGATACGTGTAACGGAGGCTGATAAGGGGCCTTTAGTATGGCAAATGTCGCGACGTACCTGTCATCGTCATTGCACCTCGCTGCCGAGGTGTAGTAGGGGTCCGCGCACCAGCGGCAGTGGGGGGCAGCCGACAAACACGAGCCGCACTCATCGTGGTCGATACACGCCAACTTGTTCAGCAACTTTTCATCAACTATCAACAAAAGAAATCAATCAGTACTTTCTTGACATTGCCGATACAGGTTGGTCCAAAGATTTTTTACTTTGCTTCATTTCATCTAAATGACGCCTACTGCTGAACATAGGCCTCCTATATTCAGCAGTGGACGTCATGTCCTCTTAAACTAACGTTCTGATTAAGGTTGCTGGTCACGCCTGGGTTCGAGCAGGACCCGCCGTTGTGGCGTTCTTTACTTTGCTTATTACACCTCCTTTACATCCGACAAGTTTAACTAAATAAAAACACGGTTATGAGATAAATGATTGGAAAATCGTGGAACGTAATTATATGGGGTATTTTTGAATGGACAAAGTTGTGATTAATCTAAATTTAATCACTATTTGGATGTTTACTCATGGGATTTATGTCGGCAATAACACCTCCCCATTTCTTTCTATCACCTCTTCAACTCAGTGGATCACTGATATCCAAGCTAAATGGAGGCACAAAATAAACTTAGCGTATACCGTATATCAAATTAATCATGATTATTATAACAATAACGTATTCCAACCATAGTTATTATTAGTGTAAGCCAAATGTAGACTTTATTACGAATAAATCTGGTGCATCTGTTGGATGGGTCTGTTATTTTACAAACAAACATTCGCATATACTAGTCTGCATCACATGTTGACCAGCTGATTTGATTGCACGTATAATTCTAGTACTTATTGAGAACGGTACGGTCAGCGGTTAAAAGTGGATTAACAATTAAAAACCTTGTCATAATAATGATGTCCATTGTTACTGCAAAAGCGTTGGATTTGATATCTGACATGATACTTAGCTACCATCACTACTTTAGTGAAGAAAGGGGGCTATTGAATTGAATTCATGTAAATGATAAATATGACACGGAACAAATTCTTTATACAACATGTAAACTAAATAACCAACACCCTGAATACAGGTGGTTTGTGATCAGCTTCCGAGTTGATTTTCATATTTTTAACCGACTTCAAACAAAAAAAGGAGGACGTTCTCTATTCGACTGTATGTTTTTTTTTTTTTTGGTATGTATGTTCCGCGATTACTCCGTCAATAATGAATCGATTTTGATGATTCTTTTTCGTTAGGAAGGTCATACTTCGAAGGTGGTCTCGTATAAATTATACCGAAATTGGTTCAGTACTTTTTTGTTGAAATGATAATTTCATTGGGGATGAAACAATGATATCGTCCACGAACACAAAAATAATGACAATTTTTTTTTTGAACTTGCTATTACCTAATATGCAATATTGAAATTTTGGTTAGTAGGTCCAATAGTCAACACATAAACTATGACAAATTAATTTATGAACTTAAGTTAAATAACTAGTTTCTCTTCAAGTTTCATAGTTCATTAACTTACCATTAAAACTATACCATTCATTCTCAATGAATGGTAGGCATTTGTAATGAGCTATAGGTCTGAGACGTGATATAATTTGTTTCCGACTTAAAAAAAAGAGGAAGTTCTCTATCCGACTGTTTTTTTGTGTTTGTTACCTGATACTCCGTCAATTATGAGTATTACGACTCGATTTTAGTGATCCTTTTTTTAGGTACGTCAAGATCAGAGATGGCCCGTATAAATTGTATCGATATAAATTCGACCCTTTATGAACAAATCATTAATAACCAAAAATAATTTTGTTTACGTTTCCGTTAAGTTTTAATGAGCGCCTATCCATTTATCCAGTAGGCCTATCCATTTTCAATAAAACATACTTAACTAGTGACCCGCCCCGGCTTCACACGGGTGCAATGCTAATGTGAATATGCATGTATTATACATATAAACCTTCCTTAAGAATCACTCTATCTATTTTTCCTATTTTTTTGCTAAAAATATTTTTTTGTAAAAAAAATCGATATTCTTTAAAAAAAAAAACAATAGGTACCCAGAAAATATTGTACAACATTTTCTGGGTACTTTTTGTTTTTTTTTGTAGGTAAAAAGGAGGAGGTTATCAATTCGGCTGTATGTTTTTTTTTTTATTTCTAAACTTGATTCTAAATAATGATACCAAACTTATATGAAACTAGCTGTCCCGGCCACGGTTGCTATGGTAATTTCATACTACTGACCTATAACATTGTAGCTGCAGTAAAAAAAAATATGACTACTTATCAAGATAAAAATTAACCTATCTCTCAAGTTGGATCAAACTGCACACGGTGTACAAATTTGATTAAAATCGGTAAAGGAGTCCATCGCGGACAAGCAACGTGACACGTAATTTATATATTTTAAGATAATGTTTATGCCTCACTTGCCCATAAAAAGAGTATTCCCTGCGCTTCTCATAAGGAAAATCCCACTTCCTGGTCAGGGGTGACTTTAAATTTGTACTTACCACGGGCGGTAAAAAAGAAAGCCTTAGATCACATTTTTTGTTTTTTATTTTTCATCCTCCAATAAAAAAGCCCTAACTGAAGGCGAAGGCGATTCAATCTGCATATGAATCGCCTTCGCCTTCAGTTCGAGCGTCCAATACCAGGGATCTGAGGCAAACTTTGCTTTACCGCCCTTGTTTATAAATGTACTATTGTAAAAGAGCTCAAAGAATTAACTAAAAGACAACATATTAGACAACAGATAACACATTAGTGAAAGGGAAAACAAGGTTTCCCAAAATAAATATAAGGAAATAGGCCACAATCATAAAGATTAATTTATACGTGTCAAGTATATTGACACAATGCGTGTGGGCGTACAAGATTACGTGTCGGCTCGATTAACGCCAATACTGACGACGTAATGGGATGAATTGTAACCCGATATGTCTGTTCGTTGGCATTTATTTGTTTTGTATTGAGTTGAGTTTTCACTCCACATCAACAGTGTTTTATCAAGTTTACATTTTACTTTGCTAAAATTGATAAGATTAGTTATAACAGTTTGAACTTGATCCTACCAGAAAAAGTATGAAAATGGTTTCGGGATATTTAGCAGTAAAACCTATACAGGGTGTAAAAGACAAGAACAGTCAAACGAAAACCATGTATTCTGCTCACAATCATAACATTTTTTTTCCTATAAACTATACCTGGGAAATTGATAGTTACGATTTTATTGAAGGTCAAAGTCATATTTTTTTTTTTTCATTTTTTTATGAAAACGTATTCTATACGTTATTTATTAATTATTGTCCAAAAAAACATTATAATTTTTTTTAGTATTTCATAGCAAAAAATGGCTTCAAAACGTTAGCGTTCAATGTAGCTCACTCGATGCGCACGGACACTTAACGAACGGGGCCGCCATCTGGCAAAATTATCGCGGTTTTGCGAGTTTCGTGCGAGATTTTTTTAACACCAAAAAATAAAAATCATTTCCCAGCAATATTTTTTTTGAAATAAGTATGTCTTATTTTGATGTATAGAATACATGGTTCTCGTTTGACTGTTCATGTCATTTACACCCAGTATAAGACTAACGGTCAGTTGCACCAAATTTCACGTTTTACAATTTTGCAAAAAGTAACGTAAAAGTCAACTTTATTCATATGAATGAATTATTCCATTTTTAAAAATATTAAAATTTTTTACGAAATTATAAAAAGTAAAACTTGGTGCAACCGGTCGTAAGGATAACCGATATGAATAAGTATATTTACCTATTAGCCTCTGTTTATTTTTACGCAACAAAATCACTCCAAAAATCTGTCTGACTTTTCATGGAAAATCAACTACATTGCTCGCAATAGCTATGCTTTTATTTTGAATCATGATCAGATCAGAAGAAAATACTAATTTTGTTAGACCTTTTTATAAGAAAAATACTCTTATATTAAATTTTCATGGTTTTTAAGCGATTATGCTATTATCTTGAGTACTTTTTAAAGCTTCTGTGTTCTTTTATTAATAAACTAGCGCTCCGCCCGCGACTATATTTTTTTGAAATAAAATATAGCCTATGTTACTCCGTGAAAAAGTGACATTTTAGAAAGAATTTTTAATATTGGTGCAGTCGTTTTTGAGGCTGTTCATTACAAACATAATACAAATACAAATCTTTGCTATTTATTATATTAGTATAGATAAAACGTTCATTTGGAAAGACACTGTAAATATTATGCTAAACATGACAATGCTAATACATATAGATCATATATACCATCAGGCAATCCGTATATTTTTTGCCATAAATCCGTGTGTTTCATTAGAAGGTCCCGGTCTATGGTTTTGATTTACATGAAAACTTTTTAAATTAATTGTAGCTGTTTGTAGTTACTAGGTGGTAGACCCACATGTAGGGTCGTCTGGGTAGGTACCACCGCCTTTCTTATTTCTGCCGTGAAGCAGGTCGTTGTTTTCGGATTGAAGGGAAAGGTAGCCAGTGTAATTACGGGGCATGGAGGGCATATCATCTCAGTCCCCAGGATGGCAAACGCACTTGCGGTGTTCAGTGATTTACACTTAATATTGCAAGTGTCTATAGGCGGCGGTGACCACTTAACATCAGGTGGGCCGCAAGCTTTTTTGCCATCTCGTAACATAAAAAAAGCTATTCCATTGTTTCGTTAAAACTGTAATCTCGTGTGAAACCACAGTGTAATCGCTATGTTTTTATGAGGTGTGCAGCTCACGATCAATATTAAGGCTAATTGAGTGTTACCCAAGTCCGCCCAGATCGGAACTGAGATAAGTGGTTACACCGACACCCAGCAATTATATTGAATTAACTTTTGTATTGAACGTTAACTAGATGTTGATAAATATCGCTTTAGTAGGTCGTCCTACAGAAGTGGAAATTGTTGTGTTATTGGGAGTACTTAAAGCTTTCTTTATGTTAAGAGGTTGGTAGACAAGCATACGGCCTCCTCATAACACCACAAAAATGTATTGTTATTTGAGTGTGGTCTTCTGTAAGGTGGAGGTACTACCCCAGTTCGGGCTGCTCCAAATTTAAGCGGAAAGGCCGCTGCTTAGTCCTATGTAATCTTTAAATATTAGCCTAGCTCAAGACATGTTTTTTTATTATTATTATTTTTCACAATTATTAAATGTAACATGTTTCTTTTTCTCTTTGTTAGTTTTTACTTCAGATTAAGCTAGTCTGTAGTTGTTGTTTTTGTTTTTAATGATGTTTTTGATTTTTGTAATGTCTTGTGCTGGTCAATAAATGTGTTTCTTTCTTTCTTTTTTTCAAAATATGACTTTTTTTACCTGCATTCACCAAAAGTTTCTTGACCCCTTCAGATCTGAGTGGTTCGCCTTATCAAATTATTTCTTTGATATTTTTGGGGGCAGGTTGTTTTTATCGTTTTTGATATAAAAATATAATTATATTTTTGAAATTTTCATAACTACACATTTTTCATACCTATTGTTTGATCTAATTTCTTATTTAATGTATCAAATGTCATAAACTGTTTATATCTCAACTCTGTAATGAGCGCTTCTTTAAGAGTATGTATTTTAAAACTACGTCCGCTGAAATAGGCGCAGGACCGACAGGATTAAGCACATCGATTATGACAACAATATCGGTGTTCGGTACATTCAAACGAACATTCTAAGGGCCCTGATATAAAAAAAGAATATAATTATATTTTTTGAAAATTTCACACCTACACATTTTTCATAGCTATTGTAACTCCATTTTCAATGTATCGAATGTCATAAGCTGTTTATATCTCATATCTGTAATGAGCTCTTATTAATAAGAGTATTTTAAAACTATGTCCACTGAAATGTACACATTTCAGGATCGAAGGGGTTAAGCACATCAATTATGACACCAATATACAAGTTGTTCGGTACCTACATTCAAACGAACATCTACATATAAGTAGTGGGAAAAAATTCTAAATTGCCCAGAGGAATTAGATCCTGCCTTTCCAGGTTCGATCGAGGGGAGTACAAAGTGGTTGGTTTTGTTGGGAATAGGACTGGTTTTAAGTCCTCCTGCACAATCTCATAAGAGTCTGTCGCCGTATCAATAGTGTTACGGCATGATTGTGTTCATGATGTAAAGCGTCGGTGGCGTAGTGCGTAAGGGCGTTGCCTCCCACCCGGGAGGCACCGGTTCGAACCCCGCCAAGTAGCAATGTGTCTTTAAATTTTGAATTCATATATGTACGTTTAATCTTATCATAATAAAAACGCTCGAACTCTACTTAGTCAATAGTTTAGGCCACCTGGCCACTGTTTATTATGTCTCGTATGGTCGTTACAGAGATAATTTCAGCAAGAATCAGGTGAAATTAAAATAGATTTAGAAACATGATCTAATGATGATAATTAGGTATTTCTACTATTTGGCGTGAATTAGATATTGTTGCTGAAAAATATTCTGTAGTGTTATCCTATGGATTTTTAAGTTTATCCACCTTCACATAGGTACAGTCAGCATCACAAGTAGATTAACACTTCAGTACCATGTCATAGCAGCCAGAAATTGTTACTACCATTTTAAATGAATCATTATTATGACATGGTCGATGATTATTATGAGAAGGTGAGGAGGTCGATGACGCCGCGATCGTGCGTTCTTAGTAACGATCACGAAAGTTAAACAACCAAGTGCGCGGTCGGTACATGGATGGTTGACCGATTAATTTTTCAAATCGATTTTCCTCCGAGCTACGGAAGCTGGTGGTCCCGGGTGTTGTCGAAAGATAGCATTCGTCCCCAAGGAGGGTTGGGGTCTATTCTATTCTATTCTTAATTAATGGCCTCGCGTCGCATTAAGCGTACGCATTTTGCCAATGTCAAGTGAAATTGTAAGTAAAGTAGGTAACAAACATTGTACGGTTGATTGAGGTTAAAAATGGAGTCTCTCAACACGTGTTTTTACCACCAAAACTCGGGAGAAAACTCGAGGGTTGGTGTCAGACACACGACCGTAAAAATCTAATATCAAATCCTTAAGCAGTATTGTTTATAAAAAAGGTATACTGAACCGACCCCAAATAAATTGGGAGCAGGGTAGGAAAATCAATGATGATTATTATGACATGTACTAAAATGTTATTCTACTACTTTCGAAATAAGAGGAGATACAAGCGGTTTTCCCTTGTTGGCCAATTTATGCATACCACAACCTCAGCTTGAAGAATCTTGTGAGTAACGTACAAGTAACAATTTAATTTATTCATCACTAGCTTAGGTATTGAGGTTGCACATCACACACACGTTCTCTTTATTGCTAGCCCTTTCGTCATTTTTGTATCTGGCTGCAAAATTACTTGGGGTTTTGTCTCGACATTATATTCGCGCTATTAGTATTCTGCAGATCAAGTAATACATAAAAACTCTTTTTGTAAAGGACCGCATGCGACTACTAGAGGCTTAATCACTCCACCACGACGGCGTCAAAATTCAAACACAAATAAAGTATAGATTGTTAGAAACATAGTTTATTATACTTTATTAAAACAAAACTCCTTAATAAGTATTCTCAACCTAAATCAAGTAGTTAAAAAATTACATAATTTATACAATGGGGAAGAAAACGCAAAACTTTTTTACAGAGGGCGCTGTGTGTTTGTTACCTGTCAAAGTCTGTTCTGAACAACAACATCAGTGATTTAAACACAGTTCACTTAAAAATTAATGTTTTTAAAATTATTGTATGTATGTACATACATTAAATATCTTTTGAAATAATTATATGTCACTTGTGTGCTGAACAATTTTTTTTCTATTTCATTCTAAAAATATTAATATAGGTATAAATGTGTTTACTGGAACACACCTGTTTGTCTGGAAGTAGTTTCAAAATCAGATTCTTTGAAATGCTTGCTGTATGTTCTGGAGTACTTAGTAGCTTTAAAATTTACCCTTCTCAACGCCTTTTCCCACTTTTTCCTGAGAAACAAATCTGTAGAAAACTTGTGTGTACCGGTTTCTACGTACTGGAAAACTACACATCGTCCCATATTTCTGTTTATCTAGAAATCCCTATGAAATGTACTGAGTTTGACACATCCGTTGGAACAAACACTCAGCGCCACCTAGGAGAAACTAGTTGACAGTTGTCTTCCCCATTGCAGCCTCTATCGTTATAATATTTATATATTACATTAATCTACTTTGTGCTAGATTACAACTTTACAAATGAGGTAAAAAAAATAACTAAAGTTTTTTTATACATCCTTGACAAAATTAGCAACCTGAACACCAATCTGACATGGAAATTTCTAAGGACTTTTGGGGGTGGGCAAGCCCACGGACTCATTTCAGTGTTCCGTGGATCTTAACACTTTAAACAATCACTTTTCATCACCACCTACAATAAATAATGTGCATTCTAAATCAGTATCCCTTTCCTATCTTGCAAGTCTTGCCCCTCCTGCCTGCTCTTCTTGTTCTTTTAGTCTTATATCTGTAAATTTTTATATGCAATAGCGGACCCGACAGACTTCGTCCTGTCATAAAGAAATTATTCGATTTTTTCTCGCCGTAAAAACCATCCTTGATCTTCAACGAACATTTTAAAAAAAGAATTGTCCAAATTGGTCTAGGCGTTGTTGAGTTATGCGCTTACCAACACATTTTGCGATTCATTTTTATATTATAGATAAAAAAGAGTATAATTATTTTCAATTAGGTAATAAACATGATCTCGGAACCCGTATCGACCCACTGTCAAAGAAGTCAAATACGCTTGCCAAACATTTTGCAATTATTTCAGCCTAGTTTCAGAGAAAAAATCGTATTATAAAAATGATTTTATCAGCCAAATACCTAATTTTTTGGGATGATCCAAACTACCTAAGTAAATAAAAAAAAGCTATTTCGATATTCAAAGTATAAATTTTGTACCTATATGTGGAAATAACAGTACAATATCATGTTGTGGGTACAGTTAGTTACGATCGCAGTGTGATTTTTCTATTTGCCTTTCAATTATTATCAATAAATTATCACTATTCGATGTAATGACCTTTTTACGCATTTGACAATCTCTGAAATAATATAATTTATATTTAAAAAATATATATTAAAAAAAATCAAACCTAAAACTTACAAGGAAATGAACCAAGGTTCATAAGTTTCAAGAAAACCACTGAATTCTCATGAGTGTTGATAAAATTGCAATAAAAACGGTGTTAGGGATTGCATTCCCGCAAAACGGGATGACACATTCCCGCGGGATCCTGCTGCTTTTATTGGTCTGCTGGATCCTGCACCTTCAAAGCGCGGTACCACGGATCCCGCAAATTAAAAATCTGGCGCTAAAACCAAAGAGTATATAATCACTACGTTTTAAAAAACTTTCGCGTAAATCTAAAGTAGCACGAGCGCCGAATCCGAGAGAGCGTCTTCAGCATCAGGATATACAATCAAAGCTGTTCGGACATGATATAATGCCATTTGCTTCTTAAGAACGTATTTACAAAAGTTATCACGTTGATATCAAAGTAATAGACGATAAGAGAAAGTTGTAATTTGATTATTAGTCATTATATTAATAAGACTTAATAAGTCATGAATTAAAAATTATTTTTAAATAAAACCGCCTTCAAAACTAAAAACGGAGAATATTTTTTTTTATAAAAATCTATTTTTTTTTATTTCGGTCCCAAATACAAGTGACAACGTTTATTCCAAATATTGATGTTGGCACCGACCTCAAAAAAACATTTATATTTTTATAAACAAAATTTTTATTTCTCCGTTTTTAGTTTTGAAGGCGGTTTTATTTTTATTTAAAAATAATTTATTTTTTGCTTTTTAGTGTTTTAAGTATATGAAGTATTAAGTAGAGTTGGATAGTTATAAAAATCGATTCACAACTCAAAGTTATTATTAATTAAAATTAAGACAGGTTTTTTCCGTTAATTTTCAGAATAACAAAAAAACCTCAAAGTCTAACGCTATAAGATTTTCAGGAAACTATTTCGAGACTTTGATCTTTAAGACAAAAAAAGAATCATTGAAATTGGTCAACAACTTAAATTAAGTATCTGTATCGATAATTATTTATTGAAATAATTATCAATACATATAATTTAAGTTACAGTTTTACATGCGTAAATTTTGGGTTGTTATTACTCCCACGCATTTGGATTATTTATCTTGTGAAAAACTTTTCTAGATCCTGTTTGCTAACTTTTTTTAAAAAATCTAAGGTTATACTTACCTTAGTTTGATTTCAAAACATCAATACAAGTCAATATTTGTATTGATGTTTTGAAATCATTACGCAATTATAAGCTGTGGAGTTTCTTTCGCCATTTCGTCTCCGTCTCAGCATAATAACAATTATTTCGTCTGGAAATGTTGGTAGGGCTTTTGGCGATTTAAAAGCAATTAGAAAAGTCCATTAAAATAAAGAGCTTTTTCATTTTCATTTTTTAAACAGGCCGGCAGGTAAGCTACCCCGGAAAGTAAAAAGTTTTATCTAATCAATTTCATTTTCTACTTTTAACTTTTAAAACCGTTAGATGTATATCTATGTATCTTTGTAGACAACCAAACCAACTATTGCAATAATTAAAACCTCACTAAATACCTAACTCTATACAGTCCAATATTTCTTTGCTCCGAATGTAATGACGTAAAATTTTAGGAAAAAGTATGAACAGTAGGTAAGAGCTTATAATTCAATTAAACGCGCATCGTAAAGCAGCGGATAATAGTTTCAAAAATTGTTACGTGCGTTATGTAATATTCACTATGATACTCTTAAAATAAGTTACTTTAAATTCAACTCGTGCTATAGGTACCGTTCTATTGTCTTCGTCTATCGTTACCGAGCCCTTTCTTATTCAGCCTACTTAGCCCAACACAATTAAAGGTACACTCACTAAGCTATGAACTTACGCAATCAGGCTTATGTTAAAAGAGTTAAGGTTAACATCTCTTTGTTGCTTACAACCAGGAACGTTTTGTTATTATTTTGTAATATTTATACGTAGGCGAATTTTCAAATTGAAAAGGTTGCTACTTATACTGAACACTTCCTCTAAATTGACCCTTATTACAAAGCATCACGGTGTCTTTAAAAGCCAAATAGTGCACGCAATGAAGTAGAGTACTACTGCACAAACGCTGGCGTAGCTATGACATGGTACTAAAGTGTTAATCTACTTCTGATGCTGACTGTACTGAAGTCTAAATTGGTCCACAATTCAAATTACAAAACATTTCGAAAACGTTCAATAGACACTAGTGCCGAAGCGAACGTATCTAATTGGTCGAACAAAAAGAGAGATGCAAGACAAAATGTCAATCCTACTTTGTCATTCATTGTTACGATTAGTTCCCAAGGGAATCAAAGAGTAAAGTTTATGTTACCTTTGTCTCGTCTTTTGTTTAACTAAAATCCAGTTTACGTCCTATACATAGGTATTAACTGCGTCCAAATTACATTTTTAAAATTAAACCAAAATACAAAACTCACTTGTATTAGGCATACATTTATTGTGATGTAATGGACAGCGATAGTTAATTGTGCTAGGTTCAGAAGAGCTGGAAGTTGGAAGAACAGTTACTCAGATCGTGAAGGGTACGCGAGTAATATCGCCCTCACAGAACATGGTTTTTTAAAAGAGGTTTATCCATGATCAGAATCTGTGATCGCCGTCTTAGTGCAGAATTTTCTCTTCGATTTTTTTTTCATTAGATTCAACTTTTAACCTTTCTTATATATGTAAGTAATCATAAAATAAAGTTCTTAAAATTGGAACAATGGTTGTAGGTAATATAACATACATCACAAAAATAGGTAGAGTTTTCACCCGAACTTCTCATACAACATTCTGAGATCTTAGGATTATTTTTTTCACATACTTAAAATTGACAATTGAAAAATGAGACAACAGCTTAAAAACTATATTATTTAAAATAGTTATGTCCAGCATATTTCAACTAACACAAGTTCCGTTATATTAACTCTGACGTGACTAGCCATATGGCTCCATTTATCAACTTATAACACCGTTGTGGTAAAATTATCGTGAGCGTGGAATATAAATAATTAAGTTATATGCTATTTTCAATCCATTTGGTATTAGACTTAGACTGGTGATGTTGAAATCACAAACTTTCTTCCGTCAAGAAAGGACATTCAGGCTCTAATACCATACGTACCTACATATTTTTTTTTATTGGCGCCGACTTTCAGAAAGGACTCAAATAAATGATCCCCTTTGTGAGTACCTCCCTAATTTTGTTTTGAAAATTAATAGATTTGAATTAGAATAAAGCCGACAATTAGCCATGTGATGCCGGCGAAGTAGAATAGCATCACCCCATATCATCTAACTAATGGGTGTCGTAGAAGGCGACTAATGAACCAGCAAAGGGATATGTACTGATCACCTTATACTCCGTCCACCAATCCGCATTGGGCAAGCGTGGTAGACTTCTGCAAACATTCTTCGATGACAAGCGAGCCCTTGTGTCCCAGCAGTGGGTCGAATTATAAGGGCTGTTTTGATGATGATGATGAATTTAAATAAAAAAATATGATTAAATAAATTATCTAGTGACTAAATGCCTAAGTATGACAACCATCTAGTTGTGACTTTTTCTACGAGTTTGAACTCGTAGGAATTTGAATAAAATTTAACCCGCATGTAGAATGTGTGGTGAGGAGGAAGAAAGCATGGAGCACATACTATGTGACTGCGATGCACTAGCCAACAGGCGACTAAGGGTCCTAGGTTTAGCTTACCCTAAACCAGAGGACTTTATAGACCTTATCCCCGCCAACATCGTGAAACTCATACAGAGTGTTTCCGATGTTGGCGGGGATGGGTGATAAGGAAAGGGGAAGCACAAAAGATCCCATAGGGTCGAAGTGCTCTGAGATACAGCCTCAGCCCCTTATTTAAGAATAAGAATAACCCGCAAGTAGTCGGTTCACACTCAACTGTAATGCCTGCGTCATTCAGTAAAGACAAATCTAACCTATTTTATTAAGCCCAAGACTACGTATAAGTGAATATCTCCCGCGAGAACACATTAACATGAGAAAAAGAACCTTTGTATTAAGTACTACATTGTATCTACGTACAAAGTTTAGTAAAAAAAATCGGGAGTAGTCTCCCCTTGACTTTCTCGTATACCAGAAACGACTCAAAAGTTGATAGAAACCTTATATTTTGATGTCATACATGCATGTTAAATTTGGTTGCAATAAGTTAAGGCATGCTCGAGTTATCGTGCTAAAGCACAGACACACAGACATACAGACACACACACATACATAATTCCAAAACGATATTTTAGGACTCCAGGAGGTCCAAAACGTGTAAATCCGTTAAAATCTCGAGGTCGAATTTTTTGACGATTTCAAGACTTAATTCTTATACTGCGTATACAAGAAAGTAAAAATCAGGGGATGATTACATCACAAAAATAGGTTGCGTTCTCTTGGTAAAAATCTATATATGTATTGTAAAATATATAAAAGAATCGTATCATATTATTGAGTAACGTTACAGTACCTACAAGGTATTTCGAAAAGTCTTAACATTTCAATGTTAAATGTAAGCAAGCATTACCTACTAATCTATAGCTAGCTACGAGTTTACTACAAACACACTTTATCTTGAAAATGTTTTTTCAGCTGTAAAGTTATCGCGTTCGTCAGAAACTGAAACACGTCGTTAGCAGCCATTTCTCTCTTTAAAAATAAAATGTCAATCCTGACTAGGATATTTCCAGTTCAAACTAATGCCCGTAACAGGTGAACTTCGGCACGTGTCTCAGCTATTTTGGTTACGTTTAGACATAAAATAAATCTTTTGAAGTTACGTCCGCGTTCGTGTTCAGATAAGGATTTACTTTTATTTTTAATTGGTACTGTGTTGGCGCCAACCACCTCGTTTAAGACGTCTGATTATCTGTGGTTGATTTGTAAAGTTAGTGCATTGGCGGGAATATTATTTATTGTTTACTCTAACGCTATAGTTTTTTGAACAACTATTATTTAAATAAAAATCGTTGACAGTAATTAAAAGTTAACCATTCTATAATTAACCTTGCCGTGTCTACTTAATATTTCACGATGACGCATTCTACGTACTTACAGTAAGGCTCGGCATTAATAAATTACTATGACAGAATCTACACGAGTATTATTCATATTTACAAAACGCTAGAAAAAATTATGCTAGACCAAATTTAATTTATGTGTAATTTCGTTTAAGCTAAAAAAACGTTTTGTTTTTGAGCGGTTATAAATTACGAAAAACACGTGCACCTTTTTTCAAATCTGACCTAATTCTTATCACTGAAATCTATACTCTATCCTAGATAGATAAATAGATAATATTGTGATTAGGTCAATATTTATGTCGCGGTAAAACAAAAAAAGGAACACAAAACAAGAACAAATTACAGTATCTTATTAGAACATAAGCGACTGGATTGACTTATATTGAACGAGTGCGACCTTCACTATTCTTATCACAACAATCGCTAGATTAAACAATAACACTCACCTTGACCGCTCACATATCCGAGAAAAACATAGGAAACACAGAAATATGCCAATTTATGCAACATGATCGTCCACCCGGCACCATTTGGTATTGATAGTGTTATTCGCGGGCCGGTGTATCGGCGACGCGATAGGTTTCGCGATGAGTAACTGATAAGCGATGATAAGAGATAACCGCGCTAGAGGCGCGAGCGCGCGCGTCTCTACGTCGCGACATCGGATTGAGACTGCCGACTCTGTACAATTGGTCAACGAAACAGAAGTCCCTTCGCCGTACATCGCTGGGTAGTTGGGTACATTTAATTTACCTTTGATTGTTATTATGGTAACTTAATTATGAACGACCAATTGAATTGTATCGTCATTTTTTATCGTCTGTTTTATTATCTCATACTAATAGAGAGATGAAGCCAATGTAATTAATTTACTGAGCGTGAAAGGCACAGATAAACATTTTAACTTTATATTCGGTAAAGTTGGTTCGGTTCTGGAAGTCTGTTTTTCAAGTTTTACTGAATTTACACAAAATTGTCATCAATAGCCTATTCGAACATAAAGATATATTCAACAAGTGGTCCAACAGACGGTTTACTGTTAAAAAAAAACAATGATATTGGGTCGAATTGTGAATCTAAACCATTCTCGGATCCGCTTGAACACATACAAAAATTTCATCGAAATCGGTTCATCCGTTGTTTCAAAAGGGTCAGAGTAAATTTTAATAAATAATTCAAGTTCTAAAGTTTGTATGTGCCCTTTGACAAAAAATAAATCTAATCTTGCTCTGAATCAAAGCAAAAGAATATCAACGTGAAATTCAATACTTAATTGCAGACAAAACAGAATAAGAAAACAACACAAACTAAGAGAAAGAACCATACAAAATAGACGGACCTTATTTCTAATCGAATCTTTGAGTTTCCATAAATGAATTATGTAAATGGGTATGCAATGCAATCTTAGACAAAATAGATAATGCAGAAATATGAAAAAAAGTAAATTGTCAAACCCAGCTTTCACAGTAGGAACTATAAACTTGAACAATAAACTATTCTTATAGTAAACCTAATAGCTATCTAGTTAAGAATGACGTAATTGTTTACATCACTTGTCCACCACTAAGCTTTAATAACAAATAACATTATTGATGTAACTTTTAAATTAAGCTACAGTAGAGTCACCAACACCAAAACTTAAACCCACACGTCGCACTGTTAACGCATAACAGTGCGACGTTAGAAGATAGTTTTATTATTTCCTTATATTTCTATGTTTATACCTATTTATTAGTTAATATTCGTCATCCTTAAATATTGGTACTTACTTAATAATTAGTTCACCATATTAAAATTATTGCTTATTGGGATTTGCTTGGTATGACCACAATATCTCAAATCCCAAAAGCCCTTAATCTGAAACAACTAGGTCAACCAACTAAGTGTTTCTAAATTCATGATCGTCTTTATACCTATTGTATATCGTTTTGCTCATAGATGTATAACATATATACGTAAGGGTAATACCTTCCACTAGGCGTTGTCTTCCACTCGAGAGGCACTGGTTCGAACGCCGCCACGTACCAATGTGTTTTCAAATTTTGAATTCATATGTACGTTTAGTCGACGCTTTTACGGTGAAGGAAAACATCGTGAGGAAACCTGCACACACCTATGAATAAACTCTTAGGTTGTGTGTGAAGTCAACCAACCCGCACTCGGCCATCGTGGTTGGCTAAGGCCTAATCGCCCCTAATATGAGGTAGGCTTGAGCCCGTCGGTGGGGACATTATATGAGTTGTTGATGATGATGAGGGGAAGTAGAAGGAATTACACGCAAATAAAAACCTACTTTCGTTGTTTGCGTTTGTAAACGCAAAAATAAAATTATTCCATAACCTACTTTCGCCTAAAAAAATAGAGTTGAAAAATTTTCGGTCACCCATCCAAATACCGACCCCGCACTTAGCTTTCGTAGTCGTTACCCTAGACTAGGGTTGCCATCCGTCCGGGTTTCCCCGGATTTGTCCTAGTTTACTGGCCGCCCGGGGAGCGTCCGGGCGGGGTTCCGTTTGTAGTTCGGGTCTTAAAATTTGCAAGTCAAGTTTCATGTAAACAAATGAAAAAAGTAAAACTGTTTTGTTTTATTTAAAAAAAAAATAATAAAATAACCTACATTATTTTTAAAAAATGTCTAAAACTGTATTAGACTACATAGATAAAAAGTTCATATGATATGCAACTAAAATTATATTAGTAACTACTGAGGCAAACGCCGTTGAAATACCCAGACATTTCAACGGCGTTTTTCTTTGGCTTTAAGGCTCCTAAATCCGGGGTTTTCATATAATAATATCTTGTCCGGATTGACAGATCTTAGAAATGGCAACCCTACCCTAGACTAGAATCAAGAAGATTATATTATTACGAAGGGCTATACAATACGAATTTTTTTTTATGTTACGAGATGGCAAACAAGCTTGCGGCCCACCTGATGTTAAGTCGTCACCGCTGCCTATAGACACTTGCAATATTAAGTGTAAATCACTTAACACCGCAAGTGCGTCTGCCATCCTGGAGACTAAGATGTGATGCCCTCCATGCCCAGTAATTACACTGGCTACCTTTCCCTTCAATCCGAAACACGAACTGCTTCACGGCAGAAAAAAGAAAGGCGGTGGTACCTACCCAGACGACAATACATATAGGTCTACCACCTAGTAACCTTATATTAGAATAGATATGCACGCAGCCCAAAATCAACCTTCAAATCTCCCTTATCCATGTCACACACAATGACTCGGTCAATCGAATTAACCTGGTTTATTCAAGTGTGGAAACGGAACGTTACTACATGTCAATCTACATACGCCCTAGCTAAATAAAACCTTCGGTGAAAGCGCCGCACCAAACGGAGCTCGAGGCAAAGGGTCACGGGTTCAAATTCGGCGATCATCGGATTTGAATGCGATGCACTTTCAGATTGTTACGCTTGAATTAATGAAAACACGAGCCGAGCCATTACTTCTTGTTCGATAAGCTCTTTAATTTATAAGCGCAGAATATAGAAACAAAGGACCTTGGAAGTTTTTGTTCAGATTTCGAAATACGCCATATATTGCAAATGATCTCGAGATTGGATAAAGTTACTACTTGATTCTACTGAATATTATAAAGCTCGATTACCTACTGTGCTCGAGGCCTACACCAAATTACCTACTAATTAAAAATTTTCAAATGAGGATATTAGATCATCTTATACTCCGTCCACCAATCCGCATTGGGCAAGCGTGGCGGTCTACTGCCTAAACCTCCTTCGGTGACAAGGAGAGGCCTGGTGTTCCAGCAGTGGGTCGAATTATAAGGGCTGTTATGATGGACTTCGTTTTGGTACCTATTTGTTACTTTGTCTACGGGCCCAGTTCGGTCGCTACATATTCGAGCGGCTACTAAAAGGTTTTGGATGAAGATTGCTTCCATCATCAGCATTATCATCACTTAGGTACCTACCAGGTGACATGAATAATTTTAAGTGTGACGGGAAACTCAAGAGCTTTCCATCAAACGTAAGGATACATAGAAGCTTTTGTTTACCTTCACAAAATAAATGCTTTTGCTAGAAAAAATACACTGCAAAATCGACCTGCCCTAGGCGGGAATCAAACTCAGCATCTTCCGCAATCCGGGCGATTGCAAAAGATGTTGGGTTCGATTCTCGACTGGGACAGGTCGATTTTTTCAGTGTATTTTTTCTTAGTTTTAATCATATTTACGCGTTTGTAAACGCAAAATTTATTCTATAAATGCTTTTGCTTTTAAGCATTATATTCATCAATAGCAATAAATAACAAAGTTGATATTAAAACCTTTTTACCATAAATTTTCATCGTCAAAACTCGGAAAACGAAAACAAAACGTACCTAATAGTTTTCACAACAGTATAAAAAATCAATGTCGCTGCCCATATTCTGCCTAATTACTAATTACAAGCGATGTTGCTTCACAAGATACACAGCTAAGAGTCACGCAGGGAGCCGCTCCTTCTATCACAGACACGCTAACGTAACGTGACCTGCCATGCTCCCCTTCACTGCCAAACTTTTACAAGGCTCTGGGTGCAACTGATACTAAATCCAGGGGTCATCTTAAAACGGTCTTCGTAGTGCAACTAGTGGGCGTACTGTCGAGGCCAAAAGCACAAGGCAAATGAGCAATTTTATTCGTAATTGTTTAATATAAATAGGGACCTATGTCACAACGTACCGTAGGCGGCAGGCAGTCTGCCTCCGTTCGACTGCGCGAATGTCGTCATACCATAATCGGATATAAAATATTCAACCTATAGACTACTGGACACATCGTAAGGCTTGACATAAATACATTACCCGTTTAAAATTTCAAGTAAGTTTTCGCGACATTGTAATTGTACAACTTTTTATGCTGTTCTCCTTAATACTTAGCATACAAATTCAATTAATATTAAATAAATGTTATTTTACGGTTTTAACTTACTTGTGTTTGAGTTTCACATTTTGTTATTTTAGCCCGACGCGACGTCTCGAACCAGTTTTCATCATTCGTGGTCATGGAAAGACTAAAGATATGTGTTATATTATTTATTAAAACCCAAATACACGCAAGTTAAATTCGTAATTTTCCTTTTAGTTGTGGCATCCGCGTATGGTGCTTTTTAATCCAAATTAATAAGGCCGTTCTCTACGATAATCCTAATTGCAAAAAAGTTTTAAAATGTTGTCGTTATTCCAAACCATGATCTAAAACTAATTTAAACCGACACATCCGCTGGCCACGATTTCTGTGAGCTGACTGACTAAAGACCACGAAGTGGACCACGTAAGCAAAGTTTATCGTGATAAAAACCCCATTGATGTGCGCCAGTTTACCGACAACAGTACGACGTCCGTGCGACTTCGCACGAAGTGCCGAAGTATTCGCGAATACTTGGGTACACACATCGCGATAAAGCGAATACTTACTCGCGACATCGCGATGTACGCGGCCGTAGCATTAGCGCTGCTCAACTACTGTACGCGTGCGCCCGCTTAACGTAGCGAACGGCCTGAAACAAAACGTTTCTTTTGAGATATAAATTACGTATCATTGCGAGTGTAAAGAAATGCACTCTCCTCTCGATAGTATACTTAACTTCAAGATAAGTGAGTTCAAATGTTCGAGTGTCGCGCGAAGTGTGTATTTTAACTGGACGAGCGTCTAACTGTACTTAGCGGGTTGTAACAGCTAAAAGGTTCTTGTTACTGGCGAGCGTTCACCATTCACAGGCACAGTGATTGTGTTTAATTTAACGGCAAATGAAACGCTAAAATACTAAGCAAACTTTATTGAATTTCCAAGTTAAACAAAAACAACATTTCCTTATTGCCTCATTGAGCACCGCAATGTTGTAAGCATTACTACAAGATTGTTCGTGAAACTAAACCACTTAGTTATAACATTAACAAAACATAAATCTAAGAGAAACAATAAAATACTCAATGCATTCGTAGTTTATATTATTCATACACAGCAATTTTTTCACATCAATATCTCATTTTATACTCTCTACTATATCCTACTATATCACAGTTATAAATTGCGTTGTTATAGTTTTTTACAGTAGGTTCGCCATAATATTAAGGACCATTGAATTTATAACAGACCTATGAGAAAAATGTCCAAGCTATTTCCAAAGCTAAAAGAATTTGCACGAAAAGACGTACTCAAGCAAAAGAGGTCAGTGTGCTGATATTTGATCTAAAGTATAATGGATGAATTTGCGTTGACTATTCTCTCAAGAAGTTGTCGTATTAATTCCAGTTTTACGGCGTCGCCTCCCCTTTCCAGCGTCCTTGGTCTTCTCCAAAATTTCATAGAAGTGGTTGACAGGCTCAAACCAGCCGAAGCCTTGTTCAGCTTTGCCAAGCCAAGCGTGGCCGTTCGGATCAGTCAATTCCAAGTTACCAACTGGATAATTCTCTATAAAGTCACACTTCAGGATACTGCCGTCGGGATATGTATACCTGGAATGAGGAAAGGATGCTTGGAACGAGTACAAACAGCCCCCTACTCAGGGGATGCATGGGAGCAGAAGAAACAGTCGCCCACGTAGGTACTAATATCAGATCAGACTAATGGAATGTAATGCAGTGGCTCGCTACCTAGGTCACCCAGGCAGACTCCCAGGATGTATTCAGATAAAGGCGCTGGGAGAATTGGGCTGGCTAAACTAAAGTATAACCCAAACCAAGCACAGGTGGAAATTGCCCATACGAAGGAAAAAGAAGTTGAGTAGTTGGCTTAACCGATTCGCTTATTTCTTTTTACAACTTTATAAAATGGCAACGAAGGCTCACCTTGATAATGGTGGCAGTGAGAAGGATACATTTAAATAGCAATTTCATAGGAAGAGATAAAATATAATAAATATAGGTAATTAATATACTTATTCTTATTTTCATCTGCATAATTATGACGATGACATTTTATTCGTGCGAATGCGAATGCCCTGGCCATCTTCACGGTTGCGTATTTCGTTACGATCTTCGTTATTACCTCTGATTCAATATTATCGGAATCGGAGGTCTAAATAATCGGAACTTCCGACCTTTCGAAATCGGAATCAAAGCTCCGTAACATCCCTAATTGCAAGCAACTATTTTGTTCAAGCTGATCACATTTTCTGTCTCGGATCCGCAAATTAGAAACGGCGATTCTTATTTTATTTATTTCACGGACATGCTATTTGAATAAAAGAAAGAAAATGTTTATTCGGCTAAAATATTATAAAATAATCACGGATACAAAACTGCTGGCGCCGAAACAGCTAAACAGCAACAACTGCTGGTAGTCCACCCACTAAGCTTGCTAAGCTCTGACGCTGGTGTTCAGTGGTAGCCGGATGCGGTTTGGATGGCGACATTACCAATAACAACGCAGATATTTTTACAATATACATACAACAAACTATTTTATTACCTGCCACGTCCGCTATAGCTCCAGTCTTTGAACGAGCCTTCGTACCGTGAGCTGTCATTGTAGATAACAGTGACGTCTTCGCCCGCGCCCAACTTATCAGCGTCCCAAGTTCCAATGTACGTATCACCCTCGTTGGTGGTGTAGGTGCCAAGACCTAAGTTACATCGTTAAATTATCTATAGGTACTTATTACAAACATACAGAGATACATACATTACAATACAAGGAGGAAAGATTCGTAGATTTTGATAGAAGGATAAGGTGAACGCTATCTAGTATACAGGAGGGACTATAAAGATAGACCACGAACTAATAAAAAAGCTGTTCCCTGAAATCCTATGTATGTACATAGGTACAAAGTTTATAAACGTTATCCACTCGAATTCATATGAGCAATGTGGCCTATTTGTAGCCGAGGCACGAGTTTCATAGGACTATTAAGAATAGACATTGTAACCAATCAGACCGTGAAGTCGATAGTTGGTTTCGGTTCAAAAAACATGTGATAGATTGTGTGATGCAGTCATTTGGGTGACAACTTAAAAGCATCAAACAATCCAAACTATTGCTAATTGCTTCCTATGTCGTCGTCGGTGCCTTGAACTCTTCGTAGCACTTTCCTTCTTTTCAAAATACGGCTCTGACGACAGTTACATTAGAAACAGCTAGGTAAAGCGCGGCCAAGTCCGGTCTTACTATAGTCATCCTCACTTAGGGGCATGATATAGAAAGCGCCCCAGGCACGCAGCCAGTACCCGTAGTGTAAACTTTTTAGAATAAAAAACGTACACTACTAATTGAAATAATTAACTGAAATAATTAACATTCATATTCAAAACACTTTATACACAAATTTTACAAGTACAGCTATTCACTGTCGTGACAGCAGCGTACAATACGTCTAATCGCACGCACACAACGCCGTGTCGAAGACTGCCGAACTGAAACGACGTTAGACGATGCACGGCCTTCAAGCCACACCTCCTTGCCCATCGGAGTGGGGAGCGTGAGGTTTTTTCGTTACGGAATTTCTGGATTCGGTCCCCGCGCTCAAGGCCCGCGATAGAAGCTATGCAATAGCTTAAAAACTTACACTACGGGTACAGGGCACTTGTGCCGCAGATAAAATGCATGGCGCCCAACGAACTAAATATACTTGGCGTCGCGGGATAGCATAGGAAAATTGTCTTAAGGCTACGGTGACTGCTTACAATCAGGCGGATCGTGCTTGTTTAGGTGCCGACCACATAGTCTTAAAAAGAAAAATAGCTATTAGGTACAACTAAATAAGGACACCAATAAAAGGAGGTTGGTGTTTGGCGGGAAACCATGGATGTCGATATTTGTTTCGCAAATTCAAAATTGTTTCGGAGTGATTTTGTACAGTGAAAGTGGTGTGGTTTCGGTGCATAAGCATCCGTGTTGACGATCAGTTATGAGGAATCATTGAAATAAAGGTTTTGTGGTCTGTTGCGATGCATTTCTTTCCAAGCACTCCCTAGACGCATTAAAATGTGTGACGCCCATATTTTAATGCAAACATCAAGAACTTGAGTGACGGCGGAAAAATATTAAAATCTAGTGTTTTTCCTAACTTCAGATTGGCAGAAAAGAAGAAAAATCAAAGGAGGTCGATAGCGCCGAGGTCATGCTACCTTAGTAACGATCACGAGAGCTTAACTACCAGTGTGCAGACGGTACTCGAAATTTTTTCAAACCGATATTCCTCCGTGCTTCGGAAGGCATGTTAAGCTGGTGGTCCTGGGTGCTGTGGAAAGATAGCCGTCGTACCCAAGGAGGGTTGGTGTCAGGCAGGCTCACGGCCTTAAAAATCTAATGCCAACACCTATGGCAGTATTGTCGATATCAATACATACTGCACCGACCCCAAGAGGGAACAGACTAGGAGTAAGAAAGAAGTACATAATCAAGCCTACCTTGCATTTTAGCAATTTTATCTTTCTTCTTAATCTCGAAATATCCGTCGTAGACATCTCCGGTGTGGTGCTGGAAGGTCCCCTGATCCTGCACTACCGGAACCTCCTTCATCGCCTTCTTGACTCCAGTGCTTTCGGATTCATAGTCTGTTGTTGTTTCCGTCATGATGACCTTGGATTGGCTGGCAAAGTGAGTCTTATTCCTATCCTATGTAAATTCATTCATACCTACCTACATAAAATCAGGCTCAGAATCCCAAAAAGTTTGGGCAGAGCTTAAGGTAACATTTGGAAAGCCGCATTTGGAAACACTAGCATGGGCCATACTTAAAATTAGAACTATGAGTAGTTGGAAAAAATACTTAGGTACTTAAAGAAATGGGAAATTACTTAGTTACATAGGTCTGCTATTCACAGAAAGATCTAAATTCTCTTGTAGGTACATAAGTAGGTACCTAATGCTTTAATTTAGCTTTCAGTAGAGTTTCGGGGTAAAGCTGAAACACTGTTTCAAACAGAGCTTTGCTGTTTAATTAAACTTATTCAACGCATCTTTTTACATTTCTTACTTTTCTATAGGTACTTACTTCACAGAAAAGGAAAAAAATACGAACCTTCCTTTGTGTATAGGTACGTAGGTAGGTAAGTAGCTATGTGCTTTTTCGAAAGAGAAGAGTGTGTGCACGGGCGTAATCAATATATTTTTATAGGTACGTTTATTTAGCAATTTTAAAATGCCTGTTATAATAAGTTATTATTTACTTACGTGACATTGACGGACATGTCGTGACGTGACAGTTTATCCCTGAGCACAATGTAGGTACTTTTTTGTCCCTGACGCACCTGCTAATGTGTTATGATGTGTGATCAACTTTAGACATGCGATGCTTTTGCGTGTTTTACGTCCATGATTATAATCCCTCTATAATAGAAAACCTTTTGAAGCTACATGCGATGATGCTAATATCACAAAGACTTTGAAGTTGTGGTTAGGACTAGCCTATTCAGCCGATCCATCAACTTTATTTAGAGACCACAACAACTTTGGGATAAAAAGAAACCATCGAAGCTCGTAACCAACCATCTAAGAGTTACCATATACGATATCTTAGGGAAGTCCCGCAAAAATATCATTGTATCTCTGCCAAAAGATAAAATCACATGTGAGCTAGAGTCAAGGCTTCAATTTCATAAAAAAAATCATGATAGGCGTGCAATCAAATACCTCCCATCCGCACGAAGCGCTTTGCTTCCTCTTTCATTATGCGCACAGCTAAGGAGTGGAACTCGTTGCCAAGGTCTGTTTTCCCGGATCAATATAATCTGGATATCTTTAAGGCCAGAGTGAACAAGCATCTTCTAGGCGAGCGTGTACCATCTTAGGCCACATCTTCGCTTCACATCAGGTGAGATTGTGGCCAAACGCTCAGCCTATCAAATATAAAAAAAAAAAAAAAAAAAAAAAAAGTAGGGTTAGGAACTACAAGACAGGGATAGTGTACCTAAAATCTTTCTTTAACAAGATGCAATTATGATAAATACAGGAGTCATGCAATAAATTTGGAAATTGAAAATAACTGGACAACTCTGGGGGAATTCTGTATTCCGCTGGCTAAGTGGCGCACTCTACTACACGACTGGTCGCCTGCGCTGCTAAAATTCTATTTTAAAAGAACTCGGTTTAAACAAACCGAGGTATTTTAAAGTTATGTAATTTCTGTTTAGAAATTACATAAGTTCTGTATTGGAACGCGTATCCAAAGAGGCTCTCGCGGAATCGTGTCAAATATGGCTAGGCAGGCCGGGTAATGGGAAGTGCCGGTGCATCACAAGGAGGCCTTCTTAGCCCTAAGCCTACGTCTACTGACTCTCTGCAACGCGATAGATCTAGCACCCGCACGGTGAATCCATAGAAGCATTCCATTTTTGCAACCGTGGGCGCACTTGCATGGGTGAGGTGAGGCGACAGAGTCGTCGCTGACTTGTCTCAAAATCCGAGGAAAATAAATCTCCTGGCGCGTCGCTACATGCGCGCACTTTCATACACACTCATAGACTTGGTGTAAGAAACATTGTTGCTCGCGGAAACAGGTTAACGGTGATTTACGTACATAACTTTCTATTAAAAAAATATTAAGGAGGGTGGGATGATAGGGTATACCTACTCGCATAATTAATGGGCATCTGACATCCCCTTTCTGAGTAACTCTTTAACAAACAGACATACATGAAGTAGGGCAGCGAATATAATTTTGCCCAAAGCGGTGAAATGGCTAGATCGGGCCCTGATTCCATGGATTCACCACAGTCTATCTATTGATTCGCCGTGCGGGTGCCAGAGCTTTCGTCTTAGTTGCATGAAATGAAGTCGCTCTTTCTGTATGCGCGCTCATCGTGGCCATGAAAAGGGCCGTCTAGAACTAGCCGTGGTGGGAAAACAAAAACAACTCGACGATGGAATGTGACTTCGAAAGCCAAGGGACACTTGACATCAAAAGCCACACACCCGCCGAGAAAGTTTCCCCACCACGTTACCAGGGTCCGCCACGAGGAGGCTTCCGGACCTCGACCACCTTGTGGGGGGTCTACCAACGCTGCGTCTCTCGGTAGGTACGTGGTCGCTATTCGAGAACCTTTCCGCCCCAACGGCCCTCAGTCCTCCTAGGAATGTACCCTGCCCACTGCCAGTTAAGGTTCGCAATTCTGAGCTGTGTCGGTGACGTTAGTTCTATTTTACATGTACCCGTAGTGTAAGTTTTTTAGTATAAAATACGTAATTTGTATGGGAAACACGATTTACGCTTCTTTCCGCTAGGAGCACTATTCACGTTTCCTATACAAATCGAGCTCTTAACGCAACTACAATAGTTACGTAGGTATTTTAAAGGCAAAAAACTTACACTATGGGTTCAGCTGTAGGTATCCATAGATTTATAATTACTGACGTTTATAGATTGGCAATGAATCGACCAGTGCGAGACCAAAAGATAAACCAATGTGCGAGTAATGAGCATGTTTGCGTGAAAAATAGTTCTGGAATCCGACATTTGCTCTTTTCTACGTGACTGACAGGCCGGCTTGGGTCGCCTGCGTATACGTGAAATGGTCTCGTATATCTGTCTCGCTCTAATATGCGCATTAGTATGATCTTTCTCTTTCAATAAAATATAGTTTGGACTCTGTGTATAACATACTTAGACAAAGAATCCTGTAGACTTGGCATGAGTTTTGACAGCTAAGTGTAAAAAGGATAGGTGTATACAGATACCCATAAGAGTGAAAGAGTACTCATTATAATTTTTGTCCTTGTCAGAGTTTCACTTTTGGCTTATTTGACACAAAATTTTGGTGTCAAAGAAACGAAACAACAAACTGTTGGTGATAGTAAATATTCAAAATATTTGTGTTTACAAAGTGTTGTTATCAGTGTGTAAAACGTACAAGTGTTGGAAACTATATCCTGCTTGTGATTATTACAATGCATTGTTGTGTAATCGGCTGTAAAAGCCGTAGCTACCGAAATTGCGAGAAAATAAGTTATTACTCGTAAGTACGAAAACTACTTTAAATTAGTATTTTATTGGCATTATACAATAAAGTTTAGATTAAAATCGAATAATATAGGATCTCAAGCATGATAGAAAACTAAAAAAATCATTAAAAATTTGCTTACGAAAATATTGTTATTGTCCAATAATTGTCATAGAAATCCGACCAAATTTAGTAGTTTAGTTGTAGTTGTCAATTGCTATATAATTTGACTGACGGAGCGTCATTTTGTAGATTTCTTATTTTTCTGGATTATACTGCAGTTTAGGGATACCAGTAATATAATTTGAAGCTGTCCTTGTTGTTGGGTAAATACAAAGATTTAAGTTAACTTAATGTTTCAGATTTCTAGGACATAATATTCATGGATATTCAAGCACGTACTGCTGGTCAATCTGTAAATACCATGAAAAGGACATCGCCAAAAACGTATCACACTAGGCATTTACGTTTTACCGCACTATAAAAACCAATAAATTCTTGGAATTATCGTTGTCGTTATTTATTTACATTCACGGATATTCAAGCACGTACTGCTGGTCGAGCTGTAAATACATACCATGAAAAGGAGTACCACCAAAATCGTATTATACTTTGTATTTACGTTTTACCACGCTATAAACCAATAAATACTTTGAATTGAGTGTTAGGCGGGATACCATGGCGTCTCGACGTCGATCTTTTGGTTTTAAAAATTTTTAATATCTTTTTATGATTGTTTATTTCTTTGATTATACTCGTGGGCGCCACGAGGATAATCAAAATAATAAACTAAGTTTAAAAACTGAAATCTCACTACGTAAACAACTAATGTTAAATACCATGGGATAGGCAACATTACCTACCCCATGGTGTTTAACATTTGTTGTTGTTGCTATAAGCAACGAGGAAATATTAATCTAATTATTTTTTTACCACAACATGAGTTTGTGTAAAAACTTAAAGGAATGAAATCGTTTAAAATCAATAATTTACAAGGAAAAATCGACTCCTTCTATTATTAATAATATATCGGCTAGGTTATAGTCGGTTATAATGTAGCCTATATTGTCCGGACCATATTATGAGAGATGCTAGAGAGATTGCTACTACCAGGGATTTGAACTCGGACTGCTTAATGTGCTAGCTAGCTTTACAGACCACTCCACCACGACGCACGGCGCACTTCAAAAATCCTATTGTCGTCCATCCAGTCATGAGAAGGGAGATGAACTCGAGAGTACACACATTTTTCAAACATTTCAAAATAAGGCAAATCAAAATATTTTAAACATTTAATGGGGTAATATTTTAAAAACCTGGCCTCTTCTGTTGACGTCAGTCACTTCTGTCACTGTCATGTCAACTCTCAGTCTATCCCTTACAGGGTGTACGCGGATGCCCAGTCTACAGGATTCTTTGTCTAAGATAACATAGGATATTTTGACGTGACAACGTCTTATAATTCGATAGAGCCGGCTGCACGCACGAAAAAACATGACGTCATGCGGCGTTACCTCGCTCTGAATCTAATTCTCTAATTTGAATTTGGAATTATGTTCTTTAAAATTTAAACTTTCAATGATACCAAAACCAGCCAGATACAAATAGTATAGCCAAAGAGATTTTATTACAAGTTTATTCATACTATAATGCGAAATCTATTAAACAAATGAAATTAATTTTTTCTTTTGAAAAATGCTACCATTCCATCAGCATTTTCTTAAGACGTTGTCACGTTCAACTATCGTCAGTAAACCGACTTTACAGACAACCAATTTTTTTAAGAGTGATAACCCGACATCCACGTAGGCGAACCCGCGGTCGGCCACTAGTAAATAAATAAAACAACACTTATTTATAAATAAAATATATTCAACTAACATCCATAGAATCATCCAGCAGCATCAAAACTTACAAAAGATGTTAACAAAAAGATATACGGAATACAGATTCATGCCAAATAATTATAGAAACATTTGTATTTACACTTTAATTACAAGTCCCAGTTTTTAATATCTTTGACAAATAATAATAATATTTGAAAACAAATAATGATACTGTAGATCTTTACTCCAATGACTACTTTTACATCACTTAAAATGCTTTAATTCTATATCTTCTATATAAAACATATTTGTGTTATGACTGAAACATCCTTCTATATAAATAGATCCAAGTGTTTCAACAAATCTATCAACAGTGATAAGATTTTAATAACAAATAAATTATCAAATTAACTAAGGCGCCTTGCACCATCGTACAAAGGTTCCTTAATTGGCTAAATAAATAAATCACTTATTATAACGTTACTTGCCTTTCGAGTGAAAACGAAATGCATATTTAATACCTACAAGAACATAATAATATAATATCAATTAGAATGCAATAATGAGTAATTTCAAGTCTACAAAAAAAGGACGAATTATATAGGCAAATGGAACGAAAGATTTCCAACCACTCGAAAGGCGAGAACACAACATTGTTTTACACTCATTACAATTTGCTAATTGGAGAAATAAGCATCTACTAAAGTGTGCAAAAGTGATCTTCCTTAAATTGTATTTACAATTCCATTTATGTACAAAAAAAAATAATAATAAAAGTGTATGAAAAATACAATAAAAACGGTACAAAATGCGGTATCAATTAAGTTCACTTGCTTCTTATATCTATCAAAGAAAGCAACATCATAATAACTTCTTGAAATATTGGCATTAAAATATGGGTGTCACACATTTCAATGCATTTAAATAATGCTTGGCGAAAAATGTATGGTGGCTGACGTTATGATGCAACTAACGAGGTAGTGAAAACTTATAATATTCCCAATGTCATACACACCATACAAAAAAATACTTCAATGATTCCCTATAATTGAATAGTCAACATTAATGCTTGTGTATCAAAATATCACCACTTTTACTACACATAGGCATTCAGACATTTTTTTGCAATTGAACTAATAATCTGACAGATGCCATAAAAGCGCGCCAAACTGTCATGACCATAGATAATATAATCTATGTTTCTTTTTAAGAAATAAGCGAAGGGTCGATTGTCTTGCAGCCAGAAAGTTTGTACTCGAATTATCAATATAACATTCGTTTATCGAATGAAATTACACTTTACCTAAGCTACGCTAGTCCACTTAGCAAATTGCTTGGAGTATTAGTATGACGACTTATTCAAAGGATGATATTGGCTGGGTCTTCGAGGTTTTCTTTGAAGGCTTTCATCCATTGCGCACCAACCGCACCGTCTATAACCCTGTGGTCTGCTGATGCTGTGAATGTGATGAATTTCGCTGCTCGGAAACTGAAAAAAAAAAAAAAACATTATTCACATATTTTCCATTCTTCGTATCTTAAATAAGGGTATCTAAAGTAATTACGCGTCTACCCAAATTTTGTGAAATTATTCATGCAACAATAAAATATAATTGTACGGTAGATAGAATGAAAATTGTTACATACATAATACGTGTTATTACAATAAAAACTTAAGTGAAACTCTTTTCTACTATTATTTCTTTGTTTGGAGTGGTTGAAAAAAATGCCTTCTAATAAAGACGTTGACGATATTTACAAATAATTGAAAGTTTACTATCAGTTTATTAAAAAATATCGTGTGTGTGTTTCAATAACAATACATATTCTAATCAGGAAGATTCGTTTACGCATTGTAAAACAACTCTACAGCTACTTACCCTTGCGGTTCATTTTTGTCTGAAATAACGATCTCTTGGAGTCCACCGCAGGCCAATATCAGGGACTGGGGCGGGTTGATGATGGCATTAAACATTGTGATACCTGAAAACGAAAGACATCTAAATCAGGATTTAACATGGATAAATCTTAACCAAAGGACGTCAACAATCAGTCCTGTGATAATGGCTCGATGAATTGCTTCAACAGAGCCGGAGGCACTTCCTCGAGAGAATTAGCACGAGCTTATTCAATGAGGATTTTCTAAAAAATAGTATTCGCAGCAGGTGGCACCTGTCAAGATTTAATTGATAAATCTACTGAGAATTTTATGACGTTAGTGAAGCGGGAATTTGGGGAATTTCATGTGTTTTGACACCAAGACTTCTTGTCTAAGTGGTGCCATCTGGTTTCTCAAACACCCTCATTGCGTCGTGGCGTCATTGAACACGTTCTATGGTCTATACCACCGCGAGTGTTCCGTTGAGCTTTTTCCCCTGATCCCACTTTCTTCCTTCCTTTTGAGGACTGCGCGTGCTGGCTTACGTTGCCACCGACAATATGTGGCTACCATCCCAACGCGAACTAAGAAATTTTGCAATTTATTCTATATCGCACAATGAAGAAATGAAGTTCACTGCCAGTAAACATGTTTCCTCATTCTTACAATGCTAGATCATTCAAAAGAGGCGTGAAAAAGCACCTTGCAAGTCGGCAAGACGCAGTGGCGGCGTAGGGTACATTGGACCATAGTACATATACTACCAAATGGTAAACAGAATAAACCTTACCTAACATTCTCAAGATGGCCACTGTGACGGTGCCGACCTGTTGATCTATTCGCTAACTTTTTTTGACAAATGAAAGTGATAATCATCGAGTTAATTACATATCCATTGCTGTTTTCACACGACAAGTGCCGTAATAGCGTGCCGTAAAAGTTAGCCAATAGGCAGACAGGTACTCCTGGGGCTGAAGCTTGCCTTCCTTGACCTTTTGTGCCAGCTCCTTCACGTTCCGAGATATATCTAGCACGCTGCGTGAGTAAAGTAAAACTTACCGAACATTCCCATGTTGGACACTGTGATGGTTCCGACCTGGTACTCCTGGAGCAGAAGCTAGCCTTCCTTGGCCTTCTGTGCGAGCTCCTTCACGTTCCGAGATATATGTAGCACGCCGCGCAAGTCAAGTAAAACTTACCGAACATTCCCAAGTTGGACACTGTGACGGTGCCGCCCTGGTACTCCTAAGACTGAAGCATGACTTCCTTGACCTTCTGTGCTAGCTCCTTCACGAGATATGACGAGCACGCCGCGCAAGTCAAGTAAAACTTACCGAACATTCCCAAGTTTGATACTGTGACACTCCTAAGGCTGAACCTTGCCTTCCTTGACCTTTTATGCCAGCTCCTTCACGTTCCGAGATATATCTAGCACGCCGCGTCAAGTAAAACTTACCGAACATTCCCACGTTTGATACTGTGAGACTCCTAAGGCTGAACCTTGCCTTCCTTGGCCTTTTATGCCAGCTCCTTCACGTTTCTAGATATATCTAGCACGCCGCGTGAGTCAAGTAAAACTTACCGAACATTCCCAAGTTGGACACTGTGACGGTGCCGCCCTGGTACTCCTGGGGCTGAAGCTTGCCTTCCTTGGCCTTCTGTGCGAGCTCCTTCACGTTTCTAGATATATCTAGCACGCCGCGTGAGTCAAGTAAAACTTACCGAACATTCCCAAGTTGGACACTGCGACGGTGCCGCCCTGGTACTCCTAAAACTGAAGCATGCCTTCCTTGAACTTCTATGCGAGCTCCTTCACGAGATATGACGAGCACGCCGCGCAAGTCAAGTAAAACTTACCGAACATTCCCAAGTTTGATACTGTGACACTCCTAAGGCTGAACCTTGCCTTCCTTGACCTTTTATGCCAGCTCCTTCACGTTCCGAGATATATCTAGCACGCCGCGTGAGTCATGTACAACTTACCGAATATTCCCAAGTTCGATACTATGACACTCCTAATGCTGAATCTTGCCTTCCTTGGCCTTTTGTGCCAGCTCCTTCACGTTCCGAGATATATCTAGCACGCCGCGTTAAGTAAAACTTACCGAACATTCCTAAGTTGGACACTGTGACGGTGCCGCCCTGGTACTCCTGGGGCTGAAGCTTGCCTTCCTTGGCCTTCTGTGCGAGTTCCTTCACGTTTCTGGATATGTCGAGCACGCCACGCGAGTCAGCGTTGAATACGATAGGAGTGATCAGACCGGTGGGTGTTGCTACCGCGACACTCACATCTACATTTGAAAACCTATGGAAGAAAAGTTGGTATAGTCGTAGAAAGCGTAATTCGCAAAAGGACTAGTCTGTATGCGTTTGTTGAAGGTATACTGTGTATCTCGGCTCAGATACGACGGATATAGGCTGCTTCAGTTGATAATGATGGGGAGGGTAGAAAGAGACGCGCTAGGAGATGAACTAAATCGTGACTGCGAAACATTAAGTAGTGGACGGGCATTGCCTCCATTGAATAACTGTACAACAAGTACTGTAATACATGGCAGTAGTTGTTTAAAAATGTGATGGAAATATAGTCAAATAAACAAGGTTTAACTTACTAATTAAAAACTATAAAAAAGTAAAGAAATGTGATTTATCAACATTTTCCTTTAGTAATTTTCCAATAAAATTTTCCAATTCTCCAGTTCTACCCTACGTTTTCGACATACTAAGATTAAATAATATCTTCATAAACTGATTTCCTTTTAAAGACAAGCCTCGCATAATCTAATCAGTGGATTACAAGCATCTACAAACATAAAAATTGGGGTATTCTCACGTATTTGATACTTACTGCCTGATAAAAGATTCCATCCAGTGAGAGTTCACGGTCGGCACGCGCTTACAAGCCGCTGCGACGGCCTTCACGATGAAATCGTTAACTGAAATCTGGCGGGAAATATTTCAATTAGCACGTGTTTTAGTCACTGAAGATCACGCTTATCAACTTCTTCATTTACACCGATATTAGAGTCGTAAAAAGTGCGACATTGATGTCAGATTTCACCAACGTCGCCTAAATTTGACGAAACCCGGACACATGGTTACGTTCGTACGTTTCACGAACACGGGGCCCCAAAGACGATAAATTAAATTTTAATTAGTTGTATGTGACAAAAAGTCTTATTTTGAGAGATTGTCCCCATTCCGCTTGAATCTTTCTCTTTTACCTTCGGCTCATGATCACTTACAAATAGATGAGATTAATACCCAGAGCCCCGTAGTGATAAACAAGAAGCAAAATGTTTAAAACACTGTAACCCGAGTACGAGAAAAAACGAAAGAAATGACATCGGTTAAAATCGGGGGTTACATTACAAGGTAAAATCGACCTATCCTATGATTAAAGTCGATTAAAATGTATCCCTCGATTGACATCTTATTCATCAAAATCGGACGAATAGTTTAGGCGCTACGGAGAAACATACATAGCTAAAATCATAACTCTTTTTTTAGGCTTCACGGTAATCGAATAAAAACTAAGCTAAGTGAGATGTCCCTTGACTTTCTCGTATACCGGAAACGACTCAAAAATCAAAAGTAAATATGTTAAATTTTGCTCACCCATCCAAGTACCGACCGCGCACTTGGTTGCTTAACTTTCGTGATCGACGACTCAAAAATTGATAGAAACCTTATATTTTGATGTCGTACACGTATGTTAAATTTGGTTGCAATAAGTTAAAGCATACTAGAGTTATCGTGCTAACGCACAGACACACAGATACACACACAGACATAATTCTAAAAACGGTATTTTTGGACTCAGGGAGGTACACAACGTGTAAATCCGTCAAAATCTCGAGGTCGAACTTTTTGACGATTACAAGACTTCCTCTATACTACATATACGAGAAAGTAAAAACAACTTTATACCCCTTACCTTGACATCGATTTTCTCAGCCGCCAATCTCTCATTGACCGCTTTCCTCATAGCAAGGGTCTTCTCAACATTCACAGTGGCGCTGAGCTGGTAGTGCGGGATGGACTGTTTGGCGGCGCTAAGTCTCTTCGCAATGATCTCCCTCATACCAGACAAGGGTAGGTCGACGAAGGTGGCTCCAGGAGCCGGCATGGGCACAGGTATCGCCGCAGCGACTGCAGCCGCACCTGCCAGATCGGCACTCTTCAGTGAGCCGTATAGTCCCGAGCCCTGTCCTGTACATGTTATACGCAACGTCTATACCCGTCCGTCGTGTGCTTTTCGAATACGTTAAATTACCAACTTCGAAATTTCAATATTATAGTAATACTTAAATATTATATTTCAACGCTGACACCTACTCTAACTACTTAGTATAAATTTATCTACGAGTATAATACAGTCACCATTTAATGGACAAATCTATATGTATACAAACAAAGTCGGTCTTAATGTATGTACCTACGCTTATAACTTTTAAACTACGCAACGGATTTCAATGCGGTTTTCAACAATAGAGTGATCCAATTCAAAAAGAATATTAAGTATAATTCGGTAATGTCAAAGTATTAACGAATTACTATCCATGCGAAACCGGGCGTATCGCTAGTACATAATAAAATAGATATTTTTCGTCTTCATCACGAATCGAACCATGATCTCTTGATAAGTAGGCAGCGTTACTACCTACTTCGATAAAAAATATGTCAATCAATCAATTTGCAATCCGGCTCGATGGACCATACGTTAAGAAAATCATGTCGCAAGTTTAGAGGTCGAAAATAGACAGAATCATAGTTATAATTTTGATATTTAATTAAATAATAACGTCTACATCACGTCAAAATCACTACTATTTACTTTAAATTCTATTAATAGCCTGAGAGCTGATAGACATATTTGAGTAGGTACTTGAGGCAAGCAGACAGAGCTGCAGACATGACTGAGAAGTAGTGGGGCTAAGCACTAGCTTAGCCCCACTACTTCTCAGTCATGTCTCCAACTTTGGAGCTATAAATACTAATTTATAGCTCCAAAGTTGCAAAATTATTTTTGGATAATATGTCCTGGAGGCAATCTGAAACTTATATAGCCCATATTTTTATATATTATATTTTTTTAATATATTTTATTTCATATTAAAATTCAAAATTTACTTCAGTTCATTAAGGCAGTTCTTTAACTTTACCAGATGCTTGCAAAGCTATTTTTTGCAACATAATTGCTACAGCATTCCATATGCAAGTCTGCAAGCTAGCATACCGACTAAATGAACTGGCTCATTTATTTTTTTACTAATTTAATATTAAATTTTTAGCTATAAAAATTTCAGATTGCATCACGGACATTTCATGCAAAAAAAATGCAACTTTGGAGCTATAAGAGCTGGCTCTGCTGCTGTGTTACGGTATCATAGGAGAGCTCCAATTTTCAACTTGCTTAAAGTACCTACTTAAATATTTCTATCATCATAACAGCCTTTATAATTCGACCCATTGCTGGGACACAAGGCCTCTCCTTGTCATCAAAAGAGGTTTAGACAAGTAGTCCACCACGCTTGCCCAATGCGGATTGGTGGACGGAGTATAAGGTGATCAATACCTCTTTGCTGATCCATTAGTCGCCATCCACAACGCCCATAGGTGTTCGAATATGGGGTGATGCTATTATACTCTGCCAGCATCACATGGCTACTTATATGTCTATGAGCTCTCGGAGTATAAAGTCAATGCTTTTTAAGGCTGCTACTGCTACTACACAAACAAACGATCAGAACACTTACCACCAAGTCTCACATTCCGAATTTCAGCAAGCCTCTTAGCAAGAGGGCTAGCGTAAACCCTGCTGCCAGTGTCAACAGGTGGAGCTGATACGGCTGGGGGGGCTGCAGCAGGCGGGGCGGCCATAGGAGGAGGCGCCGCCATGGGCGCTGCGACTGGAGGGGGAGCCGCTGCAGCTAATAAATTAATACATAATTTTATCAACATTATTCCTATATCAACTAAATGTGCTTCACTGCTAGATATTATTAAGCAATAGCTGTGTAGCTGTTGTAAACAAAGCCGTCCACTATGTCCATACGATATCATTGTTTCCATAAACCCAGGTTGCCATAACCACAGAGCTGACTGCTTTTATAGCAAAGAAAAGCCATCATATTTGTAAAGCGACCAATTTAAGACACAGAACTAGATGCATATTCTGTATATATTTCAATATGGTACTTAAAACATATTTCATAGCATTCTAGATCAATATAACTAGGTAGTTAATATTAACTAGAGCAGCAGCATGTATATTTAATCATACTAAAATTTATACCCATATTTATTATACTGAAATCTGATCGGGCACCTACCCATGCTTACTTAGTCATATGAATAGTATAGTGATGTAAAAAAAATTTAATTGAAAAAAATATTTTACATGCACCAAACACCAGTATAGCCTTTTTTGCTCAATACAAAGGAATATTGTTGAATTTTTGGACAAAGTTCATGAGACAAATATAATAAAATTATTATTATTACAATACACTTATAAGTAACAAAATATTATATCATCATGTGATAATAATAGAGCTATATTATACTTAATTTATAAATAATAAATAAATCATTAGCATAAGCTAATAATAACAAAGGGTAACCTTTTTTGGGTGGCGGCGTCGCAGGTGCTCCAGTTGCTGTGAATTAGAACCATGTTAGGATTATCATGCAGGAGTATATGTGATTAGAAAGCTAGTTATTATTGAAGGGAAAAACACTTTTAATTCTTTCAATTAAATAACACTTTATAGTTTTTATGGTAACCATAAATCATGCTATTATTGCTAATATTCAGTGTAATTAAATTAGATATTTTGTCAAGTATAAAATGGAATGTATTAATATTATAAGTAATCATTATGAGGTCGAAAATTAAATTAAATGAGAAACATATTCATAAACCTCTCTGCAAACTAATAGATGCAGTGAGGTTTATGTTTTGAATTATGTTATCAAGGTGTGCCAAAATATGGCTACTACCTCATTCTTGAATTTGATCCTCCCGAAAGATTGTCATATGATATTCCCAGATTAAAATAAACATTACTCACAGTCATCTTTGAAATCAGAGAATGCTGCTACATCATCTTTGTTCTCCACAATTATACAAAGCAACTTTCCAACTGGCACACCTTTAGTGCCAGCTGGTATCAGGATTTTAGCTAAGTAACCTTCCTCAGGAGTTTCAAAACCCATGGTAGCTTTGTCAGTCTCAATCTCACAAAGGAGGTCGCCTGGAAGTTATATAATAACATTATACAGTCACTAATGACTGACAACAATTGCTTAGATAAATTGCAAATAGTTTATATTTAACATGTATCAGAAATAATGCAAATCCTGAAAGTAGTTTGTTCAGAATTGGCTACTGAATCATATAAGATGGATAAAAACATAATTAGGACAAAAAAATTACCCAAAAATAATTAAAATATTTGACAACTAAAATTAAGTTTTATGTAATAGTAATAAAGTTTACAAAAACAGAACGATATAACAAAAATCTACACTGAGATCACACAATGTACTATTTTAAAATAAAAAAAAATTATTGTAAATGATTATTTTTGAATATAACAAACTACTGTCAGGGACTGCATTTCTGTTACACACGTCTGTCTGACACAATAAAATTGATGAAGTAAGAATAAAATAAAATTGATCCTTTTTTTATTGACTACTGCAGGTTGTCTCTGATGAGATTTCCTGCATCACTGGGTTTGTCAACAATAATCCACTGTCAACCCTAACCCATTAAAGTGACAATATTTTTTATGTGGCATACCTATATTATTACAATTACCTATATTATTACAATTACTGTAATTGAAAGCTATTCCTTGGTAGGTATAGTAAAAATTATTTTTCAAACCATTTGTCAAGTCATAAATGAGACAGTAATATGCTTTTAATTTTTTTGCAATATAATTTTTAAATTTCTAGAACACTTCTTTACTTTTCTATGTATACTTATTTATAACACAGCCTAATGAAATATTTATAAATATAGCTGCAGCTATCTTATCAGTAACTTCAATATATCATCAATACAGAGTAAAAAGGTAAGTAGCATTTTCATCAAAAAAGAGGACATTTTTAATATAATATAGTTTGATATGTAAGGTATTTTCTGCTTACATTAAATTTTAATTATACTTAGTAGTTTTGTATTACACAGATTATTAATGGAGACTGGAAGAGATCTCTTTTAGACATAAGTCCGCCCTTGCAAACTATGTATTCTGTTTTTGTGCATTTGATGTATTTTTAATTGCAAGAAAGAGTATATAAAGGGTAATATTAAAAAGTTCATAATTATAATAAAATTCCATGAAGACATTTGTATCTTTACCATAATGTTATTCATTTTCATTGCATGTGACCTTAATAGAACACAAGTACAGTTATAACAACTATTACAATGAAAAATATTGTTGATAAAAGTACTAACAATACCAAGCACTAATGTAGTTGTGTAAAACAGAAGGTTATACACCATTTCTGCCAAAAAATTATATAGTACTACTAACATTTAAATGAAGATTTTCATCTTCTCAACATATCTTCAGGTTGGTAATACCCATAGATATAATAAATGTTAAATACTATTACTACTCTTTAGGATAAATTAATTTCATTTCTAATTCCAATTTCATTATTTTAATTTAACAAAAGCAAGGCAGATAGCCTGTGACTGAAAAAAACTCATTATATTTTTAAAAATATTTCATATGCAATTTAAACATAATAACAATAATCACCTTCATTAAGCTTATCACCCTCCTTCTTTTCCCAAATGACAATTGAACCACTCTCCATAGTGGGTGATAATGCTGGCAAATTTACTTTTGAATGGGTTGGCAAACTGGAGTACTGTCTTGTCTGAACTGTCCATTGTGGTGTCAATAGTCCTTTTGTTCCAGATGATGAAAGTAATCTAAAATTGCCAAAAGTTAAGTCATAACTTAACTTTATATCTATTTTATTAAAAAATGCTGAATGTGCAATTAATTGTAATTTTAAGATCTAAATTCATTATAACTAATAGTTATAGGAATTCCAGATGGCTTTGAACATTATGTGAAGGGAAGAAACAAGTAATCTTTCTTTTGATTAAATTTTTATTTTTGTTATTAAGTTTCTTTAATAAAATTCTTGAGTAATTTTTAAAGGACCAGCAGGACACGTGGACTGCCGGCTTCCTATCTGTGTATAACAGATGACATCTCGCAAGGTGAAGAACATTGACATTTTGGTTATGCAACTGACACCGACTTTGTAACATGAAAATACTCGGTGTTACTGAAAAATCCAAGTTTTCAAAGGGAATTTCGTGTCTGATACACATTGTTTGTGTGCATAAAATTAATTTGATTTAATAAGACTTACTTGTTACAGTTTTTCTTGGCTAATTCTGTACTAATGCATCTTGCCACATTATACCGTACAGCCTTTTTTAAGGCATTGCCAAAAGCCTGATTTCGAATAACAATCGTTCGCAACATTTTTCCGATTGAACTTTAGCTAAATCTAATCCGTCCAGGTGATCGGGACGGTATTTATTCAGAGTTAAAAACTCGACCTCTTCAATTTGTAGGTCGTAGACAATGACATAGGAATTCAATGGACGTGCCCTAACAACAAAAAAACCGTGCCGGTTAAGCGCACAAAATGGCGGACCGACAGCTGTTATAGTGCTGTTCGGTAGTATCTTGCTATATCGATAAAATTATTTTGTGAAATAATTTTATTGTGTCATAAAGTTAGCTTATCAATATGAAATGAATGCATAGATATAGGAAACTGTAGATGGGCAAAGTAAAAGAGAAAGAGTATACTAATACGTATATTAGAATGAGATAGATAGACGAGACCATTTCACATATACGCAGGCGGCCTAGGTCAGCCTGTCAGTCACGTAGAAAAAACAGCAACTTTCAGACTGCAGTACTATTTTTCACGGACACGTGCGCATTTCTCACACATTGGTGCATTTTTTGGTCTCGCCTTTAATACCAAACACGATTTCTTGGCAAGCTATAAACATCAGTAATTATAAAGCTATCATTACACCCTTAGATAGTTCAAAATGTATTAATGACTCATGGGGTTTATACACTCTCAACTCTCACGGAGGGGGTCGATAGTGCCGCGGTCGAGAGTTCTACGTAACGATGACAAAATATTAAAATAGAGCCTCACAACACCTGTTAGAGAGATATTATATAGAAAGCGCCGAGAGGATGACGATAAAATGTATGGCGCCCTAATTATGAACGAAATATACTTTTCCTCGCGTGCGCACGCCCACACGCCATATATTTTCATGGCGCCCGCCCGCCGCCCGGTGCGCTTTCTATAATATCTCCCTTATTGCTACAAGATATCGGGTGAAATTTCCTCTGTACTTCGGAAGACACGTTAAGCTGGTGGCTAGTTGTAAGCTTGTCTGGGGGGAGCGAATATCTAAAACAAAGGTTAAAGTTAAACACACCAAAAATATTTTTGTTAAAAAAATAAAACGAAATACTAGAACGTAAATCAATATGTTTATTATTTACATGTAGTACCATTATTAATTTGACTAAACAAACTCAAACTCAAATTTCTTTATTTATTTTGGTACAATTTTGATGCCAAAGTGAAGTTTGATGCCATCGGCTTAAGAGTCTACCAAGAGGCCATGTTCTGAGAAGAACCGGCAATAAACTCGGCTTTGGAAAGAGCTTTTTCCACTCCTACTGCTTCCAACCACATTTTTTTCTTATATTCACTTCTTGGTAACCTAAAAAAAAACAAAAACCTATAAGATATATTAGAGATGAAAATTGGAATCTTAAATAATTTGGGTTGGGTATGGGATAGGCAATTTTATTTTCATTTATATTTATGTTCTTTAGCTGTAGGAATCCATTACAATTGATAAGGTTAAAAGAAGACATAAATAATAATAAAAAATTAAACACTTTCCAAGTTGTAAGAGTAACCAATCATATGGACACCAGTATTTTTTTATAAATCCTCTTTTTTAAATCGTATAAGAATAATGATCCGATATTATATAGATGCTATTTTGAAGGCATATGTACTCCATCTGCCCCTAAGGCCTCTCCAATATAATATTGTCATGATTATGTATTATCGTCAATTACTTTCGATAATTTGAGAACAACACTAGTTGTCAAATTCAACATTTTCTTAGCTTGAAAATATTCAAAATAAAGCCTAATCTTTAATTGAAATCCACATGAATGGAATCACATGGATGAATAAAAAATTCAAAACATTGAGAGTACCCATAAATGCAAAAACTATTTACTATTTACTTGTAAATTTTAAGACTTACCGGTGCAACGTTAATCTTTGTTGATTTTCGTCTTTCCTTGACCCACACCCTATTACACTACACTTAGGCATTATGACCGTGTGATCTTTCACAACTTCGCGTAATTTTAATGAAGAAATCTCCAGAAAAAGAAAGATAAATATTAATTTTGATAATGTTTACAAATCGTTGACACATGAAGTACCAAACAGTAACTGACAGTTATGTCACACAATATGGCTGCCTGGCCGCAAAATATATATATAAATAACTATAGCTACAGACAATAGGCCGGGTCCATAGAATTCCTACGTCATTGGTCGTAGAAAATCGTCAAATGTCAAATTCTTCAAAATAAAACGTCAACGTCAACCTATCATGTCGTTTTAAAATTAGCATATCTGAAGAAGGTTTTGAGTATATACATCCATTGTATTAGCTTAATATTATTACAATCACCATAGTGATTTTGTTAAATTTACACGCCGACAAGATTTACACGCTTGCTATTTCCTTATTGTGTTCCAGAGAGGCAAGCATGCAGATCCGATCATTGCGTTTGGATTGAAATTTTTAATATAAACAAAAACAAAGAAACCGAAAAGACAACAGCGAAGGTGATGGATATTAAAAATCCGTAAAAAAACATACCAAGCAACTAGACTACTTCATACAAGCTTTTATTAGCTATGAACACACCCCAAGTGCTTGCCGCAAGCTTCCATCGTTCTATGTTAAAAATTTGACACTGGTCAGCGCAAGCCGAGCCAACCAACCCCAGGCAAGCCAAGCCAACCACCCCCGTTTACACGCTTGTGCTTATATAGGCATGCCAAGCTTTGGCAAGCGGGTAGATGTAGCATTCCAGTATAAACCTACTAGAAACATTGGTTTCTATTGGGAATAGTTGTAATCTTTATGAAAAAGTATGAATTTTGATATTGTCTTCCCATAATAGGGAGAATCGTAAAACTGGAGGTCACGGTAGCAATACAAAAGTGAAGTCAAAAAAATTTATCATTAAACCGCTTATTACCTATTGGTCTCAACTAAAGCACGTACGTAATACGTGTGTTTTAGTTAGGTTAGAAAGAGTCACGTGACGTCAAACGTACGTACATACGTAATCATATTACTTGTGCGAGAGTTAGAAAGAGACAGGTAGGAAACGGAAATATTCAAAGGTTATACTTGCGGTCAAAAAAGTTGTCTTCACTTTTTTATTGATAGTGTGGCTTCCAGTTTTACCTATAAAAATATGGACAATCGTAGACAGTGAAGTGTAGGGAATCAAAAACAAGCACTAAATAACATCAAGAACTTATCAAGAAGCTTATATTTTACCTATAGAATCTTAATCTATCTTCGTGCTTATCATAATCTCTAACTAGTGTGTGCTCCAAAACCAATGACGCCAGGGTAAAAGACTTCATAAATAAAAAAGAGTCAGAGCATGATGCTCGAAAGAGAAAAAACATTGTTTTAGGTTTTAGAACGCTAACGAGGAAATCTCGAGTAAAAATAAGAAAACATGACATGTCGCCATTTTAATTTGTATATTATCATATATTGGACAACTCTGCGCACGTATTTAATAATAAATAAAATACTAGCTGTGCCCGCGACTTTGTTCGCGTGTTATGATGATAAATAGCCTATTGCCTTCCTAGATAAATGGACTATCCAACACAAAAAGATTTTTTCAATTTAAATCAGTAGTCCTGAGATTAGCGCGTTCAAACAAACAAACGAACAAACTCTTCAGCTTTATTATTAATTTTAATTTTAATATAGATTATCTTTAATTAATATACTTACTCCTAAGAGCAAATTGGTATATTTGCTCTTAGACTTACTCGCTATCACTAATCAAAAAATTGCTTAATTTACAAACGTCCAATCAAATGATAAGGCTCATAACACCTATGCCATTACTTTTACAGTACTTATCCATCGTTTTTGTGTAGTTACAAAAAATAACAATTCCAAAATTTGATCATGAAAATGAAAACGTAGATGATGCTCAACAGATTCAAATTTCAAATAGCGACATGTCATGTTTGCTTATTTTTAATGTTTTACTCGAGATTTCCTCGTTAGCGTTCTATAACAATGTTTTTTCTCTTTCGAGCGTCATGCTTATTCACGAAGTAAATTTTACCCTGGCGTCACTGGTTTTGGAACTTGGAACGCACCTGGTTGTCATTCATTGTCAACTGTCACTATTTTGGCTGTCTCTTTTTTCTGTCAACTTTTGTGTTGGACAGGTTATCAAAAATGGTGAGGGTTTAATTTAAAAATATATCTGCAATCTTCATACAAAAAATGTGTTAGACAAGTGATTAAAAGTGCTAATAGTGTTTTCCATTAGACGTGATGAATATTTTCTAAATCACATTTGTAAACACAATGGATTACTTTGTGAGTGAACCTGTTTATTTTACCATAACATTGTTTTCGACTATTTCAGGCCAAGCGTACAAAGAAGGTTGGAATCACCGGCAAATATGGCACACGTTATGGTGCTTCCCTACGTAAAATGGTCAAAAAGATGGAAGTGACCCAACACGCTAAATACACTTGCTCCTTCTGTGGAAAGGTTAGTATCAGAACGAAACTCTCGGTGTCGTTAAATAAAACTAGCAAGTGTTTTAGGTAGCTATCATTGTTTTATTCTTTATTGTTTGATAAAATCTCGCGTTTGTAATATTTTTGACAGATCCTAACAAAACAATCCTAATAACACCGACTATGCAACTCCTGGTAAACACTAAGAAAATGTTTAATGGAACTTAAATTACAGTAGCTACATGCTATTCTTATAGTAGTTTTTATAAGAGTAGTGCACAGCTACAAATAACTGATGAAGACCAGAAAGTTTGGTTCTGAAAGAATATTAGGCCTATTTGCTAACTTTTTTTGACACATACAAGAGATA